>OZ026518.1:45912901-48312901 GCA_964019695.1 Loripinus fragilis
TCTATTAGACACAGATCGGGCCGAACAAAAGGTCAAGCCTGATCTGGATCCAATCTGTTTGCACTCTATTGGTATTTTTTTTTCCGACAAAGTTGATTTTGAGAAAAAAAATCAGTAGACGACAAAAACACATGGACAATTTCCATGGGGGCATAGAGTTAAACAATGAGCTACGCATGAAAATATGCAGCAACAGCACAAATCAGCCTTCGCATCGGAGCAGTCTGATCCACGCTATTAATATTCGCAGGTTAGTACATGTATTATATACATATAGTTTTGCTTGCTAGTTTCCAAATTTCAAGAATCTAGTCTATGTAGCTGAGCGAATAGGTTTGAGTTTTATCTGGTCTTAAACCCAAGAGACAAGTTTTCATAGCAGGTCTATAATCCTGTGAATTCGGCATTTTCGCGAGGGTTTTATTTTCGCGAAAGATGCGAAGATTCGTGAAACCCCTAGCGAAATTGCTAAATCACTCTTTCGTTAATTGGTGTAGGTAAATCATGCTCTAGTCGCGACCGAATTTTAACTTGGCAAATATTGTCTTTTTACGCTATTTGCGAAAATAAAATTCTCGCAAAAATTTCCAAATTTACAGTAGACGAGTGGTTATTATTTCGATTTTATCGGTAGTTCGAATAATAGACATAAAAATATATTACCCCCAAAAATGATTGTTATCTGTTTTTTCCCTACCAAACATAACTTTTGGGGTACGTAAAAAAAACGTCTCAAGGAGACGGTTCTTTTACGGATCCAAAAGCATATTATGTAATTAAAGTTATTAAAATAGATAATGAATAGGTCCTATTCTCTGAATTCAGTGTGTCCAAAATTTATTTCGAATTAGCTAGTATATCTGGGCCGGGAGGGTTAATGATTTGTGTGTTTATTATATGACGGGAACTCCCGAAGGCTCAACCGAAAGTGGTTTTATGGAGAAGCCGGGAATCGAACCTGCGACCCCTGGTTTAATTAGCTAGTATTTCGAAAAATCGAAGCTCGAATTTTCGAGGTTTTACTGTGGTGTTGTTGGTGCTCAGAATGACAGTCTAGGTGAGCATCCAAAACATATACTAAGATTGGACGGATAAGAAAGCAATTACAATTTACGCCCAGAATATTTGTTTATCAGGATTTATGGCAAAAATGATCAACTTTTGGAACCTAGACACATGCTAGCTGTGAGATATTTCCATATTGACTATTTATGCGAGAGACCCATTTTTACGTCATTCCTGGTGCTTTCTATAGTACTTTAAGTTAAAACAGTCATGGAGGCTGACGGAAGTAGTAATGGGTGGCACTCTGGGGTCATTTTTTTTAAGCCTGAAAAGAACTTAGAATTTTTCAGGCTAAAAAAATGACCCCAGAGATGCCTACCCTGGTAAGCTTGAGTGACTAGCTGTGAACAACTTAGTTTAATTTTGGGATTATTCTGGCTGGGCCTATAATTGTGATAGTTTCCTGGGCTTTTGGGGAATAACTTTATTTTTGAGGATTATTCTGGCTGGGCCTATGATTATGATAGTTTCCTGGGCTATTGAGAATAACTTAGTTCATTTTTGAGGATTATTCTGGCTGGGCCTATGATTATGATAGTTTCCTGGGCTATTGAGAATAACTTAGTTTATTTTTGAGGTCTATTCTGGCTGGGCCTATGATTATGATAAGCTCCTGGTCATATCCACTGGTTGGCTTATGATTATGATAGTTTCCTGGGCTATTGAGAAATAACTTAGTTTATTTTTGACTGCTTTGTAATAGTTTCCTGGTCATATCCACTGGTTGGCTTGTGATAATGATTGTTTCCTGGGCTATTGGGGAAATAACTTAGTCATTTTAAGAGGGATAAAGATTCTGCTGTGGTGATATATAAAATAACTTAGTTAATTTCAGCTTTGAAAATAACTTGGTCATTTTAAGGGTGATAAAGGCTCTTCTGTGGTGATATATAAAATATCTCAGTCAAATTCAGCTTTGAAAATAACTTAGTCAATTTATCTAGAGTAGGTGTGTACTTAGATATGATTAGGCTGCTTGAAAGTTTCTAAGAATTACACTTTTTCAGATTCTTGCATCAAGTCATATTTGATAGCTAGTATCTATCTTATGATTAAGTTAGAGTTTCTGTTGATATCTTAGATATTCATCATTGACATAGTATTGGGGTTTAATGATCAGATGTTGATGAAAGTGTCCATATCGCTTGAGACGTGGATGCAATGTGGACCTTCACATGTAAAATGTGGATGCAATGTGGATCCACCACATCTCCACATTTTGAATGTGGATGTAATGTGGAGCAATGTGGATGTATTGTGGAGCAATGTGGATTCCCACATTTCAAATGTGAATAAATGCAGATATATTGTGGGTCAGAATAATGGAGATTTACGTTCTTTCTTGGGTAAATACGAATTATATGTGGGCCGCCACACTTAAAATGTGGATCCACCACATCTCCACATCTTGACTATGTGGATCCACCACATCTCCACATCTCCACAATGTGGAGTTTCCACACCTACACATTTGACAATTTGACTTGTATCCTCTCTCCAATCAATCCCTGGTAGGCTTGAACATTGAGCTGTGAATAACGTTTTGGGCCATTCTGGCTGGTGTATTATTGTGATAATTTCCAGCTTTGAAAATAACTTAGTCAAATTTAGCTTTGAAAATAACTTAGTCATTTTAGTGGAATAAAGGTCCTTCTGTGATGATATATAAAATAACTCAGTAAAATTCATGAGTCCAAATTTTATGTTGTATTTCTGTTGGTATTTGATATGCTATAACTGATTTGCTCTCGTTATGCGTTAACTGCAGATAAAATAAATATAATGTATGTGATAAGATAGCTATTGTTCTCAGCTTTTATAGGGTGAAAAAAATTTGAAAATCGGTCGAGGCAAACTCAAGTTATTGCGAAAATATGATTTTTACTTTTTAAAAATCCGATTCTTGCTTTTTCATGTCATTGAATTATCGCCCTTGAATAAAAAATTTCACTGTAAAAAATATGCATAATTTGTAATAGCTCGGGTGTTTTTTATCCGATTCACTTCAAATTTTTACCATAAGATAGCTCTTATTTTCAAGTTATTGATTTTACATACTATAAGGGTTGAAAACTTTTATGGGATAGAGTAACATTGAGACACCCTTTCAAACTCATTTTGTTATAGGATTACTTTATATATGAATCGCAAATATTTGCTTATTAAGTCAGTAGAGATATATGTTAAACAAAAATAACTGACCACTGGTACTCTATACGTCCGCCGAGGCCCATAGAGAAGCTTTGTGCTTCAGAAACTGTTGAATATGTATTTAAAAAGGTAGAGCAGCTTCGGCTGTTTAAGGGCGCCAACCTTCGGGTTGGAGTGGCTCCGCCTCAAATTCTCTGGTCCATAGTGACATGCAGGAATTTGACTTGTATTTGAGACAGTTTCAATCGCCAGGGATTCCGAGGTTAGGATAGTACTGGGGGAGTAATGGTGCTGTTTATACAGTGCCTGATACTTCTTGCTAATTTTTAAAAAAATGTAGTCTCGCCTGCACTTTAGGCCTAGCCAAAATTGTAGTCTCGCCTGACACTTTGTGAAAAATTCATATAGATTTGCTTGTCAATTTTTTTGCTAGTGATTTCTATTGCCGCATTGTGAAACTTTAAGTAGTTTGGCTTATAGAAAAGATTTGATCGGATGAAAAAATTCTAGTAGTTCTGCATATCAAAATAATTTGAGAACTAGTAATCTTGACTGAGGTTTTTTCTGAATTTATGGAAAATATTAGATCAGATGAAAAAAATCAAATAGTGATTACGCTTTTGTGAAATTTCAACTGTTGATTTCAGAAAATTTGGTTTTTTTCCACAGATGCTATATATTCTATCTTCATATGATTAATATGAGAGTAGCCAATATATATATATGACGTTAAGCAAGGTCTAATTGTCATTATATTTCTATCAAGTGTGTTGGTTGTTTCACATATGCGATCATGGACGAATTTTATCTGAGCTTACTGAGTGATAGTTCTATGGATATTTTCCCTAAAAATAAACAGTTCTCATTTACCACAAAGCTAAATCATCCTATTCAAGTCCAGAAAGAACAATGGGTTGTAGCGTTGGTAGAAATTATGACTCCTTCGGAAGTATATAACATTTCACATAACAGCAATTATTTTTATGTTCACTTTTATGATGAGAATGTTTTGGAAAGACTGGGGAAAAGTAAAATGAATACTGTATGCATGAAAGATGGAAGTTGTCCTGAAATGAAATTGTTTATCCCAGCAGGAAACTATAATTCGCCTCAGCACTTAGTAGAGCAAATTTAGATTGCAATTGAAGAAAAATGTGGAGCTATTCTACGTCAAATCCACAGTATGATCACATTAAGTTATAAGAAATCAGGTAACCGTGTTAACTTACATGTTGAAAATCCAAATATAGTCCAAATTAGATTTTCAAAGTCTCTTGGAGAAATACTTGGATTGAATCCTGATCTTTCAAATAAACTGATTGGGAGTGATAATCAGGTTTTTACATATGCTGTTGATTTGAACATGACTCACCATCAGATGTTTGTTTATTCTGATGTTGCAGATTACACTTACGTTGGAAATATAACAGCTCCTATACTTAGAATCGTTTCTTATAAACAGTCAAAATCTAGCACTCAATCGCATCAGGAATTTGTTAATTTGCATTATGTACCTTTGGCAAAATTTTATATTGATCAGGTTCATATTGATATCAAAGATGAAATTGGCAGGCCTGTCCCTTTTGTTGGTGGGAAAACTTTAGTAAAATTACATTTCAAACGTATAAAAAGTTGATCCATTTTGCTATCAGTATAAATATGACGGTTTTGGCTGACACTTCTTATTGTTCTTCGAACACTACAAGACGAAGAATGGATCTCTCAGCAAGACAGAAAAATACAAGCTGCAATGATGATATGAAAACACCTGCATCTAAAAGATCAACTAAATATCATATGAGCTATGGACAAATTCGATATCTGATGAAAAGACTGAGTACAGCTTTGGATAGAAAACTCAAGCAAGGAAGACCTTCAAAGTACTGTAGAATGTGCCATAGAGAACTTCGTAAGCTGATAGGAAACCAACTAGAAAGAATGCCATTACAGAAGAAATATATGAAGGGAAGAAATATTATGGAGCAAAGATGTGATAAAAGAAAGAATTTTTCTTCTGCAAAAGAGAGCAGCAAAATAAGAAAATGCAGTCCTCTCTCATGTGTTGCAGCAAAAGAAGTACATGCAAATAATAAGAAAGAGTAGAAAATGTCATATTTTTGTGAGAAATATTGACAAAACTGTGGGTTTGTATGTCACTACAAGTATAAAAGGATACAATCAAGGAGAAGCTGTTCATTAACCAAAACGATTTCAATGGGTCAACATCAGTGTCCAAAGTGTGAATGACAGTTTGCAAGATCAGACAGTTTGAGACGACATCTGACAAGTGGTATCTGCAGTGAAGATATGGAGTCAGAAACAATGTCAGAAAATGAAGACTCTACTGTGTCTGAAGAATCTGATGCAGAGACTTCCAGAAGTCATCAAAAGGAAGACATCTTTGGGAAATATGAAGATAAAGATTATGGTATTCACGACGATAGTGATACAGACTGTACTGATGAAGATGATGAAGACCAACATATTCTAGAAAAAAGAGCAAGTTTGATCCTTGGACATTTTTTGTTAATGGAGCTCATAGTATCCTACAAGACACATTCAATGAAGGTGAATACCCCTAAAATGACATATATTAGAGAAAAATCCAGACATTGACACAGAAGAGGCAGAGGAGGAGACTTTCGATAAACTAGAACCTAGATACAGAGCAGAAGCCATTGGTCAATACAAGGCCTTCCTTAAATTATCCAATGCAATGAAGAAAGATCCCTTGCACAAGAAGATAACAGATACAGCAAAACGACTTCGAGATGAAGATGCATTTGATGAGGATGACGCTTTGAGATATGCCATTAAAAAACGAAGATACCTCTTGGATGGGAAACTTGAAGAATTTGACCCACCAACCTATTCCTTAGGTGAAGATGATGAATCAGATTCATTACAACAGAGTTCAGGATCAAAATATGCACCAAGTCAGCTGCAACAGAACAACTCTGGATTTAGATATACTCAAAGTCAACTTCTAAAAAGGCCCTGGATCAATGCTTAAAACCTTCTAATTGAATTCTATTTTGTATGATGAAATATATTCTTCAATTTCTCTTACTGTAAACAATGAATAGATGGACGGCCCTAATCCTCTGTCATTGTAATGAGTTATAGTTAGCGGGGCAATAAAGTTATAGAAATGTTCACCAGTCTTTGTTGTTCTTTTATTAAAAAATAAGTAGTTGTAAGCTTGAGACGACTAGCTAAACACTAGTTAACGCTACAGAGTGATGCCTCTAGGAGTTGAGGTCTTGATAGACCAAGAGACACTTAAGACGCATAAAACTTAGTAGCCTTGACTATTACACACACCATATATCACCACATTCTATACCCCTAAAATGACTAAGTTATTTTCAAAGCTAAATTTGACTAAGTTATTTTCAAAGCTGGAAATTATCACAATCAAACACCAGCCAGAATGGCCCAAAAAGTTATTCACAGCTCAATGCTCAAGCCTACCAGGGATTGATTGGAGAGAGGATACAAGTCAAATTGTCAAATGTGTAGGTGTGGAAACTCCACATTGTGGAGATGTGGAGATGTGGTGGATCCACATTGTCAAGATGTGGTGATATGGTGGATCCACATTTTAAGTGTGGCGGCCCACATATAATTCGTATTTACCCAAGAAAGAACGTAAATCTCCATTATTCTGACCCACAATATATCTGCATTTATTCACATTTGAAATGTGGGAATCCACATTGCTCCACAATACATCCACATTGCTCCACATTACATCCACATTCAAAATGTGGAGATGTGGAGGATCCACATTGCATCCTCATTTTACCTGTGAAGGTCCACATTGCATCCACGTCTCAAGCGATATGGACACTTTCATCAACATCTGATCATTAAACCCCAATACTATGTCAATGATGATTATCTAAGATATCAACAGAAACTCTAACTTAATCATAAGATAGATACTAGCTATCAAATATGACTTCATGCAAGAATCTGAAAAAAGTGTAATTCTTAGAAACTTTCAAGCAGCCTAATCATATCTAAGTACACACCTACTCTAGATAAATTGACTAAGTTATTTTCAAAGCTGAATTTGACTAAGTTATTTTATATAAAACCACAGAAGAGCCTTCATCACCCTTAAAATGACCAAGTTATTTTCAAAGCTAAAATTAACTAAGTTATTTTATATATCACCACAGCAGAATCTTTATCCCTCTTAAAATGACTAAGTTATTTCCCCAATAGCCCAGGAAACAATCATAATCACAAGCCAACCAGTGGATATGACCAGGAAACTATTACAAAGCAGTCAAAAATAAACTAAGTTATTTCTCAATAGCCCAGGAAACTATCATAATCATAAGCCAACCAGTGGATATGACCAGGAGCTTATCATAATCATAGGCCCAGCCAGAATAGACCTCAAAAATAAACTAAGTTATTCTCAATAGCCCAGGAAACTATCATAATCATAGGCCCAGCCAGAATAATCCTCAAAAATAAACTAAGTTATTCTCAATAGCCCAGGAAACTATCATAATCATAGGCCCAGCCAGAATAATCCTCAAAAATAAAGTTATTCCCCAAAAGCCCAGGAAACTATCACAATTATAGGCCCAGCCAGAATAATCCCAAAATTAAACTAAGTTGTTCACAGCTAGTCACTCAAGCTTACCAGGGTAGGCATCTCTGGGGTCATTTTTTTAGCCTGAAAAATTCTAAGTTCTTTTCAGGCTTAAAAAAAATGACCCCAGAGTGCCACCCATTACTACTTCCGTCAGCCTCCATGACTGTTTTAACTTAAAGTACTATAGAAAGCACCAGGAATGACGTAAAAATGGGTCTCTCGCATAAATAGTCAATATGGAAATATCTCACAGCTAGCATGTGTCTAGGTTCCAAAAGTTGATCATTTTTGCCATAAATCCTGATAAACAAATATTCTGGGCGTAAATTGTAATTGCTTTCTTATCCGTCCAATCTTAGTATATGTTTTGGATGCTCACCTAGACTGTCATTCTGAGCACCAACAACACCACAGTAAAACCTCGAAAATTCGAGCTTCGATTTTTCGAAATACTAGCTAATTAAACCAGGGGTCGCAGGTTCGATTCCCGGCTTCTCCATAAAACCACTTTCGGTTGAGCCTTCGGGAGTTCCCGTCATATAATAAACACACAAATCATTAACCCTCCCGGCCCAGATATACTAGCTAATTCGAAATAAATTTTGGACACACTGAATTCAGAGAATAGGACCTATTCATTATCTATTTTAATAACTTTAATTACATAATATGCTTTTGGATCCGTAAAAGAACCGTCTCCTTGAGACGTTTTTTTTACGTACCCCAAAAGTTATGTTTGGTAGGGAAAAAACAGATAACAATCATTTTTGGGGGTAATATATTTTTATGTCTATTCACAGCTAGTCACTCAAGCTTACCAGGGTAGGCATCTCTGGGGTCATTTTTTTAGCCTGAAAAATTATAAGTTCTTTTCAGGCTTAAAAAATGACCCCAGAGTGCCACCCATTACTACTGACGGAAATTTTAGTCTATGTAGCTGAGCGGCTTGGTTTGAGTTTTAACTGATCGCAAACTCCAAAGACAAGGTTTTTAGTAAAGCACGCAGGTTTATGCATTCGAGTTGTTATATCATATTAATTTTCTTAATTCGAACCCAAACATATGCAATGTTTGAGCCACAACATGAGATTTCTAACAATGTGGTACTGTATGTACGACAAGCAATGGCTCAGACCAGCCTACGCATACGCGCAGTCTGAACAGTCCCTTTGCTAGGCGCTTGACTATCCTATGACTCTAAGGCTACTGAACGAACATCATTTTGGAGTTTCTTAGCTTAAAAGGAGGTTGCACAGGCTCGTCTGAGTCTACACTTGTCAAAATGCCACATTGTTGGAAATCACATGTCGTGGCCCATGTTCAGGCTGTCTGAAAAGAAAATATCCACAGTTTTACGCTCAAACTATCTTCGTCATCTGGACCTATATGTTCAAATATTGAGACTCGGGCTGGGTGAAGTCTTCATGGAAATACATGTTTAATTCTTATAATGACTATTTGTACGACAGACCCAGTCTTTCAAGTAATTTCTGATGCTTTTTACGCTTTTCCAAGTTGGCACAACCATGGAGGCACATCAGTATACTTCTGGTACAGTACCGCAAGCACGTGTCTTGATTATGTTCATCGTCATATCTAAACATACACCACTCATCACACTCAAGGAGAACGGGAGTGTTAACACACGTTTGTTGGCATTGTCTGGTCGCTTCATCCGCAAACAGGTTATCCCCACCGGAATCATTTGGACTTTCCGTTGATGTACCAATCAGGCAGAGCAGAATCAAAGCCATGCTTGCCACCGTCACTCTCAACAACACCTGAAAGAGTTTTGTACAGAAAAAGTGAACACTCTGCCCTAAACCCTTTGTTGTTGGAAACCCCTAAAGGAGTATTTTGGCAAAATGTGAAGACCCGGATGAAATGCAGCATAATGCTGCATTTCATCAGGATCTGCACTGTTTTGATAAGATTAAAACAACCTTAAATCAGGGACAGAAATTCATCACAATTTAGAAACTTTTACCTGTCACCATGGGCTATCCCATACTTATTGTATCGATGTGCATGGGAACATTCATCAGAATACAAAGGGTTTAAATTTTTTAAAGTATACTATATATAATTGATATAATTATTCAATCAGAACTACAACAATTCGATGTGATTTCTCTTACAGAAACATGAAACGACGAGAATATATTTAATGGTTTTCATCTATTTAGAAGAGATCGAGTAGGTGATCAAAATATGTGGCATATGTGTCCTTGTCAAAAGTGAGCTGTACGCAAAACGTAGAATAGATCTCGAACTGCAAAATACAGTATGCATTTGGGTGGAAATATTCGTTGACCATTAAATCTTATAATTGGCGCATTCTATCGCAACACAAGCTCTTCCAGCGACCCACTTATTGTGATTTAAAATGTAGTATCTTGCAAACGATACAAACATACAGGACATATTAATAACTTGAGACATGAACCTTGACATTCTCAAACCAAACACTTGGTCCAAAATATCCAATCTCTACCAGTATTTTGGACTTAAAGAATTAATAAACAAACAAACCCATTATACAGAATCTTCTTCATCTGCCATTGATCTGTTTTAACATCTTATAGTAATAATGTATTCTTTACTAGAGCCCCCCCCCCCCCGATGGCTTGGGCTGCTGTCCGTTCTAAGGCGGTGGTTCTGTTGTTGTTGATTCTTTTTGAATGTTACTCCCATTTGGGGATTCTCTTATTGTTCTATGTTTTGTTGTGTTACTTTATGTACATTCTAGTATTGCAATCATCTTGATGAGGGAGAGAGTTGACTGCTTTGCTTAGTTTGTCTTCCTTGTGCCTCGTGATTGTTGTGTGGCTTTCTTAATGCGGTGTCACGGGTTTGTCTGCAGTTTATGATTGTGGCATTTCCTGATCATACTCACTTACTATTTTGGATATCCTTTCTTAGAGCATTGCCCATTTTGTTTACTTAAGTTTGATAACAATGTGAAGTCAACATGTTCACGACATATCTGGCCATATGATAGATGCTCTGGCTGTTTGTCAGGCCCACCAGGGTTTACTTGTTGGATTTCTATTGCTCAGGTATTCAGTTTTATATACTGTTGAGTCCTTATATTTGCTTTATCTCCTTTTTATATCTTGATTTATATGTTCTAGGAGATGATGCATTGATAAGTTAGGGGTCTTTCATGCAAACCAAATATCTATGTGTCTTGATCCACATCTGAATTAAGGGTAAGGTTGGCGTTATGAAACTAGTTTAAGCCTCCAGTAAAATGTTTTACTGACCGTTCCAAGGCGGTACTTTTTTTGTGGATCATTTATGTTTTTTCTGTCTTGTGTTTGTTATGCCTTTGTGCGTGTCTGTTTATTTGCGCCTTGTGTTCACCTGCCGGGAAAGGGCTGACCTCTTGGCTCTCGTTTGTGGTGTCCAACTGTGAGTTTAGCACTTTTGCATTGGTATCCTGGGTCAGGTGTGGTACTTAATTGTATTGATTCCTGATCTTTGCACGCTTACTTACTTCAATTCATTTTGTGATGACATCCCGCAAACAGATTGGTAATTATTAAAGCATGATTACATTGACACATACGCTGAAAATGTTACTACATGTACCTGCATAACCGATACAGCTTAAATCAAGTGAAAAGTTTCCAAACTCTCATACTGTAGTTAAGTACCAAATTAGCATAGGTACAGAAATGTTTGGTTCTGTCGGAGAGCAGAATACCGCTTAAGCTGGTGCTGGGGGGCGTGAGAATTGTTGCACTTTCCATAAGGTCTCATTATCATGAATAGAGTCAATAAAACCGAGTCAGTCTTCTGTTTTCTAATATTGTAGGTTCTCTCTATTATTGAAGGATCCGTTTTTCCAGATTATTTTGGATAAACCCAACATTCAAGAAATGTTAACGAAAAACAAATGATGTTCAGAACTAATTGAGCCAGTGCATGAGATTTCCAACAATGTGGTATTTTGACAAGTGTAGACTCAGATGAGCCTCTACAGCCTCCTTTTAAGCTTAGAAACTCCAAATGGTGTTCAGTCAGAAGCTTAACAATCATAGAATACTCAAGTGACTAGCAAAGGCTCTGATCAGACTGCGCGTATGCGCAGGCTGATCTGAGGCCTTGCTGGCCGCACATACCTCATTGTTGGAAATATCATGCACTGGCTCAATTGGTCTCTAAATGGCACAGTCATCTAGTTGCAATAATTTTGAATAGATAAAGGTCACTGCATTTGAGAATAATACCGAAGTTGTTGACGCGTGGCTGGGTTAATCAGATAACATTAAGTCATTTAAGTCAAATTAAATTCCTCTCCCTTACCAGTTGGACTAGTCCAGGTCCGTTTTAAGGGTTGATGTGGGCTATCGAACACTTTTGTTCAAATTTTAATAAAACCATTATGTAAGCAAATAACGGAGAACATGGTCAGATGTCGCGTTCTGCAGCATCTGATTTGGTTCTGCACGATTTGCCCATGTGGCACAAAAAGAGCACTATTAAACGCGTTTTGTCCGCGTTTCAATGCATTATACGCTCGTTGGATTTAATTATCGTTGAAAACACGATTCAACTCATATCAACGCAATTTAAGATGCATGAATATGCATAAACGTTAAGATGCATTGATGACATAACAATCTAATTGCTTATAAAAATAGATATTGAACCGCGTTGACTCTCTTAATCAATTTGATGCTAAATCTCGTTAAACGTTTGTACAATTTCTGTACCATCTCGTGCAAAACAATATAATTTCTTATCGCAATGCTTCATTTTGCTTGAAAACCATGTTAAACAACGCTATATGCAGCAATGCGCTTTTGCGTTAATAGATGTACTAGATGATATCCATTGTTTCGCGTTGATACATGTATACTGACATACAGAAATAACCCGTCATATATTTCAATGGTAATTTTGATGTTTCATTCTGTATGCCCTTATACTGATCAGATTCTGGTGAACTAATGAGCAAATCTAATTTGCTCAAGAAATTAATTTTAACTTTATCATGCACATGCTGAATACTTTGTTATTGGAACGCCACTGTCAAACTTTGAACGGCTATTTCTCGGTAAATAAAAGGAATAATTTTTAACTGCAACAGAAGAGCTGACATTAGAAAACAGAGCATCTATAAATAATGAGAAACGGTAAGGGTGGGTGCCCCACCATTACTACTCGTAACTTTGATATGGAAAAATCGATTATCCACCATTACTACTGTTATTTTTTCAAATTTACGTCATCCTCAGTTCTTCACTGAGTACAAATATTTGAACTTTTAAGGAGACAATTTGTTTGGAAATCTACAAACAATTCATCGGGCTTGGTTTACTTTTTCTAAAGACTCAAGCTTCATGCACAATGTAAATTATTTGAAAAAGTATGAACGCCAAAGTGACGCCGAACGTTGGTGACTGCATTTCTAAATTTCAATTGAGTTGCTAGTCATGGCCTATGACACACTTTTAAATTTTAACCAAATCAATAACGAACCTGGGACAAATTAAAAACTGGCGGGACAAATTAAAAATGGGCGGCTTTCTTTTATAGTAGAGAATATATGAGCCGCGACATGAGATTTCCAACAATGTGTTATCAGCCTGCGCATACGCGCAGTCTGATCAGAGCCTTTGCTAGTCGCTTGGGTATTCTATGATTGTTAAGCTACTGACTGAACACCATTTCGAGTTTCTAAGCTTAAAAGGAGGCTGCAGAGGTTTGTCTGAGTCTACACATGTCAAACTGCCACATTGTTGGAAATCACATGTCACGGCTCATATCAGCTGAATGTTCAAGTTCAAGGGTTTTATTTAGGCAAACGCAAATATATGTTCATCGCCCATATTGGCGGTTTGTAGTATAATGCAATATTCTAATATACATTCAAACATATGAGCCGCGGCATGAGATTTTCAACGATGTGGTATGTGCGACCAGCAAAGGCTCAGACCAGCCTGCGCATATGCGCAGTCTGATCAGAGCCTTTGCTAGTCGCTCTGGTATTATATGATTGTTAAGCTACTAACTGAACGCCATTTGGAGTTTCTAAGCTTAAAAGAAGGCTACAGAGGCTCGTTCGAGTCTACACTTGTCAAAATATCAAATTGTCGGAAATCTCATGCCGCGGCTCATATTATAAATTGATCATACACTTAGCAAATAGTATGCTAAAACAAAAAGAAGGCCAAAATAGACAGGTAAATGCAATCCAACGTTACATGTACCTGTTATGAGTTTCGATAGGTTCTTTGGAACTCGCTTTGAAAAGTCAATGCGATTTTGTTTAGTAAAATAACTCAGTTGGTGTGTAAATGGGTTAAATATGCCACCATTTGGCGAAAATTGCTTCTCACAGAAGAGCAAATAAATGCGTAAACAACACTTATCTTTAAGAGGCACGCATGTAATGCAAATTGTAGAACTGGGTCTACGCCATCTATTTTTTAATCTTATTTTTGAACTTGCTCTGTCCAATATTACTGCCAAGAAGCCGTGCAGATAGATAACACAAATGGGTGTCAGAATAACCCGGAATTAATTTACAGTTGGCTTAATTTTCATACTGGTTTATTCTCGTAATTTTCTAGATAATGAAAGCATCCTTGTATATGACGCTGATTTAAAGTGTATGTTCTTGACTTTTAAAAGTTTATGCAAACCTCTGGGAGCAGCTATCTTACAGCAACATGCACACATTAACCTGAGTTAACCTCTGAATGCAGGTCAGCTAAATGATTGAAGCAGCGCCTTCAGTCGATTTCTTCACTTCAATATTGATAATGGATATTCTGTTTTACAAAATGTAATAACAATCAACGGTCAGATCAATGCCAATTAGAATGTTACAACTGTCAAATGAAAAGTATTTTATTTTGCAATAAATTTCATTTGATTTTAATATATCTTTTTGTACCCAAAATAAAGAAAAATGTTGCAAAATATGTCGTTTGTTATAGTAATAATTAGTGCTTTAAGGGTTAAATTTTAGAAATCAATATTAAATATCGGCCAGGTATCAATATATACTTATCAATGCATCCATTGCTAAAAGTATTACTTAGAAACATTGCTATTTTTGACATAACTTTGCTTGTGTTGTGTGTAAGCAGATGGTAGTGCTTGAAAATAGCCAGGCCCCCATAAACAAGCAAAAGTAAATTACAGAGCATTCACAAACATTTAATGAGGGATTGTTCCTGCCAAAACTGTATGCTTTATAATAAATTCATTTGAAAAAAAGTGTGAATTATCCCTTAAAGGAAGACAATGCATCTAAAACAACCTATAATTGGCTAGAAAAAAAGATTTTATGCATACATTCCACTGTGTAGTAACTGTGTGTTGACATAAACAAAACACGTTAAGCAAGTATACCCGTTTATAGGCAATAAAGGACGAAAGCTGGTATATTTGTTTAATATGATGCGATGTACAATCGTTTACAATGCTTGTCCTAAGTGCAGAGTTACCTGGCATAAGTCGACTGGATGGTGCATGGGAATGGATTGCCCAAGCACCATACAAGTCTGCTAGTGCCTATCAAAGCAACATAGTATAGCCATATATAAGCAAGCAATCTATCTATCTATCTATCTATCTATCTATCTATCTATCTATCTATCTATCTATCTATCTATCTATCTATCTATCTATCTATTGCTCCTTGTTAAATGACACATATATGTACGTCTTTTTTCATGTTCTCATTGTATGTATATTTGCCGATGTAGGCTAGAAGTATTTATTATGTTTAATGCTGAATAAAGGTTTTTTGTATTTGTATTTGTTTACATACAGCTACTGCATCATTGAAAGCCGATACTTATGGCTATTATGAGCTATTATGACACATCCACATGTTTGTATAATTTTATGAATATGTTATTATTTGTATGTATGTATGACAAGAAAATGTACAGTTTACGTCAATAAAAATTATGTTCTGTTATGTTTCTGTTTGCATAAATCTGCTTTTGCAATATACTCGCTATATCCGGTTTGGGTTCAAATAGTTTACATACGGTGAGAATCATTCCATTATATACTCACAATAAAATCTTAAAAAATGAGCCAGTGCATGAGATTTCCAACAATGTGGTACACCATGTATGTGCGACCAGCAAAGACTCAGATCAGCCTGCGCATAAGCGCAGTCTGATCAGAGCCTTTGCAAGTCGCTTGAGTATTCTATGATTGTTAAGCTACTGACTGAACATCATTTGGAGTTTCTAAGCTTAAAAGAGGGGAGCACAGGTTCGTCTGAGTCTACACATGTCAAAATGCCAAATTATTGGAAATCACATGCGGCGGCTCAAATGTCTTACACGGGTGTCACGTAAAGAACCATAAGAGGCTATTTCTGAGAATTGTCTATGCACTGAAACAGTCACATGACGACCAGAAATTTGGTTATGTATTGAATACATACGGCCTCGACATGAGAAACCCTGTCTTCGGGGTGTTGCGAATAACACAGGCGCAGACCAGCCAGCGCATCCGCGCAGTCTGATCAGCGCCTTTGCTATCCGCTTTTTTAGAAAGAATCATATCTAAACTTGCTACAAGCGAAATTTCAATTTTAGCTAGTCTCTGTAGCTGAGAAGATTGGTTTGAGTCTCGCTTTTTGCAGAAACCCCGAAGACAGGCTTGATCACGTCGTGGCCCATATTGTCTAAACCCAATATGGCAGAGATATTGGGTTTTGGCACTACTCATTCATTTTTTCTAAGAACTTATTTTCTGAAAACAGGAAACAATGTAATCAAAGAAAGGCAAGACGGAAGAGTTCTTCGAAATTTCAAAACGCTGTCAAGTCTATTTTTGCGTTTGTGATTGAAAGTGAATACGTAATAAAATTGGAGACATAAAAAAAGAAAGATGCCTACCATGATTATTTATTTCGTATACTTCAGTATTTCTCAGTATCACAGTGTATTCAGCCTTTGTCGCGTACAACAATAATACCAGAATATATAACTATATATAATACGCTATGATTCATAATGTCTGTGGTATTACAGATAAACGGCCTAGAATGACGAAAATTTAACATGTTTATCAGTCCGGAGATGACGAAAAAAGAACTCCATTTTTCTCTTGTTTAATAATTGTTTTTTTCCATTGACAAATAGCTAAGAAAATTGCGAAGCGTCGCTGTGCCATAAAAATAAAATATTTATGCAATCAAATATGGGAACGTATTTTGTATCTCTCTGTGTAGACGTGTAGTTTTGTTTTTGTTTGAAACGGATCAATTGGGCCCCGATGCGAGAAACCCTGTCTTCGGGGTTTGCGAACAACAAAGGCGCAGACCAGCCTGCGCATCCGCGCAGTCTGATCAGCACCTTTGTTATTCTTTTATTGGATAGTATCATATCACACCTTGCTGCAAATGAAATTTCATTATTCTAGCTTTCTTCTATAGCTGCGCATGCTGCTTTTTGTATGACCTGATCGGAAACCCCGAAGACATGTTTTCTCGTGTCGCGGTGCATTTATAGTAATCTATGGAGATACAAATCATAATTCCTGGTATTTAAAGGACACACAAAATTGCAGGATAAACTCTGACGTATACATAAGAACGAGTCACAACGCAAACGCAGCGGTCAATAAAGTTTCTTGCCAAACTGCACGAACTGCGAAGGCTAATCTTTAAGCTCTTGTTGACCGCAACAATGCGAACACTTAATAGCATGAAAGTATAGGCGCTAAATGAAAGCCTGATAATTTCGGCACGACAGCTAGAATCTCGATGGTTCAGCCATGTCTCTTTTCTGACGCAATGACCACATATATACGTGAACTAAAAGATGAAAGTATCATTACGGCAGTCCCACTGGATTGGTTGTGTGTGAGCAAAATCACGATATTCTAAAAGTTCCTAAAACCTTTCGTTAAGTTTTCGGAGGACAATTCGTATGGATAAAACCCGGTCCGCATAATAAACATTTCGTTTCCGCCACATACGGTCAGTCGTGCAGACAACGAGCTTTTTTGACTTATATTTTGACTGCATATAATGAACGTCAATCAAAACACAAACGATATTGGAAAGTATGTTGAAATTTACTGAGCTAATGACCACTGATACATGTATCAAATCCATCTTGCAAAAATCATCATGTTTTGTCCCCCCAAAAATGCTTTAAACATAAAATTTAATTGCGGTTTCAGCACTTACAGAAATATTATTAGGTTGCACCAGTGTTAAACCGAAAGGAGCTTTTATATGAAAGTTGAATTGCTGTACATCAATATATCATTAATACTAAATTAATAGCTAGGAAAACTGAGAAGATCTACTGCATTATTACCAGACTTTTCGGTTACTGTAAAGGCGGTAACTTCAATATTCTTATCTGGGTGTGGTTAGGCTATTTCATCTGCTAGACAAGGGATTTCAGGTTCTATTTATTATTTGGCGAAGAATTAATACATGTAAGTTGTTTGCGCCGCGCAAACGTGCATGCATTTCATGAAAGTCTTATCCGTATGTAACACACTGAACTCACATTTATTAACCCTTAAAGCTGCATACTCTGTAACTATAGACATTTTTCGAAAAAAAATATTTTCTTTTTAAATCATTTGCAAAAGTAGATTAAAGTTACGTTGTCACAATAAATCTAATTTCTACAGTTGAAAACTGCATGAAAAAGTGAATTATCTTATAAAAACAGGTGTATTTTTTCTTGTTTGTAATTATTTGCGTCCCTCCAATAATTCTAGACAGTTAATTTTCAACAAAAAATGCTGTTGTTTTGGCACTAATAATTTGTTAATTATTACGAAAAAGGTAAAATGTATACCTGAATTTTATTATTTTTACTGTGTTCTTGAAAAATAGAAACATTATTTTTAAAATGAAAATATCAAAAGTTACAGATTATGCAGCTTTAAAGCGCATAATCAAAAAATATATGTTATTTGTCGTCCACTAAATTATTTTAAGCCTCATTAACAAACAGTGTGGACCCAGATCAGACTGCTCCTAGAGGAGCAGTCTGGTCTGGGTCCACAATGTTTGTAGGAGCAGTCTGATCTGGGTCCACAATGTTTGCGTCTATGCTTATGTTCAATAGACATTTTCCGATGCAGTTACGTTTCTTGCGTTTTAAGGACTAAATAATAGATATGCGTCTATACTGAGGTAATGCCGCAAGATGATACTTTTGAATAAAACCACGACTCATTTTCAGCTTTTACCTATGTATACGGTTGACCAGTCCTAATTACGCATTCATGATGCGCCACCTTTACAGTAACCAAAAAGTCCCATTATATTTGATACATAGTCAGTAGAATATTGTTGTCATTGATAATTTCGATTTTAATAATTTTCAAATTGACTTGAAATTTTGGAAACTAGGCATTTTATTGAGTACCACACACTAAAGTAATATCGATAAAATATACCCGACAAAAAAAGAAACGCACCACTACGATTTTCCCATTAAGATCTCCTTTTAGTACGAAAATGTTAATTGTCATGACATATTCATTTCTGAACAAGTCCTACAAAAACTTAAGTATGACGTAGATTAGAATCTGTACGTTCCGTGTGTATGCACAAAACACATCGAGGCGAATGGTGATTGAGTTTTGGAAGCGTTAATTCAACGCTACTTTCTGCATGGAATTCCAAATATGTTTTACATTAGCAAAGTGTGAAAACGATATATTGTCGTAATGTGAGACACCCAAAGTTTTTATGGATGCTTTTTTGTAATTCCAAAATATAATTTCGTCAGTTAGGACCGTTTAAGTTGATTAGAACAATGTTGAAATCTCTAAATGTTTTGTGAGGTTTATCTCCAGTGTGGAAACATTATCCAAATGGTAGTCACAATACATGGGCTACCTAGCGTTCAATTATCGCGTATGATGAATTGAAAGATAGAATTTGCCAAGAATAAGTGTCTGGGTACAATTTGGTCTGTTGAGATGATTCCAATTGCTTGAACATATCCAGCAAGAGAGCATTATAAAAACGCTTATTTCCTGTGACTTTACAATTGGACCCCCACTTTGTTCATGACCATTTTTCTTTAACACAATTTCGATTCCAGATTGAAAAAGACGTGTTACGCAGCAGTACCTTGCATACCTTTGAACTGATATAAACTAAACTGGCCTATCAGTTGTGATATTCCTGAGAGCTGAAAAGTTCTAAGTGATGCGTTTCTTTTTTTGTCTGGTATAATAAGTGTACCCCTGAACATAGAATTGGCGAAATAGCTCCAATCGGTACGCTTTAGCTTAGCATGCAGAGGGTCCTGAGATTGGTCCCCACATATTCCATTATTTCCTTCCATTCTGTTCTTTAGCTACATACCAGAAGCGATATTTTTAAGAATTATTTTGCTAAAATATTGTAGGGTTCTTCGTTTTTCTACTCTATTAGACTGATCTCAACAATAGTAAGTGAGTATAATCAGAAAATTCCACAATCACAAACCGTAGACAAACCCATGGCACCGCGAGGAAGAGTCACACAACCATCACAATACACCAGGAAGACATACTAAGCAAAGCAACCATCTCTCTCTTCCCCATCAAGATGATTGCAAAACTAGAATGGACATAAAGTAACGTACAACAAAACATAAACAATTACAGACTCCCACAATCGGAGTGACACAAAACAAAAAGTCAACAACAAAAACGGAGCCACTGCCTTAGAACGGACAGCAGCCTAAGCCACCGGGGGGCTTAAATGCATTTTACTGGTTCCAAATCTTCGCCCTAGATTCTGCTGTTAAAGTACAAGAAATGTTCAGCTCGCATGGAAGCCTTCTAACTAATGCAATGTATTACCATGGAGAAACACTCTAATCAAATTAACACACTACGATGAAGCAAAGAAAAGGCTCACGAATTACAGATATGCAGAGCTAAAAAAAACCTCAGTTTTTGAAATAGTAAATTTCCCCTTTCTTGATAGAGATGTTCCTCGCTCCCCTTCCTATGGTGTGTAAAGGCGCTAAAGAAAACCCAAATTTGAGCCACGGTGCGTCCAACTACAGATAAGCATCAGGCACCAACCAATCGATTAAAGCTTTACCTCAGAGCCGTCATAGAGTCTGAGGCCTAACCCACCGTCGTGTAATTAAAAAGGAAACCATAGCTATAAACCGTGATTGGGTTTAAAACCAGGCATGCAGACTGTCGCATGACATCCAAGTTATATCCAACCTTTATATAACGTTTGATATATTTTTTGAATCGATCACTAAAATTAGGCTTTCCAACAATTCGTTTGAATTTATAAACTAAATCACCATAAAATGTTAATTCTGGTATGTCTTGTTACAGAAGAGTCTTTAACCCAATGTTGTAGTTAATAATTAACTCTGAGTGTCTTTGCTAGAATTTATAAAATGCTTTTCGAATGTAATGATATCCATAATCCTGTTTTAAAAAATTAGCAGTTAAAAATAGGTTACTGTTGTTGAAATCATCAACATTAGAACACACTCTTGCAAAACGAATAAGCTGAGAAATATATACACCATAGGAAGGGGAGCGAGGAACATATCCATTAAGAAAGGGGGAATTTACTATTTCAAGATTAAAATCATCCCGTTTATCATAAATGTTAAACGAAACTATGCAATTTGTTATCAGTATCAGAAGAATTCGCCTTATTTAACTGAAGGTCAGTAGGATATATCTGACCTACCATTTGTTCAAAATAAAGATGATCAATATTAAGTAAGTCATCTAAATATCTGGAGGTGGATTTAAAGCTTCAATAACATCAGATTGATTATTGTCTGACAGAGACAACATGAAGTCTCGCTCATAACAAAACAAAAACAAATCTGCAACAAGAGAAGAACAATAAGTACCCAATGGAATACCTACAATTTGTCTATAAAATTTCTAGCCAAATCTTATAAATATATTGTCCAAAAGATAATGGAGAACATCACGCATTTTCTGACATGACCACAATTTATATCGTTTAGGTTGTTCATAAGTGCTCATAGTGTTTGCTTCTATTATAGAATCTAGTCAGAAGTACGTTGCAGACATAAAAAAAACATACAACATTTTCATGACAAAAATGTATCAGTGGGATAAGGGTTAGTTCCATAATACTATTACTTGACTTTTCGCTTACTGTAAAGGCGGCAACTTTAATATTCATATCTGGGTGTGGTTCGGCTATTTCATCTACTAAGGAAGGGAAATCAGGTTTTATTTATAATTTGGTAAAGAGTTAAGCTTTTTGAGCCGCACAAACGTGCGTGCATTTCATGAAAATCCTAACCGTATTCACACTGAACTCACTTTTATTAACCCTTAAAGCGCATAACCACAAAATGTATGTTTTTGTCGTCCACTTAACAATTGAATCCTCATAGATAAACGTGCGGACCCAGATCAGACTGCTCCTTTAGGAGCAGTCTGATATGGGTCCGCAATGTTTGCCTCCCTGCTTATGCTAAATAGACATTTTCAGATCCAGTTATTTTGCTGGCGTTTTAAGGACTAAATAATGACCGAGGTTGTGGCACAAGATGATACAGTTACTTTTGAATAAAACCACGCCTCCTTTTCAGCTTTTACCTATGCCTAAAGTTGACTAGTCCTAATTACGCATTCATGAGGCGCCGCCTTTACAGTAAGCGAAAAGTCAAGTAATACTGGTGCTCTTTGACATGTACAAGCAGCGATCACCTAGGCTTGAATGCAATACCACACAGAGTATCCAAAGACTGGAAATGGACATTTTTAGTACAAGGGAAATAATACAATCTTAAATAATCTGTACCAAAGTTACGCGTATTTTACCTTGCATGCTGATTCTCTGATAGAAGAATTCTTTACTGACCGTTCCAAGGCGGTACTTCTTTTGTAGATCATTCATGTTATTTTTGTCCTGTGTTTGTTATGCTTTCGTGCGCGTCAGTTTATTGATGCCTTTTATACCACCCTTACCAACTTTAGCATGAAATATCACTTTATGTGCAAGGTCTACACTGACGTAGGTGGTATAAAATAGTTATACTATGTTTGTCTACCTGTACGTAAGATAATCCACTCGCTAAAGCTCGTGAATTATCGCCACGTACAGGCGGACAACCCATGGTATAACTATTACGTAGTCACCTGATTGGAAAGGGCTGACCTCTTGGTTATCGTTTGTGATGTCTAATTGTGAGTTTGTTACTTTCCCATTGGTATCTTGTGTCAGGTGTGGTACTTGATTTATCGATTTCTGATCTTTGCCCTCTTTTCTTACTTTTATCCTTATTTTGTTTTATCATGTTGGAATGATCTGTAATTTATTACAATGGGGCGCCGGTGACAATTTTGAAACTATTTTGTGGACTTAATGTGGCTTTAATGAAAACAAACAGTGCTGAGAAATTACAGTTAATCTCTTTCTTTATAGTTTGCGTTTCTGTCTCTCACTTCGTCTTCTCTACTTTGTTATAGAACTGTTTTTATAATGAAAAACATTTAATTTTCCATGATAATAATTATTTAAGTTAAATAAATAAGTTAATATAACGACAACGCGCGCGAACACCGTGGTTACATGTACAGTATACATGTACATTGTACGAGGGTTAGTCAAAAATAACTGAGCCCTACCTCATAACATTTTAGTTTGGTATTGTAGACAACAAATGTGATTATATTCTATAAGTATAACATGTCATATATGTTTTAACCCTAAAGAATTGCCCTAGTGAAGCTTCTATTATGGTTGCTAGGCAACTGAAGATCGTCAGTCAGAGCGATGCGTTCACGATCTCAGCCACCAGGAATATACAGTATGTCTTTAAAAGGCTTGTGTGCTTGATAGTTTTTGTGAAAGACATATTTGACATTTATTTGAATAACATATATCATATTGCCTTTTCACTACACTACGTTCGTTAATTTTTAGGTGAACATTTATTGTATGCGTTGCCTAGCAACAAAAAACGCCAAAATTCCATAATTTTTCAAATACACGTGAATTGTGCTGTCATAGAAACAAAATTGTGCATTTAAATCAAGAAACTTAATAAGCCTAAGGGTTGGTTTGTGTATGCAGAACAATTAAAGCATTATTAAGCGATTTTTTTATGTTTTCTATTAAACTTGTGTAAATAGGAATGTGGATGGGGTAAATTCTAGGACCTTAGACATGTTAAAATTTGATAAATTCTGAAATCAAACTACCACAGCACCTATAATTTAGGGTCAGTTGGTTTCTGTTCGGTAACATTAAATAGGTACATGTTAAAGATATCGGACGACAGTGAATAAAAACTTGCTTTAACATTACTGTTTCCATAGCAACGCTTAGATTAAGATGTATCACAGCGTGAACGCACCCCTTTGACAGGTCATATTCTGTTGCCTAGCAACCGTTACAAAAAGCCTACCAACATAAATAAATTATATATATGTGATTAAATAGATGACATATAACTACAATGAAATACCATCTAAATATATGTCCATTTTACTTGATTCAAATGTTATGAGGTAGGGCTCAGTTATTTTTGACTGACCCTCGTAGCTAACAACAATGTTAGAAGTACTTATAATTCCACATAATGTCTCTGCTAAAATTGTTCGGTAAATGGAATTAAAGTCAGGCAGAGATCACACTGGTAAATATTTACGTCGATTTGACGGTATTTACGCGTATTGCCGGTACTTTATAGACCGGAAGTGGTAGATATTGGTTTAAATACTAGAAAAGTATGCCATATGCCTAAAGGACTATAGACTTTAATCATTTTAAGTATTCAGTATGTGCATGGCGATTTATGTAAGCATATAGGAATAGATTCGAGTACCGATCATCCATGTGCATGGCCGAATACTTAAAATGATCTAATTTTATAGTCCTTTAGGCATATGGCATGTTTTTCTATAAAGTATTAACACCAATATCTACCACTTCCGGTCTATGAAGTACCGGCAATACGCGTAAATACAACCAAATCGACGTAAACATTTACCTGTGTGGAGATGGAATTTAACAGGATACCTGTATATTGATAAGCTCGTCACGTGGATGGGATAATAATAAGCCACAAGGCATTTTGCCTATGAAACAAATGAGCCACGGCATGAGATTTCCAACAATTTTACATATTGACAAGTGTAGACTCAGACGAGCCTCTGCTGCCTCCTTTTAAGCTTAGAAACTACAAATGATGTTCAGCCAGTAGCTTAACAATCATAGAATAATCAAGCGACTAGCAAAGCCTCTGATCAGACTGCGCGTTTGCGCCGGCTGATTTGAGGCTTTGCTGGTCGCACATACCACATTGTTGGAAATCTCATGCACTGGCTCAATTGTCTTGTGCGATAAGTGAGTGCTAAAAGGTTTTCTCAAGAACCGCTCAGAATGATAGACTTGTCATGTTTGTTGCACTTTTCATTTAATGGACATCAAACCAAAGCTATAACTTATTATTTTTGCATTCATTTCTCGTGACAAGGAAACCAGCGTTGTTTTGCATAGTGAGAAAATGCATTAACACACAAAAATGTACAATTATAATGTCCGTTCTATCATTCAAAGCTTTAGGAAACTCATCAAACCATAAGAATCTTGCCGGAACATTTCTATTCCTGTGGTCATGTGCCACATTGAGACAGCTCAATACTTTAGTACAAGAAATCATTGATCGCTTCTGCGAGCAGCGATGTCTCAGTCCTCGCTACTCACAGGATCTTTGTATAGACACAAATACACCAATTAATTCCGCAACCCACCTTATATCGTCTTAAAAGACCAATGCTTCCGTCATCCGTCCATACTTCCGTCATCATTTTCCAATATCTTCTATGGACCACAGGGCCAGTTGAACTCATAATCTATATATTCTTTATGAATGGGGGAATGGGCATTGATTCAAATCGTCCGGGTCACATGCATGCCAAGAATGGTTAAAAGTCCTTCGCAATAGCAAGTATGATCCAGAATCAGAAATCCCTTGTCCGTCGGCATTGCCAAGAAGGGATATGCATCTGTGATGCAGGTCCTAACAAAGCGAAAGAGTGATGGAAACAAAACTTTAAGACGAGCAAGCTCAAAGCAGTAGCTAGGCGGCTAAGAGCCAAGATTGTGCTATTCCGGATACAAGCATGAAACTTTCCACACTTGTAAATGTTGGTGAGCTGATCATGTTTTGATATAGAATCACTTCGACAAATTCCCTCTGCGCATGCGCATGGCAAAATTCACTTCCGTTATAGAAAATTTAGACTCACTTAACTACTCAGACCAATATTTGCGTTTAACATGGTAAAAATTGACCCACTATATCTCTAGGTGTCCTAAAATACATAAACAAATATATTTTAAAATAGTTTCCATAATTACGCATGCGCAAATTAACTAATACTTCCGGTTAACCCATTTAATGATGTCAAAACGGTAGAAATCATTGAATAAATGGAATACTTATATCTTTTGACTGGGAAATAAATGTGTTTCTTCACAATCAGTTATCCAATATTTTTTGCTGCGGATGCATTCACGCTAGAGAGCCACTGTACTAAAACAGTGCAGTCATCGCAAGTCGGTTGCAGTCGATGAGGGCAAACACTATATCACTTTGGTTTACTGTGATCCATTTTATGGGCTAGTTTCTTTATAGCTATTGATTTTCATGATGACGTTTAAGTTGCAATTATCACTTAGGCATTGTAGTCCACTCTGGGACAATTGGAGCCTTTAAATTCTAAAACTAGCTAAGTACCAGCAAATTTCTGGATAGCCAGTGGGATTTTTTATGCGTACGAAATGTGTTTACAGATTAATGAGACACTATTGTAGTCATTAGTTATGATTTAATGGCATCACATAATGAAGAATACAAATAAGTGAATGAATAGAATGTCTTGCTTTCTGTTTATTTTTTGTGAAGTTGCAAACCATTTTGTAGCTGTACGCAAAAATTAAGTAGTCAAGGGCATTGTATAAGTAGTCAAGGGTCTAAATATAGTCAATTTGTATGCAATCTATGACCTGGTCACTGGACCAGAACAGCCAATATATGTAGTATTGTGCGTACATTATGAAAGTAAGAAAGGGGGCAAAGAACAGGTATAGATACAATCAAGTACCACACCTGACCCAGTATTCCAAATGGCACAGTAACAACCACACAATTTAATACCACAAACGGGAGCCACGATGTTAACCCTATCCCGGCAGTTGACCACACGGCAGCAATGAGCAGACGCGAAAGCATGACAAACACAATACAGTAATAACACAAATGATCCACCAAAGAAGTACCACCTTGGAACCGTCAGTAAAAGTATTTTACTGGAGGGCTTTAACCAATTTCACTTGAATAACTTTCAAATGCCCTGTCCTCAGATTTTGATTTTTTGCACATGAAAGTACAAATATTTTGCATTTTATCTAAACTAACTAAAGTAAGCATATATTCCAGAACATAAACAAAAAAGCCTTCCATCCTTTTTTTCGGAAAAATATCGCCTTTTTGGCATAATTCAGGTGCTGTATCGACTAACGATCTTTGTTAAACAGATACACAGCTCGATATATAAGTGACAATACTATGCACAGAATATGTTCAAAAGTAAATATTGACAAAAATATTACCCTATTTAACAGCCAGGTATACTTATACCTGTATATTATAGGCCTACAGTTATTTCATGCCTGTTTGGTGAATAGTAAATACGATGCCCCGAGGTGCCGTGTACAGCTCAGTGCATTATAACCCGAGGCCGTAAGGAGAGAGTTTGAAAGCACAGTCTTTATGTTTCAGTATTTTAGTTTTTTTATGAGCAATTGAAATGTTGTGGTCAGTTGAGTTGAGCATGAAAAACGTTTTAAAACCTCGAGGCCAGTTTTAGCGACATCTTTGAGGTGACTTGGAGTATTTTCTTTCAGCTTCGACTTGAAGCAATATTCAAATGTTCATTTCCGTATGCTTTCTGAAACAGAATATTTAAGTAATGTTTAGGGACTTCTCAAATGTCTATGTTAGGCCACATAAGCTAATAGTTTGATATCACGTTTCATAAGCACTACAGTAAAACCTGTGTAAAACGGCCACTCTAAAAATACAAAAAATGTTTCAAACCCGATTATCGCTAAATGCAGGTCAAAAGCATTGTACAATGCTCCAAAGGGAGCATTCTCCAATACTTTCGACCTTCATTAAGCTATCAGTTGTCATCGAGATCTTTATTTGTCTATTTTTGAGTGGCCGTTTTACACAGGTTGTACTGTACTTTTGTGCACTTGATGGCGTTCTTTGAAGACTGATATTTCGCGAATAATACAGGGCCTGTAAGTTTTAGTGCCACTTTTGTTACATTCCCTGATAATTGTTGAAATGCATTCGCTTATCAAACAAGTAAACCAGCCAACAGGCAAGAAGGTACAGTTCCGCCTTTAATTAAAGGTACTCCATGTACAATTTCGCGAAGGTTTTATTTTCGCGAATAAAGTTAAAAGACAGGTTTGCGATGATACAAATGCACGACTGGAGCATGGTTTACTAACATCCGGTCCCGAGGTTATAAAACTTTTTTCATGCTCAACTCAGCTGAGCACAAAATTTATCCTCCTCATAAATGATAAAATGCCAACAATTGTTGGCATTTTAACATTTATTTGCATGATAAATACAACATCTGAGAGACTTAAAGCTAGAAATTTCTTTATCTGTCGTTGATTTAGTTTTTATGAGCAGTTGAAATTTCGTGCTCAGTTGAGTTGAGCATGAAAATTTTTTATAACCTCGGGGTAAGTAAACTGTAGAATGATTTCACCATTTTGCGAGGTTTTATTTTCGCGAAAATTAAATCCTCGCGAAAATGTCCGAATTTCCGGTAAATCGAAATCTGTTTATGGCTCCCGCTGGTGTTTGTTCTCAGGTTGTGATTTTGAAACAGTATACATAAAGCTTTAGTTATAGTTCAAACTTCGTATGAGAATTTCATGTTTAGTCCTAGTTTTGTTATGCATCCCTTTGTGTCATTTCTAGGTTGATAATCCTCTTGTTGTACTTGATTTAAGCTCTGATTTGCTACGAAAATGCTGATGTTGAACTACAGTGTTCCCATAATGATGACTCATTCCAGAATTCTATATTTGGATTAACCAATGAGAATGTATTAACTATCACAAAGGCGCAAAGTCAAACATTTGATATGTTTTTGATTTTGTTGTCTTCAATTTCATGAATACTAAGAAGAAATATTCCTTCGACGTAATGCGCAAGTACTCTCCATCATTCAAATTTTTGATCTCACTTCACATCTTCTTTAGTACTTCCCATTCACTTGCAAGAGAATTGCATTCATTCCTCTCACTTGGCAATAATATAAAATACAAAGAATTTTGAAAAAAATCACCTTCACGGAACATTAAAAAATAAATATAAGTAAGTCAGTTATGACAAATATCAAATTAACAAAAGTCACTTGTTAACTTAGATCGTTAGCAATTGCCTTGCTTTGGTAAGGGACAATTCTATTGACCTCAGGAGTTGTACAACATAAACATGCACCCTCATCAATGTTGTCTACCAGCAGCTCATATAATTTCTCCATTTCTTTGAATGAATCATTCTCTTTCTTAAAAACACTCGATTTATCGAAGCATTAATCGTTCATCCACTACAAAAAGTAAGTGAGTATGATCAGGAAATACCACAATCACACACTGCAGACTAACCCACGGCACCACGAGAAAGAGCCACAGAACATTCACAATAACAATACAAAAGTAAGACAATTAAAGCAAAGCAATCAGATCTCTCTTCCTCAAATTGATTGCAATACCATATAGGGCATAAAGTAATGCATACACAAACAAAGACCAACACTGAACCCCACAAACAATGGGAGGTACATAAAACAATAAGTCAACAACAACACAACCACCGCCTTAGAACGGAAGGCAGCCTAAACCTTAGCGGGGGTGGGGGGAGTAAAGTACATTTTACTGGCGCCAAATATTCGCCATAGTTTCTGTTGTTGTTAAAACACAAAAATGTTAAGCTCGCATGGAGGTTTCCTTATTAATGTAATGCGTCACCACAGAGAAAGACTCTAGATATCAAATTAACACACTCTGGTGAAACAAAGAAAAGGGCTCATGACTAAAGGATAGTCAGAGTTGAGCTACGGAAGGCACCCAGCCAAAAACAAACACCAGGCACCGACCAACGGATTAACGCTTTACGTCAGGGTCGTTTATGAGTCTGAGGTCTGATCCGCCGTCGTGCAATTTATGAGAAAAATTGATTGGGCTTACAACTAGAAATGCAGACTGTCGCATTATATCTATGTTGTATCACACTCTTTTATAACGTTAAACACTCTTTTTAAATTGGTCGTTAAATCTAGGCTTTCCAACAATTCTTTCAAATTAATAAACTATATCACTATTAAATACAAGTTCTGATAAGCCTTGGTGCAGTAGAGTTTTAAAACCAATAGTGTATTTAACAACCGTTCGATAACCTTGTTTAAATAACTTAAAAGTCAAAAAATGTGTTTCTTTTGTTGTAGTCATCGACGTTCAGAGTATTGGTAACAAACAGCAAAACTGTTTGATTTTGACACCCTTGCTTTCTCAGAACCCTTGCTTCACGCTTAACTACAAACAACAGATCTACTGATGCCAAATTTTAAACCATCTGAACTTAAAGATAGGATAAAAGACCACCATGGAGGTACAATGATATACGTAAAGAAGCAAGTACATTACAATTGAAGGAATGTCTTGGAACCCCAAAATATTGGGTGCATATGGATTGAAACTGAACTTAAACAAACTCGAAAATTGTTCGGACTATTTTATAGATCTCCGAATTCTGATGTTCTATATCGTTCTGCAATCTATATCTACATGTATAGCTCTTGACACTCAAATCAGTAATATCATGTACTAATTCAACTAACACCCAGCAAAATTTCTGACATATGTACGCTGTTCTCTCTGTAACGAACTATCACTGATCCAACTCATTTTTACTGAACATTCTTTTTCTCTTACTATAGACGTACGTGGTTTTCACTAGTGATAGATCCAACACTCTTAACAGTGAAATAGCAGAGCCTTTTCTTCATCGGGACATTGACTATTACTGCCCTATATATAGCATCTACAAATTCTCAAAGAATGTCAGAAAATCTTTACCCGTTATATTCGGAAATATGACGAAAGTACTTATGATCTCTTAAGGCCATAATTTTTAGAAACCGTACTTTTAACCTAACAAGTTTTACTGATTTCAAATGCACAATTATTAACAGGGGATGCCTTTATTCAAAGCGTAACAAAGAGTTAATGCCCCTGTTTTGAAACGTAATTCTGCCGGCTCCATAACGTACAGTTAACATACTCAGCGCCAATGAAAAGTTACCATTATCGAAATTTCGATATTTCGGAAAGTATATAATACAGCTCTTTGGCTACTGTTAAGTTCATGTTTCTGGTCAACGACAAGCTGGTTTGGAGAGATAAAACTGTTTAACGAGCCCTGGAACTATGGTGCACGTGATGCACGTGCATTTTATGTTTTTGCAGTTTTTAAGAATTTGAAATCATCATTTTCAGAGGACAACATGCCAGGACATGCCCTATGTCTTATAAACTAGTACATGTTGTGGTATTATGTAATGATTCATTGTATGTATTTGTCTAAGTATTTGTCTCAGTATATATTAGCTAGCTTTATGCAAATAAACAGAGTTGGCAGAATCGCCTAGCAGATCTCGCCTTGTTGTTTTCACAGGATACATAACACCCTAAACATTTCATTGAAAACGCCACCAAAATGGTTTAGGTTATCCCATTAAACGCGAAAAATGAGGATCAAACTTTAAGGTAGCATCGAAACTTTGCATTTTCCTATTCATTGTAATGGAAACTACAGGGGACCATCAAGGAATGATTATAATGCCCTCGGATGTGATGAATACCGTTTTCCATAGTGGCGATGCATGGGACTCTATGCCATAAAATTGAATGTTTAGTCAAATTATGAAGGCTACAAGTTAGTCGCCCTTGACAACCAGCATTAAAACATACCAATATTTATTATGCATGTTTTGTCCCTTGAGTAATGGTTTTGCATTGACTCATTTAGCATGTCACTTTGAACATCAATTCTGAGCATACAGTGAGCCACTTTAGTTACGCACCACTTATAAAATGTAAAATTTCTCGGAAAAGGAATGTGATATTTTTATTTTGAGACTACCAAAGTAAAGCGCATTTATATTTGCATTAGCCATTGAATTTTTATTGTGATCAGATCAGAAACGAAGAAGAAAATGGATTTTAAAGTGCACTACCCTCAAAACACCATTTCACATTGCATTATCTCGAATGAAACTCAGATCTCATTGCACTTTTTTCAGGGTCGAATTTCTGCTATGCCAGAGATAAGAGCCGATTTATTCTTGGCAATATCTAAGACTGGTATGTGATTGTTAACTTCATAGTTTTTTTTAATGTTTTACTATTTTGGTTCCCAGCTGACCAAGGTTCGAAAAAAGTTGGTTTTAGTATTTTTTTTAAGCTAGTTAAAATTACGTATGATTCTGAGTAAACTAGTTATCAAAACGCTTCATTTATGATTTCATTTAAAACAACCATGTATCCGCCGTTTATTTTCGTAAAAAAATAATGGATTTATTGGCAATATGGTGTTGACGTTAGTGATGACGTCACTACTACCAAGGCTATAAGACGTGTCAATGATAAGATGTTTTAGTGTTTTGATACTTCTATGTCTACAAGTGACACTACAAAATAATTTGCGAAGAAAACCCAGTTTGATTATTGTAACTGACGTTAATATGACGTTAAAACGAGCATTTCTTCCAAAAGTAAAGGTGTTACTAAATTCAACGACCGAAAAAAGGGGTTTTACTTGAATTAATAAATTGTTTTTGGTGTTTTTCTGTCACAACGATCACCATGGATTATGCCTAGCACAAAACAAAAATAGAAAATATAGACGTTCCGCTTGCACGTGCATTTTTCAAAATTTGTCAAAATTGCCTTTGAGTAGCAGAATGATTCGCATGAGTGATTCCAATATTTTTTTCCGATTTTATCAAACAGATAAAATGTCAATAAATAAATTATCATAGAGAATGTTCGATTCCAGCATTTTTGTAAAAAAATGTGGGCCCTGAAAAAGTGGTGCGTATCTAAAGTGGCTCACTGTATAACTCATGGATTTTACTGATTATTAAAATAAAGAAGGGAATTTATTAAAACACATAACTTCTTTGTCCACTCTGTCTCCAATTTTCGGCACCTTGGCCTTTTGTCAAGAAGCTACATCTTCATGTATAAGCCATAAACATAATGTAGTGTGCGCAATTATCCAGTGAGTCTGGGCCTGGTTAATGTATGCCTTTGTTCATGCATACATGTACCAGCATATTTTGTGCTTCCATATAGCAAAGGCTCTGTCATAACTGATTAAACCACTCACTTGTCGTACATGCGCCAGCGTCTCTTTCTGTGCGTTTTGTATGTTGTTTCTTTCGAAGTTCATTCAATTTTTAATGATATTTACTTTAAATTTGTTGCGAAACAATAACGATCATTTTGGACAGCCATTATCACGGCGGCTGTTGCAAAAAATAAAATGAACAATTTCAATTGAAATCAACTGACTCATTCAGAACTGAGACATGAAATTGTTTTCATTGAATGTAGTTCAGTGAGTGCTACATATAGCAATGACTACATGGACAAAACACACCCACACGATGATTTCGTGCCTGCTTCTGACAGGTAACTCGTATTTTTTTGACATCGTGAGTATTTATAAGATAGCTTTGTGAATGTCTGTAGAAATATATTTTCAGAAATGTTGTACACTAAAGCCTGTGTAAAACGGCCACTCAAATATAAACAAAACAAAGATCTTTATAACAATTTGTAGCTTAATGAAGGTCGAAGGTATTGCACAATGTTCCTCTTGAAAACGAAATTTCGGTCCTTTTGAGAGTGGTCGTTTACACAGATTTTTACTGTATATGCGTTTATGCGTGACAATATCTCTTATTAAATGACCTCTGTACCCAGCGCAGATTCAGCTCAGCCTTGGCATCCACCCAGTCTGATCAGAATCTATACAGAATGCAAGAACAGACCAAGCACACCTAGCTACGCACTGTGAAGACATGTTTGACTTGTAATGGGGTCTTTCATGCTAACAAAACATCTATGTGTTTTGATCCACATTTGAACTAAGAGTGAGGTTGGCGCGACGTGAAACCGATTTAAGCCCTCCAGTAAAATATTTTTACTGACCGTTCCAAGGCAATGCTTCTTTTGTGGATCATTTATGTTATTTCTGTCTTGTTTTTGTTTTGCTTTCGTGTGCGTCTGCTTATTGATGCCTTGTGGTCACCTGCTGGGAAAGGGCTGGCCTCCTGGCCTTCGTTTGTGATATCTTTTTGTGAAGTTGTCACTTTCACATTGGTATCCAGGGTCAGGTTTAGTGCTTGATTGTATAGATTCCTGATCTTGCCCTTTTTATTACTTTGATATACAGATTATCTAAGTTTTCGCTGAGTTCACAGTGTTTTGTCCAGTGTTTTGTCACTCACTTGTATTTTCATTATTATACGAAGGATGATCAAACAGTTCTCGCCTCCTTGTATTTCGGGTTACCAGGGAATAAAAATTTGGTCATTACTTTTCAATATAATCTCGCTTCAAGGCAATGCACTTAGCCCATCTCTGCTCGAGCTTTCTTGTCCCTTCAAAATAGAAGGTATTTTCCTGGTCCACCAAGTACTCGTTTACTGCCTCTATGATGCCTTAATTGCTTCCATACTGTGAACCACGAAGATGGGATTTCAGTTTTTGGAACGGAAAGAAGTCAGAAAAAGCCATATCAGGAGTATATGGGGATGAGGAAGGATTTTCAGATCAACATTAAGTAGCAGCAGTCATGACAACTTGTGACGTGTGGGCAGGGGCGTTGCACTGCAAGAGCAAACCACCTCGAATCAGGTTCCCTCGCCTCTTTCTTGCGATTTCCTGGCGTAGCCTCCTCAATTAGCCTGCATTATATACACATTTTATCTTGCAACATTCCTCAAGATAATCAACCATGATCACCCCTTGACATTCCCAAACGTTTGAGGCCATCAGCTTCTCTGCTGAATGAACCCTCTTAAATTTCTTAGGAGAAGGTGAGCCAGGGTGCTTCCCTTGTTTGCTCTGCATTTTGACTCTGGGTCAAAGTGGTGCACCCATGTCTCAAGTTGGGTTACAACTCACTCGATAAAATCGCTTGGATCATCTTCGTAGCGAGACAGGAGATACCTAGAAATATTGAGCTGAGTCCTTTTCTGATCATCGGTCAACATTCGCGGCACCCATCTGGCCGAAAATTTTTGACATGTGGAGATGTCATTTAGGATTGATTGTACTGCCCCGAAACGTATGCCCAATTCCTTTGCTAGCTTTGCTTGCGAGTCTTGCCTCCTATCACACATAACCAGGGTGTGAACGACATTGACATTTACATCAGCGGTGGCATATTCGTGGCGGCCAGACCGTCCATCATCCTCAATGCACTCTCTCCCTTTCTTAAACTCTGCTGTCCATTTTTTTCACTGTACCGTAAGAAAGATACTACTTCCCAAGGGTTTCCATGAAGCCTTATTTAATTTCCTTGCGCATTCCTTTCTTACAAAAATACCCAATAACCGCTCTGATTTCAAGTTTCTCCATTTCGCAAATGTGTCACAAATGAGTCGCTCCATCCTATCTCGAAAGTGCTTTACATAAGCAACCAAGCATGACCACATGCTTTTCACACTCCCAATGACACATTGAATAGGACAGATGTGATTTCATCTGGTCAAAAGCTTAAACCACACAGTAACACCAGTATTGAAAAGGGCAGAATGTGAGCGATAATCCACAACCGCCACATAAGAATGATCAGAGCTAATACCACACAATAACAACATTATAAAACATTGAAAAGGGCAAAATGTGAGCGTTAATTCAAAAGTGTTTAAACAATCACAAAACCATCACATTAGATTGGCCAGATGGATACCACTAAATACCCCATTGAAAAGGGCAAAATGTGAGCGTTAATTCAAAAGTGTTGAAACTATTACACAACACAACCGCCACATTAGAATGGTCAAAGCTAATACCACACAATAACATCATTATAAAACATTGAAAAGAGAGAATGTGAGCGTTAATTCAAAAGTGTTTACACTATTATGCAACACAACCGTCACATTAGAATGGTCGACGCTTATAACACACAGTAACATCATTATAAAACATCGAAAAGGGCAGAATGTGAGCGTTAATTCAAAAGTGTTTAAACAATCAACCAATCATCACATTAGAATGGCCAGACGGATACCACTAAATACCCCATTGAAAAGGCAGAATTTGAGTGTTAATTCAAACGTGTTTAAACTGTTACACAACTCAACCGTCACATTAGAATGGTCAAAGCTAATACCACACAATAACATCATTATAAAACATTGAAAGGAGAATGAGAGCGTTAATCTAAAAGTGTTTAAACAATGACTACCACCACATCATCGAGGTCACACCAGACAGGGTATCAAACATTGCAACATACAGACAATGAGCATGATCAAAAGTGGCTAAACCTTAATCTTAGATCAGAAAACAGCTACAACCATACAGTAACAGCAGAATAAAGCATGGAAATATTGCAGAAATCGGGCAATTATCTAAAATCTTTTGAAACACCACTTTATAATGGCTAGTAAATCCAATCATGATTGGCAACTTTGCTTTCCTCTTTAATTGCACGCTGGTGGGTCGGACCACAGACTGTATGATAGGTCCGACTTGAAGACTTATCAATAGATGCGAGGGTAAGCACCTGATGTTGTGTCTGTGGTCGGACCCACTGGGGGATAGATAGATAGATAGATAGATAGATAGATAGATAGATAGATAGATAGATAGATAGATAGATAGATAGATAGATAGATAGATAGATGGATGGATGGATGGATGGATGGATGGATGGATGGATAGATAGAAAGATAGATAGATAGATAGATAGATAGATAGATAGATAGATAGATAGGGATCTTTCATGCGAACCAAACAACCATTTTGTCTTTATCCAGCTCCGAAATAAGGGTAAGGCTGGTACAGTCAAAATAGTAAGTGAGTCTGATCAGGAAATACCACTATCACAAACCGCAGACAACCCCATGGCACCGCGAGGAAGAGCCACTCAACCACCACGAGACACCAGGAAGACAAACCAAGCAAAGCAATCAGCTCTCTCTTCCCCATCAAGATGATTGCAATACTAGAATAGACATAAAGTAACGTACAACAAAACATAGAACAGTTACAGACTCCACAATGGGAGTAACAATAAACAAAAAGTCAACAACAACAGAACCACCGCCTTAGAACGGACAGCAGCCTAAGCCACCGGGGGGCTTAAATGCATTTTACTGGTACCAAATCTTTGCCCTAGATTCTGCTGTTGTTGAAGTACAATAAATGTTCAACTCGCATGGAGGCCATCTAACAAATGCAATGTATCATCATGGAGAAATACTCTAATCAAATTAACACACCATGATGAAACAAATAAAAGGGTTCATGACTCACAGATAGTAAGAGCTAAAGAAAACCTCAAGTTGGGCCACGGAGGGTCCAGCTACAGATAAGCATCAGACCCCCACCCACCGATTAAAGCTTTACGTGAGAGCCGTCATAAAGTCTGAGGCCTGAACCACCGTCGTGCACTTAAAGAGGAAACCATAGCTATAAACTGTGATTGGGTTTAAAAACTAGGAATGCAGACTGTCGCATGATATCCATGTTATGTCCAACCCTTATATAACGTACTATCTTTTTGAAATAATCACTTAAATTAGGTTTTCCAACAATTCGTTTGAATTTATAAACTAAATCACCATAAAATATAGGTTCTGATATGCCTTGTTGCAGAAGAGTTTTTAACCCAATGTTGTATTTAACAATCAACTCTGAGTGTCTGTGGTAGAATTTAGAAACTGCTTTTCGAAACTTATGATATCTATAACCTTGTTTTAATAATTTAGCAGTTAAAAATAGGTTTCTGTTGTTGAAATCATCAACATTAGAACACACTCTAGCAAAACGAATAAGCTGAAAAATATATACACCATAAGAAGAAGAGCGAGGAACATCTCCATCAAGAAATGGGAAACTTACTATATCAAAATTAAAATCATCCCGTTTATCATAAAGTTTAGAAAAAAACTATGCCATTTGTTATTGACAAGTTCAAGTCCAAAAACGAAGCTTCAGTATCAGACGAATTCGCCTTATTTAACTGAAGTTCAGTGGGATATATTCTGACCTAACATTTGTTCAAAATAAGGATTATCAATATTAAGTAAGTCATCTAAATATCTGGACGTTGAGTTAAAAGCTTCAATAATATCAGTTTAATTATTGTCTGACAGAGACAACATAAAGTCTCTCTCATAACAAAACAAAAAAAATCTGCAACAAGAGGAGCACAATTCATACCTACAATTTGTCTATATAATTTTGAGCCAAATCTTATAAATATATTGTCCAAAAGAAAATGGAGCGCATCACCTATTTTCTAGCATGACCACAAGCCTGTTTAAGCCCTCGTAATTTAAGCCCTGATCGTTCAACTTCCAAGGCGGTGCTTCTTCTGTGGATATTTTTTTTATTTGTGTTTCATGTTTGTCTGTCATACGGTCTTGTCTGTTCTTCACCTGCTGTGAAAGGGCCGACCTTTTGGCGCTCTTGTATGTGGTGTTTTCTTGTCCGGTGGGTCGGACTTCAGACTCTATGATGGTTCCGACTTAAAGACTTATCAATTCATGAGATGGTAGGGGCCTGATGCTTTGGCTGTTTGTCGGGCCCACCGGGGTTTACCTGTTGGATTTCTTTTGCTCCGGTATTCAGTTTAATTTACTGTTGAGTCCTTATCCTTGCTTTATCTCCTTGTTATATCTTGATTTATATGTTTTAGGAGATGGAGCATTGATAAGTAAGGGGTCTTTCATGCAAACCAAATATCTATGTGTCTTGATCCACATCTGAATTAAGGGTGAGGTTGGCGCCGTTAAACCGGTTTAAGCCCTCCAGTAAAATATTTTACTGACCGTTCCAAGGCGGTACATCTTTTGTGGATCTTTTATGTTTTTGTTCTGTCTTGTGTTTGCTATGTCTTTGTGCGCGTCTGTTTATATGTGCTTTGTGGTCACCTGCTCGGAAAGGGCTGACCTCTTGGCTCTCGCTTGTGGTGTCTTCTGTGAGTTTGTCACTTTCCCATTGGTATCCTGGGTCAGGTGTGGTACTTGATTGAATCGATTCCTGATCTTTGCACCTTACTTACTTTTATGGCACATTCCCATATTGTGTCTTGGGTCAGGTGTGGTAATTGATTGCATCGATTCCTGATATTTACCCTCTTCCTTGTTTTAATTCTAAAAACTGCACATAGAAAAGAACAGCTGAGGATCACTTATCAAAAAACTATTTTTCAGTAAGTATATGCTGAGGAAAAGTCAGCTGTTTACTTTATTTGTATTCATGTTGCCTGTTGTTGTCTGTTCTGTCTATATTCTCCGCATTGGTTGGGTTTCTTATCAGGGCTTTACCTGGTCCTATTTGTAGGAGCACAGTGGCTCCGTTGGTAACAACTTATTCAATACAAATATCAGTAAGGCGATGTCTTAAATATTTTTGTTTAAATGCTCATTCTTTCCAAATCCATTGATTATATCCCCAGCAAACTTTGTTAGTGGTGGGTATACTGTTTTCACGTTGTCCGTCCGTCCGTGGGTCCGTCCGTCGTCGGTAACGTTTTGTCTCCTTAATTGCTGGATTTTCATCAAACCTTGAAAACATGTTCATATATGCAAGACAAATACTTTATACAAAAAAGTAAGGACTAGGGGCAAATTCTGTTAGAGTCATTTTCCTTTGTAGTTCTAAATGGGTTTTAATATAGGGTTTTATGCTCATGCTATTATAGGCCATACACGGGCCGATCAACTCCTACCACAGCTTTTGATGGAACACTATATGATGTTTCAGTTGTTTCCGTTCTAATGTGTTGGTTCAAATCAGATTTGATGATTTCCCTTTTGGGCTTTTTAAGTTTTATCCTCCATAAAACTTGGTGTATTCTGTTCCTCGTGTGATCTGTCTGCCTTCTGATGCCCTATGGTTAAACTATGGCTTGCATTAGAATAGTCGACAAACCCATGTTTTAAATTATGTCGTCTATCCATTGGAGCTTTGTTTCCATGTTCTACAATAAAGAGTTGGTCTGAAGTGTGTTATTGTGGCATTTCCTGGCCAAACCCACTTACTTTTTCATCACCAGTTGACAACTTTGTTCACGCTTTGTATGTGTGTTTGTTTGTTTGTCTAATATTACCTGCCGATATAGGTTGGTCTGTGATCTATAGTCACGGAATCTTCAGAGAGAACCAAGAGGACGTGATTCAGCCGCGACATGAGAAAGGCACAGTGCCGTCGATTGGCATGCAGTGTGTGATTGTGGTACTTCCTGGTCATACTCACTTACAGTTTGGATATGGGCTCAGGTGTCCCGTTTGCCATTGTATTGTAAAGTGCTTGCAAATACAACTAAGGTTTACAAATTATAATGTAAAACAAGTTGAAAAGCTAGTCTTAATATTATCATTCTAGTGGATAATACCATACATATACATTCTCTACGTATGGACGTGACCATTTTGTATCTTACATGTAAGGGTTTTGCCGACCAAAATTACTGAAAATGGTGTATTTATCTTCCTCCTGAAGCTTGTTTTTTTCATCTAAGCAATTAGTGCAGACCCTGATGAAATGCCGCCTTCACTATTTACAAAAGTTCAGTCAAAGAACAAGTTTATTCCACAAAATCAATTTCTCATAGACTGTTTACAGTTGTATACATTTTCATGTTCCTTAAAGGTCTTAATTGTGTGATATCAAGTTAAATAGCGTCTGGAAGTGAAATAATGCCATGCAACAAAATCGATAAACCACTATTTGTTTACAGATTCTTGGGAAACTTTAGGCTGGCGATAACAACGTTATGTGCATAATGACAAAATCATAAGGTTTTTACAGCAGAAATGCGATTTTAAAAGTAAATTTATTGCTATACATGTGTATGATATAAAATAATTTAAGATTGGCGCTCCTCTATTATTGATTTTATTAAACTCGTTTAGAAAAAGAGATAAATTGCTCGGCAAGCCTCGCATTTTATCTTTTTCCCCAACTCGTTTAATAAATTCAATAAAACAGGAGCACTCATGTTACAAGATCCTCTATTATATCTACTTTGTGAATGTCATAAACCGAAATGATAAATGCATGCACTCTACAGTTTTAGATGAGGCCTCGACTTACTACAGTTCGAACTGTTTTGAAAAATGCCAATTTTTCATTGACGTCAATGGTGACGTTGTCAAAACATTGTCGAATCTCTGCACATTTAAAATGCACGAATGGATTAAATTTTAAATAAAGAATATTACTGAATTTATTTAACTTTTAAATGACAGCAATCTACCTTGTATGAAAAACAAGCGAGTATGATCGGGTTTCGCCCGTTTGGTCCGTTTTAGGCTTGCAGTGGTCTCTCTGGGGTTGCTTTACTCTAATTATATTTTGCTTTTAAAGGTGGTTTTTGTTTGTCTGTGCCATAATGTCTCTTCCAGTTGGTGCCATAACCACATCGGGTAGGCGGCAACCGGAAACGTTAGTATTTACGATGGAAATGGTATCGTTAGAAACAAAGTTTTCGATTGCTATTTGTCGCCCGCCTGGCGACAAATGGCAATTGAAAACACTGTTTCTAGCGACTTTTGATTTGTGTCTACGATTGTTAAGAGCGTTTTCGGTTGCCGCCTACCCGGTGTGATGAAAAGGTCCTTGTATTGTGATTATGCATTTTCCTGGTCATACTTTTTCGTTTCTGGGATACGGTTAATCGATTGGTACTGTCCTGCCAGCCAAGAGTGACATTGACGTCATGTTTTTTTTACAAAATGATCAGGAATTTATAATTGATAGATCACTTGTGAATTAATCCTATCTTACGGATAGGGTTAATACACAAGCGATCTATCGATTCGTGTGAGATCAAGTGGAGTGTACAAGTTAATGTTTACTTAAAAATTGTAAACACAATATTACGTCACTGTCACTCTTGGTTGGCACGACAGTAGAAGGGTGAAGGCTGGAGGAGTGATATACCATGGTGCATTGGCCTGCGTGCAACATGTTGAATACTGTTGAAAATGACTGTTAACAAACATCCAATCGTTAGAAAAAGAGTCTGAGAAATTCGAGACTTTACCATTTTTCCCACCAGTCACTTAAGTTTGTCGTCTGCTCTCTAGCCTGCTTAAATGTAGTTTGTTTGGAAGCCTTTATTGCAAACAATATGGACAAAGATCAGACTGTGTTTGCTTCCATGTTAAAGTCTGAAGTGCGCTTGAATATATGCAGCAGACGTACAGAGTAGACACCATTTCAGAAAGTATTGGCGTGATAAGGGATTACCATGTAGACCTTACGCACACGCATAGCCTATTTTTTTTATTAATACTAATAGGCCCTCTAAAGACTGATATCTAAAAGTTAACCCTTAAAGCGCCAAGAAAAAAAATGCATCTGAAAATGTCGTCTTTTGAAGTCGTCTGCTGCAAATAATTGCCTAGCATTACTGACGATTTAAGTATAGAAGCAAACAGCGTAGACCCAGAACAGACGGCTCCTATAGGAGCGGTCTGATCTGGGTCCACACTGTTTGCCATAGAGGCTTCTTAAACATTTCAGAAGACGAGAAAAGCAGACGACTTTTGTTGCGATTGGCGCATTAAGGGTTAGTGCAAACTTTAATCTCAGGCCTCGATATAATGGCTGACGTAGGCAAATTGAAAATAGGCAAACGATCCAATCCTGGCTATGAAATTAAAACCAGACTCCGAGGTTATAATTTTTTCAAGCTCAACTCAACTGAGCATGGATTGTATCAAACTCATAAATGTTAAAATACCAACAAATGTTGGCATTTTTACATTTATTAGCATGCAACATCTGACAGTTTGAAAGCAAGAAAGGTCACTATTTTTCATATTTAATTTTTCATATTTTATTTTCATAAGCGATTATGATTTCATGCGAGGAGGAGTTGAGCATCGAAAAATATAACGTTGGGACCTGGTTACAAGCCATAAACACTCAGCATGCCAGTTTGCACGCAAAAGAACAACAGAACATATAATGTAATCTCTTGTACAAACTTTTTTTTATAGAAAATATGTTTCTTTAAAGATAATACTAACAATCAAAATATTTGTCTAGCACTTCATTAACAAGAATATGACTTGAGTTAAAGGCAATAACATGTCTCTAATATTGTCTTTCTGATTAGTTCTCGATTCAGGATTGTCGTTTTTGTTCTTTGGTTCTATACAACGGTTTTGATTTACGATAAAACAGTCTTGAACATATCAATATTATCAGCCAAAGGTCGTAATTTTTACAACGTTTTATAGCAAAGAAAGCTAACTTTGCAGGTCATTAGACTTCATAGGGCCAGTTAAGAAAACAATTCAGCGTAAAATTGTGATTTTTTTCTTATCTATCAGTTTAAACATGTGTTTTGGGCGCTCAAAAGAAACGTCGCATTGAGACGGTTCTTTTGAGTACCCACAACATATGTTTTGGTTGGAAAATAAGAACATAATTTTCAGTTACGCACTCTTATCTGGGGGCCTGCATGATCTTAACAAACTCAAACAGTAGACTCTCGCTAACTTGAAGTCCATGGCGATTCGAGAGTTTAAGCAAAACGGATTAATTTGGTAAGCACAAAAAGGTGATGTAATATGGACCAACAAACAGTATTTTAGTACTTATCGCATATGCGCAAATGAAAAAGACCCTTTAAACGCATATTCTAGTGTGTCCTAAGAAGCTAGAGGTATCATACAGTATAACCTGTCTTAAGCTGCCACTCAAAAATAGACAAACCTAAGATCTTATTGACAAATGATAGCTTAATAAAGGTCGAAAGTATTGCAGAAGGCTCCTCTTGGAGCATTCTGCAATACTCTTGACCTGCACTTGGCGATAATTGGTCTTATAAACCATTTTTTGGTCTTTTTAAGAGCGGTCATTTTGTTTATGTAAGAACCAAATACTCTGGCGAAACTGTGCGCATGCGCAGCCTTGTCATAGTCTTTACTTCTCTCCGATGAAATCTCACAAGTATAGGTCTTAAAAAGACCCCTCCTCCAGGTACGTGAACCTACAGCGTAACAAAAAGCTCGCTGTTTGTACCTAAAAGAATTCTCAGTGAGGTGAGACGGATCGTTAAGTACCCAAGGCGTATTATTGGTAGTAGGAAATGAAAATTTCGCCCTATAAACTGAACCCGACGCATCCTAAATATAATATAAGGCTAGCGTTCTTTTGTAGGATATAGGCAAACAGTGTAGACCCAGATCAGACGCTGCGTTCTTTGGCATAAGTTCGGGGTCTTCATTGTTTGCTCACTGAATATTCTTTTGAACTTTGAAAAAAATATGAAAAGTTTCCCTTGAGTTAAATGGGTTAAGCGGCTACATAGCGCTCTCAGAGTTCGAGCTATCAAGACGTCGAGGCTATACAACTTTTTACACGCTCAATTCAACTTGGCATGACATTTATCATGCTCATAAAAGTTAAAGTGCCAACAATTGTTACATTTTAACATTTATTAGCATGATAAATGTAACACCTGGCAGCTTGAAAGTCAGAAAGGTGTTTGTCTTATAATTCGGAATATTTGTAATTCCATGCTCAATTGTGTTAAGCATGTAAAAAGTTTTATAAATTCGGGGTATTTTTACTTTTATCACATGTTAATATTGAGTAATGTTAACAACAGTTATTAAAATCTGAACTTATGTACATGTCATTCCCTATCCGGTATGGTTTGAAATAACGTATGACGTTAGCAGTACAAAACAAAATGAGCTTTCTATAGCAAATAAGTCTGACTTCTTTTCATCGAAAGGTTGTATAATGTTATTTAAATAGTCACGTGGCTGATTATATATTTTCTTTTTGCAAGTTTTCTGAAAAGTTCGAAGTTGTTATGATTTTGGGTGTTTGTACTCTATGACGTATTTCCCCTGTCTTACAATGGTCTTCTGAAGTAAGCAACTTTATCCAGTCGACATGACCTCGTGCAGGAAAGGTACTGTGTTCCACATCGCTTGAGACACTCATTTCTCACATAGCTTGAATTCGGTTTTAATGTACATGTTGCGTCACAGCTATAAATAGCTTCGATGCAGAGATCCAAACATCCCATCTCTGTTGGTGATCCAAGACTTGCAATCACTAACCCTGACACTAAAAATAGGGATATGTACATCTGAGCGGCCTGAAAAAGAAGAGCGCATATAGGGCTGTTAAATTGAGCCGCAACATGTGATTTCCAACGGTGGCATTTTGACAAATGTAGACTCAGACGAACCTGTGCATCCTCCTTTAAGCTTAGAAACTCCAAATGATACTTAACACTCATAGAATATTTAAGCGACTAGCACAGGTTCTGATCAGAATGCGCGTATGCGCAGACTGATCTTTGGCTTTGCTGGTCGCACATACCACTCTGCTGGTCGCACATACCACATTGTTGGAAATGTCATGTCGTCGGCTCAAATAAACGTAATTTTACACCGAATTTGGTGGAAGCTGAAATGCCACTGACACTGAGTGTTGGTGTAACTTTAAAATAATTATTAATTTAACTTTGTTCTGTTTTGTTGTACTGATTCGAAGATTAACTACAACATATTTCTATCACTGGAGAAATGTTAGCCCCAAGAAGCAGGAAAGTAATTGTAATTGTACACCAAAAGATGTGGCAGCACAGCAGCTACATCTTTTGGGTGTTAACTCACACTTATTCTATACAGCGTGCGTGAATCCCTTTTTTAACCATTTGTTTACTAATGAACTTCTCCAATTAGTTAGAGATGATTCATTGCTCTTATCAAACGACCACTACTAAAGATGTACATCTGTTCCTGAATAGTTGCCAGCGAATTTGGTTACCGTTCATTGGGTGTTGAAGTTGGAATGTTGAAACTCCTCTTGCTTTTATATGCTGATGATATTGCATTTTTTTCAAAACATGCAGAAGGCTTACAAAAAGGTTTACATATTTCAAAAGACTATTGTGACAAATGGAAAATGATTATCAATACAAGTAAGATAATAATGATTTTCAGAAAGGGGGTACGCTTCAAAGAAACTAAAAAATTGAATATAATGGTGAAAATATTGAAATTGTCAAAAACTTTAGTTACTTAGGAGCTGTTTTTACAACTGATGGCTCCTTTATGGAAACGTATGAAACTCTGTCTGGCCAAGCATTAAAGGCTATATTTAAACTCAAGTCATATGTTAACAAGTTTACAAATTTTTCAGTTTCACATTTGATAAACTTATTTTGCCAATATTGACGTATGGTAGTGAGGTATCAGGGTTTTCAAAAGCTGACAACATTGAACGCACACACTTGCAATTTTATAAACACAAACACAAAATAGTTTTGTTTATGGAGAACTTGGAAGAGTCTGATTGAGAAACCATAGGATAGTATCAGTTATTCGTTTTGGTTCAAAGTTATACAGTGTGATGATGCAAAATATATTTAGCTTACATAGAATATGATGTTAAACGACTTACAAAAATTTCCAGCCAAGTCATCTTGGGCTAAATCTGTAAAGAAATTACTAGACAATTTGGGGTTCGGGCATGTCTGGATAGAACAGGGGGTTACTAAGGGTGTATTAATATGTTTTTACGTATCTTCAAAGATAGATTTATGGACAATTTTGTACTGGGTTTGGATGATGAAATTCATAATTCTTCTAGAGCTAAAACATATAAATTAATATCAAATTTCAGTTTTAAGGATTATTTAGATTTTGTGACTGTTCGAAAGTTTATATATGCATTTACTCGACTTCGTGTGGCGTCACATCGTTTAGAAATTGAAACGTGGCGATGGCACACACCTATCACAACACCAATCGAAGACAGAAGATGCGCTTTTGTAATCATTTGGAAGTTGAATTTCATTTTGTTAATTATATCAAGATTTACGCAACGAATATATAAAAACGTTCTTTTGGAATAGGCCAAATATACCAAACTTAATTGAAATATTACCGTCAGAAAATAAGAAAACTACTAAAAAATTGTCGGTTTACATGTACAAGTTTTAAAGTTAAAGAAAAACGAAATGAATTTTATACTAAGAGATACTTTTCTCCTCATTGCCTTTTCTTGAAAATATAGATAAGGATAAACTTTAATTTTTTGTAAGAATTATAACATTGTTATATGATTGCGTTCATCATTTTGACACCCATGGCTGGAGATTGGAATGAAGCTCAATAAAGTTATTTCTGATTAAGCCCCCGATTCCAACTGTAAAAAAAACTACTGTTATACCTGTCTAAAACGGTCACTCCAAAGTAGCCTCGGACAAAAACAACGGTCCTAACGACAAATGGTAGCTTAATGAAGGTCTTGGAGCATTCTGTAATACTTTTGATCTTTCATAAAGCGATAATCGGTCTTGAAAGCAAATTTTTGGTCTTCTTTTTGAGTGGCCGTTTAAGACAGGTTTTAGCGTATAAATAAGTATTGACTACACTTATTACCCCCATATCTACTTATTTAGATGTACTTAGCTTTCCTGAGCATATTGCACGGCTTCAGTCTGTAAATTACTGATACATTTATGGTACATCTCGATAGATGTTGCTATTCAGGGTTTCTTTAACGCAATTAATAATAAAGTGCAAATTTAATATCTTAACCAAGCCTGCCATTAAGAAAGCATGCTAATGCAACACATTTTAACGCATTTAAGCAGAATGGAAATTCCTAGTCTTATCTAATGGACCACTCCATTTCCATTTTAAGGGTTGTTTGCTATTTTTCATTTTTATTCACATGTTAATATAAATTTCTATAAGCAAACATAGGAGCCCCTAGTAAGCCGCCGAGTTGTTTGGCGTCTGATCTGGGTCTGCACTGTTTGTTTATGTTTTACAAAAAAGACGCTAGCCTTATACGGGTTAAATGGTCGCTAAGGAAAGTCGACATGCGCCAATTTACAGTAGGAAGCAGTGGAGACTCAACCAACCCACCGCATCCGCGAGTGTAGGCTCAGTTCCGCATTTAGATATCTAGTTCAACTGCTTACATGTTACTTAAGTATTGACTTAACGAATATGTGATAAGTACAGAATTCTCACGAACTGGCCCAAAGGGGCTCAAGCCATATATCGCAGCTAGCCAGAGTTCAAACAAAGCCAAAGATGTGCGTAATTGACGACAGCATATTTATGTACACCAACAGGATAATTTATTTGGAGACGTGAGCGATCGACGTGCAATTACACCGGAAACAAGAGCTATGAGTCGTGTCTAGAGTTATTTTGTAAGTGTCCTTTCTAGTTTTGCAATCAACTCGCTAAACAAGATAACCCCAATTATGTCCTGATCCGTCATGTGGCCGTTAGCGCTTTGTGTCTCTTCCTCGCAGTGACATGATCCGTTGATCTGTGGTTTGTAGTTATGGTATTTTCTGGTCATTTTAACTTGTTTTTATTACTAGGCATAAAGACGGCCGGGTAATATTATTAGAATCTATCATGAGTGTAAGGTTAGGATCGAAAAATCCATCCCGAGGATTGCTGTTTGGCATCACGAGGCTTGCCGAGTGATGACAAATGGTGATCCCGAGGGACGGATTTTTCTATCCTACCCTCACACGAATATTGGATTCTTTTTCTTGCTCACGACTGGTTTCATTTATTTATTTATTTTAAAATAAGCTTCCAGAAGTCCCTGAATACGCTTAGATGCAATTTCACATGATTACGTTACTTGACGTCCTGGGTATTATAGCATGGGTAAGATAAATAGAATCCATCATTTGTTCCCAGTTGGGACAGAAAAATCCCAACCAGAGGGCCCACAGTTCCCACTGAACGGTGGACTCGAGAGTTGGGATTTTTCTGGAACCACTGAACACCAATGATCGATTTTTTTCTCTTATACCAAATTTAGCGACCGTACGGTACGGTACAGTATAATATCAGTTGGTGACGTCACTAAGGTCGATGTTTATAGTCAATGACGCGCACTGTACAAATCAACTTGAAACAGCGCATTAAACAATGAACAAATGGTTATTTCATCAAAATGGATTTACAAGAACTAGCTTATCAGCCACAGTAACTGGAGTAGGTAATTTTGTAGAAGAAAATGTGTTTCTTTTTCACATCGTCAAGGCTACCCATCCCGATGCATTCAGTCACTCATTGCCCAACAGGCAACACGTCAAATATGTCATACGCAATGCACTCAGCAATGCACTAAGCATGTTCAAAGCATTGAATAAATGTTTCACGTTTTACTTTATACCACGTTTAAGGCCAATTTAAATTGCTGAAGTTTTAACATTGCCATTTTTCCTGACTGTCAACAATTCAACTTTCGTTTTCGAAGGAATACAGTCAGGCGCCAAAAATGTCGCGTGTGGGTTATCTCGCATTAGTAACCGGCCACGTGTGGCTTATCTCGCATTAGTAACGCTTATCTCACATGGGTAGCGATGTGGGACAGATTTTTCTGACAGCGAGCTAACATAGGGATCACTCGATCTTGTATGCGTTGGTATGTCAGAAAAGATTTTCTATCCAAGGGTAAAATCTCAGATATCCTTATCTGGTGTGCAAGACATTTGCGTAATCGTGTTCATTTTTAATGGATCCGGAAAACAATAGAAAAGGCTTCTATACACGCATATTGATTAATTTTACTTAGCATAGAGTGCTGGTGTTGATATGCCCTGCTACCGAGTTTACGAACTGACAGCATATTAAACAACTGACTAGACTAAAATAGCTCTGAAAATTATAGCATTTATACCACCCTTACCAACTTTAGGACGATATATCTCGTGATGTGCAAGGTCTACACTGATGTAGGTGGTATAAAATAGTTATACCATGTTTGTCCACCTGTACGTAAGATAATCCACTCGCTAAAGCTCGTGGATTATCTCCACGTACAGGCGGACAACCCATGGTATAACTATTACGTAATGAGGAAGTAACTGTCACGTGTCACGTGTCACGTAACTGAAAAGTAACGTGTAAAAAGTCATTCCACTAGCCACACCTTAGAAACGTTTTACTTAAAAACATGTCATGTACATATAAATGGAACTTAAAGAAGTAATAAACAAATGTCAAGTAGGGTGGTGATCTCTGTGGGGAGTTTCTCTTGTTTTCTCTTCGGTGAAGGATTCCTATTACTTTAAAACTATTGACAGGCAACTCAATAAGGAGCAAACTAATTACAGCAAATAATTGCAGAGATCTAGAACACAACAACGTGTTATTTAAGAAGTAATTCAAGAACTATTTTAGGCATCATTAGCGAAACGTTCGCTCGAAATGACAAAGGCTACCTGCCTCTCTGTATAACTTTATATTATGCATATGTTTCCGTATAAAGTTGGCAATCCTAAAACAAATCATGATACTGTAAATTCGGAAATTTGCACGAGTATTTTATTTTCGCGAATAGCATCAAAATACTTATTAGGCACTTTAAAAATACGCGACTTCGGCATGATTAACCTACATCAGTAAAGGACAAGTGTTTTCGCCATTTTGCTAAGGTTTCATTTTCGCGAAACTCCGCATCCGCGAAGTTTCGCGAAAATAAAACCCTCGCGAAAGTTTCCGAATTTACAGTACATGAGGAATGCAGTGGCTCAGTGATACATGTAGAATGCTTGACTTGACATCAAGGGGCCACTGTTGACAGGAGGCGCTGTTTTTTGTTGTTTGAGCATGATACATTATTTTCTGCTTAGAACTGATTCAACAAAGGAAACGCCCCTATCTGACTGAAAATTTGTTGCACCCAATCCCTACCGAAATACCATCTAATCAAGTTTGCTAAATGTGTATTCGTACAGGCTCACCAATGATCATTTCAGCCAAAATTGTTTAAAATGGGATCAGTATTTTAAGATAGGAAAACATGTAAAGAAGAGAGATCAGCGATGTGTGTCAGCATCCATATTTTTCATTAAATTCATTGAAGCTTTTTGTAGAGGGCTGTCCGCATAGAGGGTTGCCTAATGACCATTTCAGCCAAATGACTTTGGAATCAGGCAATTGATTTCAGAGGAAAATATTTTGGGGAATTATTTATATATGTATCTAAGGTAAACGTACAGCCAATTTCCCCTGGGGGTAATAATCTCCCCTCAGAGGCCACATATTGGGCCAGGATAAATTCATTTAAGCTACATGTATTTCTGTAGAGGGCAAAAGAGTGACTTTTTGACGAACTTGTTTACAAAGTAAAGAGGAAGACAAAGATCGACAATCAATGGAATCAAGTACCACACCTGACTCGGGACACCATATTGGAAAGTGACAAAAGCACAAGAAAACATCACACACAATAGGGCCTAGAGGGCGGCCCTTTCGAAGCAGGTGATCACAAGGCTGCAAGGAACATACAAGACAGCTTAACAAAGAAAAGCACAAAACAAAAATAACAAGACGGATCCACTAAAGAAGCACCGCCTTCAAACGGTCAGGAAAAAAATACTGGAGGGCTTAAACATGTTAAACGGTACCAATATTACCTTTAGTTCTAACATGGAAAGGGACACATATAGGAAAGTGATAACACACAAGAAACACAACACACAAGATAGCCAAGAGGTCAGCCATTCCCAGCAGGTGATCACAAGGTTGCAAGGAACAGATAAGGCAGCATATCAGAGACAAAAATGGAAACCTAACTAACAATTATAAAGGATCTACAAATGAAGCACCGCCTTGGAACGGTCAGCCAATAATCACTGGAGGGCTAAACATGCTAAAAGGTACCAACCTCACCCTCAATGCTGACGTGGATCAAGACACATAGATGTTTGGTTCGTATAAAAGATCCCTTACTTATCAATGTATCATCTCCTAGTAAATACAAATCTAGATGTAACAAGACTTAACTCTGCTCTGGACCTGAGTCGCCGGTGCACATCTTTAACGTGTGAACAATTATTATGCAAAGTTTGAATATAAATGCATGACCACTGTTGGATGTACAGATTAAACATAGATAGTTACTCCAAAGGTAATGTAGACGGAATATTGTCTTAGTTCAACGCTCCCAAATATATAATAAAATAATATCAAATGTGCACGAAAAAGGGGGTACAAATCTTCAATGTGCAAACATTGATGCAATGTTTGAATATAAAGAATGAAAATTGCTTGAGTTACAGATTACAAACCAGTCACCCCAGCATTTCGGATGGAAAAAATGTCTCAGTTCAACATCCTTCAAAAATAAGAAATTGTTTATCGAAAGTGCACAAAATAGAAGGAGTACATTTTCAATGTATGAATTATCATCATGCATCGTTGAATATAAAGAAATGAAACGTGTGCACGATAAAGGATGTACACATCTTCAATGTGCGAACAATGATACAAAGTTTGAATACAAAGAACGAAAATTGCTGGAGTTACATATTACACAAACCAGACACCCTTGAGCATTTTGAGTGAAAACATGCCTCAGTTCAACACCCCTCAAAACTGAGAAAATATTTATCAAATGTGCACAATATAGGAGTTGCACATCTTCAATGTGTGAACAATCAATATGCAAAGTTTGAATATTTAGGAATGAAATGTTTTGGAGTTACAGATTACACAAACCAGACACCATCTAAGCATTTTAGATAGAAAAATGTCTCGGTGCAACACCTCTCTAAAACGAGAAAATATACATTAAATGTGCACAAAATAGGAGGTGCACATCTATAATGAATAAACAATCATAATGCAAAAGTTTAAATTGTAAGGAATAAAAACTTTAAGATTTACAGTTTACACAAACTAGGCACCCCAAATGTGTTGCGGATGGACAGACAGATGGACAGACGGGTGGACAGACGGATGGAGTGGACCCATTACTAGACCTATATTTCGCTAAAGCAACGCAGGTAAAATGGAGATAAAGTAAAGAAAAAGGCAAAGATTAGGAATCGATACAATAAAGTACCACACCCGACCCAAGACACCATATGGGAAAGTGACAAACCACACAAGGAAACATCATAAACAAGAGAGGCAAGAGGTCAGCACTTTCCAAGCAGATGATCACAACGCTGCAAGGAACAGACAAGACAGTATAATGAAGACAAACGTGAATAATAAATAACAACAAGGATCCACAAAAGAAGCACCGTCATTGGAACGGTCAGTAAAATCACTAGAGGGCTTAAACGTTTTTAATCGTACCAACATCACCCTTAGTTTTGAAGTGGATCAACACAGATATATTTCAATCAGAACGTGACGAAACACAAGAAAACACAACACACAATAGCCAAGAGGTCAGGCTTTCCCAGCTGTTGACCACAATGCCGCATAGAACAGACAAGACAGTATAGCAAAGACAAACATGTAACATTTTCAACAAAAAATAAGTCTGATGTTGATCAAGACAAATAGATGTTTGGTTCACATAGAAGATCCCTAACGTATAGATGCATCATCTCCTAGTATATACAAATCAAGATATAAAAAGGTGATTAAACAAAGGTAAGACCTCAATCGACTAGTACATACAACTGAATATCAGAGCAAAATAAATCAAACCCGGTGTGCCCGAACAAAGAAGAAGAGTTGAATTATTCATACTTTAGGCACATAAGGAAAACCAGCCATGCTCTTGGGCGGTCATTTATTTCCAAGGGTCAACTTTGTATACCTTATCCCAGTTCTGCCAAACCACATTGAATTCTGGACAGTGGTTTCAAAAATTGTTTTAAGTTTTTCAATGTTTTAGGCGGATATAATTTGTCTCAAATATCTTTGTAGATACATTCTAGTCAACATTTCTGCCAAATCGTTTTGAGTTCTACGAGTAGTCATCCGTTTCAGAGTTGATGATAATTTTATCTTATAAGTCATGCCCCTTTGCGGGAATGTTAGTCGACGGATCATTTGAAGACCATGCTCATGACTACTTCTGACAAATTGTTTTCGATTCTAGCCATTGATTTCATAGGAGGTGTTAACAATTTATTATATGGATATATAAAGAAAACTGGCCACCCCTCCTGGCGGTCATGTTTTTCAATATATCAAAACCGCTCTAGGTCTTCCAAAATCCGAATTCTGATCATCAATTTCAGATAAAAATGTTTTTATAATTTCATTGGCCACGTCCCTTGAGAAGGGAAATGTCTGTGCATTGTTTTTTATATTGTCTCGATGGTATGGAGGGGTGTGCAATTTAAGGCGGACGACTCACGACGGACGTTGGTCATTCAGTGAACATAACAGCTGACTTTAACTCATTTAAACCGAATTTTATTTCTCACTCTTATCAATGGGATCAGTCCATTTACGTTTGAAGGGTTGTTGGATGGTAGCTTTCATTTTTATTCAAATTTTAATAGAACATTTTGTAAGCAAACAGTGGAGACCTAGACCTGACGACACAGAATATGGCATCTGAAATTGGTCTGCGCTGTTTGCCTATGTCCCACAGAAAGGACGCTTGCCCTATATTGTTAAGCAATTTGTTTTCAGATTGGTAATTATGTCATTTTAAGAGTGCATAAACAATCTAAGGCCCCGCTGCTCTCAAAAGCAAGAAAATTGAAGTCTACGTAGAAAAAAGCCCAGATACATGCAACCCAATATAGAAATGTGTCTCTTGCACATTTACCCTTTTCATTCTGAATACTAGAACATATGTACGCAAGTGCTTGGCAAACAATCAAGACTCAGATCAGACGTCGTATGGTATCCCTGATACGAATGATGGCTATCTCCCGCATGAAGGGCCTGCGCTGCTTGAAAATAAGAAAACAATCTTCATGGACAGAATTTCCCCTTCTCAATGAACTTTTGACCGACAACGTAATAAACAATTCGATACATACTGCATCAATATGTACGCGATAATCCATCAAGTAAAACTGATTAAAGAGTAATGTGACTACTATTGTCGCATTTGCTGGCTCAAAATCAACGGTGTAGCCAGAACGCTGAAAAGGCTGCGCACATCAAAGGGAGACTACTGGATGAAGCAGCGATTCTCTTCAATTGCGCCCCTTTTCAAAATAAGAACTTCTCTTTAAGGAAAGAATTTGCTCCCAGAGGGAGCGAATTCTTTCCTTTCTGAGCAGTTTTTAGATTATGGAAAATCACTTTTACCACATTAGGTCACCTTTCTTGAATGTTACTATTTTTATCACGCACGTGCGTAGACTGCGTAAAGGGAGCGACGCCAATGAAAATTATAAAGATTTTATGGTACTGTAGACACAATCATATTATTAAATAGAAAATAAGACTTTTTGTTGCCATTCGTTCTGTACCCAGCTATAGTCTCTTATTAAGTTTGACACTATGTACATAAGATATTCAACGTTTGTATGACGTCAGAAGAAAGAAGCTTCAATTTCAGATGGCGATGATGTGTGTTCGATCAACGTTCAGAATCACAGCATTTGAAACTTGTCTGTTTCTACGATACGCCTTTCATACATGTACATGTTTAAAATGGCACCGTATGTGTTGAGTAAGCCGAAACCTTGACGGGTTTCATAAAACGTGATACGGCTAGGCTTCAAACGCTTTAAATATTCGAGAAAACACGTTGCTGTTTGAGGAAAAAGCTCCATAAGTTGATTAGTACACGTGACATTTCTTTATATAATCTTTTATTTCGGACAAGGGTTTCTTTAGCTTATGACCCTTCTATTGCAGGGCATAGAAGAAAGAGTGTCAATTCAACTCGCTACAGAATACGTTACGCGGACTGACAGCAAGCAAAGTACACCAGCTGAAATGTTTGCTAAATAAATGCTGTTGACTAGTTTGTAAGGAGTGGAATAACGTTACGTCGAATAGTAATCTACTTGCATTCGAATAAAAGACGTACGACGCTCGAAAATGCACAATGATGCTTAGGCAATACAATATTTTCTTTTTGTTTTCTTTTTCTCCAAAGGTGGCCTCTCAACAGAAAAAAGTCTACATGTATATGGGCATTTGAATTTTACATTAAACTTGACACCACTGATCTTTTCGTACATTCAGATAACAATGATCAGATATTTGGCTGTCTGTGAAGTTTTAAAAATGCAGTGCTTGTGTAGTAATCCAATTGCACGCGGTTGACGAGTTAGATAACCCTTTCATGTTGATGTTCTATAGCCAAGTAAAATTATTATTATTTTTTTTTTGGGGGGGGGGCGGGGTGGGGGAGGGCAAATGTAAGGTTATCTACTGTAAGGCTTTGCAAAATATTGACACAATTGCATTGTATAGATCATGTACAATGTAATAACGCTCGCCAGGTCCTGAGGTAATGTCAAAACCGGCCCTTGTGAACGTTAATGTATTTTTATAGCTGTTATTTCATGAAAACGGCAAAATAATATGGCACTACGTTGGGCACTATCATTATATTACCGTTTCAAAGTCAACCAGTGGTGAGACGTTTTCATGAATTAAAAAAAACTGAAATATTTATATATACCCAAATCTATTTTTAAAAGTAAGTAATGGTGCAAAGATCAGGAATCGATACAATGAAGTACCGCACCCGACCCAGGGTAACAAACTCACAGCTAAACACCACAAACGCGAGCCAAGAGGTCAGCCCTTTCCCAGCAGGTGACCACAAGGCACACATAAACAGACGCGCAGAAAGGCATAACAAACAAAAGACAAAAAAAACATAAACGATCGGCAAAAAGACAGTTTTATAACAGCACGTGAATTTCAAAGTTTAAACATGGATTTTCACCAGTTAAAACATATGTGTAAGCATTATACATGTAACTTATGGCACTGATCTTTAAGCTATAATACACATTGTATCATAAAACAGATACATGTAACATGGAATTCAAACTAATATCTGAAGTACATGCTCTGGTCATAATTAAGTACATACTGTATACCTGTATACCAAAGATTACTTGGAATCTAACAGTAGACATCAGCGTTTATGTCATTTAATATAAATAATAGTTTATAAAAAGGGAATTACATGTCCACGTATTATAGATATAAAATGATAAGTTTAAAATGTAAAGAACATGTATCATAGTACTTTTTTAAAAAAAGAAAGGTTGATAATGTTACCTTTAGATTAGATTTTCTTGGGCTTGACAGCTTTGGACTTGTCAAGACTATTGAGGACCAGTATTTGGAATTTATCTACGACATGTCATTCTATTATTGGTTATGCACTCTTGGATTTGTTGATGTAAAATCAGAGCGGTCATGTGATCCAGCTCCTGTTGATTATGATCTTTATCGCATAGGTGAGCAGCGAAGATTTGAGCCTCCATGTATATTGTGTAGTCGCTCCTCTCATACACACATGAAGGTATGAATCAGAAGGAACGATATTGCGGTTGCATATTAAGACTCGTTTATACCCAACCCTAATTCCAAGAATGTGCGAGGATGGCATATTTGCAAAAAACGTATATTTTATATGGATTTGTAGCAAATAACAGCACGAAGACTATAAATGACTGAGATATTCTTGATTGGAATGTCACTGATGCAGTACGATGTACAATGCCTCAAACGATCGCAATATTGCAAGTTTCCCTGTGATTATCATTAACAAAAACTACAGCTATAAACATAATAATAATTTAATTTGCCTCTTTGTTGGGGACAGCCTCCTGACAGTCTTCTCACATTCCCCCATAGGCCCTTGAGAAATTGATTGAATCTAAAGCCTTGGGTGATCCCCATGAACCAACGAAAGATTGCCTATAGATTAGGGCAGGTGATCTCCCTGAGTAATCCAAGGCATCAGGTGAGTGGACTCACCTATTCGGCAGGTGATCCCACCAGGAAAAGGGGTCAGTGATCTGGCATCTAGCAGATCACCATTGGGTGTATCAAAATGAGTTCATTGGTTCCAGATAATTGGGCGACCGATGAACGACGAGGGGCGTTGTCATGATTAGCGCCCTCTTGTTAGATTATGAACCTTTTTGGGGGACGGAGAAGACCAAAAACTGATTTAATAATCTATGAAATTTAGTTCATAAATTTGACTGATTATTGAAGGAGTTGCCCCCAAAAAGAAATAAATAATTGATAAACCAATACAGTAAAACCTGTCTTAAGCAGCCACTCAAAATAAGAAAAAAAACGATCTTAATGACAAATGGTAGCTTAATGAAGGTCAAAAGTATTGCAGAATGCTCCCCTTGGAGCATTCTGCAATACTCTTGACCAAGGGGAGCATTCTGCAATACTTTTGACCTGCATTAAACGATTATTGGTATTGAAAACCAATTTTGTTCTTTTTGAGAATGACCGTTTTAGACAATTTTTGCTGTATATGCTTGTACTTGTCAATCCTAAATGCAGACCTTGGCAAATAGTGAAGACCTGTATGAAATTCCGCATCTCATTAGGGTCTACATTGTTTGCTATGACAAAAAGGACCCTGAGAGAAAGAAATATTAATTTAGTATTATTATTCAGTCTACAAGCTATCTAGCTAAAGTGTAATATAATCTCTTTTCTCACAAAATTCAGGATTTAACTCCACCTAGCGGCTGAACTTGAAGAAGATGAAATATTCAATTCGCCTATCAATTCCCACAGAAAAGTTTTGAGCAGACGACATACTTTTATATAATATTTCTTAAAGAAAAGAAAATGTATGGCTTGACATGTCACTTTTAAGATAATTCACATGAAAATCAAGCCTTATGTTCTCTGAGAAATAAGGAAAAATAATTTATAAATGATGTCTGCTAACATTTGACGCTGTAAAAGAAGATACTGTCTAACACCACATCTGGTAGTTTTCAAGTGCTAAGATAAATACAAAGCTAAACTGAGTTTTCTATTGGCTTAGATGGCTGACATCATAATAAAATGTAGCTCCAGACAATTTGAATAAAGGCAAGCAATATTTTATAATTCCATATTTCTTTGAAATAGAAATTAATGATATAATGATTTATTTTGCATAATATTTGCATGTATATTATGCATTCATTTCTAATTAAATTTTAATGAAATGTATTTAAAACCAACTGGAATGTTAGTTTCTTTACAGATACCTGAAGTTTTGTACATGCATACCCCTTTGGAAAAGCCCCTCATTAAATTCTTTGTTTCATGAATAATTATGAGAAAGTTAGCAAAAAGTGAATCTGAGATCATAAATCTGTCATTTTGTGCCCTCCCAGAATCAGTTGGAGGAACCAACATTGGCTGAAGTAAGATCAAACCAAGGTCATTTATGCAAATTACTGTTTACAGTTCATGGAAAATTTTCTGTTTGGCATATTTTCTAGAAGGGTCAATGCAGGAAAATGATTTTTCCACTAGTATAGTATGCTTACTAATAATGCTAATGAGCAAAACATTTCCTTTGGGAACCTTTTAAACCAGATGGAAGCAGGAGAATATGACATATTGTTTTGCAATCGTAAGGTCAATGCAGGTTTAATGCATTTATTTCAACTTATATTGCCGAAGTTGATGTCAACTAATAACTATTGTATCCTCTTGTTGCAGTAGTATAAGTATGATATTCATACATGTTGGAAATAAACCATTAAATCAAATTAAAATATTTACCATCTGTAAATAAATGAAAACTATAAATAGCAACACATGTAGTCTCACAATAAAGCAGTGTGTTTATTAATAGCTTAGCCTGGCTGTGAGTTGATGACTCATTAGTGCTGTACTTAAAGGTATTGATAAGACATAGTGTTTTAACTGATTTTGGAAATTATAACCTGTGACCCCTCGATATACAAAATGGGCCATCCCAAGTTTATTGTTTCTAACCAAAAGGAAAAATCCATTTAGTGCATTGAGGTTACAACAAATAAAATGCCTGAAATGAAGAAACCTTTTAAGTCTTTATCTGCTAGTGTCATCGAAAACGGGTTAATTCCAAATCATGCTTGACGTTCCTTGCAAACAGTTTGGACTAAGATTAGGCCCAACAATCACATCGAACCTGATCTCGATCGATCCAAACTGTTCGACACTCCAAAGGTATTTCTGATTTTTTTTTGGATTTTTTGAAGAAGAAAATATATGAAAAACAGCAGCAGGCAACACTTTTGAAAAGTCATGCAAATTTACACAGCATGTAAAGATTTATTTTTCTTTAGGTGATACTTGATTTTTTTGCAATCGCGTTTTAACATGAACTCTTTATGATTTTTGTCTCTCTTTTTTTTACCAAAGTATCATTAAAGAGAAAATAATGTATGACATTATATGGCGTGATTGTAAGGCTAATTGAGGACGGCCGCGACCCGTATTAACCTAGTACTACATTTTGTAGGTATGAATGACGTTTCAACAAACCTATGAAAACCCTCCCTACATAAATAAGATAATAGGATGCTGTTCGTTTTTGGCTGAATATGATATAAATGTACTAGGAACCGCAATACGAAAGCCGAACTATAGTGATCCATGCTCCCAGTGCTAAACCATCTTGTGGGGCTGCATTGTCTAAGTTTTGATCCGAATTTAAAGCTACGTTCAGTCGCAAAAGTGCGGACTCTTCTGATTCTTAGCTGGTCACGAATTTGAAATACCAAAATTTATATCCTAGCTTTCTTTGTTTCAAAGCTTTTAAGGTGATGTTGAACAGTGCGTTTGTACACGTTTGTGTACGCAGCACATACGCCATATATCATAAAGGCCTGGTTTCAGGCCACGTGTCCAAGACTTCTAACTACTAAACAGATAACTAAATTGGTATTTTATTACTGCCCCACTGTCCAAAACAAAGTTTATCAGACATTTTGAAGATATTGGTACAGTCGTAGTGTAGATTTGCATAGTTGTGTTATTTTTATTTGATAATGCTTCAATTTACTGGTTTGATACCACTCTACCAACATATATACATTTAACTGGTCGTATACTGGTCGTATACCAGTCGCAGGACCATATCAACGCCGTTGAGAGACTACCTGTGATCTTTGATTGCAATCGCAGGTTTTTGGACATACATGCGAACCTCTCCGCCCCGCCCATTTTCATGCTTTTCATGCACGTTCACTTCCGTCCAATATGTGCATTTTTTCCTGTCTACGTGCGAGAGCTTAAAAAACCTTCAAAGACATGTATACATCTGCTGCTTACATCGACTGTTAAACCAGGCTCATGAAAATGCTCAAATACCTCTCTGGAACCTATTTTGTTAATATTGATGTTCCTAATCACTATGACTTGTCGTGCGCTCGTATGAGATTTACTTGCGATTATACCACGTGACTGGTCTTACACAGGTCGCAACATGGCCTTATGTGACCAGGTCTTAAATATAATCAGAAAAATAATTGAAGCAAGGATATTAAAAATCTTCATTTATCCCAGCCAATATGACATCATAAGGTAACGCATCGACAACGATTAGGAAATTAGGTGTCAAACTAACGAACGAGAGCTAGCTAGTCATTAAAATATACAAGCAATAAAAACGGGGTCTAATCATTTTTAAAATGTTGCGAACTGCTAGTGTAGTGGGTAGCACCATTTGAAACAGTACTGTACTTTAATCATTTTAGTGTGGCTTAAATTAAACACGCATTTTGAAAGCTAATATCTGGAATTTATAAATGCATGCATTTTTAATTAGTTTAAACTCTTTTGAATATTAGAAATGGAATATAATTTCAATATCCTTCAATGGTTCTTCTGAGTATAATAATAATAATAATAATAATAATAATAATAATAATAATAATAATAATAATAATAATAATAATAATAAATATACAAAATTAATAAATTTTCTTTTCGCATAATGTAGTAAGGGAAATGTATTACTTTTGTATTATTGTTATTATTATTATCATTTTTATTATTATTATTATTATTATTATTATTATTATTATTATTATTATTATTATTATTATTTTTATTATTATCTTACTGATATATGGTAAACGGGATAAATACATTGTTATAATACATTTGTCTTAAACGAAAATTAATAAATAGAAAATTTGATAGAAAAATAAAAGAGAAAACTAAAATGATAAAATACAGCTTACCATGCCCTTGTAATAGTTTGTACTTCTCTAACTCATGCACCGTCACATCTTGTATTTATATTGAAATCATATCCAATAGCAATCTTCTTCGCTAAGTGTTGGCATTCATTGAGATTTTCTATACCATTAAATTTAGTGCCACAGATTTGATGACTCCTGTAAATCAATATCTTTTATGATGTACATAATTTCTCAAATGTCCGTCGCTCTGAAAGGCTGATATTAATAGTAATAATTATTTTTGTTCCAATTGTAGCTATTCAATCTTTGCTGTGACAAATCTATAAGCCCTTATGGAATACTGTCGGATCTAATAAATTCGAAGTTCTAGGAACTAGAGGTTTTATTTCGAACTATCAGTAATTCAAATTATAAAGTGATATAGATAAAGTTATAACCACCAAATGGGTTATTATCAGTTTTTCCTATAAAACATATGATTAAGGTGCGTAAATGAAACGACGTTTCTTTTAAGCATCTTAAACATATGTTGTTATTTTTTGGAAGTTATTAGAATAAATTGTAATCAAGCCATATTTGTACTAAATTCAATTTGAATTAGTGACTATTTCGAAAAATTGGAGCTCGAAAATAGAAGTTTTACTGTACGTAAAAAGCAGTATTTCATGATAACGCATGTTGGATTAGCACCAACTTAGACGATAACAAGAGTAAAACAATTTCAAGGCTAGAACACCGATTGGTGGTTTACCATAGAAAAAAGCTAGTGAGTATGTTCAGGAAATACCACAATCATACACTGCAGACCAACCCACGGCACCATGAGGAAGAGTTAACTTAAGACTTACAGTCACAAGACATCAGGTAGATAATTAAAGCAAAACAGCCAGTCCTCTCTTCATTGTCAAGATGGTTGCATAACTAGAAAAGACACTAAGTAGTGCATAACAAAACAAAGACCTATGCAATATAGCCTGCCAAGATTGACCTGAGACATACATTGTATGAATATTCAATGATATTTCACCCAATCTTCGGGAATCATCGTGTGAAATACGTTTTAGATTGTTGTACCATTTTCAATCTGAATGCAAGAATATACAATTGCTCAGTACCCTAGTGGATAATATTAGACCATGTGCATTCATGCATGGACAGTATTATCATATTCGTGGTAAAAGCACAGGCAAAGTCAGAATATTTCACGAAAACGCACGAACATCACGAATATGTTGGCGGAATTTAATCAGTCTCAGGTCAATGCCGACAGTTAATACCACCACGAACAATGGGAGGTACATAAAACAAATAATCAACAACAGCAGAACCACCTTCCTATTGTAGAACACACAGCAACCTTAGCCACCAGGGGTGGGGGGCTTAAATGCATTGTAATGGCGCCAAATCTTCGCCCTAGATTCTGTTCTTGTTAAAACACAAAACAAGTTTAACCCAATTGCATTCTCCAAAAATTATTGTCATAGCTCCACATATATATTTAAATTATTGAGACAAGTTCGACTTATTTTAAATATCAGATACTGAACTTAAAGTGTATCATACATACATCCAATAGCAATAAACTTTTTTTTTATCTTACATGCCCTGGCTTGAGATCATTCTCAAACTCAAAATAAAGCACAATGATTGGCTGCTTGCTGACACGTGTCCGCAAGCAGCCAATCATTGCGCTTTATTTTGAGTTTAAGACTGTACTCAAGATATATATCCTTGGGACATGGGCCCGGAATTACAATGCCTCCTTAAAGTTAAGGAAGACTTAAGTTAAGTATTGATATTTCAACATGCTATTATCAGATGCTTAATAAATTGCCTTGATCAATGCAGTATTTGTGGTCAAAGATATAATTGTGATCTACAGAAAAAAATGACACTATTTTGATTTTAATCAGTTTAAAACGTTATTTTTCGCATCCTGAAAAATCAATACTTAACTTAAGTCTTCCTTAACTTAAAGAGCATTGTAATTCCGGGCCCAGGGCCTCAACCCTTTCTTTGCTATAAGCCTCTTATTTCGGCTGCTGATAATTACATGTAACCTTTGCAAACAATTTGTATCCTGACGTGGATCGATATTACCTTACGTCGGTCCTGATCTTTTACTCTCCGATAGTGTTCCTGAAAGATTAACGACAGCAAAAAATTAAACAAATTCCCAAAATGCAAAGAGTTAACAGTTTAAATAGCTTGAACAGTGATGAAGATAATAATTACCCCCGTAAAAACATCCATCATGATATGTTTAGGTCCGACCACTTATACAATGTAACTAACGGATGCCTGGGCAGCTTTAGTCACACAAAATTATATATTGCAAGCGCTCAACTTATTTTAATGACTTTAATTCGCATGAAAGTGAACATTGAACAGGTGTCAGCATGCAAACATGTCCAGGGCAAAGGAAATATAACTCGTGTACAGCTTAATCATTCTAGGAAAACTTTAAGTATTGCATATCTTCATGTCATGGCGACAATTTGTACCAAAAATAAAGAAGGCAAATATCAGGAACCGACACAGTCAAGTGCAAATGTACCACACCTGGCCCGAGACACCAAACATCACACGTAAGAAAGCCAAGAGGTCTTTTCCAGCAGGTGAACACAAATCTGCAAGGAACAGAGAATACAGTATAATAACGCGTGAAACATAAATAACCAAAGATCCACAAAAGAAGCACCGTCTTGGAACATTCAGAAAAATAATCATTGGAGGGCTTAAACATGTTTAATGGTACCTATCTCCAAGTTTCATTTAGGTTCGTCGAAATGTGAAAGGGTAGTTCGCGACACAAATTCCACATGTTAAACGTGCAGCTACACGACTTATGTCCAATTCTAAGGGAAAAGAACTCAAATACACCTTAGACCAATCTGGACCTAAATATGTCTTCCAGAAGTTCACATTATGGTGGTTTCATTTTGACTCGTTGAAAATTCAAAGTCTTATAAGCATAATAGTTCAATATGTCAAATGAGACTGACCAACGGGATGATACTGTAAGGTGGTTCTAGTGCCCTCCATCATTCGATTGCTTGGGCATAAATATTCCTTTTGATGCTTTGATAACTAAATCTACTCGCATTAATTTAATTCAGATGCCTTCATTATGATACGACATTCAAATACTATATAGTATTGTTTTTATTAACTACAAAAGAGTGTATGTGAAAACAAAGTATGTCGCATAATTCATTGAATTCTTTGAAAGTGTTAATCCAGCGTCGAAAGGGATAAAATGTCTAAGTGACTATGTTATGTGATTACATGTACATAAAAATATAAATTGCAACTATTTAGTCCAAAGAAATGTATAGGCGTCTTATAAACAAATATAAGATTGTTGTAAACGTCCTCTGGCGTAAAGGTCATCAATACTGTGTCTCATCAATTGGGAGTGTACGAGTGCATTTCGTGTACTCATTGAATGATTCTGTCTCGTATATTGACATAAACGGATTGTGACCTTTGCTGATACAATTTCAGAGCGATTCCTTTGATTAAAGCAATGGATGTGACGTTAATAATACACAAAGAATTCTTGGAAGTTATTTACCAAAGCATTAGTACCATGTTGATTGTTTACTTAATGGATGCCGGAGTATGCATCTCGTAGGAGCATGGAACCTTTGAGTATCGTCATGAAAGAAAAACAAACATATTGTGGCACGTACTCTTAGAGTTTACTTATCGTAACATGGGTACATGTAGTATCACATGCGCGGATCCAGAGGGGGGGGGGGGGGCAGGTGGCCCGGAACCCTATCCCCTGAAAAAACACAAAAATAGGGTTTCTTAGCCATCCTGGTCCGGATTCCCTGAAAACTCACAAAACTACCAAGCCAGCATTCTATGTTCGGCGTTCATTGGGACGACAGCGAAACACCATTCAGACGAAATACGTAGGAAAAGACTTTGGTCGTTTTGTGGTCAATTCTGTTTGGTGAGCGGAATTGATATTTGGTCCTGGTTGTGCGAACACTAGTACGTAATATTATTGTGCGTGTTCTAGTTGTGTTTTTCTTCAGAGACAGAGAGAGGGAGTTCGTTGTTTTCATAATGAATGTGAGAGCTTTTTTCTGTGTTCTAATGTCTCCTTCTAATGTCTCCTCCTCTGGGTTTCATGGTCGTTAATATTTTACCCCATGAGCTTTTTTTAGATTATGACATCATTTCTATTGTTAGACAACATTGAAAAATTATATATATAAAAAAGTAATTATGTAAATTTTTGCATACTTTTGAAAATATTATAAAACTTTAAAATACATAATATTCAAAGGCGTCAAATGCGTTATTGTGGAGCATAGTGTTGCTTTTCCTGGCCATACACACTTGACTGTTTGAAGCCACCAGGGGCTGTAGCTGCTACCCGTTCTAATGTGATTATCATATTGTTGTCGATTCATTGTTGGTTGATGCTTCAATTGTGTGTGTGTGGGGGGGGGGGGGGGGCTGGGGTTGGGGACGGTGTTTGTTCCTGGTAGTAATTATTCGTGTCCATTTTTAGTTTAGAAATAATCAGGCTCGCTTAGAAAAAGAGTTGGCTGATTACTCTATTTGTATACTTTTGAGATTTTGAGCCTTTCCTGGCTAAATCCGTACCTACAAGTTTAAGCTTTTCCAAAAAGCTTGCCATCTTTAGTCTCTCATTTTACTAACGAGTTTTTATAAACTTTTGATCAAAATGGTCTGGACACTCAGTCACCAGATGAAATATACATACTATGGTGAGTGGAATACTTGCCTGAGTCATACACATGTAACTTAGCCCCACTGGATTATTTGAGCAACGTTATGTGATTTCCAACAATGTGGTATTTTGACAAGTATAGACTCAGACGAGACTGTGCAGCCTCCTTTTAAGGTTAGAAACTCCAAATGCTATTCGGTGAGTAGCTTAACAAACATGGCATATTCAAGCGACTAGCAAAGGCTCTGATCAGTATGCGCAGGCTGGTCTGAGGATTTTCTGGTCGCACATGCCACATTGTTGGAAATCTCATGTCATGGCTCATTAGTTGTTTTGTGTGTTTGGGTTAACAGCCATTTGACATTATGTTTATAGTCCTTTAGAGCATAGGCAATACATAGAGGATATTCAAATGTTTTTGTTAAATATGTCTTTTATTTCACGAATGAAGTGGACAATATTTATATTATATATTATAATTATTGTTCAATTCATTTGTTTTGTTTTTTGATTTGATTCTTTACGTCCACTCAACAATCTTTCAGTTATGCGGGACGGTTCTTCCTGGGTTTAACCAGTACTAAGCTAGGATAAATGTGTCTTGCTCAAGGACCACAACGCAGTGACGCCGGTGAGGCTCGAACCCGCTACCCTTCGGTCTCGAGTCAAGCACTCTACCACTGAGCCTCTGCGCTCCCATTGTTCAATTCACAAGTAAAATAAAAGACATATTTAACTAAAAATATTTGAATTTCCTTTTTATTATCTTCAAATTTCCCATAATCTTTTAAGGTAAAGAGAAGCATCTCTTACTTTACATTAGCTTTTGTTTTGATTTTCTAGTTGTAACAGACGTCATAAAAGCTCTTTCTTTTATTAAGCTTCTAAGCCACTCTGACATTTTGTTTACATTTCCATAGAAATAGGAAACACCAATAGTTGTTTCCCTTAGAAAAGAAACAGATATGCCATAAAGGGTTGCTTCCTTTAGACCATATTAAGAATATAGAAAAAAGTAGTTCCAATCTTACTGTTTCTCTCCCGTGAAAATATCAAATCTTGTATTTTCACTACTGTGAAAATACAAGTTTTTATATTTTCACGGCTGTGTAATATATGCATTATATTTAATCAATATTTTCCTGTATTTCACTACATAGTAGATAATAAATTGTAATTCTAATACAGCCCTCATTTTACCAGGATACATGTATAAGTTCCAATTCTTCCTGATAAAATGCCTTCTTCAAATCAGTAGAAGCTAGGGTACGTAATAATGACTAGAATTTTTTCCTTGAATATCCTTTGCAGCCAGACACACTATACACAAGGCTAGGCATGCTCACGATAGAGAACCACTGTACTCTAACAGCGCAGTCATCGCGTGTTGTTGCAGTCGACGAGTGTACAGAATAGTGTACATAGCTGTTAAAAAGGATAATACTTTGGTCAATATTCTACTTCTGAAATATTCATTGCTAGTTTTTGTCACTTATAAATCCAGCTGTGTATCTGATTAAGGGGATATATCTTTCAAAAGCTCTTACTTGCATTAAAATTTTCCTGTATAAACAAGAATTGCTTTTTGTCAAGGAGACGGATACCTTTGGCCACATTGTTGTATCCGTCTCCGTCTCCTTGACAAAAAAGCAATTCTTGTTTATACAGGAAAATTTTCATGCAAGTAAGAGCTTTTGAAAGATATATCCCCATAACAAGATTTATGTGAGTTGAGTGATAGTCGATACAGCACCAGATTTATGCCAAAATGTGATTTTTTCCTGAAAAAGGGGATGAAAGGAATTTTTGTTTATATTCTGGAATTTTACTGTTACATGTATATTCCCTGGAAATGTATTAAATGCATACCAATTTTGCACAGTTTTTTTCATTGTGTACACCTCTCGTTTTAAACCTTTATATGCTGTGCAGAAATGTTTTGCACAATGTAAGCTAAAATAACAATTTAGTATAGTCTTCTTTAATACATCCGACATCTGGACGCCTAAACCTGAAAAAAAAGAAAAGTATATAAACGAAACTCACATCTTCTACATGTATGAATCGGGCGAATTTAGGACTGTCAAACTAAACTGGAATTTACACCCAACATGCCTATTGACTACATGTACGAGGTTAGCCAGATAATGGGCAACATTCGCGGATCCAGAGGGATAGGGGATCCGCCCCCATGAAAAATCACAAAAATAAAGGCTTTCTTCGAAATACTGGCCCAGATCCAATGAAAATCACACAGCTACCGCCATTTAAATATCGGATACTAGCGAAACGCCATTTAATGGCGTTTTGCTGGCGGGCCGATGATGGCCCGCTTATAGTCGTATTTGAATCCTCTATCTCATCAACTTAAAAAAAATAATATAAAAAGTTGGGGACCCTCTGACAATACTTTCTGGATTCGCGCATGGTCAATGACCCTTTTTTCTAAACATGCTTAACAATGTGGAAACTGGAATACGTATAGTCGTAGGTGGTAATTAAGCAACTGTACTTAGTTGCTATAATAGCATCAATTTTCTACACGTTCGTATAGTGTTCAAAACATTAAGGGGCATACATGTAGGTACATATACGGAGATGTTCATGTTCTAAACTGTTCGCTTGTATAACCCTTGTTTCCCATCCTTAATCAGATATATGCCAATTTATTCAAAATGAAACATTTATACTAAATTTAATCAATTTGATGAGCCTTTTTCGAATTTTAGGGCATCATGTGGATAGTATGTTTCATTCAAATGTTGGCAGATCTTTCTTTCTTCGAGCAAACAATTAAAACCCTGATCAGACGGCGACGTCTGACTAGTCTTATATTAGTTAACATCAGTTTCTTTAATTCATTTATCATAATAATACATCTGATTCTAAGCTGTAAACTATCAGCGCCCTCACTTTTCGCATGTATCGAGAATTGACGCAGAGGAGGGTTCAGGCCAACATTTATACCACCCTTACCAACTTGAGCCAGTAATATCTCATGATGTGCAAGGTCTACACTGATGTAGGTGGTATAAAATAGTTATACCATATTTGTCCACCTGTACGTAAGATAATCCACTCGCTAAAGCTCGTGGATTATCTCCACGTACAGGCGGACAAGCCATGGTATAACTATTATTTAGTCAATTACCACCACTAGATAGCTACGCATACGTGTTCAGTTGATGACTGGCTTTACGCATGCGTGAGATAAGTACCAAAATCTCACGAGCTGGTCTAAGTTTTGTTTTTGCATGCTGGAGACATTCTAAACCCTTAATGCGCCAATTGCAACAAAAGTCGTCTGCTTTTCTCGGCTGCTGAAATGTTTAAGAAGCCTCTATGGCAAAAGTGTGGACCCAGATCAGACTGCTCCTATAGGAGCAGTCTGTTCTGGGTCCAAGCTGTTTGCTTCTTTACTTAATTCGTCAGTAATGTTAGGCAATTATTTGCAGCAGACGACTTCAGCAGACGACATTTTCAGATGCATTTTTTTCTTGACGCTTAAGGGTTAAAAAGGCAATGGAGCTCAATTCATCTGACTGTCAATTTAACACGTTTTACCCTCTGAATCGACGATGTTCCAGAAAATAGACCAAATGAAGCCCAGCTTAATCCAACTTTTGCGACAGTATATACTTCGTTTATTAGACGCAGTGATTTTCATTACCAATATCCATTTATCAACATGTCGATATGTACATGTATGATATCAATAGTATGCCGAGATCACTTCCTATGTTTAACTATTGTAATAATTATAAGTAGGAAGTGGACATTGATCAATAGCTAAGTCACACAGCATGCTGCATCCCACAAAAAAGCTTTACTTTTGGTAAGTTCCAGGTTGTTGATGAGCCACAGGAGCACAGAAGCTGGTAGATTGTTAGACTTGGGATCGAAGGGTCGCTAGCTCGAGACTTACCGACGGCACTGTGTTATATCCTTGAGCAAATATCTTTATTTTCTGCTTAAGCATAGTTCTGTTTCAACATAGGAAGACAAGAAAATGTCCCAACAAGGCATACTCAAATTGTTGACTAGGACTAGCATCAAATAACACAAACAAAACGCATTCTCCAAACGTGCTTTGTAGCTATCCGTGAGGTATTTACTTTGGTCAGCAACTTCAATATTTACGTCCAGGCATCTTGTGTGCTATTTAGTCTAATCATGGGCTAGTCTACACGGATGCACACGCTCTGTATATGCCACCTATCCCAGGTCGCCTACGTACATGTAACTGTTATAGTTTCCTTATTGTTGGTTAGCATGTGTTTAAATAATCTCTTGTTTTCAAATAATTTCTAAATCCGTTTATGGCAAGTTTAAGATAGTTCTATCAGCTAAATGAATTAAGCAAATTTAAGGAATCGATTCTTTGACTGCAGGACTGGCTAAAGTGTGTATTACATCACAGGACGATGTATGTAAACATGTCAAGTGGTCGAGTGTCTAAGCCGGTGTCCAGCGTAAGGTACAGTAAAACCTGCCTTTAGCGGTCACTCAAAATAATACCTAGAGTTGACCCCCTCCCTTCTGAAAAAAATATCAGGCATAACAGGCATGCACAAAAAAACATGTAATTGCAATTTATCATATATACCGAATTTGCCAAAGACGTGTTCTCATTCTGAACGTTGACCTTAAAAATACCCTTAACATCAAAGAAATGACGCAAACGAGGCAAATTTAGTGGCGACATCTATAAAAATATCAACAAAATCTTCATTACCAAAAAAAAAGATATTTTTTGAACACCTTAAAAATTATTGACATTCAAATTTAAATGTCCAAAAAAATCTGCCAAGCCTATGTGTATAAAACATCAGAGTAGCCTCACCCCACCCATTCAATAGCATCAACATGTTTAAATTTTACCTCTTTTTACTACGACAGGAGAGTCTTATTCTTATTTTGATTCTGACAATCCCAATGAAAATGAGACAATGATTTATCAGTATAATATACTCCCACTTATCGTTTGTATTACCATTTTTGCCTCGTCGTGCGGAGAAACCCTGATTTTATCGAATACTGAAAACAAAGGTTCAGACCAGTCTGTGCGTCCACACAGTCTGATCAGCGGCTTTGCAGAGTATAAAAGCAGTTATGCTTCCTGCAAAAAATATTTAAAGCTAGTGGTTGTCGCTGAGCAGGTAGTGTCAGTCTTGTCACGAAGCCTAACCTGAAGACAGGTTTACTCACGACAAGGCCAATTTATGATTCAAATGCTGTCTTAGTTGAATATCGCAGTAAAAGAATTCCTGTCAGGCTTACAATAATTGTATATGAGTCGTCAAACAAAATGATACCTTTCGGAATGTGTGACAAGGATAAGAGCAAAAGAGACTAATGATTTATATCTAATTATTTTATCAGGTAGGCAAGTACAATAATGAACACTATTCACACATTCGCCCTAGCATTTTACTTTTTTCACAGACTGATCTATCTTATATAAAGCTAGGGCCCGTGTTTCACATGAAATGTGATTTTACTGATACTAGTACCGTTCCTGCTGATGTTAGCCATTGGAGTTACATTCAATCGTTCTCATTTTTCGCTGATGCACGCGTCTTTTTTATATTATTATCTTGCGAAAGATACTATTACAAATCCATAGCGAAAGATACTATTACAAATCCATAGCATAGAATTAATCATCTTTTGTCGCACTTTTAAAGATATCTTATACCTTGACCTCCAGCTCTACCCATGTTACATGGGTGGGGCTGGGGGTCAATGTATAGGACATCTTTAAAAGTACGACAAAAGTTGATTGAGGTCTCTGCCAGTCTCTGTATATCAAAGCCCCTCTCAAATAAATACATTTGTTGTAAATTTATATAAAAGCAGATCACTATCGGCCAAAAATCAACATTTAATTTAATGACCAATAGTTTTGAAAAGAGTGTATCTCTCTGTAATATATCCAGGCACTTTGCCAGGCAGATCAAGGGCCTATCAAAATAATGGGATTATGAACTCCCTGCATTGGATAATAACTCGAACCAAGTATAAATTTTATACTGGGTCCGAGATAATTAAGAGATCTCTTGAGGGGTTTTGATATTTTCTGCTAAATTAGGGGATAACTGTATTCAGAATTTTCATTTGGGGAGGTATATCGTCAGCGATACGGTCGGGAATTTAGTTTTACGGCGATGCGCGAGCGGATAATATACGCCAATATACCTCCCCAAAAGAAAATTTTGAATATGGTAATCCCCATTCTAATGCATTTCTGCAGTTTCACCTCAAATTATAGCGTTACAAGCAGCTGGAATTCGCACGCCATCCTTTGATATGTGATAATAAATGGCCGCCAGGCGTCAAACTATTTCCAACAGAATTTTGACGTTATCCAATCAGACGTCGAGTTACAAAAGCCAGTGTATTGGAATATAATATTTATATTGGTGAAAGAAAGGTTGTACAGTCCTAAGGAGTAACCCGTTTGCTGATAAGCATCTGCTATAGATTAGATAGGCACCCTCTCTCAAAATAAGCACAATAAGCAACTTTCGTGTTTATCTTCTAGACTGTGAAAAGAAAAAAGATATTTAAAAATGTATTCTTAATAAATATATATATATTTATAAAAAAAACGAAGTCTAAAATTTCTTTATAAATTTCCATGTGGTAAAGAGAATAAAAAGAAAAGAAATAGAAAAGGTTCTTTTGAGTATCCAAGACAGGTGATAGAGAGTACAGGCAGGATATACTTACAATTTTACATTGTATTTCTTTTTATATGATTATAGCAAGTGAATACAGTAACTTCTTTCAGTCCAAAAGTGATTGGCTTGCCCAATTTCTGAAATATATAGAACACTAACTGCATCAGTTAGTATTGCTAAAATCTAAGCAAATTAACAAACTATTCGGTATCTCAGAGGTCTAAATTTCAGTTTCGCATGAGACTTTCCGGTTGACGGTGTGGATCCAGATCAGCCCGCCTTTTGAAGCTGGCTGGTCGGGGTCCAGCTGTTTGCTGTGTAGCTTGTTTTATTTTGCATGGTTAAAGCGATATAATGGTGATATTGTTTTCGCATGCTGAATATGACAAGTGATTGCAACTTCTTGATTTTGGAAGAAAAAAATATAGAAATTAGCTAGTGTTAAACTGACTGTATTTTTCTGAGGTTTGATTACTATTTTAGCAAATGCCAAATTCACTGAAATATCTGGAGATCTGAGTTAGTCACCAAATTTGTCGCAATACCATCCGAGTGCCGTCAAAATGTTTTACTCAACCTAGTCAAATTTGAAGCTTTCTTCAAATTGTTTTGTTATTACTTGTTTTATGTATATATGTTGGTTTTTGACTTATACCCCAGTTAGGGGTCAAGGTCGTTAATAAAAACCTTTAAACCTTTAAAGATACTGATACATTGAATTTTCGGAAAATCGAATTGAATGTGCCATATGTACCCTTATATGTTATTCACTCACACTTATCGTAAAATTGCGTAAAAATTGTTTGACTGTCTGGTGAGGTGTAAAATGTATAGTTTGGATATCAAGTAATTGGCTAAAGTTTTAATGATTAGAGAATACCAGAAACCTCCACCCCTACACACACGCCCGCACCCAGAACCTCATATACCCTGATACCACAATCTAAAACGTACTCTTTACGATGAGACCCGATCATTGAATGCTTTACCCAGTTATACTGAAAGCATTTTCCCATCCTTATTAATTGGACGAGTCCATTTCCAATTTTTGGGTTGTTGGTTGGTATTTTTCATTTTTATTCAAATCTTAAAAGAAACTTCTGTAAGCAAACAGTTGAGAACATGATAAGATGCTGCATTTTGCGGCGTTTGATTTGGTTTTGCACGGTTTGTCGATGCCCCACAAAAAGGACGCTACGCTTATATGGGTTAAATGTCTATGATTCCAAAAGGTAGTAGAAAAGCTATTGAACATTCAAAATTCTCGACACCAGATGCGTTTGTCTGGATTTTTACCTTTTTCAACTTGACCTAAAATACAGAAGCCCAATGGATTGGATAAGAACAGGACTGGCACGTCAAGTAAAGTCATCTTATAATTAAAGTGACGTCGCATCTTAGAGTTACTTGTTTGAGCATACGAGGGACATTTTGAAAGTTCTAAGCATGCTCTTCTATCTCAGTAACCGATTTACAAAACCTATCATGTGTGGTATCATTTTGAAGAACTATCTTTCTTCTATGTTATGGCACAAGTTAAATGAGTATATTATAATGCAGACATGAAAAATATTATTGTGAATACATGTACTGTTTGTATACTGGAAAACGCAAAATTTCAATGGAAAATATAACATATTACCATTTGAAAAGTGTGCAGAACATTAACAATAGTTCATGAAATTAGATAATTTTGTACCATTTGGCAGGTCACAATCTGTTACAGTTATAATACAATTGATGACAGAGTTGGATGTTTCTAATATCTAAATACCAGAACAGCAATACCAAAACCGTCTAGAAAGCAAAGCATGTGCTAATTTTTTTAGACTAAAAATCGCATGTCACAATGCACATATTTTGAAAATATATAACTGACAGCAGTTTAAAAATGCTGTGCGTCGGTATTTTTTGTCAAGCACACTTTATGCTCTTTGTATTGAAACCAAAATGATTTTTGTAAACCAGAACAAAGGGAAGATAACTCTTATAAACTTGCCATGGGGCAGAGTAAGTTTAGCTATGAGCTGACGTTCTGGTTCATTTTAATTAAAAACAGTGGCAAACAAAAAAGTAAAAATACATTGAGAGTAGAAATCAATCACTTTTTTGAATGTAAACGCGATACCATAAGAAGTGCCATCGACAAAATGGGAGGGTTTAAGTTACCCCACCCACTTCTAGAATAGTAGGGGTAGTGTTATTAGGAATAATTTTCTTGAATACAGAACTGCACAAGTCACAAGTTTTGCGCGACGAATTGATTTTTATGCATTGTTCGCTACAAATAAAGCAAAACATATACTCAGTAGGCATTTTTCGTGCTCCTGTTGTGACACAATTTATAGTAAAAGTATAAAGAAAAGTCGAAAAAGTCCCATTTTTGAAAGTTTACCATTTCTCTATTAGTCAACATTTTCCGAATGTAAAGGTGGTAGTCGTGCAAGCAGTGATAGTATAATATAATTTAATAAAAAATAAGCTGGCACAAAATCGTTAATTTGTCAAATAAAGATCGTAAATAAGGTCTCCAATTTTCCTTCGCTTTTTTCCAAGTATTTTGCCTTAAATTTCCGCCAGTATATAAACCCCTGCTCATTTTGAGCATGCGCTGCAAGTGCACGCAAGTCCTTTTTCAATAAAACTTTAACCATCAAGTAGCCGTTGAATTCTAGTTTCAAAAAATGTATTATTTGATAGCATTTTATCAACGCATTGTGGAGTTATGATACCCTCGTATATAATATATCGTCCCATGAATGCAGAAAGGTGCTAAATGCACTTTTGGTAAAATATGTTTTTTATGAATTTTGATCACTTGTTTTCTTCTCCACCTGATATCAAAAGCTCAGTACTATGGCATTATTGGTTATAAAGATATTGCAAGGAAACAAAAGGTGGCAAGTCCATATTGCCAGAGAATAGCATGCAGAAAGGGGCTATATGCTGGATTGAGTCTGCAAAACGGTTCTAAATGTCACTTACAACCTTCTTGCAGAATGCTGTCTAGGTTTACCTGCAGCTTTATTTCACTGCAAGAAGGAGGTATTTCCTTGAAATGTAAGACAAATGGAAAAGAAACTATACTTTAGAGAGAGTTTATCTGTCAAAATAATATAACACGTGTGTCACAAATAAAGAGACCCTGCTGCACACCCAGATAGACAAAATTCTTCTAGATAGAACAGTGTGTGTGCAAAACATTCTTTCGTAGATCATTTGGCAAAAACAGTGGATTGTACTCTAAAAAGCAGCAACTCGGAACTTTTCAGGGAACTATGATGCCAAGAAAAACTTTGTGTGAATAAAACATCTGAAGCAAAAGTTAATGTCGTTTGTAAACACAGAGAAAGTTTCCTAAATGTTGAACCACACTGCACAAGGAAAAGCTCAAAAAGACATTATTTAGTTGCAGAATTGAGCATTGCAAAAATGTACGCAATGTATAAGAAAAAATGAAGCACTAAACCAAAGAAACGCTGTCAGTGAAAAGGAATATCATTTGTTGTAAAGTTACAATTATTCCTTTCGTAAACCAAAGAAGAACAATGCTCGTCCTGTACACTTTATCTGCAACACAAAATAAATGCTACGTCAACCCCAGAAAAGGAAGATGGTTTTAAAGGAAACATGAAACATAAAGTTGAAGCCTGAGATGAGAAAGGTTACAGATAAGAAAGGAGCCAGAGAAGATAAAAGTTTTCACTTATGTACATTTGACTTAGAAGCAGTACTCTCAACTGTGTGTAGTCTGGTATAAGAGGACACTACCATGTTAAAATTATTCCTTCTACTCCCTCGGTGACAGAAAAATAGCTTCCTGTAAGATGAATCCCAAGGAGGGCGAGGATTTGTCACCTTCCCATTGGTATCCTGGGTCAAGTGTGGTACTTGATTGTATCAATTTCTGATCTTTGCACGCTTACTTACTTTGGGAATTTGAAAATGTTTGCTTATGTACATTTCTAAACTTACTGATCCTACATCTGCCATAATTCTGACAGTTGTGAAGGATAAAATCAGAACCATTTGTTTTTCTTCTCAGCTTTATTATACGCTATAAATGTTAACAACAAAATTGTAATAATAAATCAGATTTTATTTTAGCGAGAGCATTCAGAAATTGAGGCAGATTATATGCATTCAGCAATTGAGCAAGCGGAGAAGTGCATTTCAATCTATATTTGTGCCGTCCCAGTACGCTACTGCAATAAACAACGAATCAACATCAACAGAACCACCACCTTAGAATGGATAGCAGCCTAAGATACTGTGTGTGTGTGGGGGGGGGGGGGCTGGGGGAATTAAATACATTTTACTGGCACCAATCTTCGCCCTAGGTTATGTTGTCTAGAATTGGTAAAATAATTAAGATTAAAATCACCACCAGACAATATTTAAACAAAGATTTGAGCATTATTAATATTGCGTCTCTGGTTTGATTCCCATCCCACTAAAACACATTTTCAAAATACAGTTCAATGACTGTTGACTGCAATTTATCAGATAGGAATACTTATGTTTTGCATGCATAAGAAAGTATTTTGTTTAGCCTTAGCTTTATAATATATCCTTTTAGTAGATTAAAATAAAGATTATTGGCCTTTCCTAGAGAGTACCTTAACTAGAATGCCAATTACTACAATAACAACAAGGATTCTATAGCTTTTGATACTGGACAAAAGGATATGGTAATTACTGGTGATTTTAATCTTAATTATTTACATATCACTTTTAGAAGTTTGATCAGTTTAAAGACTGTAAAAAAATCCAGAAAAGATCAATGCAACATGAAATTGATATTCACGGAAAATCTGTTAACCAGCTTAAGTTGAAATGGTGACATTACCCAAAGATGACCCCAGATAACATATTTGTCAAACATATGACAATAATTTGTTTACAGACATGAAGGTAAAAACAAAACAAAATCAAAACGTGGCAAAAAGACCCTGAAATAAGCTCATTGTATGAATATCACTGGCTAAGCAAAATGATCTGTTATCATTGTACAAGTCTGGTTGTATTTCAACAGAATTCCACCCATACAATGAAGTATTTTCAACTGACAAAAAAGTAAATGACATAATGGATGATGATTAGGATGCTGAACCAATAATTGATTAATTAGATAGTTCCTGCAAACTTGGGGACTAGACAAATGTAGAACATACCACATTTTCAAAATACAATTCAATGGCTGTTCACTTAAATGTTTAATGTTTCCTCTCACCGGAAAGGAATTTTTATATTTTGCATGCATAAGAAAGTACTCTGTGGTAGGCATTAGCTTTATATATCATTTCAGTAGAGCCAAAAGTAGTCCAATAATGGTGTCTATTCTTATTTGTATATTAAAATATCACTCATTCACAAATTACTTAGGTTGATCATTTGTAAAAGGTGACACTTTCTTGTCGTCATTGTATTGTATGCTTGGAAGGAATTCTTTTGGTGCAATAAGGGGCTGAGAAGTAATTAGCACCTAACTGTCATTGAAAGTAAAATATATTGTTAAATCTGATGCTGGCAAGAAGGTTCTATGTTAAAATAAGACCTTACTGCATAAAAGATATTGGTCTTTATTTTCAGATTTATTCGTGCAAGAAAGTTCTAATTCCATATACGACCTTTTTGCAGAATAAAATGTGTTTATCACATAATTTTTTCCTACAAAAACGTGATAAATGCACTTATGCCTTTCTTGCAGGTAATTTCCTTTGTAAAAATGGGATGTCTAAAAGGTGGTAACCACAATTCTTAAACTATTTCATGAACTATAAGAGCCTAATCAAAGAATGTCTCGTAAAATTAAGAAGTCCCATCTATGCATACCATGACACAACTAGATCTTGATTTGCTGTATTGTACATTTAGAAGATTAAAAAAAGTCTCAAAAGTTTCGAAAATGTACTTAGCACCTTCTTGCATTCATGGGATGATATTTATGATTCTGACGGCACCTACATGTCTCAACAATGCGACGCACGTTATTGGCGCAGTTCGCTTTGTCATTTCACGAGTCGGATGTCACGTGCTGTCTGTATATTGGTTGTATTGGGAGTCAGCACATGATCGTCAAAGTGACGTCATCGCACCTTAACGTACGATCCCTTTAAATAAATATGCGGTATTGAATGCCAAGCAATTAAAACAGTTCATTGTTGTGCGAAGGACAAATAGAAAATATTATCCCTTGGGATCACCGTTTGTCCTCACTTGGAAAGCCTCATGATGAAAAAAGGTGTTCGTCGGCATGGATTTGTCTATCACACCACCCTGCTCATATGGTAGATTCTTAATTTCCAGAACAAGCCAAAACATCTCTTAGTGTATAATCCTTGCCTACGAGTGGCCCATCCACGAAACGCCATTTGAATCATTTATATTTTAGTTTTATAATTGGCAATCAGTGGACTAACTGATAGTGGACGGATTACATCATACCAATAGCTCATCGAAATTTAAAAGGCTTCACACTTACATATATATTGGTTTCTGAGAACCACAGCCCACACTTTGGGCCCAGATGTGGTCCGACAAAATCATCTGGATCAAACTGTGTACATGTAATTGCATTTTCCAAAAATGGTTGGAAGAAAAAATCAGTAGACGGCATAAAAAGCTAAAAATCCCAGCATGCAAATAATGAAATAATGAACAGCCTATCTTGAATGCTACGCAACTCTTATTAAGGAGCAATCGTACAACCATGAATACATGCTAATATTATTTTTCTGCCTACCTGCCTGCCTGCTTGCGTGTGTGTGTGTGTGTGTGTGTGTGTGTGTGTGTGTGTGTGCGCGCGTGTGTGTTACGAGCCAACGTTGCCTTTATTAAAAAATGACTTTTTCAAACATAGATATCCAAATGTTAAAACGACCCAAAGTGGTCCATTTGAGGGAAGTGGCGGTGATTTTGGACCACCAGGGTAGCTCAGGTGGGTTGAGCGCCTGACCAGTTTTCCGTGAGCTGTGAGTTCGAGCTACCTGTCTATCTGCCTGCCCTGCCCCCTGCCTGTCTGTATGTCTGTCCGTCTGTCACAAGCGTAAGTTACCCTTGTATATAATGATTCATCATTAAACCACAATAACAATTGTATATATGCTTAGCGTAGACCAATATTTTTGTAAAAGCGCATACTTGTTGCTTCAAACCCCATTGACTGGCAAATTTGCTTGATACCAGTTTATATTTTAGGCCACAGACTGTAAATGTGAAAAAGACAATGATTGGCCCAAAGGTTTGGTGGAATTCTTAAGCTCAGGGCTATATTTAAGTTGTAAAGTGTTTTGTGATTGATCAAAAATAAACAGTAAAGAAGAAGGCAAAGATCAAGAATCGATACAATCAAATACCCCATCTGACCCAGGACACCATGTTGGAAAGTGACAATAACACAAGAAAACATCACATACAAGAGCGCCAAGAGGTCAGCCCTTTCCAAGCAGGTAGCCACAAGGCTGCAAGGAACAGACAAGACAGTATGACAGACACACATGAAACACAAATAACAAAAAAGATTCACAAACGAAGCACTGACTTGGAACGGTCAGTAAAGAAATTACTAGAGGGCTCTAACATGTTTGACGGTATCAACCTCACCTTTACATAGACACATAGATGTTTGGTTCGCATGAAAGATCCCTAACTTACTGATGTATCATCTCCTAGTACATACAAATCGCGATATTAAAAGGAGATAAAACAAAGGAATTGATTTTACAGTACACTATGATACAACTGCATACTGGAGTAAAAGAAACCTAACAGTTTAACCCCAGTGGGCCCAACAACAAACACAACATCAGGTCCTAACACTCTCATTTATAGATAAGTCTTTAAATCGGAACCGTCATAGAGTCTGAGGTCCGACCCGCCGGCGTGCAATGAAAGGGGAGAGTAAAGTTGCCTACCGTGATTGGGTTGACAAATCATATATAAGCCCCCAGTGTCTTAGGCTGCTGTCCATTCTAAGGTTGAGGTTTTGTTGTTGATTAATTTTTTAGTGTTGCCCTATTGATTGTGGGGGTTCTATGATTGGTACATGTTTTGTTCGTCCGTACTTAATGTCCCAGTTTTGAAGTCATTTTGCTGGAATGGAGAGAGCCGATTGCTTTACTTTAATTGTCTTCATGATGTCATCTGACTGCTAGTGTTCTCTGGCTCTTCGATACTGTGCCGTGGGTTGGTCTGTATTGTGTGATTAATAGCTGCAATAGTAACTGTTGTAACAACATTTCACTGCTTTTGTTGATTTAGTTTAAATGTTTGGCTTGAAAAAGGACCTTGCATCTTGATAATTTCTTCAATGAAATATTCCCCATGTAGGTTGCCCATCCTTAGTGTCTAAAAGTGGCAAAACTGGGTGGTCACCAGGATATCTTATTGTGATTTAAGAGTTGCGAGGACAAGCTATCAGGGAGGTCTATGGGAAATATTTACAGGTCTGGACCCAGCAATGGCTGCTGTTTCCCGCCGAAAATGTACTGATTTCGCTTTATCTACCAGGCTTCTCTACTAACTTTTATAAGCATAGGACAAGTATTATTTTTAAGTAAAGAAGACCTATTCGTACTTAACCAGAATAATGGAATTTCGGATACAGAACGTAGCTAATTAAAACTATCTAGACGGGATACTTTTTGCTAAGGTATCATTGAAAACGGGGTGTTATGTACTGGTGCCACTTCATGTTGTGACTTCTTTCCTTTGTGGGTTAATGGGCTAATTGTCTCATTTCCTAGTCGTTCATTTTAATGACTTGGCTCAACTACTTCTTTGGAACGAGCGTGTTGACCTTTCTTCTGGGTTTCCGACAAAGTATGACTCAAACCAGTCTCCTCAGCTACAGAGACTAGCTAGAAAATAGAAAATTTGCTCGGTGTAAGTTTCGGATGCGCTGGTTGGTATGCGCCCGTGTTGTTCGCAAACCCCGAAGATATGTTTTCTCGCATCAAGGCCCATATATCTATGATAATTGGGAATTATTTGTGGGTACATTGGTGTATAAGGTATTGTTACATTTTAAGATAACTGTAATGAAAATTTGCAAGAAGGCAATATGAAATAGCTAATGTTGTTCAAAATATCAACATAAATCCTTCTACTTCTGATTAGCTTAGCATATATTGTTTTTTAACTTCTTTGTGATAGACAAGTACTGAGAAGCTTCATCTTGTGCATTCTTATAAGAATGGATGGATGGTGTATGTCTCTCTATTCTGAAAGAATCCGTTTCCACAATATGATTATTTCAGATATATTGTCACTGGCTTTTATTTCATTTTAACATTTAAATTGCATCTTCGTCTGTGGCTGTGTGTCTTCTAAGAGCCTGTTTTATGTATACATGTAGCATGCCAATAACTGTGGAGTTATATCATATTTAGTGATAGCGTCATTGCCTACTTTTGACGTATATACCGCCATAAATTCATGTGAAGTAGGTGTCACCACACTGCATAGTACACAAGCGTGGAAGGGTTGTAAACCCAAAAATAGACGTGAAGGGAAGATCTTGAAGTTTGATCTCATACTTATTAATGTTTTATTATTTATGAGTAATTCTAAACCAGCCTCCTGTGGCATCACATAAGCACTTACTGAACTATTGTGTCCTTGAAGTATTGACAATGAAGATTGTTCTGTACATGTTAGCAAGTCTTTTAACTTATCACCTCTACATAGTAAGATCTTAATGGAAATAGAAATCGGATATAGTAAGCACATTAGCAGATTTAATTAAAACTTGACGTTTATTTCCAGTTAACGTCACCAAATATGAACGCTTGTCAACAGTTACTTATGGTATAATTTTAGCGAAGCTACTTGAGCGTTTTGATTAATGCGTGGCCAGTGCATGAAATATTGGAACTTATCGCATTATGTGTCACAATTTTAATCACGCCCATATGGGTCACAATGTTTATATACATGCGCAGCTAACCAATGGGAATACATGTACCCAGTAAGCATGAACAGATAAATGCAGGAGACTGCATGCTGGTTGGTAGATGTCTGTATTTCGGTCTGAACTTTCAACTCCGTTTTATATTTTTTATACAAATGGGGAAAGCACTGGCGATACTAGTCTGCGACTGCATTATTTTGGATATTACTTAATATCATATGATACTAAACATATTTAAAATAGCATTTTGGTGTGAAAAACACTAACAACTTGGCATATACATAATTATAAACTAGGCTTTACATTAACGGCTGTGAATGGGCAATGCTCTTTATCTGAAAGGCATAAATAATTCGCCTCCTTGCCTGTGTGGCCATGTTGAAAATGCTGACCACTTTTTCATGAGCTGTAATAATTATCAAGCACAAAGAGCTGAGCTTATCCATGTGCTTTTTCAGCATACTAACAATGATATTCAGTGCGCAGCCATGTAACAGTAATGTACGTTTGGGTTTTATTGTTATATTTCAATGCTAAAGCAAACAGCGCAATTGCATGTACATCTTTTTATTGTTTCCACTTTTTGGTCTAATCCTTTGACATTCTGTAACTTGTAAATGTTTATATTATGTATCTTATCAAGTTGAAATAGGAATCATGTATGTTTTAACTAAACGCAGTTTTAAAATAAACTTGTTTATCTTAAGCGTGGTTAAACAAGCGCCAGTCTTAAGTATATTTTATTATGACTTTGTATAATGTTCATCTAAATGTACTTAAAATGCTGCTTTGTGTTCGCTGGTGCTTATTATAAATGTCAGTACATGACACGCCGTTAAAAAATACATATTCAGCCACTGAAGACTCAGATCAAGATTTCCATCAGCATAATCCGCTCAGGGTTTTTGTTTTACGTTTTATGAGTAGCAAATTACACATAGTTTTTTTTATATGTAAAGAGTGATGCATTTGATTAGATTGGGTTGATGTCTAGTATCTGAGTTATACAAAAGTAGCTGTATGTGTGCCGGTCATTTTGAAGATTCGTATTGAAATGACTCGTGTATTATGACTAAAATATCACGTTTAGAAACAGCACCAAGCTGTTAAACAAGCCAATACATGTACACCACGAATGTACTAAGATCTGTCGTTAAGAGTACACATGCACGGCTCAATCCAAACTCGTACCATTGTTTTATTTTTCTATTCATATTTCCATTAAGCAGTACACGTCATTATTAAGTAGCTTTAGTTTCGCACGTCCTTTATTTCTCAATAGGTTCCTGTCGAATATCCGAACAACGCAGGCTAAGACAAAACTTGCACAACTAATATAAAAGTGGTGATTCCAAGATTACTGAAAAGAGGGTTCATCTGTTAAATGGTGTGGGGTTCGCTTTGTGGATTTTATCTCATTTTTCTTAAATATTCTACAAAAATGAAATAATTTCGTCTCACTGACAGCAAATGATTTCATTTTCATAGGATATTTAAAAACTGGAGGCAAAAGTGGGGCTCAAGCGAACCCCGAACCCCCTCTGGATCTGCCACTGATATCATGCAAACGCATCAGATCAGAGAATTTGCTGTAGATGAAGAGTTATACCAAGTTTAGACACCTACACCCGCTGGGATACCACAGTCTGGGCGTTTTCGGCCTTGTGCAAAAGTGTACAAGGTCATGGTCATCCACGGCACCTCGGGGTTATAGTTTGACTATACTACAAACAGGCATGAAATAACTGTATATTGATACATTCAGATACACATTTGCTTGATATCAGTGGCGGATCCAGAGGGGTTCGGCTTTCCCTTGAACTCCCTTCCGCTCTCCATTTTTAAATATTCTGTGCAAATGAAATAACTTGGTCTCAGTGAGACCAAATTATTTCATTCTCATAGAATATTTAAGAAAAATGAGATAAAATCCACACATCATGGCCAACTTTGGATCACTAGTCAACCAAACTTATAGAGGACAGATCAGCAATGTTACATGCCAAAACTCAGGGTCATAGAACATTTGGTTCTGTAGTGGTAGATGTTTTAAAAGTTTGACCTTATGGTGGTATGGTGGCCATTTTTGTCATGTGGCTTAGACCACATATTCAGTTTTATATTGTTTGTTTGTTTGATTTGCTTGAACCTCCCATCACAATCTTTCAGTTATAAAGGGACGGGTCTTCCTGGGTTGAACCAGTACTAAGCTAGAATTAATGTTCTTGCTCAAGGACACAACGCAGTGACTCCGGTGAGGCTCGAACCCGCGACCTCTCGGTTGTTTTATATTGTCACATCTAATGGATGACCCGTATTACATTTGAGTTCAATTAGCATTGAAAAAAATGTTCAAATCTGCTGACGGCAGTCCAACATGAGCGACCTTGTTTGAAAAATGCATATCTATAGTAGTTGTCCTGTTAGGTTAACCATATTCAGTACGTATAATGTCTCTGGTTTCAACAGTTTCTTAAAAATCAACTTTTCAAAAAAATCCCTATTGAAATACTTTCGGGAGCAATTTTGATCTTGGTATAAACGGTAGGTCGGGGTCAACCTTATAGTATTATTTGAACAGACTTGGTAGGCCCCACATCCCAAAAAGGAAGTAAGTATGATCAGGAAATACTACAATCACACACTGCAGACCAACCCACGGCACCATAAGGAAGAGCCGCAGAACACTAACATTTACAAGACAAGACAATAAAAGCATAACAGCCAACTCTCTCTCTTCCTCGTCAAGATGATTGCAAAAGTAGAAAGATCACTAAGTAAAGTATAATAAAAACAAATACCAAATACAGAATCACCACAACAATGGGAGGTGCATAAAACAATGAATCTACAACAACAGAACCACCGCCATAGAATAGATAGCAGCCTAGTAAGCTACTGAAGGGGAGTACATTTTAAATACATATTACTGGCACCAAATCTTCGCCCCAGGTTCTTTTGTTGTTAAATACATTTTTTAGGCGCATGGAGGCTTCCTAACTAGTGTAATGCATCATCACAGAGAAACAATCTAATCAAATTAACACACTTTGATGAAACAAAGAAACGAGCTCATGACTTTCAGATAGTCAGAGCTAAGGAAAATCTCAAGTAGATCCAGGGTAGGCCCAGCCAAAGACAAGCATCAACCCAACTTATTAAAGCTTTACGCCAGGACCGTCATTGAGTCCGAGGGCTGACCCCATTCATGCAAATAAAGAAGAAACCATAGCTTTAGACCGTGATTGTGTTAACTTTACAATCAGACATGCAGACGGGCGCATGCTATCATGTTGTATCCCGCTTTTTTATGACGTTTAATTATGATCATTAAAATTAGTAGTTCCAACAAGCAAATTCGACAACAAATTGATATCCCCGCCGAAATTAAGTCAGATTTTGTCATTGAAAATTAAGTCAAGTATTCATGTGCATCGCCCCAAATTCAAGTTTGGGCAATCAAAGGGCATAACTTCCTTAAACCTGATGACATCCTAATGGAACTTCCCATGCGTCATCACAATATGGTCATACGAGTATACTCAGTATAAGTTGCATGAAATTCCGTCCTAGAACTATTGTTTGCTAATTTATATCTGAGGACAGAAAAATTCAATGACATTTTGAAAACCAAAGAACAACAACTCGGATATCCTGACAAAACTCCATGTGCATTACCATATCACGCTCATATACCCAGAATAAAATCCATGTTCGCAATATTCAAAAATTGAAGAGCAATTTATACACTTTGCGTGGGAACATAATCCACACCATCATACTGTTCTTACGTGATATATGGAAGGCTACCAGCCATAGTCAACATTTGCTGAGGAGGACTTCCAGCCTCAACAGTCTTTCATGTTCGCAGTATTCGAAGAATGAAGATTAATTTATGCACTCATGTACAAACATAATCCACAACACCTTAATGTTCTACCGAGATATATGGAGGGCTAACAGCAATACTCAACATTTGTTGAGGGGGGTTTCAAGCCTCAACAGTCTTTCCTGTTCACACTGTTAAAAAATGAAGATCAATGTTTGCATTCTCGCGTGAACATAATTCACACCACCATAAACCTGTCTTCGGAATGTGCGAACAACAAATGCGCAGACCAGCCTGCGCATTCGCGCAGTCTGATCAGCGCCTTTGTTATTCACTTATTGGAAAGTATCATACCTAGACTTGCTAAGAGCAAAATTTCAATTTTCTAGCCAGTCTCCGTAGCTGAGCAGGCTGGTTTTAATCTCACTTTGCCAGAAACCCGAAGACAGGTTTTCTCGCGTCGCGGCCCATAATATTCTAACGTGATACAAGTATATGGAGGGCTACCAGCCATATTTAACATTTGTTGAGGAGGGCTACCACTCTCAACATTCTCAACAGTATTTCATGTTCTATAATGTAATTTCTGTCATATTGTGGGGTTCTTCCAAAGCAGCTGATAGTGTCTGTCATGACAAAGTATTAGATATCATGGTTATCACGTAAAACACACCTGAAATATAAAGTGAAACAGCAGAAACCAAAACAAATGAACTAAGGGGAGGGACAAAGGGGTGGGTCAACCAAAATTCCTTTGTACTCCATGCTGTTCTATGCCTCCATGATGTTATGTGCGTAACTAAAACGAAACGAAACACCTTAACAAGTTTACGCTTCTTTAAAGCTTTAAAGCTTATCTGTGAAATGTGATTCCTCAATAACAAGTGTGTTTTATTCAAATAGAATTAAATTGGGTCATTTAAGTTGATCTGCTGATGACTTATTGATGTATATCGCTGTATTATCCTTCACGCTTTGTGCCAAATTTATGCTTAACTAGTTTAAATGTTGCTTTGTGCATTTCGCTAAACTAGTTTAAATGTTGCTTTGTGCATTTCGCTAGATACTGGCACTTTTAACTAAAAGTGCAAGAAAATTGAATGCTTTGTTTACAATTTCAGAAAACTTCGATGAATAGGATTTGTTGTAATTTAATAAAAATGCCTCAGATTCCTTTCATCAGAATATACGGCAAACTTTGCAAGGAAAATCATGACATTTTACCTTGTTTAAAAAATGCATTGTCTACGCATTGCATTTGTCAGTGTCATGGAAAGACCCGCGTATAAAGGGCTATGATTAGAGAAGTATCTTATATTTTGCTCGATGCCTGGTATTAGTTCAAAGATGGTAAATAGTTAGTTCTAGAAACATCCAGTAATGCACACCCAATAATTAGCAATCAATTCAGCACTTGCTTCAGGGAGCGCAGTGGCTCAGTGGTAGAGTGCTTGACTCGAGACCGAGGGGCCGCAGGCTCGAGCCTCACCGTGGTCACTGCGTTGTGGTCCTTGAGCAAGACACATTTATCCTAGCTTAGTACTGGTTCATACCAGGAAGACCCATCCCTATTTAACTGAAAGTTTGTTGATGGGACGTAAAGAATCAAACCAACCAAACAAACAAACAAACAAACAATCATACTTGTTACCGTAATGTATACCCAATAATTAGCAATCATTCCAGCGCTTGTTTCAGAAGAGTATTTCACCTTGTAGAAATTGCGCCAGAAGCATGTGCGTATGACCAAGTAATGCCATAAACACATATCACAAACAATCCTGACGAACACACCGAGGAAGAGACACAGAAAATCTCATGACACCCACAGCGATAATAAAGTAAAAACCCTGCTAACGATTTCAAAATTAAAAAAAAATAGAAAAATAATAAAACAGGGCAAAGCACAAACGCCACACCCAGCGGGGGCAACGAAACCAATAAACCATCAACAAAGGACAGTAGCAGCAGCGACCAAGGCCCGGAATTACAATGTCTCCTTAAAGTTAAGGAAGATTTAAATTAAGTATTGATTTTTCAGGATGCCCAAAATAATGTTTCAAACTGATTAACATCAAAATAGTTTCATTTTTTCTGTAGATCAAAATGATATCTGGTTTAAACAATATTTATTTCATAACTCAATACATTTGCATACACGAAGTCACAATATGACATAGTAGTTATTAACAGGATTTGAAAACAAGCAATCATGCTTTTTTAAATCATCTCCTGTAATACAAGTACATTTTATGAATGGAGTTAGTGACATTACCTTCCCAAGACCGTTAAGTACTCAGGATAAACATATATGTTGCATGGTTATAGCGGCATAGAAAAAAAGGAAAGAGAGAAGGAAGGAAAGAAAGAAAGAAAGAAAGAAAGAAAGAAAGAAGAGAAGGAAGGATGGAAATATAAAAGAAAGTACTACAAATTATTAGCTGTAAGAATGGACATTGTCGTGTTCTAAGAAAACAGTACTATTTCAATGCACAATGCGCAATAGTTCCAGTTATGTCTACTTAAAGTATCAGTTTCCAGATGAAAACCTTTTGGTTTGATGAATATATCTATGGACAGCTTTAAAAACAAGTTCATTATTTGTATCTGATAGGTTGCTATCACCATATAAAAGAACCATTTCAGATACATCAGTAAATCTACTGACTGTTTGCAACATTTCCCTGCGCATAACATTATACCTTTGACATTCCAACAAGAAATGGAAATTATTTTCTACGGTTCCACAGAAACACAACGCATCGGGGACCAAATTTCTATTGTACAAGTAATATCTTAATGCGCTACAACCAGTTCTTAATCTCGTGTGCAATATCTGACTTATTCTATCACCACAATAGTAATATTTTGGGGTTTTAGAAGTATCTTTTTCTAATTTATGCTTAAAAGATAGTAGGGATGGTGTTAATTTAATATCATCTGGGAGTTTGTTCCACTCTCGAATTGTTGATGGGAGAAATGAGTCATAATATGATCGAGACGAAGCATGGATTTGCCGTAAATTGTCGGCATTACGTAAACTGTAAGAGGTTTCGTCCCTGACATGGGGTGGAATCAGTTCTGCCAAATAATCAGGAGCCAGACCATTCTCCATTTTATAAAATAAAAAAAGTTTATGAAGTTTTCTCCTTTAAGAGAGTTTAAGCCAGCCTAATTCTTGATAAAGTCGATCTAGTGCAACAAGTTTAGTTGCACCTGAAACTATCCGTCCCGCTTCACTTTGAATTTTTTCTAAGTCATTCATCTGCTGTTGAGTACAATTGTCCCACACAACATCAGCATATTCCAAAATGGGTCTTATAAAAGTGAAAAACATAGTTTGGAGGGATTTCCGATCAAGAACAAATTTGAGCGATCTTAATAAATGAACACGAGACCAAGCTTTAGCCTGAATATACTCAAGATGGGCCTGCAAATCACACTTATCTGAAATATATACACCTAGGTGTTTGTGAGTTTGAACTTCTTCTATGGGAATGTGGTTGAAATACAGAACTGGATGGTTGATTCTATGTATCTTTCGTGAAATAAGCATTGCCTCATTTTTATTTGGATTAAAAGTAACAAGCCACATGGCAGCCCAGTGAGCTATACGCTCGAGATCAATATTTAAAATTTGAGCAGCTGAGTCTGGAAAATCAACAATTATATAGATAGTCGTATCATCCGCAAACAATCGGATATTAGAGTTAATTTCACGAACTATATCATTAATAAAAAGCAAGAATAGCAGAGGCCCCAATATGGAGCCTTGAGGAACACCTGCCAAGATCTCGACCCAGTCCGAGATACCACCTGGAATAGTAACTCTTTGAAATCGATTTGATAAATAACTTACAAACCATCTGTGCAAATTACCAGTGATCCCATAATGATACAATTTAGCAAGAAGACCACGATGCCAGACCCTGTCGAAGGCTTTGCTTATATCACAAAATACAACACGGACTTCTTTGCCTTCGTCCAGTGCCTGACAAAATGTATTGTACATGTCAGTTAGCTGATTAACCGTTGAATCCCCTGGCATAAACCTTGATTGAAAAGGTGTAATTATCTGATTTGCTAGTACAAAATTGTGAACATGTTAATGTATTGCTTTTTCGAACGCCTTACCAACAGAGCTAATCAGAGAAATAGGCCTATAATTAGCAACGTTATCTTTATCATCTTTTTTATAAACAGGGCTTACATTGGATCTTTTCCATATATCCAGAACTTGAGCTAATGAAAGTGAAGTATTAAATACATCTGTGAGAACAGGCGACACAGAATCAGCTATTTCCTTAAGTATTCGATTATTTATCATATCAGGGCCACACGCTTTACCTACTTGAAGTGACTTGAGAATAGAACAAACTTCTTCAATTTCCAAGTGAATTGAGTCAAGAGTATTGATAGGTTCACTGAGAGTTGGTATATCTTTGTTAATTTCATCTAGCAAAGATTGGGAATGGAAAAATACATTAAATATATCTGCTTTATCCTTTGGATTGTTTATTGTTTGGTTCTGATAATGCAGTGGTGGTATGTTCTCTTTTGCATCTTTACCCAAGCAAATTTTAAAAAATTTCCACCAGTCTTTTGTTGAAATATTATTGTCCAATAATTTGTTGGCCAAATTTGTTTTATGCTCGTGTTTTGCTGTCCTGATAGCCTTAATGGATTCATTCCTTAGATGTCTATATATTCTCCACGAGTCATCCGTATTTAATCGCTTTGCTCTTCTATGTGCACGCTTTCTCTTGCTTATCGCTCTCCTGACATGGTTATTTAGCCAAGGTGGGGCTGATGGCCGAATAGTTACAAATTTATTTGGTATGGAGAGACTACAAAATTCCAAAAGTTTTTCAGTTAAGTTGGATGCATAGCTATCGATATCGTTACATTTGATCTCGGACCAATCAAAATTACTTACCAAATGATTAAGATGTACATAGTCAGCATCGTCGTACTTCCAAATTTTACGCTTATAACATGGCTGTTTATGTTTATCAAACTTTAAAACGGCAAATACAGGACAATCATATCTCAAATTTTGGTCTAAAAAGGATTCTCCGACCCCGCTTAATATTACAAATTGTGCATTGTTAATGAAAACGAGATCGAGCAAGGACGAAGAATTTTCAGTAAAATGGGTGGGTTCCTGGATTAATTGAGTCAAATTATATTGGTTAAACACAGATGTAATTTTGCGCTTACTGGAAGCATCAAGATAGTTCAAATTGAAATCACCAGTAATCACAATATTACGTATGTTAGTATCATAGGCTAAGTCAATAGAATCTTCGATGTCCGTCAACGTTTGGGCTGGGGAATTCGGTGGTCTGTAAACTAGGCTTAAAAGAATTGTTTTATTTTTCAGTTTTATTTCTAACCAGATGCACTCCAGACCATCTATTTCTAAATCAAGTCTGCGCTTGCGGATGTTTTCTTTTACATAAATAATAACTCCCCCGTAGGAATTTTCAACTCTATCTTTCCTAAACGGCCTTTGGTAATTTTGAAACAGAATTTCGTCTGTACTAACATTATCAGATAACCATGATTCGGACAGCGCGATTATGTCAAAATGTGATAGTTCGATTTGTATCTGGTCAAGTTTACCGACCAAACTTTGTATATTATAATGAACAATCGAAAAATTCTGCTCAAATATGGACAAGTCAATTATACTTAAGTCCGACAGGTCGTCAGATATCGACCCACTATCAATACTTGCAGGTTGAGTTCAACGTCTCCTGCTAACAAGATCAAGTAAATCATCCATATAGTAAGACACAGGTATGACATCATAATATCTTTGGTAAACAACGCATTTTTATGAGTACACGACATCTTCAAAGTTCTGGACGGAAATTTTACATTCTTAATATGCATGTTGTTTCTTTGCAGTGCTATATTTAGGCTAGTAATCTCGCATGTATGAAAACTACCAGTGTAATATAAATTGAGAAATATAACCGGGAGCATAAATTTTAGAATTGTTTTAATTCTAAAAAGTTTAGAAGACTGGAACTGGTAAACTATAGAAGAATCCTGGTAGCCACCCAAACATGCAGTTTCAAAATACTTTGTATTCACCATGAGAATATTGATAATAGAAAGATGAGAAGAAGCTTGGTTGGCCACCAGGGTTCTGTGAACTTAAAAGTAGACATTTTCACAAAATTAAAGTTAATCGAGAACACGACAATGTTCAGTTTGCAGCAAGAAAGAGAAGAATGTAGAAAGGCTGTAGAAATAATTAGAAACAAGGTGCATAGTAAACAAAAAAAAAACAAATATTGCCGACATTAACTATAATGTCAAAAGATAATCTTGGGGGAAAATTACCTATCCGACAACAAAACACGCGTGCCCGTTGTCCGCTGGTGAGATGCAGCAAAACCAGGCACAAATGTTTTAAGTATTCTCCAAAGATATCAATACTAAATCTACAACAAGATATAATCAGGATCACCTATGGTATTTTGCAATCTCTCGACTCCACAAGGATGAGAGATGTAATGTTATTGTGAGCTTATCTGAGTCATTGCGACTCAGTGTGAGTCTACACAATTGTGCAGTCTCGCACTGACTCGCGTATTTATGCACTAGTTATGTAATGGGTACTGTAATTTATACCTGAATAATCTTCGACCTAAACCATGTCCAAAATGTGCCCCAAAATATCGCATGGTCACCACCGTCCCGCCAGCCAAGAGTGACAGTGACGTCATGTTTGTCCACAATGTTACCAGGGAATCACTTGTGCCTTAATCCTATAGGATTAAAACACGAGTAATCAATCAATTCACGTTAGTGCAAGTTGGATGTACAAGCCAATGTTGACATAAGAAATGTAAGCAAAATTTTATGTCACGGCCACTCCTCGCCGGCACGACAGTACGTCCGTCGATATAAACAAACACAACCCGATAGACTCATGCAACATGAAAAAACACCATGAATCCCGCTCAGACCGCTGCATATGGGGAGTAATCTGATCTGGGTCCATATTGTTAGCAGCACATGCTAGCAATGCACAGCAGACAACCAAATAAACGATCATTATAGTGAAAATTAAGACAGGGTAAGTATGAAGACCACTCGGACAGGTCTATACGCAAACATCCACATATTTCAAAGCATTGATTAAATAGGCTCTCCTAATGAATACATAATGTACTCTGGACCAGTAAACTCCTATGACATGGAAAACACCATGAACCCCGATCAGACCGCTGCACACGCGGAGCAATCTGATATAGGTCCATACTGTTTGCAACACAAGCCAGCACGGCACACCAGCAGACAACCTCATAGAATTTACAAAGAAGGTGTTTTGTAGTGTTTAAAGTCACATACCCCCAAGAAATATCCAGAATTACACTTATAAACACATTTATCTTTCAATCCGCAGACCGACAAAAAACGTGACCAACTCCATCCACGACCGATAACTCTCCTCAAAATGATATCTTTGACCACAAGTATTGCATCGATCCAGGCAATTTATTTAACATTTGATATATCATGTTAAAATATCTATACTTAACTTAAGTCGTCCTTAACTTAAAGGAGGCATTGTAACTCCGGGCCCAGGGTGCTACATGTAAGTATTTTAAATTGTTAGGTTCCTGAAAAAAACTGACACAAATCATCGGTCATTATGCCTGCTTATAAAAAGGGGCATTTTCGTCGCGTAAAAGGAACTCGTCTAATGACATTTACAGTGTAAAATTAAATTTGAGAATGTTCTTTGTATTCTAAATGATTAATGCATCCTCTTTAATATTGGATAAACGTCATTTAATATCTTATGTTTGATACAATTTCTTCATTTACGATATTTGATTCAATAAAATGTTGACAGTACGAGCTGCAGCATAACAACCCCAGCAAGATGACATTTACGTACAGCGAAGTATCAGATCAGCCTGGGCATTAACCCAGGTTGATCAAAGTTATCGCTGTACACTGAAGCAAACTTAAGTCATTCATGTGCAAATCCAGATGGGGGTAGGGGCCCGGACCCCCCCGGGGACCCTACCCCCTGGAAAATCACTAGTTAGTTTTCTATACAAATTGGCATTAAGACCCCCCCCCCTTCCCCGGGAAAAGTTGGACCCCCCTTAAAAATGTTGGAACACCCTGCAAAATGTTGTTCCCCCTCTGAAGCCTTGGAAAATTATAGTTTTGTCTTAAATTAACCATTCATAAACCACTGTAAAACTGTAAAATAAGTCGAGGACTAAAAAAACAAAACAACGTTGTCAGAGCTGTTTTCTGGCAGTAGGGCCTGGACCCCACCCTTGGCAAAAATCCTGGATCCGCGCATTTCATTAACTACCACAAGTGTACCAGTTTGCCTCTGACCGACATGTATTGTTCTAATTGGTTGAGTGATAGTGACATTCAAAGACATCAAAGAGTAATTTTTGATATTACAAGTCATCCAAAATGAAAGCCAAATACTCAGCATGCTCAGGGGGAAGCATCCCCATGGATCTCTCATGAGATCTTGAGAGCATCAGGTATTGAAGGATACAAATGAACTTGTGTACTGTGTAGCCATAACTTCCTTCAACACATGAACCCCAGACTCATAAAAAGGCAGGGATTAGAAGTTGCTCAGTAAGGTATCATAAGTGTTGTAGAAGAGACTGTCTAACTAACTGTACAATTGTAGCATCAATGTCCTGGTATGTACACATCTGCTCCCATACAATATAACTCAAAGCCCAATCATGGTGCCTCAGCAACCAACTCTGGGTTGAAGGACCTATGGTCCTATACTCATAGCCATATATTTTGGCAAGCATGTTTGGTGTGAGAAGTCCCGGGGTGTTACATTGAACACCAACATAACAAGCTTCGTGATTTACAAGCAGGAACCGAAATATCTGGCTTGGTGTAATGCACCAAGAGTCTCATTAAAAGTCTCAGGCAAATAACCTGTCCACCCAGACTCTTGACGACAAGTTCAATGTTCTCTGCAGACGTCTTTTTTGATGTCATCTTCAGGTAGGTGCTGCTGTTAGCAGTTATGCACATGTAATGAATGCTCTTGCTATCAGGAATGCGTCTGTATCTGTCCATATCTGTCTAAGCTGTACTGTGTCAACCTTTGTGTGAGGGAACCTCTTTCAAACCGCCCAGAGTCTGCCTGAATTTCATGAATATGGTATTTGTTAGGTATACGTAGCTGATGGATAGAGTTGTAAACAATGAACTAACAAAGCACCCAGTTAAGTTCCAATATCTGTCACGGGACCAGGAGCTTCAAGAATGTTGAATATGCAACTCCCCATGACAACATGCTAGCCACCTGATGCCTTTACCAAGCTCTTATTCGAAAGGTGTTGTGGAGCCATGATTCTGTCCAGTATTAAAAGCGTTTGTGTCCTAACACATATGAATAATATTGTTCATGGGTTTGCTTGTGCCTTACACTGAGATTGGTCATCAAGGTACTTTTCTTACTCGGCTGCCAGACATTGTATGTGATGTTCCAATTATCACGAGCTGCTCATCAGCTTCTTGTTCGTTTGCATACTTTATCTTTCCGTCCTAGAGGAGAACATTGACCTGAGGAAGTTGAATGGCCTGGAATTACACTTAAAGATGGACCAATCGTATTCTCCCATATATTAGTCTATTGGGATGATTCTCGGAGTCTTTGATTGTATTCCTATATGATGACTATTTGTTGATTCTGTGTCCCATTCATTGTGGATGTTTTGTGTAAGGTCTTTCGTTTGTTTTGCAGAACTTTGTGTCCTTTCTAGTTTTGTAATCATTGCGCTGCGGAAGAGAGAGCTGGTTGCTTTACATTTATTGTGTCCTAAATGTCAATTCTCTGTTATGTTCTTTGCCTCTTCCTCACTATGGTTTGGTCTGTAGTGTGTGATCGTGACATTTCCTGCTCACACTCACTTACTTTTTGGCATATCTAAAATAACACAGTAATGTCTCACTTAACAAATTACTTTATATCTATTTGAACAATACAGTGAGTATTGCATTAAGAATAAACAATCTGTATTATATGTTATTGTTATAATTACAATCAAATTAGTTTCAGTATATAGGTGATTAGAGAAAAAGTCCAAAAATGAAACACCCTAGTGAAGGAGCTGTTTTTTTCTGACTTTATATATCACATATTACTTGTATGAACTAACTCAGCAATATAACGCTTAAAAAAGAAGAAAAAGAAAACAATGAATAATAGGTGCCCACCCTCGAATCGACCCTGGTCCTCTAGTTCCAAAGTCCGACACGCTAACCACTAGGAGACGAGGTCAGGTCTGACATAAGAGTTTCTGAAAATTGCATTGATCCGAAATCGTGAATGGTCGAAAGACAGGACCCAGACAACTTCCCTTGTTTCCCGACGCATGAAATCTGCGCGTGGAATTTAGCCAAATATGTCTTTAACTTCTGTCTAGGAATAGGGATAAAGGGTTGATATTCACAGGACATGCGCGGATCCAGAAAGTTTTGTCAGATGGGGTCCATTTTTTTATATTTTTTTTTTTTGTTTTAGCTGAAGAGGGGATAAAGGATCCAAAAAATATCACTATAAATGGGCCACCATCGACCCGCAAGATGGGAGCGCAGTGGCTCAGTGGTAGAGTGCTTGACTCGAGACCGAAGGGCCGCGGGTTCGAGCCTCAAGCGTCACTGTGTTGTGGTCCTTGAGAAAGACACATTAATCCTAGCTTAGTACTGGTTCAACCCAGGAAGACCCGTCCCCATATAACTGAAAGATTGTTGATGGGACGTAAAAAATCAAAAAATCGACCCGCAAGCGAAACGCCATTTATATGGTGTCTCACTAGTGGGCCGATGATGGCCCAACATTGAATGCTGGCTTGGTTGCTTTGTGATTTTTCATGGGATCAGGACCAGTATTGCCAAGAAACCCTATATTTTTGTGATTTTCAAGGGGGTCCGGACCCCCTTCCCCCTCTGGATCCGCCCATGCAGGAGAGCCTGTAAGAAATCTGAAGGAGTCTATAGATCTATAGATCTACTATATAGGGCAAGGTTAGCATATCCTGTAAATATTTTCTTACCAATCAGTTTTCACACAGGTTTTGGGTGCTCAAAAGAGTCGTCTCATTGAGATGGCTCTTTTGAATACCCACAATATATGTTTTGGTTGAGAAAATGTTTGATTGTGCTCTCTTATCTGCGGGTTGCTGGTACACGTTAGCTTATACACGTTTTCTTTCGTTTTGTTTTAATAATAGTGTTCCGTTGTAAGGCAGTGTTCATTGCGTCAGTCGCCATGCTGGGTGATAAGAAATTTGACAATCTTTCGGATCAAAGGCTAATGCTAAATGCATCTTCTTCAGAAACTTGAGAACTATCTGTTGTATTGTTTATCACCTTATTATATATAATTTCATTTTAGTTCCTGAAATAAACTCATGTTCATTTAACATCTCCATAACTGTTTGTATTCGTATTGATGCTTCTAAATATAAAATAAAACAATAATTCGGTGATCATATTTAATATCGAGTGCGCTTCGAAAAGTGCAAAAACATAGTCGAACTGGAAGAACGTAAATCAAAGTTCGCATCCGCAAGAGAGAATCAACCTTCCGGTCGGTTGCCTAAAATAGTATATTTTGAAATGTGGTGGTTACAGTTTAAATGGCTTTTATTTGATTAACATGTACTTTCTCTGCATCTATTTACTAGCCGATGATTGAATGTGTTCATGTATATGTCATGCTGTTGAATAGACATGCATTTTTGTGTAACCAATTGTTTCACCGTTTCGTCATGCACGTAGCTTAACGTCCAAGTCATTCAGTTGTGGTCCCTCAGTACTAAGCAACAACCAGAAAGTGCCTTCCTATATACGGTAAGGTTCGGAGCAGGTGTCTGTCTATTGATCTTAAGTCGATAGATCTGAAGCTAACACTAAGCCACAGCGCTCCCTATGACCACTGATGATTAGAGAAAAGACAATTAGCAGCGAAAATTTGGCCAGTAAAATAATTAAGCCCTCATTGTATTGGCTTCGGCTGCTGTCCGTTCTGTGACAGTGGTTATGTTGTTATTGTATATTGTTGCTCCAAATATTGTATGGGGTCTTGTGATGGTCTTTTTGGTTATGCAGTTCTTAGTGTCCTTTCGTACTTTACAATCATCTGTCTGAGAAAGAGATCTGGCTACTGTAAATTCAAAAAGTTTCGCGAGAGTTTTATTTTAGCGAAACTTATGCGAAGTTTCGTGAGAATTAAATCCTCGTAAAAAGGAGAATTAAATATGTCGTTTTCTGATATAGGTAGATCATGCCCTAGTTGCGAATTTTAAACGTCGCAAATATGTATTTTAACGCTATTCGCGAAAATAAAATGCTCGGATTTACAGTACTTTGCTTTGAATGTCTTCTTGGTGTCAGATGGTTGTTAGTGCACTGTGTCTCTTTCGACAAGTGACGTTGGTTGGATCTACAGTGTGAGATTGTGTCATTTGTTGGCCATACTCGCCTTTTATGTTAATATCACTTCTATCTATTGAAAAAAACATCGACTGGGTAATAGAATAAGTTTCAGTCTTTATTTCTTGTGTCTGTGATACGTAATTGCGGGTCATGTGTTTATCTTAATTCATAGGTTTTGAAAAACATTTGTTTGAGTGTAAAATTGTAAATAGTTCCTTACCCATCAGTTTAAACAATCATATGTTTCAGGTGCCCAAAAGAAACATCTAAATTAGATGGGTTTTTTGAATACCCACAACATGTGGTTTGGCTGAGAAATAGAAAACGTTTTTACGCACTCTTAACTAAGGGGGGGGGGGGGCCGAGCTGGTTGCGTTGCTTAGTTTGTCTCGGGATTGTTGTGTGCTCGCAGTGCTATGGGTTTGTCTGCAGTTTGTGATTGTGGTATGCCCTGATCATACTCACATACTAATTTCTGGTCAATGATACTTGTAATGATGCAGTAACACTGGACTATGCTTTAGAACCATTGATTGTGCTTATGACGACTGTATGTAAAAGTTCTACAGACACCTTTGAGGATATTGCTAAACCCTTAATGCGCCAATCGCAACAAAAGTCATCTGCTTTTCTCGTCTGCAGAAATGTTTAAGAAGCCTCTATGGCAAACAGTGTGGACCCAGATCAGACTGCTCCTATTGGAGCAGTCTGTTATGGGTCCACGCTGTTTGCTTCTATACTTAATTTGATAGTAATTTTAGGCAATTATTTGCAGCAGACGACTTCAGCAGACGACATTTTCAGATGCGTTTTTCTTTTTGGCGCTTTAAGGGTTTATATTGGAGGAAGTATAATAGAAAACAAAACCGAATCAAAGCAAAATATTATTTCTCGAGCCTACTCTGCGAATGCGTCATGCGAGGCACCCTCGCGAGACAATTAAATAATGAGTGTAATGTTTATTATGTCTCTAACAGAACTTTAAGCTTGGATCCAGTTGGTGTAGCAACAGCGTTGGCGTTTGGAAAACAATAGCTGCCGTCACTAACGCCATATCAAAGTCATCGTTTGGTTAAACCTCTCATATGATCGGATTATAAAGATAGCATATTACATAGGCTTACAATTTTAGGACACTTGCTACTAAATACTTCCCACATTGAAATTTTTTCCAAACTTTGCATATAGTTTGTTTTATGCATGGATTGTCAATTTATGAAATAAGAAGGATATATCACAATGTTCAATTTTTCATAATCTCACATGGAGGTTTTCATAATTTGACCAATTTTCTGAAAATAACCTAAGTCCTTAATATTAAGCTAAAATAGTTGTTATGGTCATCCAACTTCTTTATTTTACTTTAATTTTTGCTCATGACCTCAAGCTTTCAAGAAAATGTGAAAATGTATTTTTTTCCCAAGCCGTGTCAAGATATTGCATGATATATTGTGGTAATTCCCCCAAAACAGGATTTCGATTTTTAGAGTAAATTATATATTAAAAATCATTGAAAATCTTATTTTTTTATTTTTATTTCATGGATTATCATTTTACTGTTTATAAAAAGAAAACAAATCGGGGGTCACCGTACTAATTATCTTTCATAAGCGCCAAATTTAATCGCACCCTCATAATTTTCGAGGATAAGTCAATATAAATTGTTAAGGATTGTACTTTTTGTTATTTATATACATGTACACTTAAACGCAAAAGTTCGCGCAACTACAAATAACGTGTGTTGTTTTCAAAACTATAACAACAGGCATGATTTGTTTTTACAACAATTTTTTTTATTTTTTAGAATCAGAAATCGTTAAAGAAAGTTGCATTTCATGATTTTATCCTGCAATAAGGCATTGTCAAAGTAATCGCCCCCATTTCTAACATTTACAAACACTGACTAACATTTCAATATGTCCTTCCCTGGTTCGAATAACTGCTGTGCATCGCCATCCGCATTGACACTACTAGTCTTCTGATCATTTGCAGTGATTTGGCATTCCATTCACGCCGCAATGCTGCCTACAAAATGGCCACATTCTGTATTCTTGAGGCATGTACTTTCTGCTTAAGATTAACTCACAAATGTTCAATTGGATTAAAATCTGACGAATATGCGGGACATGGTAGAACAGGAATACTGTTAGCTTGAAGAAACTGTTGAGCCCAACGAGCTGTATATGAACCGCGACATGTGATTTCCAACAATGTGGTATGTGCGACCAGCAAAGCCTCAGATCAGCCTGCGCAAACGCGCAGTCTGATCAGAGCCCTTGCTAGTCGTTTGACTCTTCTATGAATGTTTACCTACTGACTGAACATCATTTGGAGTTTCTACACTTAAAAGGAGGCTGCACATGCTCGTCTGAGTCTACACTTGTCGAAATGCCACATTGTTGGAAATCACATGTCGCGGTTCATATGGTCTTGCATTGTCCTGCTTTAAGATCATACCAGGGTGTGCTGCAAAGTAAGGCAATGCTACATGCCGCAGAATTGCGTCCACATAACGCTGTGCTGTAAGTCCTTGTTGACGTTAACGTCCGTTACGCCCAGCCGCCCACGTCCACGACCGTTGATGAAGATTAGGTCAGTCTTCCCTTGGTGCCTTATACCGCCACAGACCATCGTAGATGCTGTCCCAAATCGATCGACCTGCTTAACACATGCGTCAGAAAAACGCGCTTTTACACAACGGAAAACGCGTTGTTGCCTGTCATTTAAGTCTATCATCACCTTCGCCTCATCAGAATATAAGGTATTCCTCCGTTGCTTGGTTAGAAACCCCAGGTGTTGATTAGCTCAAACGAGTCGTCTACGACCGTGTGCAGCTGATAATGGAGCACCGACATATGGTCGCCGGCTACGTATCCCAAAACTACGTCGACGACGGACTTATTGTTGGTCTGTTACGTCCAGGTATCTCCACTGCAGTGTGGCCGTCTTAAAACGGTTTCTGAAATGCATTAGACATACATGTATCGTACGATCCTGTCGTATCGTGGTTGCACGTGGCCATACCGAACGATCATTCACTGTCTGGCAAAATAATTGGACAAGATGTCTTATAGTGTAATATGTGTTAAGAATTTGTTATTCAAATTTCATGAAATTAGAGGACCGGTAACATATTTTTCAACTTGATGTAAACACATCGCCCTAATTCATCGAAATGTAGAAAATACAATAATTATGTTTCAGTGTAAAACATACTTGAATACATGCTTAGTTTGATTCACCATGCTAGTACGTTTATTGGTAGAAGTTGATATGGTCAGTGTTCTTCCCTATTATGGATTGGCAATGAAATAAAACACTTATCCATGATTCTTATTTAATGAAGTGCTTACACAATAAAATTACCCAAAAATGATACAATGGGGTGACACCTGTACTTACCACATCTAGTGTCTAACGTTAAAACTACATCTAACCAATGTTACACTTAATATGTAACATTATTAAGAATTTTAATTCATACAGAGATGAAACCTTATGGCAAGTCAACTCTTACATGAGAAGAACCTTATATATATTGTTTTATAATTTTAAGCCTCATTAATAAACCTAATTTACAAGAATAACCCCCTGTCAAACCTATTGGTTAAAATTAACTATTTTGGTAACAGAGAACTCTTGACCCCAAAGGTATTGCTAATTTGATGCTTAAATCTTTTCTATTAATTCTGGTCTGTAAAAACTGATGCTGATTTCCATCAAATAGCAACATTTATACTTTAGCTGGCTGTGTATTCTATGCATATAGCTTCGTTTCTGGATCTCACTTATTCATGTAGAACACTATTCTATGATACCTTTGATAAGACCCTGTTACACTCTATCCTGGTTACTGCACCAAAACGTGGTTACTCTAGTTCAGTTGGGATGTAAAGGAAATGCTTCGTCTTCTTGTTTTCACACATTAATTGTTATGATATTATGTTTCTTAAACAATATCATGCAGGACTTGAGGAATTGATACACACTGTCTTGAGTCTTTCGAGTTATTGATTCATTTCAACTTAATAATTAATTTTGCTAAAACTGACCTATACCCATAAGAAAGAAATGACAAAGTTACCAGTTTTGGATTTTCATGCAATTTGGCTCAGATCAGCAGGATATATACTCAGGAAAAAAAAAAAGTTTAGTCAGTACAGACTCTGTGTACAATGATTTTGTAAGACAGTCTTTATATTGTCAAAAACCTTCCTCAACATGAAATTCATTTAATTTCTTACAAATGTGAACATTTTTAACAAAACCTTCTGAAAATATACCCGTTTTCTTAATCAAATTACGCAAAGGGATTATTAAAATTCAAAGAGGGAGTTCCAAATCTGCCCACTCATGGATTTCAATAATGTTTTGTTTGTTGAATACCTACGTTATAACAACTACAAAAATGAAATTGTTTCATTCCTCGACGGCTGTAAGGCCACAGGGGGGCACCTTGATGTACACCCTCTTTGTACTAATACATGGCCTATTAAATATCGGTCTCAAATCATTAACATTATTGACTGCTACATTCTTTGAATAAAATATGAAAGAATACTTTCAAGGGTATACCTTACTACCATTAATGTGTATGAATACATCTAGATAATTTTTTCTGACCCATCAAAATTTGAATTATTCCCATATTGAACACTAAAGTTAGTGTCTATAGGGGATTCTGTCCTAATATTTACCATGTTCCAGTTTTTGTCAACCCATAATATTTTCAGAAAATAGGTCAAATACATCCTCTTTATGCATGTAAATTTTCATAAAATTTGGACACCGGTAAACGTGTTATAATTTGCATGAAAAGAGTTAAGTCAGTTTTGATTCTTAAGTGATTTCAAATAAAATATTCCAATTAGGTCTTACAAACAGCAGTTTTTCTACCAGTATTTTCCTAAAAAGGCATTGACTATCACTGTTTAGTATCTTCATCCAAATTAGGTCCAAAATATTTTGGTGTCAGAAGTTTTACCTAATTCAATAGCATAAAACTGACATTTTTATAAGCAACACTTAATAAGTAGCACTTGGTCTAGAACTTAGTTGTACGGGTGGATATCCAGCAGGTATCATTTTTGAATTGACTTTCCACTAGATTCCAAATTATTTTGGACTGAAGCCAACAGGTGGTTATGCTCTTAATGTCTTTCAGCCATTGGAAAAATTCAAAAAGATTAGGATTTATGCTAGGTAATTCATCGTCTCCATCTACATTCTATGTTCCTGTAGCACCTAGAATTTCCTCCATCTTATGTCCCTCCGAATCAAATATTGAGGGTAAATTGGTTCAGGACTATGTGCATACTTCTCATTAACTCTTATAAACTAAGTGAAACCAGGTCAAGTGTTTAAGAAATTGTGTATGTTCTCACTATTTTGGTAGGTTCTTTTTTCAGAGAACTTGGATTTCACACCAGCTGTCTTTGTATTGGGTTAAACTTTCCCCCATACGTTGATAAAGTGTTTTATTTTCATATTCTGTTCCTTCTGGAATATTTAGTTTCAGCAGAAAGTAGAAGACAATTTAAGCCAGTGCTAGGAGGCATGAGAGCTGTAGCACTTTCCATTTAGTGTCATGCAGAGACTGAGTGAAACTGAGTCTTAAGTTTTAAAACTTTTTTCTATTATGGAATGATCCGTTTTCCCACATTATTTAAATAGTGTCCTCATTTTGCAGTCCCTTAGTCACTCAATGTGTACATTTAAATGAATGGTTTACAGAATCTTATTTGAATTTCATTGTATCTTAATTGGTATTGATTGTGGTTATTTCTCCTGCATTAAGCTGTATCCGCCAAAACATTTCAAAAGCGCATCCAAAAACACTTGTCATAAACACCATTTAAAATCATTAATATTCCAACAAAAGCTTTAAAACTGCTCCAATAAATAGAAATGGAGTTGATAAAAACAAAAATGATACTTTTTAATATTATAAATGAATTTTCAATATTAAGAAACACTTAGCAAATTCTTGAATGTATACATACTGAACATCTGGCATTAGACGAGGTGAAACAGTCTTTGTGCTGTTATTTTCATCGTGGTTATAGAATCATGAATTTATTCTCAAATGACCATATAATCATAATGCTGATATACTAAACAATTCTGTAAAACTGGGCATAAATATTTATGATGAATTCAATATTATTTATTCATTTAACAAAAGTCTGACTCACCATTCAAACAAAATATATTTCCGGGCTTCAAATCTTGTGAATATTATCCTTATACATTTAGTCAAATTATATATAGAAGGGAAAGGTTGACAAGAACTGTAACACACCATAATTAAAACCCTAACATTGTTGATATAATTTGTACAGCTGAATTTGAGTAAATATTCTAAAAGAAAAAATATTTTAAACAATTTATGTGAAAGCTATGGAAATGTGTGTACTGCACATAAGTAAGAACTCATAGATTATTTTAATAAGTATCATTTAGAGACATTCTGATTTCAAATAGATGCAAATTGGACTGATTTAGGGGGTACCCCTATAATTACATACTACACAATACCAAATGTTGTAACCAACCACTGAAAAGCGATAGAAAACAAAATACTTATAAGCCAAACAGTCAATTTGCATAATATCATCAAGATCTATGCCTGTGCAGAACAGAACTCTATGTAAATTGAGCATACTGCTGGAAGTTTACATAAAATCTTGATTTTTACATTCTGCAAAATTTTGACCATTAAGATTGAAATTCAGAAAACTCCATTTTACCGTTTTTATTTTTTCTTGAGATTTTATGATTATAACAAACACATGTGTGGACAAATTTGATATCAATTTCATAGGTTGACAAGAACAGCAACTAGGCAAAATTGACAATTTAATTTGTTGAAAATATTTTCAAAATGTTAAATTTAGGGGTACCTTCAAACAAAATTTGATGTGGACTTGTTTATTTTATACATTGAAATACATGTATGGTACATACATAATTACAAATTATAAGGCATCATGTTGAGAATAAATTAGGCTGAAAAATCAAAAAAATCTTGTCGCCTAGGGCCACTTTTAATTAAGGTGTTCATTTTTTAATCTTAAAATTTAAAATTATTTAAATTTAACAACTGAAATAGATGAATGGGTAAATACCTCACAAATAGAACACACATGTAATAGACAATCTTTCTACAAAATTTTATAAAATTCTGTGCGTGGGCAGAACCCTATGTAAATTCCATATAGGGTGGAACTCCCCCTTTAAAACTCAAAAATCAGTCTGGCGCCCCTCAGACGATTTCTGGCAGTATAGACGGATATTCTCGCGCCTGTTGCATGTCTAATGTGTTTAAGAAGTTTCCAAGCGGCCATGAAGCGATTACGTCATGTTGACGTCACTATGACCCTAACTCCAAGTGGCGTCGTTATCCGTGGTCTCCCTGACGGAGGCTTGTCATTTTTACTGCTAGGCTTTCGGAACCGTGTTTGCAGATGATAAATTGTTTGTCCATTACATCCAAAACTACGTGGCACGTCAGCAACACGTGTACCTGGTTCGAGAAGTCAAAACGCGGTATTTCTGTAATTTGTTGATAGCCTGGACGACGACTTAAGCTTGTTAACACAGAATTTTCTCTGGATTATTGCAATAGGAACAACTCTCTTTCAATGTCGAACAGTATATGAGAAACTAACCCTGCCGGTTTACCGCAGCACGTGAACACCGTGCATTTTGAAATTTGGTTGATAGTCTAATAGAGGCATTATTTATCACACAATAAACAAGTTCGCATATGTAAAGTTACGATGAGACAACTCATGTATACAATTTGACAATGATATATCCAGTATCGTTGATTTTATGAAAAACATAAATACTGACTAAACTTTTTCTCCTGGGTATATATTGCATGTTTTTGTGATAATATGATATATTGACAAAGACTAGAACATATCTATATTTGGAATTGAATGTTGAATGTTTTGTAAATTTTTGAGAAAAAATATTGAAATTTTCTAATCACTTCTTCAGAAAACGTAAACCATAATTTATCTAAATGGTTTTGAGGTATTAATATAATGCCTATGGTATTTTGGAGTCAATCTAGATGACACATCATAAAATAAACAAAACTATAGATTTAGGACATAGAAATTTAGAGACAGGTACCACCTCAAAAGTGGAGTAAGTCAGAGTTGCTTCCTAAGCCTTATTCTTAACTATCTAATTCGATAAATACATTTTCATAGTTTGCATATACTGAGTTATGAATATGCAAAGTTTAAAGAACATCCATGAGTTGGCACAGATGTAAGTACCCCTTTTGTAACAACGTTGATGTCGCCTGTTCTATATTTATCTGTATTTGGTACTGAGACGATCAGTTCTGATGAAAAGATATTTCGGATCATTTTAGTTACTTTCTTTTGTCAATAAATGTGGAAATATGCATCAGATATAAGAGTATCTCAAAGCTATACTGAAGGACTTTAAAAACGCACCACCTGCTTAAATGCAAATTTATGTCGAAAATTGAATATTTTCATTATGTGAAAAATAAAATTGACAAATTCCGTCATTTAGCTTTCATTCAATAAAAAATCGAAACGCTGTGGCTTATGGTTGAAGTGACGTCGCGAAAATTCTGAGACAACTCAAATTCAAAAAGTCACAGAGTACCAATACCTTTCATTATGAACGAAAAAAAGTTTTCGAACTGATGTTTGTTCTTGAAAGCAAATGGAAAGACAAAATCAAATCATGAAGTTTTAGGCCTCTTGCAACGTTCATTACGTCTACATGACGTCATTAATTTTTGACGTAATTGGTCGTTTATATCCTAAGGATCAGGAATAATCAAAATCTTTTTATTGCCAACAGATACTTCTTAATCGGTCACATAAAAGAAAAAAGTATCGCGACATGCGCGGACGTCACATGATCTGTTATTGATGTTTGAAACTTTAAGACTGACGTTAGCAAAGAAACGCTGAGAGTGGGAGTGTAATAATACGATTATTTCTGAAAACTTTTGTGTTTTTCCATTTGTTAAGACTTCTGGCTACCACCTAAAAGTGTTTGCTTTCGAATTGAATCAAATTCACATTTGTGAGTTGACAATTGTTGAAAAACACTTACGACGATAATACGTCAGAATGAACAGCATGAGCAAATCGAAATCATGGCAAACCATGGTCCATTTTGCAAGAGGATAAAAATGATAAAGAAAACATCCTCAAATTAAGTATGTGGAATAGACAGTGAAAGTAAAATGTTGCGTTTATAAAGTCCCTCAGTATATATTGATCCGAATTCCTACAATGTACATGGTCGGAAAGACAGGACGCCTACACTTTTCCTGTTACCCGACGCAGAAATGGTGCGCATGGGACTTACCTGAAATTGCCTTTAACCCATCTCATGCTTGATTAAAACCTAAAGTTGTTGGAAAATGGTGCGAATCGCGTTTGTGAATATAGCAATATTTGTTACAGCTCATGCTCTGATCTGTTATAAAGGCCTTAAAGATTTGTCTGTAGAATGGCTATATCGATGACTTCGTAACTATTGGGCATGACACGTCGCATAAGGTATTAGATGATCATCCTCATCCATTCTTATTCCCTTCTCTTTTTCCATTTATCTTTAAAATTTCTCATTGATTTTAATATGTTTGTATTTGGATACTTTAAAGAACGTCTCCACCAAGGATTTCTTTTATAGATGGTGTGTAAGGAAAAACGTGTTTAGTTAAGAAGTATCCGCATTCTCCTGCCTTCCATAAATTTTCGTTGTTTGTTTTCCATCTGTAAAAAAAATGTTCCACAATGATTTCTAAAGAACTACTGAATCAAGAACTATGAAATTTTAAACATTGTGTATGGCAGGCTTTAGAAAGGGATAGAAAATCATACCGAATGAAAGATAAACATTTTCAAAATCCTTAGATTCGAAAATCAAAATGTTAAAAGTTGCAGTACTTTTAGTTACAATTTTAAATGGCACAGTGCCTTTAGATAAACTGAAAAAAGGAGAAACTAATATTATATTGTAACATGTTTAATTTAATGTTTTGAAGTGCCTTCCTGTGGACACTGGCCTAACAATACAGAATTCAGGAATAATCTTGAAAACTTTCACCCATGCTACAAACTTTATTTATCATAAGACGTCGCGTTTGGCAGTAAAATAACGTCATGCAATAAAATCGATAAACCACTAGTGGAATCACTGGTGGTTTGAGATTTTCGGGAAACGTTATGGCGTCCATAACAACGTTGCATACATAATGACAAAGTTATAACGTTTTGACGGCGGAAATGAGATTTCAGAGTAATCTTAGTCTCATATGATGAATAGAATCAAACATTCGTGCTCTTGCATTACTGAATTTATTAAACTCGTTGCAAAAAGAGATTAAATGCTCGACAAGCCTCGCATTTTATCTCTTTTCCCCAACTCGTTTAATAAATTCAATAAAACATGAACACACATGCAAGATCCTCTATTTAAGGTAGCCGCTCTTTCGACGCTAAAGTGCATGCTACATGTATCCCTAAAAAGATACACGGCCATCTGTTCCTGTGACCACAAACTCACGTTGAAGGAAGTGTGTACTGTGCGCACGCTTTTTAGAGAATTGTACATGCACTTCATAATCTTGGCCGCGACGCGACAAAACCCGTCTTCGGGATTTCCGTCAAAGCGAGACTCACAGCAGTCTCTGGCTAGAATATATTATAATTTCATCTGTTGCAAGTTAACATGTTCATATGATACTTTCCGAAAAACAGCGAATAATGAAGGCGCTGATCAGACTGAGCGGATGCTCAGGCTGGTCTGCACCAGTGTTGTTCGCAAACCCCCGAAGACAGGTTTTCTCGCGTCGAGGCCCATTAGTTGGCCATCCAGAGCCTGAAAAAAAAAAATTATGTTGGCATTTTTGAGTACATTTTGGCATCCATGCTCAAAGTGTATCTTGATGCGTTTTAAGAAGGATAGGGGTGGATGCCAAGTCTGGAAATGCCCCAAAGTCCCAGAATTAGGTCAAAGGTCAACTGAGTGCAAATTCTTGTATATACGTCAGAATTTAGCGTTTTTATCAAATAGCTATCCAAATGTATGATTTAAGGTAATGCAAAATCTCTTTCGGATACTACAGCCATGCTATATAAACAAACAGCATCATCAAGGCATGATGTGTGTTTGGATCAAAGGTCATTTAAGTGCAAAATCAGTGAAAAAGTGTAGCAATATTTTTTTATATAGGGGCAAAATTCAAATTTTAAGTCCCCTTCTATCCTAATGGAAGAATTTGTTTATTGCTATCCTGCTAGGTGTGTGTCTATCATGTTTGGAAAGCAATGGTTTTCATTTTAAAGAAATAATTTTTTTTTGTTTAATGCTTTTTTGAATACGTCATTTTATGCAATTATCTATGGTTTTATACATAAGATGTGTTTAAGTTGTTACTTACGTTACATTTTACCATCTGAAATTGAGTCATTTCTCAAACGTATATGTTCCTAGCTACAGCTTTCATGGAGGACTTGGCCATGATCTCATGCTTATAGGACTAAAATATATAATTCTTTTCTCATTTTACACATTTGTTGTGTTTGTTCCCATCTATGAGTAATTGCAAAACACTTTTTACAAGGCCACTACCTGCTAATTGCATATACTAAGCATATCTTCATGAAAACACAAAGACCAAGCCTCCTATCATAAAACATATGGCGTGTTGAAACTATGATAGAATATGGTAAATATCATATACTGGAAGGAATATATCCTCACATTGGTCTTCACATCAGCCTGTTAGCAGATGGTAACATACATAACATAAAGCTAATATACATGTACATTCCTAATAATGACCATCCAGTGAAAACATTGTTAACTTTTTGTGGGGTATATCATGGAAATATGCCTAACATTAAGGGTAATCCTCCATATAACTTTAAACATTTAATTGTAGGGGTGTCCTTTCATTGGCATATATTAATGAAATGATGTGGATTTAAAAGCAGCATTTCTTTGAAATCAGGCTGCTTGTGCAAACTTATTCATCCATATATAGAAGCAGTATAGATATGATATTAAAGATAACTTCTAATTTTAAGATACCATAAAATATGTATATATGTCTTTCACAGCGCAACTTTTTATACATTGTAATTGTTTCAGTGTCGATAAATTCAATTCTAAGTATCATTATTAAACATATTTTGCTTATTATGTTTTGCAATGATGATAGAGATCAAATGCTATGAGGTAATTGGCATGCGTTTCTTTATGTTATTCTTTTTAAATGTAAAATGCCAATGCAAGTTTTATTCCAAATTAAATTTCCCCAAAACAGATGTCTGGTGACTTCTTGGGAACACAGGCATTCGCCATATTGGAGCACCTGATGATTTGATTGTGTTCATAGTTTTCCATCAGTTTGGGTCATTTCTTAGTATTTAGAGTAAATGTGTCCTGAAATGGTTATCTTATATGTACATTTACTAGCATAATCCATTAGTTTAACATCTCCGATTTGCTTGATGTATATAAGATCCTAAGGTAGATAACTCGCCTGTTTTAGTGTAGAATCTATCCGTTAACCATGACAATTTGCTAAGACAGGGATTGATTGCATATAGGGTAGGTGACTTACATTAATGTATAAATCTACTGCTCGTGGATACAAGTGCAATATATCAGATTGGATAGCACATGTAACTGGAAACATACTCGAAATGTGTAATTGTAATATGGCATTACTCTTGAAATAAAACTGAACTACTTTCCTTTCACTATATACAAGACAGTCCTCAATCAGTGTTAGTCTTCACAAATATCTACAAGGATATAGGTACAAGAATGAGCAAGTTTATGCTTAAAATGCTTTCTGCAAGCTGTTGTCAGCAATGTTGTTCACATTTTCGATGGTTTCGCAATAAGCCTAATTTAGTAAACCTTTTAAAACCAACAAACAGACCATACCTCACTTTTCATAGGATATATATAAAACATGTACTAGGGTTACAAACAGCTCAACAAAATCAAATAGTGCATAAATAAAACTAAAAACAAACTACCTTGTGGATAAGAAAAGCAAAGAAATCAGCTGCGTGTGACACTACTTTTTCAACATTCAGTTTAATCTGTCAGTTTCAGAGATGCAAACCATACAAGTGAATGTTGGGAGTCATGTTTTTGTTTTATGCTTAAGAATAAAACAATTAACTGATCTTTAAAATAAAGTATCACTCACGTTCGAATGACTTGTTGTTTATGTAACCTTACCTAAACCAACCTTAGTCTAAGATAATTAACAAGCAGAATAGTTTCTATCAGAATTGCTGCAGAATATAATAAGATAATCATCATTGCAATATGTTATGAAATCTAGTTCAACAAAACATAGAAGATTTTAATGGGGACAGATGATAAATTAATTTTATAATGTAATTGTCAACAGTGAAAAGTGAAAATTAAAAGAATTCAGCATACAAAGAAAATCTTTAATGCTAGATCTATGAAACATCCTATATTTAGACATAAACCATGCTGGTTCTGTACTACAGCGTTTTATTTGCAATCTTCAAAAACTTATACCTGCTATAGAAGACACTCAGCACTACCTCTGCATTAATTCCTGTCTTGCCACTAGATGTATGAAATATTGCTATGCTATTTAAGTAAAGTATTGATATTAAGTCAATATTTAAATCATGATGTAGATCGCATGTTTATCGTTATGTACCGTTGGTAGAAATCTGAAAACTGCAATATGAATGTAAAAGAACCAAGCAAATTACAAAAGTAATTGAGTAAGACCAGGAAATGCCACATTCACATATTGCAGACCTATCCATAGCACTCTTTTAAATTAAGTCTTATACAGAATAAAATGAGTGTAGTATATGCAAGCGAATTGTGGAGAGCAGACCCAAATTTTATATAGGCCTAACAACAATTACTACCTTTATCCATTTATGTAAGGCACCCTTTGTTACCTACGTTACCTCATTAATATATGTGCAAATATTTAAGATCCATTATTGTTAATATAGTTATTATTTGATTTAATTATGAAAGATATTTTGCCAATTCCAATGCAATGTAAATTATAGAAAAATAAATCTGTAGGAAGCTATGCGTTACATGCTGGAGCCAGTACAAATTACATACTAATTAGCATATTTAAATATTTACTTGATTTCACTTCATTGCAAGTTAAAACAACTTCAAATATATGAAAATGAATATTTTCAAATAGAATATAGACCAATATCATGTATATTTCAGATCAGGTATCATGGTTTATTCTAATACATGTAATTTGTAAAGTCATTATTTGCAATTTAGTATAAACTGTAACATACGTATCGCTGACGAGCAGAAATTCATATCACAGATGTATGCACTTGATTTTTATGTCTAGTTAAACATTTATTGATTAAACTGTTTCACTAAAGCCTCGTTTATATGCACAATTTGCACCCTGGTGCAAATTTACTCCCCGGTGCAAAATTGCACCTGGGAGTAAATTTGCACCCCCTTATGTAGCGTTTATATGTCAATTAATTGTGTTCATATGTTATCGGATTTGCTCTTTAAACATATCACAAATGTTTCAGTTTTACATTAACGACACATTGATTAAAGATACCGTCGTGTAAGAAAAATGCAACTCCATTTGGTTTTATTTGCTTTATTTATTTATACAATATTTAAAGAGGATAATGCACCAGTCATTTGTATCCACGGCCCCACCTACGGGGATAGCCGTGGGATAGCCGTGGTAAGGTGCTGGACAATTACTTTTTGATTGTCCCCGCAGTGCCGGGGAAGTGTGGGGGTATAACATTGGGGCACTTACCCTGCTGGGATTTTCTGTTGTGTAGGGTGGGGCAAAGAGCAGGGTTGTTATCATCAGCTTTTCCCCACAGGGCGGGCTTATAACAGGGCTCTGGAAAGTGAAAACCCATTATCCCCGCCCATCCCCATAGGTGGGGGGGGGGCAGTGGATACAAATGACTGGTGCATAAATGGCACTTATAGAAGCTGTTGCAGCAGTACTAACTAAATATATGACTATCTGGCCAAGAGAGGTGTACGAACGTAGTGCTTGAGACTTATACATGTACTGATGACCCATGGCTTCCAAATGTCACGGGCTCTGCGACAAACTGCGCAAATAGCTGCAAGGGAATGCGCGTGTGCGTTAAGTTGTTTCGATTGAACTGCTGGTGACAGTTTGACATAGGACTGCGCAGAGCTGGACAATTGAGAACCTCTTCGTATAATAGCAAAATAAACGTCTTGTGAATGCGTGAAACGGGTTTTACGTCCATGGTTAACATGTAGGGGTCTTTCATGCAAACCAAATATCTATTTGTCTTGATCCACATCTGAATTAAGGGTGAGGTTGGCGCGCCGTTAAACCGGTTTAAGCCTTCCAGTAAAATATTTTACTGACCGTTCCAAGGCGGTACTTCTTTTGTGGACCTTTTATGTTTTTGTTCTGTCTTGTGTTTGCTATGTCTTTGTGCGCGTCTATTAATTGTACTTTGTGGTCACCTGCTGGAAAAGGGCTGACCTCTTGGCTCTCGTTTGTGGTGTCTATCTGTGAGTTTGTCACTTTCCCATTGGTATCCTGGGTCGGGTGTGGTACTTGATTGTATAAATTCCTGATCTTTGCGACCTTACTTACTTTGTCTTCTCTTCTAAATATCTGTTAAGTTTCCGAAGGGAAATGGCTCAACCGAGGTTATCAATGGCTACAAGAGGTTTGGGTGCCCAAATGGGGGGGGGGGGGGGGGTAAGATAGAAGGTAGACATATTTTAATTATTGCTATGTCTGAACATCACGTTGATTACATGAATCGTAAAGGTGGTCACTCCGTTATTGTGCAGGGGGGACCTTTTCACCGATGTGTACCTCAGATATCATGGACTCGTGCATGGTGCCAGGGTTCTGGCAAACTATGATTTCTATTGCTGAGGGTAGGAAGAGATATTATTCGGAAATAGAATCGTGCAAATCGAAGCCCATAGACCAGAAATTCCAGTTGTTCTGCGTGGCAACCCGGCATAGCCGATGAAGTAGTGAATGCAGAGAGAGGCATGGCCTTAAATTTGATAAAAGGACTATTTATATAGTTTATTTTCATACACATGTACATGTTCATATAGAAAAGATGGGTAATTTATCAAAATCTAAGATCAAATTGTACATATGTGATAACAAATTGCGTTCATGTGCGCAATTTGCACCCCAGTGCAAATCTGCACCCGGGTGCTAATTTGCTCCACCGAATTTGCACCACCTACAAAGGTGGAGCAAATTAGCACCCGGGTGCAGATTTGCACCGGGGTGCATTTTCATAAAGCACCGTTTATATGACCAAAATACACCCCAGGTGCAAATTTACACCCCGGGTGTATATTTGCACCGGGGTGTATATTGTGCATATGAACGAGGCTTAATACTATTAAAATAAATCAACATTAGCCTTGTACTGTGTGTACTGTTATTTTCAATGCCAGTAGGGTAACGTTGATTACAGGTGATAAATAGAAAAATGACTGCAGAAAAGTTATTAAATTATGGGTTTCTAAGGCCCCAATACATGCCCCAAACTGAAAATAGTTTATTTTTCTGAGAGGTGCAGCAAACTCTCAAAGTAGCCCATATATCTCAGTTTAGCCCAATTGAGGGAGAAGTTCCGTCAGAATTGCACAAAACTTACAATGTTGGTCTTTGTAAAATCCATAAAAGGATGTTTTAAAAGGGGTTCCTTTAATGGTAAACATATTAATTTAAGCCTTCTGAAAGACTTCAACATTTTTTAGAGTTTAAAAAACATCTTTTTGTTGGACCAGAGAAAAAAAGAAACACAGTTTGTAAAAATGCTCCGATTATTGCACTTGATGACCTTTGACCCCATTTTAATGTCGACATGTGAAAATTTAGTTATAAAAAACAGTTTCTCAATATTTTTCAGACTTATAACTATAAGCATACAAAATTTGGCTTGAAATGAAATATGTTTACATATAAAAAGATAAAGTTGTTTTACAGTAGTACATATTTTTTCATTTTTGCACTCAATGACCTTTGACCTAATTTCTGGCCTTCATATGCAAATTCAGACTTGGCAGCCACCCCTATGGCTTTGTATACATGCTAAATATTATGTTAAAACTGGTCTAAAAATATACTCAAAAATGCCAACAAAACCAAAAATATGCATCTTTTTTCGATTCGGATTGCCAACTACATCTGATAGACAACTAATATGCAATTGGAATCATCCCCACTTTTGTCACAAGTACATGTACATGTACCAGCGACAAGAACTTATAAATGAATTAGCTCACTTGAAAAGGTAACTTCGCTTATAAATGCGTTAATTAATTCGTTAAACGCTGTGAAGGACTATTATCTTGTATTGTATTTGGGCTGAATCTAGCCATTTACAAATTTCATGTGCGTGAAGCAAGTGTTTATTCTAAGTCTACAGCAATATACAGGTCCAAATGAGTTCCTGATGTTCATCTATGAGTGAGCACCAAAATGTCACGATCTTGATTAAATATAATAGGATACTCTACGCAAATAACTTTAGCAAAATATCATAACTATTTTAGAGAGGCGTGGGTAAACGGTTGAGACTGATTACTTTTAACAAGTCACTGATTAAAAGTGCAAAATTACTCTGTATTAGTGATACAGGCTAGTTTGAGCCAGTTGGTGTCATTGTCTTTTGTCATTGTATTGGGTGTACATGTACCGACATTTTCAACAATTGTCACTCATATTACGATAGTCATGCAGTTTTTTTTGTCGCACACCAGATCGGGATTTTCGTTGTTTTTACCTATGTTATATAATTCTATAGCCATACCTGTCCATGGGAAAGATAAAAAAAACGAACAGCCGCACCCTGTCCGCAGGTCGATCTGTGACGTCATTGTAATGTTAAAATGACGTCACCATGTCGCATCTCAGCGTATTCAGGATTTTGGAAGCCTTTTTCATGTTTTTTTCCCAATAAAAATGAGGTGTTTAGTGGTGAGCAAGAAAAATAATCCATTATATGTGTGAGGATGGGATAGAAAAATCCGTCCCTCGCGACTACCATTTGTCATCACTCGGCAAGCCTCGTGATGCCAATCGGTGATTCTCCGGACGGATATTTCTATTCCACCCTCACACTCATGATGGATTCTTAAAATGTTGCACTCTTCATTGGATGGCCCAACACAGTTGTCAACCAGTACAATATGAATTCAACTGATACATGTGATTATCCTATATAAATAAGAGGTAAGTCATGGCATGGCCCACCGTCGCGCAATAAAAGAGGACACCATAGCTATAAACCGTGATTTGGAGTACATCCAGGTATGCAGACTGTCGCATTATATCCATGCTATATCCCACCATATATGCTGTATCCCACTCATTTATAATATCTGTTGGTCTTTTTTGAGCATGAAAAGAACGCTGACCAACGATTCTTTGAAATAAACTAAACCGCCATAAAATCTGACCCTAAATTACTTTGTCGTGGAAGAGTTTTGAAGCCAACATTGTATTTAACGATCCCCTCTGTGCGTCGTTGGTAGCTTTAGAAATACTTTACAAAGTGTATGTTATCGATAGCCCTTTTGCAGCAGTTTAGCAATCAAAAATTGGTTTCAAATTCTTTTCAAATTTCGAAAGAAATGAGTAAATGATATTTCAAGTGGGATACAGATTCTCACAAGTCGAGAGACTTACTTCTGAATCTGATTGGTATACTTTGTCTTTATATTTTGTCCCATGTACAAAGTATACAGATAAGATATGTTTAAAACAACAAAAATGACTTCTACTGTTGAAATATCATAAATTTCAACATACTCTTGCAAAACGAATCCAAGCTGCGAGTATATGTACATGTACGTACGTCATAAAGAGAACGAGAAACATCTCCATCCAAAAATGGAAAAAATGGAATCAGATTAACAATCAGAGTGACAATTAACTCCTTAATGAGGATTAGCCTGATCTAGAACCACCTTATGATAAATAGTTACCTGCCTGTACGAGTAATTGTGTTCTCCTACCCTAATAGTTAAACTCAGTTGCGCGCCCATTTGTCTAATTTAACCAATATTCAAAAAATTGTATTTAAACCGACAGTGTACAGATATTGTTTGTGGCGGTGTTCCTTGGCTGTACAAGTACTGGCCAGGTGGGTTGTTATCACCACCAAAGCCTTTGATAATCATTTAGAACTATTCCATTTTTAAAAGTAAATTTTATTAGAAAATTCATATTTTGACAACGTTTAACCATATACGCCACACACCTTATACATGTATTAAAAGATCAAAATAAGATGCCAGTGAATGATAATATTGGCTATAATGGATGGTAACCCAGCTTACTTTTATTGTACAAACAAAACAGTTAAACATCAATATCGTTATAGTAATTAAGTAAGAAGTTTATTTACATAACTTAGACAGCTCATCGTTGTTGTGACAATATACATAAATATACAAATATATATGGAGATGACAGAAATCGAATTGTTGTTCAGGTTAACGGTTATTGTGTTGTTGTTATTTTGTTTGTTTGTTTATTATTCGTATCTATCATGGCAGTATTTCCTTTTTTAACGCATCAAAACGTTAAGCAGAGTTTATAACGTTTCACGAACTAACTATTTGAGAATGTATACATTCTGATTTATTTGCTACATAATTTTTTGTTGATAATTATAACAATTAATTGATATGAACAAGAGGCCCCTTTGAACATGTGTCACACACCTGATAATGTATGTTTATAAGGTCATAGGAAAACATAGCTGTCCGGGCTGACAGATTGGTAGCTATCTGGACTAACAGAGTGGTAGCTATCTGGACTGACAGAGCGGTACCTATCCGGACTGACAGAGTGGTAGCTATCTGGACTGATAGAGCGGTAGCTTTCCGGACTGACAGAGCGGCAGCTATCCAAACTGACAGACCGTAAGATATTTGGACTGACAGAGCGGTTGCTATCCCGACTGACAGAGCGGTGAACCCATTTTAATAGTAATAGTCTATAATGGAATGTCAACCAACAAATGTTGTTGCAATTTGAAACTTCTCTACAAACAGGTAAAATGGAAATATCAATGGCGTTTTTACATGTGGTTATCAATGGATACGGTACATGGTATTGTGGCACTTATCGTTTCAGGGAGCAGTGAAATGCGCCTACGCACAGCCAAGAAGAGCACGTGCAGCACCTTACTCATTTACCCAGGGGTAAAGCAGTACGTTTCATTCCTTACAATAGTGAAACAGAATGCTTTACCCCTGTCCTGAAGGAGTGAAACGTACTGCTTTACCGATGGTGCTGCTTACATACATAAACCAAGTTTATAGATGAATGCACATACAAAAGTTCCACATCAAGCCCGCTGGATTCTTCAGCATGTGCATTCAAAGGCGAGTTTTGCGCGTATGCGATAAGTATCAAAAGCTAATGAACTAGCTCAGGCCCAATTGTGCTATTATGAGAATACAAAGGATAACTTCAAGATGGCACGCGTGTCCATAAATTCGTTTTGCAACTTAGCCTAAGCTACAGACAGAGACAATCAGCATTTTTATTTCATAAAGATAAGATTTTCATACAGATACCTATTCAACCAATATACTTTGATACTCTTCAAAACAATATAATTCTTCATTTATTCAACAAATTTACAAGCATAGCTATCCTCAAAATGACAATCAATTATTATTTCTCTTCTGATACAATAATATAACAACATAAGGAGCAATATGCACATTTTCAAACATGAACATACAATATGAGAGAAGAAGACATGTTAGAATATTCAAACAACAAAAATAGTAGGGGAGTATGATAAGGAAATACAATCACAAACTGCAGACAAACCCATGACATCGTGAGGAAGAGCCACACAACAGTCATGAGGCACCAGGAAGACAAACAAAGCAAAACAACCAGCTCTCTCTTCCCCATCGAGATGATTGCAAAACTAGAATGGACACAAAGTAACTTGCGTCAAATGCCAATTGATATCAACAGGACTTTCATACCTGTAAAAATATGTAAAATCATACATTAAACAACCAAACATAGAAAAAATATGTGGTTATTCAACTTTTTGAAGAAACAAATTATCTGAATATTTTCTGGCCTCAATCAATTATCAATTAAACAAAATTCAATGCTTCTTCTTTTCCACAAGAAATGTATGAACATAAATGCAAGCAATCATGCTGTAGCTCTATTTTGTGTTTGGTTTGTGATTGTACGTCCAAGTCAACAACTACGGTCACATCTAGATGGTCAGTTAATCTAACCACCTTTTTTTCCTTGGCAAACTAGACTAAGCGGTTAACAAATACTTCGTGTAGATAAATATTTTCGCTGATAACTGACACCAACCCTTCTTGAATCAATCGAAGAAGTAGAAAATATTGCATGATCAATCTCCACAAAAGTATGGGATCGAGTCAGGATCAAACGAAAGTATGCGACGTATACGAGATGAAACTCATGCTCCCTGGATCTACAACTTGACTCGCTACTGATTGCAGTAATTGGCCGGTGTGTGTCAGCTACAGTAAGTCCAAATTTACATATAGCCATTTTGATATGTATACAGATTAACAGGTACTTTTGGCAAACAATGAAGACCCAGATGAAATGCCACATAAAGTGGCATTTCATTAGGGTCTGGACTGTTTGCTAAGACAATAGCAATCTTCAGGAACATTATTTTAGAAATTTCAACCGGTGACCCATTTAAATACAAAATGGACAAACTCATGTTTGCTGTATCAATATGTATGGTAAAATCCATCAGAATGAAAAAAGTTAAACATCTAACAAAATATATGAAATATTCAACGATCAACAATTTACATGTATCTTAAATGTATGTTACCCCTTCAATTTATAAATCAATCTCGATGTATCTTAAGGGTAGGCAAAATTTTGTAGCCACCAAACATCTGCATGAGCTCCTGTACATATAACTGCTATCTCTAATTCACCGTTCCAAAAACAATGCCCACTTTGATTCTGTTTACTATTGTCGTCTACTGATAGCCTTTGCAAATAGTTATGACCCAGATCAAGCCTAACAATATTTTTGGCCTGATCTGGATCCAATCTGTTTGACACTGATGGAATTTCTGAAATATTTTTTCAAAAAATACCCAGCATGCATAAAAATTAAAATCACTATCTGTAAGGTAAACCTCAGATTAATTTTGGAAATTGAACTCGTGCAATTTTGTTTGTGAGACCAGATTAGGCCCGACAATACGTTAGGCCAGATCTGGATCCATACTGCTTGACACTCTGATTGAATTTCCGAAATATTTGTTCGAAAAAAAATGATTTTGAAAAAAAAGACAGCAGACTTCCAAACGCATGAAATATTGCCAGCTTGCAAGTGAAAATCACTAAATGTAAGGTAAAACTCAGATTAAGTGTGGGAGATTGAACACGTGCGATTTTGTTTGTATGTATATGACAGATGCTATAAAGAGTAAGCCGTCATTGCATTGGTCAGTTATACACTAGCAGATGGCGTTTTGAATGACATTTTGGGCGTGGTCCGGAAACGTCCATTGGATTGCTGCTGCATTGGTTAGATGATTGACAACTATTATCGCCTCAGTGACCAATTGGTAGATCAGATTAGTGGTACGATCTTATCAACGCAGTAGCTTAGCTCCGTTCATACAGGCACCAATGTGTCTTCTATGGTTCCAGGTGTAATGATTTTAAGCCTCAGAGAACCCCAAATACATTTTACACGAAGCCATCTCACCAGGATCCACGCTGTGTACATCATTATGCTTTTCAAAGAGATTATATTTAATGATAAAATTATACTCTATGCTAGAATTGTGTTGTATCTCAGAAGCGGATCCAGAATTTCTGGAAAGGGGTTCATACGTATAAAGGTGTGGGGTTCGCTTTGCTGATTTGATCTCATTTTACTTAAATGTCTCATGAAAATGAAATAATTTGGTCTCATTGAGACCAAATTATTTCATTTTCATAGGATATTTAAAAACGGTGGCGATGGGTTCTAGATCCGCGTGCTCCCCGTCGTATGTTCATGAATTCTTATTGATGTTTAAACTAATCAAGATAAACAATCCAAACAGTCTTTTATCATCAGAGTTGTCTTTTCTTTCAGCTCTAAGAACATGCCAAACTCAGTCATCATTAGATTGAGGAAACTTAAGTTCGAGTGATTAATATTTTTGATGATGGGAGCTAGTCAAATATTGAGGGGTCAAAGGTCCTCATTTAAAACTACTGTATTTCATTTTCTGAAAATCGATTTTGTCTTGGCAAACAGTGCAGACATTGATGAAATGTCGCCGTATGTAACATTTCATCAGAGTTATCACGGTTTACCAAAGTAGTAAATTAAATGTAGGTGTTGTCGTTCCTGTGTGACAAGTCAAATGACGCAAATTGCCTAATCGTAATGGAACCATAACCAGGTATTTATGGTTCTTCTACTTCCTGTGCAATAAACGACAATACTAATAAATCATAAGCACGACCATTCATTGAGTTCCACAGGAACATCGGCTCTGCTGTACTTTAGCAATAAGATGTGTCACCACATGGCATCAACGAAGTGCTAACACTTTGCATGCTGGGTAATTTTATGCTTTAGTTGTCGTCTGATGACTTTTTTTTTCAAATTTAACTTTCATGGAACCAATCAGATGCCATATGGTTTGAATCCAGATCAGGACCGGCATTCTGCCGCACCGGATCTGGGTCCAAAATGTTTGCAAAGGTTATCAACAGACATCAAAAGTTGCCGGTAGCAAGGCCAGAGTTGGAATGCAAGTCGTCATGAACAGCTTGAAGTTCCTACTCGCAAACTTGTATTGCCAACTCTGTACGGAGGTGATGATGAATGTGTGAAGTAAATCAAGGCTTGCACTATACGTCGCCAGTCGCATTGGAACCATTCACCGGATGTGTAAGAACAGCAACTTCCTTGGTGTCCTCCGGACCATATTTCTATAATGAAACAAAAAATTACATTGATGACATGCAACACTGTTTACTGCATAGTATTACAACGGGGTTAATGCAATTGAGCCACGGCATGAGATTTCCAACAGTATTGTATGCGACATGCAAAGGCTCCGACCCGACTGCGCATACGCGCAGTCTGATCAGAGCCTTTGCTAGTCATTTGAATATTCTAGGAATATCAAGCTACTGACCGGACATCATTTGGAGTGTCTAAGCTTCAAAGGAGGATGCACAGGCTCGTCTGAAGCTATTCAGGTCAAAATATCACATTGTTGGAAATTTCGTGCCGCGGCTCAATTGTTTTTGAACCAGAAAAAATATATTTAATGTAGGAGAGGCTCAAGAAAATGTCGCCTTTAAAGACATACAGCACCCAATCAAAGGGATACAACCGCGAAATGTACAAACTATCGATGGTTAAATGTTTCATGATACAAGTTACTGTATATTTCTTGTGCTTTAAAGAGACTAAGTCTGCAACTATTAACATTTTTCGATTTTTTTTTATTTTTTACGGCGGCTTGCCGCCGTTCTATTATCGCTTTAGATCTAAATTATTCACCAATCAGAAGCATTTTTAAATTGTAATATTCATCACACCGACTGGGAAAAGATGCTCTCATTGGTTGTTACTCAGAATGTCCATACAATCTTACTAAACATGAAACTAAACTTGAAAACATACATGTAAATGACAGAGAACCAGTCTGTGCACTGGGTCTAAAAATGCAAATGTATAAACGACCTAATCTCGAATATAGGTCAACCCCCGATTTACAGTATTTGTAGATTGCTGTCACTATCATTGTATACATGCATTGCACACAGTAAAGGAGTGCATTATAAAATAATCCACTAAATCCGAAAGGACTTTACAGTAATATCGCGCTATTTAAATAAAATATTTGTAACTTTTCCAATTCCCATATCTGGACATGATTATAGTCTGTTTCATATATTTCGACAATAGTCTTTTTTGGGCGTTACACGGTTGTATTCCCAATGCCAAAACGTTTCTTTTCTATTATGTTCGGATGAAAAATTCCCAATTTCAAGTCGGAAAATATCAAAGAAAAAATCATCGTTTTGTTGAGTAAATTGTGTTTAAAATTGTTTGTTTATTTGGGTTCCCGTTCAGACATTTTCAACCCACTCGACTATCGGCATATCAGTCGTGCTACTACGATTTAAATCCTCTCGTTGCATTATAAGGGTCCCAGGGTATTGTGCCATCTAACGATCGGCATATCAGCCGTGGTTTACTTCTTTGCTTCAACAGGTAATTTCCCCTGTAAGTACAACAATCAATTAAAACTTGTTCTTCGGATGCATAAAAAGATAAATACCAACTAGCTGATACAATTAGGTAGCTTAATTTCGTACATCTGTGTGTAAGAATGGAGATGGAAATGATAAAAGCTAGATGTTATTTTGACTATTTTATCTGACTCTTGTCTATCACACCTGAAGGAGCTGGTTCCTTTGTTGTAAGCTTCGGTAGTACCAAGTGCCCCATCCCACTTCTTCAGTTTTTCTAATTTATTCGCATTTTATGTTGGCTGGGGAAAGGGCTGGGGTGAACGGAAAGTCATAATGTATAAGGGAATCCCTGCCAAATGTTTTTTCAGTGTGTTGACTTACTCATTTTCATGCAAATGATGTAAAGGGGAGCCCAGCTCAAATTTGTTTAGGGTGGGTTTGTAGAATCACTTTAAGCAGTTAATAGGAAATCTAAGCCTACTCTGCGCTTTCAAAATGCTTAGCTGTGGGAATTTTCGTGGGCCCATGTACCCTCTAAAATTTGTGCCCTCTACATTTTGCCCTATGTACCCTCAAAATATGAGTGGTAGCCCTGGTAATATTCAACATTGCGCAGTCTCATATAATACATCATGCAAGTTAACAGTACAGCTAAATTCAGATAAAATATGATGTGTTTTATGATTTGACAATAAAGCTAACAACACTAAAAATTCTCAATTGTAGGCGTTTTCGCGCTAAAATTCCCAATTCCAGGGGTATGTGTCATTGTCCCAAAATAGTGAATATAAACCATTGATTTCTAAAAACAAACTTTACAAGTGAATTCAATTTGTTCCATTACAATGGCGTCAAATTAATCGCGAATTTGCACGTAACCTTTGGGTTCAGGCGATTGAGCTCGCCCTAGCCGGCATATGCATTTTCTTACATTGTACAAGAACAGTGTAATTATCGGTAAAGTCTCTTCTATCAATTGCGAGTAGTTAAATGAGGGTCTGGATGGGGTATAATGATTAGTGAATAATGGCCTTTTTTATAATGAATAGTGAATAATGAACCAAAAAATTAATGAATAGTGAATAATGGGGGCCTAAAAAATAATGAATATTCCTTTATTTTTAATGAATTGAAGAAAAAACTAATGAATAGTGAATAATCAGATTTCTTTGCCACCTTTCTTGCTTTTAATGAATAATTGGTCTTATTTTAATGAATAACCCAAAATTTTAATGAGATGAATAATGGGCTAAATTTTAATGAATAGTGAATACCAGCAGACCCCCCCCCCCCCCCCATCCAGACCCTCTTAAACGGCCAGTGTGCGGATCCAGAGGGGGATATAGGGTCCGCACCCTCTCCTGGTAAATCAAAAGTTCCATGGGTTTCTAGAATTAGCATTTGGACCCCCAGCCCCTGCCCCCCCCCCCCCTGGAATAGGTTGGATACCCCCCCCCCCCCGAAACCTTGTAGAATTATAGTTTTCTTTGAAATAAACCATTGAAAAGACACTGTAAAACTGTAAAAGTTGGGACAAAAAAAGACAAAAACCGTTGTTAGAGCTGTGTTTTGGCAGTCGGGCCTGGACCACCCTGGCAAAAATTCCTGGATCCGCGCATGGGTCAGCCAGCATCCAAACTCGGGCCACTATCGGCCTGCCAGCAAAATGTCATTCGGAAGGCGTTTCAGTGGCGGGCCGATAATGGCCCGATTGTACGTGCTTACTGGGTGTCGATCAGTTTTGAATCCTACATGTATTGATTCCTCGATTCTGGCTATGTTCTTTTCTGGTGTTCGTTTTGTGTCAGTGAACGTTTAATTTGACATTAATTTATTGTGAACCCCCCCCCCCCTTTTTCCTAAAAAAATAGGACTTAAAACATTGTTCCCAAACCCTTGCTGGTGAACGCCTAAAATTAAAAAAAAAAGATTCAGATGCATATCGCTCAGCGAAAAGAGTTAGATGTGCACAAAACCAAGCAAAATAGAGACAGAAACAGGACCACAACTTCGCTGGTTTTAGATTTCAGCATGCAAGGGGTAGATGGGGATTTCGCCTAAACCAGAGAATTTGGTTGCGTTTATCGTCAGTATTTGAGAGCCGCCGAATATCTTTTTTCAAGATATTTCTTGTTTTAAATCATTTGTAAACGTAGAATTATGTTATGTTTTTACAATAAAACTGTTCACTATAGCTGAAAACTGCACGGAAAAGTGAATTATCTTATAAAAACAGGTGACTGTGTTTTCTCTTGTTTGTAATTATTTACGTACCTCCAATAATTATAGACAGCTAATTTTAACATAAATGCTGTTGTTTTGATACTGATAATTTGTTAAGATTTACGAAATTGGTAAAAATGTATACCTGAATTTTAGTTTTTTTACTGTGTTCTTGAAAAATAGAAACATTAGTTCTAAAATTAGAAGATCAAAAGTTACAGACTATGCAGCTTTAAATGATGCCTGGTAAGGGGTGGGGTCCCAGTATCCCATATACCTTTAAATATTTACATTAATATCCCGTATCCCTTTAAGTTTTTTGGCCAATATCCCTATATCCCTAAAACCCTTCCAGTGCCTCTTAAATGTTTCATGATCCATGTAACTGTATATTTCTTGCGTTTTGGCTCTTTTCTGTCTGGTTGGTTAATAGAATATATATTTATGGAAGTGCCCATTTTGTATTCGTTGGGGCAATAGGTAGAAATTATGTTGCCAGCCTGGTGTGCCGTGTATCCGACCCTCTGCACAGTTACCACAAAATGAATACCCCAACATATTTGAGGTTATCAGGAACTGTAGGAAATAATATGTGTTTGTGGTATTTTCTGTTAATATCCTCATGTGGCGCCCTCCTAGTACCGAACTGTGCACAATCATTACCAGTAAGCTATTCTTAGCCTTCGAAATGGAGAGAATATTTCGTAGTTATTTGCAGCTTATTTGTAAGGTATCTTTAATGAAAAAGGAATAATGTTTGTTAGAACTTTTTGGCTTCCATTACATAAGTTAAGTCTATTTATAGGCACGTCCAACATTAGCCACATATCTAGAAAAAGGGATCCCTTCGAGATCATATAAAACCAACTACAATAAAACCTGTCTTAAGCGGCCTCTCAAAAATAGACAAAACAAAGATCTTAAAGGAACAAATGGTAGCTTAATGAAGGTCGAAAGTATTGCAGAATGCTCTCTTGGAGCATTCTGCAATACTGTTGACCTGCATTAAGTGATAATCGGTATTGAAAACCGATTTTGGTCTTCTTTTGGAGTGGCCGCTTAATACAGGTTTTACTAGATCGTAGCTAAATTATGTATTTTCTATATGAATTAAACACTCTGATAGTAGAATCACCAAAACCGTTCTATAACGATTTTAATTTCCATTTCAATTCGCTTGTCCATCAGTGTGCCTATTTATACAAATGGCATTTCAGTAACGTTGATTAATATAGTCACATTTCTTAATTTCAAAAATCTTGAATATCTACTACCAAATATGAACAGCAGAGTGCAGTGGGGCAGTGGTAGACTAGCCATGGTGGATCGAAGGGTTGCCAGTTCGAATCTCACCATCGGCGAAGTCAATATGTTGTGTCCTTGAGCAGGACACTTTATCCACTTCTCAATACTGATTCAATCCAGCGAGATATGTCCGGACATCACTAAAAGTTTGTTAAATCAAATTAAGCACAAATTTATTCTTTAACATGGCGATCATGACGTAATAGAAACTTTGGATTATGATTTCGACATGGAAAGTTACTCATTAAGCAAGGCGGCATTAGTCAGATGGTAAAACACGCGCGACATAACGACAGACGACCGATGACTGTCAATGAATATCAACTATAGTGTTTCCAGGGTTGAGTGACCCCCGTTTTTCTTTTATTTAACAACTTTAACCCTTACTAATACGATCGCCGATTAGCATGTGGATGTAAATGCACAAAGCGTAACTAAATCTTATTTTTGGGAGCAGCCTTTATTTTGAACTAAGGCCCAAATGTCATGCAAATCAGAATAACTTAGTCTTTTTCCTTGAGACATATACCCATTTGCGCCTCTATATTAGTTATCATAAGCTTAATGCACGAATTTTACACTACTGATCGGTGGTTCATTTATATATCGATAAGGTACACTTGGGGACTAATTCAAAGTGGACGAACAAAAACACGCAGAAATTCCATCTAATCACAGCCTATATAAAAGATCATACTTCAGTTGGAAAAATAATTCAAATACGCGGTCTAGATCTAAATTCATTTCTGAAATTTCTGTTTCAATTGAAATAACCATTAAGGAATCAACGGCAAAAAACGGGGGTCACGTTAAGCCTGGAAGCACATTAGCTTTCTATGACCAATGTATGCTATTAGAAGCTTCTCAATATCACCTCGTATAAATACATCTATCTGGTTCAGATGAGACACTGCATCTGACTCTACTCTGCTAAAACAATTTTAAAAGAATATTAAAGCAACAGCGCGTTCAAAGCAATGCAAACTACCACCGTCTTTACAGTAGAACATCATTCTAATGCACTTGCGAATATAATATCTGCTACTTGTTCTTGCGCAACGGGCTCTGTGGCTGGAACTACCCCTATCTCGAACAAACTTGTAATGGGTCCAATCGTGTTTGAGCCCATCGAAGTTCTGGAGTATAAACTAGCTTCACAAAGCGTATACTAACATTTTTGTTATACTTAAGCATACCATTACTAATTTTGTTCATTGTTGCCATGTATTTGTCCATGCAAACCGTGTATTATTTTATTGTCTTTATTCATCTAAAGCATAGCTAAAGCGCATGACAAAATTAGACTATAACCTAGTGTTTCCCACAGCCTGAAAAAAGGGCAGGGTGCTGGCCAGAAAAAGGGCACTTTTGATGCTAGAAATTCACCCAAAAGGGCACTTTTGTTAGAGCAGACTTTTCAAATGTGAGTTCGATAAAGGAATTTATGTCTATTAAAAGGTTAGAATAGATTCTAGTAGAGCATAGGGTTCATTGGGGTAACAAAAAAAAATATTCAATACAGTAAAAATTAAAATATGACTATTTTTTATATTAAAATGAAAATAAGGGCAGGAGGGGGGAACTTTAGGGCAGGAGGAGGGAGCTTTAGGGCAGCAGGGTGCTCCCCCCTGCTATTCCTCTTTATGGGAAACACTTTACCCATGCATATATCTGTTTGAAGCTAATTGTAATGAATGAAATGAAAGTCTATGTCCAGCGTGCTATTTGAGCATGTCTATACATGAACGCTGCCTTTGTTGCTGCGTGAAACGACTCCTAGTTAACAGGCTACTTTGCCAAGAAACACACTTGTGATCAATGTCGCAACCAATCTGTTATGTGGGACGTCGAACTGTGGTTCCAATAAGATATCATGATTTGGCGGAGAAATACGTGCGAACACAACCTAACCAACAAAGCAGGGTTTAGAATTAGTTTATATGAGCTCTTGAAACTTCATTTTCAACAACGTTATTCGAAGGCGTAAGCATTAATTGTCTGCTATTTAACCCCTTAATGCGCCATTCACAACAAAAGTCGTCTGCTTTTCTCGTCTGCTGAAATATTTAAGAAGCCTCTATGGCAAACAGTGTAGACCCAGATCAGACTGCTATAGGAGCAGTCTGTTCCAGGTCCAGCCTGTTTGCTTCTATATTTAATTCTTTAGTAATTTTAGGCAATTATTTGCAGCAGACTACTTCAGCAGAAGACATTTTCAGATACATTTTTTCTTGGCGCTTTAAGGGTTAATCTTATTATGCACATTTAATAGATGGGTACATTTTGCGATCTCTTTCCCACGTGTATTGCACGTCAAGTAATATAATAATGGGTACTGGAAGGGCAATTGTTTATGTTAAATTATACTATAACATTAAGCATACGAATAGTTAAGCTTTAACTACATGTCCACACAAAATATCTGCATACAGTAACTTTTGCGAAGAATTAAAAAAAAATCAAGTTCACAGAACAGTAGTTCTGTCATTTTTGGTGATCAATATTTTCTCTAGTTGCTGTTGCAGACATGAATGAACTCATTAACAAATGTAATCGTAGGAAAACACAAAAATGCACATAAAAAATAAAGCACTCGTTTAGCACAGACCGGCTCTTAATGAGTGATGCACGAATAGCTTGGCTTTAAGAAAGTAGTTGTGAATTGCTTTAACGTAAATCGTGTTAGATGTTCCATCTCCTGATTTTATGAAATCTGCTGGCTAAGCGAAATAGCAGAGGAAACTGACTTGATTTATGCATTCAGAAACTTAATATTATAAAAAGTTTAAGCCGCGACATGTGATTTCCAACAATGTGGCTTTTTGACAGGTGTAGACTTGGGCGAGCCTGTGTAGCCTACTTTTAAGCTCAGTAACTCCAGATGCTGTTCATGAAGTTGCTTAACACTCATAGAATATTCGAGTGACTAACAAAGGCTCTGTCAGATTGTACGTATGCGCAGGCTGATCTGAGGCTTTGCTGGTCGCACATACCACATTGTTGGAAATCTCAAGTTTCTGCTCAAATAGTGATATAATGACATTATTTGTATAATAGTAAATTTCTTCTTGGTCGCCACCCTTTGCAAAATCATATTCCAGTATTTAAATGCTTAACACATTAAAGACCAGGGTCCGGATTTACAATGCCTCCTTAAAGTTAAGGAAGACTTAAGTTAAGTATTGATATTTCAACATGCTATATCAAATGCTGAATAAATTGCCTGGATCGATGTGGTATTTGTGGTCAAAGATATCATTCTGATCTTCAGAAAAATTGAAACTATTCCAGTTTAAACGCTATTTTTCGCATCCTGAAAAATCAATACTAAACATAAGTCTTCCTTAACTCTAAGTGGGCATATTTATTTCGGGCCATGAAACCGTAAAACCGGTACTTTGACAAACAGTGAAGACGCAAATGAAATGCCCCATAATACGATATTTCATAAGGACATGCATTGATTGCAAAGACAAAATCAATCTTTAGATAACGAAATATAATGTGCATGTTTTAGGCAATTTTAACCTGTGACCCCTTACTTTATGCAATGGTCCATACTGACTTCTCTGCATCAAACTTTATGAAGAATGCCATTGGTCAAAAATGGGTTAATTGAGAAATTGTGCGATCTGTCGACGATAATTTTGCATTCGATCGTTCTTTACGTGATATTCATGGTGTTCTCACCATAATTACATTGCGAATCTTACATGAATGTTCATGTTTTTAGTACTGCAGATATCAAGGCTGTCAGAGGGGTCTACTGGTCAGATCTTTGCAACATCTAGTGTTATATACCAAGTGAAAACGTGGGGTCTCTAGTTTTTAAAAGTAGTTGATGTCACCTCTGATTCTGAGTACTAACCGAGTTATCTTCCCTTTAATTACCCCACCCATTTTGATCATATTAAAAGAGGTTATGGTCATTAGTTTGTTAAATAATTGAGTTGAAGCATCCAGGAAAAGAAATATTCCCATCATTACTCATAACGGTACTTGAAAAAGTAGAAAAATTAAGTTTTGATCAGAGAAATGGGCCTTTGAACTGTTTTGTTCGTCTTTTAAAGTTAAATTATGTGTCAAAACTCCATTGAAAAAAAATATATTTGAAACTTTCAATTTTAGAATCTGCCCATTAGTGTTATGTCCTTAGAAATGACTAAAACATTTAAGAACACTAATTTATCTTTGTTATCAGAGTTTCTAGATTCCAATTTCTGTATACGGAGTGCTCTGGAAGCAATGATAAGCATGAAGTTACCCCACCCACCTATTACTACTGCAGATCTCATGGCTGTTTGAGGGTGACCTTGGTCAAATTTTGCTAACATCCGGTGTCATATTCATGTACATATATCAAACAAAAATGTAGAGTCTCTGGTAAATAGAAACAGTTGATGACACCGCTGATTCTGAGTACTGACAGAGTTAACTTCCCTTGAATTACCCACCCATTTTGATCATATTATGAGAGGTAATGGGCATTAATTTTTGAATATAATCAAGATTATGCATTCAGGAAATAAATATCGCCATCACTATTCATAACGGCACTCGAAGAAGTAAATAAATTAAGTTTTAGTCAGAGAAATGGGGTTTGGAACTATTTTCTTCGTATATTATAGTTATGTCATATGTCAAAACTCAGCTGCTTTGAATAAACATATCTTAGGAACTTTCAACTAAAGAATCTGTCCACTAGTGTTATGTCTTTACCAATGAATAATAATTTAAAGACCAGCGCCTCAGTTATGTCAACAGGGCTACTAGATTCAAATTTCTACATACGGAATGCCCTGGGGCAACTACTAGAATGTAAATACCCCACCCACCTACTAGATGAGGTGAAAACGCTAACATTAATAAAATTCTTATAATACTAAATCACCCAAGTTTTTATAGCCTAAATACGAAGAGAATAATTTCTGACCGGGTAACTGTATTGCAAGTACATTTACATGATCTGTCTTAAGATTGTCAATCATACCCAAGAAATGATTTTAGGTTACTAGTAGCACCAATAACCATAACTCTTGCAAGAATAAACACAATTTACCTTATAACTTGAATATACATTGTATGTTACCATCTATACCTGCAATTTATTGGGGCTAATATACTTAGTACGCCAAACACAATTATAATGCATTAAACTATCTAGATATTGTAGCAAGAGTTACTGCCCTTGATTATTTAACAAATGTTTTGTATGGGAAACTGCAGTGAAATAATAATAGCTCAATAAGTTAAACTAGAAAAACTTATTTTCTAAATAGGATTAAATCTGTCCTGAACCAATACTATGTCAAACTGCAGGTCAAAATTTGTTTCTGTTACGTAGTTTCATTTTTTGAAACATGAGTTGTTGTCCCTGAATGGCTTAGAAAATGGGTCAATAATCAGATTTTCCTCCAATAACTTGCTTACTGATGATCTGATTGCAATAAAATATACGAGATAGTTGGTTTTACATATCTTTACGTCATATATTGTACTGACTTTAGCCATATAAAATACTGCATCGCTTGCATTTGTTTTCATGTATCACCCAACAGAAATGTGTATCTGCAATTGTTTGAGTCATTTTTATTCTTTTTTCAAACCAGAGTAGATGATCATTGAAAAAGTGAGTGAGGTATGACTATAGTGACAATCTTAATGGCTTCATATTTCATCACAAGTATCACTTTTCTAAATCGTAACAGTATCTAGCTTTTAAGTTTTCTATATATAGATATTATGTTAATTCATGACATCCTCCTGTTTTGCTTAGATTTTAGTCTATGTTTCTACAGGTTATTTCATTAACCTCAAATGACAACCTTACTAGCTCACATTTTTTCGTCAATAAGTCCACTCTAAAAATTAAAATTAGCTGTTTTTGTTCATACTTACTCAGAAATAAATGTACTGTAATTTCACACAATTTCAATTACCTTATTGCAATTAAAGTTATAAATTATACATATTTCTCCAAGAACATGTTTCTAAAATACACTAAATTAACATGGCGTGCAAATGGTTGACATTTTTGCTATCAGATCTAGATAATAACACACCAAGATGTAGACAAAATATAGTATGTGTTGGATCTGAAGTCATTGGTAGTGATGACAGTACAATCAAAATTATGTTGAACCTGTCCAGTTCTCAGAAAATTTATCATATACATATATGTATGATTTTTCTCTTATGTCAACTTTTTTATAATGGAAGCCGCACTATACTTTGGTGCTATTCCTATTTGTATTTAAAAAAGGGTGATTAAAAATCAGCAGACACTAGAGAACAACTAGACGATGCTACATACTAAATATCAAGGCTCTAGACCTAGTGGTTTTAGAGAAGTTTTTTATGTTTTAACTATACAAGCCAATGTAACGCATGTGCCCCCCCCCCCCCCCCCCCCCGGTGGAGCCATTTTTGAATAAACTGAGCAGCTCTAGGCCTTGTGGGTTCAAACAAGAAGTTGTTGGTGTTTTATTCAAATAAACCTATAAACCATGGGGGCAAAATAAAAACAAGCCAGCCTTCGAAGCTTGTTTTGTTTTGTTCCCATGACAATTTTTTTGAACAAAGTTGGTGGAGGTCTACTTGGTGATGCTACATACCAAATATACTGAGACGAACTAGAAACTTAAAAGTTTTTTTTCATGGAAGTCTTCCAAACATCTTTAACTTAAACACCGTGAATTTGACCCCCCTTACGTACCACTGGCGTTGACGTCCAGGCTATTGAAGCTATCATCAATTCTGTGAATTAAATTTGTTAAATGAATGTTGAGCATATCAGATTTATAACAAATAATGGATTTGAATTATTATTTTTCATCCAGGCATGTTAGAAAAAAAAACTTAAGTTTCTAGTTCCTCTCAGTATTTAAAGGCGCTGGGCCATGTGGTTTCAGACAAGAAGATTTTTTTATGTTTTCTGTAATAAACCTATATAAAATATGTGATCCAAGGGGCAGGACCTTTTTTGCACTAGGTGATGCTACAAATTAAATATCAAGGCTCTGTGAATATTGTTTTATGCCTTCCCTATTAAAGCCTATGTTGAACACGTGGCCCCTAGGATGGGTCCATTTTGGCAACATGGACATAATTTGATCAAACCTGATGGAGGGGTCTACTTTTGATACTAGATACTAAGTACCAAAGTTCTATGCAAAGGGGCTCCAGACAAGAAGATTTTTATGTGTTCCCTATATAAACCTATGGAAAACAAGTGAATCTGGAGTGGAGCCACTTTTGGCTTTAGGGCCATAATTTTAACAAAATTAGCAGAGTTCTACTAGATGGTGCTACGTATAAAATACCAAGGCTCTTTATAGACTTAATGGTTTCAGACAATATTTTTTTCATGATTCCCATTATAAAAAAGTAAGCAAGTATAATCAGGAAATACCACAATCACACTCTGCAGACCAACCGACGGCCTATATAAAACATGTGAACCCATGGGGGCGGGGCCATTTGTGGCCACATGTGCATAATTTGAACAAAAAAGGTAAATATCTACTAGATAATGCTGCACAAAATATTAAGGCTATCAGCCTTGTGGATTCAGACAAGAAGATTTTAATTTTTTTCGAACATCTATTTTTGCCCACGTCTTCTAGATATACCATTTGATCAATTATTTGAGAGGGCTATATAAGGATCATTCCTGATATACTATTTGATCAATTATTTGAGAGGGCTATATAAGGATCATTCCTGCTATCTTCAAGCCATTATTTTAGGGGGATATATCGTTTGAACCAATTGTTGACGACGCACGACAGACAAGGGACATCCAACGATCACAATAGCTCACTTTGAGCTTGTGACTCAGGTAAGCTAATAAAATATACTAAATATTGCGATTTTGGATATGTCTATTTGACCTTGACCCTTGACCTTTAAATAGGTCATAGCACAAGTTTTGATTCTGGCATATAAAGAGTGTAGACTATTACTAATGTTGATGAAACAAAATTGACCAAATATGGCAACTGAACTATTTTAATATGGATGAAGATTATTTTTATGAAAAGTTTGCATCTTCTTTTTGCGTTGAAGTTATTTGCAAACAGACACTGACAAACATATATGTATCATTGATACTGACAATTCATTTTGTTGTTGTTTTCCAACCAATACCATACAAGTCATAAAAAATGTTGTATTAACTTTTCCTTATAAATAAATGCAATGCTCTAGACCAACTGTAAACAACATATGAATAATCCTTTATAAAGGGTATGTACGGTTCAAGGGCCGTAACTCTGTTAGTACTTATCAGCGTCAATGTCATCAACTGGATTCTGAAGCCGTACATACGGACAAATATTTTGGTATATATGACACTTGATGTAAGCACAACCGTACCAGTAAAATTCATAAGGAATGGAATTCTGGCCAGCCATATGTGGTAATATAAAGCGGTTATCATCTTGACGTGATTCAAACTCAGGTCATTACGGAATAGCCCACGCCTCGCTTGATTGGGACATTTACTCCCCTTTGGTGGCAAGGAATATGTGGAATTTAAATATGTAAAACTTTTATTTATAAGCTAAACTTCAAACATGCACAAACTATACTTATACTAATAAAAAGATACATAAATACACGTTTTTTTGTGATTTGGGGGTATGTCTATTTGACCTTGACCTTTGACCTTGAGAAAGGTCACAACTTGATTTTAAGCTTTGACCTAAAACGAATGTATGCTGTTGCTTACCTTGATGAAAAAAAGACGAAGCTTGCATTTTGATCTAATTTATGGTTGAAAGTTGTGTTTATGAAATATAAGCATTGTCCCTTTACATTGACACTATTTACAAAAAGACACTTAGACAAACACACCTTTAGGTAGTGTACATGTTGAAGCTATATTTCAATGTTGTTTTCTTATCCAAAACCATATAAATCATAAAAAAATATTCCAATTAAGTGTGCTTATTATAAATAAATGCAGTGATATCTGCCAACTGTATGGAAAATGCTAATAATCCTTTATAAATGGAATGTACGGCTCAAGGGCCGTAACTCTGTTAGTACTTATCAGCGACGACGTCATCAACTGGATTTTGAAGCCGTACATACGGACAAATATTTTGGTATATATGACATTTGATGTAAGCACAACCTTACCAGTAAAATTCATAAGGAATGGAATTCTGGCCAGTCATATGTGGTAATATAAAGCGGTTATCATCTTGACGTGATTCAAATTCAGGCCATTACGGAATAGCTCACGCCTCAATTAATTGGGGGTATTTACTCCCCTTTGGTGGCAAGGAATATGTGGAATTTAAGTATGTAAGACTATTACTTATAAGTTAAGCTTCAAACAGGCACAATCTATACTTATACTAATAAAAAGATACATAAAATACGCATTTTTTGCGATTTGGGGGTATGTCTATTTGACCTTGACCTTTGACCTTGAGAAAGGTCACAACTTGATTTTAAGCTTTGACCTAAAACGAATGTATGCTGTTGCATACCTTGATGAAGAAAAAAGATGAAACTTGCATTTTGAACTTATTTATGGTTAAAACTTGTGTTTATGAAATTATAGCATTGTCCCTTTACATTAACATTATTTACAAAAAGACACAAGGACAAACACACCTTTATGTATCGTACATGTTGACACTATATTTCAATGTTGTTTTCTAATCCAATACCATATAAATCATAAAAATAGTTCAATTATGAGTCCTTATTAGAAATAAATGCTTTGGTATCTGCCATCTGTATGCAAAATTCCAATAATACTTTAAAAAACGTGTGTACGGTGTAAGGGCCGTAACTCTGTTAGTACTCATCAGCGACGATGTCATCAACCGGATTCTGAAGCTAGACATGCAAACAAACATTTTAGTATATATCACTAGATGTTGCACCGATCTGACCAGTAAAGTCCTTAAGGAGAGGACTTTTGGCCAGTCGTCTGCTGTACTATTATTGAATTTATTAAACGAGTTGAGATAAAGAGATTGAATGCGAGGCTTGCCCAGCATTTTATCTCTTATTCGCAACGATGTTAATAAATTCAATAGTACAGGAGCACGAATGTTAGATTTTATCACATGCCATTAAAATTACTTAAAATTACTTATTTGGTATGAAAACATCAATATTTTGCCATCTTTTACGCAGCGTTATACTAAACGCTATAACGTAACGTTTCTAAATCTGTAAGCCACTAGTGGTTTATCGATTTTATTGCATGGCGTTATATCAATCTAAGACGCGACGTCATGTGATAAAATGAATCCATGAAAAAATAGTAAACCTTATTTTATTCCAATATTACCTAATTTGTAAAATGAAGATAAAAGAAAATGGATACAGTTTTTTGTTACCCCATATGATAACATACGAAAAAGTTACATATTCGATGCTGTACAAATCAACAGTTCGTTGAAAGTTCGGTTAAAAGTTATTTTAAAATTTTAAAAGAGCTTTACATTTTTCTCTGTTTCTTTTTGCTTTTGTTACATGATTTGTCAGAGGAAATCCTCAACAAATGAATTCATCTGACTTTTAAAGACATAATTCCAATTTAATGAGAAAAGCTAATGCTGTAACCTTTACCAAGTTTCGTTCTAACCCTTATCACGCCAATCAGTTTTGTCTAGAAAGCCTTCTGAGCTACGTCTGCTGCATACATTCCACTCGGAACTGCCTCGGCAAATTCTGTTGAATTCCGTGGCATCAGACCTCGGATGTACATCATGGATCTTCTTTAAAAACGTGACGCTGGCGTTGCATAACGTGACGCTGATGTCACAGAAACCATGCTAATACAATAACAAGCTCGATTGCAGCGAAACAAACGGTTACAGTATTCCACAATATGCTTTAAATGAAGTTTATATCTCTTTCAATAAAATATCGCTATAACGATATTTTATTGGACAAAAACATAAACTTCATTTAATCAGTTGACAGAAAAATGGATTTTAACAGTGCTGAACCCACATACTACAGAACTATTTTTCTTATGCCAGTTCCGGGTAACGAAACAGAGCTTTTCGTACTAACTACTATGCGTAATGCGCCTTACTTACACCCAAGGCTTGATTCGATTCTCGAATTGTGCCAGACTTTCCCGATCGCATATATTCAAGTGTACTTAAGACGTGATTTTAGCAGGAAAACAAATACTATGAACCCTGCTTAGACAGTCTAATCTGTGTCTATTTTGTTTGCAATACAGGCTACCTTAATAGATAAGCAACCGAGATAGCAGCTGATATAAGTAGTGACTGGCGGGCAAGAGGTTAAAACGAGCAACATACTACTAGTCCTAGCATGGGACACACCAGCTAAAAATTCAGACTCACATATTCAAAGTTTGGGGAAAATTAACGCAAAAATTCTAGAAAAAACGATTTAATTCCAGTGAAATGATCTGCAGATATCGGTGTCTATATACAAACTTTAACAACCACAGCAATTCAAATAATACCTTTACCTACATAGTCACTTATCAGGAATATTTGATTCAGCATTATTAGACTAAATCATGGAAGTGTCCATATTTGTCAGTACAAATGTCGCAGATCAAAGTTGTTGTTTTTAGCTTTAACCCTTTTAAGACCACTGGAACTTTCCGTAAAGTTTGATACAGTTAGGTGAGGATGGTCTATTGTATATATTAATTAAGGGGTCTCATGTTGAAATTTCAAAAACATATTGTATTTATTTTCTTAAGATCTATCTGGTCTTAACAAGCAGTGCAACCCCTGATGAAATGCTGCATTATACGGAATTTCATCTGGGTATTAACTGTTTGTCAAAGTACCCATTTAGGGGTTTCTGTTCTTAAAGGGAAACGCTTACCAAATAATAAACGAGCTATAATAGTTGCTGCAAATCATATCAAAGTCTATCAAGAAATAAAGAATTTATATGCATTTGAAGTTTCCATTATTTCTTTAATAATGAAACAATATTTTTGTGAGTCTATGACGTTATAAACTCTAGATTAGATATGCAAAAATGAAATAAAAATATTTGAAAAAACAAACGATTTTCTCTTTATTTTGATGTATATGCTTATATACAATGAATCATAAAAGGATCATACATGCAAGAAATTGTGTGATTATTTGCTAAAAAGGTTTTATGCATGCTAATAAGATTTCCAATGCCTGTCTTTTCAGTCACATTCACCTTTTGGTGCGCGTTTTCCTTTAAATGGGTTAAACTATCTCACCTCGTACATCAACATCTCTAACCGTCGCAATAGCCTTATTCAGTAGCCATGCAAAAATTAACCACAATTACACAGCAAACTGCACAGCAAACAACAAGCAAGGAAACACACAAGCATGCAAAGCAATCCGCTAGCTAGGAACAAAACCTTACCATATTTATTTATAAGATTCCAATTCTCCACTTATGTACAGCTATTGAAATTATAACAAACAAGTATAAAAGCGACATATCAAACAATAAAAATAATAATAAGACACGACATGACGCCATTCATTAAAGTTCCTTCGCAATTTAAGGATTATATATGATATACCCATAACATTAGTTTGATGGGCAGAAAACTAAAAAACTAAAATCAATAAATAGTAAATGCAATAAGTTTAGGTGATAGGTTATCCATTGGAATAAACTATTTTCATTCTTATGTATTTTCTTAGGCATGATAGAATAAGTATGGATATGTTGTATTTTAAGGGGTCACGGGTAAACATTTCTAAATATTTGACTGTCATGAAGGTTTATATCTTTGCAAAGAATCACATTCTAATGAAATGCTGCATTATGTGACATTTCATCCGAGTGTTCACTGTTTGCCAAAGGGCTTTTTTGCAGATATTTAGAATAACAAGCAAATTCAGAGAAGTTATGTCCCCTGCCACTTAATGTTTGTCTTTTAATATATGAGCTATCATCAAACGAATAAGTTAAACTGACAAAGTACACAAAACAGAAAAAATAATCTGAGAATCATATCCTAGGCACATTCATATCTTGATAGTAATTTTAATAAACACCTAGACCTGACTAAGCTCAATTTGTGAAAATGAGTAACAAAGATAATCTGAGAATTATATCCAAAACATATGCACATCTTCTGACCATGACCAAAACATCTGTAAAGCTTCAAAACAATCGGCATAAAACTGTAGGAGGAGTTGCCCACAAAAAACACCTAGTATCTATCCACGATGGTCGGAAAAATGACCAAGTTCGTTTTGTGTAAAAAATAAAAAAAAATAATCTGAGGAGTATGCACATCTACATTCCATGATCTTAACACCTATACAGTTTCAAAGGAATCCAAGTAGACTGTAGGAGGAGTTGCCTACACAAGATACCTAGTATCTATTCACTTTGGCCAGAAAAATGACTAAGTTCATTTTGTAAAAATAGTGGGACAAAATAATCTGAGGATTATATCCAAAAATTATGCACATTTTCAGACAATGACCTAAACACCAGTAAAGTTTCAAAGGAATCGAAATAAAACTGTAGGAGGAGAGTTACATACACAAGATACCCAGTATCTATCACGTCGGCCAGAAAAATGACTGAGTTCATTTTGTGAAAAAAGTGACAAGAAATAAGCTGAGGATTACATGTATATCCTGACAATATGCACATCTTCAGACCATGACCTAAACACCTGTAAAGTTTCAAATATAATGCAGTTAAACTGTAGAGGAGTTGCATACAAAAGGTACTTACTACTTGAAGGGGGACGGAAGGACAGTTAGACGGAAGGATGGAAAGCCAAATACTATGTCCCATCGCTTTTCTTCGAAAAGATGAGGGACAAAACTGCCAGCACAAGAGATTTGGTATGTTTTGCATATGCATAAAGTAATGCTACAGCCATGCATGTGTACCTGTGTTATAAGCTGATAAAGGTCGATAGTAGAAACTGAGGTCACCCTATGCCTTCCAGTTATAAGCCTGTGTGCTCAGTTAACTAAAATACAGACTGAACAAACTCTTTAATGTGGAAACTGCATTATGGACATCAGGATTTGGATATGCCTACTCAATTATACGCCACATAGCTTAAACTTAAAGGTGGATCATAATAGTCGCGTATTGATGGTGAGAAATATAACTACATATACACCATTTTAGCTTATCTAAAATATGAAGTGCTTCAACCGTTTTTAAAATTAAAATATTTTTTAGAGACAGTGTATCTTGGATGGCAAAATAATGAATATTTTTAAGCAAGAAACTAACCATACAACTGCACAAACCGTACTGATTTCAAAACACTATGTGCATTTATTCATGCATGAAAAGTCCTAAACATAATATAATCTAACGCACTTTTAATATACAGTGAGCCACTTTAGTTACGCACCACTTTTTCAGGCCCGGCATTTTTTGATGAAAATGTTGGAATCCAACATTCTCAGTGATAATTTACTTATTGACATTTGAACTGTTTTATGAAATCAAAAAAATATCGGAATCACTCATACGAATCATTCTGCTACGTCAACGGCAATTTTGAAAAAAATGCACGTGAAACCTGGATGTCTATATTTTCTATTAGTTTTGTGCTAGGCATTATCCATGGTGATCGTTGTGACAGAAAAACACCAAAAACAATTATTTTATTTAAGTAAACCCCCTTTTTGGTCGTGAAATTAAGTAACACAATTACTTTTTGAAGAAATTCTCGTTTTGACGTCATATTTACGGCAGTTACAATAATCAAACAGAGTTTCCATTGCAAATTGTTTTGTTATGAGTCACTTGTTGACATAAAAGTATCAAAACACTAAAACATCTTTTCATTAACACGTCTTATAGCCTTGGTAGTAGTGACGTCATCACTAACGTCAACACCATGACACCAATAAATACATTTTTTTTGTGCTTAAAATAAAATTATAAAAGAAGTGTTTTGATAACTAGTTTAGTCAGAATCATACACAATTTAGCTAACTTTAAAAAAAAGTACTAAAACGCACTTTTTATAAACCTTGGCAAGCTGGGAACCAAAATAGTAAAATGTTTAAAAAATGATGAAGTTAACAGACACATACCAGTCTTAGTATTTCCAAGAATAAATCGGCTCTTATCTCTGGCAAAGCAGAAATTCGACCCTGAGAAAAGTTCAATGTGATCTGAGTTTCGTTCGAAATAATGCAAGGTGAAATGGTGTTTTGAGGGTAGTGTCCTTCAAAATCCATTTTCTCATTCGTTTCTGATCTGATCACAATGAAATTTCAATTGCTATTGCAAATATAGGTGCGCTTTACGTTGGTAGTCTCATAATAAAAAAAAACATATTTCTTTTCAGAATAATTTTACATCTTATAGGTGGTGCGTAACCAAAGTGGCTCACTATACACGTCAATCCATGTGTCGTAGGTACCAGTTTGAATTATCACAGAATATTTTGACTGGAAATATGATTGGTTCAAGAATTTACTGAAATGCTTCGCTTTTATAATTCCATACATATTGTAACACTGGTCTAGATAAACCAACATTATGGGCGTAAAGCTGTGAATACTTTCTTACCCACCAGTTAAAACATTTGTTATATGTGCTCCATAAAACCGTCTCATTGAGCAGTAGAGGACACTCTCCAGTTTGGAGGAGGGGAATCCCCTACTATCTGTCGCGATTTGTTACCATACAAGAAAATTAGTACCACAAAAAGGGGGGATGTAAAGGGCCATTTTGTGATATGTTTGTAAAAATGGACCTGTGCAATAAAGCACATACATCATTAAACTAACCCCTTTAGTATATAGAATTCTTACTTTTTACTATTATTTTAAAAATTATCTGGAAAGCAATATCGATCACTGAAACTGATTGGTTTTCTTTTTTGCCAGAAAATCTGGTCATGTCCCTGATTGGGGAGATTACACTTTTATTACCCCATTTGGGAATCTTCCTGACACAGTTGCATATTTTTTGTCACCAAATGAGGACATTTTGATCCTCGTTTCGCAGTTTTCTTCTTTTCACAAAAGAATATATGTCAGTGTAATTCTGTAGTTTGTCATATACAGGCTTCATTTTCTTACCAACTTTACCAAATAGTTAGAATTTTATTAACTTTGATAAAAGCTACTTACTTTTTACAAAACAATATTATTACAATTCACCAAAAATATGATATGGATTCAAGGGGAAAATATACGCAAAAATGTGGTACTGATTTTATGTATCAGCAATATGGAATTACCTCTGGTGAGTCTTTTAAAGTGAAATGCAATATTCCAAAAGAAGAATTTTTCTACTTTAGGCAGACAATACAAAGATCACCAGTAATCCAACAGCAATTTCCTATCGCAATAGACGCATATACACTGAGCAAAATTTCTAATTTGTCACCTTACATTTTTATGTTGGTTTTGAAAGTAATATTATATTATACGAATTTCATGCATATATAAATCAACCAATGCCTTGTCAAAACTCTGCATGGCATTCAATTTAAAATGACTGGTACGTCTTTCACAGACGATGCTAAAGTAAAGGTACCCTCATTTCAAAAAGTCACATTTTTCTTACAATATGAAATACCCATAGAGATACCATCATTTGTGTTTTTGTTTGTATAAAAAATGTTTCTGACTGCCGTTATTAAAGACGAACACACTTCAAATGATTCGCTTCAATCAGACTCCTCTTTTCTGTTACATAATAGCATAATGAAAAACACTACAAGCAGCTAAATCATTGAAATTAAGCTTTTTGCATGAAGTTTACATAGAAAGTTCGCACTGTTCTGTGCGCCTATTTATCTGTGATACGGTATTGAAATTTTTAACAATTATGTATTACTACTAGACGTCACTATCTAGTCTGGAAATGAAAAAATAATACGAAGTACCGGCTTATTTACTTTTTAAGTTAAACATTCAAACCGGAAGTGTGCAGCAGCAGTGAAATGTATGTCACCACATAATGGACGAATCAAGTTCTATTCTGTCTGGGCTATCTTGCTGGATAAAATAAAATGCATACTTCATTTTTTGCACAAGCTACAAAAAAAATTCAAAAATCTAAAAAAATGTGATATTTTAAAAAATACGTAAAAAATCTACTGTATTCGAAATTTCAAGTGTTTGGTGTTTTTTTTAAGTCGACTAGACCAATCTATTACCAACTGAACTTAAATTTCATATAAAACTTCAATCAAAACCATATTTCTTCAAAAAAGCGTATTTTTGCATTTTTAACCAAAAAACCGTGGATTGAAAGACAGCTCTTCTGAAAAACTGCTAAACTTTTGCCAATTAAACTGCACATTTATAGGCAAAAAAATATTTCAATGTTATTAGCGCTTGATCAGAAATAATGAGTTTAAAAAGTGACCAATTAGAAATTTTGTTCAGTGTATAGGGTATGTGGAAAATTATGTACATAATGTAAACGGAATAGTGTTAGCGTTAGAGAAATGGGTGTGCCCTTTCACCAAACGCTGGGGAGTGTACAGTACTGTTGAGACGGTTATTTAAGAGTAACAACAACATAATTATTTTATGGGCGAGAAGTAAGAAAAGTAATTTTAAATAACACACTCTTATTTCAAAGCCTGTATACAATGTACTCACAAACCATGCTCGTTATTTTGTACATGCATCATCTTTACACAATAAGTCTGATATAGCTGAGCTGCAATGTGACATCTTTGAGGCAAAAACTCAGATTTACTTGCAGACTCTCAAGTTCATTTACACTGGATAAAACTATACATAAGAAATTATTATCATTGTCGTAGAAAAAATGTTGAAGCTCTAAGCAAACTGCATTTTATATGTAGAAACTGATCCCTAACAAAATGCCTGGGGGATACTCTCAGTTTTTCTTCATACGTAGGCTCGGCCCAGCATCTACCCTTCACCCCCCAAAAATATAAGGAATTTCAAGCACCCCAAAAAATATTTGAAATTTTAGCAACCCCCAAAAATATCCCCCATTCTGTACATTGACCTTAAGAAAAGTGCTAAAATACATAGAAATGACCCCTAAATATAGTCTAATTTTGTGATGACCCCCAAAAAATATTCACAAAATCTTCATACACCCAAAAAATATTTATCTTCTGAAAACCCAACAAAATATTGAAATTCAAAACTTTGAACCCAAAAGAATGACCTGAGCCTACGTATGTCTGATAATATCCTAGTACCTCCCCGGGACAAAATGTACCACCCAAACCCCATCTGCTCCTATATATTAGAAGAAAACTTACATGTAGGTCATGCGTTGAGGTAGCAACTGTTCCCCTTGTCTTACTGTGAGAGCCATGGCGGATTAATGTGTCAGTAAGGTCACGTGACTCGGCCTTCTTGTAAGCTTGAGACGCCCAGACTTGTAGTAAAAACATTTCAAACACTACAATCATGTGCTGGATCACTAAAATTAAACAAGACACAAGAAAATGAGTATTTATGCAGCCTTGTTAAGTTACATCACGTTATGAGTTCAATTCTTTACTTTTTTCCATTTGATACATTAATGTACATGTGCATAAACGCCAGCACACAATGTTTTTGTACTTGTCGCATTGGCGAGCACGGACGGCTCTGTGCAGAGTTTTCGTTTCTCACATACTTTAAAACACTTTATAGACATATTGCTTAACTAAATCGCTGCCCTGTCATGGGTGATTTACGCAATTGACGCCAAACTCTCGTGAGGCGGTCGAGTACATGAAATCCGGTATTTATAGTGTAAATGTGCTTTTAGGTTATGATACTGTAATAATTACTTTTCCATAGACCTCAATAAAGAGAACAAAGTATTTTTCTTGCCCTTAGAATGATTCAACAGGTCTTACTCACAATTACATATAAAAAATAAACCATCCTTTGCTCTTTCAAATTGTTGAATAAAGCCAAAACCTAGCGTTGCTCTCCAATTAACCACAGATGGTCAAAGGGAGGTAGCCATTATTTGCAGCACAGATTTGGACATAACTTGCTGACAGACATATCAATTGAGTTAGGAAATTCTGATTATATTATTCCAAGTGCCACCACCACAGCCTTTAATAATTTATTAAATAAGTAGAGCACAAGTTACAAGTTTCATCATTTTATCATATCACATTGGAGTATAGTTGTAACTGTAAGCTTGATTTACAGACCACAGATCTTCGATTGGTCAATATTACATGACAATAGCCTTAAAATAGGTTATGATCCTGTAATTAATTATCCACAGACCTCAATACAGAAGAATGATTCTTTTTATTGCCCTTAGAATGATTCAACAAGTCTTACTCACCATTAGATATAAAAAGCACCTTATACTCTTTCAAATTGTGGGATAAAATCAGGACAGTGCGCTGCTCTCCAATAAACCACATATGGTCAAAGGGAGGTAATCATTTTTGCACCATACATTTGGACATAACTGGCTGACAGACATATAACATCACATTAACTGCTAGAGTTTGAAAATTCTAATTATATTACTCCAAGTTCCACCACCACAGCCTATAATAATTTATTGAAGAAGCGGACCTCAACTTACCAGTTTCATCATATTATCCAATCACATTGGGGTATAGTTGTAACTGTAAGCTTGATCTACAGACCACAGACCTTTGATTGTTCATATAATAGGAACATATCCTTAATTTAGGTTATGCTCCTGTAGTTAACTATCCATATATCTCAATACAGAGAAATAATTCTTTTTCTTTCCCTTAGAATGATTCAACAAGTCTTACGCACCATAAGATATAAAATTTAAAGCACCCCATCCCCTTTCCAATTGTGTCTTGATTTGCTCTTAAATTAACCACAGATGGTCAAAGGGAAGTAACCATTTTCTGCAGCAAAGATTTGAACATTACTTGCTGACAGACATATCAATTGAAAAATATAAACATCACATTGACTGCTAGAGTTTCGAAATTCTGATTCTATTATTCCAAGTGCCACCACAATAGCCAAATATAATTTATTAAAGAAGTAGAGCTCAACTAATCAGTTTCATAATTTTATACAATCACAGTTGTAACTGAAAGCTTGGTCAACAGACCACAGGCCTCTGATTGGTCAATATTACAGGAACATAACCTTGATGCATGTATAAAGTTGCCTTTTTTCATAATATCATAACCAAAATTTTTGCACACACACCATCAGCTATAACCTCAATGGATCATTTAATTAGTTGTAATATGAATCACTATTGCAGTCGAGGTCGAAATAGGGAGTGCTGTCTGATAATCCCTAATTATTATTAAAATACTACAATGATATCTTTGAATTTTTACTACCTATTAGAAATAGTCAAATATTCTATGAAATGTTGGTATTGTGAATGATAAATACAGGTACAGGATATTATCTTTGATAACTTCATAGGTCCAGTTAAGCAAAAAACATTAAGTGTAAAATTGTCATTATTTTTTACCCAGCAATCTAAACATATGTTTTGGATGCTCAAAAGAACCGTCTCATTGAGACGGTTCTTTTGAGCACCCACAAAACATATGAGACGGTTCTTTTGAGCACCCACAACATATATTTTGGTTGAGAAATAAGAAAATAATTTTCAGTTACGCACTCTTATCTGGAAGTCTGAATTAAGTGATTATTCAGTTTTCTTATTTGTTTCAGAAAAAAAAACAATCCATAAAACTGAGAATATATGCGATATACACGGACTGTGTATATGGTTTAAGTTTCATTTTCTCATAGAATGGCTCAAATACTTTGAGGATTTGCGATAATAGACGTTTCTGGACCACGCCCAGAATGTCTCTCAAAAGTCAGCTGACAGTGTATAACTGCCCAGCAGGCACACATCGCTGACTCAACATATAATCAACATTGATTCAACCCCATGACGTTGAATCAACATTGAATCAATGTTGAGATAAGGTTATGTGCCTGTTGGGTGACCAATGCAATGACGATCATACTCACTATTTTAGCATGTGCCATAGTCCCACAAACAAATTCGAACACGTTCAATATCCCACATTTAATCTGAGTATTACCTTTTTCAAAACGTTCTTCCAGGAATACCATCTGGGTGTCAAACAGTTTGGATCCAGACCAGGCCCGTGATCTGGGTCCAAACTATTTGCAAAGTTTATCAGCAGATGACACTAGTAGGCAAAGGGTTGAAGTAGGCATGCTTTTCGGAAAGGTTAATTATCTTGGCTTACTTGATTCCCGTACTTTGCTGCCTATTGCGCCTCGACAGAGCGGTAAGTCAAACATGTTGAAAATGGCTAATATAGCTGATTTGAGATTCGTACAGATAAGTAACAACTGCAGGACAAGAAATTTCATCCGAATTCGATATCCCATTTTTAATCTGAGTTTTACCTTTTCCAAAACACCATCAGTGTGTCAGATATTTTGGATCCAGATCAGGCCCAACGTTCTGTTGTGCATGATCTGGGTCGATACTATTTGCAAAGTTTATCATCGATAAAGCCAAAACCGACACTAGTAGGTACAGAGTTAGAGTAGGCATGGTTTTCGGAAAGTTGAATTGAGCTGCGAAACGTGATTTCCAACAATGTGGCATATTGACAAGTGTAGACTCACACGAGCCTTTGCAGCCTCATATTAAGCTTAGAAACTCCAAATGATGTTCACAGAATATTCAAGCGATAAGCAAAGGCTCTGATCAGACTGCGCGTATGCGCAGGCTGATCTGAAGCTTTGCTGGTCGCACCTACCACATAGCTAGAAATCTCATGTCGCGGCTCAATTATCTTGGCTTACTTGATCCCCGTACTTTGCTCCCTATTGCGCCTCTACATGGCGGTAAGTCGAACCGGTTGAAAATGGCTAGTATAGCTGATTGGAGATTCGTACAAATGAGCACCAACTGCAGAACAAGAAATTTCATCCGAATTCGATGTTTCTTGAGGATCTCCTCTGTGGCCTTCACCATGACGACTAGTCCGTACATAGCAAATAGAGTACTAACAACAGTTGCGAGTATGATGTAGAAAAGCGTTGATTTTGGATTAACCTGCAAACAACACACCAATAATAAAGCAATCGACCCTTTGAAACAATTAAGCAGGTACATTGTACCTTGGTACACAGTGAAGAAACAGATGAAATGCTGCAAATGCGATATTTTATCATGGTCTATTCTGTTAGCTAAGGTAAAACAATCTTCATGGACGTAAGGATAGTTTGTGCACCTAGGATTGCATTAATTTTCTTACCTATCTATTTAAATATGTGTTTGGGATGCTCTAAAGAACCGTCTCATTGAGACGGTTCTTTTGAGCACCAACAACATATGTTTTGGTCCAGAAATAAGAAAATATATTTTTTCCAGTACGCACTCTTATCTGGAGGCCTGTACTATTTGGAAAATCTATCTTGTAGGCCATTAATATGTAAAGTTAACCGCCATATGCTCATTACATCATTGTTTTGGTTTGGGTTGTTGTTTAAACTCGTCCCAGTCAACAGCTATGATCATGTCGAGATGGTCAGTTAACCTAACCACAATTTTCCCAGGCAGTAAACCAGTACTTCGTGCACATACTTGCACTTGTAACTGACGCAAACCCTAATTAGGAGAATGACCGTAGAAAATATATCATGATCAATCTCAACGAAAGTATGGGACTAGGCCAAGATCGATCTCACGACCCCTGGATCTGCAATTGACCTTGTTATCGACTGCGCTACGGGGTTCGATATTCTTATTATATCAAAACAGATGGAAAACGTATTTCATTTGTTTACAAAGGTTAACCCATTAAGCTGAATAGAATTTCCCACAGTTATCAATTTGGCCAGTCCATTTCCGTTTTAAGGGTCATGGGATGGTATTTTACACTTTTATTCAAATTTCAATAGAATATTCTTTAAGCAAATAGTGGAGACCATGATCAGATGTCGCGTTCTGCAGCGTCTGGTCTAGGCCTGCACTGTTTACCTACGTCCTACAAAAAGGACGTTAGGCTTATATGGGTTAAGCAAAAAACGATTAAAACAACTCAATGTATGACAAAGTCAACAAAATGGCATTTGCACCCAGCGAGGACTCAGATCAGTCTCACCATCAACCCAGTCAGCAGAGAGTTGTTCGCTGTACACTCAATGGATAGCTGGGGACTAGCTTATGGTGTCTTTAAGCGAACAGTGAATCTCTGTTAAGAATGGGCGGGTGCTTCACACTGCGCCAATGACGTTATATTAGTTTGTAATTCCAGGGGAAACATTGCAACATAATTACCAGGAAGCAGAAACTCAAGAATTACATCCCTTATACAAAAAAGAGAATAAAATCATATCTTTACCATCTTTCACATTGGGTTACCAGTAGTTTGATTAGGATTTGACTGTATTTATGGACTGTAAATACGAGCCTAGAAAGTATTCTCATTATGTCAGATTTGCTTTTTGCGTAATAACTTTCGAGAATGAGGTCATTCAATGTAACACAATGCATGTTGGTAAACAATGTGTACAAATGGCCCCATAGAAAGGACAATTCGCATACAATGTAAATGGAACATGTACAAGATGTTTAACCTCGAAATTCATGATATAACAATGATATCATACGCAGGTACAGGTATCGGATCATAAGTCGACCTACCCCATCTAAGACTCTTTGGTCATCTGTCCACAGCACCGCTTTCACAAACAGAACAAATGGAACAACTACAGCTATCTGCATTGTAAGTATTTCAAACTTGCGCACATTCTTTCTGAAATAAAGTAAGAAAGACAGCATGGATTAGGAATCAATACAATCAAGTACAACACCTGTCCCAGTATACCAAATGGGAAAACAACAAATCACAATAAACATCACAAACAAGAATCAAGAGGTCAGAGTAAAAATACTAAGTGATGAATCGATTATTATGGAAAACCAGTAATGGTCGTCATCCAGTATTGCCCCGAACAAACCTGATTTTGTTGCAAGCGTACAATAGAGGTGGACACCAGACTCCACTTCCATTCAGTTTGGCAAGCACCTTAAAATTTATTATTCGCTATCTGGAAAGTCAAGTAGTCAAATTTGCTCTATGCAAAAGTGCAATTTTTAGCTAGTCTATGAAGCTGAACAGGCTGTTTTAACCTTAATTCGTCAGCAACACAGCGTCGAGTACAACACATAACATCAAGAATTGTCCCAAGATGCACACTTGTTGAACTCCGAAATAAGTATCCTTTGTTGACAATAGCTATTGTCTAAGATAGCCGTTAAAGTAACTCCCTTTTGAAAAGGTTATTATTTACATGCGACCTACAGATTAAATAATTAACTAATCCAAAATGATCGTCAATCATAAAAAAGTGATCAATGAGATAATGCTGAGTATCCACTGCAATCTGTACATGTAACAGTTTAGCAAATAAAGAATACTGCTTATGGAGGAACGAGTACTGACCTAAACTATTTGACGAGTAAGTTGAAAATGGCCACATTACAATGATTATTTCATGCAGCATCAGATATAGAGAATAATATATTGTGTTCCCATGATGTATGAAAATTTCGTCGCGATGGCTTGGCTAAATTCGAATAAACAACGATTCAGCCATTCTGTATATCATATACCTTTATAAGTGTTCCCAAACTAAGAGAGAAAGAAAAAGACAACAAAGAAATATTGCGTACTTGTACTCAGGCTGATAGAAAATCATATCATCACTGGTGAAAGATGCCACAGCTCAAGCTACTTACTAGTAGGTCTGGGAAAAATTATATCTTACTTAAGAAACATTCACTCTTCAAGATAATAAAACTATCTCACTGCACAACACTGGAATATTCATGCTAGGTATTTTATAACAAAAAACATATCAAAATATTATCAACCTATCTGAAATGGTATTTGAGTTATGGAAAACACGTTGGTTTGCGTTTACAATGCATTCAAGGGAGAAGGGAGAATACTCAAACAGCACGGATATCCAGAGATTCTACCCAAATAATATCAAAATATAACTCATGGTATGCTAGTTGTGGAGCGCAACAAAGTTCGTTTAATGTAGATAACTTAAAAGGGAACGCTCACCATATAATTAATGAGCTTTGAAAGAAGGGATTTGTCTATCAAATCAGTTTGCTGCAAATTTTATCAAAATCTCTCAAGAAATAAAGAAGTTATAAGCATTTGAAATTTCCATCTTTTCTTTAATGGAAGCTGCCATATGTGTGTCTTTATGACGCCATAGCCTCCTAATTATATACAGTGTGTGCAAAATCGAAACAAATAAGATTAAAAATAGAATTTTCATTCTATATTTATGAATATGTCTAATATAACAAAATAAGAAATTGTGTGATTATATGCTAAAATAAAGTTTTTATGCATCTTAATAATTTTTCATGAATCTCATTTGCATCTCATTATATATTCAAAATGCCGCTGTGACAGGATGTTATGAAAACTTCATTTATTAATAACAATCTTAATTTTCAACCAATTTTGATCAAGTTTGCATGAAAAGACACATTTACTTCTGGATCTGCGTTTTCCTTTAAACAGTAAGCAAGAGAGGGCAACAAACAATGCATGGGACACTCAGTCATTACCAGATGTATATAGGCCTTCAAAATATTATCAACTTTTCTAAGAGTTTTAAAAGAAGCCCATTCCCACATGTGTTTTGAAGGAATTCGACTGGGTTGCTTAGGGTGTTTCAATAAACTGAGTCGTTTGAAATGTTGGACTAAACTGGGAGGTTTGGATTGTTTATGTTTACTTCGTGGCTTAAATGGACTGCAGGTTTGACGTTAAGGTTGACTTGGTGATATTTTGGTTTATGAAAGGAATGGGCGAGTCTGTGTGTTTCAATGGGCGTTGTGGATATTGTACTATAAGGGGTATTTCACTGAACTGAGTGGTCTGGATGTTTCAATGGACAGGGTGGGTTGGATTTTTAGCTGACTATGGTGTTTGAATGTATCAGTAGACTGGTTGATATGAGTATTTCAGTGGACTAGGTGCGTTAACCTGTTCAAATGGACTTGGTGGTTTGGCATGCAAGTGGACTGGGTGGTTTGTAGTTGCGCAATGGTATGATAGTTTCCGTGGACTGTATGACTGTAAGTATTTCAGTGGATTTGGTTGTTTAGGGCGTTAGTGAACAGCGTGGTTTATGGTGTTTCAGTGGACTTTGAGGTTTGGAATGTTTCCGTAGTTTGGGTGGTAAGATATTTATGGTGTCTCAGTGGACTTTGTGGTTTGGGGTGTTTCAATGGCTTTGGTAGTAAGGGATCTTTCAACTGGTATTTTGGGGTGTTTCAGTGGACCAGTGATTATAGGTGCTTTAGTGCCCTGTGTGGTATCCAATGTTTCAATGTGAACAAACGAGGTATATACTTCTCAAACTCATTTTATAGTTTTCCATAGAGTTCAATGCAATAAACCTACTCGTTTGGCATTCAAAACCCTTGATTTCAGTGAAATATGCAGCGGTTACTGTGATTGCTTCAAGCTACAGATTCAAATGCAGATCGCATACTGGATGGTCCAAATATTGCTTTTTTACAGAAAAGTGCATTTTTTCAAAATATGATTATCGAGTCCAGAACTTTCAACCAAATATTTTAAGGCTGAAAATGTGTTCCTTAAACACTTTTCATGTTTCTGATCTTTTGAAATAAAGGAGAGATAACCTTGACTTTTTGGGTAGAATTTCGAAAATGTGACATTTTGCATTTTATGAACCATAGACATCCATCAGACTTTCGAGTGAGTGATTCGCATGAACAGCCATAGCCCATTGCATTTAACAGCCCCTAGTTTTTTTCAGAATTTGGCAAATCACATCATCTTGCTGGTTGTACAAAAGACTCAAAACTACTTTAAAACATAAATATTGATATAAATTAGTAAAACATATACATTTAGACCGAAATATAAAAATCCTATCGTAGTGAAAATATGGTCAAAACAAGTTTTTCACATACCACTGAAAATCTCGTTGCGTTTGAAGGAAAGCGTCGTAAGATGTCGAGTGTCAAAGTGGTAGGACTTGTGTATTGAACCCTGTGGAAATTTCTATAGTGATCCTTATTGAAGTTTGAGTAGTAAATGCAAACCAAAGGGTTACCAAATCCTGTGGATATGTGTTATCAAAATTATCTCCACATTTCGTTACCCCCAATTAGGCAACAAAATGGGTCGCATTGTAGACCCGCAGTTTGTAAACTTGCCAACGTATTTTGGTACCGGATCCAGCGCACAAGGTTTTGATGTATCTATCAAACTATGGATCCTTTCTAAGCAGTTTCCCAATACTTACGCGTTGACCTTGACGAGTGGAAAACAGCAGCAACAGCAGCAACATGGAGGCGTTCTTATAGAAACCTTATGAGGTGCCATTTTCTCTATCATACTGTGCTTCCCGCCAAAATAGTGAAATATCAGCGTTATGAAGATATAGATGCACACGGAGAGGTAACTGAAAGCAATAAAAGGAAACACGTGTTCAGAAAAGAAACCATGGTGATCAATAAATAAAATGAGGGCAAGCTGGTCCCTATCGCACCTGCGCTAATACCTCATTCAAACATGCGCGGATCCAGAGGGAGGGTGCAGGGGGTCCACCCCCTGGAAAAATCATAATGCTACATGTACATGTATAGGGTTCCTAAGCAATACTGGTCGAAATCTCCTTGAAAATCACAAAGCTACATGTACCAAACAAGCATTCAATGTTAAGCCATTATCGACCAGCAAGCGAAACGCCATTTAATAGGTTAACGCGCGTAAGTATTGGGGTCGATGATGACTCGTTTTAGTGGTATTTGGATCCTCTCTGCCCTCACCAACTCAAAATCGTTGTAAAATTTGGACCCCCTCTGACAAACACAACATTCTGGATCAGCGCTTGTAGATGGTCTAAGAGTCTAAATATTGGTCGGAGTCTTTATCTACATATACCAGTAAACCTTGTGTAATGCCCTCGTGAGTCCGCGCATGAGAGCCTTGTTCCTTGTCAATGCCACAAGTACCAACATCGCATATGCTGGCTCAAGTTTGACTGCATGGTCCAAGTATGCCTCCATAGAACATACCATGCAGTGTTATACTCATAGATACAAGAAAGAAACGCATCTATTAAGGTTTACACCCGATATTGTTTTTTGTTGTGTCTGAAAACTAACAATTTCACCATGAAGAAAGCTTGAGTCCTTAGTTACTCACTGTGCTCCAGCGAAGACTCTGGCCAGACGGGGCGAATGCCCAATCTGATCTGAGTTCACGTTGGGCGCGCACACATTATGTTATGATGGTTTTGTTAAGTCATGGCTGGTTTCACTCAATAATTTTGTGTACTATATATCCAATATGTAATGACCTGTTTCAGTGTGGTTTTTCATAGCCAAAGGCAAAACAATAGCTATTAAATGTAACCTATGACTGCATACTTGTCAACTTTAGATTGTTTAACCCTTACCATGCTAGGATACACCCTGTGACGAAAACAGTATACATCCAGATCAAAAGATCAGAATTCAGCTGATTAGGGTCTACACTGTTTTCCCTTCTGCTTTTAAATAAACTCGTATTTGACGAAAATCATGTAGTTTAAATAGATACCTGCTGGGGAGGAGTGCAGTATTTTGAACTACTCATTATGATAAAGGTTAATAGTTTAAATACTTGACAAAAAGGCAATGACGTGCCTCTGCACGAACGCTGTCTGATCAGTGCGTTTAGAAATGTGATGTCGTTACTATATGCTCAATAATGCATGCACAGATTGTCTCTGTAGCCGGAAAGACTGGTTTTAGTCTTACTAGGTAACTACATTAATTGAGCCGCGACATGATATTTTCAACAATGTGTTATGTGCGACCAGCAAAGGCCCAGACCAGCCTGCGCAAACGCGCAGTCTGATCAGAGCCTTTGCTCGTCGCTTGGATATTCTATGGATATTAAGCTACTGACCGAACATCATTTAGAGTTTCTAAGCTTAAAAGGGGGCTGCACAGGCTTGTCTGAGTCTATTTATGTCAAAATGCCCATTGTTGGAAATCATGTTGCGGCTCATATATGCAACCCTGACGACAATTTTTTTAACTATCGAGTTGTTACTGTGTACTGTCAAATTAATGCATTGCCATATGTAATATTGATCAGCAGGGAAGCATATTCAAAATTGTCTTCTGAATCCCTTTTATTTTCTGCAATGATATTTTTGTATTATTTGTAAATATATTGATATACAAAAATGAAAACAGAGTTTAAACTGAGACATGTTTTCTCTTGGTGCGGCTTACACTTGGCGTAAACGTATGATCGTTCTCAAGTGCATGTTTTTCTTTAATTGAATTTGGTGTTATTAGCTTTTGGGGCGACCGGTGTAGGTTCCATGCCCTGTTTGTATAATTAGTGATGTCATCCGTTAAGAAATGTTTAAAAGTGGCAAATTATAACTTGGCGGGAAACACGGATTTTGCTATATGCGAACAGTGACCTATATCTAATATAGGTCACTGATGCGAACAACAAAGGCGCAGACCAGCCTGCGCATCCGCGCATGCTGGTCAGCGCCTTTGCTGTTCGCTCTCTAGACAGTATGGTAGCTAAAGTTGACTCATCCAAAAAGTCAATATTCCTAGCTAGTCTTTATAGCTGAGCAGACTGAGTCGAGCCCTGCTTGGTCAGAAACCCCGAAGACAGGATTTCTCGCGTCGAGGATAATAATCAGAACGTTAATACCTGATCTTCTTGTTTTCTAATTAAAAAAAACAAACAAAAAACATCCACACTTAAAATGCCCGTTTGCCATTCGCGTAAATGGGGTTTAAAAATTTAAGATTTCCGTAGATCTGGTAGCGTATTATTGAACTCTAAAAAATGGAGTTCTAGCGAGGATTGAACAAGGAACCTATCATCTACGAAGCCAACACATAAACACTAGAGTAAAACAAATATTAACGCCAAGAATGTCATCGAAGCGTCGCGTATTTTCATTTTCACTGTATACTCACAATGGTATTCACGGTGCTTAAATAACTGCAAACATCTAAGACTACTTATAAAGCGCAGTGGCTTAGAGGAATTCGGTGCTCGACTTGAGACCAGGTTCAAGCCTCACCAGAGACAATGAGTTGTGGCCTCGGGCATGTCATCGTATTTTCTGCATAATACACTGCAACCCAGGAAACGAACCAACATGACTGAAAAATGTTGACCAGAACAAAAAGGATCACATACACGAAAAAGACGGACTTCATCGAATAAAGGAGACAAAGATCAAATGCCGCGGTACTAGCATATGCAATTTCTTGCACACCATTTCGGGGTTTCTGCTGTTTTACCCATGTGAGCTCACATACAATGTACGCCATACATGTGCCAACTCTATCGAACAGCCATGCGTCGAGAGACATGTGACGTCATTATTATGTTAAAGTGGCGTCATTATATACAGGAACTTCTGGGGCCTTAATTTAATTATGAAAATGCATTAATTTTAGGTGTGCAAGAAAAATAATCCATTATTTGTGTGAGAATGGGATACAAATATTCTTCCCTCGAAATCACCGTTTGTCATCACTTGGCTGCAAGCCTCGTGATGTCAAACGGTGATCGTCGGGACGGATTTTCTATACCACCCTTACACTCATTATTGATTCTTATAGTCCGTTTGTGAGAAAGTCAAAAACAGGAACTGAATTTATTTTGAAATTTTGAGCAGCAACCCATCATCGAATACTTCAACTGATCTACAGTATGTTTTCGGCTGCTGCATATCTTTAAATGACCAAGGAAGCAAATACTATGAGCCCTAACCAAAGTACAGCAGCAGATAAATGTTCATGAACGGCGGGGAAAGAATACATGTAATTGGTTGACGTACATGTACTTAGTACTGTAACAGAGTTATTACATAAGTGTTCCATGTTTGTTACACCATTTCTTACCATGATGTCACGAGATCTACCAGAATTGTACTTCTTGGAACCAGGAGCGAGAAAGAGGACATCAAGGACGTCATCTGAAAATGTCAAACAGTAATAATTCAAAGCTATTGAACGCCTAGCCGAATAAGCTGTGATCTATGTTGAACTCTACTTGCTAGCAACGACTTGTGTCGTCTGATGGAACAGTTTGGAAACAGTTAAGTTCAAGATCAGGACCGACCGAACGGGAAAATGCCCAGGCTAAGGTGAGCCTCGCGTAGCTCACATGCCAGTTTGTTGTTTTGTCATGCTGTGGAACCAATCAAATTGATATTCGAGCCCATCAGGAGTCATCGCAGGTACTCACTGTGTTGTGTCCTTGAGTAAGACACTATTTCCTCTGCTTTAGTGCTTATTCAACCTAGGTATTGTTTCGATATGACAGAAACAGTATTGGCAGGGACGTTAACTATCAATTGAAACAATACTATAATTTGTTGATCACAGTTTGCAGTTTAACAGCCATCACTTATACATGTAATACAGCGAGATTTCAAGATGATGTTAGCATTGTACCAAAATATATTCTCTACATCGTACTAGACCATCTACAGGCATGGCGGCATCAATTCAAAAAATAAAATAGTACATGTATCAAATGTTCTAAAAAAGTAGACCACTAGAAGATAATACGTTGCTTCCCGTGATGGCTGACGTATTATTTGACTTTTTGGTAACTGTAAAGGCGGCACCTCATGAATGCGTAATTAGGACTGGTCAACCTTAGACATAGGTAAACGCTGAAAATGAGGCGCGGTTTTATTCAAAAGTAACTGTATCCTCTTGCGCCATTACATAAGTATAGACGCAAAACACATTATTTAGTCATTAAAGCGACAGCAAATTAACCGAATCTGAAAATGTCTATTTAACATAAGCATAGAGGCAAACATTGTGGACCAAGATCAGACTGCTCCTGTAGGAGCAGTCTGATCTTGGTCCACACTGTCTGTCTATGAGGCTTCAAATATTTAAGCGGACGACAAAGATTGTACGCTTTACGGGTTAATAAATGTGAGTTCAGTGTGTATACGGTTAGGATTTTCATGAAATGCACGCACGTTTGCACGGCCCAGACAACTAATTATTTCTTCGCCAAATTATAAATAGAGCCGGATTTCCCTTGTTTAGCAGATGAAATAGCCGAACCACGCCCAGATATGAATATCAAATTGCCGCCTTTACAGTAAGCGAAAAGTCTATTAATACTTACAGGATACAAACCCAACAAGGTCAAGGTCTTAAATCTTTTGCTGACATCCTTGAATTTGTAGTAGCGGCTACGTAGCTGTGCGTAATAAATGATCCAGCTTATCACTGTCAGCAAACAGCAAATACCAATTACAATAGCTTCTCCAAAATTAGCAGTTAAATCTGAAATAAACGCAAAGTAAGAAAGATTGCAAACATCAGGAATCGATACAATCAAGCACCACACCTGACCCAGGACACCAATGGGAAAGTGACAACGTCACCATTAGACACCACAAACGAGAGCCAAGACATCAGCCCTTTCCCAGCAGGTGACCACAAGGCATCAACAAACAGACGTGCATGAAAGCATAACAAAACAAGACAGAAATAACATAAATGATCCTAAAAAGAAGCACCGCCTTGGAACGGTCAGTAAAACTATTTTACTGGAGGGCTTAATCCGGTTTAACGGTGCACTAACCTCACCTTTAGTTCAGATGTGGATCAAGACACATAGATGTTTGGTTTGCATGAAATCCCCCATAACTCAATGCAGCATCTCCTAGAACACACAAATCAAGATATAAAAGGGAGACACAGCAAAGACAAGGACCCAACAGCAAACAAAACCGAACACCGGAGCAAAAGAAATCCAACAGGTAAACCCCTGTCTTGTACAAGTCTTGTAATGCGATATAGATTATATTATAGGGATTACACATGCTTTTTCATGCATTAACATTTGCCGGTCCCGAGAAAATTGTTTGAACACGAGACCAAGGGACACAGCAAGTGTTAGAGAAATGAAACAAACATGTGTGATCGTTATTCATGCATATTTTACCTTGAAAAATGCACCAATTTCAACTTATGGCTCGTACATCAAAAAGCCGACGGTAGCCCAATTTCGTATGCAGTAAAACCTGTCTTCGGCGACCACTCAAAACGAAGACGAAAAATTGGTTTTCAAGATCGATTATTGCTTAATGCAGGTCAATAGTATAATTGCAGAATGCTCCGCAATACTTTCGACCTTCATTAAGCTACCATTTGTCTTTAAGATATTTGTTTTGTCTAGTTTTGAGTGGCCGTTGAAGACAGGTTACACTGTAGTGGTAGACTAAGCAATAATTAAATTAAATGTACCTTTGGTCATATCTTATTTTGAAAAGGTTTTTGCTTACGGCCGTTGCTTTTTTGAAACATAAATAAATTGTTTATTTTCTATAACATGCCTCATAAAGGTTAGATTGATGTGCAATTTTGTTAAACGGAGAAAAAGAATCAATTATTTTCATCGCCATTGCTATATTCACTTGAAACACTATCCCACAGTTAGAATGATTCATGTCCCCTTGATGTATTTATTAATCACATTAAGCATAAGTACCTTGAAAATAGACATCCGTTGTTGGAAACATGTCCGAACACACCAGGCCGGGTTTTCCAGCATTTTTCTGACTTTCGTTGTTGGTGTTGGATAAAGGAAAAATGTAGGTGACGTTCGTCATCGTGTGTCTAAGATACTGTATCAATTCGGTAGCATCACATTTTCAATCCACCTGGTAAACGAAGCAATAGTTAACCCTTAAAGCGCAAAGAAAAAAATTGCATCTGAAATTGTCGTCTGCTGAAGTCATCTTCTGCAAATAATTGCCTTACATTACTGACGAATTAAGTATAGAAGCAAACAGCGTGGACCCAGAACAGACTGCTCCTACACTGTTTGCCATAGAGGCTTCTTAAACATTTCAGCAGACGAGAAAAGCAGACGACTTTTGTTGGGATTGGTGCATTTAGGGTTAAACCCATTTATGCTAATTGAAATCGTTCGACCTGCCTGTTTTAGTTTCGTGATGTAGTTGGTCTTTAAATTGTACATGCACGTGTAAAATGTTTATGGGCACACTTGGTACTACTTTAAATTTATTTTTTATAATATAAAGTTATTACATGTATAACTGAGATATTAGCAACAGAAATAAATGCTGTTGACTTTTGCCAAGTTTTGGACTCAATATGAAAAGGTGAGATACTTTGTTTGATTTGGTTCTTTATGTCCCAGTCAACAAAATTTCAGCTATGCTGGGACGGGTCTTCCTGGGTTGAACCAGTACTAAGCTAGGATAAATGTGTCTTGCTCAAGAACACGACACAATTTTTTGTTTGCTTTGATTCTTTATGTCCCATCAACAATCTTTCAGTTGTTACATAGGGACGGGTCTTCCTGTGTTGAACCAGTTCTAAGCTAGGACTAATGTACCTTGCTCAAGGACGCAACGCAGTGACGCTGGTGAGGCTCGAACCCGCGGTCCCTAGGTCTCGAGTCAAGCACTCTACCACTGACCCACTGTGCCCCCCCAAAAAGGTGAGATACCGTCCGTGCAAGTGATTAAGCATCTTCGCAAGCCAAGGGTACCAAGTCCACTTCGTTCCTTGCGTAAGGAACGAAGTGGACTTTATGCCCTTGGCGTGCGAAGATAGTGATGGGCGAAATGTACAATTAAACCACTATGGTGTTAGTTAAAAATTAAGTCTGTATTAAAAGAGGATTTGTTTTCAACTGAGATAACAATACCTCAGATAAAGGATATGTACATGTATTACTATGATACCACTTTAACAAAAACAACAAAAACATGAAATATCTTATCTCATACTTTACAACGTAACTAGACTAGCTACTAATACAAGTAAAACATTGTATTGATATTTTTTCCATTTCCGAATGGTTATGTCCATGGCTAGTCTATAAATTTAGTTGTCTTGAAGTGGAGTTGTATGATTAACTTAGCACCAGCCTACAGACTAGCTACAAAGTATGAATATTATGTTTATTTGAAATAAAATGATATCACTATTTGACTAGTTCTAGGCCTTTGGAAAGGCTACAACTTAACCTATGTTAATAGTTGAGCAAGCCATACAGTGAAATATAAGTTATAATCGTATCTCAGGCAAAGAAGCAGTTAGTGATTTGATGCGCATTGAGTTTACTGTCAGGTGCTTTAACATGTTAGAAATTAAATAAAATTTGCTTTAACGTGTACAACTGTGAGAACCCTAGTGGCATTTTAATCATATTTTGCACTTTTCTTATAATTGTCATAACAAAATATGACTGTCAGTAACATAAGATACCTTGTTAAAAATCCACGAGCTGCGTCGAGATGCTGTCGCAAAACAAGTAATTCAAACCGAGTATCACACCTTCTGATTTATTTGTGAACATGTCTCACTATACAGTGATAGTACATGTATACTTAGAAACTCTCTGTATTAAAAATGTTGCCAAAGCAACGTCATGTAACCTGTTCACATGTAGTTACGGTTACTGATACGGTGTCGCAAACTGAAAACATTCCTATATTCGACGCCTAAAAATATCTGCAGCAAACGAAATTTCGAATTGTGTCGCTGCCTTCAAACATCCGAATAAGCCCTGATATTCCATGTGAATCATCTGCCAGCAGATGATTCACATGTAATATCAGGGTTTATTTCCCACGAAATCTAAGAAATATAGAACAAAGTGTAACTTTTAGTGCAGTAGTGATTAGCGCTCTAAGGACTGAGTGATAATTGGCATTGTACTTTTGGTGCTATCAACATCTGTTAACATAACATCATTTGCGTCAATAACGCTATAACAGGTATTAAAGGTCGTTATACAAGATGTTTCCTATTAAATGACGATACTGAGGATTGATCAGTGGAAGCAGGCGGAGCCTTCTCCCATAAGGGAAACAGCTCCGTGTAAGGTCCAAAAATAGCGTACAGAATACAACATAATAAGTGTTTTTGTTTGTATGTATTTTCTTCCAGTTTGACAGCTGTTTATTGCCACTGCACATTTTGAAAGCAGCACAAATCAGCTTGAGAGCTTCAATTTTGTATGATTAAAGCTGCTATATATATTAACAGTTCTTTCTTCATTCACAAACAAGGTGAGCATATTCGCATATCTATATGTACATGTACAAGATTAATAAAATCAGTCAATTATACAGCCGGTAGAGTTCGAAAACCACAGACAAATCAGAGACCAGGGCCTAGAATTACAGAACAGAATAGAACATATTATAGTGCTTGGTGTAATCAGTCTTTCCTCAAATATATGTACATCGAAATACAAAAAGAAACATACATTTATTAGGGATACAGAAATAAGTCACATACTTGTTTGAATTTGTTTCCCAAAACTTAACAGTCGAAGTAAACTTAATAGTTTCTTGTCAATTAAATAAAAAAAAATACATTCTTGAAGTTAAGTAAAGCTAAGTGAATATTTAACTTTAAGAAAGATTATAATTCTGATTGGCGTTTAGTCCCTGAACGCTACCGACTGTATCTATTCACGGATTTTGATTCTCTGACTGTATGTTGTTTAAAAGTCTGTAGAGACTGTATTCACCGTCTGAATTTAAAACCCGCCAATAATTTGGTATATACAAACCAGTCTCAGACCTACGTGTAAATCTAACTCTATGGTGTATGTCAGTCAGTATAAAAAATCGAGTCCTCTCCCTTTTCCTGCTACATAATTTGATTCATCTCCCTTTGACTACAATGACGATGTTCATAACAGATAGAGCACAGATTAGCAGGAGCAGTGGCACTATTAGTCTGTACTCTCTCTGCTATCCAGGAAAACTAAAGAAACAAAAATATATAGTAGAGTAAAATTGTCACGTAATGTGATATGCTCTTCAGAAAAAGAGACTTGAAGTCCACGGTATTGCTCACTATTGTGTTGTACTTGCTATAAGCATACCTGTATGTTTAATGCAATAAAATTATGTTATGTTATGTTCTTTGCTATTTAACGTTAGAAACGACGTACATGTAACAACCAGATTTTCATGAATCTTATTTGTTATTTTTTTAGCTTTCTTTCTTCAACAATTAACCCTTAATGCGCCATTTGCAACAAAAGTCGTCTGCTTTTCTCGTCTGCTGAAATGTTTAAGAAGCCTCTATGGCAAACAGTGTGGACCCAGATCAGATTGCTCCTATAGGAGCAGTCTGTTCTGGGTCCACACTGTTTGCTTCTATACTTAATTTGTCAGTAATGCAAGGCAAATATTTGCAGCAGACGACTTCAGCAGACGACATTTGCGGATGCATTTTTTCTTGGCACTTTAAGGGTTAAAGCAATACAAGATCAGACAACAATTAGAGCAATATAAAAAAAGTTAGAATATAATCATGTAATTGTTGAGAGTCTCACAATATGATAAAAACTCTAATTGTTGGACGGGTCCACTCGCCTTGTGACAACGTATACCACCGTGTTGTAGCGTGTTCGCAACTCGTTTAAAACATATCTCTAACATAATCAGCGTACACCAATGTACTTGCTGACTTTCTCATACGTCGGTAGGGTAAAGTCGGGTAAATTCGGACATCAGGTAAATTCGGACACACAATTGTTTTGTTTGTTTTGTTGCTTTACGTCCCAAGTCAACAGCTAAGGTCATTACGGGACGGTCAGTTCACCTAACCACACTTTTTCCTGGGCAGGCTTGAACAAGCGGACAACCAGTAATTCGTGCACATACTTTCGTTTGTAACTGACAACAACCCTTCTTGAATGAATCAGCGGAAGGGAGGAGAATGACCGTAGAAATTATTTCACGATCAATCTTCATGAAAGTATGGGACCGGGCCGGGATCGAACTCGCGACCCCTGAAATTGCAGTCAGACACGCATCTGTAGCCACACACGTTACCGATTTGCAAACAGTGGAAATCCAGATGAGACGGCTCCTTATGAGCCGCCTCATCAGGATTTTCACTATTTGATTAGTTAATTTATTTTTTATTCCAATAACTGACCTATGAAACAAACAAGGTGGCTGTCCGAATATACCCGACTTTACCCTATACGTTGGTGCTAATACTTACGTCGTAGTGTGACATGAAGATCAGTTCCTGGAAGTTGAGTCATTCTGACCAAAATGCTTTCTTTCTATTACAGCAAAAATGCCGTGTCATGAAACTTAATAGCCAAAATAAAAATAGCATGACAAACTACTGTCCTGCCAGCCATGAGTGACAGTGACGTCATTTTTTGTTTACAAAGTTACAAGAATATCACCTGTGCATTAATCCTATCCGCAGGATAGGATAAATACACATGTGATCTATCGATTCGCGTTAGCTCAAATGGAGTATGCAAGTTACTGTTTTGCTTAGAAATTGTCAACAAAATATAACGTCGTTGCCACTCTTGGCTGGCACGACAGTACATTTCTGCAAAAAATCAGGAACTGTCATTAAAGAATAAGCTTTTAGTGACGGGTATAGTTACAGACAGCAGGTCACGAAAAAAGTATCTTATGAAAATATCTTTTTAAGCTATAACACTGTCAAATTAAGCACAATAGACATGAAACTTTCAGGGAAGTTACAAAATAATATAAGTCCAATGAGGGCTTCGCATCGTAAACTCAGGTTTGGGTCCATTAATGTTCTATGCATTTACTGCTTTTTTGTAATGTTTTGTAATATGTTGAGATTAGATTCATGAAATTTACCTCCTGGTTATATCGTTTCTTACGTTCAATAGCAAACAAGAGTTGAATTTACCCGTATGTCTGAGATTGGTTTGCTAGGAAAGAACGGGTTTCTGACTTAACCCCTAAAAGTCTGTGGTGTCGGCAATCCTGAACATATTTCGAATCATAGTGTCACATGAGTGACAAGACAATGATAATTTTATTATTATGTAAAAGCTAATATCCCGAGTACAGTCACAGAAGTGACATCTCCAAAATCAATCAAGAGACTCATAAGCCGCTTTTAAGCCTTACATCCCACCTGGCTAAGTTTCTAGGAATTGAAGTACAGGTGATTTCAAACCCATCTAGCCGACTTATCAATACACCAAACCCCTGAAGTTTTGCTTATGAACGATTTTTTTTATGATTTTTTTTTTTAAAAAAGGCTCATTTTCCACATTTTCCGATATTTTCGAAAATAATCAACTGCACATACTAATATCATTGTATGCATTTTATTTTATGTAAACATGTTAGACCAAACATAATGCAACTTGATCAGCCCATGTTTTTACAGTTATTCTTTCAAGACTGATGTCCACTTCTGGTTTTATCCTGAAATTTTAAAGGTCATTTAAATGGCATATGCCAAAGAAGTTTTTTTATTTTTTTAAAAATAAAACAGTGAAGACTATTCATAATAAATAATTGCTGAAAATTTCAATGCCATGCCACAGATAATAAAGCGTACAGAGCAATGCAAAGTTGATATGCAAATTGCATGGTTAAAGCTAAACTCTTTGAATAAGCTGCTGATAGTGGCTGTTTTCATGTTAACGTAGAAGAGAAACAGAGAGTTCAATTGTCATAAGAACCTTTGATTCTTTTTTTATCTTATATCACAGCTATCATTAACATCTAAAAACTAGTTGAAATATAAATGGATAACATATCTGAGGAATATATTATATCACAGTAAAAGTGTGACTCTTTGAAATGAAGGTACCGCTACTCTGACTTCGTCTGTTCAAGATCTCCCTGTCATTTTGAAATGGCATAATTTTCAGAGTCTCGAAAAAGCCTTGATTTTTTTTATGGAATTGAAATTTCGTAAGAGCGATGTTTACTCTCTGAACAGGCGCAAAAATATGTGTAGGTGGCCACTTATATCTTCGGTTCAGTGTATATCTTTTATTTTAAATGTTTTGGATATTTAACAGTTGTAAAAACTTTCTAGTCAGAAATAGGAACAAAAGGACAAATATGATATGAAACGAAACGGAAATGCTCCTGAAAATTGGTGTAACGATTGGATTCGAGCCTCGGACCATGAGTACTATCGAATACTTTTCGTTCGTCTTAATTAATTACAATGATATTATTGTGATTTTAAATATACCTGTGTCTCCTATTAACATCAATGCACTTGTCTTGTATAACTGGAATAACTGCATTCTTTCGTGAATCGCACTGTCGGGTACAGCTTTTAGTATATGCCCTTATAACATGCACAGGCTCAGACATTTTGTTAAAATTTGATAGTATTATTAACATCGACATTTGTGGTCTATAAGCAAGTTGCCCCGGGGTAAATAAATGTTGATAACTGTACCTGATGCGCCTTCAAGTACAGTGAAACCTACTCTTACTGGTTAAAATCAATCGGAAAAAAAACTTAATGGGTGGTACCACACCGGATAGGCGGCAATCGAAAAAGTTAATACTATAGGCGAATGACGATAAAACTGCTAGAAACATAGTTTTCGATTGCCATTTGTCGCCCGACTGGCGACAAATGGCAATCGAAAACACTGTTCCAAGCTATTTTTGATCGCGTTCGTCGATTGTCAAAAAAGCGTTATCGATTGCCGTCAATCCGGCGTGGGTACATATGTCTAGATAACAAAAAACCAAAAACGGCTAGGTGCTTTATGTGCATTTAGTCCGTCCAACAGCTTAGTGACCCCTTTCAGATCAAACGAGATACAATCGGAGCGCAGTGGCTCAGTGGTAGAGTGCTTGACTCGAGACCGAGGGGCCGCGGGTTCGAGTCTCACCGACGTCACTGCGTTGTAGTCCTTGGGCAAGACACATTTATCCTAGCTTAGAACTGGTTCAACCCAGGAAGACCCGTCCCTGTTTAACTGAAAGATTATCGATGGGACGTAAAGAATCAAATCAAACAAACAAATAAAAACGAAATACAAGTAGTGCCAGCGAGATGCTTGATGAGCTTGAGTGGCCATCTCTTGAGGCCCGTAGGGATGGGTCCTCCCTGCTTCTCTTTTATAAGATACATTCTGGTGCTGTGTCTATAGAAAAAGACAAGTACCTGAGCCCTGCTCAAAGTTTGAAATCAACCAGGGCATCACACAGTGCCAAATATTGTAGATACCAGACATACAGTGATACCATGAAGAACTTATTTTCCCCCCGAACTATTCCACAGTGGAATAGTCTTTCTCCTTCGGTGGTCAAATCCCAGACTACTGAAGAGTTTAGGGCACTCCTCATTTAGTCAAAACACAGTCGAAAGATTTTTTTTGTTTTGTTTTTTTTCTTCAAAATTCTAAATTCGCACTGATTGCATGCGATCGTTCCATGTAGAAAGAAAAGAAAAGAAACTGTTATGTCCTCCAATGAAAAGAACGGACTAGCCCCTTTTTTGTTTGGGGTGGTGGTCAGAGTCTGCTCTGATTGCAACTGCCTTTCACAAATATAAGCTCGGGTAAACAGATATAAACAAGTCTGGGGCTTATTTCTGTATCCCTTTCAAATGTAAAGTCTTGTGTATATGCTTTGTTTGTATCTTGATGTACTTTTATTTGAACAAAATATTATTTATACTAAATATAAGCTTTGTCCTTTGCATCTGATTTAAGAATTGCGTTTTCGCTGAGTGAGACGATCCCAAATGCATCTGACAAATGACTAAAACTTAAAAAAAACATCATGCTTTGGAGAATCGTTCTCGAACGTAAATATACTGGCAGACGTTAAAAACGCAACACTTGTATATGTCTCGAAAAAGAAGGCAAACCAGTTATTTTGATTGCATGTTAAAGAGTACAGATATCACATGGAAAACTTGTCCAAATGTGATTTTTAGACAGGGGTCAACTATTTATTGTGACAAAATGTTATCATTGAAAGATTCCCTACTTCTTTTAATAAAACAATGCTGGAAGCATCAAATTTGTGTCATGGACTTTGTTAGTGATCGTATTGCGATATCGCTTATTTACGTATTTGACGTTTATCTGTTTGTACCCTTTTCACCAGTGACAAAATTCATACGGAGAAAATAACGTCGTAGGGTTTTGTTGTACAATTAAAACGGAAGTGTTTGCTGAAGAACCCAACTCATCATGACATTATCGAAGCAAAGCCAGTTTATATACAACTGTTTTTGAAAGATATTAAGGGAAGTTAGTGTTGCGTTTTTAAAGTCCGTCAGTATATATTGGAAAATATATCTCCAATAGGTCTGACCCTAGACACGTGGGCCCGGAATTACAATGCCACCTTAGAGTTAAGGAAGACTTAAGTTACATTTAAGTATTGATTTTCCAGGATGCGTAAAATAACGTTTCAAACTGATTAAAATCAAATTAGTTTTATTTTTTCTGTAGATCACAATGAATGATACCTTTGACCACAAGTATTGCATCGATCCAGGCAATTTATTTAGCGTTAAAATAGAATGTTGAAATATTAATACTTAACTTAAGTCTTCCTTAACTTTAAGGAGGCATTGCAATTCCGGGCCCAGGATTCTTGAACTTTAATACGAGCAGAAAGATATAGTACAAGTCCATGTGCGGATCCAGGATTTCTGGAAAGGGGGTTCATGTGTATAATGGTGAGGGGGTACATGTATCTCGCTTTGCTGGTTTTATCTATTTTTTTCTTAAATATCGCTGAGACCAAATCATTTCATTTTCATAGGATATTTAAAAACGGGGTGCGGGGAGGGGTTTCGAGCGAACCCTCTGAACCCCTTCTGGATCCACGACTGAAGCCGATGGATCGATGTGGCAGGTTTTCAGTAAGAACTGCTTTCTCGTGTATAGAGCAAACAAAAAGTATCACATGTCTGTCAATACATAGAGATCAATACTACTGTCAACAGAAGAAGAAATACCACATGGCCCCAGATAAGTCATCATCTGATTATTATTTAAACCCCGGCCTATGTAAGATAATATAATGGTACTCCCAGCAAACACATACAACGCCGAAACAACGTCGTTTCAACGTCCTCGCATCGACGTTGTTTTAACGTTTTGCGTCTACAGAGTATCATTATCAACGGTCGCAGATAAGACGTGTATCGAAATCATTATTTTCCTAATTCTAGAGTACCAGAATGATCATTTTTCTTATCTTATTCTTTGATAAGATATTTTCTTATCATATCTCGAGATAAGACGAGCATCATAATATTTCTTATCTTAGCCCTTGTAAGACATAGGGACGTTTTCTTATCCCAACTCTTGATATAACGTAATCATTTCCCTTTCCTGTAATTATTCGTGGGCCATTAACAGCCAATCAGCGAAACGCCATTGGAATGGCGTTTCGCTGTTGGGCCGATAGCGGCCCGAGATAAACGCTGGCTGGGTTGGCACTTTCAAATTTCCAAATCTATAGTAAAATGATAAGGCATATTGTATATTAAAATCACCATGGCAATTTTACTGCAATAAATTGAACGTTTGTTTCTGTGAAAAGATAGAAAGAAACATGTACAAGATACTTCCAGAATCCGAATCAATGAAATAATATGTGCGAACGCAACACCATCTCATCTGGAGCCGAGCTAACAGATCTAAAATATATCATAACTAACCTTATTTATGCAGAAGAATGCTAAACCTGACACATCAACTGTGCTCCACAATTATCCGTGTTCATTTAAATCAGGCTGTAAAAACGTGCTGAGAGGCTACAAACATATGTATTGAGTGAATGAACAGATGAAGACAGCTTTCTACACTGTAAATTAATGAGGAATAAAGAACAGTATGGTGGTACGTTTGTACCATGAAAGATTAATGAACTGCGAATTACTGTTATTAGCCCCGCTTCGTCCAGGATTTAGAATTACTCAGGATTTTCTCGTGAACGAGTAATTATCGAGCCGTGTCGCTAGAAAACCTATCTTTGGGTTTGCGACCAGTCTGCCAATCGAAGACAAAGATCAGCCTGCACATTCTCGCTGTCTGATCATGCTTCATGCTTCGATTGGCTCTCTATGGGTAGCCAAGGGTACACCATTTTTCCGGCCGAAAACTAACACTGAACAGGTTGTGCGGATGCGCAGACTGATTGGATTCTTCACTGTACGTGCACATGCCAAATCGGTTCATACACGTATATTGATTTATTGTGTTATGGGGATGTTGCTTTCAAAAGCTTTTACTTGTATGAATGTTTCCTGTATAATTCTAGGGTTCGGTGCAAAATTAATCGGTCCCATTCAACGACAGAATTCCAGCATCTGCAATTTTTTGTCAGGACATTGCTTGGACTTTTTTCGGCCCGTGAGTGGCAAGATCTGTCATTCATCTTTCAAACATGTTGGCTTCCTTAAAAAAAAAAGGAATCCAAAACGAGGTACAGCGATTGCTGCAAAAATTGGAATTCATCAACTTTGATTAAATTCCGTTTATTTATCTATTGATATTCAGTGGCAAAAATAGAAAAAAATATGCATATTTATGTTTCATATTCAAAAGGAATACGAACTACTTCAATAATGTCAGACATCTATAGAAGTTCTACCCGTGATTTTTTCAAACTATTCAGATCTATTAACCCATGATAACTTTGGCTAACAGGGAAGATCAAGATGAAATACCACATAATGCGGCACTTCATCAGGGTCGGCACTGTTTGCTAGGACTAAAGCAATACTGAGACAAAGAAATTAAATTTAAGTTGGAAATTATTACCAGCTACCCCATTATATGTACAATGAACGCTCCCATATCAAGTGAGAGAACCCATTACAATTACTATACTAAGGGTTATTAGCGATTCGAGCTAAAAGCAGTTGGTTGCAAATACTATTTACATGTAACCAATGAGCCAAACGTCATTACTCTCCTCCAATCTTATCAAATATGCGCTTGAATACATATTTTATAAAACAACCGTCTCACTAGGACTTTTCTTTTAAGTATCAGCGAAATACATGTATGGTACATTCAGAACTGAATCGAATGTGTCATATTTTCTATGTGGCATAAGTGGATACTTCGAGCTATCAGGGTTCGAGCTGTTGGGGTTTTACTCCTTTACCGCTTCTAAATAAGTAAATAAAGCATACAAAATTGCTTCACGACAAAAAATATTGTTTGCCCAAATTGACATAAGACTGATTAATTTTAGTCAAAATCTTCGTGATATTCGTGCGTTTTCATGAAGTACTGCATCATATATTGAAAATCGCATCCCAATGAAAGTATTCAGGAACATCTCCGCCAACTTCACAAAACATTTCCCACATTCAAGATGCTACTGATTCCTCTGTGCTTAGATGCACTCGTTAAACATTTTAAGCAAAGGTCTAAGATGTCAGTCAAAAAGATACATTGCACCGCACTTATTCAATTATTAAAGCGATGGATGACTTGTTCAAATATAATAGTGTAAATTACGCTTAATTCGCTCGTGCGTTAAGCTAGTGGGGTCATTTCAACACCGTTTATTTCATAGCCCGTGCATAAGAAAAAATGGCACGTCACGCCTTCGAATGAGCCTGCTTAAAGTTGATTCTGCATATGCACGGTAAATTCTGTGTAAGCGAAGGGCAGTTTTGTCCCTTTGAATAACGGGTAATGCACCGCATTACCCCTTTCTGTCACGCCTATACGAATGTTAAGCTTTTCGCAACCTGGAATACAATATTGAGAAAGCGCCTGCAGACTTGATTATTTTATAGGGCAAGTGTCTGAATTTCGGTGATTTGTATACTGCGTAGGCCTAAGGGCCCCACAAAAAAGCTTAAAAGACAACCTACATTGATAATCTCGTTTTCTCAGCATTCTCCGTTCTTTGAGGGATAGTAAAAATTCAGACTGAAATCCGACCGGCGTCAAACGGTACTTGGGGAGTGTTCTGGGGAGTCTGTGACAAAATAGCCCACACAAAGATGCATTTTTCTGCACCAGTCTGACAAACAAAGACCAATGTTTAATCACATGCACATTTTAAGTCGAATAAAGCACCCATTTATGCCATAAAAGACCCAGAAACTGCAAGACTAGTGCTAAATTTCTAAATGTACTATTTTCGTGGGCTAGTTAACCGAAAGACTGTGATTGTGTACTATCACCATAAACAAAAAATTATCTCACACAGATAACGAATTACAGCAATAATAAACTCGATCTTGTATGCAAAATGCACGAGTGCTCAATCAGGAAATCCTGATTAATCCTGAACTTTATCACCCCTGTAAAATGTCTAGAATTCTTCATTTTTATTCTACTCTGATGAACTGTTTTTGACATTTATATAAATAGATTCCTGTGCCATTGCGGCCCTGGATCCATTTGGGCCTAGGTCATTTCGACATAATGTTAGGGTAGGTTGTAATAAATAGTTAAGTATATAATTTTAACAGAGTTACGGCCCCTGACACATGTCAGAATTCGTAAATATTCAACGAGAATAGCAAAAGACCAAGAATGGTGTCCTGTGGGACACCCGACTAAACTGTAGCCCAATCTGACTTCACTCCGTTTCCAACAACTTGCTATAGCTGAATAGTTTACTTTTAGGGGGTTAATAAGGGGGTTATCGAAGGGGATCTCAAAATCCAATATGAATGTATCCACCTGTCCTTTATTGTCCAATATCTTAGCCAAAATCATTTATAACCGTAGTCAACTAAGTTTCACAAGTATGTCTTTTCTAAAAAAAACATGTTATGTCTATGGTCATCCAGATGAGCCATGATATTTGAACACATAATATCTTCAAGCATCTTACAAGTACAAAATTCAAGGTTACTGGACGATGATTGCACGCAAGTGTCCTGTCATTTTTTTAATGTGCGCATATATTTGTGAGAGACCATTCTTTTGGTATTTTACCTGTGTTTATGCACTGCTGGAAAATATGAGCAAACACTGAACTTAACCTGGCTGCTTACTCTTTAAGCATTTTGGGATGAAGCTTATCAGTTCCTAACGATTTGACAGGGTCAATCCTTTGAGAAGTTTTGTTACTCTTTCTTGGAAACGCATGAATGGTTCATAAAATGGGAAGATGTGTCTGGAAGCGGGACCTGGTCATGTACGTTTTCACTGAACACATCCGTAAACTGATTAAACTATTCTGCCTTTTCAAGATCCAAATGAGCCACGCCATTTCGGTTCCTTATTTTATAGGTGGAATACCTTAGGTGTCCTTTTTCTTGCCATTGATATACCAATCGCAGAAGTCGTCTTTACCTTGACTTTGAAATGTGCCTTTACATCACCAACTAAGTTATTCACATACACTTTCTGAATATCAGCTTTAATTTCTTTACTCAATAATTCAAATTTAAATGAAATTCGCTACTACCTGTTATTATTGCTTCTGCATGAAATCAATTTTGTTTTTCAAGTGAATCTTCACTTTTTATTTCAGGGGCTACCCATGAGCCTAAGCAGATGGTGCGACTAGTTTTTGACGAATGGTGTGTATCCACTGAATCCTGGATAAACGATGCAACAATGATTCAATTCTCTTGACGTATAGAGCGAGAATTTGAATGACCAATGGAATATAGTTTTCTTTTGCAAATCTGAATACACCTGTTCTGATAGATTCATTAGCACGTTTCTGGTATTGGTATACTTTCCTACGAGGTTTCCTTACAGGGGAATAGTTACTGTCATATCTCCTTCAATAACGTCGAATACATGATCACTAGGCTGTCCAGAGATGTAATATTTTGAAATTGACTAGTTAGAGTAGTCAGTATTAAATCCAATGTGTTCAATACTCGAATTGGAAAGTGTAAACGTTACTCCAAGCCATGATCATTCATAATGTCAATCCAGATTTCCCCTCTGACTGACACAACGCTGCATCCAACTTTTTGAATCTGTCTGACCAATCAATATGTTTGAAGTTGAAATCTTCTAGGAAATGAACAAAGGGTTGCTTTACCTTTATACCTCTTCCTTATTAGCTCTATGTAATTTCTAAATAGCTGGAAGTCTTCTTTAATACCAGTAAGTTGCTGATAATTGTTGATTCATTGGTAATTGTTGAACCGAGTGTGTGTTTGGGGGTTTATGTTTGGGTCTGTTTTGTAATGTAGTTCTTAGTGTCCATTTTTAGTTTTGTAACTCGTATACTAATTTGATTTGAGCCGTGACACGTGGTTTCCAACAATGTGGCAGTTTGACAATTGTAGACTTAGACGAGCCTGTAAAGCCTCCTTTTAACTTTTGAGCTTAGAAACTCCCAATGATGTTCGGTCAGTAGTTTAACAGTCATAAAATATTTAAGCGACTAGCAAAGGCTCTGATCAGTCTGCGCGTATGCGCAGGCTGGTCTGAGCCATTGCTGGTCGCACATACCACATTGTTGGAAATCTCATGTCACTGATCATTTATTTGGTCCATGTTATGAATCATTGCATAAGTTAGAAAGCTTTCACGCGAGCAAAGACATTTTTAGTGTTTTAACTACAGCAGAATCAAGAGCAAAGATTCGGCAGGCAAATTATACTTAAGCATTTGGTGGCTTTGGCTGCTGCTCGTTTTTGTAAAGTGGTGATTCTATTGTTTTTGATTCATTGTTTATTATTGCTTCCATTGTGTTTGGGATTTTTGTGTTTGGTACTAGTTTTGTAACGCAGTACATACTCTCCGTTTTAGTGTTATCTCGCTGAAGAAGAGAAAGCTGGTTTGTTTATCTATAGAAGTCTTTAACTGTGTAGTTTGCCAGCGTGTAGCCATAGTTTGTAATATGCCTACTCTGTACAATGCTTGGCTGATTTGTTGTCTGTGATTGTGACATTTTCTGGTCATACTCACTTGCCGTTTGAAACAAATAATTGGGAATCATCGACACCCATTTTGGATTAGTGCATATCAAACGACATTGTTCCTTCTAAACGTTATGAAAACAAAACGATGAAGTGTAAATGTTAATGATCTTCTCATATTTTAGTACTTCATGAACATTAGACTGATTGGAAAGCACTATATCCCTTAAGCTGCACTAGGGGTTTACGTAAAGTTGTTGCATATCCCATTTAATGAATTCATAATGTATATAAATTGTGTAGGTTCTCTTACTCTGTTTTAGAAGGATCCCTTTTAGATTGCTTGACTGTTCCTTATCTTGATGTAAGATGATTTTCGCTTCTTCTTTTTAGTGAAGTTATAAATTATTTGTTTCTTGAGAACGTTCTAAAGTTAGTGACTTCAATAATAGCAATACTTGTTTGGCTACTAGGGACATCATCAACTTCAAAAGACATTTTCTACATTTTATCGCATTCACTTAGAGTTGATTTCAGCTAACTAGAACCAAAGTACAGACAATGTGAGCTTATAGTTTAGGTGCGTCATAATACACGATTATATTAACGAATTTCGTTCCCACACAGTACATGGAACATATCAGGGTAAGACCAACGTCCTAAATGTGATAAATAAAGTTGGGTGTATTTTCTATTATTTTATTATTTTACCACGACGAACGAATAATGGTAACTCAGGCAGCGTGGTTCCATGTACATGTATATATCCCAGCTTCCACTATTTAAATCACAAAAGTTTATCTGAAAAGTCATTTGCTTTCTTCTATTCTTTCTTGCCACATTGAGCATCAGACGCTTTTCTCAGAAGCCTTTCCGTTCAAAGCCTTTCTGTGTTGAGCCAACATTTGAAAACAATGCCAATGACAATTACAATCAAGCGGCTCACTGAGCCTGTACTGCTTACCTGAGAAGTTATCCTTATGGTTTCAGAGAAGATTTCTTAAAGTTTTACTCTTATAATGGGAGCAATTGACTCCCTGAGAGTGACTAATTTGGACCCTAGGGCATGTTTGGCAGGATTTACGTAACGGAATACTAAACATTGTTACATATTAAATATATAAAATGAGGGCCTCATGGCATTAGAGAAAAAAAGGTTTTTTTAAAGATTTTCCCTGGTTTAAAACTACAACAGGGCATATGCGAGTCAGTAATGTATGGTAATTGAGTTTAGGTATTTAAAACCTACTTTTTCTGAATGATTCAAAAAATAATCAAACGTTCAAGAAGAGGGAGATAACATGGGTATCATGCGACAGTCATCATGCCTGGTTTTAAACCTAATAACGGTTTTAAAAGTTTTGGTTTTTCTCTTTAATTGTATGGCGACAGAACATGCCTTTTCAGTGACATGAGATTTCCAACAATGTGGTATGTGCGACCAGCAATGGCTCAGACCAGCCTGCGCATACGCGCAGACTGATCAGAGCCTTTGCCTTAAAAGTTGGTGCCTGATACGTGTCTTTGGCTTGACCTACTGTGGCTAAACTCGAGGTGTTTTTTACTTCAGACTTATGTGAGCACGTTTTTTGTTTCATCATTGTATGTTAATTTGATTAGATTTATTTCTTTGTGACGGCCTCCATGCGAGCGGAACAAATTTTATGTCTTTACAGCTGCAGAAAATCGGGCCAGATTTGGCCAGTGAAATCCATTTAAGACCTTGCTTCTTAAGTGGCTTCGACTGTTGTCCGTTCTAAGGCGTTGGTTCTGTTATTGTTGATTCATATCAATTGGTAGCATATGAAGCCAGATATCACATTTAGTCGGAAAATAACAAAAACCATATGGGATAAGGAAAGTACTTTCAGACTAAATCAACATCATTTTCATATATAGATAGCTAAAACGTATCACTTTATATTTGGCAATGTAAAGAGAATACTAGGTGAGTGTCTTTTAATATCAAGTCTACCAGGCAAGGTTTTGAGAATGCTTGTTGAATTGCGAGGCTTGCTGGCGATTCAACATGCATTCTTTAAACTGAGCCTGGTAACCTTGATATTAAAGACGCGGACCTGGTATTCTATTTATCAGTTTACGTAATTATCGATTTTTGTGTCGATTCAATAACATTGACGACGCCATTAAATGTGCGACGTCATGATGACCTGATAAAGACACATGCTGTCAGATAGGCAACGTGTACATTTGTATCAGGTCAACATGCAACAATGCAGTTTATCTGAGAAGTAACTGATGACCAGAATATTGTGAATGACGAAAGAAAACACAAAATGATGTATGTTAGATCAAAAATAGTTTTAATAGAATAGAGGCAAGTAACAATGAATAGTTCCCGATTTAGTTCAAGGTAAGAGAGATATCCAGATTGGTTATTCTCCAATTTATATAAGGATATTTTTATTTGTTTGATTTGAGGTTTTACGTCCCAGTCAACAGCTATGGTCATGTCAAGATGGTAATTTCACCTAACCACACTTTTTTCATGGGCAAGCTTGACTAGGTGGTTAACAAGTACTTCATGCACATACTTTCGCTTTTAACTGACACTGACCCTTCTTGGATCAGCGAAAGGAGGAGGATGACGATAGAAATTGTTTTATGATCAACCTCAACAAAAAAATGTTGCAGGCCAATAAATCAAACTTGTGATCCCTAGATCTGCAGTTGGACTTTCTACTGGTTGCGCTATGGAACCCAGGTTAAATTATAGCAGTCCTTTACCTTTTTCATTCTGATACATTTTCCTTTGCATGTTGATAGAATGAGTATGTAGTTGACCATTTAGTATTTAAATGCTCACAGGTAGAAATGTCATCATTATGATGCATTTCTGCGCGAAGTTTTGTTTTCATCTTTACAAGCAGTGCAGACCCTGAATGCATACTGCGACCTTTAATAATATGAGTCTTAAATGTTTGCCAAATACCTGATTACTAGTATCCAGAATGAAAAGGGTAAAAACGTTATAGGTCCACAAAATACCATTTATTATACTAAAACACAAAATAAACCATATATAAACAAAATTACCTTATACCAATGGACAAGAGATAGCAAAATGTTAAATGGTACAAAACAAAGCACATATTTATCCATGGACAAACTGCCTTTTAGCACAAACTAAACATTACAAGTCAACAAAATAGCTCTCGCCATACCCATTGATAAATTCATAGCATAATTGGTAAAAATATAGGTAAACAGGATAGCCCAAGTTATACCCATGAGCAAACTCACAACATATTTCAAAATGTTAAAGCAGAAATTGTACCTAAGAAAACATATCTGTTTTAAATGTTCCAAATTAATAAAATAGCACTGGTTATGCCAGAAAAAACATATACATACATACACATACAGTTACAAACAATCAGAATAACACTTCTCATATGAATGGAAATAACATTATCAAAACGTTATAGCATAGCGACGTTCAATAAGTACAGTAAACCCTGAACTAAAGTTTACACATTAGTTCATTTGTTGATCACTCGAGGTAGTAATTAAACAATAATAATGAGTTTAGGAAAAGAGATATACAGTAAAACCTGTCTTAAACGACCACTCCAAAATAGACAAAACAAATATATTTTAATGATAAATGGTAGCTTAATGAAGGATGAAAGTATTGCAGAATTGGAGCATTCCGCAATACTTTTGACCTGCATTAAGCGATACTCGGTCTTAAATTTTTTTGGTCTTCTTTTCAGTGACCATTTAAAACAGGTTTTACTGTAAAGTCAGGCTTGCCAAGCATTTTATTGCTCTTTCGCAACGAGTCACAATAATAAAGGAGCACAAGTTATCATATGATAGCACAAGTTCTTTGAAATCACGTTTGTGTATGGAAAACTAAATATTCTGACATATATACGTGACGTTGTCATGGGATGTCTTTACATAACGTATCCAGAATTTCACAAGTGGTTTATCAAATTTAATACATGCCCTTATTAAACTATAAGGCGCGAAACCATGTGTTAAATAATATATGTGTTTAAATGTCATCAATACCAGTACAAGAGCAAACAATGAGACGGGCGTGCACACATTCAACACTTGTATTATTTTGTTCTTTTAAAATCAGTGGATTGCAGGACACACTTATTTTGTTTTGCTTGTTTGATTTAATTCTTAACGTCCCATCAACAATCTTTCAGTTAAACAGGGATGGGTCTTCCTGTGTTGAATCAGTACTAAGCTAGGATAAATGTGTCTTGCTCAAGGACCACAATGCAGTGATGACGGTGAGGCTCGAACCCGCGGCCACTATGTCTCGAGTTAAGCACTCTACCACTGAGCCAATGTGCTGTCTACACTTATATTTAGTGAAATTAATGAACATAACATATTTTCAAAAGTTCCATTTCCATGAGCAATTTATAAAATGTAACATCTTTTCTAAGTTGAAATTTATCACATGACGTCGCGCGTCTGGAAGTGACATGCATTATAAGATCGATAGATCACTAGTGGTTTACATGTTTTGTAATGTTATGTAATGTCGCCCAAATAACGTCGTGTATATATGGCAAAATCTTAGTAGTTCACGCAAAAATGCGATTTCAAAGTTACTGTATGATAAAAATAATATAGTATTCGTGCTGATAAAAATAATATAATATTCGTGCTCCTGAACATATCATGAGTATTATTAATTTATTGACCTTGTTGCAAAGAGACAATAAACTGCTCAGCAAGACTAGTATTTTATTGCATTTCCTCAACTTGTTTAAAATAATGAATTCAAAACTACATGTCATTGAGCACTTGCGACTCTCTAGAGCCTCTTTATAAAGTATATGGAAATATATTTTGCATTGGAATAGTAGCCAAGTGTCAATAATTACCACAAATACCACTCTCTTACTACAAGAAGATGAATATCCTTTTTTGCATTAACATAATATCAAAAAATGTGTTTTTGTCGGTTATATTGCCTTTTTGATTGAGTGGTCTAAAATATTTATAATTTTTTGATGATTTGTGCACTAGGCATGAAATATTTATGTTCACTTTTTATCAAAGAAACAAATCGAGTTTTATCCATTATGCACATTTTTGAATATCCGTTGTCTATCTAAATTTATCACAGATTACTTAGAATGAAAGAAAGGTAGCAATCACAAACACACGCACACAATGTTAAATAATAATAATAATAATAATAATAATAATAATAACAATAATAACAATAAAAATAATGATAATTCCACAAGGTCCATTGTATGTATTGATGGGTCACATGTAATACTTTTCAGAAGAACAAATCTTTATCTGAAGATCAATTTGCCTTAGCAAACAGTGAAGACCCCCTATGCGGCATTTCATCTAGGCTTCACTGTTTGTCAAAGTACCTGTGAAGGGGTCTCTGGTCCTCAAATGGTTAAACACACTAAATACAACAACAATTCTTCATCGACTGCAATAGTTAGAAGGTTTCCATGCGAGCTGAACATTTCTTGTACTTCAACAACAGCAGAATCTAGGGCGAAGATTTGGTACCAGTAAAATACATTTAAGCCCCCCAGTGGCTTAGGCTGCTGTCCGTTCTAAGGTGGTGGTTCTGTTGTTGTTGGTTTGTTGTTTATTGTTACTCCCATTATTGGAGTCTGTAATTGTTCTATGTTTTGTTGTACGTTACTTTTTGTCCATTCTAGTTTTGTAATCATCTTGATGGGGAAGAGAGAGCTAATTGTTTTGCTTACTTTGTCTTCCTGGTGTCTGGTGACTAATGTGTGGTTCTTCCTCGCGGTGCCATGGGTTTGTCTGCAGTTTGTGATTGTGGTATTTCCTGATCATACTCACTTACTATTTTTGTTTGGCAATTTTTACCCGAAACATAAGAATAATCAGTGATCTTACTTAGATCTAGATTAACATAATTTTTGAGAGTAAAAGTCGGACCATTGTCATCTTATTCTACAGTTTTAACAGTTGGTTTGGGGGAATTTTGTTTGTTTCATTTGTTTGATTCATTACACCCCAGTCTACATTTTTTCTGGAATGTTGAGATGGGTCTTCCTTGATTGAACCAGTACTAAACAGCGGATAAACTGTCTTACTCAAGGACACAACACAGTGACTCCGCCAGTGGGGAGTCTAGAACTAGCAACTATAGATCTCTACCAACTGAGCCACTGCGCTCCGCTCCTAACCAGTTATGAGCGTCAGATTTCACACAGGCTAGTCAGAGACTTCACAAATCACATATTGGTAAATACCAAATCATGTGTGATGGTTCGTAATGCCAGGTGCTGATACTATTGTAGATACAAGAGTGAATCTAGAACTTAATTTGGTTTCGAATAATGTAAAGCCAGGGCCTTTATTATTGCTCCACTGAACTGAGCATAGAAAATACCCTGCTAATAAATGTCCAAATGTTGGCATTTTAAACAGCTGTAAGCAAAATAAATAAAAACACCTGAGAGTTTTAAAGCGTGGGGGAAAACAAACTTGTTTTCATCTGAATTTTATGATTATTTGAAATGGCATGTGTTGATAATTAGAACACGACAATAAGTTATATTACGACAATAAGGAAGAAACTAGTTAAAAGTAATTGATTCGTGTGTTTTTGTCTGTGTTTTAAATTAGTTTAATCTTGGTGCCCTGGACTGATCATGCCATTTCCTGGTCATATTTTCTCTATCCAGCAGTACTAGAAGCTAGGCTAGGAGAGCTTATATTAAAAATTTTCTGACTATAGACACATGGATTGTTTATGCCTTTATACAATATATACAATGGACCATCCTACCTCTATTCTATGTAGCTTTATGGATAATTCAATCAGTCTCAAATGGATTTCAATGAAACAACATCGTATTGCCAAGCTGAACTAAAAAGCTATACTTTGGCGAGCATTTTACTGAGGGAAATAGCGATTGATGCTTCACTTAGATTTTGTTACTTGTTAGTTGAATTGTATTTTTGTTCTTATATCATTTGTTCCTGGTGCCATTGGTGAGCCATGATCTGTGAAAGTGTCGATATATGGTCACATTTACTTCATTTGGCAAATGGAATTAATTTACTTGACATAGAGATTTCGTTACTGTCTGTTCTAAGGCAGTGGTTTATATTGTTCCTATTGTTTTTAGGGATTTTGTGTTTGGTCCTTGTTTTGTTGTACAGTACTAAGTGCCCTTTCTAGTGTTGTAATGATCTCGCAGAGGAAGAGAGCACTAGTTGCTTTGGTTTGGTTTTCTTCTTGATGTCATGTGGCTATTTAGTGTATCGTCCTCACGGTGCTATGGATCGTTCTACAGTGTGGCCATATTCACTTTAAGAATTTTTAATACAGTAAACCCTGTGTAAAACGGCCATTCTCAGAAAGACCGAAAATTGGGTTTTCAAGAACAATTATCGCTTTATGCAGGTCAAAAAAAAATACGTTTGACCTTCATTAAACTACCATTTGTCATTAAGATCTCTGTTTTGTCTATTTTTGAGTGTCTTTTTTACACAGGTTTTACTGTAAATAGATGTTTAGCAATTCTGTGTTCTGAGTCTCCATGCAACCATGATACATCCCACTAAATTTTTGTTCGTTCTAAAAATGGTTTGGTAAGAGATTTCATTTGAAATGTATCACACAATCTGCCATGGCTGTCATATTTAATGTCAGATTGGAACGATTTTAGGGATTTCAAATTCCAATGTTATACAGATGCCTTTCACCAAGTTATAGTTCAAAAGAACATATGGTTCGAAAGATGTTGTTTGAAGAATTTCATGATGACTGCACTGTCATCCATCTTGAATGCCAGAAAGGTAATAATGTATTTCTGAATATATATTTTACTCTTGAACCAATGCTTTTCATCAAGGTTAGGTTTATTTCAAAACCATGCATTTGCTATCCTAGCTTAGATACTAAGAAGGTACCATTGGGCAAAGTGAACCCAATTACATAATTCTCAAAGTACTGTTAAACTGCTTAAAAGCAACCTCCCCAGTTATATATTGATATACCCAGCAGCATGATCTGTCTAAAAAATGTGCAGATAACATGGGTCACGCCACACCCTTCATTACATAAAAATTTGGACATAACTGTAGGTTCAGGTCACAATTTTGGCCTCTGAATAGCCTTACAAGCACGATTATCCATTTACTCATAATAACGCCTTTTGACGCATTTGAAATATCACGTATTTGAAAATATTATGGAAAATGGAGCAAACGCTCAAATTTCCACAATATTTTCAAAAGTGTTCAAAACTAAACTTAATTTTTTCTTGAATTTTTCAATGTTGTCTAAATACTGAAAAAGATGCATTATCTAAAGTAGCATATGGAGTTAAGGGTTAAAGAATATCTTTTACCTTGTGGAATAAGTACCAAAATCTTATGAACTGGCATATTCATTCATGATAAAACATTCACAAAGCATAAACAAGTCTATCTTGTCTCTTGTTTTAAGTCTTTTAATCTGTTAAACAGTAAAGCTCCAGATAAAATGCCCCATAACGTGGCATGCCATTAGTGTCTGCACTGTTTGCTACCAATTTTCAGGGACAGAAATACATCATTATAAAACAAAACACTGGCAACCCCTTACAATACAAAAGGAACAATTCCATATTTATTGTATTAATATGTATGGAGCATTTCATCAAAATGAACAGTGTTAAGCTTTAAATGAATGTCTATTTAGCCACCATCAATAATTTGCTCAATGACAACAATTATGGTATACATTATTTATGTGTTTACATTTTTTCTGAAAATAGCATTGTCACTTGATACGGATAATAGCCATCATATGAGATTTTAGTACTTATAGCCAGAGCCTTGGCTGCTCGCAAAACAGATGTAGGCTAAGCCCAAAATGTAGATTTCCAGTCCCGCTGGATACATCAACATGAGCATTTCTTTGAGGCTTTGCGCATATGCGATAATTACAAAACGCTCATGTGCTGCATATAGTGTCTTTCACACTACAATATGTGCACATATGTGATATTTATCATATGGCGTCGTGGCTATTCAGTAGATAACCTCATGCGATAAAGATGATAAGGCACATTATGTAACCCATTCACAGGAAACTGTTACGTCATAAAGACATAAATGACAAGAATGCATTTTTCATCAACTTATTACATCCACATTGAAGGCAATAAAACCTCATTTTTAAGGTCATATGATAAACAGAATATTACACATATGGTCATTTCATACAAATTCCTTTAAACTGCCAAAGTCTCACTTATTGAATTTCAAATGAAATGACCACTCCAGTAAGATCCTATATTTTTGTGTCCTTTTCTCACTTGGTGTTTGAAATGAAATCGAAGTGCAATAATATTAATAACAAGCTTAGTAAAAAATATTTATATAAAACAACACAATTATGGAATGGTTTGGAAATAACCAATGAGCAATAATAAATATATTCACAATTCAACACAGATGTAGCTGGATTAATTCGATCATATATAAGGATTATATTCTCTGAATATCACTTTAAAATATCGTTGACTAGACTTTTATGGACAACATGAAATTGCACAAGCAGACAAGAATTTGGTAGTTATCGCATTAGCGAGCAGCAAAGGCTCAGACAAGCCTGCACATGCACACAGTCTTGCCTGAGCTTTTCCCTTCTTGAATACAAAAAGGTATTGGTTTTTCCAGAGAAAGGTTCAGACCAGCATTTAGACCTCTAGCCTTGCTAAATACGACAGCATGGGGTTGGTTAGAGGCTCTTGCACATACAGTAAAACCTGTGTAAAACGGTCACTCAAAACTAGACAAAACAAAGACCTTAATGACAAATGGTAGCTTAATGAAGGTCGAAAGTATTGCAGAATGCTCCCCTACGAACATTCTGCAATACTTTGACCTGCGTTAAGCGATATTTAGTCTTGAAAACAAATTTTCAGTCTTTTTGGAAGTGGCTGTTTAAGCGCTAAGTAGTCTTGGAAAACAATTTTTGGTCTTTTTTAGGGTGGCGGTTTTACACATGTTTTACTGTACAGGATAAATACCAAAATGTCATGTGCTGGCCCATATACAATAACATTTTAATCAAATTAGTCTCTGGTCATAGGACTGTCATTGTTCGACCCTTCAGATGACGAAAGTAGTTTAGAACTACATGAGGATGCATCTGAATGAGGGCATATATTGTTTGTTGAATCAGGTATGAGTATGGAATACTCGTCAATAGGATCAAGATCTGTATCCCCTTTAGCCACTACAATATTCAATTTGTTATCTGGATTTCGAATGTATCCATTTCGTTTCTTCGTTGGTGTAGGTACTTCCTCAACTCTATTCAGCTGCTCTTTTAAACGTGTTCTTGGTGAGCTGTGCTTATTTTGTAAGGATGATTTCACATTATGGGATGATGATAATGATGATGGTGATGATGCTGTTTTAGTAGATGTGCTGTCAATATATAGAATAGCAGGTTCCTTTATCAACGCTGAAACACGCTCTGGAACAACCGTAACAGTCACTCTCTCTGGTTCATCATCACGTATGAAGGAGTCCACCTTCACTGGGTTTGATTTCAAGGGATGAGTAAATATACTTCGATGTATATCATCTTTAACTAAATTGTCTTCTGCGTTTGTTGTAGCAAGTTCTGTATCAGCACATGTTTCCCTCTCCGGTTGATCAAATATACCAGAATCATCACCTGCAGCATCGTGCTGTTTTAAAGTTACTTTAAGAGGGACAATATCTGATTCGTTAGATCCTCCACTGATACTTGTACTTTTTGTATCACCAGTGATATCCGAGCTTCCAGAACTACCCAGCAAAATTGATAGCTCTTTTTTGCGCTCTTTGGTATATTTAGTTCTATTGACCTCATCATAATATTTTGAAACGTTATACTCTTCTTGTGAAGCTACAACGTTAGATACTTTCTCTGGCTTCATAAAGGCTGAAAAAATGATTAAATAACTTTATTACGTAAACAGGTTTAAATCCAATATCACAAATAAAATACATTGATATTATTTATAGCACAAAAAATACTCTGTTCGACATGGCTGGTATTTTGGCAAATGCAATATCAAGTATATTAATATAACACCAATTTTGGCGTAGTTGATCATACACTGCGCAAATTAGCCCAAATTAAAATATTTAAATACTCAACATGATTGAAAGCAGGAAAAGATATGTTTATACTTACGATATTCAATTTCGTTCAATATTCTTAAAAGCAGATTCTTTAAACAATAATAGAACCAGGCCTCGAAATATCTTAAATAAGGCACTTGCCCTGCATCACAAAAAATATTGGCATACATGGGAAAAAAATAATTTTCACTAGAAATATCAAAATTTCCACTTGCCCTGTAGCCTGAGGCACTCGTAAATACGAGCGGACGAGTGCTATTTTCGAGCCCTGAGAACTTTAAAATATGAAAAACAGCAGACTGCCCAGATGCAGCTTATATTCCACATCTTGCCAGACATAATTGAGCTGTGACATGTGATTTCCAACAATGTGTCATTTTGACAAGTGTAGACTCAGACGAGCCTGTGCAGCTTCCTGTTAAGCTTAGAAACTTCAAATGGTGTTCATTCAGTAGCTTAAAAGTTATATAATATTCAAGCGACTAGCAAAGGCTCTGATCAGACTGTGCATATGCGCAGGCTGATCTGAGGCTTTGTTGGTCACACATACCACATTGTTGGAAATTTCATGTTGTGGCTCATATAACATTCACATTTTTCTTTTGTGATCCTAGCTCTATTTGTTGTCTAGCAGTCTATTTGTACAGCCAACACGTTATGTTATTTGATCAACTCTCCAATCAAATTTGAAATGCAATATAAACAAGGTTTCTTTTATATTTAATTTCATTCTTTACGTCCCAGTCAACAAGTTTTCAGTTATGTCAGGATCAGTCTACCTTGGATAAACCAGTACTAAGCAAAGATAGATGTGTCTTGCTCAAGGAAACTACACAGTGACGCCCTTGAGGCTCAAATCAGCAGTACCTTGGTCTCAGAGTCAAGTACTCTACCACTGAGCCACTGTTCTCCCGAGCATAAGGTTGTATTACACCAAGAACTGCACTGTTTGCTATGATGAAATCTATCTTCAGAGAAAGAAACATAATTATATTTAAGAAACTATAACCTTTGACACCTCAACATACTCAAAGGACCATCCTGACTTATTTTTGTATCTTTATGGACAATTCCATTGGTCTAAAAAAGGTTAATCTAGTCAAATACACCAAGTAAGCATAACCAGAACATGACACACTGACCCAAGTTAACCTATGACACAAAAAAGGGCAAAACAATAACTCAGTTAAACCAACAGGTCAAATGTAAAAGTAGCACAAAATGTAACAAGGTAATTATTCTTTTCATAACAGAAAATATTTCTCAAAAAAAAGATTTAAACCAAACTAGAATGGAGTTCACACAGTGACAGGATCAATGACGACACCCCTAATTATGAGAAAAGCAACATAACAAATAGAAACAGCGACAAAAACCTACATACTTAAATGTACAAAATAAGAGCCAACATGGAGCTTTAATCCATCTAAGCCAAATGGACGTTCCTATCTTATCAATTGGACCAGTAGATTTCCTTTTTAAGGATTGTTGGGTGTTTTTTTTTCATTTTTATTCAAATTTTAACAGGATACTCTGTAAGCAAACAGTGGAGACGCTGATGAGACGCCGCCTTTTGCGGCTTCTTATCTGGGTATGCACTTTTTGCCTATGTCCCACATAAAGGACGCTAGGCTAAGCCCTCCAGTAAAATAATTTCACTGAGTTCCAAGGTGGTACTTCTTTTGTGGATCATTTGTGTCATTTATGTATTGTGTTAATCATGCTTTCGCGTCGGTTCACTGCTGCCTTATGGTCACCTGCTGGGAGAGTTCTGATCTTTTGGCTCTCGTTTGTGGTGTTTAATTGTGTGTTTGTCACTTTCCCATGTGGTATTCTTGGACAGGTGTGGTACTTGATTGCATCATTCCTGATCATTGCCACCTTTCTTACTTTAAACGAGTAAAAGTTAAATGCTGTTAAGCAAAGATGAACCTCTGTATATATGATGGAGTCACAGGTTATAACTTCAAAAGAAGTTATTGCACCTCTTTCTAAGAATGAATGAGTTTTATGTTTAATGTCCCACCAACAGATAAGATTTATGGTGACGGGGCCACAGCTGAGAGTCCGGGATCAAATTTGTGACCGCTGGGTACAAGATGAGTGCTTTATCCGCTACACATAAGGGGCTCCATTACTTTCTCCAAAAATCGGTTATGTCTTAGGTATCAGTGCAGATCCTGATGAAATGCTGCATTTCATTTTGTGGCATTCCATCTGGGTCCTTACAGTTTTCAAAAGTAGCCATGTCAAGATGCCATGCCTACAATGTAAATTTAACTATTTTATTAGTTAAAAATGAACATTAATTTCTCGATTTGTGATTTTGGTTCTGATTGAGGCTTGCTTATTTACTTGGTGTATGCAAATAAGTTTATAATGTTTCTTACTAGTACATATACCTTTCAAATAATCAAACTTTAATGTTGATTAAAAAGCTGTGATTATCCTATAAATGGTCAAGGCATGATTTAAATGACACAAACTAATATAAAAAAACTGGTACAAACACGTGTATTAGGCAATACAAGTACTTTTTATGCTTTCGTGTACAGGCATTCAAGCCCATCACTAAACTGACGTTATAAGCAGCCATGTGCATAATAGTGAGCATACTATCTTGACAACCAGATAATGTAAGTCTGTGGACTCGCAGTTTCCAAATTCTATAACTTAACATGATATTTTTACTAGTAAATTTCAATTTAAAAAAGATCAGTTTATCAAAAGATTTCAGCGAAAAATATTTTGATGCTGAAAAGGAACTCTATTATGTTTATCTGATCTGTTTCCAGATTTTAGGCTAAGCAGGATATGTTAAAACCTCTGTCATTAATGCTTGCGCCCAAGCATTCCTATTAAAATCATGTTTAATGCCTACATTATTTGTTTTATGTTCTGAAAATGAAAACTTACCACGAAAAGATCCACTAGACTGAACCTGAAATGTGAAAATAGACAAAAGTTGATCAAATATCAAGTAGAAGTAATTTTACATGCATTTTCATTTCAGATATATCTTATAATAATACTTTCAGACATACCATCAAAATATTATTTCCATCATTCGAAATTCAGATCAGGCCTGACGTTATGTCAGTCCTCATCTGGCACCAAACTGTTTGAAAAGATATCAGTAGATACAAGAAAGTGGTCGCTAGCACTAAGGCTAAGTAGTTCATGATTCTGGTAGCTTGTATTCAATTATCTAGTCATTGTCTTTTGATATGGCTAAGAAATGGCAATATATAGAGGATCTTACATGAGTGCTCATGTTTTATTGAATTTATTAAACGAGTTGGGGAAAAGAGATAAAATACGAGGCTTGCCGAGCATTTTATCTCTTTTTCGCAACGAGTTTAATAAATTCAATAATACAAGAGCACGAATGTTAGATTCTATTTATCATATGACAAATACTTTGAAATCTCATTTCTGGCGTAAAAACGTTATAATTTTGTCATTATGTGCGCAACGTTGCTATGGACTTCATAACGTTTCCCGTAAATCAATAAACCACTAGTGGTTTACAGATTTTATTGCATGGCGTTATTTCACTCCCAGACGCGACGTCATATGATAAATCATATTAGTTGGAAGAAATGTGATTAAGATTAAGGCACTTTAAGTTTCACATAGATGAGAAATGATGGCTCAGACAAGCTTTTACAATTATAGACTTATTTGAATCACTGTTGTTTGCATACAGCATGTATTGCAGTATGTCATGACTCTTATCTCATACGATATTTTAACCCATCAGATATCTGAGTCTACAGATAAGATGTATGCCTGAGAGGAATATAAAAAAGAAGTTGGTGTCATTGTACACATATTTCATATTTTGTTTATTTTAAGAATAATAGTTAATACATTTAAAACATGTTTTTTCGCATGTAGGATCATCCTTGAAAGTAATAGAAAACTATATTTGGTTTTCAATTACATAATCTTAATGAGGAGCAAATCTAACCATATTCAGGATATTATCGGGTATTGATTTTGATCAATGTATTTTCGTTATAGAAACATCTACATATACTTCTTCAAGACCTAGAAATACACCATCTAAATAACCACGTGCAAAACACGCTACTATCTGTAAAGGAAGTGACGTCATTGGTCTGGGTTTGACTAAAACGTGAATTGGGTAACGGTCAACAAGTCTATAGGAGGTCAGGTTGGAACTCTAAATTTGTTTTCTGATAATCCAGCAACATAGGAAAGGTCAGCTAATATGTTAGCAGGTAATGTAAGTGTGCTATTAAAATGATATTATGCAGATAAGCCCACTGTATTTATTACATTTTATCATTCATAATATCCTACTTGATGAATAATGTAATATAAGTACCGTTTTCAGAGTAGCATCGCGTACTATATTTCCAAGGCACATTCGCCTCAATAGGTATCGCACCTGGAAAAAGAATCACACATGTATTAACTCATGCTGACTAAATTAAGTTTTCTTAGAAACCAATGCTAGCTATACTTTTAAAACATGTTCGTTCATGAAATTCTGGTAATCCTTCATATGCGAGCTTCAGACAAGATGTGTATCTAAAGAGTTACACCAGAGCCTTCGATACTAACATACAAAAATGAGCGATACAAATGGAAATTCAGACTAAAATGTAGGCATCAAGCACAATAATTGTAGATAGCTTCACATGAATGTTTAAATTGTGACATTAGGCATGTGCGCTAAGAACTAAGGTTTCATGAACTGGCTCCAATATTGATGCACATAAAAGCATTACATTTACCAGACTGTAAGGTCGTACTTTTGCGAATTGTCTTCCTGGTGTCTCGTGATTGTTGTGTGGCTCTTCCTCGTGGTGCCATGGGGTTGTCTGTAATTTGTGATTGTGGTATTCCTGACAATACTCACTATTTTTTTACCTATATAACAGAAACTTGCTGTTACATGACAAAGCTCGTATGTAGACATAATCTAACAATCATTGCAAAAATATCTATCACAAGATTTTCGATCTTATTGCATATTGTGTTACCTCTATTTATGCAAATACAACTCTTTAGTAGAGCTAGACACATCTTTACCTACACCTATGTCTCTATTTTGTGTTTACAGGTATCTATGGTATTGGGAAGACGGATTGAATGCACCAACTCTCCTGAGACTTTTCTGGTTGCATATGCAATAACTACCAACATCACGTATGCTTGTTTCCTTTTATTCCAGGATTTTTGTTAACGCTGATTCAAAATTATTATTTAGAAGGAACGCAAAGGCCATACATCTTTGTTCTGAACAGGAAGCAAATTCTAAATTATCGTTTTCAGAATATATGAAATGATCAATGAATCAAAAGTCAGTTAATAGTGAAAAAATCAAGTCGTCTACAACTCATCTTAACCATTCATTTTGCAAACATATCTATAAATGACCACTCAAGATGTAACCAATGTAAGGTTATAATGATTTATAATTATAAACTTATTTGCAATACAGCAAGACATATCACCATATATAGCTTAAATAAAAAAAATAACTGGGTTGGTGCAATCAAATGACTGATTATATGAATTTGATTCAATTTAATTTATGAAGAGTTTTGTCCAGAAAGACACATCTTATGCCAAAATGTAACTGAGTATGACTGCTGTCTCTGTGTGTTCTATAGTTCTATAGTCATATGCCTTATGTTGGTCTCTGACTTGCTATTGAGGCATTTCCTGGTCATATCTAGGTGTGGGTTGAGAACAAAACAGTGACATTGTCTGCACCTGCGGCTTACCTGTTTGTCAAAGACACATCTGCTGAGGAACACACTACTAACCTGAATAAAAATCATTAGACAATATAATTATGTTCTTAATCAAGTGATTTTGTACTGCCCCAGTTAAACGTCCAAGATAAGCTTTATTGGCCCAAGATCAAAGATGAAGGGCCAATACAGCTGACCAAGGGTACAAATTGGGTCATGTTCCATGTTTTTCTTATTGCAACTGTTTATCGCACATCTTAAAGTTACCTTGCTACTGAGATGCTCCACTATGGAAAGCTTTATTATTATGCAGTGAATTGTTTGTCTCCTTTAGCTGTGTAACATTCCAGCCAGTGCAGGGGCTCTCGGTTCTTATGCATCTGCAAATTTGTGCATATGTCCAGGCTCGCCAGATCCAATGTTATTCCCATACACACTGAATGGATGACGACTGGCCTCACTGGCAAGGTCAGCATGGGCATTAACTAGAGGCGTTTGCGCACATGTGGTAGGTACTAAAATATCATGTATAGGCCAATTTGTAGTTCTTCACTACTTTGTTATGTAAAGTTTATTTTTTACCATTTTCCCACTGTTAATGACATATACCTTCAGACCGCTCATCTCTGTTTAAACTTTAGTAGCATATATTGCAAAACATTCTGACCCAGGTCAGACTGCTCTAAAACAACTTCTGAATAATCCTTCATATTCACTTTTATGCAAAATTGAAAGAAATGTTTTAAAAAATGTACAATTGGAAATAAGATGTTCACCAGCTAACTAACTGATAAAAGCATGCACGAGCAAAACGAAAACTATCTCCGCGTACATCTTATATATGTATATCAGTACTACATCTTATATATGTATGTCAGTACACTATACCATATTAAAATTAATCCAAATTTATTCAAACTATATTTAGTCAGGAAAAAAATCAGAAAAGTTAACAAGACCTGGCATTTTATGAAGAAAAGGGTTTGGCACCTTGATACGGGGTAATTTGGTATGCTGAATCCAAAACCTAATGTTGGCAAGCCAAGGAATGACATCTTAAAGACCTAATTAGCATATTTTCAAAATGGCTGCCAAAATCATGGACTTTGACATTATTACTGAAATATTTTATATTTTGACAATGTATTTTTAACAAAAAATCATAAGTATTATGTCCTAAGATGGTTTCACTCTTAGAGTACATGATTTAACAGGCAATTTACATATTTATTCCAGGCTACTACCGTATTCATGGTAATAAATGTTATACATGGTAATAAATGTCTGTTTAGTCTATAAAATCATATATAAACTTGCCTTATTCAGTAACCTGCTATTTAAATGTAAGTTTAATTCATAGCACGATTTTGTACTGTTTAACAGCTTTTCAAGTATAATAAATGAGAAAGAATTTTGATAATCAACAACTTGTTTTCTTTTAAGACAAATGTGTCATTATAATGTAAAATGCCCAAATATATTGTATATTTTGTATCTAAAAAAAGTAACAGCATTCACATTCCTTAGTCACCTAGGGTCTAGTTAGACCAATCTTGCACCATCTGGAAAACTTCTAATGTGTGTCAAATTGTTTTTGAGACGACCTTAATGGTTAAAAAATATTGCACTACAGAATAAACCTGTTTGAGCTATGTAAAATTGCATGGTTCCCATGGCAACGCATAATAAGCTTCTAAAGAATGGGGGAATTCCTACAAAAGTACTCATGTATCAGAGTTACTCATTCTAAACTTTTAAACTTATTACCAATTGAATGTTAAGACATAGGACTTTTATTGGATGTTCAGATATGTAAATGATCAAATTTGCATATTCATGAATATAAATATAAACATTAGAAATAAGAAAGAAATCGTAAAAAATAAGGGGGTGTACATGCAAAAGTATCTACATCTCATCTGCTTACCATCCTATACTAACAGCCTTGGTACCAATTTAATGCTAATGCATAGCACGTTTAATTAATGGTCTAATATACAAATTATCTAAAAAATTTATTCATGAATATAAACTAAAATAGAAGAAATGAGATACGATTAGAGAACAATTAATAGAATGTTCATATAAGATAATTCATATCTCAGCTGCTATTTATCCTATATTCCATACTCACTTTCTAAACTTGTTCCCAAATTAAAGTCCAGGAAAAGTTCTATCTATCATAGTGTTGTTTGATACACAAATTGTTTAATTTGTTTATTAATGAGTATTTTTTGGAGATACAACCTTTTATTTTATGCTTAGCAGTGAAATCAATGCATATCAAAAATAAATAGAAGTGATATCAATCACTAGTGAAATGATATGATATTAATCACTAGTGATTGATATCAGCCTATATTTTCACTGTAGCGTGTTTTGGATCACCTCTGACTTTTCCATTCACTTAATGCAGCTCACTTCGAAAGTTCAAACGCCTATAACTTTCTTATTTGTGAACAAAAACATCAAGTGTGGGTAGTCATTTTCTTAGTTAGAACATCAGGAACATTTTGGTACCAAAATAATTTAGATTTGCTGAAATTTTTCGATTTTGAACTTTCAACACCTCCCGCTTCAGTGGGTGAGGTAATGCATGTAACCTATGCTACGCAACGTCATAAACAAATTATGACGTCGCTTATGACGTCACTTGTCTCGCACTGTGACGCTGAATAAATTTCTTTTTATCTGTAAGTCCTGATGACTACAGATCGTGTAGATTGATCCAGGTATTCTGTCACAAGTACTCCTTTGTCTTCTCATACATTATTGTGATTCGGCTTGAAGCTTGGTTAATAAATTGATTAACTGTAAATCTTCTAAAAAGTATAAAATAAAAAGAAAATTTACTTTTTTCAGTAAATACCAAACATATTTCATCTCGTGAGTTGAAAACATCGAAATTTTCATTCGTGCTGCGCACTCATGAAAATTCTGATGTTTTTAACACACTCGATGAAATATATTTGGTATTCACCTCAAAAAAGTAAATATCCTCTATATTACTCTATTTTCAATTTTCTTTAGTTTTCTATATCTTTCATCAATATTCATGAATGTGTTAGTTAAATTCTTTGTATATCTGACCATTGGAATAAAATACTATGCCTCAGCCTTGATTTGATACTATGATTAATTGTCTATAACAATTTAAAGATGAGATAGGAGTAATTTTTGAAGTAGACCCCACTAATGTTTCTACGTTTTCTCTCTCATTTATAGTGTTTACATTAATATTAATCAATTTTAGAATTGGCTAATTTCACATAATGACTATTGAGTAAAGTAAAATGACTTAGCTTTTAGGCAGTACCAAGTATGGTAGTCTCAGAATATTATCAGTTAAGATATAAGTAATTTTGTAGGTATATATGTCTTAGCATTTATTTGGTACAAGTTTCTTAGTCTAGGTCAATCAGCAGATGAGATATAAGTAATTTTGTAGATAAACCTATTTTTTTCCGCAATTTTTCTTATTTTTTTTCAATGTTTTCATTAATATTCACAAATATGCAAATCATATTTGTATATTAGAATATTGCGTGAAAGTACTATAACTCAACTTTTATTTGGTACCAATTTTGAAAGTCTTGAATATTTAGCAGCTGACATATGGGTTATGTTTTTCGTGATCCCCCTTAAATTTTCTACAAATTTTGTCTTATTTCTAATGTTTTCATGTACATGCATAGGCACATTAGATAATTTGTATATCATGCTATTGGGTAAAAGTCCTATGTCTCAAATTTTAATTGGTAGCAAATTTGGTAGTCTAGCATGGTTAACAGCTGACATTTAGGTACTGCTGCTGTATGTACCCCCCCCTTATTTTTCTACATTTTTTCTCTTATTTCTTATGTTTTAATAACTTTTAAAAAATATTCAAATAAGATCATTTGCATATCATACCATTGGGTAAAAGGACTTTGTCTAGGCTTTGATGTGGTACCCAGTTTGATAGTCTGAGATAACTAGCCACTTACATATGGGTAATGTATATAGGCACCTCCCCTGATTTGTTTTACGAATTTCCTTTTTATTTCTATCTTTTTTTTATTAATACAAACAGAAATTTGCATATCATCACATTGAATCAAAGAAGTATGTCTGGGCTTAAATTTGGTACCAAGTTCAGTAGTCTAGGATGTGTTGGAACTTAGATACGAATCATGTTATAGGTACACCCCCTTCCTTTAGAATCATATTATGAATTTTCAAATAATGGGGTTCAATTTGTTAAAGGCAAGCCTCTCTGAGCCAGTTTTTGCTTTGCTATTTAGCGACCATTTTGTTTCCCCATTAACTGACAACTTGCTTTTCTTGAATCTGTGGAAGAGGGAATAAATCCACAAAATAATGTGCAGCATGCAAGTGTCGATCTCGAGTCGGCTTGCAAATGAAGGGGACAGGCTTCTGGCTCAGCTACAGTGCCTGATGGTTTGCCATGGACACCATGCAATTCAAACAGGTTTATTTTGGCGAAAATATCTTTTTGGCATTTGGTGGTCCCACTGAACAATTTTGCATCCATTAGTAATTGTCTTCCGATGCATAGTAAATCTATTAACCCCCCCCCTTGCCCTCCAAAGGATTGTGTGTGGGGGGATAGTTATTCTATGATTTCAACCCAACGTTTAGTTTCATTAATATCCATGAATATGCGAATGAGATAATTTTATATATGACTATTGGATGAAAGGACTTGTCTAATCGCATCACTCAGATGATATCATGACATGCTTTTTTTTTATAATTTTCCCTTGCTTTCTGTTTACCATCAATATTGATATGTATGCAAATTTGATAATTAATCTGCATATTGGACCATCCCATCGGATAAAAGTAGTTTATCTAAGCTTTAATTTGCTTGCAAGTTCAATAGTGTAGGGTGAGTTACTGATGTTGTACGACTCATTTCGTAGGTACAGGCCCACTTTCTTTAAAATTGCATTAACCCCCTCCCCTAGCTGAAACCTACAAAATTTGTTTAAATTGCCATATTTTCCTGCAAAAAATGGTGCATGTTTAAAAGTTCCCATTTTAATGAAATAATTCCTGACACATTTGGGTCAGATAATATACTAACATGTAAAAACCTTAATCAAATCAGAAGCAAGATTATTAGCTCAAGTTGCTCCCCTGATTACCTCTTGATCACATGTTTAATTATAATTGCATAAATTGATGTCAGTGAAGACACCAAGTCATGAGAAGATGTTTTTGGATTGATTTGTACCAGTTTGGCATCCTTAACACGTTACTCTACAGATCTTTATTGATATTTCCTCAATTTGCCGGCCATCTTGGAAATATGCAAAGTAGATAGCAAAGACGGCATTTTTGGTTTATGGATCAGCATACCAAAATGCCACTAATAGGTATCTCAAATTATTTTCTTCACAACATGCCTGTACCTTCTTAAATAAGCGTCTTTTTCTGATTTTTATCCTGACTAATTGAAGAAAATGCAAATTTAAAATCAAGTAACGGACGCTAATACTATGTTTTGTGGTGAAGTTTACCCCTTTAAAATAATGAGGATAGAGAGCAGAAACAATTGCTGGTGGAGAGACTGTTTGACTAGCTTAAAATCAAACTGATTTAAGCAAATGTATATCTCTGATGAAATGTAAATAATTGCACATTTATCAAATTTAATCAATCATTCACAATATTATTAAGCAAAATGCAATTTTAACATTAACCAGGTGTATATAAATGAGAGTATATCTGTAACTTACCAATAATACATGGAATGTAACATAAGCAATAGTCGGACCCCTCTGCTCTATTGAGTCCAGATCAAGAGCCAGTAAACATGATATAAATAAAAACGTCAATATAATGGATGCCTTGACAATAGACTGCCTGAAAATAAAAATAAAATACTTCTTTGTATAAGCCTATTTTTACACAATTTTACGCCCACAAATTTAGTAACATGTTGTTTTAACAGTTATAACAACATCGAATAGATATGGCAAGATGTTAAACTTTTAACACCAAAAGGTGATTTAAATGTAAATGTAATTTCATACGAAAAAAAGAAGAATCAAGTTTTGTGCTCATGCATAATTGATTTTAATAAACTCGTTGCAAAAAGCGATTCAATAATGAGTAACCCCAGTAGACTTTTTTAATAAATTCAATAATACATGAACACTCATGTAAGATCCTCCATTTCTGATCTAGGTAAACATGTTCACCATATCTCAAATATTTTCATCATCGTAACATGATACACTTTTGTGAAAGGCGCACAAAAGAAGGAAATTTAGAAATTTTGTACCACCTAAATTTGAAGAAGTTTGATAGAAAAGGTTGTCAGCTCATTGTTGAAAATATAGATAAAGAGACTTTGGTTTTCAAATACCAAAAATCTTGAATATAATGGTAAAACTTTACGTATAATAGACTAAAGTGATAAGACATACATGCACAGTGGTTAGAATCTTTTCAGAAATGTCGAACTAAATTAAGAGGAAAAATCTTCATACCATAATGATATTCTAATAAGTAATAAACTTTATTTTAAGAGAACTTATTTAACCACAATTAAAACCTTAAAAAGTGCTGGTGTAAAGACCAGCTATACAGAGCTATGATTATCTTACAGATGTCTTTTTCGCTCCACATATCGCCATTCTTCTTTCCAGTTTCGTAAAGTCAATAACGATATCCCCATAAGAATTATGAAACACTGAAATAAGAATAAAACCGATTGGAGCTTAATCATAGAAACCATGTCATTATAGTTCCCATTTACATAGAAATTCATGCAAAATTATTTAACAACAAACATACATTACACATTTGGTAAATACGTTCAAATTGTCTTTTATATTAAATCATTTTTATTCTGAATTTCATAATATCAGAGTCCGAGTAAGAAAACGTACCCTGACGTGGAGAATGCCTTTTATTCAACACAAAATGGCGTTTATGTGCAAGCTTCTACATAATAAAATAATAATTTTGGTGTTAATTTGGAGCTGTTTAATCGTTAGAGTACTCAAACACACTTTTCATAAAAAGTGGAAATAAACACTCTTAATGTTTATTACGCATATTATTCATCTCAACAACAAAAAGTTGCTATTACATTTTAATATTTATCAACAGCAAGCTCTCCTTTAGACCAATAGTTTTCATATCTTGTGTGCAGACCTGGCGTCAAAGATATTTTAGATGATCTAACATAACTAGATGAAACTAACAGTTCTCTCAGTACCACACCAGCACAGTGTCAATCGTTCTGTTAGTCCTGGTCCAACGTGTTTGCTAAGGTTATCAGCTGATGAGTAAAGTTACTATGAGCAAGGACCCTCTAATGATATACAGTTGTCAGCAGCATATAAAACAGAAAAGTGATGCAAGTTTTCTACATTTGACTTACCACACTTAGAATAGCAATAGGTACTATAAAGGTATAGATCTGCCAGTGATCTGTTGTAAGCCAGCATCTGTGAAAAAAAGAAAAATGATAATGTATGGTAAATCACTTAATATTCACCTAATCAAAATTTGAAGACTCCAAAAGACTGACATATTGGCATTGTTTAGTTTTCAACTTTGGCGGTTAATCAATATAATGTCCTTTAATGTTATTTTCTACTCTAATATGGGGTACTCTTAAAGAAAAGAATGTGCTCCCTATGATAGGAGCACATTTCTTCCTTTAATTGTAGCACACTTTAAGATTTGGTTTCCTCTACGTTGAAAAAAACTCTACTGTCCAAAAACGTTTTGATGATACAGATACCAACATTCTAAGGATGCGTGTCAATTTAATGCTTATTGTGTAAATGAACATGAAACTGTATTTCGCTGACTCATTTTAGCCAATTTTTTGTTTTACCACCAATCAGGCCAAATAAAATACCCTCTAAATATAGGTGTGATACAGTAAATAACTCACTTGAGGAAAAAATACATTGGCAGCTTGATACACTGAGTTTAGAGTGTCCTTTCTATGTGTAAAGGATGTAACAGGTTACTTAGTTTAAATTTTATTAGTTACCTCTTATATGATCTACATGTTGCACGTTGACCTATCTCAAGGCATGTTTTTATAAGGTCAACTTGACGTTGCACTTTTTAAATAACGTCGTCGTTAACGTGAATCAACACAAAAATCGATAATTATGCCATAATATGTGAATTAACTTATTAACTGATAAATAAAATATCAGGTTTGTGTCTTTTGATATCAAATTCACCAAGAACCGCTTTCGCGGACGCATGTTGAATCGCTATAGGTTTCCTTAGAAATGTTTGCACTGCCCTGATTGAGGGAGGTCAATATGGCCCTCAGTGCGACAGCATTATGACTAATAAATAAAAAAGTTTTAAGCACACCCCCAACCTGTCACGCTTGGTGAAGTTTTCTGGATCTGTGTATGATTGGGACCAAACAGGATAAGCTGGCAGTTACACTATAAGTAGAAAACGTGGCAATGCCATTAGGCATAATGTATATCAAAAGTAAGTGTGTATGTGTGAAAGCAGTTAGTCTGAGCCTGTGTTGCTCGCAAATGCAACAGGTAGTGAAATATCATGGTAAGTCTGATTTATTTTATTATACTACACAAACACATGTTCAATGATATATTTGAGCCGTGACATGTGATTTCCAACAATTTGACATTTTGACAAGTGTAGAGTCGGACGAGCCTCTGCAGACTGCTTTTAAGCTTAGAAACTCTAAATGGTGTTGTCAGTAGCTTAACAATCATAGAATACTCATGCGACTAGCAAAGGCTCTGATCAGACTGCGCGTATGTGCAGGCTGATCAGAGGCTTTGCTGGTCGCACATAACAAATTGTTGAAAATCTCATGCACTGGCTCATTCATTTATAAATTATTTTAGGAAAAAAATGTGCAAGCAAAACACCTTCCGGCCTAATAACTTAGATCAAAGAGTGAACACACGTAAAGATTCATAACAGAAAGCCATATCATCACGGCCTCCAATCTCGGCCTCCTTCTCCAAAAAGAGCAGAACGTAAAGTGAGGCGAAGGCCCTTCCGGGAAGCAGGCAGTGGGCAAAACAATGGAACACGGTAAGTTGTGTTGACACATTTTCAATCATAAGTAAATTTTCAGCGCAAAACTCGAAAATCTAAGAATGCTATGCTTCGGGCAATTGTTCAAGCTATCCGTAGAGCATGCTGTTTGCACATTTGAACTTAGTTTGTAAGCGTGAGAGTTTTTCTCCCGTTGCACAGTTGTCCAAGAAACGGTGGTTCCCGCATGGTTTTGCCTTCTAACCAAACGTATAGTAGCGTTTGGACCCTTATTCATACTACCGAGGCCCCTCCACACCCATGTTGTCCCAAATGCAATTTTTCGAGATATTTCAATGATAATTGAGTGATTTAGAGCCAAATTTCTTTAGGAGCAGGAGGCGAAGGGCAGGAGAAGCAGGCTGGGAGAGGAGGAGCAGGCGGCGATGAAATCAAAATTTGCATTGATTTTGCTTATTTTTAATAATATACTTATCCAATCTATATCAAACTTGCATGTATGAATATTTCAAACCATTTAAATAAATCGAAATTACTTCGCTTTAAATGCCACCACCAACGTAATGTGTGGTTCACTTTTTTTCTCATTGGAATCATGTAATGCTCACAGATTAGTGATACTTGTGAATTTCTCCCTAAGTTCTTGGGAAAAGGATTATCAAAAATCTCAGACTGGGTCGAACCTCTGTTTTATACCCACCCCCTCTCAAGCTTTGATTAAGAGCAACAATTACCGATGGTGCGAAAGACTTAGACGCAGAAAAAAAGGAATTCAAACCAAGTGTATTAAGGAAGTTACCGCCTACATCGCTGTTTAACTAAAATTGGAAGTTAGAGTACGGCTTTAAGCTCCTCCTTCGTCGTTATTCTAGGGTGTCTGATTTAAACATCAGCAAAGATCAAAGAAAAAAAGCATCAGCCATACTACAATGTATAAAAAAGTGTACTTTTTGAAAATACCCATGCTGTACGAATACCTTGCACATCATATAACTGATATAACAACTCGTGTATAAGAGCAGTCTCATAAGATGTTAACTTAATTATTGCAAATCTGATAATGTCCGTACACGCATTATAAAGGAAACAAAAGCGTTTCGCTTATTCTCCCATTGTGTTGTTTGTTTAACCCAGAATGTCATGAGCTTGCTAGAGGTATGTATATTATAAGAGAGGTATATATATAGCAATGTTTGTGATCAAAATAATTCAGTTAACAATAGCGTTTAATCATTCGTATCATACATGCAAGTTTGATATAGATTGGATAAGTATATTATTAAAAATAAGCAAAATCAATGCAAATTTTGATTTCATCGTCGCCTGCTCCTCCTCTCCCAGCCTGCTTCTCCTGCCCTTCGCCTCCTGCTCCTAAAGAAATTTGGCTCTAAATCACTCAATTATCATTGAAATATCTCGAAAAATTGCATTTGGGACAACATGGGTGTGGAGGGGCCTCGGTAGTATGAATAAGGGTCCAAACGCTACTATACGTTTGGTTAGAAGGCAAAACCATGCGGGAACCACCGTTTCTTGGACAACTGTGCAACGGGAGAAAAACTCTCACGCTTACAAACTAAGTTCAAATGTGCAAACAGCATGCTCTACGGATAGCTTGAACAATTGCCCGAAGCATAGCATTCTTGGATTTTCGAGTTTTGCGCTGAAAATTTACTTATGATTGAAAATGTGTCAACACAACTTACCGTGTTCCATTGTTTTGCCCACTGCCTGCTTCCCGGAAGAGCCTTCGCCTCACTTTACGTTCTGCTCTTTTTGGAGAAGGAGGCCGAGATTAGAGGCCGTGATCATGTAGGAAAGGAAATGAACCTATTAGACACCTACTTTGAATTGTTGTAAAATATGCAGACAGAAGAGCACATCAATAATGCCCTGGTATATGAAGGTGAGTTTGTAATTGGTCTTTCTCACTCACTCTTAATTGATCAGACATAGCTTGTCATTTATATATCCTAAAATATTTACATTTTATGATAGCTCTTGTTGAATCCTAGACTTCTTGAAGTTATGAACACTACAATTGTCAGCAGCACTGATGTACCTGAAAAACACAACAGTGACAATTCAAAATACGTCTTGACTCACTACTTCACGTAGATCATTTAATATGAAGACAAAATTGCTATCCTAATGTTTGTGTGCAGACATGATTTTACAATTTGACGGGCTTCCAAAACATCATTACATGACTAAGACTTTTAAAATTTATAGATGGAAGAATTTATTAGTAGTACTTCCATTTAAGCTTCAACTTTATGTGATATAATAAGATAAGCTTCAACTTTAGAAAATGTACATTTGAGCTGCGACATGAGATTTCCAACAACGTGGTATGTGCGACCAGCAAAGTCTGAGATTAGCTTGTGCATAGGCGCAGTCTGATCAAAGCCTTTGCTAGTCGTTTTCATATTAAATGAGCGTTAAGCTATTGACAGGACATCATTTGGAGTTTCTTAGCTTAATAGGAGACTGCACAGTCTAGTCGAAGTCACACTTATCTAAATACCATATTGTTAGAAATCACGTGTCTCAAAATATAAGACTTTGAACAAAGTAAGAGCATCATTAGCGAATGACTCAAAGATACCAAGTCTACTGCTTTTAAATGTATATGTTGTTATGTTTAGCTTAAGGATCCATTTATAAAGGCTATTTTTAGTTTGCAATAGCATCGTTTGTGCAGCAAACAGTTGGAAGAATTTTACCCTGTACATCACAAAAGTGTTGATACCGTTTAATGCCCTGATCTTTTTTGATTTGGGCTCATGAACGAAGCAGAATACCACTTATTATCATATGACGTCGCGTCTGGGAGTAAAATAACGCCATGCAATAAAATCTGTAAACCACTAGTGGTTTATCGATTTACGGGAAACGTTATTAGGCCCATAACAACGTTGCGTTCATGATGACAAAATCATAACGTTTTTACGCCAGAAATGAGATTTCAAAGTATTTGTCATATGATAAATAGAATCTAACATTCGTGCTCTTGTATTATTGAATTTATTAAACTCGTTGCGAAAAAGAGATAAAATGCTTGGCAAGCCTCGCATTTTATCTCTTATCACCACCTCGTTTAAAAAATTCAGTAAACCATGAGCACTCATGTAAGATCCTCTATATGTTCTACAGTGGGAGAGTAGTTACACTTGCCATTAACTCTCATAAACAGCCACAATGACACTGAGTCTGCTGTTTGTATCATTAAGGCTGTTGTTTGTATATGGGCCTTCAAGAGCGTAGCCAGAACGTTGAAAAAGTTACGCACATCGAAGGGAGGCTACCTAATCAAGCAGTGATACTCTTCAATTACACCCCTCTTCAGAATGAGAACTTCTCTTGAATGAAAGACTTTGCTCCCAGAGGGAGCAAATTCTTTTCTTCAATAGCAGTTCCCTATGGTATAAAAATATTTTTAGCCACATTAGGTGACCTCGCTTGAATAATACTATTTTATTATGCCCGTGTGTAATTGCATAACGGGAGCTACGCCAATGGCCTCATCGTGAGAAAATCTGTCTTCAGGGTTATGGACAAACTGAGATTCTATCCAACTTGCTCAGATACATAGACAAGCTGAAAATTGACATTTGGCTCATTTAGTTGAGATATAATACTTTCAAATACGCAAAATGACAAAGGCGCTGATCTGACTGCGCTGTTGCACAGGCTGGTGTTTGGTCTTTGCTGTTTGAAAACCCAAAAGACAGGATTTCTACGGATGAGGTCCATATAACATATAGTGGTAGGATCAACTTATAATCCAGCATATTAAAAGGTGCAAAAATACGGCGTTGTGTCACATGGAATCTGTTGAACTTCTCCCAGGACTTCTATATAGTGTTAACAAATTTCGTACTCTGGTTCTTTTAGACTATTAGATTCGGGCAGAATCCTTTATACTCCCAATGCACATTTGGGGCAGGAGTCGCTGCACTTTTTTATATTGACCCTCACAAACAGACTTAATAAGGGTAAGCTATTTTTTATGAAGTCCCAACAAGAGAATCCTCAAAACCCTAGCATGCATGATTCCAAAATTTTTGAAATGTTATAAAAAGTGCTGAAGATAACATAATGGGTGAATAGTAGGACAAACAAACTGAAAACATTATGCATTCTCTCATATACAGAGCAAACTTATTTCAAAATTATCCATTTACAGAATTTTTCCATAGAATGACCCCCCAAATATACTCCATTCATTAACTAGTAAGTAAAAGCAGAAACAGAATAACATTTTACAAAATATGACAGGTGCAGATGATATAACACATTTGTCAAAATAATAGGTTGGCCCAAACACAGTGTTTTTTTATATTTTGCTGTGGCTTTCCAAACGATTATTTTTCTCAGAATATTTAAAAAGTACAACAGCTGTTGTTGTGTTGTGGAGAAATAATACACCTTCTCTTTCTACAACAAATGATTTTTACATTTTGATCATTTGAGGAAAACAGTTTCCAGTTACGACTTTTGCTTTCTTTTTTCTTGCTTCCTTAAGTTCTTAGATATTGCATATAGCAAACAATATGGATCTATATACGACTGTTTCTAAGGTATTAATCTAATCAGTGTTCATAGCGTTTGCTTTGGTGATTTAACTAGTCTGAATTTTCACTTAAATACATGCAGCAGATGTAAAAGTCTGATGGTATACAGAACAACAAAATTGGTGGAATATGGGTTAACCTAAAACACACATCAGCAATCAATTCCTTTGACATAAAACACTGTGTTTTGTTCAAAGTCTTCACTGAAGAATTCATCATGTAAAATACTCTTTTTTATTTCAATTTTTGTTTAATATTTGAGTTTCTTTCAAATTAACTAACATATACATTCCATCTCATTTTGTCGGATGTTTTATAATAATCATCTTTTGATCTTTTTCTCAAATTTTCTTAAGATTATTTATGATCACATGATTTTTATTTGAGCCAGTACATGAGATTTCCAACAATGTGGTATGTGCCACCAGCTAAGGCTCAGAACAGCCTGCGCATATGCGCAGTCTGACCAGAGCCTTTGCTTGTCGCTTGAATATTCTATGACTGTTAAGCTCCTGACTGAACACAAGTTGGAGTTTCTAAGCTTAAAAGGAGGCTGCACAGGCTCGTCTAGGTCTACACTTGTCAAAATGCTACAATGTTGGAAATCTCATGCCGTGGCTCATTTGTAATATAAATAATGGGCTGAGCACTATTAATCAAGGGAAAATGTATAGTACATGTATATACATACCCCATCCAAGCAATAAGCATTTTAATGTGGATAGCTGCATCTGCTGGACTTCCTTTACAATCAAATACACATATATCATCTCAACCAACAGAAAGCTGAAGCACGTAGTATACAGGAACTGCAAACACATTCTGACCAACGCAACTACATCCTGCAAAAGCAACATAAGTTAATGCTTGTTAATACAATGAACTGTAAATCCGGAAATTTTTCGCGAGAGTTTTATTTTCGTGAATAGTCTAAAAAGACATACTTGCGACTAAAAATAGAGAATGATTAACCTATATCTGTAATTGACAGAGTGATTTTGCCGTTTTGCGAGGATTTTATTTTCATGAAACTTCGCATATGCGAAGTTTCCCGAAAATATAAATCTCGCAAAAATTTCCGAACTTACAGTAGTAAAATTTCAGATACAGTACTGAATATGCCTTTCTATTCTCCACCACATTCAATAAATTCAGAAGTTTCACGTTAATTCATCAATTAGTCTTCAATGAATTTGAGTGAACAGCAATTTGACTGTAATAAAATGGAACATTTTCATTATTTCTGTCAAAGCTATATATTTGATGTATTTTATTCAAGTTTTGCGCTTCCTTTCGAATATTATGTATGGACTTTAAAAAGAATTGTTGCACAGATTAGAACTATTATTAAGATGAATAGTATAAATAGAACCAAAATAGTCTAGAATTTCGCCTCACAGATAAAAATTTAATATTTTGCAAAATAAATGTTTCTATATTTAAGAATATCACAACACGTGCATATAATGGCACAATGCCACAACTTTTCAGAAGATAAATGTGTGACAACGCAAATATGATGAGAATTCGCTACAATCACATACAAGCTGCATTGTGAGAACACATGTTGTTGGGGTTTCCGGCCAGGCCATCTTCAAACAAACCTGCTTAGCTACAGAGACTAGCTAGAAAATTGAAATTCTGCATGACGGAAGTTATATACTTTTCAATACGTCAATAACAAAGGCACTGATCAGACTGCGTGGATTCGCAGGCTGGACTGCACCTTTGTTCTTCATTAACCCTAAGACAGTTTTTCTTGTGTCGAGGCCCAATTATCTCCTTACACATAGACATATCATATAAATGAGCTTTGACACGTGATTTCCAACGATGTGGCATTTTGACAAGTCTAGACTCAGACGAGCCTGTGGAGCCTCCTTTCAAGCACAGAAACTCCAAATGGTGTTCAGTCTGTAGCTTAACACTCATAGAATATTCAAGCTACTAGCAAAGACTCTGATCAGACTGCGCGCATGCGCAGGCTGATCTGAGGCTTTGCTTGTCACACATACCACATTGTTGGAAATCTCATGCACTGGCTCATATCATATTGATTATGATTCAATTGTACATATGACTGCATAGAAACATATCAACCCACAGTTGACAATCAATAACATGGGTTATTGGATGCTTATATTTGAGACTTTGGTAAAGGCTAACCAAATAATACATGCTGTTTTGTCTTCATTTGTAAAAAGGTTACTTACTGAAATATACAGTGATACGTATGTGTGTAGTAGGAAATTGTCTATCAATGCTAACATAAAATGCTACAGAATGGATCATTTACCCCGGTCTGTAAGATTTGCTGAGGTATAACGAAACATTCTCAAGAGTTTGATAAATGATATAATTTAGACCTCGTCGTGAGAAAACTTGTCTTCTGGGTTTACGGCAAAGCGAGTTTCAAACCAGTCTCCTCAGGGACTGTGTCCAGCTAGAAATCTAAAAATTCACCTGTAGCAAATTTATTTATGACATTTCTTAAAATGCAAATAACGAAGGCACTGATCAGACTGCGTTGATGCGCAGGCTGATCTGTGCCTATTTTATTTGCAAACCATTGAAGACAGGTTTTCTTGAGTTGACGTCCATTTAAAAAGTGTTTCTTAATACCCTTCAATATGTACAATGTCACATTCAAAGTGTATTGTATCAAATGGGCCTCGACGTGATAAAAACCGTCTTTGGTGTTTGCAAACAACGAAGGTGCTTTTGTTATTGGCTAACTGGAAAGTATTATATCTAGAATTGTTACAAGCGAAACTCTAATTTTCTAAATAGTGTCTCTTTAGCTGTGGAGACTCGCTTTGTCATAAACTCAGAAAATAGGTTTCGCCATGACGAGGCCAAAATTATCCATTGGGTTAAAATTGTAAATATAACTTACATCTTTAATGGTAACGTTGAGGATACAAATCAAAACTATTATATTTGAAAGGAATAGACAAGTGATGAAACTCAGATGACTCATGTACAATTTTCCTTCCAGTTGCCTGAAAAAGACAAATACTTTTTAAAATGTATCCTGGCTTTTAAAAACAATATAGATAGTATTTAATATATTAGGTAAAGATGACAAGAAATTATAAGACAGGGGTCATCGTCACCGTCTTATACTTTTTTCCAACGAATAATGCAAGTTCAATAATAATGGGCAGGATTGTTTGATCATATTTATATTAAGACACTAAAATTACATTGAATCATGTTTGGCACGTGAAAACATCATAATGCTGCACAAGTAAGCGCACTGGTTGATGGGTGTCATTTAATAATATTACCTAACGTGTTCGCATATCTTATACACTAGTGTATTGTTGTTTTAATACATATCGTTATTACACAAGTTGAATTTTTGTGACTATATTTTAACAATCAAGTTTTTAAAGTATTAACTTCAGAAATATTTATAGGAGAACAAAAGGCTTCACACTAATCATATATATATCAAATTATAATAATATTAAACATATCAAATAAAACAAGATTGTGTCCATATAATTCAATATTTGGCTTAATTCATATACAAATAATTACTCATTATTCTCCAAGTACATTGCTTAACCTTATCGTTTAATATATGCACTGTTTCAACGCCATCTATTGAGATAGTGATGCTAAAATATAAAAAAATATGATTATCTATTCACCGAGCTATATGAGTGTGTATTACAAGGGCATGACAAAGACTCAGGTGATGATGCACCTTGCTTTGAGACATTATTTTGTAATTGTGGAGCCTATAGATGCAAATAGCAAATGAGAATGACCAGAAAATGGCATATAAACGGACCACAGACCAATCCATAAACAAAGCTGAGTATGATGCATTGCTTGCGTTCAAAGAATTTGAAAGATTGAATGTTATTGTAATAAATACTACATGATCAAGCGTCTTGATTTACTGAGTGTACTCAATTTAAAACAGATATGATGCCATCGGCTGGTCTGCGGTATGTAATTATGACATATCCTGGTCATAGTAATTGGCTTTATGATATAAATACGAAGTAAAAAAACATGTGGTAAAAGCTTAGAGATAGAGGCTAAGTAGAATAATGCTTTTTATGTATCGCTATTTTATTCATAAATGACCGATTAGGTTACTTACCAGGCCTAGCAGAATTTGAGGTTAATGTGTGCCTTTCTTGATTGCATGCAGTAATATCAGGTTGACTATCAACGAGTCCAGTATGTAATTAGATATTGCCTCAGTAAAACATATTCCATGCAAATTGACTAGAAACAAGAAGGTATACTTGCCCACATGTGCGTAGGTAGATGAAAAGTGTAACAAAGAGTATAGTCAAGGAGATGGAATGTCCAACCAGTAATATATTATCAAGCTGGAGGTAAGTAGGAGGCTTTATTGGAATCTGAAAAAGAGGATATAGATGATCTTACATGAGTGTTCATGTTTTATTGAATTTATTAAACGAGTTGAGAAAAAGTGATAAAATGTGAGGCTTGCCGAGCATTTTATCGTTTTTTCACGGCAAGTTTAATTAATTAAAAAATACAAGAGCATGAGTGTCAGATTCTATTTATCACATGAGATTTACATTACTTTAAAGGATTTTGCCATATTTACGCGACGTTGTTATGGACATCATTTCATAGCATTACCAAAATCTGTAAGCCACTAGTGGTTTATCTATTTTAATGCATGGCGTTATTTCATTCCTAGACGTGGCGTCATATGATAAATAGAAGATAACTGATTTCTAAATGATATGTAAACTATTAGTATGTTGATTATTTTGATATATCGTTTTGACATCTCTTTTCAAAAGTGTTTTTGCAGGAATAGAATCAGAGCGTCAAACTGTTTGCAATGGCAATTAGCAGACGGCACATGCAGGCATGATTGGAGTTGTAGCATCAGAATATCAAATTATTATCAATGTTTATCAGCCAATGACACCATTAGGCAAAGAGTTAAACACAAATAAAGACATGTTATGTATTAAAATGTAGGTAGGGCATCCAATGAAGAGGAAGATTGGGTGGAAATTATCAGCAATTTCGGCAATAAGTAGCCACAGTGCCGTTCAATAGAACCAATTGCATTGTTTTCATGCGAATACCTGCATTGAAACATAAATGCATAAAGCTATATGCGTACTTATTAGTAAAATGTATTAAGCTATATGCTTACTTATTAGTATAAAACAGCTTAAACCAACCTGTTCAACTACATGAACTTGTTAGAATACTCAACGTTTAGCATGTCCTTGTCGACGTTTGAGCTAATTAAATAGTTGGAGAGCAAGTAAAGACAACATTTGATGTGCAGGCTGTATTGTATACCATGATAACATATATTAATGTTATATATAGTGACTTTCTAAGACAATTAGGTCAAGCAAAAGCTCAATTATTGAGCTTTTGCTTGACCTACTTGTCTAAGAAAGTCAATCTATATAACATATATATTGTCATCATGGGACACAATACAGTTTTCTTTTGGCTAAACTACTATGAAATATAGGTAGCAAGATAATGCTTTAGCTTTTTATTGATTTATCTAGACTGACCTATTACTACATAGTTAGTTAATACTAGGTGAGTGTCTTTTGATAAATAGTTTACTAGCAAGGCTTCGGGAATGCTTGCTGAATCCCCAGGCTTGCCAACCGATTCAATGTGCGTTCTTAAAGCCGAGCCTGGTAAACTTGATATCAAAAGACAAAAATCTGATTTTCAATTTATCAGTTGATACCATATGGCACACTCTTCAAACTAGCAATTATGATGTAAATATCGATTTTCGTGTGGATTCAACGTCAATGACGACGTCATTCAAAAAGTGCACTGTCGTAATGACCTAAAAAGACACATGCCAGTGAGATAGAGAATGTTTATCAGGTCAGCGTGTAGCAATGCAGCTAATATGAGAGGTAGTTGATACTTGTGCATACATGATTAAATTACTTAGCAAGGGACAACTCATTAATATCTCATTTAAGGGCCAATCACATAAAGGGTAGCTTACTGATATGTTTAATGGTCTAACAGCTGCGACAATATGAGAAGGGATTTTGCAGTGACAAGTGGTGTACATTGGTGCCGAGAAAACAGTCTTGCACTTATCTGTTGCCCATCGTCCTCTGTATAGGTCGCTGAAATAGACAGATAATTAGATAACTTGGTAATGAAAATATTGGTACTTAAATCAAATGCAGCCAGTGAAATCTCAGTGAGGCATTTTGATAAAGCCACCTTCTGTACTCTCACACACAAAGCTAAGGTAAGTGTTCAAACCGATATCTGTAATGGGTAAGCGTCTATATATTCAATGGCTATTCACACATATTCATTAACTATACATTGAAAGAGAAATTAAAAACAATTATACCACCTTTACCAACTTTAGCATGAAATATTCCATGATGTGCAAGGTCTACACTAATGTAGGTGGTATAAATTAGTTATACCATGTTTGTCCACCTGTACGTAAGATAATCCACTCGCTAAAGCTCGTGGATTATCTCCACGTACAGGCGGACAAGCCATGGTATAACTATTACATATGCAGTATATCATCTTAATAACATTCCTGTGCAATACAATGTGTAACAGCATAAAGAAAGAACACACCATTTATATTTACCTATCCTTTAAAAAGATTATAATACTGTTGTGTCTTGTAAAAGGATAGTTATATAAAAAGCCTTAAGAAAAAGCTGAATTTTAAAGAAGTACTTACAGGTATGTGCGTATAGCTATACAGCCTTAAGCAAGTATAAAGGTCAAAACTCTCAAAAATGAATACATGTACGTGAGAGCACATGCTATTTTGGTACATATTTAATAGGCAAACAACAGTGCTGTGCAACATTCCCAGAGCCTTTACTACTTGTGCACACAACGTATACGTAAAAGTAATCATTCTTGGCCAAAAGACGTGTAACGGTTTGGCCGTTTTTTGGCCCACGATGGATTTGGCTGAAATTTAAATATATGGTGGTTTGATCTTTGCTGTTTCACATGAGCATGTTTTAGAATTAACGACGGCATATACAGTCACATGAATTAAAGTTTCTCGATAGTGTGTATAAACAAAGGTTTGTTTTTTATGGATGCAACAAGCAAACTGACCTCAAACATAATACCAAACATGCGTGTGTTAATACTCGTCATGTCTTTGTCGTAATTTGAGCTAACACTACCATCATTAATTAAAATTATGTTCAAACTTGGCTAAATACTGTGTTTACGATTACCTTGATCATATGTTGTTTTTAGGTGTTATATTTATATTGAACATTTAGTGTTTTATCGCCTTTTCCAGTTAACCAATTGCTCTAACAAGCCTATTCCGGTTTATTCATATCAATATAATCAGTACGACATGTACACAAGCGTGCATGTAACATGTTAAACGCGGCATTACATGCGCAACTTTTTTGCTGGATTGGTATGAAACATGAATATAAATAGTTATAAAGCTACAGAAATGATAATGGAAGCTTTGAACACTTTTTTTTCTCACAACCACAATTATTAAATAGATACATGCGAGTGTTGTATATCTGTCTGTTCATCTGTCAGTCCGTTTGTATGTCACACTTTTGTGTCTGTGACGTATCTTCCAAGCGCATGATTCGATTATAAGATTAATTCACAAAACTGTGCACCTTTGTGGATAATCATGCAGAATAAATGAATACTTTAAGGCCATGTCAAAGCAGGCGGCCATAGGTTACATATACAGAATGCATATCTGCTCCATATTTAACGCATGTCCCAGCTCAGATATCCAACAGTCGCAATAGCGCTGTGGTCTATATTACTTACCTATTATCTTACGTGTGACTAAGGGGTCGCAGTTCACAATCCCGAAGAAACATATGTTTCGTGACATTGTGCAAGACCCTTCATCTTTATTGCGTAATACATGTTCAACCGAGGAAACGTCATGACTGAAATATGGTTCACTGTAACGTAGAGCAATGACGTAGAGCATTAAAACAGTTAGTCATGTTTCAAGCATTTGTGGTGCAGACATCTATTTCAAGGGTGATAACTTCCGTCAAAGCAGGGATTTCCGAACCATTTGAACAACCTACATTGTGTTTTGAGAAAGGTGAATGAACATCTAAAATAGAATATTTCGATCCTTGAATATTAAATGTATGTATTTGCTGGTACCAGTGACTATTTACCATCTGCAGATAAGTGGTTGTCGTATATATACTGCATTATTTTAGCAAACACTTTACGAGAGCGATATTAATTGAGGAAACAAACAGTTAAGCACAGATATTGTGCATATGTAAGCATGAAAAGCGCATTACACTCATTATGAATAAAATGCTTGTGGCGTTCGCATTCAGGCCATTGGCTGTTTTTATAATGCTTTCTTGCATAAATAACATGAATTGAAAAGAACAAAACTAAATCAAAGAATTACATCGGTTTATTTGCGACAATATCTGCGCCGCCTATATACATCATATATGTACATGAGAAGTCACGAACTTCAAAAAATATAGAGAGGTGTTAGCTTTGAAGGTCAGTTACAATATATGTTGAGAGTGTGCATTTGTATACATCACACCAGCTCCTTTTTGTTCAAATAACATCACTTTAATAATATTACCATTAAACTGACAAAGTTCTATCAAAATTTTGGAATCATATCAAATGATTCCGATATCTGTGCTGTGAAGTAGCTTTTTGCTCTACCTTATGAATCGCTAGATGAATTTCATCAAAACTTGCACAGATACTTATCTGGGACAGCCAAAACGAATTATAAGATTTTGTGACCCCAACCTTATTTACAAGGTCACCAGGGACATATATAAAAAAGGCCTGTCACTTTCCCATTGGTATCCTGGGTCAGGTGTGGTACTTGATTGTATCGATTCCTGATCTTTGCACCCTTACTTACTTTGTCTGTACTCCATCTTCCTAACCAATGACCAGATTTTGACCAAACTGACACAGATAATTTATTGGGAAGACCTTAATGAATGACTAGAATTTGGTAGTATTGACCTTAATTCCAAGATCACCAGCGTCACATAACTCCTTTATGTGGGTGGGGGACAACTCCATCTAATGTTATATACTTTCCATTCCTAACTACTCTAGTATGGCCATATTAAACAGTGTCTGCCATGTAGTTTGAGAATACCAATAATTTTATTATTTTTTCCTCATGCTCCAAAGAATGATCACATAATTTGCCATTTTCGACAATCTTAATTCATAGCAATGGGCCATGCCAAAAAAAGCATATTGTACCAAAGAACTGTCTCCAGAAATCTATGTAACAGTTAAAGAAGGTGCACATCAAACTCTCTCCTTGCACTTTCTCTCCGCTGGTCTCTCTCTCTCTCTCTCTCTTTCTCTCAAATAAGACTCGCATTTACTGAAATGGTGTTGTATTTGCTCTACAAACGCAATATATCCAAAGACTGTTTGTAAGAAATAATATTGATACGAGCTTGCTAATATGTACATTGTTTTCCATTTTGGGACGGGAATCGTACGTCTCTAAAGTGATTTTAGTACTCTCAGTGCTTTGAAAAGTATGAGTTGAATAGTACATTTCAGCATAAAATTTGCAGAAAAAAGTCTTTTTACGGTATTTGCCGCATGCGGAACCGACTCAGAGTTACCATTTTATGGTGTAATATTATATGCACAATAAAATGAGAAATAGTTTTATCCGGTTCCGCATGTGGACATGTATGTTATTGAGTCACGAAGTACACGAGGGTGTTTGGTTTTACCGTAGACTTAGTGTTAAGTGTTGTTGATAGGGCATGCATTTAACCCCAAAATTTATCATAAAGATACATTTTAATGAAGAAAATAAATTGTGGACATTAAACTAGAGACTCTTAAGTATTATTTAGTAATATTTTGGGGGGATTTCTTTACAATCGATTTTTTAATGTAAAAGTGGGCCATTTGTAATACAAAACCGTTACACGTCCTTAATAACTGCTCATGCAAAGTTTAAAATGGGTCTATATATGCTACAATGTAGCTAGTAAATATAATGAGAACTGCTCAGTCGATGAAGTCTATCTCATATTCATAGCAATGATATATTAAAACCATACACCAGGGCCCTAGAGTGAAGGATGATAGAGGAGGCAAAACAATTGAGCTTTTGGGTGACCTGCTTGTCTAAGTAAGTCGCTCGGTTATTTAGTTTGAGTCGGTCTTAATAGGAGGTAGCATAACAAATAGACAAATGGACATATGGATGGACAGATACAATAACAATCACACGAAATAATTATTATTATCTCCTGAGCTATTTAACATTTTACTGGTGATTGTGTATCTGAGTTGACCCCATTCAAATCCTTCTTTTATTAGACAGGCTTTTCAAGCTACATTTACCACTTATCATTATGTCCGTCCAAAATCACAATTGCAGATGCTATTTAAAATAGCCAAATTGAAGAACTGGTGTAAGTTATCACATTCATTTAGTATGAACATGACATGAACACAGATATTAGGCTGTAATTGATGTGTTTCTAATATATAAATAGTTTTTAAAAACGTTTTTTTTCCTAATAGCTTTGATAGCGACACCTCAAACTATCATGTTATTGCTTAATTTAAATTAAAAAAATGGTGGTTGCATTTGTCAGGTGCAGCTAAAATATTATGCATATTACATTTGAATGCTTTCTTTATGTGTTAACCATACTATCAATAACTTACCTTGGATCAACAGACCACGTCAAGCATATTGTGGTATTTGAATGACCCATATGTTGCTGAAATAAAATGGAAAAATATCAACCTAGACATATGCCAAGTATAAACGAGAAAATATTATTAACAAAGAGCACCATTTGTATTACTTGCTTTAAAATCTCATTTTTAAAAAAAAATGAGATATGGGTATCAATGTTTTATATAGTATTAGATGTAGCAGTTTTTATTGTCACCTAAATAATAGGTTCTGAGCGTTGTTGGGGATGCTGAAACAATTTAAATGACATGTGCGCTCAGCAAAGATTCCTATTAGCCTGTATATTCTGTCAGTATACTCAGAGTTTTGCAGTGTGCCTTAAGATAACACGAGTCATTTACATAGAGGATCTTACATGAGTGCTTCTGTTTTATTGAATTTATTAAATCATATGGGGAAAAGTAATAAAATGTTAGGCTTGTCGAGCATTTTATCGTTTATTTGCATAAAGCTTAATAAATTCAATGATACAAGAGCACGAACGTTAGTTTCTATTTATAACATGGCATAAATATTGCTTAAAAATTGCATTTGGGTGTAAAAACGTTATATTTGTACCATCAGTTTCGCAACATTATAATGGACGTCTTTATGTAACATTACAAAATATGTAAACCACTAGTGGTTTATAGATTTTAATGCATGATATTATTTTACTTAGAGACGCTACATCATGTGATAATATCCAAATATTTTTTAGTTAAGAGTCAAACTAATCAAACAAGGTGGATGGCCAGATTGATCTGAGTCTTCAATGGTAGCACATGCTCCCTTGACGGTTCTGTAGTGAATTATGTCACATGTATTGTCAAATTCTTACAAAATAATTCACATTCGTCCATAAAAAACATGGTGGCATTTAATATTGATTAATCAAAATCCATAACCTTCATTTTTGCTTCAAAAAAGTTTGTATTTTGTATATAAACACAGTTAAGTATCACGCCTACCAAACGCTAGAATGCTCAACATCTGGTTGAATATTAAAAACAACTGCTCTATGAAGAAAATCAAAAATCTGGGATGTCATGCAACAGCCTATGGATTCTTGTGTTTGTGGTATAACTACGAGCTCAGAAAGTATTCTGGTTAGGTCATATTTACTTTTCGCGCAATAAACATGTTCCTGTCGAATTCTGGTACACCTATTTTACGCAAAATATAAATCTGTCAAACCGAGAGAACTTTCTGACATCAAATTTATACCACAAACATAGAAATGCATAGTCTGTTGCATTGCATTCCCCGAGTTTTTATTCTCTTCCTGGAGGAATTGTTTTTAATATTCAACCAGATGTTGAGCATTTAAGCGTTTGGTAGGCGTGAGTATGCTCTCAATTAAAATCCTTGTTCTATTTGGCCGATATTGACTATATTTTCTTGCCCAAGTTAAGATGGATTTTAAGTAATAAGTTAAGGCTATTCATGATGTAATATCAGTTCAAAAACTAAGCGAGTATGATTAGGAAATACTCACAGTAACTATCATGGCTACTATGTGCTGTACCAAATCATGAATGCATAACAAGGGCAACCAAACACAAACTATGTGAGCATCTATGTTCTCAAGTACATTTGAAGACTTACAATAATAAGAGCCTGTTAAATAAGAACCAAGTATTTCTCTTAAACAGGTAATACTGTGCACAACTTACCTTAACGATGCTTAATTTCCAACATGTACTCTTGGTTCCTCCAAAAAGTGATACATAACAAGTACAATGTAATAAAATAGCTACAGAATATTACAAAACGTTGATTAATTTAAGCCTAGTGACCCATGAAAATAATAATCAACCATTTCTGACTTCTCTAAGTGGGCAGGCTTAACCGCTCTTGAAATTATAGAATAGCAGACCACGAACAAAGCAAAGGCACCTAACTTAAGGATAGAGGTGGCAACAGAATACGGGAACACCAATTCAGTTTTACTCAAGAAAGATTTCAAACCAACTAACAAACCAACCAGCTTCCATGCATTCGTAAAATGGTTATATTTATCAGTCCAAAGGGTACTCTAGAAACAATAAACCACTATTAAGAAACCACTAAAATAAAATTTAATTTCTGGGCACATAATTATGGAAAATCATATTAGTCTACTTACTTCAGAATCGTGCTGTATTGTTATTTCTACATGAGGAGTTGCGTAAGTTATATTTTTACCATCAAATGGCGCCACAGAGTAAACTGGAGATATGATGGTAGGATATTTCCTATAACAGATAACAAATACAAATTAATTTACAAATTGGTTACACATGGTACATGTAATATATCAAATGCAAAAATATTAACACACCACATGGGGACGGTTGTATCGCTGTAAGACTCAAGATCAAAGGGTTCTTAGGTTCGAATCCCGCCAGGACTGTTAGATTTTTCTAAGCAGAAAATTCCTCCCACGTTTATTCCTCTTCACCCACGTGTATAAATGGGTACCCTGATAGGGCGGTTTTTGTTCAAGGCTACTATTCCCTAAGCACGATATATCTATGTAAAATGCTTAAAATGGGGGGGGAGAAATAGTTTCCCTGGGGAGACTCGACTGTAGGTTTCACAAGGTAGCCCAATGATCAGGGAGAGTTGTGTTAAAGGGTGGCTGAACAGAGGAGCTGAAAGTAGCCCTGGAAAATTGGCATTTAACTTTAATCACATATTGGCTCTTTATCCTACTATTCTATGTAAATGTAACACCACATTGACTTTTTATGATGACATTATTAATCTTAAATTGATATTAATTCCAATGGCTGTGCTTTTGGAGGTGTTGACCTTGTATATCACCAGTTTTAACGTACCCATGATATTCAAAACATATGCATTTTGTCTATAACGCATTGATGTACATGATTATGGTTTTACAATAGAGAGCCACTAGGTAAAATGTTTGTTTTAGCTAAAACGGTACACATCTTTTCACATTATATAAACATCTAAAAAATACAAATAGATAAATGTTTGCAAACGTGATATGATAGCACTTTTTTCTGCGTAAATACAAAGCCTGGTGCAATCAATGATTTCTTGTTAGCTCAATGCAAAATCAATGAATTCTTCCTAGATTTTCCTTATCATATTTAGGTTTCCCAACATAATCAATGGATCTCTACAGGCAAGCACTATTTAGCTTCCTATACCCCAGTATTGATATATTCAAAGCAAACCTTTAATTAAACTTAAGATATTCACAGCCATCTAAAACTCATGACTAACAATGGGCGACAGCTAACAAAGTCTAAATAAAGGTTATTTATTGGCTAGTAGTGACAAAACATCTGTCATTATAGGTTAGGCACATATTTATTCCTAATTGAACTCAGAATATTAATCTGGCCCTGAGGCTGATCATAATTTTTTTTTTCTTGATCAACTCAAATGAGCATGACATTTTAACGGCTCATTAAAACTAAAATGCTGAAAAATAAAGACCTTACTCAGGCCTCCAGATAGGAATGCGTATTGGAAATCTATTTTCTTTATTTCTGATCCAAAACATATGTTGTGGGAACTCGAAAAAACCGTCTCACTGAGACGTTTCTTTTGAGCACCCAAAATACTGGTAAGGACATAATGACAATTTTATGATAATAAAATTTCCTTATCTAGATCTATGCTTACTTGGTTTTAAACTCTCAGAAGCTCTATTTTTCATCATAACAAAGGTGAAGTTGGTATTTTATTATTGATAAGCATGATAAATTCGAAGCCCAGTTGAATTGAGCTTGAAAAACAGTTTACTTTTTATAACCTTGAGGCCTAATTAAATACTTACTTCAATATGTGAACCATTATATTTGCTCATAAGCAGACCCTTTTTATAACAGAGCACACATACTACCAATTTAATTACACCTTATATGACAATCATACCTTGGGTTTTTGTTCTTGTGCTCTGCCTTGGTTTTGATTTTATGGTATAAAAGATCAACCACTTTCTTTAGTTTTACAACAACTGCATCTTGCCACCTGTCATGTATATCTATAAAACAAAAACAAAATTCTATTTAAAAAGTTAAGTTTTTTATTAAATTTGCTTGATATATTCACATTTTTGTGGTTGTTTTGTTTCTAACTTATGATAACATTTCTAATATCATATATAAAAACATACACACCTTTCATTACACGTAAAGTAACAAAATACTTCAAAAACATCAAATGATTAAAATGCTATTTCAAACATCTCAATGTTGATAAGTGTTCAAAATATTTTAACAGAACTTCCTCCTCGTGTCAAACAATAATACTTGCTGTGACATGAGAAAATTTACAATGTGGCTCTGCATCAAGGGGATACCTGGATCAGCAAGAACGTCAGCGCAGTCTGATCAGAATATTTGCTGTCCACATGAGGAAAAGTACAGAACTAATTTACCAACTAAATGGAAATAGCAGATTTTATAGGCATGGGGAATGCATTTGTTAATCTGATGTTTCGCTTTGTGCACTCTTATTGTGTTGGTTTTGTCATTCATGATTCATATCTACTGTCCTGTCAGCCACGAGTGACAGTGACATCATGTTTTGTTAACAAAGTTATCCGGTACTTTTAATCGATAATGTATTAAAAATATCCTCAGGATTGGATTAATATACAAGTGATATATCGATTCACCTTAGATCAAGTGGAGTGTACAAGTTATTTTTACTTTGTTATTGTAAACAAAATACTACGTCTTGGTTGGCAGGACACTACTGAGCATGATTTGAAAGTATACAAAGTCAAACGAAAAATAACAAAGATTATCCTGCACAAAGTGTCAATGCTATACGGTTGCTATAGATTTGTTTATTTGTATGCTCGTTTTCATTTAAATGTAGATTATACAAATAAAACTTATTCTTGTCAGAAATATGATTTGTGTTACAGTGAGTGCAGCGCAAACGTATTTATAAATTTGTCATATTAATGCCTTTATTTGATGATTAAAAGGGAAATTTATGACCAAAGAGAACATCATTTGCTTATTTTGCAACTTATGTCTGTTTATAATATGTAGATTTCTCAAGATATATTTGGGAGAACTCACTAATGTAAAGACACTCTTACACTTTCTTACATAATTAAAATGTAATCTTCAAGTTGCTAGTAATTGCATGTTTTAAATACTTACACACCAGCAATAGCTTTAGGTGTGTTTGGTAGGGTGAAAACGCATATATAAATGTTTTTAATATTATGTTCCAATTTAGTATGATAATAAAAAAAATCTGAATAATCTACTGAATAGATTAAGAGGTCACAGATTATAATTTCGGAATGAACTGTTTATGTCGGTCCTTTATGACGATTTTTTGTCTGGGTTCAGAGTGCAGACCCTGGTGAATCACATTTAATCTGAGGCATTTTTGCTTACCAAAGAAGATATTTACCAGTATACAGAAGGTAAAATGGAGCAGACGATGACGATCAACGGAAATGAGGTGTGGCTCAAGAAAAGACTAACGACGCTGTAGAACTGCCAAACGTTATCAGTCTTTACTGTCAGAATGAAAGACTCATGAGTTTTAAGTTTCTAATTAAGTTATAACGTGATAAGTGATACGTAGACATGAATTAGCTGACGTGCAGGATAATTGTAGTCTTTCCTCAGTGTATTTGTAAAAGTTTGGTTTATCATGCACAGTTCAGAATTAAATATTCAGTACCAGGGGCATAGCCAGAGGTTTATCACACTGAAAAACACCAAAAACGTTTGAAGAATTAAGAGTTACCTTACATTTCAGAAGGCGAATAACGAAGAGGCTGATTGGACTGTGCAGATGCGCTGGCTGGTCTGCGCCTTTGTTTTTGCAAGCAGCAAGGTGAGGGTTTACACACATGATAACGATAAGGATTATAGCCCACTACTACTTAGTAAAACATTAACAACATAAATGATCTTGTGGGCTTGTGTATGTCCTATTACTTGTTTAAGTAGTGGTGTATAAATACTACTATTAGGCCCCTGCCACTTTGAAAAATCCTGATTACCCCACACCCTAAATACCAAAAAAAAAAAAATTTCAAAACTTCAGATAAGATACCTTCTGATTTGATACTTCGTTCGCGAAGAGTTTTTATCTGTTCCTTAACTTCAACTTTTAGTTCTGGAGGTGTTTGGACTTCTAAATATCTATCAGTAAGCATATCTGAAGCAAAAAAGAGGAAACAACGGTAAATTGCCTTATCATATGACGTTGGGTCTGGGAGTGAAATAACGTCACGCACTGGAATAGATAATTCACAAGTGGTTTACAGACTTTCGGGAAACGTTATGAAATGACGCTTTTAACGTCACGCATATGGCAAAACCCTAACGTTTTAAGGAAAAAAAAATGCATCAAAATAATTTCAATCATGTGATGAAAAGAATCTAACATTCATGCTCTTGTTTTATTAAATTTATTAAACTCGTTGAAAGCCTGACATTTTATCTCTTTTCCAAACCTCGTGTAATAAATTCAATAAAACATGAACACTCATGTAAGTTCCTCTATTTATTAAGCAAATGGTAAATAATCAAGGATGCAACAAAAGTGCAAATCAACTACAGTAACTGTTTTTTTTTTTACAGAAAATTGTATATAAGCCGTGACATGTTATTTCCAATAATGTGGCATTTTTAAATAGATAGACTCAGACGAGCCTGTGCAACCTCCTTTTAAACTAAGAAACTCCAAATGCTGTTCAGCCACTAGATGAACTTACATAGAATATGCAAGTGACTTGCAAAGGGTCTGAGCAGACTGCGCGTATGTTCAGGCTGGTCTGAGGCTTTGCTAGTCACACATACCACATTGTTGGAAATCTCATGTCAAGGCTCATACATTAATTTGTTACTTATTTGCACTCTAGCATCTTTTTGAACCTTTAAATAAATTACCTTGGACTTCTATGTGAACACTAATTATTTAAATGAACTAAGATAGCGCTATAATGAGCATAACTACTGGAAATATAATGATGTCAGGAAAAAGAGATAGTTTTGTGGATCAACAACGGATTGAATTACAAAATGGCATAGGCACTGACAGCCAGCAAAGCTGAGTACTCGACTAAAATGTAATTTTTTGTATACTTTAAATACCGAAAGTGATATTACTGCAAACAATGAAGGCCCAGATAGAATGTGGCATTTCATCAGGGCTTCACGTTTAGTAAGACAATTACAATACTCAGGGACTAAAATTCAAGTCATTTGGAAATTTCTACATGTGACCTTGCAGATTGTATTTAATGGACAATCCCATCCTAATTGTATTTACAGGTATGGTAAAGTATTAAGAGTACAAATGGTAAATTGTCTAGTTATATATGTTAAACAGCTGTGTCAATAAATTGCATATCACAAACAATGAATAGCAACCATAACATCACTTTCGTACAAAGAAATTACAAATGTAAATACAGTTACGTAGAGCTTACCTATTGCATCTGACGAAAAAGCATCATTCTTGGTAAAATTAAGTGACCTGCCCGCATCTGACAGCAAGATATTTGTCATCTGAATAATATTACCACCAGCTAGCATCAACTGAAATAAGATGTAGAAAAACAGACTGCGTATATCAGCTAATGCTGAAACGAACCTACTCAAAATTTGCTTCTAGTAAGTTTAGCTATAATATTTCCCGTAGAACGAACAACTAATGCGCTGATTACACTGTGCATATCTATTCCAACATGTTAGAAATGCACTGATATGATGTTAGAATAGTCGCTGGAGACAAATATTGCAGTTTTCGAACATGTAGAAGTAAATATCATTACAAAGTATGACATTTTTAAGTAAACCACTTGATATTAAATAATAAAGTGTTATTTACCTATAATGATAGAAGATTTGAAATGAAACATTTTAAGTACCTCTTTTTCTTCATCTGTAGCTAACGACGATCTTGTTACTATCTCACTCATAAGACGTATTAGTTTCTGAAAAACAAAACCAAAAAAATAAAATTTATTTGGATTATCCTATTTAAAGAACAATGTCAATTTCAAATGTAATCACTTTCACACTGATTTTCTAATATGGTATTTTAAAGTGAAAGGCAATCTTCTATACCAGAACTATTTTGAGTGGCATGTGTCTGTTGTGATGTGTCCTAATCTGTTTAGCTTGATTACCATTAAAACAAGGCGAATTTGTAGAATTAGTAAAACCTGTCAAAGCATAATTCTAAGAGTAAACAAACAAAACATATGCTACAATACTCTTATTACTAAAAACAACTTTGTATCACTTATAAGTCAAGGTGGAAGCATGTCTTATTAGTAGTACATGCTTGTTAAGGTTTTAACATGCTATTTTTGATTACAAAATAACCTTTTCTGCACAATTATAATACTTGGCTTTCCAATTTCAACCTGGAACTCAGGGGTGTGTGTTAAAACAAATTAATGGCTTGAACATTATTTTACTCTCTATACCTTTCAACGACCACTTTCCAAAATGTTGATATTTGGACTCCTAGTCTGCCTAGTGGTAAACGGTATGTATAAAACTAATGTGTTAGTGGAAAATGTGTATATGTTGTGCTCCTATTAAATACATTCGATATAAAATACCACATGATGATTTTCCTGTAAAGGTCAATTATTGGGCCCTTTTCACCCTTATACTCACTGATATGCTGAGGCATACAATAAATTTCCATTGTATTCACTTCTGAGTGCTATAATAATATGCCTTCCTCAGGATATTAAAGTTAACCTTCCAAACAGGTGAAAGTTTTCAGGATTATGACTGAATTCAGGATTTTGAGTCTCAAAATCCTGAATTCAGTCATAATCCTAAAAACTTTCACCTGTGTTTAACTTACCGAGCAAGGAATAATCTCATCTACTGTAGCCAGTTCTGGAAAGTTCTTCATATGAACGAGAAGCTCTTTCAGTATTCCAGAAACCATATCAATATCACCTGAATACAATATCATCGGGTGGTTTGGCAAGACAAAATGGTACAGCAGGTCGAAAACCCTCTTTAAGGTTGTTTGTTGATAACCCAATCTAAGCAACTCAAGCTGAAATATGGTATAATCATTAACATGTATGATGAGCAAAGGCGTAGCCAGATCGCTGAAAACGTTACGCACATCAAAGGGAGACTTCTGGATCAAGCAGTAATTCTCTTCAATTGTGTTCCTTTTCATAATTGGAACTTCTCTGAAAGGAAAGAATTTGCTCCCAGAGGCAGTTCTTTATGAAATGGGAAATCACTTTTACCACATAAGGTGACCTCCCTTGAATATTACTATTTTTATTACGCACGTGCGTAACTGCGTAATGGGCCATAGGCCAATGGTGAGGGTGACTAAATCAACAGATTAAATGTTCACCCAGTAAAGAAACACTATAAAAAATGGACACCTAGTAAAGAAACAACATACAAATGAAATAACAGTACGCCCAATAAATATCAACAAATATTCAGTAAAGAATCCAAACAGCATGTGCATCAACACAGTCAGGTCAGAGTATATGCCATGCATTTACATGGTAGCAAATCACTAAACCATCTAACATTTTGCGGCTTTCAGATCAGAATGGCTGCTTGCATGGTCTATACCATTTTGCTTTTAATGGCATGCACCAACAAATTTATTATGAATTAATGCACAAATACAATGCAAAAGCAGTTTTGGTGATGGTATAAAGCATTTTGCACAAAAACCAAAATCTAAATTTAAAATTATTTCTCTTTGAATGCATGTACAAAATCATCTTGACCTATAGTGAAAGAAATATACCGAAATTTGATCTTATAAATATCTAAACTGTAGTAAATAACCAATTAATAGTTAGAATTTGATGATATAAAGACACTCAGCTTAACGACAGATAGTCCATGAGAAATATATAATGCATTGGGCGTAGCTCCAATTACGCAGTTACACACGTGCGAAATAAAAATAGTAACATTCATGGGAGGTCACCTTATATGGTAAACGTGATTTTTCATACTATAAGGAACTGCTCATTAAGGAAAGAACTCGCTCCCACTGGGAGCAAAGTCTTGTCTTTAAGACAGGTTCCCATTTCGAAAAGGGACGCAATTGAAGAGAATCACTGCTTGATCCAATAGTCTCCCTTCGCTGTGCGTAACTTTTTCAGTGTTCTGGCTACGTCATCGATATGTACAGTATAAATGATATTTCAAGAACAAGTGTAACTAGTATGATCAACAGTAATAGTGTACATTAAAAAAACTATCGCCAACACCAGAAAAATATTATTTTCAGTTTTTCTCTTTCAAACATGTTTTGTGTGTGTAATAAAAGAAACGTCTTTTGGAGACGTTTCTATTACGTACCAAAAACATATTTTTGACTGTTTTTAAAATATACCATGTATACGTCATATTACCTAAATCCAGTGTACCCCAAATTTATTTCCAACTAGCGAGTATTTTGTAAAAAAGAAGTTTGAATATCGAGGTTTTACTGTCAATATTCATATAACGAAGCACAGTCAATAGCCCGTCTGGTTGATAATCTGACCTCTATTGTATGCATAGAGGGATCGTGGGATCCAACATTGGTATTACCAAATACATTTAAATTTAGTACTCTTTCCAGACATTTGTATGAAGTTGGGCAGTTGTCAGTTACTGATGAAATTAGAAATACTCTACTAGTAAATTGTGTTATAACAGCCTCGCTAGGAACAGTGTAATAGTATACATGTAATTGCCCACCTTGACATGACTTGCTGAAAGTGTCGTTTATGCGCCACCAAACAGCACGGATTTACCCAGCGCTCAGAAAATCTACCCTGGTCATATTACATGTAGCAAGTATCACACGCCGCACGACATGTGGACAATTGAATAAATTCCAATGTCTTGTTTTCTCTGTAAATGCTTAACGTGTTTGTGATGCAAGGCGAGTATCATCTTATATATCTAAAGGTTTGCTTTTACCTCATCATAAATGTTAACGAGTCGAAGAGACTGGCATTTTGCAAAGTTCGGCTGAGTCCAGGAACATTTGGTCGATGTTTCATCACACTTACAGTAACGTCTGGCATATCCTGGAATAAATGAATAACAGCGACAATTAGGAGTACTGTTACACACTTAATATTTGCGGCATCAAAATTTGCCATTTTGAAAAAAAAAACACACGATATCTTGGGATTGTGTAATGTTGGCGGTTTCTCAATTTTGTGCCCTTTTAAAGTTATTTCTTTGCTCATAGGAGCTACACTTAGTGGAAAGAATATAGTCTTTCCTTTAATAGTTGGCCCTTTACAAACGTGGTTTTCTCGACATTCAAACATACTCTACTGTTCAAAAGTCGGTTTATCGATGCAGATACTAACACACTATGGATGTGTGTCCATTCGTTGTTTGTTGTGTAACTGACTGAGAAACCGTAGTTTGTGGTTTCATATTTTAGCGATTTTTGTTTATAACGCCAACAGGTTAAATCAAAATATCATTAGACGACTGCGCATGTGCTTCTTCAGAACGCATTAGCTCATTAAATCATGTGCGATAAGTTACATAGTCTACTACAAAGAAAACACAATTAAAGCTTTGTATCTGTTCAGTCAATGCAAAAGAGTTTCTCTCAGCATTAGCTGTTGGTGGGACGTTAAACACAAACGTGTACAAAACAACAGTCTATTACACTAGCACTGCGCGCGTAATAACGTAGGCGTTATATAAGCTGTCAGTTATTTTATTTTTTCTTGTTTTTCTGAAAAGCTGTTTAAAAACGTGGTTAATAGACACAAATAACTAAATTTGATCCTGTTAGCAGGTATACCTGTATATCTGTTTCGTAACTGTACTACTCTTATCGTGTGTGAACTTTATTTTTTTTTGTTATCATCAGAAATAGCAGGGAAACTCAATTAGATTTAAATATGTTAACTCTTTAAATGCCAGAATCAATGAAGCAAGACAACAAAATTATGTGCACAGAAATCGTCAAAGATCAGCCTGCTCCTAGATGAGCTGTCCGATCAAGGGCTATACGTTTGATTTTGTCAGCGGTTTATTTATTAGTAACTAGGAAGTTTAAAATTAGATGCAACACATTGACTATTTCAGAATAGATATTCAGTTTATCATTTAAACAAGATGTGTTCCAATAAAACACGAATTGTTTTCATTAGTGATTTGAGCTGGTAACAGAGTGGAAAAGAAAAATGTAACCAAAAGTATATATGTAATAAAATAAAACGCAATCAATTAAATACATAAATTTATTGTGCTATTTCATTATGATTTGAATTATGGAACCATAAAAGAAGAAACAAACATTAAATTGTTAAGCAAGTGTTCATGCATTAGAGATTAATTTGTGTTAATAAACTAATTTATCACATGACGTAGCATGAAATAACGCCATGCAATAAACTCGATAAACCACTAGGGGTTTACAGACTTTCGGGAAACGGTATGACGTCCATAACCACGTTGCGTACATTATGAAAAAATTATAACATTTTTACGTCAGAAATGAGACATCATCTTTTTTGTTTTTTGTTCTGTCTTGTGTTTGCTATGTCTTTGTGCGCGTCTGTTCATATGTGCTTTGTGGTCACCTGCTGGGAAAGGGCTGACCTTTTGGCTCTCGTTTGTGGTATCAACTGTGAGTTTGTCACTTTCCAATTTGTATCCTGGGTCAGGTGTGGTACTTGATTGTATCGATTCCTGATCTTTGCACCCTTACTTACTTCAAAGTAATCTTTATGTCATATGATAAATAGAATCTAACGTTCACGCTCTTGTATTATTGATTTTATTAAACTCGTTGCGAAAAATAGATAAATTGCTTGGCATGCCTCGCATTTTATCTCTTTTCCCAACCTTCAACTTCAATTGATTCAACAAAACATGATTACTTATGTAAGATCATCTATGTATCATATATATCATTTGTTGACATTCTGAATTCACAGTCATATTTATCAATAACAAAGTTATTTTAACTCACTAATTTTAGAATGTTACACGCATTTTATTGTATTTAAAATGTAATATGCACATGCCAATCACAAGGGGATAGTGTAGCGTAGTGGATGAACCACTTTTATAATGCCAGGGAGGTTGAGAGTTCAAACCCTAGTATCATACTTTATCCAATTTAATTAATTATTGATACAATTGCTTGAGTATCAATCATTATCAATTCAAAATTATTTATATTGTTCAATAATGTTTTTATGACAGCGAACAGCCCATACCTTGAACTGACGCATTCACTTGTACCTTGTATGCGTCTTTGTGTTACCTTTGCTTATGTCCCATATAAGGGATACTTAACATATCTGCTAAAAATGTACATGATAAACATGATTTAGGATACGTATAAAATTATTATTAAAATGTTAGAAAAGAAATGAAAGTATTTGATGGATTCAAACCTGTACATAATGGAAAAAGAATGGATTTTCTGCTGGAGGCGTCTCTACCTACTGAGCTTTCCGTGCTGACAACAAATAGTCTTAAAAAGTTTGACTACGCAACCCAAATGTATAATGATGTTAATGTTCACAAAAAACAACAAATGTAAACATAGTCATTATAGCTTGGGCGGACTATAGTAGCTACCCTCTGTTTACTAATTTGCTTGAATAAAAACAAACGCAACTGCCGGCAGGTTGCATAAGCCATATTGCTCTAGACCTATATTTGATATGTTCAAGCCATGGTCTAGATAAGGACTCATTTTTTTGCATGCAGACATGGAAGATTCCCAACAGATTGGGTGGTACTCAGGCTTATCAAGTTTTTTGTTGCAATCACACCTCTACGTTGGTTTTGGCAGGTTGCAGCTCAATTATAATGTTACACAGAGATTGGATGTTTTCCAAACGAAACAAATTTTCAAATAAAAGCACCGCAAGCACTGCATAATACCCCGCCACTGCTGGGGGCACCAAAAGTTATTTTGTGAGATATATAATGCCTAAATAGCAACAGAACTGAGATAGACAGTGATATGACGTCCTTAGTCACAATATGTAACCTTTGATGGTATACATATCTGTAAAGTTTCATTCAGATACTCCATATAGTAAATGAACTACAGGTCAAAAACCATTTTTCAGATCAATCAAGGGTGGATAACTCATGAACTGGAAAGGTAAGGGTGACGGTCCTTACTAAAAATATGTAACCTTGATGTTCAACAAATCTGTGAAGTTTCATTCAGATATTCCATATAGTAAATGAACTACAGGTCAAAAACCATTTTTCAGATCAATCAAGGGTAGATAACTCATGAACTGGAAAGGTAAGAGTGAAGGTCCTTAGTCACAATATGTAACCTTTGATGATCAACATATCTGTGAAGTTTCATTCAGATATTCCATATAGTAAATGAACTACAGGTCAAAAACCATTTTTCAGATCAATCAAGGGCAGATAACTCATGAACTGGAAAGGTAAGAGTGATGGTTCTTTGTCACAGTATGTAACCTTTGATGTGAAACATATCTGTAAAGTTTCATTTAAATATTCCTCATAGTAAAGGAACTACGGGTAAAAAACATTTTTTAATTCAATCAAGGGCGGATAACTCACAAAAGGGAAAGGTAAGAGTGACGGTTCTTAGTCACAATATGTTACCTTTGATGTGAAACATATCTGTGAAGTTATATTCAGATATTCCACATAGTAAAGGAACAATAGGTCAAAAACCTTTTTTCAGACCTATCAAGGGCGGATGACTCACAAACTGGGAAGGTCAGAGTGACGGTCCTTAGTCACAATATGTAACCTTTGATGTGCAACATATCTGTGAAGTTTCATTCAGTTATCATGAACAGTAAAGGAATAACAGGCCAGAAACCATTTTTCCAATACGAAAAAGGGCAGTAACTCCGTCAAAAATGGACGGATTTTGCCCATTAACAATCCCATACCACTCATCGCCGATAACAATATGTATGCAAAATTTGAAAAAAATCCGTGAATAAATACTCAAGTTATCGATTGGAAATGGTGAGCACGGACGGACGGACGGACGGACGGACAGACACCGAAGGGTATAACATAATACCTCGCCACACTTTAGTGGCGGGGTATAAAAATGACAATACAGATATAATAGTTTATGTGTTGTCTTGATCGTATAAAAATTAAACTGATTTTTAAGAGATGTGCAATCATGATGTGGACGAAGATGGGTCATAATTGGGCTGCTAAGCGAGAAAACCAGTCTTCGGGGTTTCCGACAAAGTGAGATTCACACCAGCCTACTCAGCTTGAAAGACAAGGTAGAAAATGGAAATTTCGCTCGTAGCAAGCCTTAGCAAGTCTAGATATATTATTTTCCAATACGCGAATAACAAAGGCGCTGATCAGACTGCGCGAATGCACAGGCTGGTCTGCGCCTTTGTTGCTCGCCAATCCCCAAAGACAGGTTTTATCGCAACGAGGCCCATTTGTAATCATTTCATATATTTAATTTAAGGCGAAGCCATAAAGTTAAATTCTGGCTGTATATCTGACAATTAAAATGTTGGACACAGATATCCTCTGATCATAGATATAAAAATGACTAACGAATGAACGCAAACACAGCAAAACACATATTTGAGCATGCGCTCGTATATAAACTTTATGTCATTTTAAGCAAATTTCGCATTATCAATCTGTATCAATATCACCTATATACAATTTGTCATATTTAATACATAAATAGACTACCCAGTTATTGCATTCGATATACTATCCACCAGAGTATAACACGATATCATGTATCTGAGGGTGGGGTTGAAAACTCTGATCCTAGGATCACTTTTTATTATCACTTGATAAGCCAAAGTTTGCTGGCTTGCCAAGTGATGCCAAACTCACACTGAGGGACATGTTTTTCTATCCCACCCTCACACGAATATTGGATTCATTTTCCTGCTTATCAATGAATTTTCAGGGTTGCCATTTTGTATAACAACAAACCGCCACCATTTAAATAAAGAGTAATTGTAATATAGTGAATATGGCTGAAAAGCACTGCTTAGCATGTACCACTTGGGTGAGGAGACGCTATCAACCATATACTTTTTTGTATGTGTGTCTACGCATGTGACCTTAGAACTGGACTTAACCTCTCAAATATGATGTTACGTTACTCTGTTAGTTTCTTCTTAAAATTGTTGTATTCTCCCATATAAGCATCGCGTCTTTTTTGTGGAACATATGCAACTGTTTGCTTGCAGAATGTTGAATTAAAATTTGATTAAAATGAAAAATACCACTCAACCAAGGCTAAAGCGGATATGGACTGGTTCAATAGAAAATAGTGGTAAAGTTTTCTTGTTTTAGATTGGTTAAAGAGACTAGGTCTGTAACTATGAACATTTTTCGATAAATTTTCTTTTCTTTTTAAATCATTTGTAATAATAGAATTAAGTTATGATTTCACAAAATAAACATGTTCAGTACAGCTGAAAACTACATGGAAACGTAAATCATCTGATAAAAACAGGTGTTTTTCTCTTGTTTGTAATTATTTACGTCCCTCCAATAAATTCTAGACAGTTGATTTGAACATAAATGCTGTTGTTTTGATAGTGATAATTTGTTAAGATTTACGAAAATGGTAAAATGTTTACCTGAATTTGAGTATTTTTACTGTATTCTTGAAAAATAGAAACTTTATTTCTAAAATTAAAAGATCAAAAGTTAGAGACTATGCAGCTTTTAGATAAGTGAATTAATACGTTATCTGCATGTTATTTACTTTGTGTTACCTGAGCTTCCCTTATACCAAAGATTGCCCACTAAGGGTCCATAGAGATGATAACAACCTGAAACTGCATTAGCAGGAAAGCAACCATTATGCACTTAACCTCTAATGAATGTTAAATAGCGACAACACTGTGTAAATGTAATAAACATGAATACATGTAGTACATTAATGATTACATTCTGTATGTCATAAACAGAGCAAACTATATAACATTTTAACTCAACACTTATATGAGCCATCTCATGTTTTTCTATTCATATTTTGTTAGTTTTGTTTTTGACTGGGAAAGTGTATGCTATATCCCATTTCCGATGACACTTCCATTATTAAGGTAGATTATTGTAAATATAGTTGGGAGAGAGAGAGAGGGCGGAGGTTTCTATTAAACAGAATGTTTTCTTTCTTTCTTTCTCTATATACTGCCAGACCCTCTTTCGAGTATTATCGACAGGTGTACTTTGTACACTCCGGGTTGCAGGATGAAAGCCTACAAGTAACCATTTCTAAATTATCGTAGGGTTCTTTAACCTGCACAGGGGGTGACTTTCCCTGCACATGGGACATCCAGTTCACGTCCCAATCCGAAGGACAATGCACTTATCTAGCGTCATCCCTGCAAATGACACTAGAGAAAGCGTGTTCGGACACCAAAATTTGTCTCACCGCGTGCATGAATCGAACCTGGACCTCTAGCACCAGAGGCAAGCGCCTAATCACTAAGCTACCACGCTTTCTCAACGTACTAATTTGATCATAACTCCTGTAATTTCTAAACGTGCTGACATATAACATGTCAATTTCTAATTCATCATTAGCAACGTGATCCCAATTCAGAAATCATGGAATAACAACAATTGCGTTTATTACGAATAACATACTGACAAACAACAGTAAGCTTGGTTTACAACCTTTTCGCATGTCAGACAATGATATCTGAGATTATAGCATGTTTATCAATAGCATAACTTATATTGCATCTGTGTCAACTCATCAGCATATCATATGTGATAATGAATGCCAACTGTATTGTTTTTACACGACATTGCATCTATAACAAATTTCATACCGAGTGTTCCCAACACATTCTGATTAGCTCTGAGCACTTTCATGGAAATAAAATGACCAATAAAAATGAAAAAAGTCAATAAGCAATGCTTATTAGATACCCCCGCACAGTAAGAGTCAGTGAAAAAACATGGCAAGTTATATTTCAAACCAGCAGACCTTAGTTTTGAAAAGATTTCAGTGGAATCTGTGCAAACAAAAATTATAAACTCCTTCATGCATATGTTCAATGTGTCTACATTGTATAGGGAAAGTATCAAATTGCTCCATCAAAAGCTGTGGTAGGAGTTGATCCGCCCATGAAGGCACCATCTATGCATATACAAAAGCCTTATTAGGGAAAAATTGTCTAAGTTCTCACAGCTGTCATTTTGTCAAAAATTATTTTTTCTGAAACAAACTCCTTCATGCATATGTTCAATGTGTCTACATTGTATAGGGAAAGTATCAAATTGATCCATCAAAAGCTGTGGTAGGAGTTGATCGGCCCATGAAGGCACTATCTATGAATATATACGAAAGCCCTATAAGGGAAAATTGTCTAAGTTCTCACAGCTATCATTTTGTCAAAAATATTTTTTTCTGAACCAAACTCCTTCATGCATATGTTCAATGTGTCTACATTGTATAGGCAAAGTATCAAATTGTTTTATCAAAAGCTGTGGTAGGAGTTGATCGGCCCATGTATGGACTAAATTAGCATAAAGCCCTATATAAAAGCCATTTAGAACTACAAAGGGAAATAACTCTGATAGAATTGACCCCTAGCCCTTACTTTTTTGTTTCAAGTATTTGTTTTGCATATATGAATATTTTTGCAAAGTTTGATGAAAATCCAGCAATTTCTCTTCAAGTTATTAAGGAAACAAAACGTTACGGACGGACGGACGCACGCACGGACGGACGGATGGACGGACGGACGGACAACGTGAAATAGTATACCCCACCACAAACAAAGTTTGCGGGGGGTATAAAGATCCCCCAAAACGCGACCTATATTTAAATAATCCTTTCAGAAACCAGATGATGACAAGTGAAACAGTGGGAGTTGATGTGATTTTTGGTTATGTAGCTAGATTGGTTTCATTCCACAATGTCACTAGTGTTTTTGCTGGGATTTTGAGTCATTGATTAAATGATCTACGACTACATTGGTGCTGTGAGGCTACCAATGCTGACCTAAAAAATTAAACAACAATGAATGCTGGCCGAAATAGCTAAAATTGGTTTTAGAGGTAACAAAATATTTACAAAACGGCGCTGAATGGTCGTTTACAACTAATCCAGACTTTGTATGTAATATATACAAGATTGTATGCTTACAAATCATAATTACTGTTGGTATTTTGATGCTAGCTATGTGCTCAGCCTCGTGGTTACAGGATGGATTTTATTGGCTGAGTTAGTCATGTGATATAAGTGCTTGTGACTTATATCCGAAAGAAATTTGGAAAAGTAGGGAAGGTCTATTATATTGGCTATCAACTTTGGTGCCAACGCATATTGTCAGACAACATTGTAATGATTTAAAAAAAACTAAAACTGTATATAAAAATTATTGTAAAATCTCCAAAGCCTCAAACTCTTGTAACTTGGCATACGTTCATTAGTCAAATACAATATAGAAAAATGATTCATATTATGAATATCTGGTGAAGTTTAATTATATCCTTTCACGACAAATGACAAATAAAATTAATGTGATGCTTCCATTGCATCCCATTCTTATACTTAAACTATTAAAAATACTTTTAAGACGGAATTTATTAACCTTGTTCTGTATGATACACTGACATTGTCTGCAGAGAGTAATATTTTGCAAAAGCGTTTTTATTATATCAGTTGTTAAAATAACATTTGTCAGAACTAGGGAAGTAATCTCCAGCTAACGAGGTAAGAGGATTGTTTGTAGCGATAAAAGTCGATGCATAAAATGAAAGTAGCACTTGTACAGGCAGGTGCAATTAAATATACATGTAAGACGCGACATGTAATTTCCAACAATGCGACATTTTGACAAGGTAGACTCAGACAAGCTAGCCTGTCCAGCCTCCTTTTAGGCTTGGAAGCTCCAAATGCCGTTAGGGCAGTAGCTTAACAGTCATAAAATATTCAAGTGACTAGCAAAGGCTCAGATCAGACTGCGCATAAGCGCATGCTGATCTGAGGCTTTGCTGGTCACACATATCACATTGTTGGAAACCTCATCCCACGGCTAATATACCAATGTTGTAACTAAATTGTTGATTCAGGCTTTAAATTAGAAAAGTATGTCTACATGGTATCTATGTATAGTCTATACAAATTCACGTTGTCTAATTATGAATAGCGAAAATATCAAACAGTCATTCAGCTACTACTATAAGCCCATTCTATCCCATATGTCCTTATTTTTCATTAGAAATACAATTTATCATATTACGTCGCGTCTGGGAATGCAATAAAGGCATGCATTACAATCGATAGAACACTAGTGGTTTGCAGATTTTCGGGTACATGTAACGTTATGCAATAAAACCCACAACAACGTCGCATATATATGGCAAACTATATGCGTTTTCACAACAAAAACGCGATTGCAAAAATATTTTAAAGTCATTTGATAAATAGAATCTAACATTCGTGCTCCTGTGTTGTTGAATTTATTACACTCGTTGCAAAAAAGTGATAAAATGCTCGGCAAGCCTCCCATTTTATCACTTTTCCCCAACTTGTTTAACAAATTCAATAAAATATGAGCACTCATGTAAGATTCTCTATGTTAAGCATTGTCCTGCAGAATGCATTGATTCGTCTCTCTATCCAGTTCAGTTGCCTAATCTCAATCAATACAGTGGCTTTTGAGGCTGCATGGAAAACGGTGCCAATCTTGGTCAAGATGACTTTGTTAGAAGCCAGCTGCCATGGATCTACACTGCTTTCTAAAGAGGATATATGGGCTGCGACGCAACACGTAATTCAAACCAGTCTGCTCAGCTACAGGAACTAGCTAGAAAATTGAAATTTAAGTCGAAGCAAGTCTATATATTTTACTTTCCCATAAGCGAATAGGAAAGGCGCTGGTAAAACTGAGTTGATGCTCAGGCTTGTCTGCGTTATTGTTGTTAGCAAGCCCCCCGAAAAAAGGAATTTCTGCGTCGAGGCCCATATCCATGTTCATCAGGACAACAGTTCAATCTGAACTGCCTCGGCCAATTCCGTGGAATCAGACCACGGATGTACATCGAGAGGATCTTCTTTGATAACGCGGGTGATAACGCGACGCTGACGTTATATAACGTGACGCTGATGTCAGAAAAAACCATGTTAACACAATAACAAGTGTGATTGCAGCAAAACAAAGGGCTTAAATGAAGTTTATGTTTTTTTTCAATAAAATATCGCTATAGCGATATTTTATTAAAAAAAACATAACTTCATTTATTCTGCTGATTAAACTTTTCGGATAATCAGAATAATCGATTTTAATAGAGCTGAACCCGCATGCTACAGAACTAATTTTCACTGCGCCATTTCCACCGAACAAAATGGAGCTTTTTTGGTTTATAGTACTACGTGTAATGCTCCTTACATACACCCGAGCCATGATTCAATTCTCGAATTGTGGCGTACTTTCCCAAATGGACAACAGTTAACACGTACAGTATAAGGGCAAAAAATAGTAATACATGTAGTCAGGCAATGGTAACTAGTGGTTAGTCGTTAAATAATGTTACTCTATGAGTACTCATTTAGTACAAATGGAAACATTATGATCAATGTAAACTTTCGCTTTCCAATCATAATGGAGGGCTTTTAGTACAAAAATAAAAATTTAGAGAAAATGCATTTAATGTAAATTGAGCAATAATTGCAACAACATATGTAAAGATAATTTAAAAAGTAAGATTTACTCTTTTTTCCTAAACATTTGGTAGATGAACTTGTAATACATTATATAGCTATGGTTTCCTTTATAAATACAAGCCTCAGACGAAATGATGACCAGCTGCTTTGTGCCTGATGACTGTCTTTGGCTGGGCCCACTATGGCTTAAGTTGTGTTTGTTTCTAGCTCTGACTATCTGTCAGTCATGATACCTTTTTTGTTTCACCATAGTGTGTTAATTTGATTAGATTGTTTCTCTTTGATGATGCATTCTATAAGTTAGGAAGCCTCCATGCGTGCTAAAAATGTGTGTGTTCTTAGAACAAAAGAATCTTAGAATCTAGGGCAATGATTTGGTACCAGTAAAATGCATTAAAGCTCCCTCGCCCAGTGGCTTAGTCTGCTCCCATTGTTTAAGGGGGTGCTTTGTTTGTACCTTGCTTTCTAGTTTTGCCATCATCTTTCAGGGGAAGAGAGAGCTGGTTGCTTTATTTTAATTGTCTTCCTGTGTCCAGTGGCTGATAGTGTTCTGCAGCCCTTCTCACGGTGCAATGCACCTGTCTGCATTGTGAGATTGTAGTATTTTTGATCATACTCATTTACTTTTTCCAGTTCTTTTATATTCAAGCCCTCTTTAAATATTTTAGTAGTTATACTGTTTGGGCCTCAATACATCAAGCCCTGATATATGATTGTGTTGTATGCGAACAGCAGATGCGTATGGCAGCCTGCGCATTCACAGTCTGACCAGCGCATTTATTGTCGCTATCTGAAATGAAAAAATGACCAACTAACCCCATGAAAAAAATCAATATTCAATTTAGTGTTTGTGGATTATCAAGCTGGTTTGGACCTTATTTGATCAAAACCTATTAAGACGTGTTTTCTCACGTCGGAACCATAGTGTTTTTGCTAATAATTATCCATGAACTATGAGCTAAGTCCGATCACTTCTGGTTTCTCAATAGTGTATATGGTGGGTCTTAGAAAAAAATAGTATCAGCTTTGATCTTTGTAATTGGCTAGGGATGCGAGAAACCCTATCTTCTGGATTTGTGACAAGGTCATGCGAAAGGCTGCCTGGTCAGCTTCAGCCAATACCTAGAACAAGCCCCCAGATAAGAGTGCGTGACTGAAAATTATTTTCTTATTTCCCAACCAAAACTATGTTGTGGGTACACATGTTTAAACTGAATGATAAGAAATTAATTGCAAGTTACGCTGAAATTATTTGCTTAACGAGCCCTATGCTAAAATACTGAAATTCTGCACGTGGAATACTTCGCTACTATGCGTTCAAAACAGTGAATAATAAAAGCCTGTGCGCGCAGGCTGGTCTACGTCGTTATTAACATGCAACAACGTCAGGGTTTAACAAGAAATAATGCTTATGGAACACTATGCCCCAACACTTTGCTTGCCAAGAAGGGTTCATAACACAAGAGTCATCTTAAGTTTTAAGCTTCTAGATATACAACTCATCATGCTTTATCAGCTGACCTAATTTGAACTAGAATAAGAATATAATTTCACCAAGTTGTCAGCTATCGAGATTCAAAGCAGCCAGCTATCAAATGTTTTGAGATACATGTATCTTTATTAAAGTTTCCAATGCGCAAATTTACACAGGGTAATAACTCATAAAAAGTAAAATAACTTTATATTTAAAAAAAATACATAGGTTATCTACTCATTATCCTTTTTGAGCTGACAAAGTTTTAAGCTACTAGCTGTAATAGTTTTTGAGATATCTTGCTCACAAGTTTTCAATGCCCAAATTGGCAAAGGGCAATGACTCGATAAAAATACAATATTTTTTTTAATTTTCACCAGGTATTCTTTCTCATTATCTTCTATCAGCTGACCAATATGTTCTTTAAAAGGTTATCATTTGGAAGCAAAGAAAGCACAAAAGAACTGAAACTAGAGTATGCAAATTTTGTGGACCAGATTAGCTAGTTTTGGCCATTTAGGCTTCATCAGTGACCCTCTAATAGTTTCAAAGTTCCACAATGAAAGGCATGATCCAAAAGGACAAGAAAGTAAAATCTACACTATAGTGAAGGGCAGGGAGACGATCTCCCGCCGCTGCACAATCTCAATCACAAGCTGTAGTGAAGTCAAATATGTTTTTCAAATGGTTATCCTTTGAAGGTAAAAAATCCACCAAAATACTGAAACTAGAGATTGCAAAGTTTGAAGTGACTTGCTGTATTTTTTTTAGATATCTTGATTACAAGTTTTCGATGGCAAAATTTGCAAAGGGCAATAGCTCAAAAATAAATATTTGTTTAAATTGATACCAGGCAATCTACTTATTATCCTCTATTAGCTGACCAAGTTTGAAGTTCATAGCTGTTATAGTTTTCAAGATATCAGAATTATGACATAAGTCCACAAAGGGAGAAACTCCAGATTTTAAAAAATTCTTCTATCAGCTGACTCAGTTTGAAGCGGCTTGCTGTAATAGTTTTTGAGATATCTTGATTGCAAATTTTTGATGCCAAATCTGCAAAGGGCAATAACTCAAACAAATATCTTGATAACAAAATATCATTATGACCCTTTTAAAGGGGGATTACTCCACAAAGGGAGATAATCTATTCTTAAAAAAACGTGTCAATTATTTTAGATGAGGAATCCATATGTGAAATTTCAAAACAGTAAATTAATAAATTTTGAACGGACAGACGCACGGACGCACAGACAAGCCGTAAGCAGTATGCCCCTTCAACTTTTCCAAAGTTGAGGGCATAACGAGCAAAGGCCCATATAAGTTATATGCAAATTATTCACATTTTCGTATCGATATATTTATAACAACCTTAGGCTATTGATTTGCTTAATATCTATGATTCAAGGCTAAATCAAAGTACAAACGAATACTTTTAAATTTATGTTAGGTACTCAGTTGACATAGCTGGCACTTAAATAAATTTATTTCAAACATCTCAGAAGATTATTGCATGCATGGTGCTAGAAGCATAAAATATGATGGCAGTTAAACAAAAACATTATAAATTCGAGTGAAGCTGAAACAATATAGAAAGCAAGAAACGATGAAAACGGCATCTAGAAGGCAAACATAAAAACAAAAAAAAATTATATGCGACAACAATCCAATGCTTAACAATTAAATCATTACTGAACACTGAGCTGACTTATCAAAATGATAAAATGTAAACATAAACAGAGCGTGAAGATAAAGCTAAAATATAACTATAACAATATTACTTAAGCCATGGTATTTTTTGCATAATACAATAAAATAATCTTGTTGACATTTGCTCTAGACACAACGTTTCGTTTTGAAATATAAATACACATTCAATATCATATTGTTAAGCACGTTTATTTGTATGTTTACATGCAAACTCTAAAACTGTTTTAAAACATGTCAAATGCTTCAGTCCCTTCTGAATAATATCAGCAATACACAGGTGTATATTTGACGTTGTTGTATATCTTAAACGAATCTTGATGATCAAATTATCTGCCAACTTATGATATTATCACAGTCTTTGTTTAATAGGTTTGAATTTTAATTCTTCTTAATAAGAAATATTTTTTGTTGGTATGTTAATGTTAAACACTGGTCAATTGTAGTACAAGCGTTTTATTTCAATTAGAAATCTTTGCAGTTAAACTATTACATGGCATAGTTTTAATGGTGTTTACCTTTAATTTGAATTATGAAAAACAATGTTATTTTTTATTCAAATTATTTGATAATGTTACTGAATGATCTATTTATAAAATTAATCTGGTAAGCAGCGTATCTGTTGCGTGATGAATCAGGTTTTAAATACAACGCTTGCAGTTAAACTATTATATAGAAAAATCAAACGACTATTTACCTTTCTTTTTAACTGAGAAAACAAATGATTATTTTGATAAAAATCTTTCGACACAATAAAAGAATGACACCTTGTGAGCTTTATTCATACAGTCTCATTATACAAATGTTAATAAATGGCAGTAGAAATAATTCAAATGGTATCATTATTTCCCAATGCTTTTTGACTGAATCATGATCAATAAAAAGCAATAGAAAAACATGTCAAGGTCAATATATAATGGGAAGTGTTAGAACAAACATAAAATTGTTGTTATGTAATTATGATACAATTATATCTGTAAACATGTGTATAGGAATAATACTTTAAGATGACAGTACCATTAAATCCCTGATCTAACCATAAAATATGCCACAAACCTGATCAAATGGGATGTGAAAAAAAATTAAAGTTATAGCATATCCGAAAATATAAAATCTAAATAATGACTTCTAATGAACCAATGGAGGCCAAAATTTGGTATATATAATTCACTTCCAGTAAATTTTGAAAGGAAAGTATTTCCCCAATTTCTTTATAAACTGCTTTGTTTTGTTTTCTTCAAAAGTAATTGTTTTAAACAGAATAATCAATAATGCTGAATGAAAAGATAAAATGTATAGTAGGAAAGTAGTAATTTTGTATATGCATAGGTATGTATAACGCCAGTTTCCCTCCATGTCTTCCAATTTTCTAATATACAAATAACTGTAACTTTCTTACTTTGCACTTGACTTTGATCAGGTTTGTAGTAGATTGTATTGTAATACAAAAGCATTCATTTCAAATGCACTTGCTTTCAATGTTGCTGTCTTTGACGAAAATAAATAACAAATACGTGTGTTATTGGGCATTATTTTTTTATTTCGTGATTGATTAATGCCAATACTAGGGTTTAGCCCTTTTCATAGACTGTAACACAATGCTATACGAATTACTGGGAATAGGAATAAAATTTGATCAGGGCATAAATTTGATCATGTCATTATTTCAAACGATTTTACAATAATTTAACGTTTCAATGATTACAAAATCACTTTCATGTGAGTTGAGCATAAACATGTTTCTTAAACTTTGTTACTGTTTGAGCGCAAAAATAGCTAAAGCTTTTGATATAGCAATCTCCCGAAAATCCAATTACAGAAACAAAAAGTAAAAAGGAAGAAAAATAATTATTATACTTCATATGGGAATAAACGAAAGTTACCTTATAGTACAAAATAGAGCAGAGTACAAACTAACTGTGCAGACATGCACACCAGCACAACCCCTGCCATATATACCAGCTTTCTACCATTCCAATCTTTTTATAAGCTTACTATAAGCAAATTGGGCATGCTCAAAATAGAGATATTTGTAACCACAGGCGTTCCGCAATCGCATTCTAATCGCAGGCAGGCTAAAAGCTACCACCATAAATAAACATGTGAATACAAAAACAATATATCAATAGATGGTTTTATCAAGTGAAATCCTATTCATTTGAATTGGTGTATTATTATTAACAAAAAGTAATAATATCTAAGATAACTTGTAGAACACTCATGAAAAAAATAAACAAAATAGCATGTGCGTCAAGTCTAGATATACCAAAGGTCCTCAGCCACTCATAGAGTGCACAGTAATATTTCTGATCAGTTGAGGCATGTGCCAAAGCAGATTCAAAGCTTCACTAAAAGCAAAGACATTCTATTGTCTTTGTCATGGGGCAGCTCCTTTCATTGAATTTACAATCTCCGCAGTTGATTAAAATATGAATGGTTCCGCAAGGTGGTTTTATGAAGATGTGCACCACCTCACACAAAACCAACAAAATAATCAGAACTCCATAGAAAACTTAGACCAGTCTGTCCAGCAACATCGTGCTTTAAGAAGATGATAAGCACGTGTGGTACATTTCAGCGGACATCCAAAAGCCTCAAAAATATTTTGATGATGCAAATATAACACCTTTCATTTGTCCTGTAAAGGAATCAAAACTTATGATGATACTGCTTTTAAATTTTTCACTATTTCTGTATCTTCTTTTCAAATTAATTTTAGTGTGAATCTGCAAACAACTCTTAGATATTCGGAGTCTCGAAAATAGGAGTTTGTGTTTCATGAGCTCTATTTGAAGCAATAGCTGAATATGATAAAACCATCTACGAAGTGGAAAGATCTGAATGGAAGGGATATTTAAGGAAAACATTGTTCTGTTGTTGTTGATTTGTTGTTGAGTGTTACTCACATTGTGGGGTTATGTGGCTGTTCTATGTTTTGCTGTACGTTGCTTTGTGTCCTTTCTAGGTTTGCAATCATCTTGATGGGGAAGAGTCTCAGAACTGGTTGCTTTGCTTTGTTTGTCTTCCTGGTGTCTCATGATTTTTGTGTGGCTCTTCCTAACGATGCCACGTGTTTGCCTGCAGTTTGTGTTTGTGGTATTTCCCGATCATACACAATTTACTATTCTAGATAAATACAGGAACTAAAAGTTGCCAAGTTAACTGATGTATAACAATGCCAAATTATAACCTTAAATATCCCTTTTGCGTGACCTTTATGTGAGTGAGTGATGGAAACAAGTGTAAATATTAATAATACTAAAATCAAATGGAATCTGTAACTACTTAAACCATGTGCCAAGCCCTTACCGGCATTTACAGATGAATAGTGGCTGAAATCTGCAAAATACAGGAACCATTATTTATTATAAGACGTTACATTTCATGACAGGTAAACACATGGATTTTGCATAATAGCTGTTTAAGAATTTTAGTCAATAATTCTAATTAGCTGGTAATTTATATAATACATGTAATAACTTCCTATAAAATTTCAGATACTATTTGATACACATTTGGGTCAAATTTATATATCTGTTTAAATTAATAGCAAGCAACTTGTATTTATATGGTGTGTATACCATTTAATAAATAGATGTACTCTAAAATTGAAGGGAACTTTGTCCAAATTTAATTAATATTTTTTCTGTGATGCTACCCCAATTCCGAAATGGCTGCAGCTATCTTTGTACATGATGGTGAGTTTCCCTACATTGGGTTGGTTGTAACAACTGCCGTTAACGCTGTTGTATAGCTGATGCACAGCTATATAACAATTTGGCTAAGTTATTTTTTCAGATATCTTGATTCCTCTTTCAAGTCTATACCATATCTATGTAATGTCTTATCACACCATGTCTCTTCACTATAATATAACACCATGCAGTGAAATCATTAACTCACTGGAGGTATTCATATTTAGTAACGTTATGTAATAACAGACATAACACTATAGCGTATATACTGCAAATGCTTAGCGTCTCCACAACAAAGATGCTATTTCATATTAATATCAGTGTTGTATGATACACAGTATCTAATGTTCCTGCTTCTTTATTATTGAATTATTAACAAGGTCCTAAAAAAATGAAATGCTAGGAATACCCTCACATTTTAAATGTTAACGTTAAAAGATTTGTCAAGTAAGTTGTTGATAATAGTCATCTATTTAATAACATTAACACTCATTTAAGATCATCTCCTTCTTTCAAAATGGCTTAGTACATTTTGACAGATGTGTTTTTCTTATAAAAAAATTACAATTCTACAACACTCTACAAATGATGAAGATTCTCTGGCACAACTATCCTAAAACAATCTTTGTCTACATAGACAAATCTAGATTTTGGAATGATTCAGCCATTCGTAGATCAATCGATTTTACCAAGGCGTTTGGTATGGTCCATTGTATATTTTAATAGGCACAGGATATAACTTCCAAATATTATTGTACTTTTGTTCTGAAGACAACTTTTTGTGTAAGCAAACAGTGTAGACGCTGGTGAAATGTCTTATTATTTAGCATCTCATCTGGGTCTTCTTTGTCTTCAAAAAATACCCATTGATATGTCCCGGGAGAAACACCCCCAATAGTGTTGCTGAATAGAAATGATGTAATTTGTTTATTTAAACATCAAATGCATGTGTTTCGCTAATTGTAGAATATTAGTTTTTAAGTAAGACAATAATATACACATACAAAACAAACAAGACATATTGTTAGGCAGCTTTTATTTAAACACAAAATGAGAACATCAGAGAAGATATATCTTACTTGGGTAATTGCCTGAGAAAGTTCTAACAAATGCATTATATAGCGTGGCCAATATTTGTGATAAAAACTACATTTTACAAAGACATTCAAAGCTTTTAGAGGTATATATCTGTATATATATATAGCCAAAACCGCTAGTTGCAGTTAATTGAACATTTGGTTTGAACATATTCATTTTAATATCAGGTACACACACTATAATACAAATTTCAATCGTACATGTATACACACATTAGGATTAGGACATAGGCAATAGCTTATTGAGTTATTCTCCTTAAATCATTTGACATGTCATACCTGACATACAGACATATACATTACAGAAGCTTAAGTAGCAACATAATTGGAAATGCAATTAAATTGCTTCTCTGTCTGGCACAAGAATTCATAGCACAAATAGGCACACATGGTAATTTCTTAGGAATAAATATTTAAAAAAAAAACTCCTGTCCCTATGAAACAATCTTCATGGGTATACACGAAGTCTTGTTGCTTTGAGCATACATAGATATAATGTTCCAAAGTGCTATAATATTGTATTGTTAATACAATATTATTCTATGAAAACCATTGCATTTTGTAATGCAGTGGAAATATTTGGTTATGTTAATACATACAAATAGTTTGCTTAATTCGCGCTATATACCTACTTGCATTATTTTATAAACCATAGTGTAACTGATGATACACTCTAGGGACAAGCCCTTTTGAGGAACTCCAATCCGAGTTTATAAATTTTGCCTGTAATTGTGTTATCAACACTCTGAAATTAATTATTTACTTAACGGGGTTCAGCATCTGAATTTAGTAATTACTCTGTCATAAGTTAGCCCCATGCATACAGCAAACATAATATATTTATCATTGCCTTGTTTATTGAATCTATTTTATCTATCAAAACCCAGACTAGACTGTTCCAGAACTAACTTAATTTTAATAAGTTTCTACTGTATAAAAACAGCAAAGTATGCGACAAACAGCCACATACATCAAAAGAGGTACGTCTGTTGTCCCTTCATGTTCCAATAGAATCTTACATCTAAATGGGATGTTTATAGTTCTAAATATACAGCAAACAACTTTAGCAGACAGTATTTTCAGATGTGTTTTGCTGGTCTTTCAATGGGTTACAGTGCAGACACTGATGAAATGTCGCTAGATGTAGCATTACATTCAGGTCTTCACTGTTAAATGAGGTTTACTTGTATCCAAAGCTAATCACTGGCCTCACGTTTTACATTCATGGAGATACGGCAAGCTTACATATTTATCTAACTTGTTTATTTTGAAAAGCAAGCTGTCAAAGTGTTGATATATGTGAATTTTACTGCAGTGATTGTTTTAAAGTACATGGGCATCTTGTCCCTAGACTGGATATACTATTATCATGATGTGCGCGAAATTCCAACACAACTTTGTAAAATTGAAAATATTGAAAACTCACCTCCTTGTTCTGTTGGGCACCTCTGAATGTCAAAGTGTCCACCTGCTGTTTGCTGCCACATCACCTGTCCCGTGTAATTCTTCGGACAAAACAAGCTGGTTTTGTTATCTACAACAAGTAGGCCATATCAATACAAAGTAAAACCTTGATGTTTTCAAGTAACATCATAAAGCATGCCACCTCTGACCTAGCAGCAAAACACCATTTGAATAGCATTTCGCTGGTAGGCCAATGGTGTCCAAATATCTTCTTAAATGGTTAACCTTTGGAAGCAAAGAATACACCAAGGAACTGCAAATGTTCACTGTACAAGTTTTCTTGACCAGACTAGCTAGTTTTGACAAATTAGGCCTCATCAGAGAATGGTTTCAATGTACGACAATGGAAACCATGATCACTAAGGACATGAAAATAAAGTTTATACTGTTTGGTGGCTGCGTTTGATCTTTGATAGCTCATTGTATTTAATATAAAGCTAAAGATTCATTTGAGACTTGTTTTCAGGTGTGTTACTTGATTGTATCGATGCCGGATCTTTGTACCCTTACTCACTTTGTTTTAAATTTTTTTGCCAAACTGCATTGTCTATTTAATCTCTAGTTTTAAATCAATAACGTAAAGTTTTAGATGGTTATATTAAATACAAACTGGTACATACATACTAGTCAGTACACGTAAAACGTACGAAATTCGAAAGATCACAATTCATAATTATGTATAAAACGATTTTGCTTTAATTTGTTTGTTTGTTTTGATTCATCAAAGCAGTTTTCCCTCATCTCTGAACGAATCTTCCTTGCTTGAACCAGTACTAAGCAGAGAATAAAGGGTCGTGCTCAAGAACACAACATAGTGCTTTTGGTGAGGCTTGAACTTGCAACCACCCAATCTCGAGTCAAGCACTACAACTGAGCCATATCCACAGGCTTGAGATTTGTTTTCTACAGAGCCGTATAACTGCTGGTGATTTCAAATTAAACTTAACCCTTAAAGCGCCACCTATAATTTGCAGCAGACGACTGTTTCAAATTATGCCGCTTTTTCAAAAATAACAAATAAGGCATGATATTTTATGAGAAACGTCTGCCAGCAGACGATGCTCATGTAATATCAAACCTTATTTTTGTCAAAAATTGGGAAAAATGTCGTAAAATTTGTCGTCTGCTGCATTCGTGATTGGCGCTTTAAAAGTTAAACACTTACAAGAAACAGCATATATGTATGCTGTAACATTAGCCGATCCTGCTTCATTTGTCACCCTGCACGTGTACTCAGCATAGCTTTTAACTGATGGTACTACCAATCGGACGCCAGTAGGAAACATTTTTTCTGTATATTCTTCCTTGCTGCTTGGATCAATTTTCTCTCCATTCTACAAACACAAATATTTGGTAGGTATTTGCAAAGGAACAGCTTACCTATCATTTGAGCGTAAAATATCTGTCAATCAAAATGTACTTTGGTTGTGCAAATGTTGTTATCTCATTGACATATGCGAAATGTTCCAAATTTACTGTATTTGATGATGCCTACCTTAAGCCATCACAAGCAAACTGTTGCCAGCTGTCATCTGGAGATAAACATTTAATGATGACTTGTGTGCCTTGCATGATACTAGCAGAACTGATGGGAAACTTTATGTAATTTTGCAGGCTTGTTTTGAACTCGCTAACAACCAAGCTTGCTGTCCGATTTAAGATGACTGTCCAAACTTATCCAACTCTAACCCTTTAGATAAATATATAATATCTGTAGCCTTGATGGAGCTGCTTATCTGGGCGTTAAAAAGAAGTCTTTGCTCATACATTATATATGATATCAAAGTTGTATGACCTGGTCCATTTGGATTACGCTTACCTTAAACCACTCATAAGAAAACTGTTGCCAGCTGTCATCTGGAGATATACATTTAATGCTGACTTGCGTCCCTTGCATAATACTGGCAGACATTGGGTCCAAGTCAACTTGAGGATAATGTCTCACTTCCACTTTAACACTGCCATACTGCTTGTCATCAAAATCAGACACCTCACACGTAAATATGCCTGAAATTATTGCAAACGGAAATAGAAATATGTCGCTATGAAACGAGATTCTCCATCTGTGATTCTTTTGGATAATGTCAAACATTTTTATTTTATCTTTTCGGCGTCGGTCAATATGACGTAAACTGTGCAATAACACTCCATATCCACCCCAACTTAAGTCAATAATTGTATAATATTGGCCAGGCCAGCATAAAATATTTTGACACTTATTGCATCACCATGCAGAAAAGACTCAGATTTCGCATACTCAAAGTATGCTATCGAAACTAAATTTTCTTATCCTTATCACTTATTCTAATGTGTGTGTTTTTTTCTAAAAAATACAACAAAAACAACAAGTATATGTATTATTTTTTTAAATATTCAAAAAATATTTCGGGATCAACACCAGAGTGTCAAACATTCTGCCAGTCCTGGTCTGGACAGAAACTGTTTTCAAAGGCTATCGGAAGACTACAAAAATTACTATTAGCAAACTGAAACAGTAAAAAACACAACCTACCTGCATCAAATGGACTAACATGAGCTATATTTAGCACTGACAGCTGCATTCCTAGCACCGTGTGAGGTATTTTTGTCTCCCAGGCATTTCTTTGTGTTAGTTGTATATTAACTTCGTAGTCGTTCCAATACCACTGGAATTTGATGTTCTTAGACCCCTTAGCTGCACACACTAATGTAAGCAGCTTGCCTTGAAGGGTTGGATTCGTATCATAGTTAGTAATTTCTGAGAGGTGTAACTCTATGAAATAGAATACAAGTTAATGTAATACTACTCATCCAGCATATAGTCATGGGCTATTATTAGCCCGCTAACGAAATTAATGCGCCAATTGCAGCAAAATTCGTCTGCTTTTCTCGACTGCTGAACTGTTTTAGAAGCCTCTATGGCAAACAGTGTGGACCCAGAACAGACTGCTCATATAGGAACAGTCTGTTCTAGGTCCACGCTGTTTGCTTTTATACTTAATTCGTCAGTAATGTTAGGCAATTATTTGCGGCAGATGACTTCAAAAGACAACATTTTCAGATGCATTATTTCTTGCCTTTAAGGGTTAATGACGTTTTGCTTGCAAGCAGGGTTTTGCCCGCTTCTATATGCTCATTAGTATGTTCCCGTATTGTTCAGATAAATATAAGTTACACACTCCATTAGTTCTCATGAACAGACTCAGAGTCTGTTGTTTTCTTAAATTGTAGGATATATCAATTTCTGAAGGATCCGTTTTCCGAATTATTTAGTGATCGCAACAGCTATCGTTGTTTCTGTGTGGAGTTTTTTCATATTCTGGTCCTTCGGAAATATTAGGTTCTAGCGGAAAGCAGAATACCGCTTAAGACGGTGCTAAGGGGGGCTTGAGAATCGTTGCACTTTCCGTTAGTTCTCATGAACAGACTTGATAAAAACAAGTCTGCTGTTTTCTAATATTGTAGGCTCTCTCTATTTCTGAAGAATTAATTTTCCAGATTATTTATAGACAGTGTTAATACACATCAGACAGCTTGTGAAGGTCTGATCAAGGATGCATAACTTGTAAATCCAACACAGCCTGTTAAACACCGTTTTCCCTGGACCTAGAGGAGCTGCAATTCTATTTCTGTATTAAGCAGTAAGGCAATCATAACTGGATTAATTTTGCCATAAAAACTACAAATCACGCGTTTAAACAATCCTATTAAATTATTTAAATGATACAACTAGAGTAAAAATAAAAACACAAAAACTAGAAAGGAATTTTAATCACAGAAATGTGACTTCTGTGGGTATCATGGCCTTAAGGTAGTAAAATGAACTCATTTAAATTTACAATGAGTATTGTAAGTGAATATTTTTATAAGGGTGAACACAAAACACAAAAATGAACAGTACAGAAGGCAACTTTTGTTAAGTAAAATAGATATAATACATTGTCCAGATCCTTAACCCTTTGTATACTGGAAAATAGGCCCCAAGGTTATAAAACGCGTTTCATGTTCAACTCATCTGAGCACGATAATACTGGCAAATAAAGAAGTTTCTTGCGTTAAGTCTCTCAGAGGTTGTATTTATGATGCTAATAAATGCTATATATAGTAAATTTATCATGCTAAAAATATTAAAATGCCAACAATTGTTGGCATTTTAACATTTAAGAGCAGGATATATTTCGTGCTCAGTCGAGTTGAGCTTTAAAATAAGTTTTATAACCTCGGAACCAGACACTATTACAAACAGTGAAGACACAACTGAAATGCAGCATAATGCGGAATTCCATCAGTGTCTTCACTGTTTGTTAAAGCATAAAAGGTATTCAGACAAAATAACATAGTTTTGGCAATTATATCCTGATACCACCGAATATGTTCAATGGACTATCCCAAATTAATTGTATCAAACAAGAAGGAATAATAATTGAGCCACGACATGATATTTCCAACAATCTGGTATGTGCGAAAAGCAAAGCCTCAGATCAGCCTGCGCATAAGCGCAGTCTGATCAGAGCCTTTGCTGGTCGCTTGAATATTTTATGAGTGTTAAGCTACTGACTGAACATCATTTTGAGTTTCTAAGCATAAAAGGAGGCTGCACAGGCTCATCTGAGTCTACACCTGTCAAAATACCACATTGTTGGAAATCACATGTTCTGGCTTATATATTAGTATACAAAGGTTTGTTATTTCCCTTACACGAATCTAGTCCTTGGGCTATCTAAGCTTTTTAGTATTATAAACATTTTTATCCTTATCAGTTGGACGAGTTATGACAAAATGTCGTACTGCTTAGTGATATTTTTTTTCTATTTTCATTCAAATTTTAATAGAACGTTCTGTAAGGAAACATTAAATTCCTTAATCACAATCAGCATACTGTGGCATCTGATCTATGGGTGCACGGTTTGTCAACGTCCAAAATAGTTGAGTCTATGTTTATATGTGTTAACGCATTCAAAACATTACAAATGAGCCGTAAGGAACCCTACAGTCGATCACAGCTAGTCAATGTTCCTTCAAGTTACATATCAAAACACAAAACTATTGAAGCAATATAAACTTAAGGACTTTGAAAACCCATCTCCCAAACTAAATTGCTTATTTCTCAAAGACTTAGGATGACAGAGTGACAAATTTCATTGCATACCATAGTATGACAAGTTTTATTTGCCCTAGAAAATGCATGGTTAATTTAAGGTATTGAAATAACAGCTTTTATAAAAGCAGATGTAGTCGATTTAAGCACCAAACTAATCCTCTTTAGTTTTGTTTCCTGACTCAACAGATATATGTCCTAAGCTTCTTTGATGGTTACATCCTCTATAGAACGATTCAAAATTTAATGACAGTACGTTATGCTCAAACTATTGCTCAATTAAAGATTCCGCCATACCCCACCCACTCTGATTATTATAGTCTAGTGATAAATTTCAACAGCTTGAATCATTCAAGGTTTTTTTTCAGTTCGGTTTTGTTTGCAGGGGCAAAGTCATTTACAAATGACAGATTCTGATTAAATTACACTGTGCATAATGTTTCTTCTGCATTGTGCAAGTGACGTTAACGTAAGTTTTGAAGATGTTCTCAATCACGTGACAAAATATTTCCTCACATGCTTTACGTCAAATCGTAATCGCCATATAATTGCATGTGTAAGTAGTCAATGTCAAAATTCTGAGTATAAATAAAGGTAACTTATGGATTTTCTCAAATCACCTGTAAACTAATTGGACGTTTATTCTCAAAATATTGACGATATCAATTACTGTTGAGTTAGACAAAGTTAATAAGCTGCATAAATGGATTTGGTATCATACACGCTATAGTGTAAATAAAAAAATAACTCAAAAACATCAGCTGAATTTGCAGAATATCACTGGATGCTGTATGCTACCATGTTACGTCACCAGCAAAGTAGCATAATGATACAGACACATTAACGACTGATTCATACCAATTTTGAGTTGCACATAAAACGCTGCCAGTAGCTTTTCAACCGCATTTCCCTTTTGCGAGAAAATTGCAAAATTATGGTGATGCGTTTTCAAAGTCCTCTAGTATATCATGAGAGATGAAAATAGTGTTTTCCTTATATGACTAAATATGTTACATCACTCATATGACGATGGACGACGAACGATATCGGACGACAGCTGAGGACAGACACCAGAGTGTCACAAAAATCCACAATATGCCAATCATTTAGTTGAGCTTAAAGGCCATTGCTTGATCTCTGCGTAATCTGCGCAGCGTATACCACAATGCTATGCGAACGTGAACTACATGACGGCAATGTGCACTTTGAATGACACGTATGGCAATATGAATCAAACAGGCGTAATTATCTATTTTCAACCCAATTGAAGAGCATTTCTAGTTCATTTGCCAAGCTATGCTCTACATTTGCAATGATTAATAGAAACTTTTATAAAGTTCAAAACCATTAGCATCAAAGGATTTGTTTTACTTTGATACAAATTTCAATAATAATCATGGTAAAATTAGCTGCTTAATGTTCTGGAATATATATAAAACTACTTTTATTATAGATGTTTCATGCGCGGATCCAGAGGGGGGATATGGGGTCCGGACCCCCTCCCCTAAAAGTCACATAAAAAAGGTGTCTAAGCAATACTGGTCCGGATTCCCTGAAAAATCACAAAACGACCAAGCCAGCATTCAATGTTGGGCCATCATCTACACGCCGGCGAGACGCCATTTAATGGGGTTGTGCTGGCTGGTGGGCCGATGATGGACCGCTTATAATGCTATTTGGATCCTCCCTCCCCTCTTCAACGCGGATCCAGAGGGGGATAGGGGGTCCGGACCCCCTCCCCTAAAATTCACATAAAAAGGTGTCTAAGCAACACTGGTCCGGATTCCCTGAAAAATCACAAAACGACCAAGCCAGCATTCAATGTTGGGCCATCATCTACACGCCAGCGAGACGCCATTTAATGGCGTTGTGCTGACTGGTGGACCGATGATGGACCGCTTATAATGGTATTTGGATCCTCCCTCCCCTCTTCAACTGAAAAAAAAAACGTTGTCAAAAGTTGGACGCCTTCTGACAAAACTCTGGATCCGCGCATGCATTTTATTATAGATATTTCAATCAGAGGGATTACAAAGTGTCGCCAGGTAACTGTGACAGTCTGGTACTTAATCAAGCCTCATTAAAACGGCAAGATGACAATTTCGTCTGAGCATGAGAAATCATTTAAGCCGGGACATGGGATTTCCAACAATGCGGTATGTCCGACCAGCAAAGCCTCAGATCAGCCTGCGCATATGCGCAGTCTGATCAGAGCCTTTGCTAGCCGATTGTATATTCTATGTATGTTAAGCTATTGGCTGAACACCATTTGGAGTTTCTAAGCTTAAAGGCTCGTGTGAGTCTACACTTGTCAAAATGTCACATTGGTGGAAATCACATGTCGTGGCTCATTTGTGATACCGGTCTTATACATAAGTTTGAACATCTGTTTTGTGGGCTCAAAAGAACCATCTCACTGAGATACTTACATAATTATGTTTTTTTGTTTAGAAATAAGAGAACACAATGTCTATTCTAATTACTCTTATCTTGAGGCTTGCAATATATTACTGTAAATCCGGAATTTTTTGCGAGGTTTTATAAAAAAAATAAAATCTTCGCAAATCGAAGAAGTCATTCTGTCGTTTACTGATATTGGTAAACCATGCCCCCCTGGTCGCGAATTTTAAACGTCGCAAATATGTATTTTAACGCCATTCGCGAAAATAAGATTCTCGCGAAAATTTCCGGATTTACAGTACGCGGCAAAGGTTTATGGAAGTATAAGACGCACACTAGTCTTGTAAATGCAAATTTGGTTGGTGCACGATGTTTATCTTTGGCTGAGCTCACTCAAATTGGCACAACTTGATGTGTCCGTTAGCTTTGACTATCCTTGAGTCGTGAGCCCGTTTCTTTCTTTCATCATAGTGTGTTAATCAGATTGTTGCATTGCATGAGCTGCTGGATGAGCTGCTGGCTAAACAATGTTTGTGTTTTTACAATAACATAATCTAGGCGGACATTTGGCGCCAGTATAATGCATTTTACCCCCCCCCCCCCGTCAATGTGGCTTAGCTGGATGTTGGTTCTAAGAAGGTGGAAGTGTTGTCTTTGATTAATTGTTTAATGTTCCTTCTATTGTTTGTGGGGGTTCTGTGTTTGGTTATTGTTTTGTTTTGCAGTCATTAGTTTGCAATCATCTTGATGAGAAAGAGCGAGCTTGTTTCTTTACTTCAATTATCTTCTTGATATATTGTGACTGTAGTGTTATGTTGCTCTCCCTCAGGGTGTTACGGGTTGGGTTGGTGATTGTTGTATTTTCTGATCATACTCATTTACTTTTTTATATTTGTTTCTTTAATCCTTTGTATACTGCAACTCTTAAAATGCATACGTTGGCAAACTGTGAAAAAACCGAATAAATGCACCATAATGCAGCATTTCATCAGGGTCTACATTATTTGCTAAGATAAAAACAAAATATCAGAAGAAGAAATATAATTTGTATTCCAAATTCATAACCTTTGATCCCTAGATTTATAAACAAGACCATCCAAAGTTTTTCTCTACGGCAAACGGAATTGGTTAATAAGTATTAATATTTGTTGATACCTGGTAATTTGTGGACATGTAGAATTAATGTATCGGCAAATGACTTTAAATCATGTATGAAATGGTCAAATGATCAAAGTATTATAATCATGCTTAAGGTAAAATGATATTATTAAATGCTTTACATGTACCTGGACTTTTCTCATAAGTTGCATTCGTGTTTTCAAGTTTAAACATTCCTATCTGAGACTTTTTCACTAAAGCTCTCAGCGCTTTTTCCACCTGGTCAACTTCAGATACCTTACAGTAGAAGAAGAAATCTAACACAGAGGTTGTGCTGGTGTTTCTGAAAATATTAAGAAGAAAAATTTTAGAAAGAATAACATCTAAATTTGACTGTCATGGCATTTTATTTCTTATAACATAGATGGGCAACAAATGCTTAGAAGCGCCTGCACATCTGCAACAACACGATTAGGCATTATTGCCATACACAAAATAGGAGAGAAAATTCATTATCAGTTACCTTTAATATAACCTGATAAACGTTGTCTATCTCAGGGCATGTGCCTTAATCAGGATATGATGCCGTTGCGCTTTTTTAATGACGTCACTAGTGACGCTGAATAAACACAAAAATCAAAAACTACGTCCTTATCACTAGTTTGAAGAGTGAAACAATGGATAAATTGATAAATAGAATACCAGGTTTGTGTCTTTTGATATCAAGTTTACCAGGCTCGGCAAGCCTCATGACGTCAACAAGTGTTCTCAAAGCCTTGCCTGGTAAACTTATTATCAAAACACATTACTTAGTATTATCTATGTGTGTTCTATTGGCATGTGTATTCAATATTCCATTGAATTGACAAAAATGCTTAGAAATTTTGTCATCTTCTGGTAGCATGTATGAGGAAGCCATAACCTGAATACACTGCTCAAAATATTTAAAGGAACACTGCGTATTTTGCCATTGATCACATTACAAAGTCACTCATAGTCTGACTCATAAAGAGAGTAGGATTAATAAGGTAAAAACATGTTTCTCCTGTGCTTAGTTTGGTCATTCATCAAGGATGATGCTTGTTAGTAAAAATGAAGTTATCCCTTTCCAGAAATCTCCATGTAACTCTTTATGTAAAAATAGAATTTTGTTAGAAAAACCCCTTTTTCAAATAAAAAAAAAGAAAAAAAAAAAAGAGGATGTTTCAATCAAGCACCACAACAGCATCATTTCTGTACAGCCTATAGCCTTTCAATGCTTCAGAAATCATTAAGTTACGCTATTAACAAATTCCAAAGATTCTACATAGTTCCAGAAAAAAAACGTCATTTTCCAGAAAATTAAAAATTGCAAAATTTGAGCCATGAAAATAAGCTGCAATTGTTTTATCAAAAACGTTTGTCTGATCAAAAACTTTGACTATTGTAGCACAAATGGCAAAATAACTGGGTTTCTGTCTTTTAGTCTAGTGAAATACATTACGTGTCTATTGGACGGGGGTTAACATTATCACCTATGGAAATTCACCAGATGTTCCTTTAAATATTTTGAGCAGTGTATATCCCAAGTAACAAGGCATGAGATATGCAAACAAATCCATTGATGAACCCGTCATGAAATAATGATATTTATCGCACTATTTAGACCATGCAGGGTCAGCTCATAATGAGGCTCAAAAGTTTGTATGTGACATTATTTCATATCTAAAATTGATTGTGAGTGAGCAACAAGGGTCTGTTGGTATGCTTAAAAGGGCATGCTTGTTTAAATCATCCAATTCGCCCACAAACATAAATGCTAACATACATGAATCAGATGCTTGCTACATAACTCTTCTACAACCAATCATATTTCAATTGGAGTTTAAAAGCATGATCATTATGATTCAGTGGCGAAATAATAACAGGTTATGTCTATCTTAACAGTTTGATTACATATAGTTATATCTTGATCATTTAGCTCAATGCAGCAAATCAAAACTATCAATCATTAAATAATGAAAAAACTGTGTATGCAGTATATGAAACCAATGCCTGCACCCCAGTCTGTAAATAAAGTATTTTATGTAGCTGATAAGAATTTTAATAATACTATACATGTCAGCATATCCATAAATCCGTATAGATTCTGCAGATGTGCAGACTAACTTAATCATTGTTACCCGCATTTCTGGTATCAGACTTCTGACAGGTGTCACATCCTAAAGGTGTCTTGGGTTGCTAAACATTGAGTAATTGTGAAATTTCCTGATCATGCTCACTTGATCATTACTTGTAAGATTGCTTATTTGACAACAAAACATTATACATACCTCAGACCATTAATTCCAAATTTTGAGATAGTGGAGATTCCATTTTGTTCCATCACTTCCAGTATCTGCCAGTAAAGATGGAAATACAATGAGTTTTACAGGAGCACATTTAGCACATATCAATTGTCTCTTTGTACCAAGCCAATTTTTACCAAGTGATTTAAACTGTCATATGGGCAGCAATTTTCGGTCTTTTGACATTGGTGAACAGAGCAGCCTAAACAAGCTAAGCATACGCATAGTACCATCTGTTAGCTCTTATAAAGTAGGACTTAGATTTAGGCTGCAGCTGTAAAGGTCTAGCATCGCTAATTTGATGTACATGCATGCTAAACAGTAATGATATGTCTAATACACTCTAAATAGCTGTATATCACAAGCTGGTTTAACTATTCACATATGCTTAAAGGAAGGCTACTGCCAAAACAGCCATCCCTCTATTCGCTGTTGACACTGCAATCCTTAAAATAGGGACCTCTACAGATTGCAAGTGACTTATAGATATGTATTCACCCAAGTCCCCTGTCATTAGATTTACTTACACCTGAAACCATATTTCTGTCATAATACATACTCAATTAACTTTTAGTATTGCTAAGGACGTTGAGGAAGCATATCTTTACTAGCCACAATTTGAAAACAAATTTAGATAGCATTGCAGGTATTGCAAAAATAATCAATATTTCTAATATATCAATGTGTCAAATTGATTCCTCTGAAATCCGAAAAGTGGCCTATCATTTATGTTTATTTGCTTAGTACAATAGTCTTTAACACCTGTCAATATTTTTACGCTCAAAAGCGATTGAGTTTAATAGATTGCCTAGAATATTGTCAGGCACTTCAAATAGAGTGTACTGTATAAATTCAAAATAATCGTAGGAAAACCTTCTTTTCCTCGTCAAATCAAAAAGTTAATCAAGCAATATAAAAATTTGTGATATAGGGTGGGTATTATACGATAGTCTACATGTCTGGTTAAAAATCCAACCACAAAATAAGGCTTTGATTTTCTCTTTAATTGCACGACAGTGAATCAGGCCTCAGACTCTATGACGACCCTGTCCTAAATCGTTAATCGGTGAGTCAGTGGCTGATGCTAGTCATTGGCTGGGCTCACAGTGGCTGAAATGGGGGTCTTCTTGAACTCTGAATGAAGTTTTTATTTTATTGTGTCTCTATGATGATCCATTGTACTTGTAAGGGCGCATCCATGCAAGCTAAATAGTTGTTGCTTTAACAATTGCCGAATCTTGGGCAATGATTTGGCTTCTCTCCGTTAGAAGGCAGTTGGTGTGTTGTTGTTGTTGCTGTTGATTCATGTTATATTGGAGCTCCCTCCCATTGTGTGTGTGTGTGTGTGGGGGGGGGGGGTTTGTGTTCAGTCTTTATTTTGTAATGCAGTATTTAGTATAGTATTATGTTTCAGTTTTTAAATTAACTCGCAGGCGAATAGAAGGCTGGTTGCTTTGCTTGTGTTCTTTCTGTCGTGTTGCTGTTAGTGTTCTGTGCCTCTTCCTCGTAGAGCCGTTGCTTGGTCTATGATTGAGACATTTCCTGGTCACACTTTCTTAAGTTAAGTAATTAACTACTTGACAAAACTATGCAATAAAAAAGCATTTAAACAGTTGTGTCCATTTTAGTTGTGCAATCATCTTGATGGGGAAGAGAAAGCTGGTTGCTTTGCTTTGTTTGTCTTCCTGGTGTCTTGTGATTATTGTGTGGCTCTTTCTCACAATGCCATGGGTTTATCTGCCGATTGTGATTGTGGTATTTCCTGATCATACTCACATACTATTTTGGACATACAGTAAAACCTGTGTAAAAAGGTCACTCAAAAATAGATAAATATCTTAATAACAACTGGTAGCTTAATGAAGGTCGAAAGTACAGCAGAATGCTCCCCTTCTTCAATACTTTTGACCTGCATTAAGCAAAAATTGGTCTTGAAAACCAATTTTTGGTCTTTTTGAGAGTGGCCGTTTTACACAGGGATTTTTGTATGTATAACTTACAGCGTCTTTAGTCATGTTCATATATCGCTGATTAAGAGTGTTAGGAACATTCACGAATGACGTCAACTTTAGCGTTACATCCATGCGGTAGCGAGCTGAAATGGAAGAAAAAAGACAAATATCAAAATGGTTTACTCTCTGCTTACTACTCATGTCTGCTGCTGATAACTTTTACCATTAGAGTGTCAAAACAGTTTGAAACCAGATCAAGCCAGAAACAAAGTTTGGCTTGATCTGGATCCAATCTGCATAGAGCTCTAATGGTATTCTCAAAAGAATTTTACGAAAAAGTTGATTTTGAAATGAAATTAGTAGACTACAAAAATACATGAAAAATTACTCAGTAGGCAAACACTAAACAAAATATGATAGAAATTATATAAATCATGCACTGTTGCTACTACAAATTAAAACACGTCATTAGAAACCACGCTAGAAATTATATAAATCATGCACTGTTGCTACTACAAATTAAAACACGTCATTAGAAACCACGCTAGAAATTATATAAATCATGCACTGTTGCTACTACAAATTAAAACACATCATTAGAAACCACGCTAGAAATTATATAAATCATGCACTGTTGCAACTACAAATTAAAACACATCATTAGAAACCACGCTAGAAATTATATAAATCATGCACTGTTGCTACTACAAATTGAAACACGTCATTAGAAACCACGCTAGAAATTATATAAATCATGCACTGTTGCTACTACAAATTAAAACACGTCATTAGAAACCACGCTAGAAATTATATAAATCATGCACTGTTGCTACTACAAATTAAAACACATCATTAGAAACCACGCTAGAAAATATATAAATCATGCACTGTTGCTACTACAAATTAAAACTCGTCATTAGAAACCACGCTAGAAATTATATAAATCATGCACTGTTGCTACTACAAATTAAAACACATCATTAGAAACCACGCTAGAAATTATATAAATCATGCACTGTTGCTACTACAAATTGAAACACGTCATTAGAAACCACGCTAGAAATTATATAAATCATGCACTGTTGCTACTACAAATTAAAACACGTCATTAGAAACCACGCTAGAAATTATATAAATCATGCACTGTTGCTACTACAAATTGAAACACGTCATTAGAAACATGAATTCTTATGAAACAATCATGAATCCAATGACCTCAAGTGTGAGTTATAAAATGTAACATGTACTGTATACATGAGCCCCGACTTGTGATTCCCAACAATGTTGCAATTTGACAAGTGTAGACTCAGACGAGCCTGTGCATCCCCCTGTTGAGCTTAGGAACTCTAAATGATGTTCCGTCGGTAGCTTAACAGTCAAAGAATATTCAAGCGTCTAGCAATGGCTCTGATCAGACTGCGCATATGCGCAGGCTGGTCTGAGGCTTTGCTGGTCGCACACACCACATTGTTTGAATATTCATGTCGCAGCTCATATGTGTGTTCATGTCCTGCCTCTGATTACCTGTAAACAAAGTACGGTGGATAAGACATAGGACAAAGAATAATGTGATCTCATTATAAACCATTTGAGCCGCGACCTGAAATTTCCAAAAATGTGGAATGTGCGACAAGCTAGGCCTCATATCAGCCTGCGCATACGCGCAGTCTGATCTGAGCCTTTGCTAGTCGCTTGAATATTCTAAAAGTGTTAAACTACTGGCCAAATATCAATAGGAGTTTCTAAGCTTAAAAGGAGGCTGCACAGGTTCATCTGAGTCTACATTTGTCAAAATGCCAATTGTTGGGAATCACATGTTGCGGCGCATTTTAAAAATGTCCTCTTCGCGACGATTGCCTATATATTGACTCTGTAGTTTGTTATTCAACAGCAAGGTAAAAGCTTCTATACCTGTCATAAACAACACCATGGCTATATTTCCTGATAGTTATCTCAATAACTTATAATATAAAAACTACAATTTCTGATAAACTGATATGTTTTACACCTTTTAACATATTTTGATCATAACAAACCCCATTGGGATCACAATTGATAGTATCGCATTTCCCGTTACCATGATATAACTCTCATTTTATGTAACATTAATTAACAACTTATAGGAAATCTACTGAGTCAATGCAAAACAACTCTGGCAATACGAATTGCCATGGCTGCATTGTTCTGTAATTTCCAAGGCGAGGAAGAAAATATCTGTACCTATAGAACAGGATAGCTTGGGGTTTTGGCTCAAGTATTTCTTTCGTTTAAAGTATTGAATGATAACATTCTAAATGGAATCAAGTAATCACATGAATATGTCAATACAATAACTAAGCACATATCTATCCATTTGTTTTATATTTATGTTGGGATTCCCAGAATATAGTTATCGCCCTTTACTATATGGGCCTCGACGCGAGAAAACCTGTCTTCGGAGGTTTGCGAACAACACAGTCGCAGACCAGCCTGTGCATCCGCGCAGTCTGATCAGCGCCTTTTGGAGAATTTCATATGTAAACTTGCTACGGGTGAAATTTTAATTTTCTAGCTAGTCTCTGTAGCTGAGCAGGCTGGTTTGAAACTAGCTTTGACGGAAACTCTCGAAGACAGGTTTTCTCGCGTCGATGCCCATATTATCATCTCCGCAATAGCCCAACCAAATTTTAGTAAATTTGTTGTGTGACATGCCTACTCAATTGACATTTAAGAGCAGCTTTACGTTTCCTTTGCCGTCAAGTAGGTGCCCCGGGGAGCATTTAAACGCTGTTCAAGGCTATCATTTAGAAGACTAAATGGGCCACGTCATGAGATTTCCAACAATTTGGCATCTGACAAGTGTAGGCTCAGACGAGCCTGTGCAGCCTTCTTTTAGGCTTAGAAACTCCAAATGGTGTTCAGTCAGTAGCTTAACACTTATAGAATATTCAAACGACTAGCAAAGGCTCTGATCAGACTGCGCGTATGCGCAGGCTGATCTGAGGCTTTGTTGTCGCACATACCACATTGTTGGAAATCTCATGCACTGGCTCAAATGTTAAAATAGTTTACAGGTACAAACTTGCTGCAAAATTCAGCAAAAATGATGCACGGTGAAAAACACGCCTCTATTCCCTTTGTATAAAAGTAAGGAGAAATAGAAAGATCAGGCCCCGAGGTTATAAAACTTTTTCAATGCTCAACTCAGCTGAGCACGAAATTTATCCTGCTCATAAATGTTAAAATGACAACAATTGTTGGCATTTTAACATTTATAAGCATGATAAATACAACATCTGAGAGACTTAAAGCAATAAACTTCTTTATTTGAAGGTATTTTAGTATTTATGAGCAGTTGAAATTTCATGCTCATTTGAGTTGAGTACGAAAAAAGTTTTATAACCTCAGGGCCAGGAATTGATACAATCAAGTATCACACCTGACCCAGGCTACCACATGAGACAGTGACAAGAAAACATCACACACAAGAGTCAAGATGCCAGCCCTTTCCCAGCAGACAAAAAAGCATGACGAACATGAAACATAGATAAAAATAAGAAAGACGGCAAGGATCAGGAATCGATACAATCAAGTACCACACCTGTCCCAGGATACCAATTGGGAAAGTAACAAATCACAATAAACATCACATTCAAACAAGAGCCAAGAGGTCAGCCATTTCCCTTCAGGTGGATTCACTGCAGCAATGAACAGACACGAAAGCATGACAAACACAAGACATAAATAACACCTAATTTCACATACATTTCTTTCACACCGGTTCAGTGATTGGTTTTTATCTTTTGGTTTCCAGCATGAACATCGTCGATATATGAAAAACAGGTAAGCAGAATCCTTTCCAATTATTGGTTCTGTTTACCTGTATTTTCAAGTAATCATTATTTTCAGACTGGGAACTAGCAGTTAATGCAAAATTGGTGCATAAACCAAAATACCTATGTGATGTCACCCATATGGTTTGAATGGCAACACAGAAGAGAAAAGAAAAGAAAACTACACGACCTGAAGTGCTCACCTGGGTCTGATATTGAGTCACAAAATCTTATTATTAATGTTGTGAATGCTATAAAAAGGTCTCAACGTGATGCTTTGCGCATCAAAAATGCATGTTTTAACTGGCTAAAAAGTCCTGATACAGACGTTCTATTTCAAAAGGTTTCAGATTTTGCCCAAAGTTAAATAGTTCGTAGTTAACTATGTGAAGACCGCATTTAGTTGTGCATGTGTAGCAGGCTTAGATTCTTAATCATGAGACGGCGAGTTTGGTATTGATATAGGTGAGTGTCTTTTGATATCAAGTTTACCAGGCAAGACATTGAGAATGCTTGTTGATATCGCGGGGCTTGCGGAGTGAATTTACATCCGTTCTCATAGCCAAGCCTGGTAAACTTGATATCAAAAGACGCAAACCTGGTATTCTATTTATCAGTTTACCCGTTGTAACAATCTTCAAACTAGCGATTATGATGTATTTTCGTTTTTTTGTGTTGATTCAGCGTCATTAGCGACGTCATATAAAAAGTGCAACGTCATCATGACCTGATAAAGGCATATGGCATGAGATAGACCATGTTTATCAGGCAACGTGCAGAGGTATTTGTTAAAATCGAAAAATCACCTGCAGTTTACATATTAAGTAAAGTTATGTAATGTCGTAAATAACAACGTCCCGTTATATGGCAAATATTGAGCTTTGTACGCCGAAAACACATTTTAAGATAAATTGAATCTAACAGTCGTGCAAATGTATGGGTATTGAATTTATTAACACGTTGCTTACAAGTAATACAATGCTTGGAAAGCCTCTCGTTCCATTTCTTTTCCCCAACTGATGTAATGACGTAAATGAAACGTGAACACTATTGCAAGGTTCTCTATGTCTGATTATAAGTAATATTCGATTAAGCATCACTAACATGGCAGCCGTATGACATGTATGTTGTTAGCAGTAAACATAGGATTGATACAGATATCATTGTGCACTACGACATATGTGACAAATTATACTCAGAAAAACAATTGAAGGATATTTGGATTCAGTCCCATCTCTAACATTCAATACAATAGAAACTTTACTAATTATGCATGCATTTCATAGTTCCAGACATCTGCAATCAAAATGAATGCTTTATTGTCGTCACGCTTCAATGGTTTTAGTACAGTACAATTCCAAATGGTTCAACCCTCTATACTGAAAAGTCACAAACGTTCAAAAATGATTGAAACCCATTTTTATCGTTTGTATTCCATAATGTCTGGCTCCAAAATCATCGATGGTTCTCCCTCTAAAAAATGGCATCCAATTTTGAAGCTGTTGTAAGTGTTTTACTGCAAATTTGTGGTCAAATTTGCTGGGGTATGCCATATCAGTGTATTTTTGTTGAAGAAGTTGTCCCATTATTAGGGGCAATGACTGATAAATCGGTGTTAACTTTCGTCCGTGGTCGGAATTAGAACATAAGCAATAACCTGGTAAAGGTTGCAGAAAAAATTGAGAGCGCTAAATTTTTTGCTTGTGAACTTTGGGTAGAGAGGGTCGGTACATTTGGTGTAGTACTGTATCGTAACCAATGATCCGTGAATTTCAATTTGCATTTTGGTGAATTGCATAGTGATAATTCTATCGATGACAAAAATAAGTGGTTCGAAAATTATTATCTCAAATGTTATAAAGTCAAAAGAATTTTAATATCCTTCAATTGTTTTTCTGAGTATATGTTAAAGAATTTCTTTACGAAAACATCAAATGGAGACTTACTGAATCGTATTATGCTGTATCTCCTTCAAATTTGAACTTGATATTTATCTTCACGAATTCTGGACACACTTAATATACACTTTTAACTAATTCAAGGTTATCAGCATACTTGGTTTCAAACCTTTCCTCTTAACCCATATAAGCCTAGCGTCCTTTTTTGGACATAGGCAAACAGTGTAGACCCAGATCAGACGCCACAGGATGTGGCGTCTGATCAGGCTCTTCACTACTTGTTTGCTTTCATAATGGTTTATCAAACTTCCAATAACAATGAAAGAACCCATAAAATGGAAATGGACCGGTTCAATTAATAAGATTGGAAAATTCAATTAAGATTATATATAGGTTAGCATACATTTGCATTTAACAAGTACACTGATATTATGAAATTGGAAGCAGAATGATCAATGAAACATATCAGTACTGACATGCAATATAGCGTGCCGGTTAATTTGAGTTATTTAACTTTAAAAGGAGATGTGGAGTAAATCTGTATACATATAATTGTGGCTAGACCAGACTTCATTTCAATTAATATGTCCTGAGACGAGCTCGCATCGTAAACCCATAATTAGATACTTTATAGACTGTATTCTTGTAAAGCATTGATTTGATGGTGCAGAGTGTGCCATGGTTCCAGATAAACCATGAAATTGTCCAATTAATTTTATACATCAGTTTTAACACAAAATCGGGTCCTCATAATAACAGTATATTTGAGTACCCACAACATATGTTTTTTTTAAGAAATAGGAGAACAATTTCCTAATAAAGCACTCTACAATGTATCTGGGCGCTTGTACAGTATGTTAAAATAACCCTTTAATTATCTAGTCTAGAGCTATATAGATTGATGCTAAATAGTCTTCAAAAATAGAAATAGCGTTGGTCTATACAAAAATAAAGTTAATTTGAACGAACGACATAGAGTTCTTGAAGCAAGACATTCGAATTCGATACAATATTTTAAATAGCAACTTAGAAAATAAATTAACTAGACCTTCTCAATTACATTATATTGGCAAACAAATTTTTCAAATACAAATGAGCCGTGACATGAGATTTCCAACACTGTGGTTTGTGTGACCAGCAAAGTCCAGATCAGCCTGCACATACGCGCAGTCTGATCAGAGCCTTTGCTAGTCGCTTGAATATTCTACGAGTGTTAAGCTACTGACTGAACATCATTTGGAGTTTCTGACCTTAAAAAGGAGCCTGCACTGACTCGTTTGAGTCTACACTTGTCAAAATGCCACATTGTTGAAAATCATATGTCGCAGTTAAAAATACATGTATACTATTTTTTACTAAACATATTGTTGATAATCCTTAATGTGCTAGTGGTGCAGTCCAAACTACAACGCCTTATTTGTTTGAATGTGAGAGCTTTACCGATATCAGAACTGTCACAATAATGTTGAAATGATAAGCAAAACTACTATGTTCCAGTCATTGTTATTTGGTCTATCTTCATCTGACTTACTTACTAACTGTAGAGCTGTAGAGCTATTATAAGGGTTTAAAGTACATATTGGACAGTAAACAGTTTGAATGTGGAGGATATGACATGTCCATGTTTGATATTCCATATTCTAGTATGTAACGGCATTGGGACCTTTTTATAACCAAAGCATTATCCATAAGGCTAAATACAATAAAAGTAAGAAAGACCGCAAAGATCAGGAACCATACGATTAAGTACCACATCTGACCCTGGATACCACACGGGAAAGTGACAAAATCACATGTCAATTAGACATCACAAACAAGAGCCGAGAGGTCAGCTCTTTCCCAGCAGGTGACCACAAGGCAGCAATGAATGGACGTGAAAGCATGACAAACACAAGACATAAATAACACAAAAAGTCTGGTTGGTCCATGCTGTATATTAAAGAGGAATAGGCAATTATTGCCCCAAAATATTGTATTTCTTTCCCTGATAACTGATTTAGGCTTAGCAAACAGTGCAAGCCCTGATGATAATAGCATACCTATTGGAATGCAAGTTCCATTTTCAATGTCCATCTTGTATCCATCCATACATAGACATACCGCTTTCCCATCTTGGTTGTGATCGCAGAGCTGGGAACAATTCAGGGCCTTACACTCTGGAATTACAAAAACAATATTGTATTAGTAATAGATACAGTGGTCTGAAGAAAATCTAATTTGAAATGAATTAAACAACACACATGCTACAGAGCGTTTTTCTTCCTTTGTTTTCTTTTCTAATGATGTTGGTGTTGTTTTATAAATCTAAACTATTGATTAATTTATAGCTTCAAATGGAAGATATTGATTTTTTTTATTCACTATCGAGTATTCCAAAATCTGTCTATAACTAGCGAAAACATGGGAGAAACGTCCGTCTGATATGTTTATAAGCTTTCATACTGTAAATTCGGAAATTTTCGCGAGGACTTTATTTTCGCGAAACTTCGCATATGCGAAGTTTCGTGAAAATGAAACCCTTGCGAAATGGCAAAATCACTCTGTCGTTTATTGGTGTATGTAAAATTTGCCTTAATCGCGAATTTTTCACATCACTAATATGTCTTTTAATGTTATTCGCGAAAATAAAATTCTCGCGAAAATTTCCGAATCTACAGAAGATCAATCCTAGCAGACAGGATTGGTCGCTGCATACCAACCATAAAGGATCTATATTTAACAAAACGTGAGCGAGAGATTGATACAACTAGTGTATACAAATTAATGCAATTTCGAAGAAACCAGGTAAAGTAATTAAGTTTTAGTGACCTTAAAGGAAGACGGACAGATGAACAAACAGTTGTACTTCAAGTGAAATACTACAGAGTTTTGTCTTTGACTCGTTGATAGAGCCCTAATGATGATCAAAGGTCGACCATGACATTTTCAGCAAAGTAAATTTTTATTCTTAGTCCATTTTGTATGCGACCAATCTTGTAAAGTGGGTCTTTTGATAACTATTAAAGTTAAATTCGTAATACTACATATATACATAAAATGAGACTATGATTGATCTTTCAGCCAAGATCACTCATATTGGACTGCCATCAATATATTTAGAAATAGTTTCTGCCTAGTACAACCTGGTGAGACAATGCCTGTAGTTAAGTACCAAAGGTAAAGGTTGACCTTTATTTTTCAGCCTATGTCGCTCATATTTCACTGGCGTGAAATCGCATACGGGAGCATCCATTGGTTGGGGCAGCAGGGTATGGCATGTCAAGCGTTGCAATATTGTATGTGGAGATATATGTGTTGTATATCGAAATATTTATGGGCTAAAACATATATTTGTGGACTAAAAAAAATATTTATGTGCTAAAAAGAATATTTGTGGACATAAAAATATATTTGTGGACATAAAAATATATTTGTGGACATAAAAATATATTTGTGTACTAAAAAATATATTTGCGGACATAAAAATATATTTGTGGACATAAAAATATATTTGTGGACAAAAAATATATTTGTGGACTAAAAAATATATTTGTGGGCTAAAAAATATATTTGTGGACAAAAATATATTTGTGGACTTAAAAATATATTTGTGGCTTAAAAATATATATATTGTGTATAAAATATTTGTTGTCTAAAAAAATATGTGTTGTGTAAAAAAAAATTATGTTCTAAAATATATATTTGTTGTCTATAAAAAATATATGTTGGGTAAAATTAGCATTGTGGGATACTAGCTATTTTCTTAACAGTCGTGTATGAATGTGTCGTGTGTGCAGTGGTGCCCTGTGGATACTTCAATCCATCGCAATTCTTTACGAACCAGCACATGAGATTACGATACTTGTCGGGTTGTCGTGCAATGAAGGCTCAGATGAACCTGCGAAAATGCGCATGCTCGTCAGAGTCCCACCAAAAGACCAGGGTGAGTGAAGTAAGATGAAAACTCGAGAATAAGTATCGAATAGCAAAGGAAAATCGTATTTGCAACTCTGGAATACCTTTGCCCTTATAATGAGAATAATCGTCTGGTAAAAGTATAGTTTTTAATGTTCAGTGCTATGCTATCTGGTGGGACTAGAGGTTATACCTTTGTGTTTGGAGGCAGCCAAGGCTCTGACTAGACCGAATTTAGTCTCCTCAAAAACCTTTTTGTTTCTTTCCCTGGGTAGTAACAAGTACCGCGCCTGGAGGGTTTATGGCTAGTGCGTAATTAATGACGGGAGCACCCGAAGGCCCAACCGAAAATAGATGCTGGGAATAGTACATGCGACCCCAGGGATTATCCCCTACTCTTTTTGTTCTTAAATTATGGCTTTTCCTAGGTTGTAACCAGTACCGCCGGGAGAGATTGTGATCTGTATGTTTATTTTAAGACGGTGCACCAGAAGGCTCCATCGAAAGTGGTTTTATGGAGAATTAAGGAATCGAACCTGCGACTTAAACTTTTTGTGGCTTTCCCCTGGGTAGAAACCAGTACCGCCGGGAGGGTTTATGATTTGTGTGTTTATTATATGACGGGAGCACCCGAAGGCTCACCGAAAGTGGTTTTATGTGGTTTTATACTTTTTGTGGCTTTCCCTGGGTAGAAACCAGTACCGCCGGGAGGGTTTATGATTTGTGTGTTTATTATATGACGGGAGCACCCGAAGGCTCACCGAAAGTGGTTTTATGTGTTTTTTTTTTTTTTTTTTTTTTTTTTTTTTTTTTTTTTTTTTTTTTTTTTTGTGGGCTCCTCCTCCCCTACACCCACTCCATTGTTTTTATTTTCCTCTCACTTTATTTTTTTTTGGTTAATTCTTTCTGTTGTTCGGACAAAAATACAAAAACATTGAGACAGCAAAACAAAAGACCCATGAAGACATTGGGAAACCACCTGGATACTTGGGGCCTTTAGAGCTCCCTCCAATTACCCCAAATATCCACACACCATCCCTACAAGAAAACATAACAAGCAGAAAAAATCAACCATAATAAAAAACATTTATACATAGAATAATATGAAATATAAACATGGTAAGTCAGTCCACTTCTGTGCAAAAATAACACAAAAGCGGATTGACCTACTTAAACAGGGGCGAATGGGATTTTTGAAGAGAAAATCTCTAAGCCAATCAGCGAACAGCTTATATCTCGCTGTTCGGTAGGTATCCTCCCAAGAGAGGACACCCAAAACCGTACATACTAAATTATAAGATAGATTAAGGTTTTTAAAAGTAAATTTGTTATCTGCTGACTTCTTTTTTTGACTTTTCTGATCATAAAACTAAATATGGAGAATATTTCTCTTTTTAAAGTATTTCCAAACATCTAAAGTATAATTTTGTATCTTTTTGAGTATTTTCTTATCTATTGTATCAATATCTTTATTATTATTACCAAATCTAAAGAGTAAAAAATTAAAATTTATGTCCAGCTTAATTTCTTTTAAATCCTTTTTTAATTGAATTCTTAAGTTTTTGAATTTAGAGCATTTGCCGAAAATATGTCTACTTGTATAATCAAAGTTCTTACAGGCTGGACATTTTGGGATCACCTGTATAGCTTTATGTTTGAACAAATATTCCCCTGTGGGGAGCACTCCAAAAATTGATTTGTATAAAATATTTTTATCTGAGGGACTTTTTGTTGTAGCTATTGTTGCCCAGATCATATTCCAATTTAATTGAGGATTTCTTATTTCAACAATAGCTTTAAAATTTTGCTGATCTATTATCATATTATAAATTCCACCTAAGTTACATTTCCAAATAAAATCAGCATTCTTGAAATCTATCAAAATTCTTTTTAAATATTGTAAAGAGTATGGTATATTTAAGGTGTGCACCCATTTATTTTTTGCATAGTCAGCATTTAAAAATTTTAAATTGAAACCAAACCAATATATATAAAGGCAGGCCCATGGCTGTATTAAATTTTGGTCTATTAGTTTAAAACTCTGAATGAAGTTTGCTTTAGATCTTATATCTATATTAGGAATCCCAATTCCTCCATTATAAACATCTCTAAAAAGTACATTTCTGGCAATTTTTTCTTTTCTCTGGTCCCAGAGAAAACCAAAAATATTCTTATTAAAGATCTTTAACTTGTATGCTGACATTGGAAAAATTTTCATATAATATTGCAAAATACTGATGATATATGTTTTCAAAATTATTGTTTTTGTGAAAATATTTAATTTGAATTTTGTCCATTTTTGAATTGTTTTTTCCAATTTTTCTAAACGATTTCTAAAATTTAAATTTAAATCATTTTTGCCTAAATAAATACCTAAAACTTTTATATGGTCTTTGACATATTCTTCTGGTAAATTTTGAAAATTTCCAAATTTTAAAATTTCTGTTTTATTTGGATTAATTTTTGAACCTGAAACTTTACTATATTCTTCATTTTCACTTTTTAGTTCTCTATAAGAGGCATCATTTATGACTATGTCTGTCATATCATCAGCATGTTGTATTGATTTGATTTCATATATACAATTTGGAATTTTTATACTTTTAATATTTTGATTTTTATTGATTTTAAAAATCAAAGGTTCTAGACATATAACATATAAAATCATAGATAGGGGACATCCCTGACGTACTGATCTCATTATATCAAAGGAGGCCGTAAAAGCACCGTTTACCATCACCTTCGATCTAATGCCTGAATATAAAATATTAAACCATTTTATAAAATTTTTATGAAAGCCATATTTTTCTAAAACTTCTCTTATAAAATTATGCTCTATCCGATCAAAAGCTTTCTCATTGTCGAAAGATATTAGAGCAGCGTTTAAATTATTTTGTTGAATATAATGTATTATATTTTTTAAATTTAAGGCATTATTTAAAATATTTCTCCCTTTTGGGCCACTGCTTTGAAAAGGATTTAAAATTTCATTTGAAATTAATTTTAATCTGGAAGCCAAAATTTTTGTAAGAATTTTATAGTCAATATTAAGTAAGGATATTGGTCTCCAATTTTTTAGGTCTGCAGTGGTACCTTTATTTTTGAAAATTAAAGATATAATGCCTATTTTCATGCTTTCAGTCAAATTTTGGTCTAAAAACATATTATTATATAATTCTGCCAGAACTGGAGTAAGTTCCATTACAAAAGTCTGGTAAAATTCTGGTGTGATACCATCACTACCTGGTGATTTATTTTTATTTAAATTTTTTATAGCTATTCTAATTTCCTCCTCTGTAATTGAGTGGCCTAAAATCTCATTATCATCTTCCCCTAAAATATTTGGTCTAAAATCTTCTAAATATTTTTTGATTTTTTGTGTTTCAATTTCTTGTGATTTATATAAATTTCCATAAAATCCCGCCACATTTTCTAAAATTTCCTCTTTTTCATATGTAATTTCTCCATTTTCTTTTTGAATTTGGTACATAAATTTTGAATTTCCTTTTTTAATCTCTTCTTTTCTTGAGAGTTCTTTCCCATCCGAATAAATATTTTCTAAAGTTTGATTTTTAGCTCTTATAATGTTCCCTCTTAAATTAAAATTTTGAATTTCTTCCTCTTTTTGATTTATTTTTTCTAAAATTTCTCCCTCAAAATTATCTTCCTTCATCTGTTTGCCTATCTCAATTGTTGTTCGCCTTCTAGATGCCTGCATTTTACCATATGACTTGGATATTTTTGCCACTTGTATTTTAAAATCTTCCCATGCATCTAAAGTATTTTTGAATTTAGCTATTTTTGAAAAATGAAAGTCTGAAATTAAATTTTTTATTTCAATTTTGTAAAAATCATCTTTTAAATAAAAATTATTTAGTTTCCAATAAAAATAGCCCCACATTTTTGTCCCATCTAATTCTATATCTAAAGAAACAGGTTTATGATCTGCTAAATAGTCCAGATGAGTCACATTTTTGATTTTTGGTACTAAAAAATCTGAAATATATATTCGATCAATTCTTGAATTAAGTCTGGTAAAATTTTGGTTTAGGCCATGCTTATATTGATATACATCTCTTAAATTTAAATTTTGAGATTTGAAAATTTTTTGTAAATATATATCATAAGGTCTTAAAGCTCTTAAACGGTCCAAATTATTTTCTACAAAATTAAAATCTCCTAAAATAATTACATTTTGACCTATAAGATTTTCCAAATATTGAACAAGTTTCTTATAAAAATTTTGTTTTTGTAAATCTTCTTGTCCTGAAGGTGCATAAATAGAAATAAAATTTATAGCATCTTTAGCTGTTATTTTTATATGTGTTATACGATTTTGAAAAATATTTTCTTTAATTTCAATATGCTCAGTTTTTAGTCTCTGTAAATTATTTCTGATTAAAATTCCTGTACCTTTAAATCTTTCTTTTGAATTTATAAAGAAAGTACCTTTAACTTCTTTTTCAAAATTATGAACAAAATCTTCTTCCAAAAAATGTAATTCCTGAAAGGCCATTAAATCTAGATTTTGCTCTACAATAAAATTTTGAATTTGAGAGGCTCTAAGTTTGAATCCATTTACATTTGCACTTATTATCTTCATAATTACAGAGTCCAAAGTACTCGCCTAAACCAAAGCAGACATCTGAAGGAGAACCGGAGGAAAAAGATACAAAAATACAAAACATAGCATATACTGTAACATATATCACAAAGAACTTTTAAAATATTCTGCATCCTTTGGAGATCCCTACATCTATGCATAGCATATATGCAGGGGTCCCCATCAGATACAACAGATATCTGCAAGATAAATAAAATTATTAAACATTTACAGTTATATATGTTACTTTTAAATATTAGGTTTAAAGGATATATTATATCCAAAGGATATAAATATGAAAAAGGATTTAGTTCCATTCTTTGCTCTCTTCATCCGCCGACCAATCTGTCATCTTTCCGCTTCTCTCCTCTCTCTCTACCATCTTGGCCCAGATACTCTTTTCTTCCATCTCCTCTATATCTTCCATCTCTAGTTGTTGGGTTTGTTGATTAGTTTGTTGTCCACATGGGGGGTATGAGTCCGGTATGTCTTTATCTTCTGTTTCTGTTGTTGTAGCATCAGTGTCTGTATAATAATCTTCTTCCGATGTTGAGCTCTTATCTGTCTGTTCTTCTCCTTTCTGCTCTTCTTTCTTCTTCAATTCTTCTTCATTTACTAAATTCTCCATTTGTTTCTTTAATCTTCTTTTCTCTATCTTTCTTCTTCTCTTCTTACTTTGCACCTCCTTGTATTCTTCTTCTCCCTCCTCTGGATCCTTATCTGTCTGTTCTTCTTCTTTTTCACTTACTCTCTTTCTGTTTACTATTTCTGGTTGTTGTTGTTGTTGTTGTTGTTGTTGTTTTTGTTGTGTCTTCTCAAGATTCAATACTTCCATTCTTTCTTTTAGTTTTTCTTCTTCTCTCTTTTCTTCTTCTTGTTGGTGTCTTCTTTCTTCTTCTTGGTTTCTTCTTTCTTCTTCTTGTCTTTTTCTTTCTTCTTCCATTCTTCTTTCTTGTTGTGTTTGCTGTATCATCTGTCTGTGTCTTCTTACTCTATCTTCTTGTTTTCTTCTTTCTTGTTCTTTTCCTTCTTCTTCCTGTTCTTTCAAAATCTGTCGGATATCATTTACTGGTAAGGTCTTGCCAGGTTCGATTAGTTCGCCAAGATTCCTTACTTCCCGTAGACGAGGACAATCATCTCTGAAGTGACCCTTAGTCCTGCATATTCCGCAAATGGGTGTCCTATCTTGGGATTCGTATTTGATCTTTATTCTATTTCCTCTCACAAACAATACCGTGGGTATGGGTTTCGTTATCTTAGAGTAAGTAGCCGTTCGTACGCCATTATATATGTCTGTCCCACGGTATTTATGAGAAAAGAGCTCGTTTCTCGCCATTACTCCGAAAGGGGCTAGCTTCTGTAATATGTGTCTATCTTGTAGTTCATATGGAGCTTCATATATTTGAACCCTGATCATTGGAGATTTTATAATGTCTTTTAATTTCTTTGTCTGAATGAGTTTAATTTCATGTCCGGCTATCTTTACAGGTTGATTCTTAAAAACTTCTCTTTGGAACAAAAGGGCATCATTCCCTTGTTTAACTGTGATCTCATATATAGGGTTTTGATCTGGTATTTTCTGTATACATGCGACTTGGTCTAGTATGCTTAAGTTGTCAAAGTATGTGAAGATCTGGTCGATGGTAACGGGTCCTTCGGTCTGTATTGTGATGGTATCTCTCCTTGGATATTCTACTTCTTCATATTGACCATTTGTATAGTTGCTGTTGTATATTGGTGTTGTATTTGTATTATCAGATGTTGTTATGTAACCCATTACAGATGCCTGGGCCATATTGTGGTTTTTTAATTCTTTCTGTGGTCACTGATAAGTGGAGCCGGACGCGGACTACTGGGGAGTCCCGGGGAGTGCTGCTCCTTGTTTGGGTGGCATAGTGTTTCTATCAGTGACGATACAAAACTTATGTGGTTTTATGGTTTTTTGGAGAAGCCATATCGAACCATCGCATTTATATTGGATATATGCTGGGATGTATATATAAAGCTTATAGAAATTAAAATATGGGTAGTTATTTATTAATAGTTTTGTTAGCGTCAAAAATAATTAGGGATAAGTTTTCACATTGTAATGAAATTCAAATTTAAATATCATGTAATATTGATTCATGTGTCAAAGAATTTAAAAGTAAAACCATAAAAAATGGCTCTTAATATCTGCTCTAATTTTTCAAGGGAAACGACTCATTTTCCAAGCTGGAACTTTATAAAAGGTTATCACTAATGCAAAATTACTTACGAACTCAACCTATCTTATACTACACATGCGTATACTCTGCAGAGCCATCACTGGGTATATCCATTTAGGACATTTGCGATCAGAAGCTCAGTATACAATAAATAGGCTACGTACTACTATACCGGATCAAAAATGTAAGGTAGGACGGTAATGTACAGGAGGTGTGCGTATGGGTCGCTGTGGGCAGTTTCAATGTGTAGATGTGGGCTTGAGGTAGTGTAGACTAGGATGGGGCAGGTATATCACAATAGGGTAGGGTAGGATGGGGTTGGTTTGGTGGGGATTGCAAAAGTAAATCAACGGAGCCGATAGATGCTGTAAATAGTTCGCCTCTAGCGAGATTCGAACCCACGACCTCGACAACACCGCCTAGAACTACTCCAGCAGGGATTTGAGTTTAATGTATCTGTTGCATGTAAACGGTGAGCTTCAGTAGCGATTCCATACTCTTTCTCAAGTATTAATCTTACTTCACCCTGGTCTTTTGGTGGGACTCTGACCAGCATGCGCATTTTCGCAAGCTCATCTGAGCCTTTATTGCACGACAACCCGACAAGTACCGTAATCTAATGTGCTGGTTCGTATAGAATTGTATCCGCAAGGCACCGCTGCACACACGACACATTCATACACGACTGTTAAGGAAATAGCTAGTATCCCACAATGCTAATTTTACCCAACATATATTTTTTATAGACAACAAATATATATTTTAGAACGTAAATATTTTTTTACACAACACATACTTTTTTTACACAACAAATATTTCTTATATATATATATTTTAGTCTATAAATATATTTTAAGTCCATAAAAAATATTTTTTAGTTCACAAATATATTTTTAAATCCACAAATATATTTTTATGCCCACAAATATATTTTTATGTCCACAAATATACTTTTTAGCACACAAATATGTATTTATGTCCACAAATATATTTTTTAGTACACAAATATATTTTTATGTCCATAAATATATTTTTATGTCCACAAATATATTTTATGTCCACAAATATATTTTTAGTACACAAATATATTTTTATGTCCACAAATATATTTTTATGTCCACAAATATTCTTTTTAGCACATAAATATTTTTTTAGTCCACACATATATGTTTTAGCCCATAAATATTTCGATATACAACACATATATTTCCACATACAATATTGCAACGCTTGACATGCCATAGCAGGGATATACCTATTAATCAATATTTGAGCCGCGACATGTGCTTTCAAACAATTTGGCATTTTGACAAGTGAAGACTGGCACAAGCCTGTACAGCCTCCTTTTTAGCTATGACACTCGAAACGATGTTCAGTCAGTAGCTCAACACTCATACATATTTAAGCGACAAGCAAGATCAGACTGTGCGTATGCGCAGGCTGATCTGACGCTTTGATGGTCGCACATACCACATTGCTGGCAATCTCGTGTCGCTGCTCAATAAATAGTTCAGGGCATCTGCCCATGTAAGGTTATACTCTGCAAAAGTGTAATCTCCAGATCCAGATGTCTAAATACCTTAATTGTATATTTATTTATTTGTAAGATCAGCATGTGGGCACTTTAAGCTGAGCCTATGCTGACCATTAGTTTTATTAAGGCAATTGGTGTGATTCAGGACCTTATGGTCATCTGGATACTATTTAGTCTATTTTTCCCACCAGCATTTTACGCTGCGTCATAACATGTATTGGTTTGTTGTTTGATTTGATTCTTTACGTCCCATCACCAATCTTTCAGTTAAACAGGGACGGGTCTTCCTGGGTTGGACCAGTACTAAGCTAGGATAAATATGTCTTGCTCAAGGACCACAACGCAGTGACGCTGGTGAGGCTCGAACCCGCGGCCCCTCGGTCTTGAGTCAAGCACTCAACCACTGAGCCACTGCGCTCTCATCGCATGTATTGGAAGCTAATCTTTAACTGGTGCAGAGCAGTAACAACTACAGTCCCGGCTTTGAGATGTATCATTATGCGATAAGAGTGTCAACGTGATCATTGTTCAGCAAATTCATCATAAAAATATTATGTAAGTCCATTAATGACACAGTATGTCTACAAACAAAAAGACAACAAAAACTCCGCCGTTTGATGCTTCATGTTATACACTTAATCGCATGATCGTGTAAGTGGCACTGCTCTTGTAAAATCCAAGGAGGTATTCAGGGGTTATACATGTAATTAATCCTGTCATCTCAACATAAAACTTGTATCCAGAAAAAGCTCGTCTGATAGTGTAGTCTGCTTAACTTGCATAGCATATTGTGTTTATTGTGTATGCTAACAGATTGTTAATTCTGGTCTGAGCACAAATAAGGGCGCTTTGCAACTTGACTGTAAAAGTACAATATCAGATGAGACTGTAGTACTGTAGGCAACTTTATATAACTATGGCAGTGAAATGAATAAGATGTTAAGGCGTCTGCAATAGCACACCAGCTGCGGTGTAATTACATAATGTCATCTGTGATGTATTTCCTGAAGGACAATGGCACTTTGCATGCTGGGTAATTGATCATGCTTTCGTTGCCCTTTCGTGATTTTTTTTTCAAAAATGACATTCTAAAAATCTTTTTTCTGGAAAACTGTCGATATGTCAAAAGATTTATCATTTGCAGCTAGCAAGAAGACAAAGGTTGCTGCTAATTATGTACTGGCTAAAAATATTCATCAGTAAAAACATATTGATTGAACTGCACCGAGTTTTAATAATCCCTTTAAGACCAATGGAAATTTCAACCATGGTTAATGGAGTTCCATATTATAAAGTGGTGTCACAGAATATTATTTCTAAATACTACGGTCGTTTTGATGATCTTGCAGTTCATGTTTGTCTTAGCGAACAGTACAGACCTAGGCAACAATTGTACCCGCTTGTGGGTTTTGAGCTTCCATGTAAGGTGTGGTCCTTGATAGTATCAATTCGGGATCTTTGCTTCCTTACCAATTTTGACAATCATTTAATTGCATAGTGTAATAACAACATACCGCCTATCGATAAGCATTAAACAAAATCAACTTAAAATGTATCACAGGGTGAGTGACCAATCAAAAAATGATAAATGCATTGTTTTTTCATGTAAGAAATCAATTTTCTGTGAATTCATATGTGATGATTAACACTATTTTGAATGCGGGTTGTAATAATTGAGGCAGTTTCACACCTGCGCTTGACATGTTGATATTTTATTAGGGGATTTTGACACTGACTTGTTATTGTTACTTAAAAGGTCATGTTGATTAGCCTGTTCATTCTGATGGCATATATAGCACCAGGTCCTTTTGAAAGGTCGCGCTGATAAATATTATCTTAATGTAGTACATCAAATACATTGATCATGCGAAATTTGACAATGATTTACATGATTTGGCAAACATCCAAGCTTGGAATGACGTTCAGTCACCTTTATATTTTCCTATTGGTTAATATAAATGGAAGCTTACATCAGTAGAGGGCGCTTTAACGATATATGATTGGCTAATGACTATGCCATTAGATGGCGCTAAGGTCGGTTCCCATCATATGATTTTATGGTATACAAAATGAAACCAAGTGTAAGAGAAATAGTTTTAGGTACAGGACGGTTTGGCCTTGTAGTTAGTTTTCTTTGGCGTTTATTAATTTGACCAGTGAATCTTTAAATTTAAAAAAAACGTAAGATGGACCAATGGAAAGAAGAACTAAACTCCACAAACTGACTATGTTTAATGGGATTCCGTTGCATGCAACAAAATGTTGGATCACGGAACAAAATCGATTACCCTGGATGGACAACTAAAAGACATCCGTATCAATTATGAAAGCATCTTACAAACATGAACAAAAATACATATGTATAAAGCCAAGATTATGAGTTCAATCAATGTCCTTACTAGACGCACCGATATACTGTTGGTGCTATGCACAGGCTCAGTCGATGGACTGGTCCACATCAGAATTAAGGGTGAGGCTGGCGCCGTGAAACTGGTTTAAGCTCTCCAGTAAAATATTTTACTGACCGTTCCAAGGCGGTACTTCTTTTGTGGATCTTTTATGTTTTTGTTCTGTCTTGTGTTTGCTATGTCTTTGTGCGCGTCTGTTTATATGTGCTTTGTGGTCACCTGCTGGGAAAGGGCTGACCTCTTGGCTCTCGTTTGTGGTGTCTACTGTGAGTTTGTCACTTTCCCATTGGTATCCTGGGTCAGGTGTGGTACTTGATTGTATCGATTCCTGATCTTTGCACCCTTACTTACTTTGCCAAGAAATAAGTTTGTAAAAATTCGTTAACTGGAAGTCATTCATTTGCCACTATTTAACAGATTCCAATTTCTCATTAAATCCATTTACTGTTTTTTCGGCGGTACGCGATATTGTAAATTTGTTTTACAAATGCTAGCTTGAGTGTTGTTTAGAAATTCATAGATCATCTAAATAAAACGTGTTTGAGGGTAAAATTGCAAATATTAGCATACCAATCGCTGTTAGTAGATGTTTAGGGTTCTCAAAAAAAAGCCATCTCTCAGCCATACATTTGAGTATTTGTATTTGTGGAGAAATAAGAATGATTTTAATTACGCACTCTTGAATAGAGGCTTGTGAAACGCAAACGTGTTAAATAAACAAAATAGGAAACAAAAACTTTAAATAAATTTGAGCCGGGGAATGACATTTCCAACAATTTGACATTTTGACAAGAGTAGACTAAGACGAGTCTGTGCCTCCTCCTTTTAAGCTTAGAAACTCCAAATGGTGTTCAGTCTGTAGCTTAACAATCATAGAATACTCAAGCGACTAGCAAAGGCTCTGATCAGACTGCGCGTATGCGCAGGCTGGTCTGAGCCCTTGCTGGTCGCACATACCAAATTGTTGGAAATCTCATGCACTGGCTCAATTAATGATTGACAAAGACAATACGGTTCTAATGTGTGTAATAAAGAGGGCAATGCTCATGAATTGATACAATCAAGTATCACAGCTAACCCAGGACACCATATGGGAAAGTGACACAATCAAGAAAACATCATACCCAAGAGAGCCAAGAGGTCAGGCCGTTTAATGCTTATTACATGTATTAAAAATACCACTAATCTAAACAAACAGGTCATACTAACCCATATACTAACCCGTATGTCAAACCAGTTATTTATCTTAAGTTCAATGCCCTTACTGGCTATATATTTAATCCATTGCATGCTGAGTAATTGTACATGTTTTTTATCAGCTTAAAAACGAACGTTTCCAAACGTACAATGTATCTTTCAGGATAACATCAGTCGCGAATTCTTTTAATACAGGCCAAGCCCAAAGAATTGTCTGGCTTGATCTGGGTCAAAACTGTTTGCAGTGGTTAACATCATAAAAAAATGAAACTAGCGGGCAAGGCGTTAACCCTTAAAGCGCCAATCACGACTGCAGCAGCCGACACATTTTGCGACATCTTTCCTAATTTTCGAAAAAAATAAGGTATGATATTTCATGAGAATTGTCTGCCAGCAGACAATTATCATGAAATATCATGCCTTATTTGTTATTTTTGAAAACGCAGCATTTGAAATTGTCGTCTGCTGCAAAATTTAGGTGGCGCTTTAAGGGTCAAACATCACAGACATATATAGCATTTTTCTGGTTATGTACGATCATTAGATGATAGCCTGCTGGCAGTGTCTGTTATGCCGAAGACAGAGAGAATATCAAATTAGTGAACTTTAAATAATGTTAGTATCAGATCGAGAAAGATGAAGAAAACAAAGGCTTCAAGCAAATAAGAAGATGATATGTCTTTTATTTACACATGACTGTATTAGTTGCTCCTTGTCATAAATTGAGAAACTTGTTGTAGAGGTCGCAACCAAAATCAGTCATCGAGAGGTGGTGCCACGGTCGCAAGCTTTGTGGGACTGGGGCTTTATATGAAGTAAAATGAAATTGGTATTGTAGACTGGATATCAGTCAACCATTGACGTTATGGCTCCAACATGTCGAGAAATAACTTGAAATTCTGACGTCACTTCCTGAAAGCCATGCGGTACTACTTCATGTTGCGTGGTTTGCAACGCCACATCCAGAAAACCATGCGGCACATAATTAAATCAGCGGCAGTTGAAAGGCATCTGTACGATCAGAAGATGTTGATTTGTAGATTATATAATAAAATGTTTCAAACGTGAAGTATATACCTTTGTCTTGATAGGATAATATTAAAACAGTTCATAAATGTGCCATTTCTCTAAATACAATGTATTCCCAATTGATTTGGGATGAAAGGAAACTACGAATAATTGGAGTTCAAATTGTCCTTTTCCTTTACTGTATATTTTCAGATTCTCTATTACATGACCAACTGCTGGAGTACAATTACGTAGTGATTATATGCGATGCTAACACAACTCGCCTATATAACCAATGGTTAAACTCAGTTATTTATTGGTTGATAAATCACTGCACGGACTGGGCACGGACAGGCGTGACGTCTTTCCGTCGCCAGTTTGATTTCATGACGTCAATTAACACAAACGACATTTTAACGTTGACAATAGACGGCGTACCGTCGTTTTCACAACTACCTGACGTAAAAAATGTTCGTAAAATACACATTTCAGTCTAAACAAGAGTTGCGGGAAATTCTGACAGTCTGTTCAAGATGGCGGAATCGTTATAAACTATGAAGGATTCGTTCGTATTTTTAATCTTTTTGTGCGTTAGAATCGAAATAAATTCGCACTGACAATGATTTGTTGCTTAATATACCATTGTCTGTCGGTCAGTCGTAAGTAGATAAATCATTCGCGCTTCGCGCTTATGATTTATTCACTTTAATGACTGACCTCCAGCCAGTGATATATTAAGCAACAAATCACAGAGAGCGCGAATCTATTTCTTAAATAACAAATTACCTGATTAGCGTGCTCACTCCCGCGTACTGGCCAGGCAATCACCATTTGTTGCATTAATACACATGTCCAAGTTATATCGGCAGCAGTGCAAAGTATACATGTACAGACACAGTTCAGTCCTCCAGATAAGAGTTCGCATTTAAAAAAATATTTTCTAATTTCTTAACCAAAACAAACTAAAAACAATCGTCTCAATGAGCATCTAAAACACAGGTTTTGAACTGACGGATTAGATAATAGGAACAATTTTACTCTCAAATCATGCTTAGCCAGACCTATGACAAAGATCTCATTTCCAGAGGGCAAGTGCAAAGAGTCCTAATTATAACAAATTACGTAAATCGACAACACCAAGCCTATCAAGAGGGATGAATTATTTCTATGCTAAAACCAGCACAGGGAACCAAATAAACATGTCAATTCGCAGCTGTAGCCAATCATTGTGTGTCATAAAATGAATTATTTTTTCCCTAACAGTGCCACATCCATCTGTGCGAATGCAATTGCCAAATACAAGTAAGTTCCTCGGCAAGTTAAAAAGACTGTCATGCAATGATTCAGAGAAGGGACTGGGGGGTCCGGTCCCCACTCCATCTCCTTTTGGTGAATCACCAAGCACACAGTGTCGGGCCATAATCGGCCCGCCAGCGATACTCTGAAAAAACATGTCTGTATCCGCGCATGCGTATCTTTACATGTGTACATGTATGTGTAACAGTATTGTTTAGCCAATCTAGTTAATAAAAGGCCTGAATCAGTTTATAAGTGAGTCGTTAAGGTACCGTTTTTTCCTTCGTTAAGGTACTTATTTTGTGATGCTGCTTGAAAACTCCGACAAGCTGATGTTTTTGATTCCATTTAGCAACCCACTTCTTAGAAAGAATAAATAAAACATAATGTTTTCGCAACGTAAAATAAAATCTCATTAAAAATGATATAAAACTTAATTACCACTCCTATATTTTTTCTCTAAAATCATGTGATGTTTGTATTAACCGTATATATAATAAGCGAGCAGAGAAAGTTCAGACCTGGTGGCCTAAGAATTAGTCGTATTGGGGCTGCATGTAATTCGTATCGCTGCTCGCAAAGGCAAAAATAATAGAAGCACTATCTTTGGCGATGTCACCCTCGACGAAAAGGTGCCCCTTCGTGCATATAAGGTAATTTACTTTTTTTATTCTGTATATATGTAAACAGGTAATTTATTTAGATAAAGTGTCGTATAAGGCAACATTTCATCTAGTTAATATAAGGACAGTCCTCAAAAACACATCATACATCATAATTCCTTAGTGATGACCCGAACTCCTTAATATGCAAATTAGACATGTTCGTACTCGCGCCAATAAAGGATAAACAGCTGACTTTATCTCCCTGTTATATCTTGATTTATATGTTCTGGGAGATGATGCATTGATAAGTTAGGGGTCTTTCATGCAAACCAAATATCTATGTGTCTTAATCCACATCTGAATTAAGGGTGAGGATGGCGCCGTTTAAAGCGGTTTAAGCCCTCCAGTAAAATATTTTACTGACCGTTCCAAGGCGGTACTTCTTTCGTGGATCTTTTATTTTGTTTTTTCTGTATTTTGTTTACTATGCATATGCGAGCGTCTGTTTATATGTGCCCTGTGGTCACCTGCTGAGAAAGGGCTGACCTCTTGGCTCTCGTGTGTGGTGTCCAACTGTGAGATTGTCACTTTCCCATTGGTATCCTGGGTCAGGTGTGGTACTTGATTGTATCGAGTCCTGATCTTTGCACCCTTACTTACTTTACTTCTGCTGAATCCTTCAAAGGAAAAGGGATATACTATTTGGATGTTTTGGTTCGTGGACTAAATATTGATGGCTCGCGCATGACCACAGGTGTATTTTCCCTTTGCAGCGAACTCGACCAAGGAACATCATGTCATTCAATTTTCGTATAGAAATAAATGACATCAAATGCATACAATATGGGCCATGCCACAAGAAAGGAGCATTAAGCGTAGTACTATGTACCAAAAAGCTCCATTTTGTAAGCAGAAGCTGGCTATGGAAATTTTGTTCTATAGCATGTGCATTCAGCTCTATTTTTATGAATGTTTCAATAAAATATTGCTATAGCGATATTATTAAAGTACTATATTTGAAAAATGGCATTGTTGATACATGAAACAACAAATGCACAGATGAAGTCAAATACCACCTTAACTGTTCTTTGTTTAAAAGTAAATTAAGCTACATCCATTTTTCAAAGCTCTAGCCACATGTAGACTAAGTCTATTTAGTGGAGCAGTCTGCACGAGTATAACTTTGCAACACACACCAACTACAATTTTGCTTAGACGAGGCACCTCTATTATGTTAGTCTAGATGACGACTGTAGCTAAAACGTGAACCATCAGAAAAAGCAATGAAAACAAATGCGTGCGATAATATATAATTATTCGTTTCAATGAGGTTGACTATAAGTAATCAACTTGAATAGGTTGCAGTCTCTCTAAATTCATAGTTCAAATGAAATGTTGCTTCATGCACGTACACAATATAATTGTACAGATACAAAACAAGTCACAATTTTTTCTTTCACTTTTCATACTACAATTGTATCATAGTTTATTTTAAATATTAAAGAGATACAACACCACAGTCCAGCGTAATTTCATGCAATTGCAGTAGCTTGAAAACAGTTGTTTGTAAGTATCTCTATGATCGTAACAACTTAGTCAGTTGATCCCTTAATTTTCCTTTTAAATACTAATCTAAGTGACCAGAAACGAGCAATACAACCTTATATCAAGTTAGGTAATTAAGGCACAAAAACACATTTGACACTTAGTACTATCAAAATTGTTTGTGTTTTTATGACAGCTTCGACCACACATGTACTAAAACAAGCGAATATGATCACGAAATGCCATAACCATAGACGACACACCTCAAGGAAGTGGCATAGTATACGACAGCGGAAAGGCAGCAAAAACACAGTCAACTAAAATAAAGCAACTGGCTCACTATCTTCCCTGGCAAGCTCATTGCAAAGCTAGAAAGGACGAAAAGAACTATACAGTAAACATGTCATAAGCGGCCTCTCAAAAATAGACAAAATAAAGATCTTATTGACAAAAGGTAGCTTAATGAAGGTCAAAAATATTGCAGAATGATCCCTTCCCCTTGGAGCATTCTGAAACACTTTTGCCCTGCATTAAGCGATAAGGAGTCTTAAGAACCACTTTTTGGTCTTCTTTTTGAGTGGCCGAATAAGACAGGTTTAACTGCACCACAAAACAGGAAACCTAACAGAAATCCCATACCCAATGGGAACACAGAATCAGCGCCTTAGAAGAGGCGGTACTCTAAGTCATGTTTTACCGGTCAAAAATCATTAAGCTTGCAGGTATGCTTCCTAATTTAATGGTAATGCTATATATAAGTACATTCAAATATATCAAGACCACAACACATACATCATACATAAATGCTATTACATTTGAAAGTGATACTAAAATATGTCCAAGACTTGTTAAATCGACTCATCTAATCAGCACTTAACTATAACGGCTACATGTAGCACTCAAGTTTTACTGATTTGTGCAATGCATCAATCATATCTATTAATATAGTATTATAAATGGTGCTCTGAACTCACAGATAGTCATAGCTAAAGAAATCCCCGAGCTGATCACCAAACAGGAAAAATACGAACATTTCAAGTTATGTTGAATCGCCAATACTTAACTAAAAAGTCTTATGAACGATCGTAAACATGTTTTAAAATGTCAACTACAGACTTCAAAAACATAAATTTTTCCAAGCATACAAAAAGTTGAAACAAAATAAACATAATAAAGGAATTCGTTTTTATTGCATTCGAAACATGATAGTTCTGTGCTGAAGGAATTCAATCACCCTAACGTACACATGGGATGCTTTCCTTTGTATCAAACTTGAGTATAAAAAGGTATTGAGGGATTGACAGCAATTCTTATTTTCATGTAATTAATTGGCCACATAGAACAGGTACAATAAAGGATAAGTTAAGAATAATAGGATAAGTTAAGAATAATTATAAAAGTAAGAAAGATGGCAAAGATCAGGAATCAGTTCAATCAAGTACCACACCTGACCCAGGATATCACATGGGAAAGTTATAAAATCACAATTAAACATCACAAACAAGAGCCATTAGGTCAACCCTTTTCCAGCAGGTGACCACAAGGCGGCAATGAAACAGACGCGAAAGCATGATAAATAACACAACTGATCCACAAAAGAAGTACCGCCTTGGAACGGTCAGTAAAACTATTTTACTGGAGGGGTTAAACCAGTTTCACGGTGCCAACCTCGCCCTTAATTCTGATGTGGACCAGGACACATTTGGGAACGTGACAAAACACAAGAAAACACAACACGCACGACAGCTCTTTCCCAGCAGGTGACCTCAAGGCTGCATGGAACAGACACGACAGCACAACACACACCAACATGGAGCATAGCTAACAAAAGCGATTCACAAAAGAATCACCGCCTTAGAACGGTCAGTGAAATATTCACTGGAGGGATTAAACCGGTTTCATGGTGCCAACCTCACCCTTAGTTCAGAGGTTGATAAAGACACATAGATGTTTCGTTTGCATAAAAGACCCCTAACTTATCTATGCATGATCTCCTAGATCATATAAACCAAAATATAAAAAAGAGATAAAGCAAGGATAAGAACTCAACAGTACATGCAACTGTATATCGGAGCAAAAGAAATCCAACAGGTAAACCCTAGTGGGTCCAACAACAGTCAAAAGCATCAGCCCCTACCATCTCATCAATAGATAAGTCTTTAAGTGGAACCGTCAAAGAGTCTGAATTTCGACCCACTGGCATGCAATCAAAAAGGAAATCGAAGTTGCCAACCGTGATTGAGTTGACCACCAAGTCTGTTGCAATACGCTACTGCTATAGCCAATCTTTTTATAATGGGAAATTATTTTACTAAACTGCGCTGATTATAAGAGCCAACACTCTTCTTCAACTTATACACCAAGTTAACTAGAATTCAGGTTCTGAAATACCTTGGCGCAAGAGAGATTTACTTGGAATTTAGATATCAAATCATAGTATCGTCTATAAAAATTTAGAAAAGGTTTTGCGAAGTTTATGATATTAAAAAACTTGTTTAAGAAATTGCTGAGTTAACAATTTATTGCGAGTGTTGAAGTCAGCAACATGGCTAGATGCTCTAGCAAAGTGATATGTAGACCCCATAGGAAGTAGATTGAGGAAGATCACCATCTAAAAATAGAAAATTGAGAATTTCAAAATCAGAATCGTCAAATTTATCATAAATTTTGGTAGAAACAATATCATTAGAAATGGACAAATGCAAGTCCGAAAACGCGGCTTTGGTGTCAGAGGTAAAAGCTTTAAGTTGGAGCTCTGAAGGTTATATCTGACCTACCGATTTGTCAACATAAACATTATTAATGTTTAAAATATTTTCCAAATATCTAGATGTAGTTTTAAAAGCGTCAATAATACCAGCCTGCTAATCATCAGAAAGACACATCATAAAGTTCCTCTCAAAACAAAACGGGAATAAATCGGCAGCCAGGGGAACACAGTTAGTGCTATAGGGATCCCATCTACTTGTCTATGTACGTAACTTGGTGCCAAACCTAATAACAATGTTGTCCAACAAAAAGTTCAGCGCATCACAAACATATTGACAAGACCATGCATGATATTTTTAAAGTTTTATTCCGAAGTAAAAATGCGTTTCTGTCGTTTAATGCAAGGTAATGAAAGCCTTCTCTATTGAGGATTCTTTCAATAAGACCAAAAAGTACATATTTAATCAAATTATGAGGTACATAATTTCACCTGAATTTTTGATAGACCAAAATAGATTCTTAACGGATCTCTCATATACCTTTTCACAGTACTTCATAACGTGTATTAACAGCTGTAAGACATGAGGCTTACAATTTCGAAAGTTCTGTTGTCGTACAAGAACTAGAATTAGCAATACATCTTGCTTTATAGGGTTTTTATGGAATTTAGTTAACCAGTACAACGTGGGAACTCTGTCTTGATTTTCTTTAGTTATGAACAAATAAGAAATACATCCAGTTGGAGAGTTTGCTGAATACATGACAAGATGTCATAAAACATGGTAGTATCTAAAAGAACTACTGACAAGGGAGAGAAACAAACCAACAACAAGAAAATAAAAGACAAACAAAAGCATATCAAATACTGCCAATTCATTTAAGGCTTTACGCTCAATATAGCTCTGACGTATGCAAAACACATTCTGACATTCCAAATATTGAGTACAGGGCGCCAAAACACGAATTAATAATGTCTCGTGTTTTTTGTTTCTTTTAGATGTCAGCAAAGCCTGAATTCGAACAGAACGCACCTTATGTTCCCTCAAACAATCATATACGTTCCGTTTACGTGTGTGATACATGTGTATGTACATGCAGGCCTCCAGATAAGAGTGCGTATTGGAAAACTGTTTTCTTTATTTCTCATCCAAAACATATGTTGTGGGTGCTCAAAAGAACCGTCTCAATGAAACGGTTTTTTGAGCACCCAAAACACATGTTTCAATTGATGAGTAAGAAAACAATTACAATTTTACTCTTATAAAATTTCTTTATCTGAATCTATGAACATGTAAAAGCTTCACTTGCTTTTCATAACTTTGCACTTTAAAATTTTGTCACATGCGATTTATTAATATATTTCGTTTACAAATAAGCATTTTGTACCTCAATAGGTGCAATTACATGTACCCGAGTTGTGTGTGTGTGTTGGGGGGGGGGGGGGGCAGTGTATGTGATTTTTATAATTGCCATGCATATAAATGTTCATTTAGCCGACGGGACTCCATGACATATGATATTGATATGCCCTCAGTACCAACGTTAATTAATTATATACATCTGAGACTGTATACAATTATTATTTTTATCTGTTTAGGCATATTTCATCATATCTGCAAAATAGCCACAAGCACGTAGCATCATAAACCGCGTCAACAGAGTGCAGTAAATTTTGAAACAGTGTACCTTTTCAAAGAAACAAGAAGCCATTGTCATGATTGTATATATACCAGAATCGTTGGAGGTGACTCTTTCTTTGCTATCGGCGGCTATGTTGCCTGCTGATTACCTTTGTACACAGTTTAGATACAATGTCGCAAACAAAGAAAATGTAATTATCGCGCAGTGACTTTTTAATTGTCATGTAGCTGAAGCACGGGGCTCGACGTACATTTGTAATGTATTTGTGCAGTAACTTTTCTAAAGGTTGTTTTATGTGAAATAATTTGCTATGCTATGCTACCTGTACAAACGTCATCTTAAAAGGAGTGTTGCCCAGATAACTGCAAGGACCTCTGACACTTTGATAGGGTATTTGCCTATTTTTCAGATGCTTCCCAAATTTTTCCTATGCATACGATATCACTGAATTTCTTTTGAATAGGAAAATTGGTGTATTAGGAACGAATTAAGGTTATAATTAGACAGACAGATTCCTACGCAAAAACAGGAGACGCTACCAAAGGGGATAAGGTTTGCAAAATTTGACTTCACCAAAACATTTAGAAATCAATTATTTTCACGTGTTAGGGTATTAAATCATCAATCCTCGATTACAAATCACAATGAAAGTATTTTAAAGTCCAAAATCATTTTATTGATTATTTTTGTATTTGTTGTTTCTATCTGATTTGTTAAGAAATATTTTGAAGTGCAACTGTAGTCCATATTCAACCTTGATGACAATGTATTTACCTGGTGCAATATTTTGCAGCAATGCACTATAACCAGTCATTCATGCATAAAGTACACCTAGTCAATGGCCATGTAGTTTACGTGTATTGGAAAGATACAATAAATGTGCAAAATAATCTACCAACCGAATTTAGTAAAAGGACAATTTTCATAATCTAAAGAAAATATGCTAAAACGTTGTAATGTTTCATGGCTAATTGGCTATGAAAAGGAAGCTTACTTGTGCTTATTATTTCATTAAACTGAAAAAAGGGTTTTCAAGAGAGCACACTTAAAATCCTAATTCTAATGTTTGGGCTCGCCCAGACGACACATTTTGGGCTGTGGGATATCGTTCCCCACGAGTCCCACCTAGCTTTTCACATATATTATGTAAAATATGAGAACACACTTGCGTGCAAAAGGATTAGTTTGGACTCGGGTGGGGGAATGATGTTTTAAAACTATTTTTCTATTTCTTATATGTATAAAACCAAAAGTGACTATTTTAGCCCCAAAATAAAACCGTACATTAATGGAAATAGGAAATCAAATGCAAAATCATAAAATAGAGACCAACAGCGAGCTTATATATGAAGATGGAGAAATTTGATCGACTTTAATTTTTATCAAAATTATAGGCAGTGGTACACTGTGATTCCCATTACCACCTTCAGAGGTCCTTTGCAGTTTTCAAGGCATCACTAATACTTTGGCATTATCAACATATGCGGGTAGCTGTTAACACAGGTCAACAATTAAGTGCGTATGACCAGGAAATACCACATCCACTCACTGCAGGCCAACCCGCGGCAGCACGAGGATGAGCCACAGATTACCAACAGTAACAAGACATCTGGAAGGCAATCAAAGTAAAGCGAAAAGCCCTCATACAGTACTAGAAAATAAGTATCTATCATGTGTGTGAGGGTGGGTTAGAAAAATTAGTCCCGAGGATCACCGATTGTCATCACGAGGCTTGCCGAGTGATAACAAACGGTGATCACGAGGGACGTATTTTTCTATTCCACCCTCACACGAATAATGGATTTTTTCCTTGCTCACCACTAACCTCATTTTTAGAACAACAAGAAAACGACTTCAAAAAAATCCTGCATACGCTTAGATGCGACATGGTGAATTAATTTTAACATTACAATGACGTCAAGGATCGACGCGCCGCCAGCGTGCCGCCGACATGCAGCTGTTCGTTTTGTTTTATCTTTCCCACTGGCTGGTACGGGTCAGTAAAATAGAATTATCTCACATTGGTTAAAACAACAGAAATCCCGAGGACACTAAGCAAACAATGGGAGCAATACTAAACAATGAATCAACAACACTCAGGGGCGTACTTACGTGTATGCGAATACGCATGTGCGTACAACTTGCCGCTGCACCGGCAAGTATACGTTTTCAGTTACCGCAAAAACCTGTCTTAAGCGGTCACTCAAAAATAGACAAAAAATAAACGACAGCTCAATAAAGGTCGAAAGTTTTGCATAATGCTCCCATTGAAGCATTTTGCATTACGTTTGACCTGCATTAAGCGATAATCGCTCTTGAAAACCAATTTGTGGTCTTCTTAATGAGTGGCCGCTTAAGACAGGTTTTGTGACAGTATTAAATTTTATTTTTGGAAAAAAATGTAACTAATAGTGTTTGGCTGCGCATCTTGATGGTACATTGTAGCCCTTCGAAAAGCCATAAAACCTTTTTCTGCCACAAGGCTTCATCCTTCATACAGGGGAGTACCCCCAATACCCCTTCAAGAGTGCGTACTCTATAAAATGCCCCAAGAACACGCCTGGCGCTGGAACCGAACAGAAGCCTTAGCATATACCACCCATTCAAATAGATTTAGCCCTTTGTAGGGCTTTCCCATACATATTGATAAAATATGTATGCGACTGCACATTTGTACTGTTTAAGGGTTACACAGTGACGTCCTCTAACATTGCGCGGCCCCTAATATTGCGCACTAACCCAAGTGAATATGCCACATTTAATCAGATCAAATCTTTTTTGATATTTAATACCATGTTGCCTTTGGAAAGAGAAAAAGAGCAAAAAGTTTCAACTTTATGCTTTCACTGCTGAGCAGGAGTATGACAATGTTGTTAAAAAATTTCTGACCGTAATTTGAAATGACCAAGACTTTTACTTATTTACGTTGAATCAAGCCATTGATGAAGTAAATTGTTGAGAACAAGATGGTGTTACTTTCCCCAGTATATTTTGTAAAAATAATTCATCAAAGAGAAGTTATTGAACATTTTGTAGAAGGTGCGCAATGTTAGGAGACTATTTTTGGTATCCTACAACAGGGGGAGGGGGTTGCACGTCAGATGAAGGTTGCTATAGATCAAGAAAATGTTTTTAATTTTGGACTTTGTGTAAATAAAGTAAAATGATTATTTTATTTCGCTGTGAACAATTTTTAAAGTTTGTTTCGTTTTTATTATATCTAACTGGGGTTAAAAGACTTACATTGTAAGTACGCAATGTTGGGGGCCTTCACCGTACAGGTAAAAATTCGCTGCAATCAAACATGTATTGAGTTGGCATGGTTTCTGTGACGTCATTATCATGTTATCAAATTAGACCCTCAGTGTCCATTTACGGTTTGATTACTAGTCAGCTGCGTACATTTGTATGAATGGGCTGCATCCCACTCCGCGGCTAAGCTGGACAAAAATACCACAAGTATGTGAAAGTAGAGCCTTGTCCGAAGAATCTATAACAATAATGCTGAGTGCTGGATGGCTAACACTGATTACATTAACACAATAAAACGATACCGAGACCATACCGGAAAGGCGGAAACCGAAAACGCTCTTAACAATCGACGAACGCGGATCAAAAAAGCTAGAAACAATGTTTCCGATTGCCATTTGTCGCAAATGGCAATCGAAAACTCTGTTTCTATTAAACGATTGTTGATCTACGTTCGTCGATGGTATTAATGTTTTCGATTGTCGCCTATCCGGTGTGGAGACAGAAACGGTCATATTATGCTTAACAAAGTCAGTTACGTAAATGACGAGACCAAATTAAAGTAGGCAATTTCTTTTGATGGAAACCGAATTTGAATTGTAAAACACGTCCATTTGTTTAGGTTTTGTTAGTGGTACACTAGAAAGGATATCGTTCCATGTACGTAAATGGGTTCCAAATTTAAAATGTCCATTTGACCGAACAATACATGTACGAGGTATACATTTTCAGATATAATCTAATATAGGTCACTGTCATTTCTAAAAGTGTATACGTACTATCCATAAAATGCCTAGGAAAAAAGCAAACAAAAAAGACATTTTCAAATATCGCGTTGTTTTTTGCGTGGGCCCATTAGGCCCGTTATATCGTCTGACCCTTAGCTGCATGCAATATGTAACAACATCTCTGATACATGTTTGCATGTCTTGGTACTGCGTACTACTGCGAATGTTCATTAAATGTTTCTGTTTGATGGAATAGATTGGGCTTTGTCGGCGCGTAACAGTTCATCGAGAGACAGTTTGTCTGCTACCATCCTTCGTCCAAAGGTTTCATGGAATAGCCACTTCGCCGAGTACAACCGACGAAGTGTATACTGTCTTACTTTATAAAGTTTTGTAGGTTGTAGATCTTTGTACTAGTTGTATATTTTATTTTAGAAATGAAGCATAATAAAAATAATTCGGGATTTTTTTACGCAGTAGGCGAGTACTTTTCAAAACATTGCAGCCCACGTATTGGATTCCTTTTTTGAAGGAAGCCAACTTGTTTCAGTACAAACAGTAAAAGGCTTGATATTTCATGTGCAGACGATTCACATGCCCTTTTCTCCAATATGAGGATGTGACACAAAACTGACCGTCTGCTGCAGCAGTGATGATTGTCGTGTAAATGGTTAGTTTTGTCAGAACTGAGTAAATAGTGTCAGTTTAATATGCACGCATGCATATACGATAAATAGTTCGCTGTCGATTTGTAGAGCAGATTAAATTGTGTGTCATTTGAAAGGCGTTGTTTTGAAGATCCTTCCCGTTGACCTTGTCATAAACGTCTTGTAACGCTCATTATCAATTACTTCCCAATTGGCTGCATTGTTGCGCGTTGCCTGATAAACGTTGTCTATCTCACGGCATGTGCCTTTATCAGGTCATGATGACGTTGCACTTTTTGAATGACGTCGCTTATGACGCTGAATCGATACAAAATCGAAAATTACGTCATAAACGCTAGTTTGAAGAGTGAAGCAATGGGTAAACCGATAAATAGAATACATTGTACCAGGTTCGCGACTTTTGATACCAAGTTTACCAGGCTCGGCTTTGAGAACGCATGTTGAATCGCTCGGCAAGCCTCGCAATGTCAACAAGCGTTCTCAAAGCCTTGCCTGGTAAACTTGATATCAAAAGACACTCACCTAGTATTCTCTATATCTGACCTCCTTACATTGTAGTAACAGAGACTAGCAACTCTTGAAAGTTTCAAATAAATTATACTTTCTCGAGAGCGAATGCCAAAGGCGCTGCCAAATCAGCACATTTGTTGTCCGTACGCAGCAAAGTCGGGCTTCCTCGGGGCAAGGCCCAATTCATTGACCAAGAGTTAAAAATCTTGAAATCGCGTATAATTAGTCTTGAATTCCTTTAAAGTGTATGTTCATAGTTTTGAACATTTAACTTAAGATCAATTCTCTGAGAGCACCAGACAAATTTCTCCACGCACCGAAAAGAAATTTCTTTAAACCATATTCAAATGAAAGTCTGTGTCCAAAAACCTAGAAAAATATACTTTGTTTCATAATTGAATCTTTCGTTGCCATGGAAACCCTTTATGAATTATGTAAACCTGATATTTGGTCAAGAATTTCAGTGGCCCAAAATATTGTCTTTTTTAGCAAACAAGAGCTGTATTAATTTCATTGATTCTTCAATGTTTGCTTGAAGTAAATACCAAAGAAATAAATAAAAAATAAAAATGAGGTATTTGAAGCCTATTTTTGTTACAGTGGCCTTTTAACTGAGAAATTTGCAATTATTTTGTCATAAAACAGTCTACATTTTAAGTGAATATTTTGCATAATGCACCGGGATACAGACATGGCCCCATATCAAAACATAATCTGAATAGTCTGAAATACAATATTCACAAGAAACATGACTGGGTTATTGTAATCTAACCAAGATTTTACAGGGTGATAGGGTCTTAATTTTGAAGTTTTTATTCTGTTCTATTCAACCCCTTGTCTTGTTGCTTGGCAGTTGCTAGGCAGTTACCTCCCTTATACATGTGAAACCAATTTCCCGGATTTTTCAAACAATGGCAAATTCTGCTGGAAAAGACTGTCAATCAGCCTATTTTGGTAGCTGTGTTGATTTATCCACCATAGTTGTTTGTTCAGATGAATTTCTAACTGACAGAGAATGTGTTATGTCTAAATGTCTCCCTGGCATAATGATCAAAATTTGATCGTGCCAGTATTAAGAGAAAGAAAGAAAGAAAGAAAAACGGACTCAAGAAGGACTGAATGTGACTAAAATTTGCATGTAACATTATTTCGTTTAACAACAAAAACAACAATTACACTTTGATGAAGCATTCTGTAGCATATATCTGCCTGACATTTTGCTGCTGCTTAGTAAAATGACCAAGGGATTTGTTGTGTGTCATGCACATATAGGATTGACTAAACTGAATATTAATTTGAGGATAAAAAAGGAGCCCAGGCTACTTTGTGTGATGCTACTGGTACCCTATTCCGACAGGCTACTTAATTAATGTAGAATGGCCCATTGGAAATGATGCTGAAGATAAAAGAGGCTGCCAGGGTGTTCAAATTACAATAGGTAAGCCTGTAAATGGACATCTCGGGGGCCCCACAAACTAGGCCCATTGCAAATTCAGCCCCTAACCCACTCGGCCCCTATTGTCAAAATTTGGGAGAACTATACCAACGACAATATACATGTACCTATCTTAGTGTTGCTGAAGGAGTGTTAAAAAAATTACAGGCCCTCAAGTGTGAAGTTTAAGGATGTAATTGTGTTCTGTTATCCAATATTTTATAACTAGCCTATCATCCCATATATGGTACTTTATATCCAAATGTGACCTGCGAAGGCTAAGGCCTGACTGCGCATAGAGCCTTCAGTGGCGGATCCAGAGAGGGTTCAATTGAGACAAAATTATTTCATTTTCATGGAGAACTTTTAGAAAAATCTGAGAAAATTAATAAATAATTGGTAATCTCTTATAAAATAAGAATTTTGGTTGACCTGAAATGTAACCTTTCCGGATCTCAGGCCACTATTAGCCCGCCATCAAAAGGCCATTTGGATGGTGTTTCGCTGGCAGGCAATTATTGGCTCAATTTTACATGCTTACTGGGTAGGAAATCTGCCCAATCTGTGATCTCTCTGCTCTTTGATCTCTCTGCCTTGCACAAAAAATTCAATGACCTGGTCTGCAAAAATGGATTAAAATGCAAAACAAAAGGGCCCCTCAGAGCTTAAGTGAAGCAAATTGTAGAAGGGCTGATTTGAAGAACTATGTCAGACTCTGCTACTAGCAGGTGGGATAAAAATGTATTTTTTTCTGTAAATAGGCAGGCTGTTGCCTGCTGGAGGCCGATGCTCAAATTATACTAAACTGGGTACTTTGAGTTATAATCAGGACAAACCAACTTGCTTAGCTACAGAGACTAGCTAGAAGATTGAGGTTTTGTTGATAACATTGAAGTTTAGGATTTTACCTTTGAGCGAATGTTAAAGGTGCTGATCAGATTGCATGTATATGCAGACTGCATGTATATGCAGGCTGGTCTCAGTGGTCTGCACATGTAATGAAATCAGATATTCGAATTTCTTGTGACATTGCCTATATAATCATCATAATATACTTTTGACAGTTCAAGCTATCATCCCTTAAAATTACTAATGGAGCTTCCATAGGCCTAAAGAAAAATTGTGTGTTTCAGGTTACCAGACAGTGTCTTATTTATTTGCCCCTTTGAAGCCTTTTGAGGGGTTTTCCGAGTTTAGCCATATTGTTTCCCCATGTATTTTTTTAATGAAATAGAAATATTTTTCTACCTACCATCCCTATTATAAATGTTAATGTAACCTGAAACACACAATTTAGTAATTGGTTGGCCTATTATTCTATCAAACTGCATATATGAATAAATGTGGATCATTCCGTATACTTTTAACTTTACATTTTACAATTATTATCCCCAGACATTTTTTTATATTATTGTGACCAACTCTGTCTGTCTGTTGTCTCAATGAGACAGTTCTTTTGAGTACCCACAATGAAATTGATGGATAAGAAAATAGGCTTATTTTTATGCTCAAAAAGTAAGTTACGGCTTAAATTAAAAAAACGTGTGTTTCATGTTACCCGACTGTGCCTAATTTTTAGCTTTTTTTCATTATTTTTAGGGAATTTCCAGATTGGGCGATATTGTCTCCCATTTTAAAACTTTTAACAATATAAAAATATTTTCCTACAGTATCTACCATCCATATTTTAAAATTTCATGTAACCAGAAACATACATATATTTTTTTCACCCTAATCTGGACCATTGAAATGTTTTAGATTTCTTAACAATATTTTGAGATAAAAAAGTATGGAAGTTTTATTGTCATAAAGTAATTGCTCTAGTGTTCCACACAGTGTAAAAAGGAGATTGAATGTTGGCTAAGATCAGATTGTGCATCTGCCTAATCTGATCAAAAGCCCATTGATTGCTGCCTAGTCATTTTGAAAACCTAGTCTTTGTCAATCTGACCTGTTTACTAATTAGTGGCTCCCCTTTTTTCAGATTTTTACCATGTTCACAGATCCTATTACAGAGAAGACAGTATATGCTTATTTGGTGGTTCATTTCAAGATCTAGTAACATTATACCTCTGGAAAAGTGACCACAAATGAACTATATCAGCCAAATTACAAACACTGGTGTTGATGCAGAACAGTAAAAATAAACTCAATTGACTATGGGACATCCATCCACCATCTGTACACTACCACCAAGTCCAGGAAAAGACCTGCCAACAAGTTACACAGCTTATTTCACAGCTTCAAGCCTGAACATTAAATTTTGTATTTCTGTCTTCCTCTCATCTTGACTTAAGTGCCTTTGATTGTACCTTACAATTCACATGAATGATAAAATGGTTAGACTTACAGACTGCTGCACTGAATCAACTGATTTCTAGAAGGACAACCCAGAGAGTGCTATGGAATCCCATGGCAATAAAAATTATTATTATCAAGACAACAGTAGGCTTCATGATAAAAAAAACAACAAAATGCAATTCAAAATTACTTTTCATATTTTCAACCTAAACATATGGTTTAGGTACTCAAAAGAATCATCTCAATGGGAAGGTTCTTTTGAGCACCCAAAACAAATGTAAAAATTGATGTCAAATAAATTTTCCACAATTTTAAGCCCAACATTTTTAGCTCACCTGAGCCGAAGGCTCATGGGTGAGCTAGTGACTCTGGCTCTGTCTGTCATCCGTCCCTAGCATCCGTCTGTCCTTCAACATTTTCAAACATCCTCTCCTCTGAAACCACTGGACCAATTTAATTCATATTTTATATAGAGACTCCTTAGGATATTTGAGTCCCATCAATGTATTAAAACTATTTTTTCTCAGAAATCATTAGGCAAATTGAACTCAAATTTCATAGGAAGACTCCTCAAAGCTTTAGATTAACAAAAAATTTTCAGCGTAAAAATGTAAATATTTTCTTGCCCATCAGTTTTAACATATGTTTGGGTGCTGAAAAGAACTGTCTCATTGAGATGGTTCTTTTGAGTACCCACAACATATGCTTTGGTTGAGAAGTAAGAAAATTAAATTTTTGTTATGCACTCTTAACTAAAGTCTTGCTCCTTATGATAAGTTAGCCAAAATTTTTACAAATTGTTCTGGTCACATGACCAAGATAGCCGACATACCCATATATGGTAAAAACCCTTTAAAATCTTCTTTTCAAGAACCAGAAGGCTGATGACCTTGGGACTTGGTATGTAACATTTAGGGTGTAGGACCCAGTGATTTTTTTACCTGCGCATCCTGCATCTTTTACTCATAATTTTGTCTCTGGGATGCAAAGTTTTGATTTCAGTGAATCCCAGAATGCAATGGTATTGCAGGCTTGTCATGAAAAATAGTGTTCTGGACTCATAAGTTTGCAGTTGGACCCATTGATATGGGAAACAGCGAGTCCCGAGGACCCATAAGCCAAAAATTGTAAATGAATCACTGAGGACCTACCATTTTTGTTCAAATGGTGATCCTAGGTTGACCTTGACCTACTTAACACCAAGTTCAAATTTGCTTCCTAATGCATTTAACTTGGATTTTTTTTTTGAAAAGTTGATTTTTTAAATACTTTGAAGCCAAAATCATTATTCTCCCTTAATAATTTAAGAGACAATGTCTTTTATTAAGTTCTAAAGGTCAAGGTTGACCTTTCAGCCAAGTTCGCTCATAATTGAGTCCCATCAATGTATTAAAACATAGTTTTCTCAGAAACCACTTGGCCAATTGAACTCAAATTTCATATGGAGACTCCTTAAGTTAAGGTGAGTAAAACTGTTAATGGCTACTTGACCAAGATGGCCGCCATGCCCATATACAGTAAAAGACCTTTAAATATCTTCTTCTCTAGAACCAAAAGGCCAATGGCCTTGGGACTTGGTATGTATTATTGGAGATGATGGCCCTACCAGGTTTGCACAAATGATGGATCCGGGTTGTCCTTGACCTTTTTTTTTACCTCAAGGCCGAATTTGATTCCTAATGTATTTATATTGGAAAAATCTTGAAATGTGCATTTTCTATATCTGTTTAAGTGGAAATCATAATACTTGCGAGAAATGTTAAACCTTCACGCTGGAATAAAGCGTTGTCATGGAAACTCTATACAAAAAAAGTTACATCCACTTGTCCATTTGTTGCAAATAAAATTTCTGTATATATTTCATTAAAAGCAACAACTGTAATGATAGCTGTTGGAATTTTATTCCACAAAAAACAGGAAAATTAAATCACTTTTCGGAAAATTTCATCCCAAAATATACCCCACCCACCTATTATGGTTCATTCTAGAGATAAATTTTCAACTAAGTACTATATTATATAACCATTTCATTGTATGAAGTCATTGTTTATAATATCTGAATGCATATCTGGAATATTCTTAGGAATAAACAGTTTCCATAGCATCTAAATCTGGTGTTTTTGTCAAAAATAGAATTTCCTTCGATTTTGGTTGCTAGGCAATGAATATCCCATGTATTAACTTTCTATTTTACTTCTTTAAAACATTGCTAGCACATTGAATGATACAATTTGCAAGATAAAAGGTCTGTTGTTATACATGTACTGTTTTAGATTTGAAATAATTTTAAATTCATCTCTGCTTCGTCAGAAATATCGTTAGCGCGAACGCACATCGCTGAGAGGTGGTCTTCGGTTGCCCAGCAACAGCACATTGAAGATAATAAGACGTCAACATCTATATGCAATAAAGCACAAAGGTTCATTCTATAGGTGTTTTAAGTTTCAGTCAAGAGAAAGAGATATTAACCAACTCTCAGTTATTTTTGATTAACCCTCGATTGTAGAAAAATTCTCCAAAATCCTTGCATTTTCAGTTCCTTATAAAGAGTTATGGCCCCTTTTCTCTCAAAACAATATAAATATTTTAATCAACTTGGTTTTAAAATCTAGCAGGGCCAATATTATTTTGATTCTAGTACATTTCTGCCAAGCAAGCCTTTCACAATAAAGGTCAATCTTTGGTTGATTTTCCCTACCCCCTGTTTTTTGCATTTTTTGGCTTGAAAATAGAGAAAATAAGCACTATTTTCAAGATGCAAACCTGTTTTCACACAATTTTGATCTAAAACCCTTCCAGGGAGCAGGTTATTTATCAAAATTACTTGCATTTGAATTAATTATATTGTTAGAACATATTTATGACAGTGCTCCATTAAAACCTGTTTTAAAATTTGCTGTACAGTGCCATTATTAAAGCGCTCATTTTGCAAGTAAGATCCAAATAACCCACTCATGTTTTTCTATAACTTTAATAACTTTATTTAGTCAGTTCAGAAAAACATTATGAGAATGTTCAAAGCCCGGTGCATTTTTGACTCTATCTTTTCAAAAATTGCCTAAAATGGTGATTTTAATTTTTTGAGAAATATTGAAGAGTATCTACACTTCACGCTTGTGACACAAAACTTTGTAATTTTTAAATTTTGAAATAAACATCTGATATGTGTTAGCAAGATATGGTTGACTTGGAAGAAAAAACATATTTTAGATGTATGCTATTTTTTTATATTGATATTTTCACATGAAAAACAGCTATTTTCAATACTTGCATATGAGAAATTTAGCTAATTTTAGCAAATTTTTATTCTGCTGGTTGCCATGGCAACGGTGCATGCAAACAAAATTTTAACTAAATTTATGCTGTTATTGGGTGGTCATAATCATTGTGTGAAAGTTTCGTCCAATTCTGAGACGGTGCGTGGAATGGATCTATGGGAATTTTCTGGTGCTCTCAGAGAACTGATGTTAAATAGAAAATAAATATTTCATAATGTACTTATTTTTTTTTCATAGATCATCCCCTCATCTGCTAAGTTAATTATGGCAGTGTTCATTGCGTTAATCTAAACATCTTGGGGCTGCCATATTACAGTAATGGACATTAAAAGATGGACATTAACCTCTATTTTGGGTCAGCTAAATGACTCATGGAATCACCTTGCTAGTGGTTCCATTCATTGCTTCATTTCAATATTGGATAATTGATATTCTGTTTTAATAACAATTATCAGTCAGATTAATGCAAATTAGAATGTTACGACTATTAAAAGAAAAGTATTTTGTTTTTTAATAAGTTTCAATTGATTTTGCTATGTCTTATTGTACCCAAAATAAAGAAAGATGTTACAAAATATGTCGTCTGTTATAGTAATAATTATCGCTTTAAGGGTTGAATTTTAGAAATAATTATCAAACCTTGGCCCATGTATCAAAATATAGTCATCAATGTACACACTGCTTAAAATATTACTTTGAAACATTGTTATTTTTTGCTATCATCAAGAGTTTAAGGCTTTGGTCTGGTAGTGTGTAAGCAGGTCATAGTGATGCCAGTCCACTTGTTAGTAGCCCATTGACCTGAAAATGGCCAGACCCCCAGTGCCGACTGAAAGTAATTGAATTACAGGCTAATTGAAGGGATTTCACACATATTAAATGAATGACTATTCCTACCATACTGTTAGCTCTATAATAAAGCATTTCACAAAAAGTGTGAATTTTCCCTTTAACACTCCTAATGAACGACGCGAGGAGTGCCTTTGTCCTTTAATAACTACTACACGTAACAGCAAATAGAAACAGTGGCTGAAACATGAGAGATTCCAGGAAAACTGCTACATCACTCATATTAAATTGGGCCTCGACGCGACAAAACCTGTCATCGGGATTCCCAAGAAAGTTAGGTTCAAACCAACATGTTAAGCTACAGAGACAAGGCTAGAAAATTGAAATTTCGCTTGTAGCAAGTCTAGATATACTATTTTTTGAATATGCGAATAACAAAGGCGCTGATCAGACTGCACGAAAACGCAGGCTGGTCTGCCCCTGTGCTGTTCGCAAACAACCGAAGACAGGTGTTCTCGCGCCCAGGCCCATTTAAAGTGACAATTCACACTTTTTCAAAATGCATTTATAATAGAGCTTACAGTGTGGTAGGAATAATTCACCATTATTATGTTTGTGTAATCTCTTCAATTAGCCAGTTAGTAATTGCTTTTGCTTGTGCCTGTAGTACATAGAGGATATTCAAATGTTTTTGTTAAATATGTCTTTTATTTCACGAGTGAAGTGGACAATATTTATATTTCATGAGTGGCGAAGCCACGAATGAAATATAAATATTGTCCACTTCACGAGTGAAATAAAAGGCATATTTAACAAAAAAACATTAGAATTTTCTTTTTATTATCTGCAAATTTCCCATAATCTTTTAAGGTAAAGTCTAGAGAAGCGAATCTTACTTTACATTAGCTTTTGTTTTGATGTTCTAGTTGTAGCAGACGAATTTATAAAAAGCTCTTTCTTTTATTAAGCTTCTAAGCGACTCTGACTTTTTTGTTAATAGGAAACACCAATAGTTGCTTCCCTTAGAAAAGAAACAGATATGCCATAAAAAGTTGCTTCCATTAGACCATATTGAGAAAATAGAAAAAAAAGTAGTTCCAATCTTACGGTTTTTCTCCCGTGAAAATATCAAATCTTGTATTTTCACTGCTGTGAAAATACAGGTTTTTATATTTTCACGACTGTGAAATATATGCATTATATTTAAACAATATTTTCCTGTATTTCATTACATAGTAGATAATAAAGACATTTTCCAGGTCAATGCGCTCCTACTTACACACTTCCAGAGCAGAATCGTAAATCCTTGATAATGGCAAAATGCACAATGTTTCAGAGTAATATTTTAAGCAGTGTATACTTAAATTAGTATATTTTGATACATGGGTCAATGTTTAACAACTATTTCTAAAAAAATCACCCTTAAAGCACTATTTTTTCATTATTGCCAACAACATGTCTTGTAACAACTTTGGGTACAATAAGACAAAGCAAAATCAACTAAAACTAATTCATTGAAAACCAAGACACTTTTCTTTAAATAGTCGTATCATTCTAATTTGCATTGATGTGACAGTTGATTGAAGTTAAAATATAATATGTAATATAAAATATTGCATTGTATGGAACCAAGTGAAAATCTCAACAAACAAGGTGGTGCTACGAATCATTTAGAGGAGTGAAATTGAGGTTAATGTCCATCTGTTTAATGTCGTTTATTGTACTATGTCTGCCCCCAGATGTTTAGAAAAAAAGCAATAAATACTGCTGTAATGAACTTAGCAAATGAAGGAATGGTCTGTGAAAATTAAATCGGTACATAGTGAAATATCTATTTTTGATTTAACACTTTTACTGCCAAACCGCGACTGTAGTCGAATTTACCGTTCACTGCAAAACGCGACTACAGTCGAGATTTAAAGGCACAGTTGATAGCTGTCTATTTTTAACCGTTATAAGGAACGCAGCTCTTTGTTCTTTGATTCAAACTGTTTAGGGGACATAGTACTATCGTATATGGAGGTATATGCAATTTTCTGTACAAGAATTGACTTTACAAACTTTTTTGTAATGACATTAGATTTCGCAGAAATCAAAAATATCGAAAACATGTCTGTGGGGATGATATACAGGATGCATTAAGCCCTTCAACCGCTATATTTTGATTTATTTCTGATGAAACAATATATCAGATTAAATCCTGGTGTTTGATACTCGATGTAGATGGATATTTTATCTATTTTTGCATAAAATAGTTGTTTATAGGCATTTTTCATATTTTCAATATGGCTCCCAAAATGGACGCCAAAGGTCACGTGAATATCTTTTTTATTATTGGTTCAAAGCAACATTTTTTGAAACTTTCACAGCGATAGGTTGAATGGTTCTGTAGATACTCTGTGTTGATCCCATAAACCCTCAATATTCAGGAGTCCTTGAAACATGCGTGGCACTGAAGTATTGGTTTTTTGAGGTGCTTGGCTGCGAAAGTGTTAAGTAAAATGTTCAATATCATGAACATACACTTTAAGCAGATACCTGAAGATGCTGACAGCAATCAACCAAATATTGTCCAACTTCAACCCACCGATAAACAGGTACATGCACCTGTACATGTACTTTGACAAATAGTGAAGACCCAGATGAAAAGCCGCAAAACGCGGCATTTCATCAGGGACTGCGCTATTTGCTATAGTAAAAAAGCAATCTTCAGGGACAGAAATATAACAAAATTAAGATAGTTTGACCTGTGTCCCCTTTAAATAATAAACAAAATAGAAAAATGAAATGTACTTCATATTGAAACTTACGGGGAAATCCATCAGAATGAATGGGTTCAAGATAGATTTGCTAAATAAAAATAAAATTAAACCAGGGACCAGTTCAGCTAAATATTAACAAACACAGTAAAGACCGACCAGAGAGTGACATGCTTTATGGTTAAATTCAAATTGAGCCAGTGCATGAGATTTCCAACAATGTGGTTTGTGCGACCAGCAAAGCCTCAGATCAGCCTGCGCACTCGCGCAGTCTGATCAGAGCCTTTGCTAGTCACTTGAGTATTCTATGATTGTTAAGCTACTGACTGAACACCATTTGGAGTTTGTAAACTTAACAGGAGGCTGCAGAGGCTCGTCTGAGTCTTAACTTGTCAAAATGTCAAATTGTTGGAAATCTCATGCCGTGGCTCGAACTTTGTTAGCGGTTAGTCATCCCAATAAATTTACCTTCGTCCAGTTCACCTTCTGCACTGCTGTCGATTTCACAATGAGGACCATAGAAACCTGGCAGACAATCACACTGGTTGATTAACGGGCCGAGGAAATATCTGAAACACATGATAAACAATATTTGAGCACTGATTCACTGGTAAGCGCGGATCCAGAAAGTTTTGTCAACTTTGACGGTTATATGATCCAAGTACCACTATCAGCGGACCATCATTGGCCCGCCAGTGATGGCGTGCAGATAATGGCCAAACATTAGCTTGGTAACTTTATGATTTTTCAGGAGATCTGGACAAGTATTGCTAAGAAACCCTTTATTTCTGTGATTTTTCAGGGGGGTGCAGACCCCCTGTTCCCCTCTGGAGCCGCGCATGACTGGGATATGTTAATCTTCTATTCCATTCTGTTTAAATGCCTACAAAGGCTTTAATGACAACGTTAAGTCTTTATTCTCAGTTTTTACTGATACATGCACATGGGACAGTAAGCATCTCCCGTAGTGTAGACCAAATCGCAGAATGCGTATAGGTGCGTGTACATGCACGAGGGGAGTTTAATAAGTTCGTAGAACTTGGAGTTTTCTTTGATGGTTTTCAAATTGTTCCTGTGACTTTCATCGCCGAATTTTCCTTCCGGTTTTGCTGTTTTGTTTTTTACGTAAAACAATTATTAAAAGGTAGATTTGTTGTTTATTATGTAATGACAAAAACGGGTGCTTTGCATAATGTTTAATAAAATTCGACGCGCTACATGTATTTTAGCAAAACAATTAGAATGTTTATTTTAACGTAATAGTTTCGGATTTGAAGGTATTGTTTCCTTTAGTTTATTTTGTTGTAACTGAACCGAATTTGGCCAAACTTACGACAACAGCGGAATAGGTCCGGATCAAATCTACAGAAAATGGGGAGTAATAAAAGCCAGGATAAAATGCCCGGTACCAAAATTTGTTGGCATCAAAATGTTATTTAACATACAAATATTATGACAAAAATCGGATCACTTAATTTATAGGGGCTAATTAAAAAAAATAAATAAAGTTTTTTTAAAACTACTGTTTCGTTAAAATAAATAATACAAAATTTATACGACAATATCAAGCATTTTGGACGCATGACTAGTTTTCGAGGTATTGTCAATATCAAGCAAATAAAGGCTCAAAAGAAACATATTTGATAATAATCTTTTTTCTTCTTTCTTTTTTTCTGTTTGGTTATGTGTGAAGGTCCCATGGGTTTTGAAAAAAAGAATCCTCCAAAATTCTTCGACAATTCAGCCAGGAACCAGCTTGGGACCAACCTGGGACTAAATTTGCCATTAATATTTAAGTGTGATATTGTCGATGACAAGAAACTTTTCATTTATGGCTACATTTACGCAGGCATTTAAAACACCACTTTTTTTATCTTGTGTCATCTGATTGGATGTCTGAGCAGGTGTAAATGAGTTGAGTTTCTAATTAAAGAGGAAATCTGTCCGGGAACAAACCAGATCAAACTCTCCGTTGGTTTATAGTCACGTGACCAAGATGACCATCACGCCTATAGGTAAAAGCCCTTTAACATCATCTTTGAAATCAAGAGGCTAATGGGATTTGGACATGGTATGCAGAATTGGGAATATGGTCTCTACGAAGTTCTCACAAATGATGATTCTGGGTTGACCTAGACCAACTTTACATTGACCACCATGCCCATATATATGGTAAAACAATTAAAATATTTTCTGGAACCTAAAGGTCAATAACCTTGTGACTTGGTTTGTAACGTTAGGTCTCATTTGAATATTTGACCTTGCAAAATATGTTAAAATAATAAGCCTAGCTTGACCATGACCTGGTCAAACATTGTTAATGAGATCTTGTGACTCAATATCAGACCCAGGTGAGTACTTCAGGTCGTCTAGTTTTTATTTTCTCTTCTGTTCTGTGTTGCCTTTTAAACCATACGGGTGACATCACATACTAGGTATTTTGGCGTATGCACCAATTTTGCATGATCTGCTAGTTCCCAATCTGAAAATAACCAATACTTGAAAATACAGGTAACCACTGAGAACCCCTTTCAAAATTTTGGTTTTTGAAAATCAATAATGGGAAAGAATTCTGCTTGCCTGTTTTTTATATACTATATCGACAATGTTTATGCTCGAAACCAATAATAATCAAAGCCAAAAGAAAAGTAGGTGAAATAAGGTTTATTCAAGCTGGTAGGTGTGGTATTCGCCGTGCATCATTTTTGCTGCCATTTTGCAGCAAGTTCGTACTTGCATGTCTTATTACTTGCATGTCTTATATTCTTCTTTTAAAAAATCGCGACAGAAGACCAGTTTGCTCCGCAGTTTCGCCAATCAGCAAATCAATGGCAACATAGCTTGTTCAGTGCCCATGCAAAGTACCATCTTTTATTCAACAAGACATTTTGTCATGGTCATAATACGCGTAATTAATAGCAATTCTATCGAAAGCCTCCTTATTACATCAACTGTGTCCGAAGAAAAATGTCAAGTTCGACTTGAAAGCTTCCGGTCTATTTCAAAGACCATTCATAGAGGCAGACACGAAATTCTATTCAAAGGTTCATTAAGCGGCCTTCGTATGGAAAAAGATAGAATATATAATGTCTGTAGACTGAAGCCCTTTAAAAGAAAATGTAATTATGTAACACAGTTTTTTTTTAAAAAAAAAACTTTTTAAAATGACGTTGCGTCTGGATATACCAATACATGTACCCAGTAAGCACATAAAAGCGGGCCACTGCAATGTATTGGGCTGTCAGCGAAACATGGGAATGGCGTTTCGCTGGAGGACAAATAGTAGCCCTACACCGGATAGGCGGCAATCGAAAACGCTAATACTATCGACAAATGTAGATCAAAAATGGTGACAAATGGCAATCGAAAACACTGTTCCTAGCGATTTTGGTCCGCTTTGTTCGATTTATTGTCGACCGTTCGATGGCCGCCTAACCAGTGTGCGCCCAAAATTGTACATGTTTGCTGGCTGGGTAGTGGTTTACATATACTCAGCATACAATTGAAGGATATTAAAATTCTTTTGACAATACAACAGTTGAGAAAATAGTTCCATGCATGTAGAAGGCATTTACATATCTGACAGAACTACCAATATGCAACTCAGCAGAATGCAAAATAAAATTTACGGGCCATTGATTACGATACAGTAACACAACAAATATACCAACCCTCTTTACCCAAAGTTCACAAGCATCATTTAGCGTTTATATTTTTGCTGCAACCATTACCTGGTCATTATTTATGTTCTAATTCTGACCACAGACAAGCGTTCACACCCATTTTATCAGTAGTTGCACCTAATAACGTGACAACTTCTTTGTCAAAAATGTACAGATATGGCATACCCCAGCCAATATGACAACAAATTGGAAGTAAAACACTTATTAAAAAACTACAAAATTAGGTGTCAATCCTTTGCCTGGAAACCGGCAATGATTTTGGAGCCAGCCATTATGGAAAACAAACAATAAAAATTCATTTCAATCAATTTTGAATGCTTGTGACTTTTAAGTATAGAGGGTTGCACCATTAGGACATGTACATGCAGTGTACTTTAATCATTGGAGCGTGACTTAAATCAAACATTCATTTTGATTGCAGATATTTGGAACTATGAAATGCATGCATAATTAGTTCAGTTTTTATTGTATTAAATGTTAGAGATTGAACTGAATCTAAATATCCTTCAATTGTTTTTCCGAGTATATTTTGTCAAGTTACATGTATGTAATGACGGTTAGAGCAACGTTGCGCATAAATGGCAATTCCTTGAGCGCTGCACGTCAAAAGCGCGCTTTCAAAGTACTTTCAGTGTCATATGAAAAACAGAATCTAACATCGGTGCTCCAATGTAGTATTGAATGTATTCAACCCATTGCGAAAAAGCCATAACATAATCGGCAAACCTTTAGCGCGGATCCCGTCAGCGTCTGCGTCCGCGTAGACCAAACTTGCATTGTTGAGAGGGGGAAAAAGTTGATTAATTTGGTCAAATTGACCTTAAGTTTTCAAGTTTTCACCAGCACTTTGAAGAATATGGCTTCCACACTTTATACCTTGAACGGAATAATTGATTCCGGCCAAACTTTTTAATGTACATTGTATCGTTGTGACACAATAAAGAGTTGATTGTATGTTGGTGACCCTGAACTTATTTTCAAGATCACCAATTTTCAAGGTCACAATCCTAAAAAGAATGTTAAAGCAGCTCTTTCCGCTCTCTTTCTTCTGATAGTTTGTGAATTTTTTACCATTTATTAGTGTAAGCATGTTCTTTCAATTTAGTGTTGGGGGACACAGTTATCATCTGAAAACACAATTTTCAAATTATTTTTTTCTAAACTCGTTCAAATACATGTAATGATTTCTATAGTATCTATAAATCTGATGTCAGGAATCCCGAAAATATTTTCAACTGTCGGGCAGCTTTGATTAAAATCACGACTACATGTCGAGAGCTTTTTAATTCTAAAAATAGAGCCTAAAAGTCATTAATAAGTTATTTAAACTATTCCATTTTGGTTAACACCAGGATTTGTAAACACTCTAAATGGAAGTTGACCTCGGCTGCACCTCGGTGGACATCATTTTATCCTTTTTAGATGATGAAAAACAATATTTCTGCGAGATTCTAGTTCGATTAAAAGGTACTGAAATATTTTTATTATTTCTTAAAGTATGTACTTATTAGTTTCAGCTTAGAGTCTAATTTTGATATCTCCTAAATTAGCTTTGACTTAAGCGGGTAGATTGAGATATACGGATTCATATGATTGAAAGTATATTGAAATTTGCGCAAAAAACAAAGACAAGAACAAAATACCTTTATATAAGAAGCCACCAAACTCTACGCATTTGAAGAACGCATGCTTGCGCGATGCATGCCTTTTGTCAGCTTTATTGTCTGTCAACGTGGACTGTTATTGCCAAACAAATGGACCAATTTGTAGACGACACCACTTGACTTGTCTGTTTTAACTTATCGTATGACGTCGCGTCTGGGAGTGAAATAACGCCATGCAATAAAATCGATAAACCACTAGTGGTTTATAGATTTACGGGAAACGTTATGACGTCCATAACAACGTTGCGTACATAATGACAAAAGTATAACGTTTTTACGCCAGAAATGAGATTTCATAGTATTTGTCATATGATAAATAGAATCTAACATTCGTGCTCTTGTATTATTGAATTTATTAAACTCGTTGCGAAAAAGAGATAAAATGCTCGGCAAGCCTCGCATTTTATCTCTTTTCCCAAACTCGTTTAATAAATTCAATAAAACATGAGCGCTCATGTAAGATCCTCTATTTATTGCTTACTCGATAAATGTACAGGTAGCTGTATTTTCTTGTCTTACTTATTGAAGTTGTACGTGTATGCATACATGATCAACGACACATTTTCGCAGATATGCCTATAAAATACCAAGCATTTCCGCCATCTACGGCAATTGTCGTCATCTCTCTTTCGTTCTCTCTCTCTCTCTCTCTCTCTCTCTCTCTCTCTCTCTCTCTCTCCTGCCCGTGTACTTTAGAAACCTAATTTGCAGGCAATATGAACCCATATCAGACCGTAGCCTGATCAGGGTTCATACATGTAGTGCTTGCTTCCAAGGTTGAAGTTATTAATTGTAGCCAACGTACAACGTGATAAGGTGACGACATTTTAAGAACAGACAAATCTTCAGCCTACATAAATTAATACCTGTTTGCTAAACTACATTATATGTGCTGCTGTAGTTGACCTTGTTGTTGCTGCTGCGGCTGCGTCATCATTTAGCCACAACAAGCACCTTCCAACAGAATGACAAACAGTTAGACTAACCTGACACGCACTTGGTGGGCTGTGACATTCTAACTGTGGAATAATACCACAGAGAAGCAACAGAAAAAAACGCCCCTATGTGCACTCACACAACTTACGCGCTACATGCAAAGACAATTTGCAAATCATCTCTTTTCAAAAAATTTCACCAATGAATTATTGTTGTAACAATTGTGCTGGGTCTTAAAGGGTTTTGGTTCGAAGCAGTCTGCGAGGTGTAGCCATTTTGGAGTTCAAAGAATGGCAATATTAAGGTTTTACTTCGTAAAGCTGTAATGATTGAAGAGCTTTGATGAAAAGATAATCAGCTGTCTCCAGAGATCCATGTGTGATACGCTTGAAAATGACCATTTCTGCTTACAGAGACAAAAAAGGTCCTGACTAGTCATTTATTTGCTATCAACTGCGTCAGCGCTGGCTTATCATTGTCTTCCGTTGACGGAAGACGATGATTAGCCAACGCTGACGCCATATTCAGCAGAACCTAATCTGCTTGCACATATTGAGAGAAACGTTGTTTTCTTGGCTCATTGGGAGTTGCATTGTCTCATTTTTCGTGATTCTAATGACTGAGGCAGGTCTCCCAGTAAAGCGATATTTATTTCATATAAATTGCTTCGACGTGTTTGATAGTCTCCGAGGAAATTAAAGATTTATATTTTATGTTTTGAAAATGCTGACTTTGTGTAAAATGTCACACAGATGCGGCTATGTGAAACTCTTTGTTGCTACATTTGTTTTTTAAGTAATTTGTTTCAGTCAATTACGTACAGAGGGAAAGACAATTTCAGGTTATCGAAGCCAAGTCTGGATGTCTCTGCATGATTAACACCTACGTTGTACTTTATGCATACTGTAACGGTATGTCTTTTTGTCGTCTACTGATTTTTTTAAAGATAACCTTTTGAAGAAAAATATCTTTCAGGAACACCATCAGAGTGTCAAGCAGTTCCGAATCCTGAACAGGCATGATGTCTTGTAAATTACTTTTAATGGCAAAATCTTCGCCCTGGATTCTGCTGTTGTAAGATAAAAAAAATTGCTAGGCTCGCGACAGTTTTGTTCTCAATTTTATATAGGCTTTCCACAATGTACGGTCAACAATGTACTTCCACAAAGTCAGAAACCCAATAGACTTCATGTACATGTATTTTCACGTTAGCAAAAAAAAAAAAAAAAAAAAAAAAAACTAACACCACTACAGTCTATGGGAAATTGATTTTGTGGAATAACTGTTGGTCCTAAACTGTACAGAGTATTTGACTAGACTGCGCGGTAGCCAAATCTGACCTGAATCATCGCTGATCGCTAATGCACTTTAGTAAAACCTGATTTAAGCGGCCACTCAAAAAAGACAAAACAAAGATCTTAATAATAACAAATGGTAACTTAATGAAGGTCGAAAGTATTGCAGAATGCTCCCCTTGGAGCATTCTGCAATACTTTTGACCTGCATTGAGCGATAATTGGAATCGAAAAACAAATTTTCGCTCTTTTTGAGAGTGGCCGTTTTATACAGGTTTTACTGTATTTATCCATTTCATACATGTATGAGTACACAAATATGCATGAATATTGTGAATGAATACGTCCTTACAGAATAGCAAAACTACATGTATGTGTTGAAATGATTAAGCGTCCACATGTAGGCAAACAGTGCAGACCCAGATCAGACGCCACACAACGCGGCGTTTGATCAGGATTTCCACTGTTGGTCTTACAGAAGGTTCTATTAAAATTAGAATAAAAAGTAACGGTCAACAGCCCTAAAAACGGAAATGTACAGATCCAAACGATAAGAGTGGGAAAATACATTCGGCTTGAATGGGTCATGAGTTCTTCCCGGTCCTTCTCGGTGATGCAGGTGCTATTGAACTTATTCAAACCAGGGACCGTGCTTTCCACCACAATTTAGAATTTTCTTCAATTAATGTACACATGTTTATCAGTTGTCTTGCATATTAATTACATTGTGGCACGTTGTCTGATAAACGTTGTCTATCTCACGGCATGTGCCTTTATCAGGCCATGATGACGTTGCACTTTTTAAATGGCGTCGCTAATGACGCTGAATAAACGCAAAAAATAAAATTGCGTCATTGTCGCTATTTGAAGAGTGAAACAATGGGCTAACTGATAAATAGAATACCAGATTCGTGTCGTTTGTATCAAGTTTACCAGGCTCGGCTTTGAGAGGGCAGGTTGAATCGCTCGGCAAGCCTTGCGATGTCAACAGGCGTTCTCAAAGCCTTGCCTGGTAAACTTGATATCAAAAGACACTCACCTATTATTCTCTATTTACGATCCCATACTCGCTGGTATGTACTTTGATACAGTTGTGTAAGGGCAATTTAAACGCACTTTAGCATAGCTTTCAAGAATGATCTGATAACGTGTATCATGGGCGGGCCCAGAGCGGGGGGGGCAGGGGGTTCGGACCCCCTGTATAATCACGTTGACATATGCTCCCTCGGTCCCATTGCATTTAGAGTGAGGTCCGTACGGCCCGCTGTAAAATACGTTGATGACACACCCTGATGGAATTATCTGGATCCGCGCAGGCGTAAAGAAGGTTCATATTATGTTCTATTTGATTGTCGCAATCGCAAAAAAATGTGCACAATAAAACCTGTGCAAAAATGAACAAACCATGAAGGCTGTGCAAAATTGTAAAGATTCATTAACGATGTTAATTTGTTTTCCAGTTAGAACGTGCAATTGATGTCTGACGTCGTTTAACTTTGTCACCTTCTGATTACGTTGTATTGTAAATCCTTTTATAATTATGTAGAAGGGAAGGTTAATTTGCAAATTTAGAAAATTGCACGGTTTCATAATACGATTAGCCAGAAATCCACCACTTTCTGGTCTGCTAATGAACTTTTTAAGACTCACTACAGCTAGGCTCACATAAAAAGAGTTTTACATGTATTAACAACACATGTGCAGGGCTACTGAAACGGTACGTTTTGCAAATGTTATCTGCGAGAGGAAGGGCGTTATTTCTTTAAGTTTTTTTTTTGCATGTACATTTAGCAGGTATAATTTTCCTCGGAGATGTGAACAAAATAGGAAACCTAAAACATGGCATTTATTTATTGCAATTTGAGTTATAGAAGCTCAGCATGTATCAGCTAGAAGAGTTGTTCAGTCCTACTCACAACAATAAGACAACGTCTGGTATTTCTGTATTAAATTCCTAGTTATTTGGATTGAAGAAAATTCACAATTTTGGCGTGAAACGCGTTCTGTGGTTTGAATCCTATCAACATGTTTCGGCTATATCGAGGACAGGTCTTTATTTTGATTCTTACTCTAAAGTTGAATACCCTCTTCTTATTTAAGAGTTTTTTTCTCGCGGAGGTTCATGATGGGATGATTGTCATTTCAATCAGACACACAACCTTAAAATGACGTCGTATCAACGCCGATGCGACGTCATGACGTCGCATCGGCGTTGATATGACGTCGTTTCGACGTCATGTGCCCGCTGGGTTGGTTCAGCTTAAAGTGAGAGACACCCGAAGTTGTCATGTTAATTTTGAAAGGTCGACCCTGGTCTGAATCCAAGCCGTTTGGCACCTGAAACAATTTTTTGAAATGGTTTAATAATTTAAAAAAAAATCAACAGACGACTACAGACACGTGATAAAATACTCAGCATGCAAAGAGTTTAAATCATTCCTGTGTTACAAAGTTTCTCAGAAAACAATCACTTTTTCTAGTTACTACAGGGGAATGGCAGCGATTATTCGGTAACCTGCAGACCCCATGACACATGCGACTTGTTTTCGTAAACAAGATCAGTGGCCATGTTCCCTTTGTCGGACACTGCTATAAATAAGTTGGCAATTGCATTCAGATCACGAACTATTAGAATGTAATTCGTTCGTCAATTCGTTTAATCATGTGAAATCGAAATGGAAGTCACCATGGCTAGAACATTTCAGTAACGAAAAGATCGCAACTGACGCTGAATACATACATTGTACATTCATGTAATAATAGCAAAAAGCACTTCTGAATCACGTCTTTGTTTTTCGCTCTACAGAAAGATTAACATCTAAAGTTGCTTTATGAAAATGTATCATATTCTACTACATGTAACGATTTACATCATGTTGTAGCTGAGCTGGGTGGGGTAGATTTACTTTGTAAAGTTGCCACAAACCCAGGGACGACCGAAAATACGACAAGTTTTGTTTCTTAATCATAGACAAGATCCATCCCATGTACATTGCATCAAACGAGATGGGCGAATACATCAGTACGAAAAGGGGTACACGTACATGTACATGTAGGGCATACATGTATAGTTAGAAGTTTGTGGCACACCCACGCACGCACGCACGGCCAGCATAAGATTTCAAGCGAAAGGCCAATCGAATAGTGTGTGAACTAAGTAAAAGTATCCATGATGCTGATCAAACGGTTGATTTGCATACCAGATTGCTATACTTCCGATAATTTTTGAGCAAATAAGAATTATATCAGACATTGTGGTACAAGAACCAATGATGTAGCCAGAACGCTGAAAAAGTTATGCGCATCAAAGGGAGACTACTGGATCAAGCAGCGATTCTCTTCAATTGCGTCCCTTTTCATAATGAGAACTTCTCCTACAGGAAAGAATTTGCTCCCTGTGGGAGCGAATTCTTACCTTTAAGAGCAGTTCCTTATGGCATGGAAAATCACGTTTACCACATAAGGTAACCTCAATTGAATGTTACTACTTTTATTAACCACGTCCGTGGCTGCGTAATGGGAGATACGCCATTGCAAAACAAACCCTGAAGTCTTTTTATTGAATCCAAGAGAAAAAAGCGGTTAATCTGACCCAAACCAATCTTACAGTAAATAAATTATTCAGAATCACTAATAAGCCCAATAATCTATTTATTTAATCTTTCAGCCACGCAGAGAAAAATCAGTTCTTCTCACTAGTACATGTAGCTATGATAACTTTGTGAGTCCGTCTGGTGAAAATGGTCGTAAGTCTTGAAACACATTGTATATTTGGTCACATTTTGCATACACATGCATGTCAACATCCCCTAATGACATATAGATGGCGCTTCACCATTTTGACAAAACGACACAACTTCATTCTTTGCAGATGCATCGATCACATGATTTAGAGGGTACTGGGCAACACTCCAAATTTATATACTTTATTTACTTGTAAATTAACCTCCTAAACCGTTGAACCTAGCAACTTCAAACTTTGCAGGTGCATATGTCACATAATGAAGAGGGTGCTAGGCAATATTTCGTAAAATGACGGTTTTTCAGCAGACGACAAAGGCCGTCGGTAGCATAACGTTTGCGAGGTACATGTAACTGGAATTAACTATACATCGTGCTTCTTGATACAGGCGCAAATCTAAACTAAACCTCTATGATTCCGTCCCAACTCTTAATGGTGCAACGACGATCGATGCAATTCAAAAATGATTTTGCTCATCTGGCAATCTTCAAAAGTGTGAGCCAACCTAAGGGTGAGGTTGGCGCCGTGAAACAGTTTTAAGGCCTCCAGTAAACTTTGATATTTTATCTGACCGTTCTGAGACGGTACTTCTTTTGTGGACCATTCATGCTATTTCTGTCATGTGTTGTGCGCGTCTGTTTATTGATGCCTTGTGGTCACCTGCTGGGAAAGGGCTGACCTCTTGGCTTTCGTTTGTGATGTCATTTTGTGAGTTTGTTACTTTCCCATTAGTATCCTGGGTCAGGTTGGGTACTTCATTGTGTCGATTCCTGATCTTTGCCCTCTTTCTTACTGTCATATCTTTACATGCTGTGAAATTTTGCATCCAACGTTTTGTCGGGGTTGATCTGGGTCCAATTTGTTTGCAAAATATACATATAATAAGCAGAATTGATATTTAAAAGTTGCAACCATCTTATTTGAAACCCTGTTAGAACACACCCTAGCAACAAACATTACGCACAACAGAATATCTTGTTACAAACGACGTTAATAGTTCAGTAATATGTAACTGTAGAAGACCATAGTTGCCTACACGATTGTACATGTACACCAAGCCTTGAGTTAAGAGTGCGTACAAAAATAAATAATTATCTTATTTCTCAACCAAAACATATGTTGTGGATACTCAAAAGAACCGTCTCGATGAGACGGTTCTTTTGAGCAACCAAAACATATGTTAAAACTGATGGGTAAGAAAATATTAACAATTTTAAGCTGCAGAATTTCGTTTATCTCAACATATGAAATTTATTTAACCTTTGTAACAACACTCTCATACAGTATGATGTTCCAATCAAGTTCTCCAATTATTGCGAAAACACGAATCGTCAAGAAATTCTCAGTTGTTTATATTAAAACTTATTAAGATTCAAGTATGACAAAGGTCAGTACCAACTCACAAACATACATGAATGCGTTTGAGATATTCTAGATACATGTACATTTTGTATTGGTGAATACGTTTTTCAGGCAAATCCAAATGTGGTTGGCTGAATTTCAAGCAGGCTTTAAATTGCAAACAATAATATTTATAGTGTTACCGTTATTTAAAAGAACACAGAAGTTTGTGTATCCTGTTGGGTTTCCGAAATCCATTTTCATAAGACAGGATCGCTAATATTGATTAACTTTTCACGTTTTATAAGGTTTATCTACAGAAGGTAACATTGTACTGTATGGTTTCTTCTTTTATTTCGTTTGGTTTATACTTTTACATAACTTATCCTATGATTCAAGCGAGTTCACTTTTTAATCTCATGAGACGTGCAAGAAGCAAAAAGTAAGTGCGTATGATCAGGAAAAAGCCCAATCACAAACTGCAGACCAACCCACAGCACCGTGAGGAAGAGACACAGAAAATTGACAGTAACACGAAATCCGTAGCACAATAAATATAAAGCAACCAGCTATATCTTCCCCTTCAAGATGATTGCAAAACTAGAAAGGACACAAAGTGATGCATAACAAAACAAAGACAAACACTGAATCCCCACAAACAATGGGAACTGCATTAAACAATAGATCAACAACAACAGAACCACCGCCTTAGAACGGACAGTAGCCAAAGCTACCGAGGCTAAAATGCATTTAAATGGCACAAAATCGTCTCCAATGCAAGTTTCTGCACTCCAGATAAGGATATCTGATACTTTATCCTGGGTCAGAAATATTTAGCTTACCCATGTTATCTTACCCAGACTAAAGGAACTCGTGCATATTGCATCTCAGCGTATTCAGTGGCTTGTGGAAGCTTATTTTAGAATAAAACGTCAATTTTGAGCTAGAAAAATAATCCATTATTTGTGTGAGGATAATAGAAAAACCCGTCCCTCCTGCCCAGCGCTTGTATCACTAGCTTGAAGTAGCTTCGTGATGCCAAACGGCGATCTTTGGGACGGATTTTTCTATCCCACCCTCACACTTATGATATATTCGTTTAATCGCATAAGATGTGCAAAAAAGTAGCTAATAAATGGAAAATAGTGCAAAGTCCTCATTAATATAGGATTGGTTAAAACATTTACATGTAACGTCATTTATTTTTGACCTAACAACAGACATAAACACACACACACACACACACACACACACACACACACACACACACACACACACACACACACACACACACACACACACACACACATTGTAATTTGAAAGAAAACCATCAGCTCATATGGGTCCATCTCCGCAAAAAGTGTCCCCAAATATGAACAGTCTAGGTAAATTTGACCTTGACCTTTGCATCAATGATCAAATCTTTAATTTAAGTCATTGTTGTATTAATATTTTAGTTTAAAGGTATTCGATTTTCTTTTCAAAAAGTGTGGATATGAAAATGCACCACTGGACAACCAGGAAATCTGGGGCCAGTTTCATCAAAGCATTTAAGACGTATTTATGTCTTTAAAATGCCTCAGGACATGTTTAAGACAAAACTCGTGTTTCATCAAACTCTGGAGATTTAGGAAGTTCTCACTTTTTCTCCTATACGTAGGACAAATAAATCGGTGTCCCAGCCGATACTTTTGTCCGAAATTGTATATACATGTACTAACGATGGTTGTTGCTTTTCAAGTGATATTGGAGGCTGACGATGACGATAATCGGCTGAGTCTAAAACAACCTAGAGTGTTCAGAGACAGGTATATTTGCTTTAAAATCATGCTTTTTACTGACCGGCATCTATATTGTCTATCATTTTTGGAGTTGGAAGCATACCTCAGACCCTCCCCCAACATCTGGCTCTACTTGTCGCCACATAGCCGTGCCAGGAAGTTGTTACTTTTAATTGCTTTCACCATATCATGGCATTGTCGTAGGTATTGCAGAGAAAACTTTTCAGTATCGCTCTGCATGTACCGATGTACATGAACGAAGCATGGCTATGGTTGCGGTGTTCATGATTTCCGTCACACCAACAGCTAAGGTCATACAAAAATAAAACGTCGGTTTCAAGTCTCATCAGAAAGACTGTAGAAGGCCGACCCCAAAACGTACCAGAAGAAGAAGAATTCTATAAACCTCATAAAAGGTCAGATCACTGAACTTAAAAATGGCAATTTTCGTTGCTGATATTTTTTGTGTTTTAACAATAATATATGTGCATTGATTACGTCTTGTTGAGCTTCACAGTGAAAAAAAAAAGAATTTCACTACCCACAGGTGTGCACTGTTATCTCTGTGCGAGTCAGTCCGTGAATACATAAATGCTTATAACTCTTGAACCACATCTTATATTTTGTTTAAATTATGCCTCATTCTGCAGGCAATTACCAATTTGCTATCCACACATTCCTTCTGACGCCGGATGCTGATTAATCTACGTTCACTATGTGTAGTGTACATTACGGTCAGTTTATTTTGAGCTAGCTTCGCCCAGAGAAGGCTAATGTCGGTCAAGGCATCTGCATAGATCAGAGCCTTCGCTGTCCACGTGATGTGCGTTGGTAAACCAAGAGGTTATTTGTCTTTATGGTTTATACCATGTAGACTTACTATCATCATCTATATAAAATGGCGACTTTCCGCAACATCTAGTTTCTTTGCAGGAAGTGACCTATAAAAAGTTTAATGTTAAGTGTATATGGTATTACCTTAGGTATACTGTATAGATTCAAAATTATCCCATTGCCTATTCTTACAATTAACAACTTACCCACTTTTGTTCTGTAACAATATTTACCTTATATTTTTGTATTATAAAGGCTGAACCAACTAGATAGCCTTAGCGATGAGGAATGTATTGCCAAGTACCGCCTCAGTCGGGAAAGTAGTCTGTATATTGGATTTGTTGGAGGCCATTGCCCAAGACCTACAAAGAACAACCCACAAGACATATGCTATGCAACCAATAGTCCAACTTACAAAAGCTTTACATTTTTTCGCAACTGGCAGTTTCCAGCGCGTGTGTGGAGATGTCCATGGCCTTTCAAAATCATCCGTGTCGCGATGTATAGGTGCCGTCTCAAGGAGATAGGGCTTACTCTTTTCTACCTCCTCAAGAAGGACGCACAACGTCTTCCCACGTCCAATTTTCCTTTTTTGTTTTCAAGTTTGTTGATATTTTGTGTGTACTACTTTACACATATATAATAAGCTTGCACGCAATTAAGCACGTGGTGTTTTATGGCCATTTGTGGCCATTGTAAATGAAATAGGACAATTTTGATGAAACACAAAATTATGTCGTAGGATATTTTTAAGACGTTTTGATGAAACTGACCTAAACACATCCTAGAAAATGTCCCAGGACACTTTTATGATTTGTCCTAGGAACTTTATTGATGAAACTGGCCCCTGAAGCTCAATATTAGCTCAATGCGCTCTTATAAGAGGCTGAAAATGTACATACAGTAGAACATGTAAAGCGGCCACTCAAAAAAATAGACAAAACAAATGCCTTAATGGAAAATATAGCTTAATGAAGGTCGGAAGTATTGCAGACTGCTCCCAGCAGTCTGCAATACTTTTGATCTGCATTTAGTGATGATCGGTATTGAAAGTAAGAAAGAGGACAAATATCAGGAATCGATACAATCAAGCACCACACCTGACCCAGGATACCAAGTGGAAAGTGACAACTTCACAATTAGATTTCACAAACGAAGGCCAAGAGGTCAGCCCTTTCCCAGCAGGTGCACACATGGCATTAATAAACAGACGCGCGAGCGAAAGCATAACACAAACAAGATAGAAATAACATAAATGATCCACCAAAGAAGCACCGCATTGGAACGGCCAATTAAATATTTTACTGGAGGGTTTAAACCGGAAAACCAATTTATGGTGTTAGCTTCGAGTGGTCGATTAAGACAGGTTGTACGCAATTCTATGTGTGAGTGGGTGAACGTATTGAATTTCTGTCTGAAACATAACCATACTGCTTATGACAACTGACATTATGACTGACCAGTCCAATAAGTTAAGCATAAGGTTCTGTCTTAAAATAGTACACCCACTTGGCAAACATGTCTGTCTCGACGCGTCATTTGTTTAAGTTGTCCGCTACATACAAAACTAGCTGTCAGTCGCACAGACTCCTGCTAAACACAAACCTGTGCAGGGTTTCGCTAATTTATTATCTGTCATTCACAGATATGATTTGCGCTTTATGGTTCAAATGAACATATTATGGAACAATTGTAAGACCATGTTTGCTTTATTTGATCATTTATTCAGAGGTAAACTGGCAAAATGAATAAAACAACAACAACAACAAACTTGTTATGCAAGCTTCATTAAAGGGTTAACTAAATATAGTACCATAATTTGGTTCTTGAGTTTTGATATTAGAAAGTAAGAAAGAAGGCAAAGATCAAGAACAGCTACAATCATGCAACAATCATAGAATATTCAAGCGACAAGTAAAGGGCCTGATCAGACTTCGCGTATGTGCAGGCTGATCTGAGGCTTTGCTGGTCGCACATTCAACATTGTTTGAATTTTCACGTCGAGGCTCAAATGTTTAAAGCATGAAGAGTTAACAAAACGTATGTGATTCTCTAAGGGAGAACAGGTTTCTCTACAAGAAACTATACTGATGTAAGGGAAGACAGTGCAATAGTCCTTAGGAACAGAGATATACATATATATTGCGATAGAGGCATTGATAATCTTCCTAAACCACCATCTGAGAATAAAACAAGTGGCCTGTCTGATAAAAAATCACCATAATATGCGTTAGTGATTCAATAAAGGCAACCTCACTCTATATTCTTAAAAATGCTCTCCTTTGGAAGCGAATAATACATCAAAAAACTGAAAATTTAGAGTGGGCATGTTTTCTGGGCCAGACTAGCTAGTTTCTGCCATTTAGGCCTCATCAGTGACCCTCTATCGGTTTCAAAGGTCCACAACGGAATCCTTGATAACAAAGGTCAAACAATAAAATCTACACAATCAATTCATTAAAAGGATTTTGATGGAATCTGTAAAGTATTTCAAGTCCAGTAAGCTATTTGCATCATTTTTATGGATTTTGGCAGCCATCTCAAAATAAATCAGGTGGGTCTTTAGCAAAAAATATTTGTGCCATTTGTATATTACCCTTACAAAGTTTTTGCTTTTATCATTACATGTAAGAGAGCAATTTTGTCACCATATTGATGTACTATATTGTGAAAGGCTGGGTTCTGAGTAAATCTCAGCCTGAATGTATCTCTCTGGCAGTAGCATGTACAGTATGCTTGTCTAGTTTTGAGTTTCAGTGCACATAATTTCTTCACTCAAGGCGTCCTACTTGTTGATACAATGTACATGATAACTATCTAAGGCCAATGTGTTTAGGGTTACCCGACCCTACCTAAATGTACTGGTTAAACCTAGATTTTTTCAGGTTTCTGGAAAAAAGTAAATATTTATGAAAATGCCTTTCAATATGCATAAAATTTGAAAGGCGAAATGCCTTTCAAAATGCATAAAATTATATTTTTCCAGAAAAAAAATAATTTAAAAAAAACTAGTATGTTCAGACCCGTTACCTGAAACACCCCTACGTTTTTATTTGGCCTAATCCAAGTGTTTTCTCATATTTAGAATAAGTGTCCTCTTAAGCAGTTAGAATTGTTTTTAACACAAAACTTATTTGATTTAATGTCCTCATATCTATGTACTATTTTATACAATTGTGTTACCCCATATTAGCACAGCGTCCTTTTTGTGAGGCATTGGCAAACCCAGATCAGACGGCGTCTGATAAGGGTCTCTACTGTTTGCTTACATTTTTATATGTTAAAATAAGAATAAAAATGAAACATTCCATCCATGAAGCCTTGAACGGAAGTTGACTGGTCCATTTAATAAGAGAGGGAAAATTCGGTTTACTAGTATTGAATTTATTAAACGAGTTGGGGGGGGGAGAGATAAAGTGCGAGTTTAATACAAGAGCACGAATGTTAGATTCAATTTCATCATATTACAATGTACATTAAGATTACTTTGAAATCGCATTTCTGTCGTAAAAAATCGTAATAGTTTGTCATTACTGTATGTACGCAACGTTGTTATGGACGTCATAATGTTTCCCGAAAAAAGTGGTTTATCGATTTCATTGCATGGCGTTATTTCACTCCCAGACGCAACGTCATCTACCGCTGTCTTCTAAGATGCAGTTTACGTAATAATTATCGGTGACGTATTATTTCACTGAGTTCAGACAAGATTTTCAATTCCATTTGTAGTATTCTAGTTAGCTAGTTTCTAAAATAGCTTATTCATCGCCAATCTGCGTATTTAAATTGATGGTTGCCACTCCTGTTTGATAAGGGGTTAAACTATTTTTGTCCTGAAATTGCCATCTGCTTTTTACGTCTGCTGTATATATTCAAGTGCACTTTAGATAAGAGTAAACTGTTTCTTCATGGAAGCAAACAATATGAACCCTGATCAGACTGATCTGGGTACAATTCAGCCCCCCCCCCCCAGATAAGAGTGCGTAACTGAAAATTATTTTTCTCATTTCTCAACTAAAACATATGTTGTGGGTACTCCAAAGAACCGTCTCAATGAGACGGTTCTTTTGATCACCCAAAACACATGTTAAAACCGATGGATAAGAACATGATCGCAATTTAACTCTAAACAAAATGCTTAACAGGCCCTATGGGTACATATTTCCTAAGAACATTAAACACGGAACTGACACATTAATTAGGTCAGGGAGACAATGGTTAACAGCATTATCGTAAGTCTGTCACCCCATGGCAATTGCCAGGCAGAAATATATAATTCGTTTACTCTTGGCCTACTATTGGAATCAATTATCTCTTAATTAATGGCAATAATTTTGTACCAAAGTAGTCCAATATACGTCATGAGTTACCTTTAGGTATAGTGATGTATGTACCCCCTGGGCCTAACTAGGGTCGTCTTGTGCGTAAAATTGAACAATAACATCATAAGATTTCGGTACACATGTGCATATTGCATTGCGGAACAGCCAATGAGCTTGCGCAAAGAAGTAGTCTCGCCAGGGCCTTCGCTGCTCGCTTGCGCAGAACCTAGATGCAGAGTACGACCACGTATGTCACCATAAAGCAATCTATGATAGTTCATTACTCATGCAGTTACGGTCGTACTAAACACCGCAAGGTGCGCAAGGTACCGCAATGTGGCACAAGGTAGAAAATGATACCGCAAGGTTGTTTAGTTTGGTACAGCACGGTAAATAATAATTGCACTATGTAGATTATTTTGGTACCGCAAGGTATATATTAATAGCACAAGTTTGTTTATATTGATACCGCAAGGTTGCTAGATTATACTATAAATCACTTGCCACTTTGTTCATTAACTGAAAACATTGTGAAACGAAAGGGGTATGCTACAGCTGAGGCATTAGACAACATACGCGACAGAGAGTGCTCTACAAACTGTATATGCTGTTCTTTGTAGCAGCATAAGATTCATGCTGACTGCATACCAATAAGTCGCAAGAGTATAAGACAGCTTGGGCCAGTCGAGACTTGAAGTTATTCTGTAAGGGCTGGAGCTTCACTGATGGATTATTCTTTCCATATGTATATATACAACGATGTCAAAAGTTAAGCACCACATATCTTTTTGCTGAACCAATTTGACATCTAAAGGAAAACTACATGTGATATTCGTATTTTGTTAAAAAACATGAGTTTTAACCACTTATCAAAACCTGAAATCTTCTAGAAGTATAAACCCCCAACATCTTGAAACACATCTTGTGCCATTTTCGCACAAACTTTTCAGCTTTTATTCATATACATAAATTGAACTGAAAATAAGTTGATTCCCATGTGCTTTTTGTTGAAATCCCCATCACATAATTTGGCAAATAAGCATGTCGACTGTTTCACTATCTTATCCATATATGATGCATTTATATTTATTTCAAAAGTTTATTTATTAAACACAGCCTTCCTCTGATTAAAATAGCTTCGAAAATAGTAATGCCTAACTTTAGACGCTATGTATATATATGTACATGCATTTAATTGAATATGTATGTATTCATTTAAAAATATGTTTTATTACAGGTTGTCATCATTTAGATTCTCCCTTTAGATTCCCCTGCATTTTGCCATATATGCATACATGTATTTGCATTTTACCAACCTTGCGGTACACAAACCCCTACCTTGTGGTATTAGTATCTACCTTACGGTACCTTGTGATACCTTGCGGTACCTTGTGCATCTAGCGGTATTTAATACATGTTATGTATGACCCTGTTGTAATACAAATACTGGTGAAAAAACAATATTTTGGTCAAATGCTAATTTTGGTCAAATATTATTCACAAAAAATGACTGTTAACTCCAATTACTATTGAGGGCCGAACAAAACAGAGCTGGTACACACGTACAACCCGTGTACCAATTTAACGCACTTCTATAGTTCAAATCTAAGACTTAGGCACTATACCGTGTGACATTGCGCTACTATAGTTCTAAGATTAGTTTGTGGATGAACAGATATTTGTTTGTGTGTACAATAAAAACTGCTAAAATCACAAATTCAAATTAAATTGAAAGTGTTCAAATCAAAAGTGTCAAAACATCATTATCTTAAAGACTTGGTATCGAAATACTGCAGCAAATCTTCGTTCTCCTGGTAAAAGTAAGTAAGGGTGCAAAGATCAGGAATCTATACAATTAAGTACCACACCTGACCCAGGATACCAATGGGAAAGTGACAAACTCACAGTAGACACCACAAACGAGAGCCAAGAGGTCAGCCCTTTCCCAGCAGGTGACCACAAAGCACATACAAACAGACGCGCACAAAACATAGCAAACACAAGACAGAACAAAAACATAAAAGATCCACAAAAGAAGTACCGCCTTGGAACGGTCAGTAAAATATTTTACTGGAGGGCTTAAGCCGGTTTAACGGCGCCAACCTCACCCTTAATTCAGATGTGGATCAAGACACATAGATATTTGGTTTGCATGAAAGACCCCTAACTTATCAATGCACCATCTCCTAAAACATATAAATCAAGATATAACAAGGAGATAAAGCAAGGATAAGGACTCAACAGTAAATTAAACTGAATACAGGAGCAAAAGAAATCCAACAGGTAAACCCCGGTGGGCCCGACAAACAACCAAAGCATCAGGCCCAAACCATCTCATCAATAGATAAGTCTTTAAGTCGGAACCATCATAGAGTCTGAAGTCCGACCCACCGGCGTGCAATTAAAGAGGAAAGCAAAGTTGCCAACCGCGATTGGGTTGACTACCAAGCATGCAGTCTGTTGCAATACATTAATGTTATAGCCAATCTTTTTATAATGGGAAATTATTTTAATAAACTGCGCTGAAAAATTATCAGAGCCAACAATCTTCTTCAACTTATACACCAAGTCACCATAGAAATCAGGTTCCGAAAGTCCTTGGCGCAAGAGAGATTTAAGTCCAACTTGGAATTTAGAAATCAAATCATAGTACCGTCTATAAAATTTTGAAAATGTAATTCATTTGTTTAAAAATCAAACGTGAACGCCCAGCTATCGTGTGAAGCACTAAATGTGCTGGCGAGACTGGCCTGAAGTCTGAGCAATTCATGATCGCATCTGTGATAAGCTAAATCAGATGAGCAGGGGCACAGCAAAATGTACAACATGGCAGGGCCGTCCGGCGAAGACTCATATAAGCTTGCACATCCACTCAGTCTGACCAAAAGCTTTGCTGTCCGTATGAACACACATTGGGGCCTTGGCTACGCATAGGGCGTCTAGCGCAGAATCTGACCAGACTGCGCGGATCTGAATATTCGCTGGGCGTACATACCAAGTTGTACATTTTGTTGTACCCCGTAATATTGTATTTTACTTACTCGCATCGCCCACCATTTGAACACTGGTTAATTCCATTATCCGGGTCACAGTAGGGGCCGTACTGACACTGGTTCCCAAAGAAGCCTTCAAAGCACTCGCACTGATATTTAGAAAAGTTACTAGACACTAAACAGTTTCCTAAATATGAACACTCCTTCACTGAACACGTGTGTTTCGTGACGTCAGTTGACTTGTCCACAATCTCATACGTGATGTTAAATCCGTGAACGTCGAGTAAGCTATCAATAACGCGCAAATGACGGTTTCCGATAGATTCCACATCAAATTCAATCAAAACGTATGGCTTGTACGCTGCCAGCGATAACAAGTCGTGTTGCCATGAGATACGGCCAAGGTCATGGCCGCTTATGTCCCTCGACTTGTCCGGATAATAATCATATTCCGTCACGTAGAATGAATCTGTCATATAAAACTGAGTAAAGTATATGATTATTTTCTTCTCCGGGGATGCATGGATCAGCCATTCACATTGTATAGGGGTCGGGTAGGGACCAGGGAAATTAGGGGTTTGTATAACACCTCGTTGCGCCTCATAGACGCCTCCGCAATTTGTAAACAATGTACCGGATCCATCGCCTTCACAAACCCTTGATGCAATGAATAAAACAAGGATCCCTTTCCAGAAGAGGGCTGTATCCACCATCTGAAGAGAAATAAAGGCACACCAGCTATACATCTAACCCTTGACTCGAAGAAAACAAGGGATTTTTTCAGGGCCGGCAGTTACTGTATCCTTGACCTGCAAGAAAAATGACAAAATACGTCATCAAGTTTTGTATTGGTTGCTGCTTGAGTCGCCAGTGGCGGACCCAGAGGGGGTTCAGGGGGTTCGCTTGAACCCCTTCCCCGTCCTCGTTTTTAAATATCCTATGAACATGAAATAATTTGGTCTCAGTGAGACCAAATTAATTCACTTTCATGAGATATTTAAGACAAATGAAATACAATCAGCAAAGCGAACCTCCATACCTTTATACATACGAACACCCTTTTAGAAATCCTGGATCCGCCCCTGGTCCCGGATACACTTAAACGTATGAGGTCATAACACTTTATGATTTGTTCCTGTTTTTTTTTTATTCATTTCCTTGTTATTAATACATGTAACTTTTGCTGAGCAAAAAAACAACAACAAACGTTAGACCTTGCAAACTTTACCATATTACATATAATACACATTTACATGTATTAATAAATTGATTCGATGGGTCGGGTCATGTCGAGTGGGTGCGCAAGGAACGACCGGATCACACGATTCCAAGAACATGATACAGACATGCTTAAGTGCTTGCAGAGTCTGGAATACCCGGAAAACTGCAGTTTTGCGGGCATCACTCATATATCTGACACGCTGATGGTACATGTATTCCGAAAGAAGTTTTAAGTAAATTTGGGGAAATGATCACAACATTGCCTTGCATGCAAATTGTTTACAAAATCTGTCAAATACAACATGACAAAACGATGTACCCACTACAGGACTGTTGAATGTTTACTTCAATAGTTATGGTGGCTTGTTTGTGCCATTTCGTTATTTCGTTTTTTCGCCTGGCGTTATGGCGCGGCGCCAAGACGAAATAACGCCAAGCGAAAAGACGAAATAACGCCACGCGAAATAACGAAAAGACGCCAGGCGAAAAGACGAAAAATAAGATTCGTTATTTCGCGTGGCGCATTTCGTCATTTCGTCTTTTCGCCTGGCGTTATTTCGTCTTTTCGTTCTTTCGCTTGGCGTTTTTTCGTTATTTTCGTCTTTTCGCTTGGCGTTATTTCGTCTTGGCGCCGCGCCATAACGCCAGGCGAAAGACGAAAAAACGAAATAACGAAATGGCACAAACAAGCCAGCATATATAGTACATTGTATTACAATAAAAAGTAGAAACTGTTCGAGTATCATCTTTATACTACATGTATACAACTCTTTGCCTACAGGGTAATTTTTTATTTTCTTATTTTTCGTAACTTTTTTTTTCAAAATCAGATTTCGATTTTTTATTCAAGAATGCCAATGCCATTATAGAGTCTCAAACAGTTTGGGCCCAGATTAGGCCTGACAAAACGTCGGACCTGATCTGGGTCCAAACTGTTTGCAAAAGTTATCAGTAGACGACATGGGTAGGTAAAGGGTTAAATAAAGATAATACATATGATACCGGCTCATTTAAAAATGCCCCAGGGGGGTACTCTGATATTTTCATAAATACGTAGGCTCGGAACATTTTTCGGGGTTCAACATTTTGAATTTCAATATTTTTGGGTTTTTTTTAGAAAAATTAATATTTTTGGGAGGTATGAAAATTTTGTGGACATTTATTTGGGTCATTACAAAATTGGACTATATTTAGGGGTCATTTCTATGCATTTTAGGGCTTTTTTTAAGGTCAAGGTACAGAATGAAGGATAGTGATTTGGGTTGCAAAAATTTCAAATATTTTATGGGGGTGCTTGAAATTTCTTGATATATTTTTTTATGAACGGTAGATGCTGGGCTCGAGACCACGTATGAAGAAAAATTGTGAGTATCCACCCTGGCAAAAATGTTCCTTGAATTTTAATATATGGGATCAACAAAGACTAAGACAAGATAACACTCAGACCCTTTGGTAGTAGCACGCACAAAGTATGGGTGAATTGACCAGGAGTTTATTTAACTGTGTACATAGTCAGCACACTACTAAACAGTTTGGACCCAGACCAGGTCCGACATTTTGTCGGGCCTGATCTGGATCCCAACTGTTTGGTACTATGATGGTATTTCTAGAAGGGTGTTTCGAAAAAGATCATTTAAAAAAAAAACAAAAAAACAAAAAAATAAAAAAAAGCAGCAGACAAATAAAAAGTATGAAAAATACCCAGTAGCAAAGGGAAAGTAACATTGCTTTGTGAAACGTCTTATTTCTTGTAACGAATGGATCCGGATCTCATTACTGTGTTATTACAGCTGAACACACATGTAATAACTTAATTAAAACCAGGATAGCAAAACTTGATGAATCAAGAAATATAATTGTAGAAATCAGTATTTAGACTCGAAGAGCAAGAATAAAACAAAACCTACTTCTTAAACGTAGCGTGTTAACGCATGCGCTAATCCAGAAAATTTCGTCATTGGTGGTGGTGGTGGTGGGGGGGGGGGGGGGGTACCTACATGCCGAGTATACCCAGTAAATAAAGGTGGTCCACTATCGGCTCGTCAGTATAGACTGTGACGCCATTTAAATTATGGCCCGACAGTGAATGTTGGCTGGATAGATTTGTTACAATGTATTGTTCCAGGGATGGGGTCCGGACCCCAATTCCCCAATCTGGACCCGCGCATGCAACCATGTATATACTTTCATGATACCAATTTGAACCGCCGTATGGATAAGACTCTCCCTAACGGCACAAACAATCAATGGGACCCGTCAGGAAGATTTGTTGCGAACAGGCCAATACGACCCTAGAAATATAGTTGTTTTACCATGTAAAGAGCTATTACATTTGTATTACATGTAAATGATGATAGATAGTCCATCGATTAGCCTGCACAGCTTTCGTAAACAGGTCTATAAATGTATAATTCATATTCAAAACAGAAGGTTTTTAATTTATGATTACTTTTGCATGTGCCAATACGTTTGATATTGGTTAGATGCTTTACGCTCCGGTCAACAAGTTCAGTAATGTCTGGACATTTTCTATGTTGAACCAGTGCTCAGTAGTGAGGATACAGTAATACATGTACCTGTCTTAAGCGGCCACTCAAAAGTAGACAAAACAAATATCTCAATGACAAATGGTAGCTTCATGAAGGTCGAAAGTATTGCAGAATGCTCCCAGCATTCTGCAATACTTTTGACCTGAATTAATCGATAATCGGTCTTGAAACCTAATTTTTGGTCGTCTTTGTGAGTGGCCGCTTATTGTAAATGTATCTTGCTCTAAGGTACACAACACAATGCCACCAGTGCGGCTCGAGCATGGGGCCTCTCGATCTTAAGTCGAGTTCTCTGAGTTTTGATCTGAGCTCTTACTGTGATTGTCAGCTCTCACGAAACAGCGCGTTTGAGCAGGCTCGTCTGAGCATCCGATGTTTTCCTACAGCATGTACAGTTAGAATTACCAAAATAGTTGAACCATTTTTCGTACTGAATATCCTTTTAGAGTAAAACAATCAATGAGCCGTGACATGTGATTTCCAACAATGTGGCATTTTGACATCAATAGACTCAGACGAGCCTCTGCAGCCTCCTTTTAAGCCTAGAAACGCCAAACCGTTATCAGACGGGGGTTTGAACTCCCGATATAGTAGACCATAGTCGTCACTGTTACCCATCAAACTTACCAACGATTGAGCTGCGCGGACCGGCATATACAGCTTGAATACAGGAACCACGCCTTAAAAATTGTAAATCGATTGCTGAAAAACGAGTGATTCTAAATTCTTCTCTTACCTGCTAAAGGTGATGAAGATACATGTAAAAGTGTACTCCAGTATCACACCGGATAGGCGGCAATCGAAAACGCTCTAAACAATCGGCGAACGCGGATAAAAAAAACCGCTAGGATCAGTGTTTTCGATTGTCAATCGCAATCTCGGTTTCTAACGATTTTGACCTACGCTCGTCGCTTTCGACTGCCGCCTATCCGGTGTGAGTATGTTCAATTGTGAACACCACTACAAATTCCCCTCAAACAGTGTAGATCCAGATCGCTTTGTTAGATAAGGATTTGCGTAGATTTGGCTGATAAGGATCTACACAGTTTATCATGCAGTTTTTGTTTGATTATGCTGCATAGTTTTGTTTTGTGACGCACATGTATTCACTTTCTTAACCCATACACATGTAAGCCTAGCTGGTTTCCTTTTTGTGGGACAGAAGCAAACAGTGCAGACCAAGATCAGACGCCGCACAACGCGGCGTCTGATCAGGGTCTCCACTGTTTGCTTACAGAAAATTATATCAAAATTTGGATAAAAATGAAAAATAGCACCCAACAACCCATAAAATAGAGTTGGACTCTTTCAATTAATAAGAATGGGAAATTACATTCGGTTTATTTGGGTTAACATTATACAATTATTGACTTCAATGAGGTAGACATAAGGATTTATCTACCCGAAAAAGTGATAATTCACCGAGGCCGCTAGGCCGAGGTGAATATCACTTTTAAGGGTAGATAAATCCTTATGTCCACCGAAATTGAAGTCAATAACTGTTTTGTTATATGACTTTTCATTTAAGAATGAAAATTTTGCCACTTTCACTTTTGTTGTTAAAGACATGTTCAACCTCAACCTTCTATCTAAGACATCTAAGGACTTTCTCACAAGTTTTAGCAACTTTTATTAAAATATTATAATTCAGTATTTTGCATTTTCAAATGTATATTAATTCTCTTAATGGGGAATATAAAATGTTATCATAAAACTGTTTTTACAATTTGTTTATTCAAACAAAGATAAATAAGCAAACAAAACAAAACAAAACTATTGTAAAAATTCATGAAAGCCTTTAATTTACCTGTTAGGAGGTGAAACAGCAAATCATGTCAATTTCATGCAGCACTTGCTAGTTTCACACTCATCATGCTATTTTTAGCTCTCTAGAGGGTAATATTGCAGAAGTGTCAAAAATATTAACTTCTGGAAACTAGTTCGAGCTGGTTTTCATGCAATATTAACTTGTGGACCGGTTTAGACCAGTTTCCAGATAGACATAGAGATTTATGAAGACAAATTAAGCCAATCAGGAGACAGGATTTTCTCCAGTCATATAACAAAGTAAATGATGGTAATTTCTAATTGCTTTTTAGAATAAAATAGCAAGTTAACAAGTGCTTAATTTGATCCCCTGTATATGCGTTTTCTCAGGGAATACACGAACAAAACTAACTTGTAACATGTGGCAGAAAGGAGACGAGCGCATTAGCATATATATATATATATATATATATATATATATATATATATATATGTATATATATATATATATATATATATATATATATATATATATATATATATATATATATATATATATATATATATATATATATATATATATATATATAGTCTCTGCTAATACAAACTGCATAAGGAACTATCCCTTTTCTGTAATGCTGACCGCATTTCCGGCCAAAACGACGATTTTCTGCAATAACAAGACAATAGCCCAATTCCCTCTATTTTAATTATTTGTCTCTCTTATACATGTATGCGGGCCAGTGTCTGTAATCAATTTATCAATTATACCTTGAAGTATTAGAGATTGATTGTTGTCCTAAATCCTTGTCTATGAAAACTGCAGAAAGTACATGTGCATCTTGAAGGACCCAAATATAATTTACATGTACAGGTATGTAAAACCATGTACATGCATACATGTAACTCCTATTAAACATGCATGTATTCAATTCAAAATATTTTAGCACCATTTGCTTTGGCCAATGTACATGTTCATGACATGCCTGATAAATGTTGATAATTATAGAGAATTCGAATTTTTAATTCTTCGAGATTTCAAATCATTTTTCATTAATTTATAAATCATTAAATTTGTTATTTAATTGACAGCACCGGTTTGGTGTATGAATAGAAGAAAGTCTCGTCTCATGGTTGAAGGTAGACAGGCATCAGTCCACTAAATGTATATAATTACACTGATCACTGATACAAGTACTTATTACCTGAAAAGCAGCCAGCTTTGCTTTTTTAAAATCCCCTCTACTCACTACCCACATAAGTCTTACATGTACATGTACATTTGTAGCTAGATTTATAACATAAAGGAATAAAACAAAATAAAAGTGTCGTACATGTACCTCTGTCTAGCGTTCCAAACGTTTTGCGAGAATCGTATAAGTCATTTATGATCACGAAAACTGATAACATCCTTCCTGCACTGTTAGTGTCTCACTGACTGCTGCTAGTATATAGATTAAGTAACTTAGGTATGATACTATAAGTACTAGTGTTTTCATCGATTGGCGACTGCTTCTGATTCAGCGAATGAAACACAAAACGAGACAAGCAAGGAGAAATAGGCCCTCGTGGTATTATATAATATAATTGCGCAGATAGACCAGAACATACCAGTACTTGCATTTTCAGATACTACTTAGACTGACTCCAGTCCTTAAAACAATTTTTCACTTATGTGACATATCATATACTTGTAGATAGTCTAACTCTAATGGCTCTGTTTTAAGGACTGGAGCCAGTCTAGATACTACTGTACATGTATGTATGTGAATCGCCTCACCAAAAAACCTCTCGCTCGCTGAGCTACAAAGACTAGCTAGAATGCTTAACAATTGAGTGTAACTAGAGTGACTATTGGACACTGTAAGCTGTGAATACCAATGAAGCTGATCAGCCTGCGCACATTCGCGCAGGCTGATCAGCGCCATTGGTGATCTCATAGAAGAAGAAGAAGAAGAAGAAGAAGAAGAAGAAGAAGAAGAAGAAGAAGAAGAAGAAGACATTACAGAGTGCGTACCAAAATTTAATGCACTTATTTCTCAACCAAGTGGTTCAGTGGGACGTAAAGAATCAAATTAAACAAACAAAACAAAACAAAATCAACCAAAACATATGTCTCAATGAGACCTTCATGTTAGCACCCAAAGCATATTATGTTAAAACTACTGGTTAAGAAAATATAATTATTTACAATATTATGTTCAAAAAATGTGTTTATCTTAATATGGGCTTAAATGTACTCAGTTCTTCTAAAGTGCTTATTAGAATCTCTGTTGTTTATATACAGGAGAGAAAACATGTTCGTGTTCCTGCTCTCAGACAGTAAACAAAATAATTGCAATGCATGTAGTACGGTTCAGTACCCTAGCAGCGGTTTGTTGTATGCGATCACAATTGCGCAGATCTGTCTAAGCACCTGCACAGCCTGATCAGCAACTTTATTTTTATTTTGGAATGTAGTTTGTAAGAGAACATACTTCATCCTAATTTATAACTACCTGTATCTAGCTTCATGCAGTCCCTTCTGCTACATGTACATGTAAGCATAAAATTTAAAAGATACATGTAAGCTTTTTCATTCTGACATCGGTACAACAAGCACGAATTTGTCCATTTTGTATTTCAAATTGTCACAGGTCAAACTTTCCTAAAGTTATTATATTCTTGACCCTGAAAATTGTTTTATCTTAGCAAACATTGCAGACCCTGATAAAATGCCTCACTGTGCGGCATTTCATATGGGTCTTCACTGTGTGCCAAAGTACCTGCTTACCGGTATCCACAATGACAGTGGATAGATACTGTAAATTCGGAAATTTTCGCGAGGGTTTTATATTCGCGAAACTTCGCATATGCGAAGTTTCGTGAAATTAAATCCTCGCGAAATGGCAAGATCACTCTGTCGTTTACTGATATAGGTAAATCATACCTTAGTCTCAAATTTTTAACGTCGCAAATATGTCTTTTAACGCTATACGCGAAAATCAAATTCTCGCGAAAATTTCCGAATTTACAGTACGGCCTGGGCACACACACGATGTTGTTTTTTCTTGCGTCGTTCATAGACCTGTTTGATTCACACATTTTCAATGATTCAAACAGGCTCAAAAGTTGCACCCATGAGAACAACAGCATTGCATTTGCCAGAATTTGTCTAGGTTTAATTCATGCATAAAACATGACAAATATACCGAACACACTGCATGCAGTCATACATTGTAGAACAGTGAGGTTGTCTTTTTTTCTTTACACTGCGGAATATTGGTTTCGTATGCTGAAACGTAGACCAAATAAACAATATTATCGTAAGACAATATCGTGGATAATGTGGTAAAGAGTCTAAGGTCTAAAACATTATATTTGGTTGGTCATTTTGACTCGATCTAAACATGATGAAGAAACAAGTTTTTATCGACTGGAAACACGAAACGCAACATGCGCATAAGCATAGATCTAGATAAGAATATTTTATGAGCGTAAAATTGTAATTATTTTCTTACTCATCAATTGAAGCATATGTTGTGGCTGCTCGAAAGAACCGTCTCATTGAGACGGTTCTTTTGAGTACCCACAACATATGTTTTTGATGAGAAATAAAGAAAATAGTTTTCCAATACGCACTCTTATCTGGAGGCCTGCATCAGTCCGCGCATTAATTGTACATGTAACCCTCAACTTTACGTACTGGTAGGAGAACGCATGGACCAAAATAGCACATAAATGTGAATACTGGCGTAAAAATGAAACCTACGGTCCCATAGCCAATAGCACATGTATAGGTACAATGTGGACCTGTGATCATTACTGCATGCCCGTGTTAATTCATTGCTGATTATGAATTATTTTGGGGCTGGGAAAGGGTTACATATGTACATATACCTGGATGCAGTCCAGAATGATGACCTACTGATAAAGAAAAAATAAACCGTCGGATGAAAGCCAATGCAAGTTATTAAATTTTAGGCGAGACTGCAGCCCGCTTGAACCCATCGATCATATACAATGTATATAATATGTATGTATATATGATAGATGAAATACGAGTGATTTCATTTGTGGATGCGGCGAACTGCTATCTTGCCCCGAAATGCTAAAACTTTCGTTGACTCTAAACACTGCTCAGAATCGACAGATACAATTTACGCAGCCAACGTGTACGCGGTGGTTTGTGACGTCACCCACAAGTGTAAGAATACTCTGAGAATCGACAAATACAATTACCGCAGCTAGCGTGTACGCGGTGGTTTGCGACGTCGCCCACAAGTGTAAGAATACGCTGAAAATCGACAGATACAATTAACGCAACTAATGTGTACGCGGTGGTTTGCGACGTCGCCCACAAGTGTAAGAATACGCTGAGAATCGACAGATACAATTAACACAGCTAACGTGTACGCGGTGATTTGCGACGTCGCCCACAAGTGTAAGAATACGCTGAGAATCGACAGATACAATTAACGCAGCTAACATGTACGCGGTGATTTGCGACGTCGCCCACAAGTGTAAGAATACACTGAGAATCGACAGATACAATTAACACAGCTAACGTGTACGCGGTGGTTTGCGACGTCGCCCACAAGTGTAAGAATACGCTGAGAATCGACAGATACAATTAACGCAGCTAACGTGTACGCGGTGATTTGCGACGTTGCCCACAAGTGTAAGAATTATTTCGTTGGTAAACTCGTAAACTCTCGAACAAATGATAGAGAGAGAGAGAGAGAGAGAGAGATTTCTTACGCATTCTGGCGTTTTACTAAATCCAATACTGTGACGATGTACATGTTGATCTGACCATAGCTTTGTTATTTTAAACATCTTTATCCGCATAAGAAGAGGTCAAGGGGTTGATAAGATATTTTGTATTGGCTTAAATAGTAAAATTAGCTATTACTACCCTTAGTTAAGCTTTATTAAAGAACGATTATGAGAGAGAGAGAGAGAGAGAGAAAGATCGCATAAGAGAGAGAGGGTAGTCAATACTAGTTTAATTTTCATTTCTTTTTTTCTTGTAAATTTTGCTTTTCATAAAAATACGACTTTTTCTGTAAATCTGTATAATTATAATGTAGCCCAACGATTCCTGCTTAATTAAATGGGTATGAATTTGATTAAGATACTCGTCTAAAAAGGGTGATTTTAGCAAAATGATAATTTTACATAAAGCATTTTTTGGAGACTTATGGAAATGGACTACTTAAATTCTTTTTCAACAACCACCATTCTTGATCGGTCACCAAACTTCATAACTACAATGGTCGGACTATGAGTTGGCAAAACATGGTGTGTTTCTTTAAATAATTGAAGCAGTGTATATGTACATGTATGTATAGTTTGAAATATAACAAAATCACACAGAATCCTATTAGGGTTGCCAGTATACTTTCTTGTGGTTCGAGATATATTTTCTCTTCGAAAGTTCACAAGGGCATTTCTATGTCTGGACAAACGTGTACTATGACTCGGGCCGCGTCGCGAAAAACCTTGAATATTTTGTTGTAAACAACAAAGGCAAAGACGACCAGCCTGCGCATCCGAGAGAAGAGGTAGACTATTTAGCTACAACGAAAACGATTTGGTATTCTCGAAAGAACAAGTTTTGTAGTCACGTTTTGTACTGGTAAAGTGTCTTAAAATAAAACATTATGTTGTGTGTTAATTACTATGTATTTTGCGACTTTTGAAGGTGAGATTAATCCCTATTATAGATAAAGCTGTATTAGGAACCATGAAGGAACCAAATTCGCCAGTCCTTGAGAATATACTTGTTAAAACCGTTGCCTACTGGTAATTTATTTTGCATATTTTGTATCTTTGAGTCAAATGTTTTATTATCAAGAAGGAATCCTTGAGACAATGATAATTACAGAATACTCGTAAAACCGTTGCCTAGTGGTAATTTATTTTGCATATTTTGTATCTTTGAGTCAAATGTTTTACTATCAAGAAGGAATCCTTGAGACAATGATAATTACAGAATACTTGTAAAACCGTTGCCTACTGGGTAATGCTGCATACTTTGTACCATTGAGTCAAGTATTGTAGAGAACCAGTTAATGTATACTTGTATCATTGGTATCAACTGTCCAGACATTACAACTGTACATTAAAGCTAAAAATACCGACTATTAAATAAGTAGGCCACTGGCTGGATATGGTTTACCTCCCCCCCCCAGGGGGAATTTTGTAGACCATATTTGTCTTAAAGCCCAATGTCTTGCAAGGATTTTGCAACATGTTAGCCCTCTGACAATGGCAGCGTTAAGCTGTAACAGCCTGTTACATACGTTACCCTACAAAATATTTGATAATTAAAATTCTTTTTAAGACTTCAGAAAAGTGCAAAAGATGAGGTAAGATTACCAAATTGGTTATATTTTCTACGTAAGCTATTACTAGGCCACAGATTTTGACATTTGAAAACAAATATAGTCACCCGGGATGTACTGTATGTTACATTTTTAATTGAACCCCCTTTTAAATGATAAATGCATCTAATGTACTTTGTCTTAAATTTTATTCAAACCAGTTTATGTTCATTAATTTGGTATCATATTAAAGAATTTTTAATAACCTTTTCAAAACTGCAAACATTACTTTTCTATCTTATATACTTTTTGAGTTATTAGATGTTGAACATGGTACCCCCATATCACACAAAAATGTAAAATGTAATTCTCTAGGCCTCACGCTGGCTATAGACCCCACCTTCCCCAGGGGGAATTTCGTACATTATGATTTCTAGATACTACATTATAAAGGCCACAAAATGAAATATGTTAGCCCTCTGAGAGTGGCAGCGTTAGCGGGTAACATCATGTTATGTATGTTACCCACAAAATAACATTAAATTTTCCTGAAAATGCCTCCAACATGACATATTCAGACTTTTTTTGAAGTCTGGAACAGGTTTAAGAACTTCTTATAACACAGTTACATAATTTTAGCATTTATTTTATAAATTTCTTGAGTTTTTGCCGTTGTATATGTTACTTAGTGTTTCATATGTTATTTCCAAGTATCAGTATGGCAGTTATTGACTATACATGTATTACATCCATCAGTGAATGTAGTAAATCTATAAGGCTGCTATTCAAATGAATTAAAGTTCCTTATTATGGTGTCTTACACTATTTTACAGCCCAGGTTACATACGTTACTCTCTGAATACCATTAAACGTTTAAGATATGGTCTCCAACACGACCTGCTTGTATGTATTGGCATGCTGGCACAGGTCCATGTACTTCTTTTTACTCTGGCTCATTTGCTGGGGAAGTAACTCAAAACATAAACTACCATAAACCCTCTTTTCTTTTATAGAGACATCAAATATAGTTAACATAATACTCATGGAAAGTTTGTAACATACAGTGCAATATGCGAGTAACAACTTAAAAGATCAAAGAAACCCCATCAGGTAGAAGTTATAGAGCAAATCTTTGTATATTATCCAAGTGTTTAAAGAATTTTTCTAAACATTATATTAATCCTCTATCAGATTCATCTTGCAAGGATTTTGCAATATGCTAGCATTCTGGTAATGGCACCATTACCTTGTAACAGCCAATTATATGTATTGCACATCAACATCTTTGATAATTTTTAAATTAGTAAATGACATGACTTCTGAAAAGTGTAAACCATAAGATAAGATTTACAAATTGACTATATCATCCAAGTAAGCTATTTTTGCATCACAGATATGGACCTTTGAAAACAAATATTCACCCCAAAGTGTTACGTATGTTACTTTTTTTCATTATTCCTATAGAAATGATTTATGAAACTAATATAGTTTGATATTTTTTTTAATGTGAACGTGCTTACTAACTCATTTTGTATTAAAGTATGTTTATGTACCTTTTGGAAACTGCAAATATTATTTTTTCTATCTTTTATATGGTTCGAGTTGTTGAGTTTTGAACATGGTAACCCCATATCACACAAAATGTAAAATATAATTCTGTGGCTCTTTTGTTAGGGTACAATCAAGTTTTCTTTCACCCAGAGGTACTTGATTTCCTTCCCATTTATTTTACACACATTTTGTCCATATCTGAATAGGCTCACTTGTTTTCGTGGGAAAAACTTGATAGTTCAATCTCTGTATGTACATCTTAAGGACAGAAAAGCAGGGTGGAGGTAATCTCATTTTCATGCCATTTGAAATAGTAAGTATATGTGTATGGCTTTGGTTCTTTTTTCAGAAACATGTCGTACTGCAGCTTATTCACAATTACATAAATAGCACATGTTAGGGCTTCATATCACCGATGAGTGCCTAGAGCAGTTCTTTATTTGTTTTCCTACCCTGCTTAGAATGTTGATGAACTAGTGGGAGAGGGGTTCTCTATCAGTTTGGTAGGAACAACCTTTCTGTGGTACTAACACATCGGCACATTGGTAGTGTCACAATCTGTTAAACAGTGTATTACTGTAGATCTCTTCCCCCATATCCTTGCCAATGTTGTTGGCATTCAGAAGGTGCACCTTTTGTTGCATACACCAGTGTTGAACAAGACACCCAGGTAATGATAGTTCTCTATCAGTATATGTGTACATGGAGATGTTAGCCCTCTGAGAGTGGCAGCGTTAACGTGTAACATTTGTTTCCTTCCCATTTATACTGATAGAGAACCCCTCCCCCACTAGAATTTTAAGACTTTATAGACTGCAGCCATTTATACTGATAGAGAACCCCTCCCCCCACTTGAATGTTTCTAAGACATTTCTGAGACTTTATGGACTGCTGCTATTTATAAGTGACAAAACCAACATGCCCTGCCTTTAGTGCCTGGTTGAATATTGGTGCCATCAGATCCTTGAAGGTGACAGGAAAAGCTATTATGCTCTGTAGTTATGGCATTAACATCAAAGTTATGTGCAGCACTACATGGCCAATCTAATGTTGGTTCAATGTGTGATTGCAAGCCATGCAGAAGTTTGGACTTGGCAGTTTTGTTGGAAATTCTATCAGGAGTTGACAGTGACCATGGTACAGGTCCCAGAAGGAACCGAAGTGTCAACTCAAGGTCAATAATATGTCCAATAGAAAGACGTCATGCTGACCAAAGACGCTCCTTTAAGCCTTTAGCTGCTGGCTGTTTATGTTTTGTAAATTGGACAATATCTTCTTGCTTGACCTCGCAAACCTCAAAAATTTATTAGCTTGTAGCATTTTATGGGGTTGTGAAAGACAGATTTTTTAAACTAAAAGTGGTTCAATGCAGTCTGCAACAGCCTTCCTGCCAATGTGATCAGCCTCAATAAGATATTAGCTATGCCAGGCTTAGCAGGAACACCGAAAGACAAAAAAGCACAGTTCATTGTCTTCAAAACTAGAACTAAAAGGATTGACGAAGCCTGAAACTGCCTCTAGCATTCGTATTTCATTTCAGTGCATTGAAGAGTTGTTTCAATATATTGAGCTCTGATGTGATGAGTAATACACCATTCCATCTGTAGTACGAAGCGTAGTTCTAATCTAGTTGCTGAAGCCTATAATACCTCTTTATTGTTTGCCTCATAGCTATCTCAAAAGCATTTCTCAAGCAAAGAACCAATGGTCGTGTCACAATAAACCCATTTTGTTCGAGAAGTTCTTTGCATCTGCGATCAGATAAATTTATATGTGTAATCAGTTACACAGGTACATATTGTGCGTATCTGTTGTGATCGTTTGCAATTAACATTGGGAATAATGCATACAGATAGAGCTGACATGCAATTCAAAGTTGTTTTCTTTGTAGCCCTAATCAGTGTGAACACCTTCTGAATTATATCCATATACCCTGCCCAGAACTGAGCTGTCCATTTCTTAGATTCTCTGACAGACTTCATACATGTATAGTCAACCACTGCTATACAGATACTCAGAATAGCTTATGTATCATTTGGTAACACACATAACAATTAAAGCTCGGGGCATTTATTAAATGAATACTTAAAACAGGTAAACCTTGTTAGAAGAAGTACATAAACCTGTGCCAGCATGCAAATAAGTATAAACAGGGCTTGTGAGAGACATTAACTAGAATGTTTAATGCTATTTTGAAGGTAACATACATAACATGGGCCTGAAAAATAGTGAAAGCGACCATAATAAAGAACTTAAATCATTTAAGTAGCAGTCTTAAATATATTCTGTGACAGATGTAATACAAGTATATACCATACCGATACTCGGAAATAACACGGGAAACATTAAGTAACATATATAACGGTAATAGCTCAAGATATTTATAAAATTAATACGAAAAATATGTAACTGTGTTATAAGAAGATCATAAACCTGTGTCAGCATGCAAATATGTACGAACATGTCATGGTTGAGACATTATCAGGGACATTTAATGCTATTTTGGGGGGTAACGTATATAACTTGATGTTACACGTTAACGCTGCCACTCTCAGAGGGCTAACATCTTTTATTTTGTGTCTTATATAATGTAGTTTCAGAAAATCATAGTGTGCAAAATTCCCCCTGGGGGGGGAGGGGGGTCTATAGCCAGCTCAAGGCCTATTAAGTCTCTCAGATGTTGTATTAATCATGCTAATAAATGTTACAATGGCAACAATTGTTGGCAATTAAACATTTATGAGCAGGATAAATTTCGTGCACAGCTGAGTTGAGCATGAAAAACCTCAGGGCCAGGTATATCACTGAGTCTCAATTGTTCAAAGCTTCAGCGTATCATTTGGTATTTAACTGTTAGTATCATTGGTTATGATTTTTCAGAGCACTAATGTATCATGGAGACTATGGTTCAGATAACTGATATACGTATATCATTGGTCTCAAATGTTCAGAGGTCTAGTGTACCATTGTCTATATGTACAAGCGTTCTGGTATATCATTGATCTCAATTGTTCAGAGCTCGTGCGTATCATGGAGTCTTTCGTGTCAAAGTCCTGCTATATCGTTGGATCCAACTGGTCATACCTCTAGTGTATCATTTGCTTTTATGTTTCAGAGTCCTGCTATATCGATGGGTCCAACTGGTCATACCTCTAGTGTATCATTTGCTTTTATGTTTCAGAGTCCTGCTATATCGATGGGTCCAACTGGTCATACCTCTAGTGTATCATTTGCTTTTATGTTTATCGTTGGGAACAACTGGTCAAAACTCTAATGTAGCATTTGCTTTTATGATCCTGAGACCTGCTATATCATTGGGATCAAACGGTCAGATCTCTGGTGTACGTGTATCGTTGAAACTACTATGGTACATCATCAATCTCAACTGTTCAGAGCTCTGGTGTTGCAGAATCTTTTTTGTCAGAGACCTGGTATAGCATTGGGTTCAATCGTTCAGAGCTCTGGTGTACATGTATCGATGTACTACATCACAGACTTACTAAAGAAATAGAAAATATAATCCATGGTATAATCCATATTTATCGATAGATAATCCATTCATTTGCTGTAACACAGTGATGTCAGTTGTTTACAAGGTCGCACAGTTCTATTTACCTACATCAGTGGCCTACCCTATATATACTAAATACTGCTTTCACCTGATAGCATTTGGTGTAATTCATATTATGTTATTCATATCATCAATGCCTTGCAAAGGGCAAGGTTGGCGGGCATAGTCCTTAATATTTCATTCAAAGTTGGGGCGTCAGATGAACACAATTGTTGTTTTTTCATTCGAAGCCCTGGTGACAGAATGTTGCTTCGAATTACCAGTAGTTTGAATTTATGGGAATGATAAATAAAAAAAATAGATAACCCCGATGGATGATTATTTCAGTTTCCCATATCAAAACATATGGAGAGGACATATTATAATGGACAGTCTGAGGGATTATCAGAGATGATCAAAGATAGGGTTTCCGAATGTTTAGAGGATAAAGGTTATCTTTCGTGGTGGAATTGGGTCAACAATGAAAACGATATGGAGATTTTTCACGATAATATTTACCTTTATTGGTGTGACCAAAACTTAAATAGTTTCAGTTATTTACTTACATTGTACGACACAACTGCATCTTTTAAACAGGTTGGACTCAGCTTTAAGGAGGCATTGTAATTTTGGGTCCTGAATATCTATACATCTATACTGGTGCACATGTATACATGTATATGAGACAGTTTATTGGAATTTGGTTATTATCGCATATGCGATCAGCGAAGACTCAAAGGACGTCCTCGCAAGCCCGACAGAGTCTTTGGTGCTCGCACAAAATAGGATCATAGATGAAGGTTAGCTCTCTAGCCCCATGTGTGGCAAGAACCGAAATCGCATAGTCGCGAGAAAGCTTACGACAGGTAATGCTCAAACCAGCCTCGACAGCTTAAGAGACTCGCTAGAATTTTTAAATTTTGTCATGTGATTTCCAACAATTAGGCATTTTGACAAGTATTGACTCAGACAAGCATGTGCAGCCTCCTTTTAGGATTATAAACTCCAAATGATGTTCAGTCAGTAGCTTAAGAATCATAGAATACTCAAGCGACTAGCAAAGGCTCTGATCAGAATGCGCATATGCGCAGGCTGATCTGAGGCTTTGCTGGTCGCACATACCACATTGTTGAAAATCTCATGCAATGGCTCATTATTATGTTATTTTCTAGTGTAGAATAGCAAAGGCGCTTATAGGGATACGCGAGTTTACAGGCTGGTCTAAACTTTTTGCATGTACCAAAGACAGGGTTTTGATATTGCTTGTTTTACCTTGGAAACGACAACGTGTTGCTGGTTTCAGACAGCCGAGTGCTCTCTAAATTAAAACGACTTCAATTTATATTAAGAATTTAAAATGAATGTGCAACTGCATTAATGAGACACGCACGTTTTGAGAAATTGTTTTAGCCTTTTGTGGACCAATAAGACACAAACCGGTTTGTGCTTTCGAGAAGTCTGATCAGCGCCTATATCGATCATATTTTTTGTTACACTTGTTATACTTGTTACACACAGAATTGCAAAATTCAAGGTCGTCACTGTGAACTGGCAAGGTTGATTGGTTTTTGCGCTACACTGCACCGTCTGGTGAATCTCGGGGTCCTGAAGCATACGTGCCTGTAGATAAGCATTGCAGTGTCACAGTTTTACCCCACACCCCTTGACCCCACCTAAGGGATCAAAGGTCAAATATTTAAATTTCGCAATAACTAAAGCAGTAATAATTTTGCTGAAATTTTTCATGCAGGCAGTGCGGCAATATATATGAAACATATCAATGGGATTTTTTAAAGGCCTGGATCCGATCCCCTGGGGTGGACTTAGGGGGTGGGGCTGAGGCCAAAATTAACTTTTTTTTCGGAATATGGTCATGTTGCATATCAAATTAAAACTAACGACACATGCAGCAACATGGTAGCACATATTTTGCCCACCGACACACCCTCGACCCCGGGGAAGGGGTCAAAAGGTCAAACCATATATTTTTTCTGAAAGTAGTCAGGTTGCATATCAAATTAAAGGTTGTTGAGCACAGAGAACCATGAAAGCAAATATGCTGTCATTACACCCTCCCTCGACCCTTGTGGTGGGGTCAAAAGGTCATTTTTTCTTTTCTGAAAGTAGTCATGTTGCATATCAAATTAAAGTGGAAGAAGTGTATACCTACATGCAATGTAACACGCTGAATTTACAAACACCATTGGCCTCTCGGGTTGAGCTGAAAGGTCAGATATTGCAATTGTGTAAATGTAAGTATAAATTTAAATTAAACTAAGCACTAAAACATACTTGAAATCTGAATGATGCCGAAGGTGAACTTCGGGTTTAAATAATGGATTCTATGTTTTGTGATTTACATGTTTCTCTAAAATAACCCTTCGTCGGGGGATATAAATTCGTCGAACTTTTCGTGTTTCAAATGATACAATTATCTTTAAGTACTTTATCCTCTAAGAACTTTCCCAACAGCAAATAAAACTAACATGATCTGCAGACTGATCTGCACGTTTTTTCCATGCATCACAGATCAGGTTTTCTCGCGACGAGGTCCATTTTGTTTTTCAAGGTGCAGTTCAATTAAGAAGTCACACCTTTTTTCTAGTTATATTATGTTTTGGTGCAAACTCGGTGTCATTTTGCAATATGATGTTTCCATGATAGACGTCTGAACGTCTAGCATGGGCCTAATCGACCACACAGTGATATTATAAATGGCAAAGCATTCAACCTTTTGATTAAAACAATCATTGATTTTCCAACAAACTAAATCAGAACATCAATCATACGCCTTCCTAGCTCCAAAATGCTGCAACGCAATTTAAGACACATAAGACATTCATAAGATATTTAGCTACATGTACTTTGAAGTTGGAATGGTATGTTGAGCTGTAAAGCACCAAATTAGGCCCATGCGCAATGATATCACGCGGATTGATGTGACAATGTTAATATCAGAGAGAGATAGTGTGAAAGTACTAGTTACACTAAGGGCCGACTATAGAGCATAGGCAGAAGCTTAGTAAGCGTAAGAACTGCACATTGATCATGTTGATAAAACCGCGTCATGACATACTACCTGCATTGTCATTTTTTCGTCCCTTAACTATACGATTACCTACACAATGTGAAGTTGTATGGCGCTAGCCATCTATACTAAGTTCTGACATATTTGTATAATTGTTAAATTTTAAAATATCCCATTTGATTGGACAAATAATTTGCATATTGTGACGAAATCCACTTAGCTATCCACATGTATAACCAGGAAATTGCGTGCTCGTTTCCTTAGTGACTATCAACAGCATATGGGGTAAGATAATACCATCCATCAGTCTGTTTCCCTCCCCTAGATCTAGGGATGTGATCAGGAAATCTGCAGATCAACCCACGGCACTGTGAGGAAAAGCTACAGGACATATACAGTAACACGACATCCAAAAGACAAAAAAGCAAAGCAACGAGCTCTCTCTTCCTCGTCAAGAGGATTGCAAAACTACAGCGGACATAAAGTAATGCACACCGAAGCACAGACCAACACAGAACAACCATAAACAATTGGAGGTACATAAAAAAATAAATCAACAACAACAAAACCTTCCCCTTAGACCAGACAGCAGTCTAAGCTACTGAGGGCTCAAATGCATTTTACTGAAAGCTGTCGCCAAAGTAAATATCTAGCTCTACTGTTTACCTATTATTATGTTTCCCGTCAGGGTTGGGAGACATATTGTTTCCCCGTGCGTCCGTCTGTCAGTGCGTCCGTCTGATTGTCCATCACAAAATCTTGTGAACGCAACCCCTTCTACGGTTTGAGTCGGATCTTTTTTTTAAACTTTGCAGGTGTTTTTGTCAAGGTTTCAAGATGTGCATGACGTTTGGCTGTTATCCTCAGATTCATTTCTGACACTTTTTTTCGCAGTTCGGACTTAGTCGCCATTTAAACACTGGATATCTTGTGAACGCAACTCACCGGATCTATTTGAAACTTTGCAGGTGTTTTTGTCGGTATCTGAAGATGTGCTGACGTTTGGCTGTTATCTTCAGATTATTTTTTGTCACTTTTACGCAGTTCGAATGTAGTCAATTTTTGGCTTAACCCTTAATGCGCCAATCGCAGCAAAAGTCGTCTGCTTTTCTCGTCTGCTGAAATGCTTAAGAAGCCTCTATGGCAACAGTGTAGACCAAGATCAGCAGTCTGTTCTGGGTCCACGCTGTTTGTTTCTATGCTTAATTCGTCAGTAATTTTAGGCAATTATTTGCAGCAGACGACTTCAGCAGACGACATTTTCAGATGCATTTTTTCTTGGCGCATTAAGGGTCAAGCCTTAAAGCGCCAATCACGACTGCAGCAGACGACAAATTTTGGTACATCTTTCCCAATTTTCTGCAAAAATAGGGTACGGTATTACATAAGAATCGTCTGTCTTATTTGTTATTCTGAAAAAGCGGCATTGTTTTAAACTGTCGTCTGCTGCAAATTATAGTTGGCTCTTTTAAGGGTTTAAGTATTTAGACAGTTGGCATCTTGTGACCTTAACTCCTCCTTCAGTTGTACCCGAATCTTTTTGAAATTTTGCAGGTGTTTCTGTCAAGGTATGAAGATGTGCACGACATTTGGCTGTAATCCTCAGATTAATTTGAGTCACTTTTCTCATAGTTCGGTCTTAGTCATTTTTGGGCTTAATATCTTGTGAACGCAACTCCTCCTACAGTTCTACTAGGGTCTTTTTGAAACTTTTTCTCAAATGATGGATTGTTTGTGCAATAGTTTACTGCATTAGCTAGATATCTTTGCTCTATATGAAATCGATTTTCACTAAAAATCACCATTATTTCAGTTTGAAATTGCATTTAGTGACATATGGATATTTCTAATACGAAAGAGGGGTGGGGGAGACATCTGTTTCTCATTATATGGGTCAGCCTTTGAAATGCTGGTGCTTATTGCACATGCGTACATTTTGTAACAACCCTCCTGAACACTTTGAAGATCAGAAACCTCAACCAGGGTACAATGGCAAAAAGTGAATACACAGATGAAATGCCGCATATTGCGACACTTCATTTGGGTCTGAAATGTTTGCTAAGACAATCGATCTTCAGAGCACGAACTACATAAATTTGGGAAAAAATATAACCTGTGACCCCTCAATATATACATTGGAACTTTCTGACTTACATGTCATTGTATCGAACTTTATATAAGAAATCCCATTGGTTCAAGTGGGTTAATAAACGCAATCCCTGCATATACAAATAGTCAACACTAGTTTTCACTAAATCCATGCTATCTATGTTTGAGTTTTCGATGTTTTACTTGCGTGCTTTAAATCGATTGATTAGTTCTCAGCTAATATTGGATGCAAACGACATCCTGAGAGTTACAATAAGCCATAACTCCGCGGTTAGTTGTCGAATAATGGTGAGCAGCAATTCAACCGAGATATTTATATGTACATTGTCTGATACAGAATTGAGTTGTTAGCCATCAAGCCGTTCAAATTGATTCTAGTAGGGACGCAAACTTAGGGACGCGAATTCCAGGTCTTTTTTTAAATTTTTATTTTGTCCGAAGACGCAAACTGAGGGACGCAAGTTCCAGTAGTGTCTTCAATTAAATCCGAGGACACAAACTGAGGGACGCAAGTTACAGTAGGTTCTTTAATTAAATCCGAGGACACAAAATGAGGGACGCAAGTTCCAGTAGGTTCTTTAATTAAATCCGAGGACACAAACTGAGGGACGCAAGTTCCAGTAGGTTTTTTAATTAAATCCGAGGACACAAACGGAGGGACGCAAGTTCCAGTACGATTTTTTTTATCTGAGGACAACACATTTCTTCGATTAATCCATTTATGACGAATAGAGTATTACATTCTTAACTATTTTCCTAGATTGGCCCCAGTCCTTAAAACAATAAACAGAGCCATCAGAGTAAGACTACCTAGAAGTATATATGACACATTGATGAAAAATTAAGCCAGTCTACCATTTTCCCACCAGTCCTGATTTCTGTAGGCTGCTACTCTCGTTGGTAGCTTATATTGCAAACAATATGGATCCGGAACAGAGGGCTCCAAGTAAAAGAATTTCTAACGAACATAATATCAAAGTCCTAAATTCTTAGGCAATGGAAGTGGTACCACTGTCTGAGGGCTATTTCAGACAGAACAAATGCTTATGTTTATGACTTCCTTACAGGGGGCAATGAATGGTTTGGGTTTTTCTGAGGCCTCTTATGTGAGATACTGAAACTGTCCTTTATCAGTTAATCCATTAATGATCTCTATTAGACAGGAATATAGATCTATAAGTGAGTCGGGTTCCACACGTTTTGCAAGCATTTATCATGACATGTTTACATGGTTTGTAAGCCGACATAGTCAAAAATCAAAATTCATTCAACCTCGGACCCAATAAACAGGTTCGAGATTCATCCTCAAGTTTTTTTTTTTATCTAAAAACAAACTTTCGAGTTGATGACACTCATTTAATGGGATTGTTGCGATAAACATTCAATTTTATTATTTACGTCCCAGTGAGCAATCTTTCAGTCATATCGGAACGATTTCCTATTATATCTTCCTGCCTTGAACATGTTCTAAGCAGCGGATAATGTAACTTGCCAAAGGAAAACTGGCGGTGAGTTTCGAACTAGCAACCCTTCGATCCCCAGCCTTGCGCTGTACCAACGGAGTCATTGCGTCCAGCTTATCGAAGGCTTATATAACTTGTCTGTGCATACATGTACAGCATGTGCTAAGCCTTCTAATAATTGATTAACAAGGAATTGAAAGTAATCAGGCAGCTATCCTATTCTATTGGATATGAATCATTGATAGTGTTTGGCATCACTGAAACATCTCTCTACCAAAGTGACCACTAATGCACACCCTTAATAGGGCAAAGTCAGGTAACGACGGACATCAGGTATTTTCGGATATACGGCCGTCTCATCAGGATTTCCACTGTTTGCTTAGTTAATTTTATTCTTTATTCCAATAATTAATATATGAAACAAAAAGGTAGCTGTCCGAATTTAGCTGACTGTCCGAAATTACCGGACATTACCCTATAATAGTAAGGCAATATCATGGGTCTGTACATGTCTAATGAAACCTGTCTTTGGCTCATCTTTGCTCATGATCGCTCCGAGTTTGTTTGGACCATTATTGGTGTATACACCATATAGTAACCAATAAACATCTAAACTCGGGTCACCATCGGCACGCCAGCGCTCGCTGGTGGGCCGAATGCGGTCCGACACTCGCTATGCTGGCTAACAAACTGTTAATACGCTAATTGGTCAGAAGTGGAAAACAAAACTATTTATTCTGCATTTCAAAATTTCATCCTAAAGACAAAACGATTCTTATCTCCTAACAAACCAACAAAGTAGGAGGTAGGACAAAGCAGCTGACAACAGCAATCCAAGTAGTAAAAAGTAAACCATTGATTAACTATGCATTCGGCTGAACCTTCAGGTGCTCCTGTCATAAAATACACATACACACCATAAACCCTCCCGGCCCAGTACTCGTCACTGCCAAGGAAAAGCCACATGAGTTTTTGTATGTTGAGCTTTAGTGAGCACGAGCGTACTACGTGTACCAGAGCAATATTGGAGCACCTCAAACGGTATTATACTATACAACCTTAACAGACCATTTCTGAAGGATCCATTTTCCAGATTATCTAGAGGTCGCAAGAGCTGCCTTTGTTTCTGTGTGGGAGTTGGTAAAACTTCTTCCAATGCATCGATATAGTGTTGATATTTTTTCATATTCTGGTCCTTCAGGAATATTGGGTTCTGACAGAAAGCAGAATACCACTTAAACCGGTGCTAGGGGGGCGTGAGAATTGTTGCAGTGTCCATTAGTTCTTATGAACAGACTCTATGAAACCGAGTCTGCTGTTTTCTAATATTGTACCACTCTCTATTTCTGTAGGTACCGTTTTTCAGATTATTTTGTTATTAAAGCATAAAGGCTACAAACGTACAGCACTAAGAAAAGTACTGACAGAGTAGTCAAATATTCCTATACATGACAACACGAACCAGTACGTCGTCAGAACAGCTAGCCATTGGAGTAATCAATGCTAAACAAATAGTTTACTGTGGTGTACAACAACTACACCGCCGTTAATCAAAAAAGCTGTCACAGGGTGGGCAACCACTTAGTCTTATAACAAGTGAGCTTAAGTAAGCCATGTCGCCCAGTCGCCTTATTCAGGATCATGAGAGTCCCAGCCACTTAACAAGGTTCATACAGGCAAGTTTATGTAAAATTCAAGAACTTCTCAAGACTTTCCAACTACTTTCAAGGACTGAAAATTTATGAAAAATACTGATTTACACATTAAAATTCTATTTTTGAAATGCTAGACTGCATTACTAAAGATAGAAATTTTAGAAAATTAGTATAAAATTGTGGTGCCTTTATTTGGTGCAGCATATGCTGCACCAAGTATAGCAGCACAATTTTATACTGATTTAAGTCTCCAAAGACAGCTTTGAATCCTCCTGTAAATGGTAAAATTTAAGGACTTTTCAAGGCATTTGCGTGTTTTCAAGCACTTTTCAAGGCAAATTTGATTTTCAAGGACTTTTCAAGACAGTCCTGTAAATTCAAGTACTTTTCAAGTCTGTGCGAACCCTGTAAACTGTAGCTCTTATCTGTTCAGTAGCCTTCTAAGCTAATGAGCTGAAGAATCTCCAAATCGTCTTATTCAGGATCATGAGAGGTCCAGCCACTAACTGATATTTCCTATTAGCTGTCAAATAACCGTCTTAGCTTCCCATTTGGTCTTATTCAGACGTCATAAGCCAACTCAGAAAATACTGAATGACCGATCTCGGTTATACATGTAATGACGGGGTAGTGCGACCCAATGCTTCTGGTATATAGAGCGCGCACAAACGCCTAGTTTTATGCATCCACGTAGGCTTTAAAAAAAGGAGTTCTGGCTGTTGCCCGCCATTATTCATGCCTGACCGTAAGTAAAATGTGGGGCATTTAAAATCTCAGAGAATACTCTCTTGCCCTTGCTGCTATATGCCACTGGCTTGGGCAAGTCCATTTCATTAAACAAATGTCCGAGTGGTTGATTATTAACTTCCCTTGCTGCTGATTGGATAAAAAAATAATCATTGATTGATTCAACATCTGGTTTCTGATTGGATGAAAAAGGTAATCACTGATTGGTCCAGCAAAAGGTAAAACTACTACTGATGTTTCAAAGGTAGATGAGAGCACTGACGAGTTTACCTTGTTTTGGGCATACAGGTAGTCTCAGATTACAGTTATAATGAACCTACCACAGAATACTGCATATGCACGTGGTAGTGAACATGTCATCTTTACCTGTTTATAAGAAATATAGAATCGCCTCATTATTATGCATCTTTGAAACTTCAGTACTGTATTGTCTGTTCAAAGATACATGAGAATCGTTGTAAACAAAACGTATAAACTAATCCAGGTAATGGGTACTTTATACAGGTATATATCAAAAAGTGCCTAGTATACCTGCAGTAAAGTATACACCGCTATTTACCTGTTTATAGTCCCATCATCATGCATCTTTGAACCGAAGTATCAGCGTTTTCTCTGTTCGTGCTGTTTTGACCACCGTTTAGAGGATGGGTAAACACACGTAGTCATGTGCTTTCTCTGATTCAATAAAAATAATGAGCCAACTTTTTAATCGAAGAATAGGAAGGTTGATCCTCGTATAGACATATTAATTCATGGAATATTAACATCTGCATTGTACAACTAATGTCAGTCTAACCCTAACCAAGTGTTTTTCATAATGTATTATTAATTCCTTGGCGTGTATCTCTTTCACATGAAGTTGCGTTGCATTTGAAATACCTTTCCATGTACATATCTAAATGGCACCTCTGTAAACATAACAATTCATATATTTGGTGGACCAATGCATACATATGTACATTGTAATTAGATAATTAAGATTTATATGCGAAAAAAATAGAATTATCGATTTAAGTGCGAAACTTTTTGAATAGCCCTCGACTGAGCGAGTGCCTTAATGCATGTTTTCATAATTACGAGGTTAACATTTCTGGAACACGTCTTGTTTTCTTTCCGAACAACCTGTTGCCTATCATAACAATATGGCGACATGTTTAAATGATCTGCGAAAACATACCTTTGTAGTTGAGTTACAATAAGTATATATAGTATACATGCGTGCTCATTTTTATGGAATTAATTAAACGAGTTGGGGAAAAGAGGTAAAATGTGAGGCTTGCTGAGCATTTCATCTCTTTTTCGCAATGAGTTCAATAAATTCAATAATACAGGAGCATGAACGTTAGATTCTAATTTTGATATGACCGTAAAACTACTTTGAAATCGTATTTTTTGTTCGTGAAAACGCTACGATTTGGCCATACATGTATATACGCGACGTAATTACGGACGTCAATGCGTATTATTATATAATCTATAAATAAACATATTCTGATTGGCCCAGATGTATGTCCACTCGAGTCAATATAACTACATATCGCATGGTTTGCCTGACGTGACGTTGCAAAGCACACGGCACGAGGTAATATTGCATTGCTTACGGAAAGTGACATCAGAACGTCAAGTAATTTCGCATGATCTATCCATAACGTCCATGATTTAATTGGTATAAAATGATAGGAAATGCATAACATACATTTATTTTGTAATAACACAATTGTTGACTTATGTTTCGGTAGACATGGAGCGTTATTGAACAGTAAACTTAATCATATTGACCTCTGCTCCGCGTTGGTTTATCGATTTTAATGCACGACGTTATATCACTCTCAGACGCGACGTCATGTGATAATGTTCGATTATGAAGCCCCTTTTGTATTCTGATGGATTTCCCCATGCATATTGATAAATAAACTATGGGATTGCCCATTGTGTACTTTAAGAAGTCACATGTAATTCGTAGAACATTCTAAATTATGATGTATTCTGTCTATGACGGCTGTTTTAATCTGAGCAAACAGTGATTACTCTGATGAAATGCAGCACCACTGTTTTCCAAAGTACATGTACCGGTTTATGAGTTTCCAGTAGATAAGTTTCAAGTTTAATATATTTTTTCTCAGGCTTACAATAGCAAACAATGACGAGATGCATGTATACCAATTCAAACATTTCAGTATGGCTGTAATTTTACAGTTGGACTACTGGTTCGTGAATCTAATACCATATCCAATGTTCAAAAAGCATGTTAGCAACTGTCACCAGTCCAAATGAAAGTTGTTGTTTTACAAGTGCGATCTGCTTCATTTATTTAAAGCACTGAATTTTCTTTTCTTTTTTAGTGATTTTTTTTTATCTGTAATGAATATTAACATTTTGAAGCGTCTTAAGATTGTAAATGATATCAATCGCATATAAATAAGTCGCCTACATTTCGTCCAAATACAGATGCTTAGCTTGTATCAACGAAGTAGCAATACAAATTCTACCAGCTATTAATAATTATTATTCAAATCCTGATAAGCATTTAGCTTGTTCTATTCGTCGCTGGTACATTTTGGGACATTTCGGAACATTTTGATATTAGGTAAGTACATGTAAGTAAGTAAGTTTATTTCTACTTTAACCATAACATGGTCATGTGTAGTATATATATATATATCAATACATAGATACAAAATTCATACACACAGCCGAAGGTCATGGATGTACTAACCCCCAAATTGCCAATCACAAAAAGGTTTAGCCTGTATTGCAGAACAACATGAACCCTGGTCTAGAAGCTCACTTCGGATCAGTCTGATCAGGGACCACACTGTTTGCTTCGATTATCAAATTTAGTAAAGTGCCTTCAAACATGTATATCTGTCATATCTATGATTCTACAGTAGCAAATGACACTTTTAGTACAAAAATATTATTGGCATGATGAGGATTGACATTTGATATGCGACAGAACTCCAGTTAAGAGTTCGTAACAGAAATTTAATTTTCCTATTTCTCAACCAAAACATATGTTGTGGGTACTCAAAAGAACCGTCTCAATGAGAAGGTTCCTTTGAGCACCCAAAACACAAGTTAAAACTGATGGGTAAGAAAATGTTTACAATTTTACTCTGAAATCCTTGTTCATCCAAACTTATGTGCGAACATACAAGCTGTTCATACTCAGTGCAACCATCTCTATGAGATTTTCCACTGGGCAGAAAAGCAAATGTTTCCCAATATAGATATGATGGACAACATAATATCCACAGCCATGCGTATGATGCCATCTACAATTTAGTGGGTTCAAATGGCTACATCGCCTCCAACAATTCAGAAAAACACTAAGTGGGAGATACACATGTGACAAAAAAAACATGAAAACATAACATATATAAGTGTTGTGCCTTTTGACCATATCTAATCTTAAGAGCCTTGAAAATATATAATGAAAGATTACTTAATATTCTCTTATTTGTAGTTGACATTAATTCCTTAAGTTTTAATATATTAGGTCTTTTTTAATAATACCTTTTTATATACTGATTTCTTAAATCATTATACAAGCTACACTCCGACAAAAAATTAAATTCATCCTCAAGTTTGTTACATGTTAAACATTTTCTTTCATCTATCGGTATTCTATTTGGCCTAGCCCATCTTCCTACCTCAATTTCTAATCTATGTGATGAAGTTCTTAATTTTGTCATAGCAACTCTAAATTTTTTAACCTTAACAAAATCCAAGTAAAACTGATGTTCAAAAGAAGAAAATAATGAATAAAAGTTAGTTCTGCTTGATTCTGCAAGTCTGCTGGACCATCCTTGTGAAAATTATCTAATAACCTTTGTTTTAAAACACATAAAAACACATTCTTATTTCCAACCCCCTGATTCATCCAAACTTCATAAAATCCCAGTGTTGATAGTAATTGCTTAACTCTAGATGCCCAATTTAGACAATTTGGCTTATTTTCAATATCATTCATCATTAGTTGGTAAGCTTGTTTTATATATTTGTTTTCCTCTGCTTCTAATATTTTAAACCAAAAATTTACAACTGAAAAAAAATACCTTGTTTTGTAATGGTGCCCTACCCAGCTCTCCATACACAAAATCATTCTGACTTGACCTTTTTATCCCTAAAAGCTTCTTACAAAACTGCAGGTGCATTCTCTCTTGTTGTACAGGTTTTGAAAATCCCCAAGGTTTAATAATCATTTTGACAATGGAATTCATTGTAATAATAGAATTATCGTGGTAGAGTATGTGTGTATAGTTGGTTGGTCATATTCATTTACTTCATCAGTCAGGTGCATAACTTATAAAAGTTAAAAAATATATCACTTACAGCAGTTAACTTTTTAGCAACAAAAACAAAAGTAACCTGTTTAAGTGAAACTGTCTTTTTTCAATGCATATTCCCGAGTTACGGCAATTTTCACGGCCATGTGGGTAATTTTATCTGAAAAACCTATTACATAGCTTTACGATTATGCAATAAAAGTGTGTACGCATCGTCTAGAAATTTGTACGCGAGGTCATTGAAGATCAGAAAAATAAACTACTTTTTAACTTGAATAAGTTATATTTTTGACGTCCTAAAATTTGACCTAGGCGTAAATAATTTCAGATGTAACCTGAAAAGGTTACTTTCGATAGCATCACTTTGAACTCATTGTTGAATAGAAACAATTTTAACTTCTTCAAGTGATATATATTGTAACTTTTACAGGTTATGCCCCCGACTGTTCATTGCTATCTAAATAATGGGTTAATACATGTGCGTATTGACCTGTGTATACTGGCAACGAGTTTTTATCAGGGGTTACAATGTTTGCTATCCATGAATCTAGTATTTAAACTTTTGAGTTATGTCCCTTTGATCTACGCAAGAAGCTGTTTCTAAGACGAATTTACATCCGCTTCAAAAATTGTTTCGGATCTCTCTTTTTTCTCTCTCTCTCCCCCCTCTCTCTCTGTGCGTGCGCGCGCGCGAGAGAGAGAGAGAGAGAGAGAGAAAAGAGATGTAGCCATCCAGTCGCTTGCAGCCGCAAGTCATGTGATTAATTGAATCTTTCGCACGAGACTAGTTTTGACAAATTATGTCATTGACATCTGTGAAGGTAAAGTACCAATTCTTCACATCTGTGAAAATTTGGTGCCAATTTTTCACATGTATGAGCATTTGGTACCAAATTTTCACATGTGTGGAGATTTGATACCGATTCTTCACATTTGTAAAAATTGAGTAACAATTCTTCACATGTGTGAAGAATCATTACATTTGTGAAATTTGCGTACCAATTCTTCACATCTGAGAAAAAATCGAACCAGTTCTTCACATTTTAGACAAATACGTACCGATTCTTCACACGTTAAACTATAAAAAATGTGAAATTTGAGCACAGATTTTAGACCCCCAAATTTTCGATATTGACCATACGCAAATTTCACATTTGCCAAAAGTGACGTTTTGGAACCAATTGTTCACACGGTGTGAAATTTGCGAAGTGTGAAATTTGCGGTTCAACAAGGCTTCCCCCAGGCTGAGCGGGCGGGGCGACATATGCTGGCACGCACACACGCCAAAACAAACAAATCGAGTAAGCCCCTATGTTTATAGCATTGTTTCAATGGCTGTTGTCCGAATAAAAGAAAACAGTGTGGATCCTTGACAAATGGCTAGAATCCTTAATGGGTGTTCTGCAGTCTTGGGACTATTTGTATTTGCTTATGGGTTTATTTGCTACATGTAAAGGTATTGTATTTGAGCTCAGCAGGTAAATGGCCAACATGTTTAAGAACAAAGAACCGTACTGGATACATGTACATGTATACACATCGGATAGGCCGCAATCGAAGCCGTTCTTAACACTCGACAAAAGCAGATCAAAATTCGGTAAAAACTGTGTTTTCGATTGCCATTTGTCGCCACTCGGGCGACAAATGACAATCAAAAACTATGGTATAAACTATTTCTGATCAACGTTCGTCGACAATATTAACGATTGCCGCCTATCCGACGTGGTATAGACGATTCGATTTTCATCTCCATCTGCTTGTTTCAATCCATATTCAGCTATTGTCTAAACGCTATCAAACGAAGCGTCTCTCAGGTCGGGATTAATCATCCCGAGAAGAGATGAATGAAAACACAGTTTATTAAGCCGCTCCCCGATGTTTTGTGGTTTTGCTTTGTAAACTTAAGATTGCGTATAAACGTGTATGATCCTTTGTGTGTACATGTGAATGTTTGTGAATGTATTTAACAGTTTAATATTTAGTTGTTTGTGTCTGGGGTAAATGTGTGCTTTCAATTTGATATACTGAGGGTAACAAGAAACGTAATGTCAGTCAATTTCATAATGAATGTTTTGGAAACAAATGAATGCCATTTATTTTAAATAAATACATTTTAAAATTGTACTATCAAACATAATCTGAACCAAACATGTAGCAAGACGATACTGGACACCGTAAAGGTTTCGGTAATAACGCCAACATAAATAACCTACTCCTTTAAACCAACTGCAAACATGCATAACATACTTGAAAACTTTAGTTGGTGAACTCATATTTGCTGAATTCAAAACGCTTATAGGATCATGAAATAAGCAAACGAATGAATAAAGTCATTTTAAAGTTTGACAGCATTTACAGCAGTGCGAAAAGGCATATGAAGAAGAAATTGCATTGTTGAAACAATAAACAAAGCAATAGAATAGCATTTTTTGAATATTCGTTTATTATATAATCATAGATCTCAATAATGTAAAAGTTGCATTGCATACAAGTTGTAAAAATCTATCAAGTTTGTCGCTATATCAGTGGCATAATGTACATGTCTTAGCATTTCGCTTGATAAACACAGACTGTTCAGTTTCACAATATGGTTTGGATAACATTATACTCAGACTGTTCAGTTTCACATTATGTTTTTATAGCAATTCAGACTTTTCAGTTTCACAATATAGTTTTGATAGCATTAAACTCAGACTGTTCAGTTTCACATTCTGGTTTTGATAGCAGCTCATACTGTTCAGTGTCACATTATGGTTTTGATAACAACTCAGACTGTTCAGTTTCACAGTATGGTTTTGACAGCAGCTCATACTGTTCAGTGTCACATTATGGTTTTGATAACAACTCATACTGTTCAGTTTCACAATATGGTTTGGATAACATTATACTCAGACTGTTCAGTTTCACATTATGGTTTTTATAGAAATTCAGACTTTTCAGTTTCACGATATAGTTTTGATAGCATTATACTCAGACTGTTCAGTTTCACATTATGTTTTTAAAGCAACTCAGACTTTTCAGTTTCACAATATAGTTTTGATAGCATTAAACTCAGACTGTTCAGTTTCACAATATGGTTGGATAGCATTCAAACCAAATATCTATGTGTCTTGAACCACATCTGAATTAAGGGTGAGGTTGACGCCGTTAAACCGATTTAAGCCCTCCAGTAAAATATTTTACTGACCGTTCCAAGGCGGTACTTCTTTTTGTGGATCTTTTATGTTTTTGTTCTGTCTTGTGTTTGCTATATCTTTGCCCGCGTCTGTTTATATGTGCTTTGTGGTCACCTGCTGGGAAAGGGCTGACCTCTTGGCTCTCGTTTGTGGTGTCTAACTGTGAGTTTGTCACTTTCCCATTGGTATCTTAGGTCAGGTGTGGTACTTGATTGTATCGATTCCTGATCTTTGCACCCTTACTTACTTGCCCAGACTGTACAGTTTCTCTCTTATTATAAACACTCTTCAGTGGTACATGTAGCTAATATTAAATCTGAACCGATATTCCCCAGTAGGGAAGTTGAATGTAGGCGAATAATATATAATATATCTGTCTTCACCCATGACTTCTTGTGCATTTGATTTTGGACCATTAAATTTATTGTAAAGAAAGTAAATTCAGTTAACAAAATAGCTCAGAGACTAAGATCGAACTGAACTGAGTTACAGATAACTATAATGCGTGTATACAAGCGATGCATAGTCATGCATGATATTTCCGTTCTTATAACATCAGTGAACAGCGATGGCTCATGCGTGCCAAGACTCGCCGGGGTATCCACTGATCGCATAATACACGAAGAATGGGTGAAGATGAAGCTCAGACCAAATTTTAGACATTCAGCTTTGGTGTTTAAAATATTACTAAATTTAACAGCATATAAATTCTGAAAACATATAGGGACAGGGTTGAGCCTTACTCCACTGAGGCAAGTAACTTGTCCGCTAAATAAAGTGTTGCTAGTAATAGTATAAACAATTTTTTTCTTTTCAAATAATTATGTTCATGGCTAGTCTATAATGTACTTGTCGTCTGTTAGGCTGTCTGAATATAAAAAATAAGCAACCAGTCTATAGACTAGCCGCAACGTACGGAACTTGTAGTTGACATGTATACTGAAAACTAAGACACAACCATTATATAATGTATTTTTTAGCCTTGTGAACGGTTACACTCCACCATGAGGGATGATTTATGATCGTATTTTTTTAAAGACAAGAGTAAAACCTACCCGAATCTGGAGCTCTGTATACTATTTGTAAGAATATCAAGCCTTACCTTGAAATGTCTGTATTGTTTAAATCCGTGATCTTTACTCCCTAAATATTCAGTGAAAGTACATGCTGATTTTCAAATGTATAAAACACGTATTAAAACTAATCCATTAATATGTTATTAACATTTTCTATACGTAATCCTCTTGCCTAGGTCAATGTTTGCAACAGTCGTTACTTGTTGTTCAATATCGGTATACGTTTTAGCCAGCGAAAACATACCGTCTTCGGGTACATAAAAAGATCAATGTGAAACACATGTGAATGGGATCGTCTTCTAAGCAGTAGCGGAAAAAGAGCAAATAAGGGCGTAGCTACATGTACAATATACGCAAAAACGCATTTGCGTACACATTTGGGTTATTCTATTCCATTTCTGAAGGCTTCGTGAAGATAAGCATACCAAATGTGTGAGGAAAAGCAATTATAATATGTCAAATTCCAATTTCGGTAGGGTTATACATGTATATGCTGGCATTATCTGCTCCAAGTGCTTAACATGGCAAATAGCACAGGCCCTGATGAAACGCCGCTTTTTGCGACGTCTCGTCGGGGTTTATGCTATTTATAAACATAAATATGCTCCGGTTTTGAATGATTAACATAACTGAGTTGAATACGTCCCCACAAGTGCTTATATTGCATTTAAGGCAAGCTACACCCTCCCTTATTCTTAGTAAATCATCGACAATGGACACTGACGGGACATTAATGAAGAGTGGACATTGTTGTTATTTCTAAGGAATGCAGGGGTATTTGGGGGTATTGTTGAGGGATTTTGGTCCAACACTTGTAATTTTGGTTCTTATCGCATGCATGTACATAAGTCATATGTACAACGTATCATTTAAACGCCCATGCTAACGTTTCAGGCGGGGACCGACAGGGGTGTGAATTTGGGTCTATGTCATTATCTGCACCTCTACTATTTGAATATTTTCGCAGACACGCCTGTCCCTTTATCGTTCGAAAATGCGATTAGTGCGAAAATCTCGATCACTGACCCATTAGGCTTTAGTTAGCATGGAAAAACACCATACTATTGTCTAAATAAATAAAGGATGCGGGCTATTAGGGTATCTAAACAAACATTATGAGGTTAGGTTTGTTTCGGTCAGGTTAGTTTAGGCAAGGGTTAGGGTTAGGGTAATCCAGGATCATTAAGCACACGGATACAGATTTAGCACATTCAGGTTTTCTTGCGAAGAGGGCCCAGATAAAACATGAAGTGAAGTTGGATCTTACAGCTAACAAATGTACCTGACTGTGTTTAAAACATTAAATATATTACATGTATATCGTATGAACCTTAACGTTGATTGAACAGGCTTGTACTACATTAGCGTATTATTATCGAGTTACGTGTTTTCAATGATATTAGTTATAATTCGACAAACGCATGCGCTGTCTGATCTATAACCCGATTTTCCTGCTGAGAGTTCTACTCTCATTATTTTCCATGCGAGTGATCACATATTGAATGTTGGGCGATGTCTCGTAAAAGGGTATATTACATTTTAATAAGATGTGAGCGGTAAAACAATAGATGAGCTAGGTCTACTCTGTCGGCATGACTGCCAAGGTAACATTACGCGCACTTTGGTGCATTGACGTTCAAGGGGTACTGAGTTACACGTTTTGTGGCCAGATTTTATCGACTGTGTCTAAAATGATTTGTTAAGCGTGGGTGGTGTAAAGAATACGACACTAGCGTGATGCGAGTAGCATTGCATTTCAAAACTGTTTACGTCATCTTGAAATCGAGTGATGGTCGGAAAACTGCAGTATGCAGTTTTCCGACTATCACTCGTATTATACTGCAGTTTTCCGACCATCACTCACATGTTCAGCCAGTATTCGATGTTGAAGAGGAAGAGAGAGTTGGTTGCTTTGCTTTTGTTGTCTTACGGATGTCTTGTTAGTGTAAATGTTCTGTGACTCTTCCTCACGGTGTCATGAGTTGGTCTGCAGTATGTGATTGTGGTATTTCTTGATTATACTCACTTACTTTTTGTGAGCAGTTACTGAAGCCACGATCCATTTTTTGTATTTTGTGCTCAGTGTAGCATCACAACTCATATAATCTCATATTCCATTTTGCGGCATTTGCTGATACATTGATGTTGATCAATGTTCGTCACTTGTTATATTTATAAACTTAGTTTTCCAAAGAAAGAATAGTAGACGGATGGCTGAGAATGGGTTTGCTCCCCCCCCCCCTAGGGAATTTTGCAGACATAATCTATCTTGTAGAGAATTGAAAGCCGAGTCTTTTAAGAGATGTTTGCACTCTGTGCTCCGGGGCGTTAGTCTGTAAGAGCCTGTAACATACGTTACTTAATCAAACTAAGAAAAAGTAAATTGAAAGTTTGGGCTACAAATTAAAGACATTAAAATATTTATTTTTAAAAATCATTCATATAGTCTGCATACTGGATATCTTAACTACATATGACAGCCATTTGAACAAAATTGCGGCTTCCTAAGGTGTCATATGCGTTACATAAATCAGATAACCCATTAAAATTTGCAAGTGTGGCTAACATCATTTACATTCACAATCTCTCGGTGTGTTTTGCAAAATGTTTTTAACCATGTCTGATTAGCTTATGCAATTGGCTAACAGAAAAAATAAAGTTTGTTTCCCTAGCTTGAATATTTTTTCTGGAATAAGCAATTAAACAACCCTACCCCTACCCAGTTTTAAGGTGAAATGTTTGGTATTAAAACTAAAGTAAAAATAGGTAAAAAATATTTGCAGTTGATGAATGTGTTTCATTGTTTGGGATTTATTTGCTTATATGAAAAGACTCATAAATCTGCAAGTTTGTTGCAAAATTTTTAATATCAGAGGCTGTAACATATGTTACCTAATGTAATAAATGGGCAAGCTCATTGTCTTTACGTAAGATATGCCTAAAATGTTTTAATCTCCTCGAGGGAATTTTGCAGACATATTCCTTCTTATAGTACAACTCAAGCTGCATTGAATAAGGGATGTTTGCACTCTCTATGTTGGGGCGTTAGTCTGAAACAGCGTGTTACATGCGTTACTATATCAAATGAAGGAAATGTAGTTTGAATGTTTGAGCTAAAATTGTGAAAAAAACTTGCAGCTGTTGGATATCTTACATTGTTTAGGGATTTTAAACTGGCTCCTATGATAAAGACTTATAGATCTGCTAGTTGTCATCAAGTTTTAAAGATCAGAGAGCGTTACATATGTTAGCGTGATAAGTAAAATCATCAAACAGTATTTTGACTTCAAGCTGAGTAAGGGCCTGCTCCATCCTTATCCCCTTTGAAATTCTGCAGACAAGTTACATCTTATGTTACCATTCAAGGTGCATTTAATAAGAAATGTTTGCACTCTGTAAGTCGGGGCGTTAGCTTGTAACAGCTTGTTACATATGTTACCATATCAATTTGAGAATAAGAAATTTGAATGTTTAACAACTAAAAGAAGACATTAAAATTATCTAATAAATAAACATTCTCATAGTCTTTACACTGGATGCCTTTACTACATATAGAAGCTGTTTAGCATTAATACGGCTAACTGTGGTGTTATGTGTGTTACATGAACCTAATTATAATTTAAAAGCTATAATTGTGGCTATCGTCATTTAGTTAAACAGCTTTTATGACTTGGTTTCAAACTGTTTTATTAGATTTTACAAACATATACTCAATTGATGAATAGGAAAAACCATTAAAGTTTGCTTTTCTTTCTTAAATATATTGTCTTATAGGAGCTAATACACAGCCTTACTCCCAGTTTTACAGAGAAGCGAATTTTGTTATTACCGTTTAAGTAAAACACATGAAAGCGATTACACCATGTGGATATTTTTCATTTTCTTAGTCTGTCTTGCTCATATATCTGCAAGATGTCATTAAGTTTTAGATCAGGACACTTAATGTGTACTTATAAGTCTTTGGTGCCAAAACACTAGAAATTATATTCATTTCTGATTATCAAGCCCATGGACTGTTTTTACAGATGTTATCAATGACCTTTTGGACACATTTCCTAATACTGTGCATATAATGCTAAATATAAAGCCACAAATAGAAAAGATAGTTTTACATTTTTACAAGAAAATACAATAAATGAAATGGTCCAAGCTATTTCTCATCGATTTAACACTTATGTTAAACGTTTGTCGTTGTCTGCTTCTGTGGTAATCATTATTATCACACGCCTCCTTGCAACTAGTAGAATCATCACACAATATTTCAATCATTTACTGTTATTCAGTTTTACCACAAGTCCACTCAAAATTGACGAGCCATTATCAACTTTCCAATTTTGCCATTTATGGCTTGGAACATTCGGAAACTGATATGAATTCCTAATAGTTGGCTCTTTGAGTATGTGTTTCAAGTGATACTCTGCAAGTAGGAGAAAGACTAAAGCTTTACAAGGAGGAAAACTATGCCATTAAGAGCAATGAGTACCTGGACTGATGTACCTTGATATTTCTGTGATAAAGAATCATGTCTTAGCTGGTTAACTTTTATAAATGTAGCCTTTCCATACATGCAACCCACATATTTTCATCTAATAATGTCTCTGCACTTATTATCTTTCCTTAAGCATTCAAAAACTTATTTGAAGTCTTTGTACTTCTGAAGTGCTGAAACCAAGGTAACTCTTTCCCTTTAGATAAACGAACTAGATGTATCACAGCAGGTAAAGCAATGAAATGCAGGTTGAACAGAGAGCAAATAGACCCTTTCAATTCAATGATTCACTAAGTTTCTAAGATAAGAGCGCTTATTAAAGGATGTAACATATATAACTCGTCATAATAAATGAGCAAGGGTATTGTCGTGACAACCATTTTGATTACACAGTCAGAGGCAAGTGTTTTCAATTTCAGTGTTTTCAATGGATCATGAAATGAGGGCACCTAATCAACTTGTTTACTCTGTATAAATCTTCCATAGAGCATAATATAGAACTACTGGTTATCCCATTCTACCTATAGTCCACTTTCCTTCTTTTGAATGCAACAGCTAATGATATGGCTGCAAAAACTGAGAAATCATAGGTTTTACATTATTTTAAGACATGCTTCAATGTACTGACATCAAAAAACAACCTACTGCAAACATAATTGATGGCAATGTCCAACTTCATATTCTTTCTCTTATACCAGATAACTTTCAAGGTGTAACAGAAATTGTTTCAGACGGTCTGCCAAAACCATCAAGAGTCAACATTGTAACTAAAGAAAACTTATAAAGTTCTTTGGGCGCAGCAAAATACTATTGATCTAAGACCTGAGGACTTAAGCACCAAAAGACTGGATAGATTCCATGGCAAATGATGCAAAAAAAGCAGCCTATCAAATTTCTGTTTGACCAATGTCAGAAATCTTAAAGTATTCTTATAGGTACACAGTAGAGACATAGATTTTGCAAAATCAGAGCAAAGTCATCATTTGGCTAGCACGGATGCAGATGCAGCTGCAGTTAGATTGCTCTTGCCACTTCACAGGAACTGATATATACCAGAGTCATACTCTATTGTATGCATATATGTGAAATGGCATTAAACCCATATTTAATCAGGTGTTTGATCCCATGACACTGACATGCTGTTTCTGCTTTTGAAGAATGCTAAGGATTCAAGTTTGGCTGAGTCAAGTTGTTTGATGCTGGCACTGGCCTAACATACAAAGAAAATTAAGTCTTTTGATGACAAAAGAGGAGGATCACACGAAATGCTTATAAGTGATGCTTGTCACAATTACCAATTTTAAAAAGTAATCTTAATTAATGTAACACATATAACACCATAGGAAGCTGTATATTTGTTAAAAAATCTTTTTTATGTATCAAAGGTATTCAGCATGCAAACTTCATAATTAATTCAAATAAATAGATAGTTTTATGTCTTCTTTCTGTTTCTCAGACTTTCAATTCATTTATTCTTAAATTGATATGGTAACATACGTATCATACAATTACAGGCTAAACCCCTAGTTAATAGAGTGCAAACATCTCTTATTTGATGCAGCTTGAATTGTTATTTAAGGTAGGATATGTCTGCACAATTCCCAAAGGGGTGGAGAGGAACAAGATTGTACTCACTTTGCAGTCCTATTAATACTATGCCATGATTCTACTGGTTGTGATGAAATGGGTGATTATTTTGCCATAGAAGCAGACACAATGATAGACATTGTGAGGGTGACTTGAATAAAGATTGTTTTTGAATAATTTTATTTAATAGGAATATTTATTAAATTGTGTCATATAAATGAGAACTATTATTTTCTATCTATATGTCTATATATTTTAATATTATAGGCATAAGGAAATATGTGATTAAAAAGGTTATATATAACATAGGTAACACAATTCCATGGGCTTGTTATCAGCAATGACTGTAATTACTAAAACAAAGGCACCAGAGGCTAGAGATTAATAGGAAAACATGTGAAAAACGATATTTTTCTGAAATATCATCTCTTACTTCCAAGAAAATTTCCTAGCTCATTCATTATGCCATGTAACATACGTTACATACTTTAATAAGTGCTCTGATCCTGATGTCAAACTTGCAAATGTATGATTCTTTATTGCATTGGCAAGACAGTGCCAAAAATGTAAGATGTCCACGAGCGTCAAATATTTTCATATATTTTTCTTCAATAATAGATACCAAAATTGGATACTTAAAATTGGGGGTAGGGTTGTTTAATAGCTCATATAAAACAATGTATTTGAGATAGAAAGGCAAACTTTGTTTTTTCTATTAGTCAAATGAGTATTTTAGTAGACTAAGATTAAAAACACTTGTAAAAATGCACAAATTGTCTGTAAAATGAATGATGTTAGTCGAGATTTCAACTTTCAAAGGGAAATTTAATCTATGTAACGCATATAACACCATTGAAGGCTGTAATTTTGTTTAAAATGCTGCTTTTATGTAGCTTAGGCATCCAGCTTGCAAACTACATAAGAAATTTGAATAATTAGATGGTTTAATGTCTTCTATCTTTAGCTCAAACTTTCATTTTGATTTCTTCCTTAGTTTGTTACAGTAACATATGTAACAGGCCGTCAGAGACTAACGCCCCGGAGCACAGAGTGCAAACATCTCTTAAAAGATGCGGCTTGAAATTTTCTTGAAGATAGGATATGTCTGCGAAATTCCCTAGGGGGGGGGGAGCAGGACCTTTTTTAGCTCGAAGTCTATAGCCAATGAAACTAAGTGGCTAGTTTATAGTTTACTCCACCCCTTCCTGTGCTTTACAACCAATCAGATTGAACAGAAATGTATTTTTGGCCAACTTAATCACATATTTTGTCAATGTAGTAAATTAAGTGGTTCACTCGCCGCGCTCGCCCCCACTTAATTCCTTTATAATTGTAGTATATGATCTGTAACCTAAACATGTAATAGTTTGCTATGCTTAAAAAAGTGGGATGCCACACAGCAAAATTTAGACTGATTCTCTTCCGTAGTTGCAATAAGCGGGTTTACCTATTTACCGAAGACAACCGTCAACAACAATGACCGTCAAAATCAATGGAATATTTTCCGAAAAATCGAACGTTGTTTTTACCCTTACATGTATAATATATAACTGTTCAGTTTACAGGTTAAGTTCGACTACTCGACGAGTCTCATCAGTGTATGAATCCTTTGATACATGCACATGTGAAAAGGGATTTGTACTTATATCTTGATCAAAAAACGATCCTACAGGTGTCCACCAGGTACATTTGTATGTAATGGGCAGGACTCCATTTTCTCGCCACACTCACTAGTCTCGTATTTTTATGTTGTAAAACATTTGAACGCATGGACAGATTTCTTCACTGTAGATTTAAGAATATTAGAGATAGTTAAACGACAAACGACAACATTATATGCTTTTAATTCCCAAGACAAATATTTCAAAAATATAAGATTACTTCAATTATTTTAAAGATCAAAATAACTAACAATATGTAAAAAAGTGATAAAAAGCTAAAAGTGTCTAAGTGTCAGCACAGAAATTCGAAACAAGTGTGTAGTGATACACATATAAGGCCCCCCGCCAAAAATCGTTGGCAGAGCTCTTTATTGTTCGGCGTGTACGTTCGTCCGTCCGTCAGACTAAGTCCTCTATGGTAGATACTTTATCAAAGTCATCAATTACCAAATTCACTTTGAAAGTTCAAATTTCATATATAATTATGTTATACTTTCATAAATCTGTCAACCAAGTTCGAATATGGTTGAGTACGATGACCGATAATACAGAAGACCACTAATTTGTCCACAGCCAATCCGGAATATCTATTTTGTCAAAGGCTAACCATGATGGCCGCTCGGCTGTCCATTTACGCTCTTACTCAGTTGTTTGTCACCATGTGTCTTTCAAATTCAAATTATGCATTACTTTTATTAAATTCTCACCCAAAACTTTAACGGGAATTACCAAGAAATACCACACTCACACGCTGCAAACCATTCCACGGCACAGCGAGGACGATACACAGACCAACAACAGCCACATGACAGCAGGAGGCCAATTACATTTATGCAACCAGCTCTTTCGTCTCTAATACGTGTTTTGTCCGATAAAGGCTAATCAAGCTGGTCTCAAAAATGTCTGCTCGCCTCTGCATTTGCACTTAGGGATACTTACTCATTCATTTGTCAACTAATTTCTTTAAAGTTTTGTAGATCCATTGCGTTCATTGCGTTATCAATCTTTTAGCCGAGTTTCAATATGGGTTCTATCCAATGAACGCTGACCAAAATAACCGAAACAATGGCTGTCGCATGTACGCCACTCTAATTTATAATAAATAATTTATCAACCGATTTCTTTCAAATGTCAAAGTCAGTTTTTGACCAATATATGCGCACAAAAATGGCCACCGAAACGGCAACCGCCTGTTTGTTTCGCAATAAGTGTGGACACTATTATCACATACAAGTCATTTGTCAACCGATTGCTTTCAATCCATATGCATTTACTTTACGTTTGCACTTTTGGTCACAATTACAACTTTCAACGGTGGAGTGGTGCCTGGTGCTTATCTGTAGCTGGACACACCTTGGACAAACTTGAGGTTTTCTTTAGCTCTGACTATCTGTGTGTCGTGAGCCCTTAATTGTTTGTCAAAATTGACCGAGACATATGAATATTCAATGACCTTTTACTCAGTCTTCGTGAATCTTCGTAAAAAGTACGCTTTAGATTGTTGTACAATAACTAATCTGAATGAAATGAAACACAATTCCCCGATAGCCTAGTGGATAGTCGATTGTTTTCAGAACTCAAAAGATGTGGGCTCGAGTCCAGTAGCATCTAAGTATTTTTTTTTCATTTTTTTTTTCGATTTGCTAGTTTCTCTGTCTTTATTCTTGATTTTGTGCACAACTGGATACATTTATTTGAATTTGGCATGCGTTTATGTAACAAATACAGCACCATGAATAACTTCAATAATCTTTGCACACTGAATATCTTTTGAGACTTTTGTTTTTAATCAAAATTAACTTTTTCAAAAATTCTTACATGAACACTATCAGAGTGTCGAATGGTCTGCATCCAGATCAGAACTGACATTCTGTTGGTACTGAACTGGGTCCAAACTATTGGCAAATGCTATCAGCTTACAAGGAAAGAGTGTGGAACTTGGAGAATAATGAAAACAAAAGCGGCTAAATACAAATGAAAGATGTAAAGCTCCTCACAAGATGATATAAAATATACGAACAATACTAACTTAAAATGAAAGCAATTTGACAATAAAATTAAAATGGCTCCTTCCAAGTTTCAATCAAGGTATGCTTGATTTGTAAGTAGTCAACTAACCACTAGGCTATCCGACCATTTGCATTAACGAATTGACATTATCTTCATATTCTCTGTAAAAGCGTGACCAATGTCGGAATACTGCACGAAAATTCACGAATATCACGAAGATTTTTACGAAAATTAGTCAGTCTAAGGTCAATTTTGGCAGACTATACCTTGTTTCATCATAGTATGTTAATTTGATTATAGTGTTTCTCCATGATGATACATTGCTTTAGTTAGAAGGCTTCCATGGGAGCTGAACATTTCTTGTACTTCAACAACAGCAGAATCTAGGGCGAATATTTGGTATCCGTAAATGCATTTGAGCCCCCAGTGCCATGGGCTGCTGTCCGTTCTAAGGCGTCGGTTCTGTTGTTGATGGCTTTTTGTTTATTGTTACTCCCATTGTGGGAGTCTGTAATTGTTCTGTGTTTTTCTGTACGTTACTTTATGTCCAATCATCTTGATTGGGAAGAGAGAGCTGGTTGCTTTGTTTGGTTTGTCTTCCTGATGTCTCGTGATGGTTGTGTGGCTCTTCTTCTCGGTGCAATGGGTTTGTCTGCGGTTTGTGATTGTGGTATTTTCTGACCATACTCACTTACTATTTTCAATGTGCAGTATTGCCCATTTGCATGGCTAAACGCATGCCCAACTAGTACGCCACACCCCTCTTGATAAACACCATATACATGTACTGTACCTACAGTGTATGTCAATAAAGTTATACATATGTGCAAAAATCGATATGTATATGGGGTATAATAAGCTTAATCACTTTTACACGATCAAAAAAGTGTGTGTGTGTGTGTGTGTGTGTGTGTGTGTGTGTGTGTGTGTGTGTGTGTGTGCTTTTAAATGCTAAAAACAAATCGTGTACTTGTATGAGTAAAGCTTTAAACTACGATGTGACACAGACTAACATGTCGAACGACTTTCTTCTGTATTCCATTTGTATGCTAATTGTATTGACAATATTATACTGCTATGTTGATGTCACTGTTATATTAACTATACAAATAATATACGTTTATAGCAAGCACATTTGAGCCGCGACATATGATTTCCAACAATGTGGCATTTTGACAAGTGTAGACTCAGACGAGCCTGTGCAGCCTCCTGTTAAGCTTAGAAACTCCAAATGATGTTCGGTCAGTAGCTTAACTATCATACAAGATTCAAGCGACTAGCAATGGCTCTGATCAGACTGCGCGTATGCGCAGGCTGGTCTGAGCCTATGCTGGTCGCAAATACCACATTGTTGGAAATCTCATGTCACGGCTCAATTATACGATTAAAGCAAGCACCCTTTTATTTGAACAATAAATCTTGTTTACAACTAAAAATCCATGCTAGATCAAGGCTTTTAACTTCTTAAATATGGATGGTTTATTTGAAAATTCCAACAGGCAAAAATGCCCATGAGGATACAACATATATACATATACATGGCAAGATACAGTAAAACCTGTGTCAAACGGTCACTCAAATATAGACAAAGCAAATATCTTAATGACAAATGGTAGCTTAATGATGTTCGAAAGTATTGTAGAATGCTCCCCTTGGAGCATTCTGCAATACTTATGACCTGCATTAAGCGATATTTGGTCTTGAAAACTAATTATCCGTCTTTTTGAGAGTGGCCGTTTTTAATGTATATTGCAGTTAAAACCAGTTTTCTTAATTTCAGTTCAAACATTATTTGATTAAATCACTATTGCATAAATATGAACACACTTAAAAGAAGGTGTTGAGGGCAATTCAAAAAGTATTCGACCTCATCTAAATCGATATTTCTATACTTTAGCATCAATACTGTTGACGGGCCAGCCAATCACCACTCATCTACACTGAACACCAGAAGCCACACACTCTGCTACATTATCCCCTAACTGCAACAATATTTCCTTGGACATTTTAAACTGGGACCGCTCAATACACTGAAAAAAAATTCTAATAGGCCACTTGTTAAACGCAATATTTCTAATCCAGGGCTTATAACATTGAAATAATGTGTTGCCTATAAATGTGCAGTTCAATTGGCAAAAGTTTATCGTTTTTTTTTTCAGAATATTTGTCATTCAAACCACGGTTTTTTGTTTAAAAATTCACAAATATGCTTTTTGAAGAAAAATGATTTTGATTGAAGGTTTACATCAAATTTAAGTTCAGTTGGTAATAGACTGGTCTAGTCGACTTCAAAACACACCAAACACTTGAAAATTCTATAACAGTAGACTTTTTAAACGTTTTTTAAAATATCACATTTTTGAGATTTTGAAATTCATTTGTAACTTGTGCAAAAAATGTTGTATGCATTTTATTTTATCTGAACTATATAGCCCAAACTGAATAGAACTTGATTCGTCCATTTTGTGATGACAAAAATTTCACTGCTGCTGCACACTTCCGGTTTGAATGTAAAACATAAAAAGTCAATTTGACGGAAATTTGCATTTTTTTTTTCAATTTCCAACTAGAATGGTGGCGTTTAGTAGTAATACATAATCGCTGAAAATTCCAATACCGTATCACAGATAATAAGGCGCACAGAACAGTGCGAACTTTCTATGTAAACTGCATGTAAAAAGCTAAATTTCAATGATTTAGTTGCTTGTAGCGTTTGTCATCATGCTATTACGTAACAGAAAAGAGAAGGCTGATTGAAGCGAATCATTTGAAGCGTGTTTGTCTTTAATCACGGCAGTCAGAAACATTTTCATACAAACAAAATTACAAATGGATGACATCTCTGTGGATATGTCATATTGTATGAAAAAATGTGACTTCTTGAAATGAGGGTACCTTTACTCTAGTATCGTCTGTGGAAGACGTACCAGTCATTTTTAAATGAAATGCAGAGTTTTGGCAAGGCATTGGCTGATTTATATAAGCATGAAATTTGTATAACCGAATCCTACTTTCAAAACTAACATAAAAATGTAAGGTGACCAATTAGAAATTTTGACCATCCTGACGTAGCTGTTTCAAAATGTATGGAAAAATACATTGCTGCCGAAAGGGGCTTACTTTTTAAATTATTAATACGTTCAGTTTAATTGAAATTGATTGCTTATATATGATGATACATGTACATTGAATAATTGATGAATCAAATAATTTTATTCATTTAACAATTACATGGACGGTGTGTTCCGAATGAGTTTATTGCCCCCCTGTGGTGCACTGTCACTTGTACATTAAAGGTGAACACCAGCTATTGTCCTTGGTTCACTGATTTAGGCACTAACGGGGGAAATAGACCTACATTGTAGGTGCATTAAAACTTGATTGTCTTTGAAAGACAATTTATTTAAAAACTTATGCGGCTAATTTTTATGCGCATTATTTCCGCGTCAGAGAACAGGTAAAATTGTCTGGGTCCAGTCTTTCGACCATTTATGGATTCGGATCAACACAGCTTTCAGAAACTCTGATGTGTTCATGACAAAAAAATAGTTAAAATGTATCCGCAATATATATGGTCCTTTTATCAGAACTGATCGTCTCCGTACCAATGGCAGATAAATGTAGCTCAGATGAAATCAAATGGTGCAAACAATACCCTGGTTACAAATACGAAAGTGGCTGAGTCTCTTCTATATGTACGGTTATCTAAAGTGGCGCACGACCTGACCTCGTGGCCTAGTGGTTAGCGCGTCTGGCGACGAAAGCAGAGAACCCTGGATCTATACCTGGATGGTCATCTATTTTCAGTGTGTGTTTTTTGTTTGTATTTTTTTGCATTTTAATGTTGTATTGCTTCATACTTAGGCTAGTAAAATGGCATCATCAAAACGACCAAAATGGTCATTGGTTAACTTTTTGATATGAATTATGCATGAAACCTACGGGGGTGAGGTTAAATTTGGCCCTCCTGAAAGAGAATTAGGTCCGTTACCCCAGATTGTTTTTTCTTTTTTCTGAAAGGTATCATAATATTCCATGAAATAGAAATAAATCCTTAAGATTTTCAACACCAAATTTTTAATATATGATTTATTCTAAAAACAAACTCCAATTTTCGTCGTAGTATCTTGTCAAAGCTCGGATAACAAATAAAATTGCACATTTACTAAAAGGTTTGAGGTCATGGGCAATAATCTAAATTGATAGAAAGAAGCTGGCTGAAGATTGCAACACTTTGAGCTCGATAATTAGGACTAGACTAGTGTTATTCTTTCATCTGTTTAGAAAAATGGTTAAATGCTGTAAATTTCCTGGTGAGATTATGTACAAATCAGCACGGTGACTTATCCTTTTTATTTCGTAAATAGATAGCCCATACATAAATAAAACTGTTTGCAAAGTATTGAACATATTTCTACATGGGATGTATAAAGTAGCATAATTTGATATTTTGCATTCTAGTCTTTATCCTAATTTCATTAGCTGTGCAGCTTCATGAAGACAAATAACAACTTTGAATAGAAATTAATGAATTTATCACAACATAAACATGTTTATAATTTTTGTATAATTCTAAGTTTAATTCTAAGTTGGACAAAAATAAATGTATAGTTATTTTGAAGAGGTAATTATTGTTTTTCTTTTTCTTCCTAATGATAATAAGAAGAAAAATAAAAATAAATAAATATATATTTGTTTTCTTTCATAAACTGAAAAAATGTGATGGTATGTATTAACCATATTATCAAGGTTAAAATCAGAAATCAGTGTGATCAAGTGGTTTCCAACAAACATAATTAAGGGCGAATCAATTCGGGCCACTACAATATAAACAATTACTTTGGTGGCTCCAGCTTCTGTCCTTTCTAAATTAGTGATTATGTTGTAATTGTTGTTGTTGTTGTTGTTGTTGTTATAAATTCCCTGTAAGGGCCCAGTGATGTGTGCTTTTATGTAAGGTCTTGGTTGTGTTATGTTATTCTTTGTGTTCTGTCTTGCATCACAACTTATATTATACTCCGTTGATGTAGAAGTGATGGTGCGCCACAATGGGAAATACACTCATTAGGAACACACCGTCCATGCTTCTGTTTTAGGAATAAATTTAAGCCCACATAGAGGATTCATTATCAGTGACCTCTCATATTAACTGCACTGTTGCACGCTGACTTGATAAACTTCGGCTAACTCACGGCATGCGTCTTTATCAGATCATTATGACGTTGCACCTTTTGAATGACGTCACCAATGGCGCTGAATCGACACGAAAATCAATAATTACGTCATAATCGCTAGTTTGAATAATGAACCAATGGGTAAATTGATAAAATGAATACCAGGTTAGCGTCTTTTGATATCAAGTTTACCATGCTCAGCTTCGACAATGCATGTTGAATCGCTCAGCAAGCCTCGCGATTCAACACGCGTTCTCAAAGCCTATGGCCATATGGTGTCCTGGGTCAGAGAGTGTACTTGATTGTGTATCGATTCCTGATCTTTTCCCTCTTCCTTATTGTGATTATGTGGGGAGAGTGGGTTTCTTTTATCATCAAATTCATGTTTTTACTGTACAAAAGCAAGTGAGTATGATCAGAAAATACCACGATACCACTTTATACTCGCGGCATAAAAATTTGGCTAGTTTGAAAGACTATAGTGCGTACAGGAATTCAGTGAACATCGCCTTTTTGCGTTTATTATTATAATATGTGCAGACTAATCGCAGAATAAACATCAGAATTTAACATGTTTAATACATCTATACACCGCCTAATTGGTGATATGTTTTCGTTACCAAAGGTATTGCCATATGGGCTGTGATATGATGGAATTTATCCTCATTTGAGCATCTGCATTTTTTTTAGTTTACCCTTAACGCACCTTTGTATGGATCACTGCCTTTAGTTGACTATCGATGAATAATTATACAGTTTTATAAGACGAAGTAAATTGTTAGGAGAAGGGTTTCTTATCATATCAAAATAGTTCCGACAAATGCAAATTATGGCCATAGTTTGGGCTCATCAAATTTTGGCATACACGAAAATCTTGAGGCCATCCCAGTGGGTACCCATCCGCTTGTTGCGTTAAAATGAATCGCTGTGTTCCGTTGTTCCTCAATTCAAAATCTTGATTTTCTGTGTTCCTTGCTCATTGAAAGTTTTATCCCTCTGACCATCAGATTTTAAACAATTTCCCAGCTTGTTTTATTTATTTAATTAAGCTTTCTATCTGTTTATTTCTGACACCAGGCAATGCAAAATATGCATCGTAATTCCGGGGAACTATAATTGATAAGAGAAAAAGATCACAGTGCTCACCCAGTAGGCGCGATCCAAGTGAAAATAGACCCATCCAATAAAGATAATGCTCGTTCAGCCCTTTAACAGTTGAGGTCAGAAAGAGAAACTAGTGATGGGATGAGAATGTACTTGGAAATAGATTGAAGATATATATCAGCTGATGTCATATTTTGTGTTTGTGGTCAATCTATTTTTCGGGGGTGGCTGAAAAATAAATTTTCATGTGAAGTGCATCATAGGCTATAAATGATGCACCCTAGCCCCTGAGCTGGGCGGGGATAGCCTGGCAAATGCGCTGTGATTTTACTTAAATACATTGTCTCCATAATGCGGAGGAAATGTAGGTGTTTGATAGACATAGGCAACCATGGCAGTACAGTATTATAACAGATTGGGGGTAGAACTGTCATGGTTTTGCCAGTTAGCTGTCCCCACAGTGTGGTGGCTACTATGGGAAACTGCAGAAACAAAATCAAAGTCCTCGATATTCCCTGGGGCTGGGGGCAGGGCAGTGGTCACAAATGACTAGTGCATAAAAGCGAAATAAATTATGCCTACCAGTCATTTGTAACGACGCCCTAGCCGGACAAATGAGCTGTTGGTACAGGGTCATGCCAGGGACCTGCAGCCAGAAAACCAAAGTCCCTGCCGTTCCCCCGCTCTGTGGGCTGTAGTTACGATTGACTTGTGTATTAGCTGATGTAGAGCACAGCAAAATGATGTGACTCCCGTTCACATATTGGATGAATAGCTTCCTCATTATTATCTGTTGCACTTGTAATATTTGTCCTAGAGCTGTCGAGCAAGCAACAGAAATATACGAGGCCACGACGCGAGAAAACCCATCATCTTGGTTACTGACAAAACGAGTCTCAAACCAGTCTCTTCGGCTTAACAGACTAGCAAAAAAAAATTGAAATTCCAAAAACCAGATAACAAAGTTGCTGATGAGACTGCGCGGATGCGCAGGCTGATCTGCGCCTTTGTTGTAAGTAACAACAAATCACCGAAGGCAGTTTTTCTCAGTCGCAGTGCAATTGCTAGATGTCATTTTACCATGCCATGAACGCTTAGAAAGGAAGATGCGAAATTTGATTTTCGTGAAATATGATGTGGCTCAGACAGAATTGTTATTTGCGCAGTCTCTACAAAGTATTTGCAGTGTGTATGTATACCCACCAAGAGTTATCCTGCTGGTGACCGTTTCCTTTATCATACAACCTGATATACGGAAGTAAACATGGTAATCATTGAACTGTATAAACCACGTGCTACCCATATGAAATACATTGGGGGGAAAATTAGGAGTTTTCTAAATCGAAAACGACTAAGTTATCTTATTGTACAAGAGATTCCAGACTTATTTTCCAAATTTAAATGTTTAAATATGCAATTGTATATTAGGCGGTGATATGCTATATGCATGTGCAAAATTTCAGTTCGAAATGATATCATTAAAGACATTTTAAAAAAGAAAAACGATGTCCACTGAATTTCTGACAGCACATTAACATATTGGTACTGTTTAATTGTGGCGGTTTCGCAATTTAGTGGCCGTTTTTAAAGTGATTTTCTATTCTTATAGGGACTGCTCTTAAAGGAAAGAATATGGTCCCTATATTCTGTCCTGAAAGAAAACCTTCTTGCGAGACGATGTATCCGCTTCATTGAAATATACTGTAGCGTTCAAAAGTTGCTTTATCTGTTCATTGCAGCCTTGTGGTTACCTGCTTCGAAAGGGCCAACCTCTTGGCTCTAGTATATGTGATGTTTGCTTGCGTTTTTGTCACTGTCCAAAGTGGTGTCCTGGGCCAGGTGTGGTATTTGATTTTATCGATACCAACATACTATGAATGTGTGTCCGTGTATTGCTTATTGTTTAACTGAATTCAAAAAAGTATTTCGCGGTCTCATATTTTGGCGATTTGCGTTACCGCCAGTAGCGTGAAATAACAAATTCCGCCAAATATAGGTGAGTGTTTTGCAGTATGCCATGCCATTGTTTTTCGGTGTTCCAATGTCCCTTATTCTTGGTGATATAGGCTAGTCTATGATCTATGCTTATGGAATGTCCTGGTTATAGTCACTGGTTTATAGAGAATACTAGGTATGAGTCTTTTGATATCAAGTTTACCAGGCAAGGATTTGAGAACGCTGGTTGAATCGATTCGACATGCGGTCGCAATGCTGAGCCTGGTAAACTTGATATCAAAAGACGCAAAACTGTTATTCTTTTTATCAGTTCATCCATTGATTCACTTTTCAAACTAACGATTATGACGTAATTATCGATTTAAATGTCAATTTTGGGTCATCGTCGACGTCATCCAAAAAGTGCAACTTCATCATGACCTGATGAAGGCCCATGCCGTGAGATATCCAACGTTTATCAGGTCAGTGTGCAACAATACAATTGATATGAGAAGTAACTGATAAAAAACGATATTATTCCAAACAATCCTCTGTAGATTTCATAATCTTGACTTATTTATTTCGCTTTCGCCCTTGACAAAATGTCATATAGTCAACGTGCCACAAATGTTTGATGATTCAATTTCTAGCCTTATAAAGCTCTCTTCTGACAAATTATACTTCCATTTTCACAGCATCATAAGCCTCTTTAAAGCCTATTTTATGGATATTGATTTTACAAGGGCAATCATGTTGCGGAATCAATTCACATATTGCAACTTGCTTTGAAAATATACACATATCTTTTCTCTGTCCATCCGAACCCATTCTCTTACCATTCTTAATAATAACATATAGGTCAGCTCATGGTACATGTATTTTGGTACGTATCGCATGTGTGAAGACGCTACCCGTATACATGCATGTACAAGTATCTTGTATAATTAGAGGCATACTCCTTTGTCTGAGCCATCATCTACAAAGTGTATATCCTAATAGATGTTATTGAATGCGAACAGTGAAGGCTCTGGCTAGATTGCGCGGATGCGCAGTCTCGTTTGAGACTTCGATGCTCGCATATACATGTAGCGGCGACAAACATCTTTATCAGATTACCCTTATTTTAACTGCATTGTTGCATGTTGACCTGATAAACGATGCCGATCTCACGGCAGGTGTCTTTATAAATATATCAGGTCATGATGACGTTGCAATGAAATTGAATCGACCCATAAACGATAATTACCTCATAATCGCTATAGCAACTTATAAACTGATAAACATTGTACTATGTTCGCGTCTTTTGATATCAAGTTGTCCAGGCTCGGCTTCGAGAAATCATGTTGCATCGTTCGGCATGCCTCGCGCTCGAAGCCTTGCCTGATAAACTTGATATATAAAGACACTCACCTAGTATTCTCTATCTGAGCCGTGACATGAAATCTTCAACAGAGTGGTATTTGCGACCAGCAAAGCCTCAGATCAGCCTGCGCATATGTATAGTCTGATCGGAGCCTTTGCTAGTCGCTTGAATACTATATGACTGTTAAGCTACTGACTGAACACCATTTCGAGTTTCTAAGCTTTAAAGGGGTTTGCACATGCTCGTCTGAGTCTACTCTTGTCAAAATGTAACATTGTTTGAGATCATATGTCGCGACTCAATTATATCTCATGAGCTGGTCCGATGGTAGATATTTAGAATTACATTGATACATGTATGTTTGTTGTTTGATTTGATTTTTACGTCCCATCAACAATCTTTCAGTTAAACAGGGATGTGCACATAGCAGAGTGCGTCAATGTTAAATTTTACCTATCGTAATGCTTTTCATGTGCAAGCCAGATTTGGTATGAATTAATTGTTAGTTTGACTGCACTATGATGCGACGTTGCTGATGACGTCACACGGGTACATACATGTCATGTACATCATCCAGCACCAGACTGCAAAGTCAGTTGAAGCTTTTTTGATTATTTTTTGTGTTAAAACTGCGGCGTGTATGATACCATAACCAGCACTGCAGTTTATAGACCTTTTTCTAATTAAAAGAACTTGATAACTTCAATATTTTGAAAATAAACGTCAAATTTGAACATCAGTTTACAGCTCCTTTTCAGAAACATCTCCATAAGTTACCATTATGCACACTTTCATTACTGATATTGACTACATGTACTTACACTGACAATCATGTGGGGGAGACCTTTTGATGTAATTCATGGCAGGAGATATGCTTCCATGTGATCGAGACCGTCTTAAAAGTTTACGTTAACGTCACTTGTTCAATACAAAAGAAACGTGGTATATGCGTAATTTATGCTTAATCTGTCATTTGTATATGCCCTTAGCCTTTTCAAACAGAACCAGATGGAAGAACATGAAACTTTGAAAGGCCCAAGATGTTGAATTTTAATGCAAGACTATAGTAATCAGAGTGGGTGTGCATGTCGGTATCTTTAAAGGAGTGTTAATTGGAACATACCGAACTATCAATCCATTTTGAATCGTTCAGTGATGAATGTGCAATCGTGAAAGAAGCCCTGACGGATATCTGTTGAGGAATCAAAACTAACGCGGGCTTACTTGCAGCAGCATTGGTTACTGTAAAATCGACCACCCCTGTCTTAAAACGGATACTTTTTTCAATTCCTTGAACTAAATTTACAACCATGAATTTTCTAGGGCAGACTAAAAGCTGGATAGACTATGATATGCAATATAAATTATCCCGCTGACATTCGCAGGGTTTGTAAAATAAAGGGTGATGCGTTTTCAAAGTCCCTAAGTATAATACTTATCATTTGGCACAACAATGTTAACAGAGCATCAGTTTTCTCTGCAGGAACTTATCAGGAGCTGCATCTAAAAGGTTCAAATCAGCACGTGACAAATAGTAATAGTATGACCGCCTGTAGTGCTTCTGATCAACTGTCAGAATTTTTATACCCAATGAGCTGAGAGCTGTCTCATTGCAATATCATCCGCAAGAATGGAATGCATTCTTTCACGTGAAGTCCCAACTATACTTGCTATACATCTCTATGTTACTCACCTTTCATCCGTAACAATAGCATTGACTTACTTTTATTTGATCATTTCTGGATTTGCAACAGTTACATGCCTTTCAAGACGGGCGTCATACTTAAAGCTCTGACTGACACGCTTATATTCCGCCACCAACATATGAAGGGGAACCATTCCCTATTGTTGCTACCATATCAGTATAGATATTCTTAGGTACTAGATATGTCTTAAAACATTCAATCACTGCTCTTTCGGCGATTTTCACATTAAGCAAAAGTCACTTACTTTGTTTATTTTAAAGCTTACTCTAACTTCCGCATAAACTGACCAAGCGACACCAGTCCTCGGGTACACAGGGAATAGTAGGATTAAACAACGGCATCCCTGCTTAACTCCTTCAATACAAGACACACAACTTATATATCAGCCATTTTGTACAAACAAGATGAAGGGCCAAACCATACACTAGACACTTACAATAATATATATTGCTATATTTACATTTCCACTGCGAGTCTTTAAATGAACCTTTACATTTGAGATGTGGTTCATACCTTCATGAACAAATCGCTTCAAGCCACACCCACATACGCGCCATTTGAGCTGGCTAACGTCAAGTCCATCCAATAACGTTGCTTGATTACTGACGTTTGTGTGACGTTGAACACGTATCGCCGTGACGTTAAGCGCTGAAATTTGGCGTTTTGGCTATTCCAAACCCTACGTTATGTCTGATTTAATTCAAAATATCTGGAAAACCAGCCAAGCTAGGTTAAAATTGATACTTGACTGATAATATAAAATATCAATATAAGAAATAAATTTAATTTTTGGAATGTTCATGGAATCATGAATACTTCGGTTCTCTTGCAAAGTTAACGTTAAGCCCTTCGGGCTTCACTTACTTTGCACGAGACCCGAAGTATTCATGATTCCATGAACATTCCATAAATTGAATTCACTTCTTAAATGAATGCGCGTTAAATGAAGAAATGAGGCATATAAATAATGAGCATTTTCTCCTGGGTTGGCTGAAATGCATCCACAAATAAGGCAAAATATGCGAACTGATTTTAACTTTTTAATTATTTAAGCTCAGATATAAAAAGATGTCATTTAGAATTTTAATTGAACAAAAGCAATTACTCAGTTATATCACGTGAGATAGAAAATCGAATCAGTAGAGTTTTAATTGAATAACGTGGAAGAATTATTATGCATTTTAAAGTATCAAAACAGCGAAGATTAACTACGTGTATTGCATGTACACTTTACATGTAGTTAAGAGCGCGTAACAAAAAAATAGTTTTCTTATTTCTCAACCAAAACATATGTAGTGGGTACTCAAAAGAACCGACTCAACGAGATGGTTCTTTTGAGCTCCACAAACATATGTTAAAAGTTATGGGTAAGAACATATTTACAATTATACGCTGAAACTTTTGATGTATCTAATCATGTGTACATGTTCTCGTATAGACTTCTGAATTATTGGTGCCCGATATTTGATGCAGTATAAATATACATGTATATAGATCGTTGAGTACCGTGGAGCCCACTCTCTATGCCTCCCCCTCCACTCGAAAATCAATTCTCATGGCTGCCGAAAGTTTCAATTCACTGCTATATACATGTACATGCTATACCCCTATTTCACACAGATCTAGAATCCCACGAATTGCCACGAATTGACAAATTCTATGATTAGTTGCTGAAACGTAATCAGTTCCTGATGATCTTATTTGAATCTTACAGTCCGTAGTCAGCTCAAGCAATTTCGTAATTCAATCAGGAATTCGTAATGTTTAAAAATTTGGCCACGAAAATCTTGGCTTGTTCGTTACATGTTCATAATGCGTTCGTCGACATCGTAACTGAATCGCATTTGATTTGGGTGCGTTCGTAGGTACTCTTAACTCATTTGGGATTTGGGAGAAGCAATGAGTTAGGCAAGCAAGCAATGAGACGAAAAGAGACGGAGAAGAAGACTGTCCCCTATGAGTAACTATCCCACCACATACAATCGAGCCAGTCCCAGAAGTGGAAAAAAAGATGTGGCAAATTCAGGAACACATTCAGCGACTTCCGTGTCAGTGGCTGATGAAGTTGTAAATGGTGATCAAGCGACTAATTCCAAGTCAACGAGTAAGAAGGTCAGGGCCTCTTATCCTCCTCTAACGAAGCAGTCTTGTTCTAGCTATCAGCAGCTGTTTTTATGCTCAAAATATCAGGTGTATAGTATAGTTACTCTATGAGGAATATTCAGTTTGGAAGTGATGCCCTACACTACTGCAGAAACAGCCATACGAGGGTTGTCCCAGAAAGTCGTAGACTTCTTAAATAGCAAGAAAAGTTAACGCGAGAGCATGTTTATAATTTGTAGAAATATTGGACTATCTATTTCTAACATTTTGAGTGTATTAATAACCAAAAAAAATCAAAAGGACGTATTTTTATGGTCATTCTATCTCAGTAAGGTACAATGTATGCGTCACCGGCGCACGTAAAAAATGAAAGAAATAAAATAGTATAATTCATTTTCGATAAGTGGTTGTATCGAAACTAGAGATGATACCCGTTAATCATTCATATTGGGGGAAACGTCATTGAATTGCACGTATTGTCACAAAATTTCAAAGCGATTGCATTATTAACGAACTGACGGCAAACGATCAAAACAAGTCGGGGCGAGCTCGATCAGTGAAAAATGGCAACATCTTACGTACGGGCGGAGCAGCAGAGAGTAATACAGTTATGTTTTGAGTCCAGAATGGCACCACTTGATACTTTAAACTAAGTAAAACAAGACAAATATCACCTGAATATATCACAGACTTTAGTATACAAATTACTTTCGAGATTTCGCGAGGGGACAGCTGCAGCCGAGCGTATGGGAAGACCGCCACTTAGAAATACTGGCAAATGTACGGAAGTTGAAATTAGTCGTCAGCAACGACAGAAGACAAACGGTGCGCTACCTAGCTGAGATAACAGGTTGAGGGAATCCTACGGTGCATATGATATTAAAATCAAACTCGAAAATGGCACATGCATCTGCAAGATGCATTCCGCATTTACTATGGGAAGATGATTGTGGACATAACTTAGCTAGTTACAATTGTAAACTTTCCGACGTCCTTAGTAATTCAAATGGCGTGCGCCGGTGGGTCTTACCTTAAGCTGGAAAATGAGTGCACAAACTTCATTATTAGATATTTCTCCTTAAAAATGTGCATGGTAATGCAGAAATAATAGAAGAGTTCACAAATAAAATTTGATTGCAATAGACCATATCGTTTTCTTGTTATATAAAAAGTCTACGACTTTCTGGGACAACCCTCGTAAATAAACCATAACTATCACCATTTTAATAACGGCCATTTAAACCATCATTATTAATTGGCATGAAATAGTCAGCTAGATATTAACTATGCCATTAACTGACCAATTAATTCCATAAACATCAAAATAATGCCAATAATTATTTTAAATTCCCATAAGTTTTTCTCAAATAAATGGGCATTAACTTTTTTTCAATATGATATATTTACAGACATTAAAAAAGTTAAATCATTAATGGCCATAACTCAAGAATAATGACCATTTAAGGCGACATAATTAATGGGACATTATGTTTTGTTTTCTTTTCATGGGAAAAAAATGGCCATTCTTTCTCTCCTTTGAGTTAATGGGACAAAACTACTGGCCATTAAGAAAATCAATGTCATTAATGGAAAAAATGTTAAGAGTGTTTTTATATTTATTGGAAAAGCACGGCAATACATTTCCATTTGACAACCATTAGTTACCACTAAGATTGAATTGTTTTGCGATTGTTCAATAATAAACAAACGGAAAAGCAATCTCTGAGACCAGCAGACCGATTGAAATCAAATTTCATCTGGAGCATCATTGGGGTGTGGGAAATGCTGCATAAGGTTTTGTGCCAGATCGTGTTATGACTCATTTCTATATAACAAAAAAATGATTTTATTTACGATGATAATGGTTTATTTAATATTAATGAGCATGCACATGCAATTTAAAAAAAAATATATTATAATGGCATACTGAAGTACGGTCTTGAGCGGCGACTCCAAAACACACCAAAAGTTGATTTCAATACCTATTATCGCTTAATGCAGGTCAAAAGTATTGCAGAATGATCCAGGCAATACTTTCGACCTTCATTAAGCTACCATTATCCAATAAGACCTTTGTTTTGTCTATTTGTAACTGTCCGCTTAAGGCAGGTTTTACTGTATCTTTTTTATTTAGGTAAAAAGTTCAAAATCATGAAACATTTTCACTTTAAGAAAAGTACCACAAACACATGAGGTGGTCCATTGTGATGCGATATAACGGACATCTGTGAATAGCGCAGGTGATCTATTTGGTTTTACGAAATAGTTCGATCCACGAGTATCAATAAGACGTATATTTGAGACATCATCAGTCTACTACCGTTTATGACAATGTGACCTAAAATAATTCCATGGCTTAGCAGGGCTTCTCTCCTAACAATATCATTTATCTAATGATGTTTATCTGAATATGATCTTACCCACGAGCTATACAATGCGAGTGTGTACTTCCGATAATTACGTTATATTATCTTCATGACATTTTGTCTTCTTACTTCGAGCCGCACCTTGCAAATAATAAGAGCAATATATTATTTTTGTAACATATAAATGGTATTGATTGTTCCTAATTAAAAAAACAACAACATTTGTTGTATGGCAATAGTTTGAATTATTTTCATCAATGAGCCAGATTGATGTAGGTGAAAATACAAAAAAGTATGAGTAGTAAAGCTAGAAACGAAATACTATAATTCCGAGAATTTGATGTGTCGCCTGGGAAAAACAGAAGTCAAACAAGGCAAATTCATCGAATTTATATCCCCATTGAAGGGTTATTTTAGAGAAACGTATAAATCACAAAACATTAATACCATTTCTCCGACCCTTAGTTTACCTTGGGTATCATACAGATCATAGTCAAAAGCATATCAACCATGTTTCAGTGCTTAGTTCAATCAGAAATAAACTTATCTGTACAATTTCAATATCAATCTGACCCAGAGGCAGATAATTGATATGCAACATGACTAATTTCAGAAAAAATGTTTTGACTTTTTGACCCCATCTGGGTTTGAGGGTGTGTGTAAGTCCAGAATATGTGCTTGCATGGTGATTTATGTTCCGTTTCCTTTAATTTGATATCCAGCATGACTTATTCCAGTAAAAATATGTTTTGGCCTTTTGACCCCACCCAGGGATCAAGGGTGTGTGTAAGGAAAGAATATGTGTTTGCATGGTGCTCTACACTCTATTCCTATTAATTTGATATGAAAATATAACTACTTTCAGGAAAAAATGTTTTGACCTTTGATCCCAGCTCAGGGGTCAAGGGTGTGTGAAAGGACAGAATGTGTGATTGCATGTTGCTGCATGCGCCATCCCCTTTAATTTGATATGCAACACGAACATATTCTGAAAAAGTTGAATTTTGACCTTTTAACCCCACCCCCTAGGGTCGGGGGTCTACAGGCAAACTATTTGCTATCATGTTGGTGCATGCGTCATTCTCTTTAACTTGATATTCTGAAAAAGTTGAATTTTTGGCCTCTGCCCCATCCCCTAAATCCACCGAGGGGTGGAGTGGGTGGGGGTTAGACGCAGGGCATCAAACTATAATCCCGTTTGAGATGTTTCATATTTATTGTACCTCTGTTTGCCTGCGAAATCTCAGTAAAAAATATTGACAACTGAATGAGTTATTGCGAAATTTAAATATTTGACCTTTGACCCTCCATAAAGGGTCAAGGGGCATGGATTAAATTTTAATCACTGCCATGCTTATCTACAGGCACTGGGTAATCATGGCCTATAATGAGAAAGTGTCAGATATAATAGCTTTGGGGAAATGTGAAGTTTATCACACAAACTGTCAATATAGCTTTTGCATTAGCATAAACCTATAAAAAAAGGCCATAACTCAGTCAACATCCAAATTCGAAATTGACCTTATTTTATGATGCTCTACCATTCTGTAGACTTTGAATGAAATTGTTGCATCCCTAGTCATTGATCAGAAACTACAATTTAGCCAAAATCTATATCAAATAAGAGTCATAACTCAGTCAAAATTTTGCGGATGACTTCCTTTTTTGAACCTGACCTGTATTTTATGATGTTCTAACTTTCAGTAAACTTTGAATGAAATTGATGCAACCCCTACAAAAGTTATTGATCGGAAATCAAAAGTGTGACGCCTGGACGACGCCGACGATGCCGACGCCAATGACCGCAGGCGACACAAAAAGTGTGCACTTTTACTTCAAGAGATGCAATACATGTCAAATTCAGGGCAACACGTTTAACTGTCTTTTATTACTGTATACAATTTTATATAACATACTTGTAAGTATTTTGGTCACAGGGGACTGGCTACCTAAACAATATGCAATCTCTTCTTATATACTGAGATAGGCTTTGAATATACAATGGATCTACGTTCAAGGGCTCTTGTCTGATTTACGCGACAGGTTTTGAAAAGAAAGTAAATGGTGTACATAGTATTTTAACAAATTGAATGTTAAGTTGATTCTTGGACTGATGGTTAAAAACCATATGAGGATGCTTTACTCCATTGGACATTTCGTTTTCAGTTTGTGGTCTGTAATATATCATGTTTATGGATCATATAATATTATATGTTTGATGTTGCAATGACATTTGGCGTGCCCCTTTGAACATGAGCCCGCTAGTTAGGCATACACAAGTCCAAAACAAATCGATCAGTTTTCCTGGAAACCCGAAGTCTTACCGATTCGAATTATTTTCAGCTATGCGTCAGAACCAAAATATTGTCAACAACGTCGACTCCTCAGTACACTAAGCTCGTACTTACATTTTTGTAACATTATCCATTATCCTCAATTCATACTTTTCCCAATAACACTCCATTTTATTCTAATTCACTGCTATAAGCAACGGATATCTTTAGGACATTTTGCAGAATGTCTTGACATGATTCCACTCTCGACAACAATAAACCTGACTTTGGGTTTATCAACAAGTATATTCGGTGAGGCAGAAGACATATATAATTATAAGCTAATCACTGTAGGTGTTTCAAACACAGCAGATTCTAGGACGATTAAGTTACACGGTGGCTGTTCTCGTGTTTAGTATTGGGTTTGTTTTGTAGATTTTATATAATTGCCAGTTTGGAAACCATCGTATAGCAATAGACAACTTTGGCTGGACACACCGTGGTTTAACTTAGATTTTTCTTTAGCTCTGACCGTCTGTGGGTTAAGAGCCCTTTCCGTTGTTTCATAACATGTCTGATGATACATCGCATATGTTAGATAGAGGATCTTACATGAGTGCTCCTCTTGTTGCAGATATAGAGGATCATACTTGAGTGCTCATGTTTTATTGAATTTATTAAACGAGTTGGGGAATGGGGTAAAGGGATAGAGTGCGAGGCTTGCCGAACATTGATCTCTTTTTCGCAACGAGTTTAATAAACTTGATAATACAAGAATACGAATGGTAGATTCTATTTATCATATGACATTAAGGTTACTTAGAAATCTCATTTCTGGCGTAAAAATGTTATAAATTTGTCATCATGTTCGCAACGTGATTATGGACGTCATAACGTTTTCCGAAAATATGTAAACAACTACATGTAATTCAGTCTAGTGGTTTATCGATTTTAATGCATGACGTTATTTTACTCCCAGAAGCTTTCGTGTGAGCTAAACATATTTTATTTGTTTAACAATAGCAGTGGATGTTTGGCTGTATTCCTAAGATTATTTTTGCCTCTTTTTTCGCAGTTTGGACTCAGTCATTTTGGGGCTAAAAGCATTTAGACACCGGCTATCTTGTGAACGCAGTTGCTCCTACAGTTTTTAGATCGTTTCGAAACTTTGCTGGTGTTTGTGTCCAGGTCTGACAATGTGCATGACATTTAGCTGTAATTCTGATATTATTGTTTGTTACTTTTAGACACTGGGTATCTTGTAAACGCCACTCCTCCTACATTATACCCGATTTCTTTTAAATTTTGCAGGTGTATTTGTCAAGGTGAAAATATGTATGGAATTTGGCTGTATTCCTTAGATTAACATTTTGTCATATGGTTTCGCAGTTCAGACTTTTGGGCTTAAAGCCTGGGTATCTTGTGAAAGCAACTCCTCCTACAGTTTTATCCTTATCCTTTGGAAACTTTGCATGTGTTTTTGTCAAGATCTGAAGATACGCATGACAATTGGCTGTAATCCTCAGATAAATAGTTTATGTGACCGTTTTCGCAGTTCAGACGTAGTCATTGTTGGGCTTAAAGCAAATAGGCACTGGTATTTTGTGAATCCAACGGCTCCTACAATTTTACTTGGATCTTTTTAAACCTTTGCAGCTGTTTCTGTCTTGGTCTGAAGATGCGCATGTGATTAGATTTAACATGGTTTATATTACAATGGAACTAATATATGATAGTTAACTTTTTCCCAAATGATGGATTGGTCGCGCAATAGTCTACTGCATTAGTTAGATATCTTTGCTGGATATGAAATCGAGTTTTTGTACTTTAAATACCATTATTTTAGTTTGAAATTGCATTTAGTAACATTTGGATCTTTCTGACACCAAAGAGGGGTGGAGGGGGAGACATCTGTCTTTGTAGAAAAATAAATTATATTTGTCTATTGTTGTCACATTTTTGTGCCTTTTTGTGTCTGGTCCTTGTTTCTCAATTCTGTACTTAGTGCCTTTGTAATTGTTAGCTGGAGGCTGATCTGTGCTATTTGATTGTGACAATTACTTGTCAGACCCAATTACTTTTTAAAGAAGATCATCTTCGAAAATGGTGGGCGACGGACGGACGGACGGACGGCGGACGCACGCAAAGAATGCCATTAATACTAATAAGTTCACCATGTGAACCAAATGGCTCAGGTGAGCAAATAATTACCGTATCGCCCTTTTGGACTAAAGCCAGTGTTAATGCTATGTTGTACTTATTAATAAATGAAATACCATTAAAATATGGGAGATGAAAGTAGGAAAGGCAAAGATCAGGATGCGATACACTCAAGTACCACCCAGGATACCGTATGGGGAATTGACAAATACATATGAAAACATTACACACAGGAGAGCCAAGAAGTCAGCCTTTTCCAGGCCGGATAACCACACGACTGCATTACTCTGACAAGACAATATAGCAATGACAAACACAAACAAAAAGATCAACAAAGAAGTACCGCCTTGGCATGGTCATTAAGAAAATTACTGGAGGGCTTAAAGTAATTCCACGGTACCAAACTCATTCCTTATTTCTGATGTGGATCAAGACGACCCAGGGGGGGGGGAACTCTAATTTTTTTCTGCATACGTAGGCTCGGACCCAGCATCTACTGTTCACCCCAAAAAATATCAGAAATTTGAAGCACCCCAAAAAATATTTGAAATTTTTGCAAATCCAAAAAATATCCCGATTCTGTATATTTACCTTAAGAAAAGACCCTAAAATACACAGAAATAACCCCTAAAACTCGTCCAATTTTGGGATGACCCCAAAAAAATATCCACAAAATGTTCATACCCAAAAAAATATTAATTTTTCTGAAAACCCCCAAAAATATTCAAATTCAAAAATTTGACCCCAAAAATGTATGTATGAAAATATCAGAGTACCCCCTGGGGATCAAGACACATATATGTTTGGTCCGAACTTACACAAGAATAATCTCCAAGTACATATAAATCAAGATATAAAAAAGGAGATAAAACAAAGATAAGGACTCAACATTACATACAACTGAATATTGGAGCAGTAGAAATCAAACAGATAAACCCCGGTGGGCCCGACAACAGACACAGCATCAGGGCAAAAACCTCTCGTGGATAGATAAGTCTTTAAGTCGGAACCATCATAGAGTCTGAGGCCCGACCAGCCGGCAAGCAATTAAAGAGGAAAGCAAAGTTGCCAACCATGAATGGGTTGACCACCAAGCAATCAATTTGTTGCAATACATTAATGTTATAACCACTCGTTTTATAATGATAAATTATTATAATAAACTAAGCTGAAAAATTAGTAGAACCAACAATTTTCTTTTATGTATACACTATTTGTCGCCATAAAACAGAAAGTCCCTGGCGCATGAGAGATTTAAGTCCAACATGGAATTTATATATCAGATCATAGTACCTGCGATAAAATTTTGAAAAAAAGTTTTGCGAAGTTTATGATTTAAGAAGTTTCTGAGATAACAGTTTATAACGAGTGTTAAATTCAGCAACATGGCTAGACGCTTTAGCAAATCGGATGCATTGAGAAATATAAACTCTAATGAATGTAGAGCGAGGAACATCACCATCTAAAAATGGAAAATTGACTATTCCAAAATCAAAATTGTCACGTTTATCGTATATTTTGGTACACACAATATCATTAGAAATGGTCAAATGCAACCCCAAAACACGGCTTTGGTATCAGAGATATTGACTTTATTAAATCGGAGCTCTGAAGGGTATATTTGACTTACCATATTGTCAAATGTTTATGTTTAAAATACCATCCAAATAGTGTTAAAAGCGTCAATAATATCAGCCTGTTTATCATCAGAAAGAGACATAATAAAGTCCCTCTCACAACAAAAAAAGAATAAATCTTCTACTAAGGGAGCACAATAAGTGCCCATTGAAATCCCTACAACTTGTCTATACAACTTAGTGCCAAATTATATAAAAAGGTGTCCAACAAAAAGGTCAGCGCATCATATACATTTTGACAAGACAATGCATGGTATTTTTCCGCTGTTCTGACGTACAAAAACGCGTTTCTCTCGATACATGCAAGCTAAGGAGAGCCTTCTCTTTTTAAGGTTCTTTCAATTAGATCAATACAATTAACTTAAATTAAGTTATGAGGTAAAGTCGTGTGAAGAGTTGATAAACCATACGTAGACAAACAAGTTGCGTCGAAATCCCTAGCTTTAAGTTTATATAATACTTCACCAGAATTTTAATAGACCAAGATAGAATCTTGCCAGATTTGAAAAGACTGATTTGATCAAAACAAATAAATACGATTATTTTATGCGATTAACGAGCTTTCTACCTTGGAAACTTACATGCACTTCCATACTACATATCAAGGCAACATGTTATTGTATCAACAATAAGAATAATATACCTCACAGGGGCGGATCAAGAGGGGGGCAAGGGCTACATGTTTTCTTAGAAAGACTAGTACGTAAAACCTCTAGACGGAATTGGATGGATCCGCTCATGCCTCAAGTTTCCTGTCCCCACATTGTAATTCGTCTTTCTCATACAGAGTGGTACATGTACACATGTACACATACATTTTTGCACACTCCCAATACAAATGCATGTCTTGCAGGTTATAGTTACAATGTAACCCATTTATGCCGAATTGAATTTCCCACTGTTATCAGTTGGACGAGTCAATTTCCGTTTTAAGGGTGGTTGGATTCATTTTATTCAAATTCTAAAAGAAACATTTGTAAGCAAACAGTGGAGACCCTGATCAGACGCCGCGTTCTGTGGCGTCTGATCTGGGTCTGCACTGTTTGCCTATGCCCCACAAAAAGGACGCTAGGTTTATATGCGTTAAACACAAGCCATGTTGTTTAGATTTTAAATCAACCAGCTCAAGAGATGTTGTTACCTTATATATACCTAATGGCAAGTTTTCTTTAAAAACAAATACATGCGCTGCTATTTAAGATGAATACGATGACATTGTCTAACATTTGGCCCGCGCCTTTATTGTCTCTACTTCTTAACTCTGTGTATGCGTGTCGCTGCTGCTCGCGGTTTGCAATAAGTGCCAATATCAAAAGTCTGGTCCAAATATATTTTGATTCTGGAACGCTCACAGGAACTGCTTGGCCCCTCTGTTCGACTCTCATGCGCGGATCCAGAAAGTTTTGTCAGAGGAGGTCCAACTTTTTTAGTTTGATGAGGGGAGGAAGGATTCACATACAATTATTAACGGGCCATCAATGGCCTGCCAGCGAAACGCCATATAAATGGCGTTTCGCTGGTGGGTCGATGATGGCCCAACATGGAATGCTGGCTTGGTAGCTTTGTGATTTTTCAGGGGATCTCAACTAGTATTGCTAAGGAACCCTACATTTTTTTTATAATTTTCCAGGGGGGTTCGGACCCCCTGCCCCCCACCCCTCTGGATCCGCACATGACTCTGGTGATGAAGAGGGAATGCCCTAGACAGAGAGCTTGACATTGAAAATTCCATATACCGCTCATGACTCTGTGGTGAATAAGTGCGTAAACCAGAACGCTTAAGTAATTACGCACATCAAATGGATACTACTGAAAAGAGCAGTGATTCTTATTAATTACGTCCCTTTTCAAAATTGGGAAATAATCTTTGCACTTTTTGATATGTACACACTAGGCTAGAGTCAGGTAACGTCGGACATCAGGTAAATTCGGACAGCGACCTTGTTTGCGTCATACTTTAATTACTGGAATGAAAAAATAAATAAACTAAGCAAACAGTGAAAATCCTGATGAAACGGCTCATAAGGAGCCGTCTCATCTGGATTTCCACTGTTTGCAAGGAGCCGTCTCATCTGGATTTTCACTGTTTGCGAACGTATGTCCGAATTTACCTGATGTCCGAAGTTACCCGAGTTTACTTTATATTTTACACAACTTATCAGATTTTTTTTTCATATTGGCACTGCATTTCAAGGAAAATAATGTTCCTTATATTTAAAGAAACACGTTATATATCTCATTTTAACCTCTTAATATTTTTCGTTTTAATTTACCAGGCTTTATAACCCACGCATAATTATTGGAATGCGAGACTTTCGAATTGAAAGTTCTCTCTTGGACACCAATTAGATACGACGTTCTAGTTTTTTTGTAAGAAAGGCCATATAAACGCCCTATGCGCAAGGCAAATGCATAACACAGTTTTGAGCATCAGACTAGACTGTTGAGCCTACGTGTCGATCTTTGTGAGTTAACATTTAAATTTACACTGACAACTTATATTTAGCTGAAACATGATAATTGTCTCTTTAGCATTGCAGACTGGTTGATGTTTTGCCATTTTGACAGCCAAAACAAGACTGGTTTTCTCACACTAAGGCTCTGTCTCATATTAATGTCCTTCTAAATATAAGCAAGACATTGAGTTTGAATCACCAGAAAGTGTATGAAGACAAACACAAGAGTAGGAACTTCAGCAGCCAAGGTCAAGGCGACCTTTAAGTTGACAAAATCGAGCGTACTTTAATTCTTACTATCGAAACATAATCGTACGAGGGTTGTCCCAGTATATCGTGGACTTTTGTTATAACACGAGACTCTGCACCAGTTATTCTATGATATTTTCAGGATGTGTTAATATACTTATGGGAACCATTGTGTATAAATATGGGTGGAATCGCAGTTTAGATAACACATTTATGAACCTTCACTTGACGGTATGTTGGCGCGAGCGGCGCACGTCAAACATTTTGTAATGAAACTGTTCTAGTTCAAAAGGTAGTGTACATTCAATCAAATTTCGCTTTTTTTTTTAAACAATACATTACCACATCAACCATGCAAGATAAAGTGTTGAAAATTTGAAACGTTTATGGCCATTCGCATTGATTTTATAAACGATTTTACATACCTACTACATTTTTATTTTTCAGAAAATGCTAAGGTTAGAAAAACGGTACGGCGCAAAAATTAGACTTTTAACTATTTTTGCCTAATTTATCATATAAAACTACGTTATTTTAATGTTAGATGATTGGTCGAAGAGTCACTTGTGTCGTAAAATGGATTTTGTGTGAAAATATTTTAGTAATATCACAAAGACAAGCTCATATTCATCAATTAAACGGAACGCATGCTATTTTTTCTGTAAGTTATTTTAATGGTAAATATGTTGTCTCTTATTAAGTTTAAAGGATCGCGCTTGTTTGATTGCTTAACATATCTAAACTAGCTATTTAGTCTTTACTGGAACCAGGGAAACTTGCTCAAAAAATATATGGCAATATTTGTCACCATTCAAGCTTATTTAAAAGAGTAGAGTCAAAACATTTGACCACCCCTCTCTGAAAATACAGCAAAATAATTTGTGGCGTGCTCCGCATACACTGAGATACACTCAAGTAAAGGCTCATAACTTTGCTATCTAAAATGTGATTTCACCCATATTTGTAGAAAATATGTCGTAGATGTATATTAACATACGAGGGCTGTTCAAATATGAATGCAAGTAGCTTCATAACTCTCTTAACAAAAAGGCTTCGACAAAATGTCATACCTTTCTGGAAATAACTATTTGTCGTCTTTAAAATGGCACCAAACATAAAGAAACACCCACTATATTTCTCAAGTTACAGACGCTTATATAAAGGCCATTCCTGTATACTGAAGTTTTTCTGAAGCAAATTGCCATGCACGTTTTGGTACATGTGCAGATATAGTGTCATATCTTTGCAAGTTTGAGACAAAATGGCACCAAATTTTAGATGCAAGTTCAAGCTACGTCGACAAAGTTGCTTGCAGGAAAAAGTGTCTATAATCATGTTTCAATCTCGAAAAAACAGGCACGTTTGTGATGCCATTAATTTTAAGATAAGCGTTATTTTGAGTTATCTACTGGTGATGCAATAATGAACATAGCTGTGTATTTTTCTTTGCCTTTTGCTTAAAACATGCTTAATATGTCATAAGGAAGTTTTTAAAACGCTCCGTCCTCTATTTACAGAGTTATTACATTTTATATCATTTTTCAAGCATTTTTCTGCTTCTTAATGACGTGTTTACATTTATTAAAATATGTTCAATCTGTCTAGTCCTCAAGACCATGTGAGCAGTTTTGTAGTAAATAATGCCTTTTTGGTAAAACTTAAAGTTAACGTTCAAATTTAGATTAAAACCCCAATGTTATGGCAACAAAATTAAATATAAGTTCTATAATCCCTTCACTTAAGGCAGTTTTGAATTAATAAAAATGCTTTTCAGCGTTTAAGAAATAGCCACTATCCTTCAATGATTTGTAGCAACAACTCAGAATGAGCGATCAACATATTTTCTTTGAATTAAAACTAGTTTAAATGTTGCTTCGTGCATTTTGTCAGAGAAAAAAATGACTGAAAACTGAAAGGTGGTGTTTTGTTAACCATTTATTTGCAAACATAAGGAAACTTTAGTGAAAACGATTCAATGTAATTAAAAAAAAACATGTCAGATTTTCACATCTTTCACAGAATCATTATATAAGTATATGGGATACTTTCTTAAAATTTTCAAGAAATTTCACTTATTTATCGAAGAATTATAGGCTCGTCTATATCACTGGTTTGTTTGAAGCATTGAGTTTGCTAGTATACAAAAGTGACCCTCATTCAAAGGGCTATAACTCGATAAATATACTGTTTTTTTTTCTTTAGGTCTGGTGCCAATTTAATGGTGACATATAATTCTTTATAGAAACGTATACCATTTTGTCGTAGCATATATGTGTCGAAAGTTATGAAGCTACTTGCATTCATATTTGAACAGCCCTCGTATCATATAGATTTCATAGAATTCCCGATAGACAATCTCGTTTTATAACAAAAGTCCATGATTTACTGGGACAACCCTCGTATGTACATCATTTAAAAGGGAGGTTTCTTTTGCTCCAGTATTCAGTTGTATGTACCGTTGAGTCCTTATCTTTGTTTTATCTCCTTTTTATATCTTGATATATCTGTACTTGGGGGTGATTCATGGCTAAGTTATGGATATTTCATGCAATCCAAATACATGTATATATGTGTCTTGATCCACATCAGAATTAAAGGTGAGGTCGGTACTGTGAAACTAATTTAAGCCCTCCAGTAATTTTCTGACTGGCCATTCCAAGGCGGTACTTCTTTTGTGGATTGTTTTTATTTTGTATTATTTTGCTATACGAGGGCTGTTCAAATATAAATGCAAGTAGCTTCATAACTTTCTTCACACATATGCTGCGACAAAATAGTAAACGTTTCTATAAAGGACTATATGTCACCTTTAAACTGGTACCAGACTTAAAGAAAAATACAGTATACTTATCGAGCTATAGCCCTTCGAATGAGGGTCACGTTAGTATACCAACAAACTCAATGCTTCCAACATATACTAGTGATATAGACGAGCGTATAATTCTTCGACACACAGGTGAAACTTCTTGAAATTTTTAAGGAAGTATCCCCATATTCTTATATAATGATTCTAAGAAAGTTGTGAAAATCCGACATGCTTTTGTTAAATTATAACGAATCGATTTCACTAAAGTCTCCTTATGTTTGCAAATAAATGGTAAACAAAACACCACCTTTCAGTATTCAGTTAAACTTTTCTCTAACAAAATGCACAAAGCAACATTTAAACTAGTTTTAACTCAAAGACAATATGTTGATCGCTCATGCTGAGTTGTTGCTACCAATTATTGATTGATAGTGGGTATTTTTAAACGCTGAAAAGCATTTTCATTAAGTAAAAAAATCCTTAAATGAAGGGGTTATTGAATTTATACTAATTTTTTTTGTCATAACATTGCAGCTTTATTCTAAATTTGAACGTAAACTTTAAGTTTGACCACTATAGGCATTATTTACAATAAAATTACTCACCTGGTCTTGATGACTAGACAGATTGAACATATTTTGATTAATGTAAATACGTCATTAAGAAGCAGAAAAATGCTTGAAAAATGATATAAAATGTGATTACTCTGTAAATAGAGGACGGCGCATTTTGAAAACTCCCTTATGACATATTTACCATGTTTTCAGCAAAACGCAAAGAAAACGATACAGCGATGTGTATATTTACATCACCAGTAGATAACTCAAAATGACGTTTATCATAAATTGATGACGTCACAAATGTGCCTGTTTACTCGAGATTGAAACAGGATTATATAAACTTTTTCCTGCAAGCAACTTTAGGATTGCTACTTAAACTTGCATCTAAAATTTGGTGCCATTATGCTTAAAACTTACAAAGATATGACACTATATCCGCACATGTACCAAAACGTGCATAGCAATTTGCTTCAGAAAAACTTCAGTATACAGGAATGGCTTTTATATAATGGTCTGTAACTCGAGAAATATAGTGAGTTTTTCTTTATGTTTGGTGCCATTTAAAGGCGACAAATAGTTCTTTCCAGAAAGGTATAACATTTTGTCGTAGCATATATGTGAAGAAAGATATGAAGCTACTTGCATTCATATTTGAACAGCCCTCGTATTATCTTGTTTGTGTCATGCAGCCTTGTGGTCACCTGCTGGGAAAGGGCTTATTTTTTGGCTCTCCAGTATGTGATATGTTCTTGTGTATTTGTCATTTCTCCATACGGTATCCTTGGTCAGGCTCTGTACTTGATTGTATCGATTCCTGATTTTTGCCTTCTTTCCTACTTTTAAAACGTTTACGGATCCGTTATGGATAAAAAAGCATCTAACTAGAAGAACTGAAGAAAACACTTGTTTAAGATTATGCAGATATGTTTTTAATACATTACCTATGTCCATTCAAACCAAATGCATTATGAGTTATGACCAAATGAGTTATCCCACGTATACAATTATGATAGATCGTGTAGACCCTAATGTTCTTGTATCCATATAGTCAATACATTTGCAAGTATCTTAAGCAACTATTGAATTGGAACACATTCCAGATGACTAGATGACTGCCATGTAATTTTATGGTATTATTCTTCAAGTTTTATCATAAATATGCTACACTTTACAGTTTACTGCTTCTTGTTGTTAATGTCGACTGAATTACATGTAATTTACCTTAATTTACAAACATCCGATAATAGTCAGTATTGTTGTTAATGTCGAAAGGATTTTACCTTTATCTACAAAACGCAAGTGCGTGCCAGTATGTGATAAATGCACCTTAATCTACATACAGGGGACACTCTATTAATCCATTCGACATTAACAACAGTTCTGACACTCACTTGTTTTTGTAGATTAAGGTAAAGTAATCCATTCGACATAAACAACAATGCTGACACCCTCTTGTTTTTGTAGATTAAGAAAGATGAATCCGTTCGAAATGAACAGCCGTTCTGACACTTACTTGTTTCTGTTTGTAGATTAAGGTAAATTAATCCATTGGACATTAACAACACTTCTGACACTCACTTATTGCTTTGTTGATTTCGGTAAATTAATCCATTCAACAGTAACATCAACAACAACAGATCACAGACCGACCACTGACATCATGAGGAAGAAACACAATTATAATACAAGCGAATGCACATATATACAGTAATACCTGTCTTAAACGGCCACTCAAAAATAGACAAAACAAAGATCTAAATGACAAACTGAAGCTTAATGAAGGTCGAACGTATTGCAGAATGCTCCCTCGGAGCATTCTGTAATACTTTAGACCTGCATTAAGCAATAATCTGTCTTAAAAAACAGTTTCTGGTGTATTTGGGAGTGGCCACTGAAGACAGGTTTTACTGTAAAAGCAAGATTATAAGTAACCTGACCTCTTTCTTCCTCAGTGGGATAAATGCAAAACTGAAACGAACTCAAAGATCTGAAGATCTGTATCACCAGGACTTAACACGTCCCAGATACACACATAAAGCAATAAAATACGAACTAGCAACTACAATAAAACAGTATCACATGTGTAAAACGGCAACTCTCAAAAAGACCAACACAAGACGAACAATCGCTTAATGCAGGTCAAAAATATTGCAGAATGCTCCAAATGAATCAGTCTGCAATACTTTCGACCTTCAATAAGCTACCAGTTGTCATTAAGACTTTTGTTTTCTTTTTTGAGTGGCTGTTTTACTCAGGTTTTGCTGCACATGTAATCGCTGCTATAGAACAGACAGCAGTCGCAGCCAGGGCAACGAAGTGGCCAGTTTATAATTACCCCCAGCTAGGCGATCGTAATTAATGATCGTTCTAAGGTGATTTTAACTTAACATGATGCACTAGGCCCCCAATGCAATAATTTCTAAAAAATGCAACAACTGAAAGAAGTTAGCCGCAAAAACCAAATACAGGTACACGTAGGTGCACTGTTTGTAATTTATAACAAATACTCAGGTCGTTTAAATGTCAAATGATTCGTAAACAGCTACCACTTTTGTGATCCATTCGACATTTTGAACAGCTTGTTGACTTGTTGAGCACGCGCGCCCTACATTTACTTTATAATGGTAAGATATTCCAGATAGCAATTAATAACTATTCGCGAATCCGAGAACTGTCTAGAAATTAAACAAAACATTTATAAAAAAACAAATAATGCAAGAAAACAATGAACTAATAAATGACATATGAATCTGAAATGGAAATAAAGTTTTCTTATTACCATTTTTTGTTGGATTTATGTTCGTGTTTATTTGATGACACGTTACAGTCTACGGGAACTAAACATTAAAAAGGTATAGGGCTACGACTTAGTCGACTTCCCCTACACACCCTGCACACACCTAAATACCCATACTGAAATATTAAAATTCCTATGTAGCATTTTCAAGTTGCTGTTTTCTGGGTATATATTAATAACTTTTATGTCACTTTCATGTTTTTACTTGATAACTTTGTACATCCGTAACGCTAAAAATCTCACTTGCACATACGAGGGTCATTTTTTATGTTCGTAGAATCGGGCTGTATCCCGACAAATGTAGAATTTACGGTACCATAAGTACATATATTTTGAAAAGTCTAGCTTTTGTCTATCAACTGATATAAATTTTACATCATTAGCGCTTAGTTCAGTCAAGATATTTAGCTTTGAATAGGGCATGAAAAGGACACTGGTCGAAATCCATGCCATTTTAACCACGCAGCTAGCAGGAAATTAGAGGCTGTTAAGTTCCATTCGCTATGGTGATATAAGCATTTTTCAGACCGATTTTTCTTTTGCACCATCAAAATTAATTATTCAAACGCTAATCGTTGACAAGTGCAGCAAAACTATAAGCATGTTTTTTACTGTTTTATAACAATTTTAAAACACCCATCAATATACCAAAATAATCACAGTCAAGTGCTAGTTATTATATCTCACGGATGGTAAACCTAGGAACTACCACGAAATTGTGTTAACGTAATTTTGTTCCCAAGCCACATCCGGGACACGTCGTGGTAGTTTCCAGGCCGAAAATTGGATAAAGAAAGGTTGGTTCACTTTCATTTTTGCTTTATTTTACAACTAAGAACGAACAATGGTGAAATCCAACAATGTGGTTCCGTGTTAATATGTCTCAGCGTCATTTAGTTGTAAAATAAAACAAAAACAAAAGTGACACCAACCCCCCTGTATCCAATTTTCGGCCTGGAAACTACCACGACGTGTCCCGTATGTGGTTTGGGAACAAAATTACGTTAACACAATTTCGTGGTAGTTCCTAGGTTAAACTTGTGTATCTGTTAAAATTACGATTATGAACAAATTTTAGAATTTCTTCTGGTTTTGCATAGCACATGATATGCTCAATCATTCGTCAGCAGTTTTATTGATGTATCGATTTAAGCGTGTAACTGGCAACTTCCGGTACTGGCATACCCCCATGTTATAAAAAGTGGGTGGGGTAAATCAACCTCGTGAAGAAAACAAAATACCAATCGGATCTGCATAATTTTAGGTTAGAGGCACAAAAACAGTTTTAATGTATTTTCTAAATATAGTAACGCTCCATGACGTCACTTATGTACAAAATAAGGGATTTTAGCACCCCCTAGGTTATTTATTTTGCAGTTCATTTCTAATAAAACAAAAACATTAACTTTGTTTTGGGATGAAAGTTACCACAACACTTCCATCTACCATATAAGCAAGAAAAAATATAATACTACATTACAGCTAACATATTAGGCCACATTCAAAAGCCCGTATCCAACTTCCACTTGTGTCAACTTTTACAATAAAAGTTTATATGCCAACTGTTCACTTTGCTGAGGTTCAAAACAAATCTTCCATATTCATTATTTGCTGCGTATTTGCTATATTGTTTATATAATATTGTGGCACGTGGTGTCCTTGATCTGCAGCCAAATTTTCAGAAGCTGTGTATGGCTATGGACCCATTTTCATGCAATTGTTACTGACGTTCTGTCAGAGACTAAGTCCATAAATGTCATTTTTCTGCCATATTTCCAGTGTGCGATGTATAGGTATGTCTTTGCCCCTTAGAAGACATTAAAGTAATGCATTTTGAAATAATTTTCGGGTGCATGTATAGATAAAAGCTCAATCTTTCCAAATATATGCATGATGTATGCATTTACTTTCGCCGTTTTCATTAAATCTACCTCTCTACGAACATAAAAAACGTCCCTCGTATGTTTTTTTCCGCACTGCATTGACAAAATACGCTACACTCCACAACACATTATGTTTACGCCCTTATTTATACTTTATTCATATGCCGTCGCGTCTGGGAGTGAAATAACGCCATGCAATGCAATCGATAAACCACTGGTGGTTTACAGATTTACAGAAAACGTTACGACGTCCATAACAACGCTGCGTTCATTATGATAACAGTTTAACGTGTTTATGCAAGAAATGAGATTTCAAAGTATTTTTGATGTCATATGATAAACGGATTCTAACATTCGTGCTCCTTTATTATTGAATTTATTAAACTCGTTGCGAATAAGAGATAAAATGCTCGGCAAGCCTAGCATTTTATCTCTTTTCCCCAACTCGTTTAATAAAATCAATAAAACATGAGCACGAATGTAAGATCGTCTATGTAGCACCGTATATATTGCTGATAAAGATACTCAAAATGCCAGTTTTTTTTAAAACGCAATTACATTTTATGCCTACGAGTATTTACATGTACCAGCAAACGAGTGTCTGCGATCAGTGACAAATGTAACACATTATATAACATTTTAGCATACGATTCGTTCTGATCAGTACATATGCAATTTCAGTGGTGGCTGGGTCTTTCTTGGTCAATCTGTTGTAGCATTTGCATTTGCAAATAAAGTTAACAGGCGTTGAGGGCCAATATAAGCATAAATATATTCTATAGTTTTAGTTAGATAGATTTGTGTAATATAGAGAGGAAAATATCTTTACTATGGCATGTGCTGTAACTGAGTCTCAACATGCGTTACCTCATCTGGGCCTGCACTTTTCTAGCGAAAACAATCAGTTATTGGTGCCTGCTTTATGTTTCATTGTATCTAAAGAACTTTCTTTGGAACAGTAAAGCTTACAAATTTTGGTAGCCAGCCATAGGCTTTACTTTTTTTTATCAAATGTCGTAGCGTCTAGGAGTGTTACAACGCCATGATACGACCTATTACTTCATTTTTAGATAACATTGAAAAAAAAAGATCATTTAAAGTAAATTTTTGAATATTTTGAAAATATTATGGAAAATGGAGCATTTGATCCAAAGGAGCAAACGCTCCATTTTCCATAATATTTTCAAATATGCTGTATTTCAAATGCGTCAAAAGCCGTTACTATGGAGTAAGGGATTAACATAGTTAAACACTAGTTGCAAACCTATTTAGTAACGTAAAGCAATGACAGTCTAAAATGTTGCGAACATAATGGCACCATGTTAACCCTTTCACATCAAAAATGTGTTTTTTAAAGTAATTGTTATGCCATATAATAGCTAGATTCTAACAATGAATCTCTTGCATCATTCAATTTATTAAACTCGTTGCACAAATGATAAAATATTCGGCAAACCTCGCATTTGACCTCTTTTTTCAAGTAAAGTATGAACATCTATGTAGACATTGGTGTAGCTGTTGGTGTTGAGTGTTGTATCTATAAATAACTATCCCATGACTTCAAGTGCAGCCTACAAATTTGACTACTTTGATAAGCTATACTGAGCGAAACTTCCAAACCGCCACTCGACATTTCTCTATATATCTGGACATATATGATACATACATGGCTAAAAATTACACTTAATATGGAATAATCAATCAAACAGATTCTGTCAAAATTTCATTTTCATAAATTGAAAATAACATGCTCAATTGATAGACTGTATAAAGGCACCATTGCATTTCATTTTCACACAAACGCTAGAATTTGAACTCCTCGCTTAAAACCGAGTATTCAAGGGACCTCAAGTGAAAACACCATTTTTATGGTGTTATAAATGGACATTATTGAACATTTTTGGGTTTCGCTTTTATTAAGAAGCAATTTTCTGGTAATCCACAATGTTCGTATTGAAGCCCATATGGCATAAAAAAACACAAGAATGCTTTATGGAGATGACATGCTTTTGTCCACAATATTACTGAAGCTTTCTGGTGCTGTAAATGGACATTATTGAACACTATCGTGTTTATTTTGTAATAAAGTAGCAATTTTCGTGCAATTCAGTGCTCCTATGGAGGCCCATATGGCCTAAAAGAACACAGATATGTGTTTAATGTGATGTAATGTTTTTGTCTTCAAAATTATTGAAACATTCGTCACCCATTAACCGTTAACTGCACATCAATCTCGACACTTCCGACTTTCCAATGCAGCATTTGTGCATCACCGCATGATGGACTATACAGGACATTTTATGACATACGTAAAACTCAGTTTTTGTCGATTTTTCTCGTCATACGAGGGCAAAAATGAAAAATGGCCGACATGTTGTGGTGTAAACTTTCGGCTCTGTCAAAACATGTCAAACTTTATGATCAATTATGAATCAGTCTCAGCGAGGCCCCGTTTTCGATTGAACCCACAGTCCGACCCCTCTACTTTATACTCATACAACCCAAACGTTGGCATTTTTGTGATAAAATAATGTTGCCCAATAGTTGTCGATGAAAAAACGAGTTTACACATGGCGAAAAACATTTAGCATTTGTGTGCCACGTGCAAAACAGGTATAAGTACTCTATCGTTACGCATAAATGAACATCCTTATTGAATCAAAATCGACGCATACATGCGTCCAAATATACTGTGACAAATATCATTTCAAACAGTTTAATAATAAATGAGTTATATCGAAAATATGTGTTTTGTTAACTGGCGGTTTAGAAGTTTCGTTCAGTACATGTATATAATTTTGTGTATTTAATCGGGATTACTGATAAATTCTGAAACTAATAATAATGCCCGTGTATTTGCAATATATGCATCTTCTAAATAAATTTAGGCAATTTTATTTGTATAACAATGAGAATAGGATTCATTTGAAATGTTCCTTACCACGTGGAAAGACAGGCATAGGGTGTACCTTTAGTCGTTATAGCTCATCTTTTAAACTTTGAAATTGTAATGTTTGTGCACTGCGATAGTTAGGAAACCTCCAATAATTGTGAGCTAAATGAGTTTTGTGTTTTAACACCGACATAGCGTGTGCGAAGGTTTGGTGCAAAACGAATCCATTTAGCCCGGTGACTTGGGGCCCCTGTCCGTTCTGGAGTGGTGGCTCTGTTGTTCTGGATGCATTGTTTCTTGTTGCTCCAGTTGTTTGTGGGGCTTCTGTGCTTAGTTCATGTCTGTTGTTAAGTACTTTGTGTAAATTTGGTTGTAATCATCTTAATGGAAAGGAGATAGCTAGTTGCTTTACTTTTATTGTCTCCCTAATGTCTTGTGGCTGTTAGTATTCTGTGACCAATCCTCACGGTTCCGTGGTTTGGTCTAGATCTGCAGTATCTAATTGTGTTTATTCCTAATCATACTCACTTGCCTTTTTCTTAACTACTTAAGGACTTTGGACAGTCTTTATGAGGAATTGCCCAAAAACTGTACAGTTTACGTATTACCCCACAGCTGGCTCAGCCATATGTGTATTTATAATACTCAGAAGTTTGTTAAGCCACTTTTTGCCGAAAACAAGGCTTTAAGCAAATATGTGCAGAGCAATCTTTGTTTCATGATTATAAAAACTGGTTTTCCAGATTTTGAATGGCATATTACAAGGTACTATTCATAAACGATAGCTCCAAGATAGACATTAACTCAAGGGGTGTAATGATAGTCCCACAAAAATATTGTGATAGTATCGACATTGCAGAAATTGTTGGATCGTCCATATACGTTATTTGCTTGATAAAAGCAAAGCAAACATTTTGAAGTGAATTTGGTTTAAAAACGATAAAAACTATTTTGCATTAGGTCTTTGTTTTGTTATACGTTGTGCCCTTTCTAGTTTTGCAAATTATCTCTTTGAAATAAAAAGAAAGAGCTGACTACTTTACTTTTGTTGTACATAAAATACAAAAAACAGGAAGCCAAATACTGCTTCCTCGCGGTGCCATGGGTTGGTCAAATTCACTTACTTGTTAAGCTAGTGATACATCTTTGATAACATGGGTTGTTTACACTCACATAATTATGTGCTTGTAACACATCTTTGATACCATGATTTATTCATACTCACTAACTTATTGTGATATTGAAATATATTTGATACCATGGGTTGGTCATTCTCATTTACTTATTTTGATAGTAAAACATATTTTCTAACATGGGTTGTTCATACGTACTTACTTATTGTGATAGCATAACATCTACGATACCATTGGTTGTTCATATTCACTTACTTATTGTGCTAGTGTTATATCTTTAATACAATGAGTTGTTCATACTCACTAACTTATTGTGATAATGAAACAGCTTTGATACCACGGTATGTATATACTCACTTACTTATTGTTATAGTGAAATATCTCCGATAACATGGGTTGTTCATACTCACTTACTTATTGTGATAGTGAAACATCTTTGATATCATGGGTTGTTCATACTCACTAGCGTTTTGCGATAGTGAAACATCTTTGGTACAATGGGCTGTTTATACTCACTACTTGTTCCGCTAGTTCACAAACTAATTGTGGTAGTGTTGCTCATACTCATTTATTGCACTAGCCCAACACCTTTGATACTATGTGTTCATACTAATTTACTTATTGTGTTATTGTGCTAGTGCAATATCTTTGATAACATGGGCTATTCATACTCACTAACTTATTGTGATAGAGAAATATCTTTGATACCATTGGTTGTTCATACTCACTAACTTATTGTAATAGTAAAACGTATTTGATACCTTGGGTTGTTCATTCTCACTTATTGTGCTAGTGAAATATCTTTGATATCATGGGTTGTTCATACTCATTAACGTTTTGTGATAGTGAAACATCTTTGATAAAATGGGTTGTTCATACTCACTTACTTGTTCTGCTAGTGCACCATCTTTGAAACCATGGTTCGTTTATACTCACTAACTGATTGTGATAGTGAAACATATTTGATATCATGGGTTGTTCATACTCATTTATTGTGCTAGTCCAGCATATTTGATACCATGGGTTGTTCATGCTCACTTACTTATTGTGATTGTGATATATGTCTGATAGTGATATTGCCAGTGTGAATTTTTAAGCGATTAATTTACATTGGATAGACTTCTGTTGCAGCTATTATATGAAATTTCGATGGTTTATTAAATTCGTATTTTAAAATTATTCTGAAACACATTGTATTCTGATGGATTTCTCCATGCAGATAAACACAATAATGCAGCGCTTGCTCATTACTTATTTCAAGGAATCACAGGTAAAAGTTCGAACTACATGTATTTATATATTTCAGTCCCTGAAAATTGTATTTATCTTAACAAACAGTGCACACCCCCGAAGAAATTTCGAATTTTGCGGCATTTCATTTGGGTCCAATCTATTTGCCAAAGTATCCCTTTAGGGGTTACCATAATACATAGAGGATCTTGCGTATCTTGAGTGCTCATGTTTTAATGAATCTATAAAACGAGTTGGGGAAAAGTGATAAAATGTGAGGCTTGTCGAGCACTTTATCACTTTTTTGCAACGAGTTTTATAAATTCAATAATACAGGAGCACGAATGCTAGATTCTATTTATCATATGTTATTTAAATTATTTTGAAATCATATTTTTTGCATTTTTCATATGCGTGACGTTAAAAGCGTCATTTTATAACGTTTCCCGAAAATCTGTAAACCACTAGCGGTTTATCGATTTTAATGCATGGTGTTATTTCACTCTCAGACGCGACTTCATACGATTTAAAAGGATTAATAGTGAAACTGCATCTTGTACTGCAGTGTCCAAGTCGACCCTGTATATTAGACTCTATGCATTCTGTTTTACTCACACGCGGCTCAAGTGGATTTAAAACAAAATGTCTCATTTTATCAAAGCCAGTTAATAAATCACTTGCAAGATAATCACGGTATGGCGTTTTTCAATTGAACCCGTTGACATTGTTCAATTTCTTGTCGTAGAAGCTGCAATCGAAATTCTCTACGTCAAAAGTTAAGCACAACCAACTTTCAACAAGAAAGTATGTACTCAACGTCACTGAAAATTTAATCAACAGTAAATATGACAAAAACGTTCAGCCTGAAACGTTTCCGTACAAGGGTTCCCAACATCAACCTCCTAAAGTTTGTTCACTGAATATAATATACGGGCCGCTTAGCAAGGAACAGTTTTCGTGGTTTCTGGCTTTGTAAGAGTCAAACCAGTCCGCTCAAATACAAAGTTATATATATTATTGAAAGTTTGTATTTCACAAGGTTTGCTTTCATAGAAGATAGTGAATATCAAAGACACTGACCAGCTTGCAGGTATGCGCTTTTGTTTTCTTATGCCTTAGATCTCAATGATTATGGGTAAATCCAGGATACATTTTAATCATTACAGCAGACACAAGATGTATCAGTAAACAGCTATAAAAGCCTCATAAATTGTTCACTAGAGGGCATAAAGACGCTTCAAATACTTTCCTTAACTGAAAGTATTACATGTATTTAGCAAATCGAAAAATGCAAGTGTGCTGTTTTCATATAAAGTGCCAACTGTATATGAAAACCTTCTTTAATGTTAAGTTAGATGTTTGGTGATAAGCACCACACTATGTGACAGCCGCGATAGAAAAATGTAATTACTACCGAGCATAATGCAACATCAAAGTACCACTAAAATTGGTGTTTAACATATATAAAACTATTTACTCTATAATACAAATACTGATTTTCAAAATATTTTCTGATCCGAATTATCAATATGTAATTTGTGGTAAATTATACCTGATCAGACTGCTCCCATAGAAGCAGTCTAATATGTCTTGTTTGTACATGTTCTCGAGTTTGTTTTATTTAGGTCTTGTTCTCAAAGAGCAAAGGCGGTTGAATACTAAAGCTAAAATATCGACCTATTTAGCCTTGACATTTATAAGTCTCTTGAGATAAATGTCGTGTACTATAAAAATTATAACCATGGTGAAAAGGTTTGATACCAATGCAAATAGGAAAAGCAATATTAAAATAAATGAACTATTAATGCAAATCAATAGGGTACCAGACAAAGCAAAATCAGGGGTTTATTGTTTTTTACATTTGTCAGTATCGTTTGGCAATACTCGTTATACAATAATACCCCGTTGCTGAACTTCAATCGGGGATGGCGTGCATATGCAATATAACCATTTTATATCACTTTTTATTTCGGTTCTTAAATGGGTTATTTTCGTGAAAATAACAACCTAACTATTCTAAGCATCCAGCAAATTGCATGTATTATTGCACATTGTAAATACTAATCAGAAACGCCAACACTAACTATTCATTGACACTTTTGTAAGCTATACAATGCAGTGTACGTTTCCAACTCGTTTATGGGTTAGCATAGCAGAACAAAGCTATGGCATATAGGTATATCTATATTTTTTTTCTGCTGATAGTGTTTATGAATTCAAAGTAATCATTGGAAGGCATAGTTTGTATCCTGAACAGTTAAAACATATATTTAAACATTAAAGAAAATGTATGGTAAGGTTAGTATTTGACATTATGTACGACGTCTTATAAACCACATGCGTAGCTAATAGCTCTATTTTATTGTGTTCCTATATATTGTATTATCATGGTCAATTAAAGCCTCCTAAATGTACAAACTGTACCATAATCACATAGAAGTAATACCTGCAATTAATGAACGAAAATGGCATTTAACCTAAACAGACAGCGCTTGCCGCAGGGTAATCACAAGCAAAACAAGCATTAGTCATCATTTTATAGTTGGGGAATCCAGCTAGGAAACATGCTAACCCTTGCACGCTATGGTGTATCTGAAATCACTGTATACATGGTATAGCAGACTCGATCGACTTGCAGTGCATTTTTCTACGGAAGCCCATCAAGAAAATGTAAAAAATATTATTTTTTCAAACTGTCATATTATTTAATATAAAAGATCAGGACCAAAAATATTGAGTTTATTGAATAAAACGACATCCGTGTAGTTTAAACATATTCTGTTTGATACACTCTTTACATGAGAACAAACAAGAGCATACATAATAATCTATTACAGAGAATATAAACTGGGATTCAGAAAAAAGTCTTGACGACTTGACTTAAGTTGCTATAAATATATAAATTCTGGTGAAAACCATATCGATTTAATGATCAAATGATCATAAATCATATTGATAGAAATTTTCTATGAGAACAAATTGTCTTTTCATATATGCATATTCACAATAAACGTTATGACTACTCTATATATCACATCACATATTGGTCAAAATAGAAGTTCAGAGAGAGAGAGAGAGAGGGAGAGAGAGGGAGAGAGAGAGAGGGAGAGACACTCCTTAATCTAAAACAAAACTTTGCTGTCAGAAATGTATTGCTGAACTGTTTGCAATATTAACTTGTTGTGGTGGTTTTATGTCTCCTTATAATAAGTTATTTTGACTTGAAACACAAAAAATAGACAATGTATTAATCATATCTCTTCTAGCTTGAATACATTGTGGACATTCTAATAGAAAAAGGGTTGTTGTTTCTACACTGCCACACACAAATAATGGGTCGTCAATGATATTTTTAGAGTGTAGATGCTGGTTTAGACAGCTGTATTTAGTTTTTAACCTAGTATGGTGTATTTGTAGCAATATGTTGCCTGAACTGTAATAGACTTGTACCTTAATAATAGTAAGTGGGTATGATCAGGAAATACCACAATCACAAACAGCAGACAACCCCATGGCACCGCGAGGAAGAGCCACTCAACCATCAGGAGACACCAGGAAGACAAGTTAAGCAAAGCAACCAGCTCTCTCTTCCCCATCAAGATGATTGCAATACTAGAGTGGACACAAAGTAACATACAACAAAACATAGAACAATTACAGACTCCCACAATGGGAGTAACAATAAACAAAAAGTCAACAAAAACAGCCACCGCCTTAGAAATGTTGTTTTTGTTAAACTGTTGTTTAAAACATGAGAGAGAGGTTTTATTTCGAATATTAAGAGGAATTTCATTTCATTCTCTAATGCATGGTGGTAAAAACGATTTATATTATAACTGTGTTCTTGTAAGTTAAGGCCTTATGTTTTGAGAGTCTCGTAAATTATAGGCTGATGTGTTTTCAACAGTTGAAGGAACTAAAGAAGTTAAGTAGGTAGTTGTTAGATCATTTATCGTTTTTGTAGAATTGGTACATTTTATGTTTGTAGTGTCTGTCCCGTAATGATTCCAAGAGGGCCTCCTCAGATAACATATCTAAAGAGACAAGTATGGTTGCCCAAGTAACTATCCTGGTTGCCTCAATTTGTATTTTTCAATTGCATTTGTCTCATATTGTGTACAATTGTCCCATACGATATTAGCACATTCAAAAGTAGGCCACACAAATGAAATATACATTTGTTCAGAGAGTCCCTGTCAAGCATTTAGTTTACGCATGACATATCTTTTACCATGCTTAAGAAATGATTAAATTAATATGTTCATGCCAAGTGGCATCGTTTGATAAAATAACACACAAGTCTTTCTGATATTGAACTTCATTGATATAAACTGCATTCATTATTAATGAATGGTGGGTGCTTGTTTCTATTATTTTTTTCCGGGAAACCAAGAGCTATTCAGATTTAGAGGGATTAGATCAAAAAAGCAGTAGCGGTGATCTAAGAATACTGCTAGTTGGGTTTAAAGCGTGTAGATTAGGACACCCCGGTTTTGAAATTAAATGTATAAATTTCTTTGCTTCAAACGCCATTAGAACTGCATTTATTGTCAGGAATGTATTTGATTAAGAATTTATATATTGCTTAGTAGCTTATCTTGTAAAACTTTGTGTGCTTACATATTCACTTATATCTCCCAGTTGAATTGGTCTGCATTGCATATTTTTTTATTATATAAATAATACTTACGTTTGTGTTTAAACACCGTACATTGTTAGACAGACGTTTGGGGCATAATTAAAGACAATATATTTTATTTTCTATGCCAAACTAGAAAAGGGAGCTGTAAAGTAAAAATACAAGACCACGCTAATTTGATACTTAGTTATTTAGTTCACTTCAGCTGGCTGGCAGTTAAATACAATGGTAAACTTAAGAACACTTTTACCCATAAATGAAATTTGTCAAGGTTTAAAAAATATTTATCTTCCACATTTACAACAACTTACTTTTACTTCCGAAAAGCCTAAAAAATATCATGCATGGTCTTGTCAAAATGTTTATGATGCGCTGACCTTTTTGTTGGACAACATTTTTTATTCGTTTTGGTATCAAGTTGTATGGACAGGTAGTTGGGATTCCTATGGGCACTAATTGTGCTCCTCTGTTTGCTGATTTATTCTTGTTTTGTTATGTGAGGGACTTAATGATGTCTCTTTCTGATGATAAGCAGGCTGATATTATTGACGCCTTTAACACTACTGATTTAATAATGTTTTGCAGCAGATCTGCATGCTTGGTGGTCAACCGAATCACAGTTGGCAGCTTTACTTTCCTCTTTAATTGCACGCCAGTCCATCTGACTTCAGAATTTCTGAAGGTTCAACTTAAATACTTTTCTATTGATGAGATGGTAGGGGCCTGATGCTTTGGCTGTTGTTAGGCCCACCAGGGTTTACCTGTTGGATTTCTTTTGCTTCTGTATTCAGTTTTATGTACTGTTGAGTCCATTACATTTACTTTATCTCATTTTTTTATCTTGGTCTATATGTATAGGAAATAATGCATGGATAAGTAAGGGGTCTTTCATGCAAACCAAACATCTATGTGTCTTGATCAACATCTGAACTAAGGGTAAGGTTGGCGCCGTCTTTTGCTATATTTGATTCTTTACGTCACATTCACAATCTTTCAGTTATAAAGGGAGGGTCTTTCTGGGTTGAACCAGCACTAAGCCAGGATAAATGTACTTGCTCAAGGACACAACGCAGTGACGCCGGTGAGGCTCGAACCCGCGGCCCCTCGGTCTCGAGTCAATCACCTTACCACTAAGCTACTGCTCTCCCTAGGTTGGGGCCGTGAAACCAGTTTAAGCCCTCAGGTAAAATATTTCTACTGGTTTGTTCCAAGGCGGTACTTCTTTTGTGGATCACATCTGAACTAAGGGTGAGGTTGGCCCGCCTTGAAATAGGTTTAAGACCTCCAGTAAAATATTTGACTGACCGTTCCAAGGCGGTACTTCTTTTGTGGATCATTTGCGTTATTTATCTCTTGTGTTTGTCATACTTTCGCGTCTGTTCATTGCTGCCTTGTGGTCACCTGCTGGAAAAGGGATGACCTCTTGGCTCTCGTTTGTGATGTTAATTTTGTTTTTGTCACTTTCCAATGTGATATCCTGGGTCAGGTGTGGTGCTTGATTGTATCGATTCCTGATCTTTGCCACCTTTTTTATTTTGATACAGCGTGTCATTGTTGGAACAAAGGATATTTAATGCTGGAAACATTAATTTCATTTAATAGTGGTAAAATTAAGATGGACAAAGTAAGTAAGAACGCAAAGTTCGTATAACTATTACACTGTATTATATCACCATACAACCATGCCTGTCTCCGTTTGAGATGAAGTATATTTTTAGAAAACACAATGACCATAGGAAGACTAAATTGGAGAACAAATGGTTACCCATAATTTTAAATGCATTTGACAGTCTATTTTTGTGTTATCCGACAGCCAACTTGAACAGAAACCAATTAACTTCAAGTGACATTAAGAGTGTCTCATTTTTTTTCTGTCGCCTTGATATTGCAAATAAAAAATTAATGACCCCCAGTCCCTCACAATCCCATAAAAATATGCATCCAATTATTTAAGTTGATTTGAAAGGCATTAAACTATTAAATATGAAGAATCAGCTTTTAAGGGTGACACATGCAGATGGATGATGGGAAAACATGGCTGCTAGAAATGGAGGGATATTGAATGCTCTTGTTACAAAAAATAGCTGTGAGGCAATTTCTAGATGGCAAGCACAATAGTTAGGTAGCTAAGACCTGAGACACAGTTTCTAAGGTTTTCATAGTTAATGTTATTGGGGTTGCTATTTTTTTTCTACAGTAAATGTAATACAGTTGTTTGAAATGGATGGGGTAACACACAATGATACGATTTGCATGGATTATTTTAAACAGAGATGCTGAACAGTTTACATTCATTTTGGCATAGGTTACAATTGCAAATTATAATGTATCAGTTTTTGCAATGAATATTTTGAATTTTCATTGCAAATTACTCTTAAAGCCTCATAAAATTATTTTACAATATATTGTTGAGGTCTTATAATGGCACCAATAAAGTTGAATATCAGAATATAAAGTTTAATTACAGTACTTAGCTTATTTAACACGTGAAATAAAGTTCATGACATTTTGAATGCATCCTGAACTGGTCATGAAGTATTCTTATAAGTTCTTAACTAAAGTCTATCAGACAGACCCTTGTAATGTTTCGACCCATTTGACTACACCTTTCTAAAAGTGCAAATTGGACCCCTTCTGTAAATTTTCCTAATGATTAACTAAAGTTGTGATAGATTTTGTCAGTTTGACCCCCACCTGCCCATACGCGAACCCAGAAGGGGGTTTTTGTTTCCAGACCCCGCATGGAAAAGACAAGACATCTAGGTTCCCATAGGAAAACGGGAATGGATCATCCTCCACCCCCTCTCCATACAAGCAATTTGATCCCCTCAGTAAAATAAAACAAAAATGCCAGAGCTTTTGTCAGTTTTACCCCTCCCACCCACCCTTACTGTCCATGCGCATATCCAGAAGGGCTGGTGAGCCTAGATCCCACCTGGAAAATATCACAAGTACTCTATGTTTCCAGTTTCCATAGGAATACTAGTATGGATCCCCTTTTTAGCCCTCATGGATCCACCCCCTCTGTAAAGAACTTTAACAAACTGTTTGCTTTTTTGATATATGTATTTCTATAAATTTTAAATTTCTTTTAAGGGTCATTTTTTGAAAGGCTTGATTCAAATTAAGGGCTATTAACGTTGAGTTATACCCTTATAAAAGGTCATTAACTCGGAAGATGATTCCCTTAAATATTCTTTTTGCAATGTTTACTTATTTTAAAAGCAATAAAGTCTTACAGTTTAAATGCACTTTGTTAAAATAAAGACATCGCAATACCATGGGGCTATTTAAGTATTATTAAAACTTTTGTTAATTTTAAAGGCCCTCTTATTCATGTCTAATTTAAAGGTGGTTTAAATGGATATATTAATGGGCATAACTTTTGAGGACCATTAACTTTTCAACGTCTATTTTTAATGACCAGTAATGTATAGTCAGTTACTTTAATGGTGGTTTAAGCATTACTAAAATAAAAAAAAAACAGTTTCCCTTAAAAATGAGGAAGTTATTTTAATTGCCATCAAATCTATATTGCTCTCAAAATACACTTAATTAAACAATACTTAATTTGCTGTACTCTTAAAATACCATTAATTTAAATGGTATTAAATATCTATAGTTTAAGGGTTATTTTAACTGCATTTTAAGGCATTTTTAATGGATGAATTTCTTGAAATTTCTTGAAATTTCATTATTTTTCTTAAACTGTTTTAAGGCTCATTTAACAGCAGTACATGCATTAGTGTTACATGTCATAAGGCAGTTGTCCTATCAAATATGTAAGGTTCTATTTTGCATTAATTTTATATATTAATATAATTTATTTTTTTATTTTTTATAAGTTGAATATTGAAATTAAAGATTATATTAAGGCTTTAGAATGTATAGTATTTGATTAATTTTGTCATGTGCAAAATGCTCAATATAATAGGATAGAGCATTGTCACCATAAAATCATGTTTTACTTTGAGATAATCTAAGGAGCAAATTTAGTGTTTTTATTAGTATAGTAAAGTCAGAATTTTCTCAATAAACGCTGAAGTTCCCAATAAACACTAGCATAATTAGCAAATACAATAACTTTTTTCATTTCTCTTATAGCAACACCCTTGTATAGCGTGTACTTCATGCTATGCTCCTTCTTTTTTCTATTTTTTGAATTTGCACAATTGCCAACTGGCATTAGTATACAAATGTGTTTTAACTTCGGTTTCCTCCTGTTAAAGTAATATTATAAATGAGGTAATTGTGTGTCTGCTTAATCATTATTCTTCCAATATTATTGTCCATCCTTTTTACGTCTGCTGTATATATTCAAATATAATTCAGACCGCGTTTGATCCTTGCAGCAAACACCATGAACCCTGATAAGGGAGTATACTGGTTCAGGTCCATATGTATTCAATAGTTTATAAATAGATAAGTGAGCGGACGAAAATTGTTATGAATGGCATGAACAAGATTAAGAACGTCTGACGCTAATAGATTTTGTATCTCCGACATTTTCAGGTATATACAGTAAAACCTGTCTTAAGCGCCCGCTCAAAAAGAAGACCAAAAATTGGTTTCAAGACAAATTATAGCGTAATGCAGGTCTCAAGTATTGCATAGTGCATCAAAGGGTTATCTGCAATACTTTCGATCTTCATTAATCTACCATTTGTATTTTATTTTGTCTATTTTTGAGGGCCCGCTTTAGACAGGTTTTACTGTACCTTATATGAAAAATTTTCACATATACCAATATGTTCTCGAATGACATACTAAGGACCAGTCACATTTGACCTACTTTTAAAGATAATTATTTTTTAATATCACTGTATATTGCATACATTTCAGGAGGTTTATTGTTCATAAAACAACTTGAGCCGCGACATGTGATTTCCTACAATGTGGTATTTTGACAAGTGTAGACTCATGTGTGCCTGTGCTGTCTCCTTTTAAGCTAATAAACTTCAAATGGTATTCGGACAGTAGCTTAACACTAATAAAATATTCAATCGACTAGCAAAGGCTCTGATCAGACTGCGCGTATGCGCAGGCTAATCTGAGGCTTTGCTGGTCGCACATACCACATTGTTGGAAATCTCATGTCGCGGCTCACTTGTTTTAGACATATCAGACATTATATAAAGTGATAAGGTTAATAGAGCAAACACATGTGGAAACCACAGCAAGGGATTGGAGGATAGAACAGGGAAAATATGTTGTCCTTTTTTCACTTACCAGCAAAAAGAACATCCAATGTGACCAATACGTGTCATAATTTAATCTGAGACGAACACAGAAAGTAGACACCAGCGAGCAAATTAAGAGTTCACACAAGGGCCAAAATAAATTTCACAAAATTGATTTTACATAGAATCGAAAGAAATGCAATTTAATCTTAAAACAACTGCATAATGTGTCGCACCAAAATCAAAATTAGTAATCGTTCACACATAAGAATGAAATTAGAGGTGCACAAAGTATCAGCTTCGACACATTTTTGTACTTTGCGAATACATTTATTTCTGCATGCAATAACTCAAATTTTTGCCAAAAGTCTAACATGCTACTTTTCCATTGACGTTAATGGTGATATTGTCAAAAATTATCCAGAAAAAGCATGTAAACTGTTGAAAGCTCTAACAAATCATATAAAAAATAGAGACTATCGCATTTTCTCGTTGCCTTTAAATGGTGCACATAGCACATGACTAAGATGGCCAGAAGAAGCAAAGTAAGTTTTCTTATACGCCTGACAATGCATTGATGTCTATGACATTGTTGACGCTATATATATACATTTGGTCCCTGGTTGCTACAAAAATCAACAACACAAAAACTGGTGAAAAGCTTTTGTGGGTTATTATAGCTTCACAATAAAAACAACAACTACAACAACAATAACTCAAAATTAAATCCTGTAGAACAGACAATGTCAAAAGTGACAAGAAGTATATATGAAGGTTACATTCTCGTACACCAGATAGGGATTTCCGTTGTTGCTTCCATCTCACATACCCGTACCAGCCCGTTGGAAAGCCTGATAAAAACGAACAGCCGCACGTCGGCCGCACACTGGCCGCACGTCGTTCCGTGATGGCATTATAATGTTAAAATGACGTCATTCTGTCGCATCTCAAGGAATTCAGGATCTTCTAGAAGCCCTTTTTAATGTTTTCCCAATAAAATGGACTCGTATAGTCTCATTCGCCAGTGCTCGAGCTTCGGACATCTCATTAACAAAGTTCATCAACTACACAAAAGAGGCTCCTTATGGTGGTGTATTAGTTTAAACTACGCATCGAATCCCTAGCTCTGATTCTGGTTCTAGACATACCTTGTTGTGCCATTAACCAAGACACATTTCCCTCTACATAGTACTGTTTTAACCGAGAAAATGTCCCGAAATGACTAAAATTATGAATGAGGCGTAAAGCATCAACATAATCAAAAGGATGTATTTTAGAAGATATCTAAACATCGTACTCTACAGGGATTTTCTTTTAATACATATGTATAACAAGACTTTTCGCTTACTGAAAAGGCGGCGCCTCATGAATGTGTAATTAGGACTAGTCAACCTTAGGCATAGATACAAGCTGAAAATGAGGCGTGGTTTTATTCAAAAGTAACTGTATCATCTTGTGCCATAACCGCATTCATTATTTAGTCCTTAAAACGCTTGCAAAATAACTGCATCTGAAATTGTCTATTTAACATAAGCAGGGAGGCAAACATTGTGGACCCAGATCAGACTGCTCCTACAGGAGCAGTCTGATCTGGGTCCACACTGTTATCTATGAGGCTTCAAATAGTTTAGTGGACGACCAAAAACATACATTTTGTGATTATGCGCTTTAACGGTTAATAAATGTGAGTTCACGGTTAAGATGTTCATGAAATGCACGCACGTTTGCGCGACTCAAAACGCTTATTAACTTTTTACCAGATTATAAATAAAAATCTGATTTCCCTTCCTTAGCAGATGAAATAGTCGAACCACACCCAGATATGAATATTAAAGTTGCCGCCTTTACAGTAAGCGAAAAGTCAAGTTATATGCATTTATCCATTGTACGTCTTATTTGAAGCATAACAGAGTGCTTAGCCTGGTGTCATCGTATTTCCCTCATAACCCAATGAACCATCAACCTACTATATAGCTGTCCCAGTGACCGACATTGTTTTGACAAGTATCCACTTTCAAAGGATATATTTTACTGTCGTTTTATGATAATCTTTGAAGCTTGATATTTCACTGAAAGAGCTCGTTTAGCTAAGGTGAGATGTTTCATGAAACCGATACATCATGCAAATGATACGTTCCGTGTCAACTAAAACCACAAAGATTTATTTGCACTTGGGTGTAAAGCATCGTACTTTTGTGGGCTTACATTGTGACGTCAATTATGAGTAATTTCTTGTTTGGTTTGTGCGTCTGTACGAGATGATAATACACTAGTTTACGCAAGTGGATGATCGCCCGTATAGACGTACATACCTTACACGGGATAACTTTCTTATTACATAGGCATGCATCCATGTGCACTTTGTTAATTGCAAGATTCATTGGCTGTGCGCCTGTATGAGACTATAATCAACGAATTCCTCATCTTACATAACAATGTGCTCATTTTCCTGTGTTTCGTTATATTTATACACCTTGGATATATGGGCACAGATGGATTGATGACGAATCTTTTTAAGACATACTCTGCAGGCTAACTGGTCAATATGACTTTATGTCGTAAATCGAAAATCGACAGACTGTTGTTAAGAGGTGGACAATATAAATACAACACAAATTATTTTGTTTTTATGTCCAGGTACATATAGTAAAGTAGTAAAATCGAGTGATAGAAAATAAAGCGTGCCGAAATGCACTCGACAAAGCCAGTCGTCTAAGCCGGTGCTAGGGGCGTGAGAATTTGTGCTCTTTCCATTAGCTCTCATAAACAGACTTAATAAAACAGAGTCTGATGTTTTCTAATATCGTTGGTTCTCTCTATTTCTGTATGATCCGTTTTTCCAGATTATTTTGGGTCTGAAACTCTCGCTCACTCCACTCGCTCGCATCAACATGTTTAAATGGGTTCCACACATACTCTTCTTTTTGAGTATGGCTGCGTTTTTTCTTTCAATTATATATAGTATGTAACATATATCAGAATGTCAGCGCAAAGATTGCAACTTTCTGACAGCATTTTGATACTTACTGCATATGCGAGCAGCGAAGGCTCAGCCAACGCGCACATCCATGTAGTCACTCCCACATACACCCCAAATACAATGTATCGACATAGATGAAGATAAAAGCTTCAGCCCCACTTGATATAGAGAATACTAGGCGAGTGTCTTTTGATATCAAGCAACATATGTCCTTAATAAGCATGCATTTAAAAGATCGACGTATCCTCTAACAACATGCATGTACACTGAGCAAAATTTCTAATTGGTCACCTTACATTTTTATGTTAGGTTTGAAAGTTTTGTTTGTTTGATTTAATTCTTTACGTCCCATCAACACTCTTTCAATTAAACAGGGACGGGTCTGTCTGGGTTGAGCCAGTACTAAGCTAGGATAAATGTGTCTTGCTCAAGGACCACAACGCACTGACGCCGGTGAGGCTCGAACCCGCGGCCTCTCGGTCTCGAGTCAAGCACTCTACCACTGAGCCACTGCGCACCCCAGTTTTGAAAGTAACATTCGGTTATACAAAATTCATGCTTATATAAATCAACCAATGCCTTGCCGAAACTCTGCATGCCATTTCATTTAAAAATGACCGGTACGTCTTCAACAGCCGATGCTAGAGTAACGGTACCCTCATTTAAAAAAAGTCACATGTTTTCGTACAATATGAAATATTCCACAGAGATGCCATCTATTTGTATTCTTGTATGTATGAAAATATTTCTGACTACCGTGATTAAAGACGAACACACTTCAAATTATTCGCTCCAATGAAAATCCTCTTTTCTGTTACGTAATAACATGATGACAAACACTACCAGCAGCTAAATCATTGAAATTCAGATTTTCATGCAGTTTACATAGGAAGTTCTCACTGTTCTGTACGCTTTATTATTGGTTATACGGCATTGAATTTTTCAGCGATTATGTATTACTACTAGATGTCACTATAATTCTAATTTGGAAATTGAAAACAAAATATGCAAAGTACCGTCAAATTGACGCTCTAAGTTTTGCATTCAAACCGGAAGTGCGCAGCAGCAGTGAAATGTTGGTCATCACAAAATGGACGAATCGAGTTCTATTTTGTTTGGACTATCTTGTCCGGATAAAATAAAGTGCAAACAACATTTTTGCACATGCTACGAATGAATTTCAAAAATCTCGAAAAATGTGATATTTTAAAATATTCGTAAAAAATCTACTTTGGTCAAAATTTCAAATGTTTGGTGTTTTTTGAAGTCGACTAGACCAGTCCATTACCAAATGAACTTAACATTGATATAAAACTTCAAATAAAACCATTTTTCTTCTAAAAAAGCATATTTTTGCAACGGAGGTTTGACAGACAACTTTTCTGAAAGATCGCTTAACTTTTGCCAATTAAACTGCACATTTATAGGCAAAAAATCTTTTAAATGTTATCAGCGCTTGATCAGATAATGAGTTTAAAAGTGACCAATTAGAAATTTTGTTCAGTGTATAATTGGAGCAACGCTTCAATGGTTGAAGGAAAGCAGAGTTCAAAATGGTGTAACCCACTGCATTAAAAGTTCGCAAACATTTGAATAGAGAATACAAGGTGAGTGTCTTTTGATATCATGTTTACCAGGCAAGGCTTTGAGTACGCTTGTTGACATCGCGAGTATTGATATCAAAAGACACGAATCTTGTATTCTATTTATCAGTTTACCCATTGTTTCACTCTTCAAACTCGCGATTATGACGTAATTTGCGATTATTGTGTCGATTCAGTTTCATTGGCGACGTCATTCACAAAAGTGAAACGTCATGATGACCTGATACAGACACGTGTCGTGAGATAGGCAACGTTTATCAGGCCACCGAGCAGCAATGCAGTTAGTATGAGTTATGACTGATAATGATCATTACTAGACGCACTTTTAATGTGTCACTTACGATATATTTTTGACACTATCGTCTATCAAGATTCACCATGGCGTGGTTGCTTTTTCTGCTACTCGTCCATGTGTTAGAAGTATGCAAATGCCATGTAGATATAATGAAAAATGTGCAGATAGATTCCATATAATTAATAAGGAGATTGTCATTGACACTTATTTAAGTCACGAGCGTCTAATTTATTTCCATATGTCACCTTGAGAATGTTGCTTCACATGATGTCGACAAATTGTTGGGGTCTTAAATTTCTTTATCTGCATAACACAGCACGACAAGAAGCTAGGAAGGGATATTAAGACAACTATAATTATACTATTATGTATGAAGAATGTACTTTTACTTTTTTAATAATGGCTGCACCCTGCTTAGTTTCTGGTGTTATTGGCTAACATTTTGCCAGTGTTGGCATGTACTTTAAAACGGCACTTAGATATCTAATTTGGCGCTATTAGCGGAAAAAACACATAGAATCAACGAAATCAGGTTTCGAATTTAGTCACACAAAACCGATAAGTGGACGCAAGTATGGAGATTCACGCGCATTACGGCCTAAAAGTCTACTGTAATATCGCTAACTCAACTGACTGGACATTTCTGTAGTCACTCTTTAGACTACCTATACACTGACAAATTGTTACAGAGTTGCATCCAGACTAAGCATGAACTGCTGGGAGGTCTGATTTTATGTTCGTGTTTGCTTATGCTGTTTCAGTAATATGAATGATAGCTCTGCTTTGTACTGGACATTCAATTATCACTAGCACGTTAACCTGACCTGCTCTTTGAAATGGTTCAGCGCCAGAAGATCACAGCCATTTGTATCACCAGAGATTATAAAACACCAAGTGAAGATTCGTTAACAATATTGATCAGTTGCTGAACAATGATGTTGTCTGTCTCTGCATTGTGTTCGCATGTCATGTCGTGAAATATAGAGAATACTAGGTGAGTGTCTTTTGATATCAAGTTTACAAGGCAAGGCTTTGAGAACGCATTTTGACATCGCGAGGCTTGCCGAGCGATTCAAAATGCGTTCTCAAAACTGAGCCTGGTAAACTTGATATCAAAAGACGCGAACCTGGTATTCTATTTATCAGTTTACCCATTGTTTAACACTCTTCAAACTAGCGATTATGACGTAATTTTGATTTTTGTGTTGATTCAGCGTCATTAGCGACGTCATTCAAAAAGTGCAACGTCATCATGACCTGATAAAGGTAACATGCCGTGAGATAGACAACGTTTATCAGGCAACGCGCAACAATGCAGTTAATATGAGAGGTAACTGATAAATTAACGTACACGGTCTCCATCTGTTACCTCGAGGGGTAAAGCATTTTCCCCAGTAATTTTATGTCTATGTTTACCGGGTATAGTCGTTTCCGGGAATTTCATATAGGAGTTTATATCGTCACAAACGTGACCAATCAGTTGATTTTTATTGTCTGGGATGTTTTGTTATTGTTATTCTTATTGTTTCGGGAGTTTCACGGCATTTCACAGTTGATAATGTATCTTGGATTTTGACAGACATTCCATGGTTTGCTTTACTTCTGTTGCACTCTTTATACTATTTATACTAAAGTCTTGATATCTGTTGAAAGCAAGGTACACGTCAAAGTCTTTCAGATTTTTTTCTACCTATTTTCTGTACTGCACTAGAAAGTCTAACCGTATATTCCTTTTAGCCATCTGACTATGTATAGTAATGCTGACCAATCACTTTCAGCGTTTTTTGTTTGTCCAGATGATTGTCCGACAGAGCTTTCTTTTCTCAAAGATTTTTTTATTTGTGCTTTGTTCATATCAAGTCTAGGTTTTCTTGTTACTTTGAACATTGATGATAGTACTTGTGCTGATTATGACTGATTATGATATGACAGGACATAGTTTAAACCGATTTCTCTACCACTAGCGCTTGTATTCTATTTACTTTATTAACGCTATATGTATACTTTTTTCCTGCTATGGTAACATCTTAGGACTTCGGTTGAGTTTTTACGTAAAGTTAAATAGTAGCATTGACTGAACTAGGCCCATACTTTCAATGCCGCTAGTTTCAGTGTGACTGCTTTGATGCTGCACTTGCCATTTCCATAGCGCTTAAATGTGGTTTATAAAAAACATATCGCTCTATGCTCCATATTCCATGAACCGGAACTGGGCTCACAGAAAGCTCCATTTTTCTGATAGTCTCGTGGGTGAAATCTCAAAACAATATTTGTGTTGTGTTTGTTAAAGTTTCAATACATATTTTCCAATGATACATTCAGATGTATTGCGACCATCTTGTACATTTTTGTAATTCAGGCACCATTTTGTTTTGCCTGAGGTAAACTTATAATTTCAAAGCTCAAGTGTTAAAGTAACATCATAAAAAGTTACATTTCATCTATTATTAGTGTGAGTTAGTAATTTATAGTTGTTTTCCCTTATCCTATGTTCGACTGCCATTTTGATTTTTTGCAGCCATTTTGCCGTTGTTTCATTTAAAACTAAGTATTTTATCAAAACTATGCCACATAGAAATAAATGTCAACTTCTGTACATAATTTACTCCATTTGGGAAAATAATCCAATTTTATCTACTTTTGGTTGCCATTTTGGAATTTGCCAATTTTATCTACTTTGGCGGCCATTTTGGAATTTGGCGGCCATTTTGAGTTTTTTATGGCTATATTGGGCCAAAATTTGAGTTTCACTCTCTTCTGTACATAAAATTACATTTTTCTTAATGCAATTTGTTTCAAAAAATAAAACCAGCAAATTTCCCCTATTTTGGCAGCCATCTGGATTTTGGCGGCCGTTTTGAATAGCCCAAGGGTGCCAAACTGGCATTCTTCAGATTTTAAATCAGAAGGACCATACCAACTAAAATAATCAAAAACATTTTCTATAGACGTCATTGCATGGCTATTTTTCATCTCTGCCAGACTATTAAAAGTGCGCAGCAATTATTTTCATTCAGTGACAGTACCAAAACTTTTTGTGCATTCAGAGAAAATGTACTGCCATCCCTACACTTCAACCAAGTGTCTTCAATTCTAAACCCTAGACTACAGTGTATGACCTATCTTCCGCTTATAGTGTAAATCCTGATAATCATGATAATTAACTGAAAAATTCGACTAAAAAACTAAGAGTAGGGGCGTAGCTACATATAGGCAAAAACGCAAGTGTGTACACATTTGGACCAAAATTATGGGAAAATTATAACACAGTTCTGATGGATTCCTGATTTTACGTGTACAAAATGTGTGCGTAGAAGCAATATTAAACTCTCTAAATCCAATTTTGACAGAATTTGTGATGATAGTGCCATAGGTGCCTTTTGGAGTATTTATCACCAATTAACGCAAAGTGAATGAGGGCCTGGTCATATACGATTTTTATAATCTACCGCTTATCTTGGTAAACAGCGCAGACCCTGATGAGACGCCGCCATTTGCGGCCTCTCATCTTGGTCTACGCTGTTTGTATATGTTTCCTTTTTGAAAGCATTCAGCATGTTCTACACGTGCATACTTTGAATGTTAAGCTAGTTAGGCCCCTGCTAAGTATTCGAAAACAAGTAGGCTGCAGTCATAGATCAAAGTGCACGTAGCATGATGCATTTCTGCACCTTAAACTCTTTCCTTGCTAGTGGCGACTTTTCGAATCTGCTTCTAACATTTGCAAGGCTGGGTTTATAACCAGGTATATACCAACGAAACGTCAATCTTGACCTGGATACAAACCGTTTGACACCTTAACAGTGCTACAGAAATATATAGAATTTTAACTTGGAAAAAGACAACAGACGATAGCAAAACCATGAAAAAATGAAAATTTACCAAGCATGCAAAGAGCTATATTCACGTCTAGTTTCGTAATCAGTTATAAACTGGGGGATTGTTAAATAAAAAAAAGAACATTTCTCGCAGAATTTCTATTTCAAAAGTCATTTGGGGGACAGAATGTGTCTTTTGAGCGATACAATTGATCATAAAAGGAACTAGAACACATTCGATGGCGCGCCATCGCAAATCCCCACGCTCTCGAAGAAATCTAATGGTAATTGACACTTTGACCCCATCCCAAGGTCACCAGTTTGATTGTAGGTTAAATTTTTCAGTGTATCCTGGTCTACTGCTCATCCCCGATAATTTGATATGCCACATGACCATGTTCAGAAAATTAAGTTTTTGACCCCTCCCCAAGGCCCCAGGGGGCAGGGACCCAAAAAATTGTGCGGGTGCATGTGCCATTCATGTGAGTAACTCACACACGAAATCTGGTTGAATTTCTAAAAAAAAAAAATTTTGACCCCCCAGCCCCTCCCCCCCCCCCCCCCACGGTACCCCTAAGTCCCACCTCCGGGCCATGACCCAGGCGGCTGAATGAAAATCCCATCCGATATGTTTTATATCTTTCATTTGTAAGAAGATACACAAAGTTTGGTTTAAAAATCTTTGAAATTGACCTTTTAATTCAGATTCAATGATATTTGACCTTTTGGCCCCTCCCCAAGGCCCCAGGGGGTGGGGACCCCAAAAATGGCGCCGGTGCATATGCCTTTCATGTAAGAAACTCACACACCATATCTGGATGAATTTCGGAAAAAAAATTTTTTTGACCCCCCCAGCCCCCCACGGTACCCCCAAGTCCGACCCCTAGGGCATGACCCAGGCCGCCAAATGAAAATCCCGTCTGATATGTTTAATATCTTGCATGTGTGAGAAGACACACAAAATTTGGTTAAAAAATCTTTCAAATTGACTTTGTAATTGAGTTTTAATGATATTTGATGATATTTGACCTTTTGGCCCCTCCCCAGGGCCCCAGGGGGCGGGGCCAAAAAAAATGTTATGTTGCACGCCCCATTCATGTGAGCAACCCACACACCAAATTTGGTTGGATTTCGTCCAATGGTTTAGGAGGAGATAGCGTGACGGACGGACGGACGGACGGACAGACGGACGGACAGACGGACGGACGGACGGACGGACGGAGGCGATTGCAATATCCCCATCGCTTTTTTAAAAAAGCGTGGGGATAATGAAGACGCAGAATCAGCGATTTTCCGAGAGTCTCATATAATTAACTGAACAGCAGAGGAGCAGTGTCTCCTTAATTTTAAGTCCAAATATTTCACAACCAGAATACCTATAGACTGATGGCTGAGAATGTTTTTGCCCATCCTAGGGAATTTCGTAGATATATCCTTTATATTGAATAGCGTTTCAAGCTGCGTCGAATAAGATATATTTGCACTGTACGCTGAGGCGTTAGTCTCTGACAGCTTGTTACATAATTATGTTGCCATATCAAAATTAGAAAAAAAGGAAAAGAAAAGTTTGAGCTACAGAAAGAAGGTATTTAATTGGATAATCATACAGTATACATACTGGATACCTTAACTACACATAAAAGCTTTTGGTTATCGAAAACCAAAGTTTGAATTTCTATCTTTAATATATTGTCTTATATGAGCAATTAAACAACCCTGCCCCCAGTTTTAAGGAACCCAATTTGGTAGGTATTATTTAAGTAAAAATATATGAAAATATTTGCTACTGCTGAATATCTTATATTTTTGGGATTTTCTTGTCATACAATAAAGAATCATAGATTTTGTAGGTTAAACAACAAGATCGGAGCACCTGTTAAAGGCTGTAACATAGGTTCCATTGCATAATAATGGAGCAAGGATATAGAATTGATGTACGGGATGATATTTCAGAAGAAGAAAAATTCGACTGTTTTTCTATAAGTATCTAGCCTCTGGTGCCTTTATCTTAGGAATTAATTCATTGCTAATTATCAAGCCCATGGACCTTTGATACAGAAGTTGTAAAATTATTTTCAATATTTCCCAATAGATATAACACTAAAATATAGATGGAGGGACACAAAAATACTAGTTTTACATTTTAACAAGGCAATTTAGTAAATTGTCTTGTTAAATGTAAAAATATCATAAACCAGTCCTTATCCAATCCATATACGATATTAATCATTATGTCTGCTTCTGTGGCGAAATAATTGTCCAACTCATCTCACCAAAACAAATAAAAGCATCCAACAGTATCTTGAATACAAGCTGAAAAAGGGCCTGCTTCAGCCTAACTCTTTTGGAAATTCTGCAGCCATTTTCTATCTTAAACAACAATTTAAGGTGCATCGAAAGAAAAAGTATGTTTGCACTCTGTAAGCTCGGGCGTTAGGCTGTAACAGCTTGCTGCATATGTTAGTATTATCAATTTAAGAATAATAAAAATAAAAATTTGAGTTAAAACGACATTGTTTTGACATTGTGTGTTTACTGTGAGGTATCCATTAAGAATAATTTGTGTATAAAATAAGGGGCCAATAAGGCCCTGGATCGCTCACCTGAATCCTTGTTACAAAGAGAGGATGTTTACCACACAACGTGACCACTACGAAATGCCCTACACTAATTTCGTATTAAATCTGCTTAGAGGTCTGGTAGGTGATACGATTATAAAAGACTATACAGAGACTGACGCACAAATCGTCAATACATGAAGGGTTCTCCATTTGCTAAAGGGTAAGAAGCTCTTTGCACCACTTGATCAATTGGCAATTAAACGCTCGTGCGATCTAAACAAAACTTCTGTAGTAACCAATGTACATTTATAATAATGTGAGTTATTTATAAAGTACATTCGCTTTTGATTTAAAAATGTTCCATGTTTTAACTACTAACACTCAATTTTTTATTTCTTCCAAAACTGGGCTTTAATTTTTTTTCACTCAAACACACGTTTTCAGACCATAAACTTTTTTCCATTTTCTTTTTTCAACAGACGACAACAACAGTGTGGAAAATACTCAGCATGCAAATTGATATATACTCGGTGATGGGTCCAAATAATTTCTTTAAACAGGCACCACTTTGCATCGATAAAAACACCGCAGTGATAAAAGCAGTTGGTAATTTGTTTTTTTAGTATTGGGGAGATATACTTCTCCTAAGATAAGCGTGGTGGGTCGAAGGCGAGTATCTGTATCCACAACTTGAAGGTGACCTTTTTGCGAAAAGTTTCAAATTTCAGAATGCTGCAGATATTAAACGCACCTGGGAGTTCACGTATTTTGTACTCATTGAGGCCGTTCTTTTGAGTATCCACAACATATGTTCAAACTGATGGGGAAGAATTTTTTTACAATTTTAAGCCCATTTTTTTTATAAAACTATGCACAAACCTACAGGCGCGGAACCAGAAAGCTTTGTTAGAGGGGGTTCAACTCAACTCTAACATTTTTTTTTTACTTTATAAGGAGAGAAAATAACCAAATACCAGTAAAATAGGGCTATTAAAACGTCATTTAGTTGGAGTTTTGCTGGCGGGACGACGATGACCCAACAACAGTGAATGTTGGCTTAATAGCTTTCCAGGGCATCCGGGCCAGTACTGATAAGGAAGCCTATAGCTTTTTTTTTGATTTTCCAGGGTGATCCGGACCCCTGCCTCCTACCTCTGGATCCGCGTGTAACCTATATTCATGTAAGTACTTGATAGTTATGAATGCATTCACAATTGCGTAGTCAGATGGCTGAGAAAGTAATGCACATCAAACGGAGACTGCTGGATCAAGCAGTGATTCTCTTCAATTACATCCCTTTCCAAATGGGAACTTCTCTTATAGTATAGAATTTGATCCCAGAGCCTTTAAGTGCAGTTCCTTATGGTATGATAAATCACTTTTACCACATTGGTGGCCTCCCTTGAATGTTACTATTTTATTACGCACGTACGTAACTGCGTAATGGGAACTACTCCAATGATTCATGTACAATGGTTCTAAGCACATCGGATCTGCACCAATATCTCATGAACCTGTAATTTTGTACTCTAAAATACTTGTTCGAATTTTACTTAAACTGTGTCTCGTGAGGCTGGTGATAAGAGCTTAAATATTTTGCCTTTAATTCATTATTCCCCTGTCTCCTACCAAGTGTGACACTAAGCACCTGCTGGGAAAGATTTGCTTCTTAGATGGAATTAGGGCAAATAAAAACAGTAAACCTTTGTCATGTTGAGTAATTTATTCTCTTTTCTATCAACTATGATTGAATTTCTCTATTAGTTAGCACCGATGTGCATTCTTGATCTAAATCAGTGTGAAATCTGACTAGCTGGATTTTAATGAATCTATCTAATATAGATCGACAGTGCGTTCAAAAATGAGCCGTGACATGAGATTTCCAACAATGCGGTCCATGTTTGTGGGACCAGCAAAGGCTTAGACCAGCCTGCGCATACTCGCAGTCTGATCAGAGCCTTTGCTTGTCGTTTGACCATTCTATGAGTGTAAGCTACTGACTGGACATCATTAGGAGCTTCTAAGCTTAAAAGGGGGGGGGGGGGGTTGCACAGGCTTGTCTGAGTCTACACTTGTCAAAATGCCACTTTTTTGTAAATCACGTGTCGCGGCTCATTTATGGATATATCTAGACAATGGTTAAAGCAATACTAAATCAAAGATCACATGGAAGTTGATGCATCATAATGCACTACGAATTTACTGATGTGTAAAGTGCTGTTGTATAAAGTATGAGAAATAAAACAAAATAACAATTGTTAAGCCATGACATGGGGAAAAGGAAAACGAATAGTTCTGACAAAAGAAAACAATTATTAGTAGTGAACATTACATTCCTTATAGACTAACACATGCGAAAAGAAAGAAATAGTAACAGAAGATCATATGAGAAAGGAAACAAATACAAGTTAAGGCAGGGAGGATAAAAAAGAGGAGGTAGATGACATATGTTATAGGAATCAAATTCAAGTAACATATGTCTTACAAATGTGTTGCTACATACCAATAGATGGTACAGCAGAAGACGTTCAAACAGTTCTGAGATCATTACATACGAAAACAAGAAAATATGACAGGTCACATTGCATAATATATGAACAACACGAAGCCAGATACTGCTGTTTACTTAATAAATACAAAACGTAGCTGATTTGGGCGTATCAAATGAAAAAAAGACACAATGATACATGTATAACACATGCATATAGAAATACACAAGACGACCTTAGGGTTCTAGATCGCTCACCTTATTCAAAACTCATGAGAAGAGAGTGCTTATTACAAAACATAAATCTGATTTCTCCAACACTTCAGTCCATCTTGGGTATCATTCAGATCATAACAAAAGCTTGTCAGTTATGTAGTACAGCCAATGTATAAGTGTCACCATGCTAAGTTCAATAGAAATATAGTTTAGGCTTTGTGGTGTCAGACAAGAAGATTTTAAAATACTTTCCTTATATAATCGTACAAAACACGTGACCCCAATGGCGAGGCCGTTTTTGGATCCAGGGCATAATTTGAACAAACTTACAAGGGGTCTACTATATGTTTCTACATATCTAATATCAAGGCTCTAGGCCTTTTTGTTTCAGACTAAAATATTTTAAATGATTTTCCTATTTAATAGTGAGTATGATCAGGAAATACCACAATCACAAACTGCAGACAAACCCGTGACATCGTGAGGAAGAGCCATACACCAATCACGAGACACCTGGAAGACAAACAAAGCTAAGCAACCAGCTCTCTCTTCCCTGTCAAGATGATTGCAAAACTAGAATGGGCACAAAGTAAAGCATAACAAAACATAGAACAATTACAGAATCCCACAATGGGAGTAAAAGGATTGTCAGGTGTAAATCATGACTACTGTAATAAAAACAACTATAAATGAGCCAGTGCATGAGATTTCCAAAAAAGTGGCATTTTGACATGTGTAGACTCAAACGAACCTCCGCAGCCTCCTTTTAAGCTTAGAAACTCCAAGTGGTGTTCAGTCAGTAGCTAAAATATCATAGAATACTCGAGCGACTAGCAAAGGCTCTGATCAGACAGCGCGTATGCGCAGGCTGGTCTGAGCCTTTGCTGGTTGCACATACCAAACTGTTGGAAATCTCATGCCAAGGCTCAAATGCAAGCACGGGGAAACTTTTACAGCCTATGTAAAACAAGTAACTTCAAAGGTAGGCCATTTTGACCCAAGGGGTATAATTTAAGCAAACTTGGTAGAGGTCTACTAGATAATGCAACACACCACATATCAAGGCTGTAGGCTGTGTGGTTTCAGACCAGAAGCTATTATTAAATGCTTGCTCTTTATAAGATTATGTAAAACATGTGACTTCCGGGGCGGGGTCATTTTGGCCCCAGGGGCATAATTTGAACAAACTTGGTAGAGGTCTACTAGCTAATGCTACGAACCAAATAACAAGGCTCTATGATTTTGGGTTTCAGAAAATAAGTTTTTATTTTAAAAATGTCATTTTGGTTCCCATGGCAACCAGAATTCTGCATGGAATTAAAATCTTTGAACAACTTTGAAAATATACCATCCAAGGATCATTTCTGTGAAGTTTGGTGAAATCCCACATAGTTGTTCAGGAGGAGATATTGTTAAAATCAAATTGTTGACTGACGAACGGATGGATGGACCGCAGATGACGATGGACGACGTACTTCAGAGGATCACAAAAGCTCACACTGAGCTCATAGTTCTGCTAAAATAAAAATGCTATGACAATCAATGTAATAAACATAAAAGTGTGAAGGAACAATATAAGAAGAAAAAAGAGTAAATATGTGTCATCTAAACATATTTACTATGGCTAGACGTATGTCAATAACTGTGGCTAACTGAAGATACAGGGGAGGATAAAGTCCCTCTTCACACTGGTAAATGTATACGTCGATTTGGTGGTATTTACGCGTATTGCCGGTACTTCATAGACCGGAAGTGGTATATATTGGCCTTAATACTATATAGAAAAACATGCCATATGCCTAAAGGACTATACAATTGGATCATTTTTAAGTATTCAGTATGTGCATGGCGATTTATGTAAGCATTTAGGAATAGATTCGAGTACCGATCATCCAGATCGGTACTCAAATCTATTCCTAAATGCTTACATAAATCGCCATCTGCATGCGGAACACTTAAAAATGATCTAATTCTATAGTCCTTTAGGCATATGGCATGTTTTTCTACATAGTATTAAGGCCAATATATACCACTTCCGGTCTTTAAGGTACCGGCAATACGCGTAAATACCACCAAATCGACGTATACATTTACCAGTGTGCTCTTAGGGCACTGCATATGAAAACAAAACATCTAGCCTAGAGTTCTTTCTTTTTTGGTAAGATTTAAGTTTCAATTGACTTATTCCCAGATTGTTGGACTACATAATATCAAAAGCATTTGCTGGTTCACAGGGGGGGGCAACATTGCATAAACTTTTTATACTTGCTGTATATTTTAATAATAACAATTACTGTTTAAGCCCAAAACGTTACACTTTAGAGCATTTGATCTGGAAAACTTATTCTAAAAGCATAAAGGTTGACAAACTTTTAGTTTTACTGAAAATCATAAGCATTTACCATAAGCAGGTGCCAATGATCCTTACATATTAAAACAGAAAAGCTACGGATCATAGGCTGTTAACAATGAAAGCAGAAAGACACCTACTCCGGTATATCATACTATATCTTATAACAAACGAAACGTAATCTCTAGGGCATACAAGGATCAACATACATATCTTATCATATAACATATGCGCAGAGAAAAATCAAAACAAATGTTAAGTCAAAACATATGACAAACGTAAAACATAAACCGAAAAAAAAAACACAATTGTCCAGGCACAATAAGAACTAAATAAGTGAAACAAAAAACTTTAATATTGCATAACATAAGAGAACAAAAAAATGCTATCATATACTATTAGTCGAGACAAAGAAGCAAAACAGTTCATATGTCTGTCCTTAAGAGATCGGGTAAACATGTTTATGATATAACAAATAAAAAAAAGAATAACGGTGATGCCATAAATGAAAACAAACTGAGGGAACTGTCTCTAAAATGTGTATACTTGTTAGATCGAAATGTCAAATTCGGTAAATGTTCTAAATTCCAAACACAAGATGCATACTAAAAGGCGTTGACGAAAAGCGCTGTCCCTGATCAGAACTCTTCTGAAATTGCTATTCTTACAGAGTTTATGGAATCCAGTGCTGTTACATGTAAGCAATGTTTTATTAGAAAACAGAAATTTAAAAGTGTTCGAAAGGGAAAATTTACCGCACTAAGGTTCACAAAATCATCTTAAAGATTGAAGAAACAAATCTATCAGGAATACCATCGAAACATATTGAACAGTTTGGATCCAGATCTGGGTCAAATTATACGCGAAGGAAATCAGCAGACGTCACAAGTAGACATGCTTTTAAGTAGGTGTGGTTTCTTGAAATTTGTGAATTACTTAGTTGTCACAAATATACAGATTCTGACGGTTTAACGGAAATAGGTTTACGTTCGTTTTACAGTCAAGCATACAAGTTAAGCTATCTAATAAGTAGCTACTTCTTGTCGGGTAGGTGAAACGGCTTGGCATGCGGTGGTCTTTATACATATATCGTGCATGTACACTGTACACGCGAGTTATGTCTGTACCATTATAACCGCATGCACCGTATACCATGCAAAAGAGACTATATGAGCCGCGACATTAGATTTCCAACACTTTGGTATATGCGACCAGCAAAGCCTCAGATCAGCCTGCGCATACGCGCAGTCTGATCAGAGCATTTGCCAGTCGCCTGACGTTAAGCTACTGATTGGACTGATCGGACATCATTCGGAGCTTCTAAGCTTAAAAAGAGGCTACAGAGGCTCGACTGAGTCTACACTTGTCAACATACCACATTGTTGGAAAGCACATGTCACGGCTCATATTTATCTCATCCCTTTGCTGCTTGCCCACTCAAGGAATTGTATGGCCAACGCATACACGGCTAGTGAGGCCAGGTGTCTATTAACCGGTATTATGCTTCATCTACGCAATACTTTACATTATTTGTGGCTTATTCTAGCAAGCTGAACATACATGTACGCGTTTAAAAACTCCTGATGGGTTGTGTTTGTGGGTCGATAAGGAGGTGATACATGTATGAGAAAATGGCATCGTGACATCGGCAAAAACGTCCATTACTTGTGCCCGTTACATAAAGAAACAGATGCAGCTTAGCATAGTTAGCACGATGAACATAACTATATTATACGTCATTTGGATTTTGATAAATGACCGTATAAATACCCAGTAACTACCATTATCATACATGTACAGGTATAGGCTTACTTTGACATATTATATCTCAATTGCCAACATTTACAATGAAATGAGCGTACACCGTGTAAAGTGGTCCGTCACGACACAGTTTTAAACCCATCTGTTGTTATACTAAATTACCCAATAATTAGCATTTATTTAACATTTTATGAATCTGATTAGACTCAAATAAACGCATGCCCCGATATTGTGTCGTTATTTAGCCTAGTTCCAAGAAATGTGATATTGTGTGTCATAGCTAAGTAATGGTTATCCTTATTTCGCGGTTACATTGTTAAATAGTGTATTAGTTTCACATAAGAATCAAATTATAATAATGTCTGACAATATGAGACAAATGGGGCCTAATAAGTTATCGATGTCATCTGACCCTCTGGTAGCCTCGCGTTTCCTTGTCATTTAGAACAACATATACCGTAAAACCTGTCTTTAGCGGCCACTAAAAAAAACACAAAAATTTATTTTCTATATCGAGTATCGCTTAATGCAGGTCAAAAGGATTGTAGAATGCTCCAATGGATTATCATTAAGCTACCATTTTCTAATAAGACCTTTGTTTTGTCTATTTTTAAGTGGCCGCTTAAGACATTTTTTAACCGGGCCGCGTAGCGCAGTCGGTAATGTGTCTGGCAATTTTATAGTGACGTCATCTCGACGTAATCCCTTTCTAAGCAGTATTCGAATCACCTGATTGGTAAGAAATGCTACAGGAACACGGATTTGTGCTAAGACTTCGAACAGCGCGGTTAAGTGGGCGTCGTCCATACGTTGGTGTTCCATTGACGCCAGACCACAGGCGGATAAGACTAAATTAGACGAGGGCACGTCATCGTTGCACCAGACAGCAGTGGAGTCAAATTGTTTTTACGGACGTATTTCGCTTTGTTTTGAAATTGGCGGACGGAAGATTACATGTACGTGTTTGGAGGCGAGATGGTGAACGAATGGATCCCCCTGACGCCATTCAGCATGACCATTTTGGAGGCGACAGCGTTATTGTTTCGGGTGGAATTTCACATCGTGCTTAAACTGAATTGGTGACAGTTCACGGAAACTTAAATGCTATGCGATATTGTAACGAAATTGGTCAGCCAGCGTTGCTGCCATTCCTACGTTAAGGACATGCCACAATTTTCCAGCAGGATAATGCACGGGAAACGTTGCTCGGCACACAATGAACTTTCTGCAGGCAAATATCGTGAATGTGTTGGACTGGCCATCCAGATCGGCGGATGTTTCGCCTTTTGAACACCTCTAGGACCATCTTGGAAGGAGAGTCACAGAGAGAGAATGACGTCAATAACGTTAGAGACCTGGAACGTGCTCTGCTCGAAGAATGGACTCGAATACCAATGGTTGTTGTTCTTAGGCTTGTTTCAAGCACGAGGAGACGGTGCAGTGCTGTTATTGACTCGAACGGTAGATACACCAGGTATTGATCATTGGCGTGAATTTCGGTGAGGCTGTACCTCAACGTTGTTTGACGTCATGCAGCTGATGTGTTATGTGTTAATTTCAAATCAAATTTTTGAATATTTATAGCCAAATCATAAAATATTGATAAATAAAAAATGTTATATTTTGAAAGCAGACAAGCCCAAAATTAGGGGTTTCATACGAAATTCCTGCATTCATTTCCCTCAGTATAGATAGAGCCTGATTCCCTTCTGGAGCATATGGAATAGCCGATCCACGCCCAGATATACATATTAAAGTTACCGCCTTTACAGTGTGCCAATAACTTTATAATACTGGCTAATTTCTTTCAAATGTCAGACAACAAAATCAAATTAGTTGATATTTTTTTCTGTTCGTCTCAATTGCCAGTTGATTGGATTGCGAGATAAAGAGGACAACGTCATTCAGGAAGTCGTTATGTCTAAATGTCTTAGCATCGTCTGCTCTGAATAATTGAAAAATGTCTTGACCGCCTTATAGTGTCTAAAAAAGAGTCGCTCTTACGTGATGAAGCCAGTCAACTCTTTGCATGCTGGGTAGTTCGCATGCTGCTGACGTATGCATGATTTTTTTCAATGATTTTTGATAAAAAAAATTTAAGGTATCCCATCAGACTCTAAACGTGGATGGCAAGGTGACCAGTTTGGTCAAGATAAAGTTAGACAAAACATGATCATGAGTCTTTTTGGAAAATTGTATCGTTAGACGCGAGAGGTTGCCACAAGCAGGGTAAGCGTGAAACATACTTCAAAGACCTATAGTTTATCTTGCTTGTAATTCTTGCGATTCAGCATATAAAATGCTGACATTCTCTAGCCATCCGATCATGCAATGCAAACATATACCTGCACGATTTACGTATTCTCCACACGGAAACAATACGATATATTTTGTCACTCATTACTCCTCAATGCTGAGCTACCATGGTAGTCTAAGCGCTTGATATTTCAGTGTATCGGCTCGCGTAGATGGTGTTGCATTAAGAGAACAGTTCTTATAATGTCAAATAATAACTTAAGATAAGCCTGCTGCATCATCGAATCTTATAGAATGTGTATGTTAAATAACATAATGTGTATTTCTTTTCTCCCTTTCTCTCCGCTATCCTGCCTTTTCTGTGACGATTCATTTACATAAACTAATGTATCTCACGATATATACATATAATGTAAGCGGACTGGGTAATAATAACAACCCAGAACATATTTTTGCCTGGTTAAAGGATACACAAAATTCAATCTATTTGCTGTAAGATACACATACTGAGTAGGGAACACATACGGATAAAGTAAAATAATGGGGTGTTGCAGGCTTATCTTAGTTATTATTTATTAGGTAAACTTGTAGACGCCCATGGTTTTTTAAGTTAAATAATAGTTTTATACTAGATAATGAATATCAGGAATGCATCAGAAAAAAATATTACAGAAATGGCAACATTTAATGAGAATGCAAATCCAAATACTCTATGGGAATTAATAAAAGGATCATTTAGAAATGAAACAATTAAATATTGTACAAACAAGAAAAAGAAAACAACAACCAAGAAATAAAACTTAAACAAGATATACAGAATGGAGAAAAAAATATAAATGATACATTGTTTAACATGACTGTGTAGATGTCCATGAACAAGAGCTAGATATAAATAAAGCAAAATTATATGGCATTGTATTAATCGATCATAAAATGAAAGGGCATACATTAAGGGCTAAGGCTTAAATAAAAGAAGAAAGAGAAAATAACAGCAAATGCTAAGAAAGAAAGCAGACAATAAGGTAATAAAAAGATTAAATGTCAGCAATCACATAATAACAGAACAAAAAGAAATACTTAAAGAAGAGATGTAATTTCATCAAAAATTATAACCAGCTTTACCAAACGAACTCAACAATTAAATTTTTGGACAATAATATAAATAAATTACACAACATTGAACACAATGCATGTGCTGGTCTCTTAAAGGAAGAATAATGTAAAATTGCTTTAAAAAAATGAAAAATAACAAGAGCCCTGGCTCAGATGTAATAACAACAGAGTTTTAATGTGTATGTTACATAGCATAATGTGTATTTCTTTTCTCCCTTTCTCTCCGCTATCCTGCCTTTTCTGGTACGATTCATTTACATAAACTAATGTATCTCACGATATATACATATAATGTAAGAGGACTGGGTAATAATAATAACCCAGAACATATTTTTGCTTGGTTAAAGGATACACAAAATTCAAAATATTTTGGAATGATATTAGAGTTTATATTGACTCATTAAATCACTCCTATCAATGTGGTGCATTAATATACTTACAAAATCAAAACATAATATCAATTATTTCTAAATCAGATAAAAATACTTACATTTTAGAAAATTTGCCGCCCATTAGTCTTTTAAATGTCGACTATAGAATTGCAACAAAGACAATCGCAAATAGGTTAACAATTTAGGTACTACCAAAACGTTTACATGACTCCCAAGCTGGTTTTCTAAAGGAAAGAAATATCAATGAAAATATACTAACCATTTTTGGAGTTTTTGACTACGTTGAAGACAAGGAAATACCTGGTTTATTTTTTCAGATTTTGAAAAAAAAGCTTTTGACAGTATAAGTCATTTTTATCTATTTAAAAGTTTGAAACACTTTAACTTCAGTGAGAATTTTATATTCTAACGCTAAAGATTGTGTTACAAATAACGGAACTTTATCAACTTTCTTTTCATTACAAATAGGCGTATGTCAAGGCTGTCCTATTTCATACTTGTTTATTATATGCATTGAGCTATCAATGAACTAAATATGAAATAATGAAAATATCAGTGGGGTAACTATATGTAGCTTTGGACTCAGGAATGTATGGTATGCAGACGATGCACTCTTTATTTTAGATGGATTCAAGAAATCATTCGAGACTCTGGTAACAATTTAAAAAAAACTTCAGCAATAATATATCTGGTTTAAAATTGAACACAATAAGTCAGGTTTTGATAATAGGAGCTAGCAAAAATACAGATATTGTTTATATGAACAATATAAAATTTCTATGTAGTTCAATTGAATCCAGGGCCCTCGGTATGATTTTTACAAACATTAAAACAGATATAATGACATTAAATATAGAGAACAAAATTAGTCAATTTGAAATTTGTCCCAAATTGTGGCGATATAGGAAACTTACATTGATGGGAAAGGTAATGGTTGTTAAAAAAAAATGCACTTCCAAAACTACTGTTTGCACTTTCATCTATGCCAAATCCACCAAAAGGTAAGTGAGTATGATCAGGAAATACCACTATCACATACTGCAGACAAACCCAGGGCACGGTGAGGAAGAGCCACAGCAACCAACTGATTTTCTCTTCTTCTTCAAGATGATTGCAAAACTAGGACGGACACAAAGCAATGCATACTAGCTAAAAGTAAGCTTTTCGACAATCATTTTAAATTGATAAACAAAATTGCCATAAAATAAAGGTTCTGATATGCCTTGTTGCAGAAGAGTTTTTAACATGTTTAAGCAAATATTGTATTTAACAACCAACCCTAACTATCAGTAATACAATTTAGAAAACGCTTTACGGAGTTTATGGTATGGATAACTTTGTTTTAGTAGCTTAGAAATTTGTTTCAAGATGTTGAGGGTTATACATAAGATTTCAGGTTGATAGGAAGAAGTTTTGATAGGTCGCGAAAACTGAAGATTTTGTAACACAATTTGAATATCACATGTATTTTTATCTTTTTATATTTTAATATTTATGCAGAGCTTCACAACAGATAAAGAATTTACATGTTCAATCAAGTCTCTTCATGGTAGTTTTGAAAATTATTTCAGCCAAACATAGGTGGTGCTAAACTTTTGACGCCGTTTATATGTAGATTGGCATCAGTCAAAAACATTGATCTGGAAACAATTTTTAAAATCTATTTAAGCACTCTTCCTGAAAGTGTACCTTCTGATAATAGCAAGAGGGAACAGTTTAACAATTTAAAGACCAAATAAGTTTCCCATAAAGTAAGTATAGTAAATCAGTATAGTCCATTGTATATATTTAGCGGTTATACGTTATAATTTCCGAAACCTATTAATTATATTAACTTTCTTTCTGCGCTAAATTGCAAGATATTGATAAATAGAAAGAATGATGAACACTTTCGTCATCCAAGGATTGTGTCCCTTGCATATTATGGGCGCTTCCCAGTCATCCAAACAAAATTGACCGACAGCCAAAAAGATGCACGTGGGTGAAGGAGTTACGCATTTGATGCAGTTAGAACCTTTTTTTTCAGAAAACACGGAACTGGTATAATTCATTATCGCCACTAACTGATTTCCAAAGTACATAATCCTTGAGGCTTGCACGAGTATTGGGAATACGCCTGTTCATGGTTGCACGCGATTAAGAAGAAGAGTGATGACCCTTATGGGTTCGATATTCGCCTTATTAGAGGAGACACCTGTAAGTATCAGTCTTCCTGTATATACTAGGCCAAAAAAGAAACGCCGCATATAAAACATACATTGTATATGGGGGTCTTTCACCAATCTCTCGCAAACGATTTGTGACAGTTTGAGCGCTGATTCTTTGATTATGAGTTCCTGGTGTTGTGCTAGCTATCAATGTCACTGAACGAAATTGATTCAGCAGTTTAAACCTACGTTTTTATCGATCTTGACGTCGCGTCATTAGGCGATGACGTCATGAGTACGCACGGTCTGACGTTGTTCCAATTTGTCAGAAACGTTTCCTAAGACGTTCAATCATCCTTGCCTGACATCTAAATTGTTGGGCAATAACCGATGGCGTCACGTCAGCTTGTAACATTCTTATCGCCTTTTCGCGTTGAACATGTGTCCGTTTTTGCATCGTTAATTTGCAATGTGTAACTTTTTATTTTAGTGTTTTAAAATGTTTTCAAGCAAACTGGATATTAGACTAGTGATTTCAGTAGTTATTACATGTGTTAATCTAAATAAAATGAATGTGCACGTGAAAAACTTGAAAATAAAAAGACAGCCAGTACACTTGTTTGGGTTGACTTGGCTCAATGAAACAATGGGAATAATGTGTGACAGGAATAGTAGCGAAACATAGGTAGCAGATGAAATTTTGTAACTCTCATTAAACGCACAATATTTTTAATCTTTATATGCGGCTTTTCTTTTTTGGCCTAGTATATTTACGGGGTCGAAGGTAATTGTAATATTATATACCTGTGTGTATATATCCCCTAATAATGAAGGAATCCACATTGGTCCACAATATTAAAATATACCCATTACTTAGTTATGACTTGTTTAGAATAACACGTTTATATACACGGCATCAAAAGTTAAGCACTGCCTAAGCTTTCTAAATATGGATTTATACTTATACAAATAGATAATAAAAGTGGTGACAATTTACAGCAAAGTTTGATTCGTTTAGCATTAAGGTTAACGACTGGGCATGACAAATGCACACTTACCCCTAAAATGTCCCTATTCACTGTCCCGTTGTGGCATTTTCATACACTAAGAGATGATATTTGGTTGCGGCATATTACTACAAAACTTCAAACATGTTCAGTCTGTAAATTTCAGATGAATATCTCTGATATAACAAAATACATGGAGGTGTAAAGAATGGCATGTTATAATCATAGAACAAACGCAAACTTATAAACATATATTTACCTATCTCTGTAACTGGCAAGAAACTTGCCTTTGCAAGAACACTTTTGGCACAAGTCTCAAAAATAGGTCAGGTTTATTTTCAAGTTAATACGATTTCAATGGAAGCACTTTGGGTTCAGCTATGAAGCTTTTATGGGTATACCCCCATATTATAAATTTAAAAGAGTTGTTGGAAAGCTTAATTTTAGCTGTTATGCATTGCTTTGTTTCCATTCTAGCTTTGCAATCAGGACACAGGACACAGTAGAACTTTAATTAAAGTATCAGATTTTTACTATGGCGTGTGTGAGCTCCAACAACAACTGTTTTTATTTTAATATTTATATATGTAAGCAGGATAAATACACTATATGAGAATGATAACGCAAGGGAAAATCTTAGGGGGTTTTCAGCGTTTTATTTGTAACATATAAGACCACTTGAAATTTCGATGCTCAATTTTGATCGATAAGAAAACTGTATTACAGTATATCATATGATATACATTTCACAGCAGAAACGCCAGTGTTATATTGGCAGATTCCTAACCTTATTAGGTGCTTTTGGAGCATGAAATTGTTCACGTCTAGGTATTTGTTGAATGTCTGTTTTGCATAATTGCACAAACTCATCAGATTTGGTTACTAATCAAATAGGCAACAAGTAAACGTTTACTTGACAAAACATACAGCCCCATTTTTTCTTGCACAGCGTATAAGGAAATCTGATATTTTATCCTGGGATAGAAACTCCTATCTTACCCATATTATCTTACCCAGGCTGTCATGAGAGGGCTGTACATAGGTTGTATTGAAACTCGCGCATATGGTCGTTGTGTTATGTTAAAGTGACGTCATCATTTCATGTCGCATCTAAGCTTGTTCAGAAATTTCTGAGCGCTCTTTTCAAAACATAAAATGCGATATTTAATGGAGAGCAAGAAAACGAATCTATTATGTATGCGAGGATAGTGTTTGTCAAGTTGTTTTGTGCTTAACGACGCATCAACCCTTATGGGTCATTAACGTCAGACGATATTAACTAAACATAATTTGGACGGAAAAAGTAAAAATTTGTAATAAATAAAATGGATGATAATAATAAATTTTAAAATGACATCGAGTTGCTGTACGGTTGTTGACAAGAAAGATCATGTACAATATCTTCAGTTTCAAGGAGCTATTCCAGACGACTGTGCATGTTCTTTGACTGAACAGAATATAGCGATAAACGATCATAATGATTCAATGATACTATCTATAGGGCATTATAGGTATAAAACAAAACACAATTTATAAAAAATAGCGATTAGATTTTGTTTAAAAGAGTTATTTCTTTTAAAAATGTCATGATACTATCAATGTGTGTATCTTGAAAAAACTGTTTCATGTTATCAACATGGAAGCAATTATTTCTTACTTGTGCAAAGTCGCCACATTTCAAAAGGAAGTGACGTACAGTGAATGGTGCGTCGCAACCAACACATTGTTGCAGCTCTTCACCTTGCAGTAAGTATGTATGAGTGACTCTTGTATGACCTAAACGGAGAGTCGAGCTAAAACGACTTCTTCTTTTCAAATGTTTCGAACAACATGTTGATATTTTTATGTCAAGAAGGTTATTTCCAATGATGTTATTCCATGAAGTTTGCCATTCATCCAAGATATTTTTTATTGATAGATGGCTTAAAATTAGAATAAATGATTCTTAAAAGAAGTTGGTTCTAATGAAAGCGATGTTTTTGCTTGCTGATCTACCATCTCATTCCGTAAAATGCCTATATGACTAGGAATCCAACAGAGAACAATGTCTTTATTCGCTAAAAGCTCGTGACATTTTTTTTAAAAATATCTGAATCTGTGGATTCTTTGAACTGGTATGGTTCATAGCTTTCAATTCAGAAAGCGAGTCAGAAAATATTACAAATTTAATGTTAGTGTCACAAGTTCTTATAAAATCTAAAGCTAGATCAACTGCTTTGGCTTCAGCAGTGAAAATTGATGAATCGTCAGGTATACGTTGCATATTACTATGGTTGCCTTATATAATAGCCAACCAAACGTTGAGCCCTCTTTTGACCCATCAGTATAAACTTGTTGATAATTCTTATAACTATTTTAGAGCCTTCTGAAATCATCTTTTAATATATGTGGGTTTTATTCAGAATTTCCCCAGAGTGTAAATCGAAAAGTAGGGATAAAAATCCGTCCCTTGTGATCACCGTTCGGCATCACTTGGCAAACCTCGTGATGCCGAACGGTCAAGACAGCCCTCAAACTCATGATAGATTCTTATAAGATACGTGTTTGTAACGTTATCACAGGACACGTCAGTTAGTCATGGTTTACACTGCTGGCTTACTTAATAAGATTGAAACAGCTACACTCGAGTTTGGAACAGAACAGACAAACTGTGACCACGTTCCCTCGAAATAGACAAAAGACCACCCAATCATTATTGTTTTGTAGTAATTGCACAGATGAGGCGCCATATATATACTCCTCAAAATAATTGAAGGACCAAAACTATCAATTATAACATTGATGCATTTTGTGTAGAACGTATTTTGAAAACCAATCTACGACCTAGCCTACATTTTTCGGACGTCTTTGACGCCTTATTGCCAAGTGAAACAGCAAAAAGAAAATGGTAGAAACTGTTACTAACAAGGATTTTTTTGTCATTTTAAAACTTGACCTAATGTATTGGAATGTCATTTTTGTGTGTTATCCATGGACCACAGAACTGCATGAAATGAAAGAAAAGTGCTTTTAGATTCTATAATCTCTAATTTTGCATGATTTTATTGCGTTTTAATCACGTCAATGCCACTCACCTCTTCCTGTGAGAGAAAATTGCCACTTTTGACTGTGTCGTAATGGCCAGACTACGGATTCAGACAACTGGTTTTGGCGTTTGTCTGTGACAATCTTTTAACGATTCATTTGACATTTTTTCTAACACCCAAAGGCATAAATGACGATTGAAAATCTGATTCTTGATGGCCAAGTAAACACATTGTTTTCAGAAAACAAAACAATGTCAAAACTCCATTGTCAGAGATGAAATTGCTTGCTTCCCAGTATATTGAAATTGTTTGAAGAATATTTTTGCATGTAAGCTGCACTGTTTAAAAGAATGATTAATTTGATGTAACTTTCACTCTACTCGAATGACCACAGAAGAAGTTCTTTACCCCACCCACTGCCTTTTGAAAGTGGGTTTTTGAGGGTATGTGCATTTGAGACACAGTTATAGCAGAATTAGGCACGGAAATCATTAATAATGATTCTTGATTTATGGGCATAGAGAATAGAAAGATTTGAACCAAGTTTTACAGAGTTCAAATGTTTAAGCTAATCATACTCACGTTCTAAAATCTTGGTCCTTTAATTATTTTGAGGAGTATACAACATTGAAAAATATCAGCCAGCATCCTGTCATAATGAAACATATATCCAGCATATTCTTATCTAAAATGATCCAAACGCTAATGATGTTGGGTTTCAATTGGGACAATAAATGGTTTGAAGGCCATCTCAGACAGCCTCATTGAACTTAGCACTACATGTACATTATGCGCAGGTACATGCCGTGGGACTAGGTAGCTAATCGTTTGTCTGAGCCATCACATACCTTTATATGTCATGTGTTCGAGTTTGTGCGAATGCGCCTCGCAGCCCTCGTTTATCGAATACATGATTCATAGGTAATGCCTACCATGCATGGAAATAACGGAAAAAACAACTAAATGCATAAAATGTACATGACTGATTAGCCAAACAAATCGGTCATTTCGTTATTGCACCAAACTTTTCTTCATTCACTTTAGCTCAAATCGACAATTGGGCGTATTTTAACCTTTTCATAGTAGTTCATACAATTAGCACCAGATGATATTGGCAGTTTTCCTATTGCTTTGGAGACTGTCATGTGTTGATATGCAAATCGTCAATGAAATCCCAAGCCCCTTTCTCCGAAAATCAAAGGCATCGCAACATGGCGGTTCTTCTGCTGCAGAATCTGTATTTTCTTTAGTCTAAGCTACTCAAGGAGCAGCTTCAAGGAGTACTAGCTCACCTTTAACCAATTACCAGGGCACTGACATCAAACATGGGTATTCTAAAATCTGCCATCCACACCTATACCGATTTGCCTTACTGTATACATTGTACATGTACATGGCCCTCGTCACGAAAAAAAAACTGATACATGTGAACATCAAAGCTGTTGATCAGTCTGCGCATTCGCGCAGCCTCATCAGCACATGTGTCATTCACTCTATTTAAACTGCGATACCATAACTTGCCACAGGCAAAATAATGTCAAGATTCTAATTTGTCTCTGTTGCTAAGTACATGTAGGAATGTTGAAGCATGACCTGGTCGGGACCACTGAAGACAGTTTTTGTCGAGACCCGGTCCATATTTACTAATCGCTCTTTATCTACATTTTAAAAGCACAATATACTGTCCTGCCAGCCAACAGTGACAGTGACGTCGTGTTTTGTTTACATTTGTTACGTAAAACAATAACTTGTACACTCCACTTGAGCTAACGCGAGTCGATAGACCACTTGCGTATTAATCCTATCCGCAGGATAGGAAAATACACAAGTGATCTATCGATTCTAAGTCCTGATAACATGACGCCACTGTCACGCTTGGCTGGCAGGACAGTTAGTGCCATTAAATGTTTGCGTTTTCGTTTTCCAGGAACACGAGTACAGGGTTTGTCGTAATACTCTATTAAATAATCGGATTTCGCGACAGAAATAAGCTGTTTTATTTTAAACCCCTGAAGCTATCAGACACAAGCTTCTTGATTTCTTCCATAACATAAATCATGTTCACCTATAGTAAGCGACTTTTTGTAATAAATACAGCCTCACCATGCGAACACAAGTTTTGGAAATGAAGAGCACTTATATCCCGAATATTTTAGCACGTTTACTTTTTGAAAACTAGCAATGCATTTACTCAAAGTCTGGTCTAAATGGCACCCAGTATAAAGACGTACAATGAGGGGTGGGAGTAGAAAATAAAAGTTTTCACGGCTTTGAAAATTATGAATAGCTTTGAAACGCATTTTGATGCTTACTATTTATTTCCTAACCACACACTTTTAAAAGCATTCGGGCAATTTGAAAAGTTAGTGTTTGTAGCCTTGTCAACTGAGGAAAATATACGCCTTATCGCTAGAACTCCCTTTGCAATCATCTAATTGCTTTACTTTTTTGGATTCTGAATGTCACGCCGCTGTCATCTCTCTTTGACTCTTCCTCATGGTGCCATTGGTTGGTTTGTAGTATGTGAATGTGGCATTGTCATACTAACTTACAAAACATTTAGGTCAACGAAGGTAGCGAAGGCTATTGCTAGGTTGTGCATTTGTTTAAGCTCACACAACGCAATCATTGCTATAGACAGAGTTCGATCAACCTACTAATAAAAGAAGGGTGCATGTGTTCTGGCTGACACATAAGCTACACTTAGCAAATCAGATCTTTGTAAAGCTTAGAAACAGCAGTATAAGTCATTATGATTTACTTTACATGACGATGTTTAAGGGTTTAGGTTAGGAAAAATAATGAGATATTTGCCGTTAAAAGAAATGCCATTGCAATGAACACTGTTTTATAATTAAATGAGCCAGTGCACGTGTTGACGGAACATACATGATTTACATATTGACATACAGCCATTCTTTGAACGAGCTTGTACAAATAGCTACATGCAGCGGTATTAGCAGGTCAATTTTACTGTCGTGCCAACCAAGAGTGACAGTGACGTAATACTTTGTTTACAATTGCTTAGTAAACTTCTAAAGTGTACACTTCGCTTGATTACCGCGAATCAATAGATCATTTGTGTATTAATCCTATCCTGCGGATAGGATTAATACACAAGTGATTTATCGATTATAATTCCCAGATAACTTTGTAAACAAAACATGACGTCACTGTCACTCTTGGCTGGCAGGACAATAGAGGTATTAGCAGGTCAGTTTTAGGTCAGTACATACTCTGATAAGACTCCAGGAAAGGGAAGGCTGAGCTGAGTATTAGCTATCTTCCTATGCGTTAAGGTCTACAATTCTATGGGCTGGCTCAAATGTCATACGATGAGCGCTGGCTCATAAAACAAACTTTTATGGCTATTAACGAAGATTCATGCCTTCAAGAAATGCTTGTTATATCTGTAGGTATTGCACGAGCAACGAAACAAGAAATGTTATATATGAACATAAAACGGAATTCGCAATGTAAGCAATATATGTCCTAATCGGGATTGCACGACCCACAGGTGTGCACTATTATCACTGTGTGAGTCCGTCTGTCTGTCTGTTCGTCTGTCCGTCCGTTAGTAGTTAGTGAAAATGCTAATTACTCTTGAACCACATGGTATATTTGATCAAGTGTGCATACATATGCACGCAAAATTGTCTGAGCACTGGCGACCATACATGTACATGCTTGTTTGTTGAACGAGGCTTTGCTGAGCATCAGTTGGGCAGGATGTGGTCAGTTAGTGAAAATATTCATAACTCTTGAAACACACGCTATATTTGGAGCAAAAGTTGCATACTTATTCAAGGCAGGGAAACGCGTGATTTGTGACGTCATAATTGTTACAGTAAGGGTGCAGCCATATTGGAAACTGTATCCATATGTGGTAAGGTTTTTAAGACACAAGTTGTTAAAGCAAGCAACCATGTCGTGAGCTAGTCCACAGCTTATGTAATTTAAATATTTTAACTTCGGGACCACACGCTACTCGTTGACCCTTATGACTTAGACACGAATTTTTAATTGGGTCAATGTGTTAACTGTCAAAACGGCATTTGCCTGTGTTTAACTCTTTGTTTCTATCGGATTACAGAACGTACAATGCATGTGTTACCAACACAACTGTAAAAAAAGTACGACTCCTCTGGCTTACCTCTTAATAGAGGCAGAGCGAACGAAAATTGTATCACCTAATTGGATACAAGCAGAAATATGGCCGCGGCCAAATTATTGATACAATGACATACGAGGACGTTACAAATCACGTGTTCCAACCCCTTTTTAGTTAATTTAACATTGACCAGCCACTGGTATGCAAAACGGTGACGAGACTGCTGGGAGAACTTACAACCTAGAAAACTGCAAAACATCATAAAAATCTGTGTTAAATTGAAAATTATGCAAATCGAAATTATAAAAAAAAACAATATTTTAAATCCTTGGTATAGACATTGTGTATGACCCAAAAGTCTGCACTATTATGACTGTGTGAGTCCGTTTGTCTGTCCAATTTGCTTTCGACAATTCCTTCTGGCACCGGATACTGATTAATCGACGTTCACCACGGGTCGTGCACATTATAGTCAGTTGGTATATATCAGCCAGCCATGCTCCTTTGCGCAACCCTTATCAGAACATGCACTGTACAGTTTCCGCTTAAATTGATAATGTTACAAGCAACTTTCTTTTCTGGAATGGCAACAGAATGACGCGAACAGCAGTCTGATAATCTTCAAAAACCGCGTAAAATCATGCATTTATAGCGAAGCAAGCTAAGCTGTAAAGCATTTTTCTTTCCGACGTATGAACACGCTGATAAGACAGCGAAGATCAGTGGTCACATTTTGACATGTGGCTTGTAGCATACATAGATATTTGATGGCGTTGTCCATTTTCACATACAAAGTCATTATGTAAAAGTTGTAATTTTGCAAAGTGAGACACGTTGACATTTAAAGATGTATAATTTCTATATTCTCCTCCTACAAGAATTATATTAAATGTCTGTAGGCGGCTGAATGCAACTGATTTAGTGCATGCGGGCCCTGTCACACTATAACGTTTTAGCCAACGTATGCCGACGCATGAAATATACACTAGTACGCCGGCATACGCAAAACTTTAATTAAAAATCAGAGGAAGCCTCTCTCTGAACCTATGCAAAACGTACGCAAAAAAAACATAGAACGTATGTCTATCTTATGAGTACCTCACGCATAACTTATTCCCGACGTAAAGGCCCTGTCATACTACGACGTATAGCACTAACGTATCTTAACGTATGCATAACTTACCCGTTGCGTACATCTAACGTATGCCTAACATATAAGCAATACGTCGGCATACGCTGAAGATTTTTTATGCAAGTACAAAATTTTGGGATCTATTCGCCGTATGACAACGTATACCAACGTACAGTAGCGTGTTCGTAGCGTGTTTAAAACTTATTTCTAACGTATTCAGCGTACACCAACGTACTTGCTTAATTTCTCATACGTCCGCATACGTTGGCGCTAATGTACCTTAACGTATAAATACCTTACCTGCTGCGTATATTTAGCGTATGCCAAACGTATAGAAGTAGTACGTCCGCAGACGCTGTAATATTTTATGGATGCACAAAATGTTAAACCTCTTGGCCATATGTCAACGTATACCAACGTACTATAGCGTATTCGTAAATTGTTTAAAACTTATTTCTAACGTACTCAGCGTATACCAACGTCCTTGCTGAATTTTTCATACGTCGGCATACGTTGGTGCTATACGTCGTAGTGTGACAGGGTCTTATACTTGTATCAGCGTATAAAAGCGTATGCCTAGCGTATCACTGGCGTTCTCGACTTATGAGAAACTTATGCACAACGAACGTCTAACGTATGCTGAATTGTACATATAACGTATGCATAACGTACATGTAGCGTACATCTAACTTATGTCAAACGTATTAAACAGTACAAAATTTTGGGACCACTTTGCCATATGACAACGTATACTAACGTACTGTGGCGTGCTCGTAACGTATTGAAAACGTATCTCTAACTTACTCTCTGACTCAATGACGACCCTGGCGTAAAGCCGTTGGTTGGTGCCTCATGCTTGTCGGTTGCTGGTCCCACCGTAACTCAACTTGAGGTGTTCTTTAACTCTGACTATCTGTGAGTCATGAGCCCTTTTCTTTGTTTCATCAAAGTGTTTTAATTTGATTTAGTTGCTTTCAGTCTTTGATGATACATTTATAAGTTAGGAAGCCTCCATGCGATCTGTACAATTTTGTTTTTTAACAACAACAGAATCTACGGCGAAGATTTGGCGCCAGTAAAATGCATTTAAGTCCCAAGTGGCTTGAGCTGCTGTCAGTTCTTAGGCGGTGGTTCTGTTGTTGTTGATCTATTGTTTAATGTACTTCCCATTGTTTGTGTGTGTTCTGTGGTTGTCTTTGTTTTGTTATGCATTACTGTGTGTCCTTTCTAGCTTTGCAATCATCTTGAAGAGGAAGAAAGAGATGGCCGGCTTTGCTTGTATTGTCTTGCGGATGAGTTGTTGCTGTATATGGTATGTGGCTCTTCCTTGCGGTGCCCTGGGTTAGTCTGCAGTGTGTGATTGTGGTATTCCCTGATCATACTCACTTAATGTTTTACATCGATTTCGGAGACACTGGAACTGTCACTGAGTTTGGTGAAATCCTGCAACAGATTTTAAAACTACGTTATGTTCGATGTATAAAACTCTTTATAACGTCACTCGTTATAGCAGAATATTCAATATCCAGCATAAGTTTGCTGAGAACGGATCTGTATCCATTAAAATTCCCTCTTTATAACATAATATTCACTTATGAACAGATTCAGTAAGTTCTGGGAACAGATATACATTTTCTTCAATTTTGGGACCAGGACAAGGTCTTTTGCATGAACAAGTTTCTGTCACATTTGAAAAGAGGGAAGCTTTGTGCATGTTCATGCAATATGAAATTGAACTGATGTATACATTTGAAACATTAGCATTTAAATTTATTTCTATATTTTTTTCTTTTACCAAATGATTATGATGTGGAAACCTGGTACCGGTCGGCATTTCCTTATAACAGCAAATTCAGTTTAACGTCAACGATAGCATGGAACAAACATGGTCGTTATAAGGAGGGTTGACTATAACTACAACGATAACAAGAAGAAAAATGATTTACATTTATTCGGTATTGTAGAAATGTTGGCCTCAAGTTTTTTTTAGTAGAAAAGCAATTGTAAGTTCATATACTGCCGTCAACAAAAACGCCTCATCTAAAAGTAAACGTAAATATCTCTTAGACTGATCAGACTAAAGTTATGAAATTCAGTGCATTATAACGTCTCATCAGTCAAGCGTATCTAATAAAAACAAATTTGTTGTAAGAATATATGGGGCGGAGAAAACGACCTCGGTATGAGACAGGGCTCACCAGTTTCGTGCGACACAGGATATTAGGCACCTTTGTTTTGCTTCCAGACACAATCTTTTGACAGAAAAAGAAATGTTTTACCACTGTAAAAATCGTCTCTATTGTACCGATTATGCGTTTATAATGTTTAGACAATGTTTGTACGCGTCTGCTGAACGAAACAACTTATTCCACCCATCTTTTCACCATGCGTTTGAGTAAAGAATAAACTCCATTACTTTTCAAAGTGGCGAAGATATTGTTACGAATCATTAGCAATAGTCTAGTCTTTAACCAGCGACGATTGCTGAGGAAACGCAATCTGTCTCGTGTTCCAGATGTCCGTTTATAATGACGTTAACGTAGACAAACGATTGGTCATTGAGCGTGACAGTTCATCGTAAATGGCATTATTTTATGTAAGCATATTCTTTGTACATTACCTAACGTGCCCCCTGATTATTTTTCCTTAAAACAAAACGAGAAAATTGGCAAGTTTCATAAACGGACCTTACATTTTGTCTTTAATATGACGTCATAATTTTATAAAGTTATTGCTCGCAACCATGATTGTTTGAAAAATTGATCCAAAATTTGTTCATGGTTTAGCAAAACGTCAACGACACAACTGTGAGTAAATTAAAATTGTAATCATAAGCGATTTGTGAATAATACCGTCATGTGTACGGTGAACCTATATGGCGTAATCAAAAAAACGCGTCACCTGCATGTCAAATTCAAGCCATTTTCCGACCTCGTCAAACCTTTACATAAATAAGCCGTATGTGGCTTTTCACATTTTGTAGAACACGGCTTAGAAATCAGAGATCATAATGAGTGAGGCGTTTTTGTTGACGTCAGTATATCAAAATGGATGGCAGCTGAGCTGATGTAACCTTGCTCGCATTGTATTGCGGTGTAAATCCATACACTTGCACTTAAAATATAAATGAGTATTTCGGTCAATGGACATCTTCAACTAAAGTCACACACTAACGTGTTCTGTTACAGCTTTGAGGTTATCCAGTTCCTACATGGTACCTCAATACGAGAATGACAGACCGCCAGGGTTCAGTGGTAGTGTGATCACTGGTTGACTTTAGATCCCAGATGCCCCAGGTTTGAATCTCATCAGATACATTGTTGCCATGGTCAGATCGTACGTTATCCTAATTATTTAGCATTCGACACCACCACATAATCCGTCATGATCAGGCCTCGAGGTTATAAAACTTGAGTCCATTATCAAACTCAATATAAAGCGCAATGATTGGCTGCTCGCGGACACGACTCAAACTCAAAATAAAGCGCAATGATTGGCTGCTTGCGTACTCATGTCCGCAAGCAGCCAATCATTGCGCTTTATTTTGAGTTTGAGAATGAACGCAAGCTTTATAACCTCGAGGCCAGGACTGATTTACTTTGACATAACTATTATTTAAACAAACAAGTCATATCCTTATGATTTTTTTCTTCTTGCCATTTGTGCCCACATTTGATATAACAGCTGCGCCTTCTTAATTTACATTCGCGATTCCGATTATTTATTATCTTTGCTCCATTATTTTTGTCTCTTATTTTAGCCCTAAGATCATTTATTTTAATTTAATCCTTTATGTACGGGAAAGCCTAAATGGGTAGTTTTACAAACAGTGAAAGCCCAGATGAAATGCCACGTAATGTGGCATTTCATCAGGGTCTACACTATTTGTTAAGATAAAACAAGATCCTCAGTCAAAAAATACATGTTTTGAAAAACTATAATCTGACACCTCTAGATATATATAATGAACAATCCCAAGTTCATTGTATCAACCAAAAGGAATAATATATAAGTATGCAGATTCCTGGCAAGTTTGCCACATAATGCGTAACATGAAGAAGCGTGTTACGATTCTTTGCAGATACGTAGATGTGCTTGCGAGGGGTGTGCAAAGGAGCTTCATGTGTTGACTTTTGAGTCCGTGGTTTTAACATTACATGTATAAACATGATAAATTCGTTAATTTAACCGAAAAAACCCTGCTTATGTTCTAGAATTTTGTTCATGCAATTAAAACTGTTTGGAAAACCTGTGAACAATTGTTTGTTTGATTTGGCTCTTTACGTCCCATCAACAATCTTTCAGTTATAAAGGGACGGGTCTTCCTGAGTTGAACCAGTTCTAAGCTAGGATTAATGTTCTCGCTTAAGGACACAACACACTGACGCCGGTGAGGCTCGAACCCGTGGCCCCTCGGTCTCGAGTCAAGCACTCTACCACTGAGCCACTGGGCTCCCGCAAAAAATGCGAACGTAGACTGATGGTTACATGTATGACATTCTCTTCATTGCATAGTTCTTGCAGCTTCAATGTCTACCTAACAATAACACACCGGATAGGCGGGAATCGAAAACGTTTATACTATCGACGAACGTAGATCAAAAATAGTAAAAAACAGTTTTCGGTTGCCCAACTGGAGACAAATGGCAATCGACAACACTGATTCTAGGTATTTGATCCCCGTTCGTCGTCTGTTAAAAGCGTTTACGGTTGCCGTCTTCCTGGTGTGAATAAGCGACACAGAAAATATATAATAAGTGTAAGGGTGTGGATAGAAAAATCCATCTCAAAAATCGCGGTTGCGCGTGATCACAAAGCATACCGTTTAGACGCGAAATAATAACCTAAAACCAATTAATCACTTGTTGTTTTTTTGTGTTGATGTTTTACATCCCAATTCACACCTTTTCAGTCATATCGGATCGAATTTCTGTCTTCGTGTGTTGAACAACAACTACGCAGCGGATAAAGTGCCAACTAAAATGCAAATGCCAGTTGAAAGCGCGGGTACATTGTATATAAATTCCAACTTAAGACTCCCGTTTCCTCATTTCCTTAAATACATTTGCTACATTATCTTAGATTTGACGTTATATAGTCAGAAAAAATATGTCTAGGTCCTATAATTCAAGCATCCTCATCCCATTCTTGCTCTAATCTTGTCGCTTTATTCCAATTTATTGTAAACGTCATGAATATTTTCATCATTTACCAAAGACGTCCAATAATGAAATGTCAGTCAAACTGATTTACAAATTTATTTACAGGCCGCAACAGTTGTCGTTTTTTCTGTGTGGGGTTGGTAAAATATTCTCCTCGTGCATCGATGTACTCGTAGTTTTTGATATTTAATCATCTTCTGGTCTTTCAGTAATATTTGGTTCTGACGGAAAGCAGAATACGGCTGAAGCCGGTGCTAGGGAGCATGAGAATTGATGCACTTTCCATTAGTTCTCATGAACAGACTCAATAATACCGAGTCTGCTGTTTTCTTAAATTGTAGGCTCTCTCTGTTTCTGAAGATTCCGTTTTTCCAGTTTAGGTAAGCTTACATGTACCATAGAGGTGTAGCTGTCTTTGCTTTGGGATTTTACGTCACTTCCAACTTTTTGTCATTCATGGCATGTCCACCAGTTAACCTACCAAACCTTAGGCTTGTGACCGTTTAATAAGTACCAAGTTTATAATACTTTTATCAGTACATGAAACTGATGAATATGAAACTATTCTCTAGGTATGTAGGCAGACCGGGGCTCCAAGTAATGTCCAATCAGACCCCGAGGTCATGAAGCGTTTATATGCTCCACTGAGCATACAAGTTTCCTGCTCATTAACGTTAAAATGTCAACAATAATTACAATCAATGCTTATAAACTACAATGCTAAAATTAAGATTGGTCTTGTTTTATAACTCCCAAATATTGTACACACTATAGAGACTAGGTCTTTTTCAAAACGTGGATATTGTAATATCCTGGTTAATAATTATAACGTTACGTTAATTACGCTAGTTGCTTAGTACCGTCACTTTGTTGTTTACTCTTGCACTATAAGTACAGTTCTATTTAATGTAAGAATACAGAAGACTTAAGTAAGTGGACGAGAAGAAATAATAATAGAGAGATACTAGAGCAGAGGAAAAATCAGAAGATATAATAAGAAGGCTATTTTGATGAAGAAAAGACAAGAAAAATATCATTGTTGAGATATTTTAGATAGAAAAAAGAGACAAGATAAGTAGAAATTTTCATTGATTATTTTTATGATAGCTACTTGGCAAGATATGGTCTAAATATGAATGATAGTAGAATTACAATACAATCTACGGGAGAAATCTTATAGCGTGACCATTCAGACCTACAGAGGATCAGCCACTAACAGGGAAACTCTGGAAGGACTGGTTAAAATCCATAGAAAGGAAATTCAGATTCTTCAGAGTAGCTAACACTTTAGATAGAAAAGATGCATTGATCATTTATGGCGGATCTGAAATAGCAATGATAGAGAAAAGCTTGCCAGATCCAGAAGACCCTAGCATGGGTTAGATGTATATCAGAAATTAAGAAGCATGCGTAATGCATATTTTATGCCAAAGAAGAATAAACATTATGCTAGACATATATTTTGAAGACGAGGTCCGGAACAGGTGAAAAAACAACAGCTTATGCAACAAGATTGCGAGAACATGCACATGACTGCGAGTTTAGTGATACGTGTGATGAACGAATATTAGTACATATACTAACAATAGACAACCAACAGCTGATACAGAAATGCATATCGAAAAGCTAGACTTTACAGCAATTTCTGTTGGAAGCAGGACAGATAGAAGATATTTCTATAGAAGTTCGTGATATGAAGGCTGGGCCAGAATACCAGGAGATAGCTAATGTCAGGTAGAAACAGACAGATTTCAAGACATCCAGAGTATGATATGTCGGTTGAACATTGCACATACTGTGGTTTGACAAGAGCACGTCCAAGAGAATAACACTGTCCTGTATACAGAACACAAAGTAAAATTTGGAAGAATTCAACCACTTTCCATCTGTATGCAGAGCAAACGTCGCTCAAGAAGAACTTATGTGTCAGAAGAGCCCACCATATTATAACCAGCAGAAGAAGCCCAGCATATTCTAGCAGCGACATAAGTTCTGATGAGGATTTCTTTGAAAAATCGCTGATGAATATAAAATTTAAAGAGTGTCAGACTCTAGAGAAAAGAAGAGGGAGAATGCTTCATCAAGAGATATGCAACTTTTACAGAGGAAAATAAGCAGACTTGAGAATGAAATGCAATTAACTAAGAACCTTACTGAAAGTGACTTCAACACTCAAAATAAATTGTTAACTCACAAACTTCTGAAACAAGGCTATCGGTATCATAAACTTTGCAAAGTAAGTAAGGGTGCAAAGATCAGGAATCGATACAATCAAGTACCACACCTGACCCAGGATACCAATGGGAAAGTGACAAACTCAAAGCAGACACCACAGACGAGAGCCAAGAGGTCAGCCCTTTCCCAGCAGGTGACCACAAAGCACATATAAACAAACGCGCACAAAGACATGGCAAACACAAGACAGAACAAAAACATAAAATATCCACAAAAGAAGTACCGACTTGGAACGGTCAGTAAAATATATTACTGGAGGGCTTAAACCGTTTTGACGGCGCCATCCTCACCCTTAATTCAGATGTGGATCAAGACACATAGAAATTTAGTTTGCATCAAAGACCCCTAACTTATCAATGCATCATCTCCTAAAACATATAGATCAAGATATAACAAGGAGATAAAGCAACAATAAGAACTCAACTGTAAATAAAACTGAATACCTGAGCAAAAGAAATCCAACAGGTAAACCCCGGTGGGCCCGACAAACAGCCAAAGCATCAGGCCCCTACCATCTCATCAATAGATAAGTCTTTAAGTCGGAACCATCATAGAGTCTGAGTTGGATTTCTTTCTCGCCGGTATATATACTCATTATTACTTTAGTAACTTGATCTGATGAGTCGGATCACGTCGAGTTGCCGCGCCAGGAACATCGGATCACACGAGACGAAGTTGAGTGTGATCCAGTTGTTCCTGGCGCAGCCACGAGACATAATCCGACCCATCAGATCAAGTTACTAAAGTAATAATGTTTTTATTATATACCTACATAAAAACAACAACAAACGATAAACGCAACACAAATTAAAAATTGATAGGCCTACCGTGTGACGTGACGTTGTAACACCGTAGCAAATAACGTCGCGCCAATTTTTGATGACGTCACATTGTGTAAACATGTTCGGCAGTGAAGGAAAGTGCATTTATCGTGTTTAATTCCTTTTCTTTAATGCGGAAAAGGTTATTAAGGCTAATCGTCAAAACGTCAGATAGAGTGGGTTGTGAGTTTAGTGCTCAGGGTATTGTAAACGCGTTATCGCGCAGATTGCTGTTCGCCGTCAGGTGCTGGGTTTTATGCTTGTGAGGTGGGTAAAACATGGAGGATGGTGATGCGGAAAAATATAGGGTGATACAAGATTTTGTATTTTTGAGTCGGAAAAGGGGTTGTATCAGGTGTTTTTCTTTGCAGGTATATAATAATCAGTTTTATTTACTTTAGAGTCCTTACAGTATTATAAACTGTTGGGTCATTATCTTTGCTTTATCTCCTTTTTATATCTTGATTTATATGTTCTGGAAGATGATGCATTGATAAGCTAGGGGTCTTTCGTGCAAACCAAATATATATGTGTCTTGATCCACATCCACACCAGTTAAGCCATCTAGGAAAATATTTTACTGACCGCTCCAAGGCGAAACTTTTTTTGTGGATCTTTAATGTCTTTTCTGTCTTGTGTTTGTTTTTCCTTCGTGCGCGTCTGTTTATTTCAGCCTTGTGGTCACTTGCTGGAAAAGGGCTGACCTCTTGGCTTTCGTTTGTGGTGTATAACTGTGAGTCTGTCACTTTCCCATTGGTATCCTGGATCAGATGTGTAACTTGATTGTATCAATTCCTGATCTTTGCACCCTTCATTACTTTGGTAGCACACCAGCAAGTTGAATATCATAGTATTAAGACCATAAACAAGCAAATAATAATGGACAGAGAGAAAGGTGAAGTTATTTGTTGGGTCGCATACAAAATGCTATGCCCTGATCAAAAAGAATCAAAGGAGCACCAAAAGGTTTTAATTACAAGTGGCGGAGCACTAAATCGTAAGGGATATGAAGAAATAGAGGAGCTGCTGCATTATAACAAATGCAGATCGCTAATCAAAGAAAGAGGAAATGAAAGAAGAAAAGGCCAAACACGTTTTAAAATGAACGTTTATTTATTGCATAATAACCTAGACCGTTATTTTGGTTCGTAGATCGTGACACTATTTTGAAATTCAATTAGCAAAGGCTTAGAGAATTCGTCCATATTTAGATTATTTATTTATATTTCAAAATAAAGATAAGCTTTCCATTTTTCAGTTACAATATTCATGAACTCTTTCTTTAGAAACAAGGGAGAAATGTAATATCCTGGTTATTGGTTATATAACAAGTCAACGTTATGACATTACGTTAATTACGTTTGCTGTTTAGTTACGTCACGTTGTTATTTACTTTTGCACTGTATTAAACTATTGAAGACTTTAGATATGAGCTTGAAGTGTGATCCTGCTGATAATGTCAGAACAGCTCTCACAAATTCACATGATTTTCGTCTTGGCTTCTGATTCTCTAATTACTCTGTCATAAGATACATTAGTTTCCTTTATACAGCTCTTCATATGTATGTGCTGCAAATGATGCAATCTGTCAGAGTAGTTAACGTAGCTTGGGGCTTGCATATGATGTTGATTTTGTGCATATTAGGTTATATGTAAACCAACAAATTAAACAATGTTAAAAGTATTTGAATTCGACAAAAAAATCCATGGCAATGCGAGGATAATATTATGCAGAAACAATGAGAGGAACTTAATTGTTTCAAAATAAAACAGTGTCAAGTTAGTTTGATATATATATATATATGTTTTTGTGGTTAGGGTAATTTGTCTATAGACTGTGTATTTATCCTGCAAATAAATATTAAAATGCCAACAGTTATTGTTCAGTTAAGTTGAGCATGCTTTTTGTTATATAATATAGAGTTAATCCCATTGTTGACTTCTGCAATTGTTCTAGGTTTTGTTGTGCGTTACATTATGTCCATTCTAGTTTTGCAATCATCTTGATTGGGAAAAGCGAGCTGGTTGGTTTGCTAAGTTTGTCTTCCAGGTGTTTCGTGAATGTTGTGTGGATCTTCCTTGTGGTGCCATGGGTTTGTCTGCAGTTTGTAATATGGGATTTCTTGATCATAGTCACTATGTTTTCAGTATTAACCACTTGATGGAAAAACACCACATGCCATTCAATTGTCGCCCCGATTGTGTGTTTGTATTATTGCCAGTAATACAGCTGTATTCTAGAAAGATAAACCGTTGAAAAACCTCTAGCCGTATTTTAAAAAAAAACAGAAGAATGTACTTAAGTATGTCAAACTTCTTCATGACAATGCCCATTTGCACAAGGTCGCCTATGATACAATATTTCTTGTCCCATCCACTCTAATCTACAGATATGGTCCCATGTGACTACTTCCTATTCCCATAGATCATGTAAAATATGCTAGCTTGTCAAAACATGCATAATTTTTCTGTGGGACACACTGTTTGTCAGTGCCTAAAGGGTATCACAAAATGACCATCAAAGGACATTCGAGATGTAGATTGAAAGGTTGAAACTTTGCATAAGATTCGATGGTGAATTGCTTGAAGAAATGAATTTTAAAAGAAATCCTAATTTTGTTGTTTGTTACTGATTTCGCACTCAAAGTGGAATTACTTAAAGAGCATCCATCGTACTGGCTCTTAACTTCATCCGAATCCGTTCAGGATTAAAGCGAAAAAAATAAAATAAAACATACCATTGAATTACCATTGATTTATATGATGGGTTATTTCTGCACATCTATGTCAGTAAAATGTTGGTCAGTACATATATGGAAAATTTGTAAAATCCGCCGTTTATATAGCATAAAACGTAATAGTACACTGTACTAGTCTGACAAGGACTATCTTCAGTTGTTATCTTGAGTAGAACTTTTCTGTAAATAACGCATCTTGTCACAGAAACATATAGAAGGACAAATGCAGACTTTATGCAAGGTCCTTATGAATGATCTTTTTTCACGAAGCGTGGCTACATGTAAGATCATGTGGGCCCTCGACACGAGAAAACCTGTCTTCGGTGGTTTGCGAACAACAAATGAGCAGACCAGCCTGCGCATCCGCGCAGTCTGCTCAGCACCTTTGTTATTCGCTTAAAGGAAAGTATACTAAAAGAAACCTGCTAATTGGTCACCTTACATTTTTACGCTAGTTCAGAAAGTGAAACATGGGTATACAAACTTCATGTTTTTTTTAGTGAAGCAATACTTTGTCTAGGCTCTGCAAGTTATTTAATTGAAAAATGACTTGTACTGCTTGCAAGGACGAAGTTAGAGAAAAGGTACCCTCATTTCAAAAAGTCACACTTTTTCTACGATATAAACCATAACACAAATTACAATTTTGTGTGTTTGAAGATGTTACTGGCTAGCGTGATATAAGAAGCATAAACCTCACAAGTTTTGATTCCGTCGGACTCGTCGTTTTTGCTACTCAACAGCATAAACATAAACACTTTTAGCAGGTTAATCATTGAAATTTAACTTTAAGCTTGCAATTTACATAGAGACTTTGTACTGCTCTGTACGCTTTATTATCAGCAACACGGCATTGAAATTTTCAGCGATTATTTATTATCACCAGACGTCACCGTCTGTCATTAAGAATTGAAAAAAAAAAATAGAATCGATTTTTTAACTCTCACATTGAATCCGGAAGTGTACATTAGTCGTAAAACAATAATTACAAAAAATGGACTAATGAAGTTCTACTGTGTTTGGCCTACAGTGTTCAAATAAAATTAAGTGCATTCAACAATTTTACCAGAAAATACTGGTGAATTTCAAAAATCTCGAAATATTTTGAAAAATGCAACAATTTAAAAATGCGTAAAAAATCCACCATAAGCAATATTGCAATTGTTTAGTGTTTTTCAAGTCGGACAGACCAGTTTGTAGCCACCTAAACGTCAATTTTATATAAAAAAAAAAACAACAACACTACTCTCAAAACCATTTCTTCTTTAAAAAAAGTCATTTTTGCATTTTTAACACAAATAAATTTGAAGTAAAAGAAAACTGTTCAAAAACACTGCTAAACGTGTGCCCATTAAAATGCACATACATATATATAGGCAAAATCATTTCAATTTTATTAGCATTTGGTCTGAAATGATGAGTTTGAAAAGTGACCAATTAGAACTTGGTTTTAGTATATTAGAAAATTTATTATGTAGACTTGTACCAAGCGAAATTTCAATGTTCTAGCTCGTCTCTGTAGCTGAGGATACTGTTTTTAGTATCGCTTTGTCGGAAACCCAAATGCAGGTTTTCTTGCGACCAGGCCCATGTAATATCAAGACATCTCAACCTACCGCAGGTGGTGATAGTGTAATATATCTTATCTTCGTCATTTGTGGAACATTTTGCACATGAGGCACATTGGAATCAGAGACAACTAAGTACTTTCCATGAACATAAGAGCCATGACATGTGATTTCCAACAATGAGATATGTTGACTTGTGTAGACTCAGACGAGCCTGTGCAGCCTCCGTTTAAGCTTAAAATTCTCAAATGTTGTTCAGTCAGTAGCGTAACACTCATTAAATATGCAAGTGACTAGCAAAGGCTCTGATCAGACTGCGCGTATGTGCAGGCTGATCTGAGGCTTTGCTGGTCGCACATACCACATTGTTGGAAATCTAATGCCACGACTCAATTATAAAAACAAAACACGGGCGAAAATGTGCCTCGCCGTGAGAAAAATCTTATTTGTGGTTACATCACGGTACCTATCAGGTGATGCTCAAATGATTCTGCTCAGCTACAAATACTTGCTTAAATATTGAAACTTTGTGTGTGGTACTTTTAGCTGCAAGTTCAAACACAGAGCGAACAGCAAAAATAAAAAGGCAATGATCGGAGTGCGCGGACGCATCGGCTGATAGGTGCCTTTTTGTTCGCATGCGATGACAAAAACATATTTTTAGACGCAAACAAATATCAATTTTAAATTACTTATTATACCCGCTTTTTTCTTTAGAAAAAAAGGGTATATTAATTTCGTGTCAAAGTCGGTCCGTCGTCCGTCCGTCCGTCCGTCCGTCTGTCCGTCCGTCTGTCCGTCCGTCCGTCTGTCCGTCCGTCCGTGCGTACGTCCGTCCGTCACGTTTCTTGTAAATGTATCTCCTCCTAAACCATTAGAGGTAGCAACTTCAAACTTTGTAGGTGAATAGGTCACATGATGTAGAGGGTACTGGGCGACATTTCGTGTGACCTTGACACCAAGGTCAAGGTCAAAGGTCAAATATTGTATTTTCTTGTAATTGTTTCTCCTCCTAAACGGTTAGACGTAGCAACTTCAAACTTTGTAGCTGAATAGGTCACATGATGTAGAGGATACTGGGCAACATTTTGCATGACCTTGACCCCAAGGTCAAGGTCAAAGGTCAAATATTGAATTTTCTTGTAAATGCATCTCCTCCTAAACCGTTAGAAGTAGCAACTTCAAACTTTGTAGGTGAATAGGTCACATGATGTAGAGGGTACTTGGTGACATTTCGTGTGACCTTGACCCCAAGGTCAAGGTCAAAGGTCAAGGTCAAAGGTCAAATATTGTATTTTCTTGTAAATGTATCTCCTCCTAAACGGTTAGACCTAGCAACTTCAAAATTTGTAGCTGAATAGGTCACATGATGTAGAGGGATCTGGGCAACATTTTGTATGACCTTGACCCCAAGGTCAAGGTCAAAGGTCAAATATTGACTTTTCTTGTAAATGCTTCTCCTCCTAAAGCTTTTGATGTAGTAATTTCAAACTCTGTAGGTGCATAGGTCACATGATGAAGAGGGCACTGGGCAACATTAAGTGTGACCTTGACCTGAAGGTCAAGGTCAAATAATGTACTTTCTTGTAAATGCATCTTCTCCTAAACTGTTGGACGTAGCACCTTCAAACTTTGCAGGTGCAAAGGTCATATGATTTGGAGGGCACTAGACAACATTTGGTGTGACCTTGACCCATAGGTCAAGGTCATTTAGTGTATTTTTTTGTAAATGCTTCTCCTCCTTAACCATTGGACATAGCAGCTTCAAACTTTACAGGTGCATAGGTCATAGTATGTTGAAGGTACTGAGCAGCATTTTGTGTGACCTTGACCCCAAGGTAAAGGTTATAGGTCAAAAAGCGGGTATTTGCGATGGTGTACCATCGACTTCTGCTCTAGTTTTGTTTACTGTTGTTTCTCGACATTTTGATGACAAGTTGCATGCTTCAAGAAAATCAACACAACCACTGTGTTTGCGTTGTTTGTTGTCCCATGAAGTTCCGTCTAGTTAGACTAGCAAATAAACAGGAAGTAACATCATTAGGCTTTAGTTTTAATATGGGAATCTGTTCTTCAGGGATAAACTGAAAAATATATTTCCTTAAAAGATTGTAACGGTAACCGCGGGCTTCCATTTTTGCCAAAATTGCAACGTCTACACATCCTCACACAAATAATGGATGATTTTTCTTGCTCGCCATTAAATCCCGCTTTTTTATATTTGAAACAAATACATGCTTCCAGAAGGCCCTGAATACGATGAGACGTGGCATAACAACGGTACATCATTAACGTAACAACGACAGTTTGATTTGTATCTTTCCCACAGGTTAGTACGGGGTATGGGAGATATAATTTTCTCATTTGGGTAAAAACAGCGGAAACCCTGATCTGTCTTGCAAGAAAAAAATCCTATGCATGTATGATGGCAGTCAAAATAAATGTACATCTCATGCACAGATCCAGAGGGGGTAGTTGTTCCGGACCCCGACCCTGAAATCACAAAATATTGGTTTTCATAGCAATACTGATCTGGATCGCCAAAAAAAATCACAAAGCTACCATGTCATTCAGTGGCCCGCCAGCGAAACGCCATTTAAATGGTGTTTCGCCAGCGGGCTGATGATGGCCTACTTTTAATGGCATTTAGATCCTCACAAAAAAAAAAAACGTTGTCAGAGTTGGACCCTGTCATGGCAAACATTCTGGATCCGCGCATGTACCTAATGACATCCCGCTAGGTTCACGCAATGAATAGCATAGAAATGGATATAATATGTTAGGTAATTAAGAAATAAGGAAAGTTGATGCCTGACCTTTCTATTAAAGATTGTGTTTAATATTAAAAGACAAAAACAATAAAAAGTTAAAAAAAATCTATCTAGGGTCAAGTATAGAGCTGCTCCCTGCATGAACCGATAGAAATGAGATTTCTTCTAGAACACTAAATTATATGTCACAGATAATCATTTAGGACTAATGAGCCAGTCATTTTAGCCCCCTTCCCCTTGGTGCCGAGGATAACTGGGGATATAGCGGTACTCAAGTGCCGGGCATCACGGAAACGTCTCCGTGCGAAAAACACCCCAGATTTGCACCTAACATATAGTAATACGAGGGGATCGGTGGGGTTGAAATAGCAAAAAGATAGTGCGTCTAAAAATGAGCAATATTTCCTTTAAAAAAGCAACTACAGCACCCAAAAGATTAAATATATATAGAAACTAGTTAACTGTTTGATTAATTTGATTTTTAATAAAATCAAAACATTAAATTGATATTAAAAATATCATCGCACTTTCATAAATATTACTACGCTGACTCGGCGATTTCCGGAAGCAGACGTGTGGTACGATCGTTTTTTAGCTATACCATGGTAAAAGGTCATATTGAGTTTCCAACCAGTATAGAGCGCAAACTGGTCTGATCAGCTGGGATACTTCTAAATTCAATTTGAAATATTTTCATGGATACCAACAGTATAGCTGCAAACCAGTTTGTACAAATGTGTAGGCTGATCTGTACCTTTGCTGTCCTCATATAATAAATCTCAGTTTTCTCAGGGGACGATTCGCCGTTCGTCGCACCGTTCACGCGCTACAGAAAAGGAGCACTGTCACTTATTTAAGTACTTATGAATTAATATAGTTCAAAATCTGTCCGAAAATGCCTGTTGTGTCGGTGGCTGAGACGTCTGAGTCGTCACTGTTTGCCAAAGTAGATATTTACTGGTATCAAAGTGTGAAAAGGACGTCATAGCATTGCGGTACACAAGTAGGAATGTGTTTTTCATTTGGTACGGCTTTTGGAAACAGGAAGTCTGCAATACCCGGGGCAATAAAATGACATCTGGTTAATACCTCAGTACTGACCTTATAATCGTGTAACGTCTCTTAAAATACACATCACCGAAACTGTGTTTAAATCTGTGTCTACATGTTATTACCCCTTTAGGCACTAATAGATTATTCCATCTGGCTTGATACTTTAAACTTGGGATGGTCTATTGTGTCACGGTATTGAGGTGTCACGTGTTACAATTTGCGAATCTATTCCTGAAAAATCGTTTTGTCCACTAGTAAGCACACAGTGAAGACCCTGATGATATCTAGGTCAAAGTACACGATAAGGAGTTATAGGTATACAAGGGTTGAAACCCAAAATGGAAATTTCGCACACAGCGCAGACCAATAACAACGTGGTATGTCTGACCAGCAAATGCTCAGACTTGCCTGCGCATACGCGCAGTCTGATCAGAGACTTTGCTAGCTTTAATATTCTATGAGTGTTTAAGTTACTGACCAAACATCATTTGGAGCATCTTCACCAGCGAAGGTTTCGTCGTATCTACCTTTCGACAAACCCTTCGCCTCACGACCCTCAAAATTTATTATTAGCGCAGACTAATCGACCAATGAAAACGCCAGGAAGGATTTTTTCGATAATCCCTTCCTGCCAATCAGATTTAATGTAGCAGTTTATCGGCATCTTATGTGCACCGCCTACTAAGTCTCCATAGGTCCAGATAAGGAAAGATTTTGGTTGTAAAATTATTTATTTTTTCCCTAAAATTAAGTTCAAAATTATGTAACCATCTTAATGTGACAGTTCTTGGAGCACATTAAACATGCATTTAAGTTGTTAAATAAGAAAACTGAATGTAAATTAATCACGCCGTCTTATCTGGAGGACTGGTGTTTATCGATTTTTTGCACCGCTTTGTGATTGATCATATTAATTGTTGCTATTTTCGGCTTATGAAGTATTCAATCGGAGAAAATCAAAGCTGTGAGGCCAAGGGTTAGATTAGACAAACGCAACCCTTGGTAGGACAAGATGCATTTGGAGCCGTAAGCTAAAAAGGTGGCTGCATAGGCCCGTTGCATTCACGCCACATTGATGGCGGCAATCTTATGACACGGCTACCGCTCGAGGCAGGGTCAACATAAGTTGCTGTAAAATAACTAGCAATCCCGTATGGCATAACTGGGGTAATAAAACTGCATTGCATTTTCTTCAAACAGCAAAGGGGACGCAGTGGCTCGGTGGTAGAGTGCTTGACTTGAGACCGAGGAGTTGCGGGTCCAAGCTTGCATTGTGTCCTCGATCTTTGCTCAGTACATGATCAACATAGGTTGGCCCGTCCCGACATAGCTTAATTTTTGACTGGGACGTCACACACACACACACACACACACACACACACACACACACACACACACACACACACACACACACACACACACACACACACACACACACACACACACACACACAAATCAAACAATACAAAACCAACTATGATTAGACTGGTTTGAATTTGTTTGTGCTAATTCTTTACATAACAGTCAACAATTTTTTACAGTCATGTCGGGACAATTCCCCGTCATCCCGACTTGAACCAGTACACAGCAGCGGATAAAGTGTCGAAGTCTTGCCCAGTGACTGGTGGGTCTAGGACTCTTCTATCCCTTTCTATCCCCAGTTTGTGACGTATATAGGTCACTGCCGCCAGTCTAACGCTCTACCAGCCAAGTCACTGCCAGACGGCAAAGGTTTACAGGCTGGTTTAAACATGTTAAAGTTTTCACTAGGCACAGCTAAATACTGTCTGTCAGTCGCATAGATAATATTTGAGAAAAGAGTCATACGACTTTGACCAGCCGCCTCTATAGATCAGGCAGGCTCGTTACCGCAAAATTCATGATTTTTTATGCAACAAACGGGTCAGCCTGCACATCCCTGTCGTCTTAAGATTACTGCTAGTCAAGTCAGTAGAGCGTACGGAAGTTTAGTGAAAATGGGGTGCTAGTTTGAAGGTAGATTTTGTTGGTGCATCATGCGGCATCTGAATGGGGTCTGACCTGCCCGTAAGATGTTCATCTGCGGTAAAGATTTATAAATAAGGTACTATTTGAACAAAGATTTTTAATTAAAAACGATGGGTGTTGTCCCTGATTGATAGTAGACGTACACCGTTTAACCTGGGTTTTCGCTACTAACAAATGTCCTTAAACGGGAATGTACAAAACACATAATCCGACGAAACGCAACCGGTGAAGACACAGCTCGACTGTCGCGCGTTGATGCATATGACCTGGGTTGCACTGTTCAATCAGGTCAATCCAGATGTGGTGCGACGAAACTATTTAACATCATTCCCGTATTAGCCATTCCTTAATGTAGATATAAGGCTCATCTAGTTTCAAGCAGTTTAGATCCGGAGCCGGACATTTTACGACTCGATCTACATCCAAACTGCTTATACATATTAGCAGTTGCCATCTCTTGTGATCTTTACATATTTGTTAATACCAGGCCGCTTAGCGCAGTCGGTAACTACGGATGCGTGTCTGACTGCAGATCACGGTGTCAGTGAGTTTGATCCCGGCCCGGTCCGATACTTTAGTGAAGATTGATCATGAAATAAATTAATTTCTACGGTCATTCTCCACCATTCCGTTGATTCATTCAAGAAGGTTTTGATGGGGTAGAGAGAGCTGGTTGCTTTGCTTAATTTGTCTTCCTGGTGTCTCGTGATGGTTGAGAGGCTCTTCCTCGCGGTGCCACGGGGTTGTCTGCGGTTTGTGATTGTGGTATTTCCTGATCATACTCACTTACTATTTTTGCTGTCAGTGAAAGGCAAAAGTATGTGCACGAAGTTTTGGTTACCGCTTGTTCAAGCTTTGTTATGTGAACTGAAAACCGACATGATCGTAGCTGCTGACTTGGACGTAAAACAAAAAAAAAACATAAAACTTTTTGTTAGGATACAACACGTCTCTTATCTTCCATTTATGCCTAATGAAATATCCTGAATTGGACCAGTCCACTTCCGCTGTTGGGCGGTATTTGTCATGTTTATTCAAATTTTAATAGATAAATATGTTTAGCAAACTATGGCGACCCTGATCAGACGGCGAACCATGCGGCGTCTAATCTGGATCAGCACTGTTAGTCAATTTCCCAAAATAAGGGCGGGTTAACCCGGCCTACACAGGCCCTCTAACCTCTTGTTTTCTCCCCTGGAGCATCTAAACACTTTCTTAACCGATGGAACCTTCCTTCTACTTTGTAAGGGATTCTACAAGGTTTTCTGAATTACCGAGACCCCCACCTAATCCTCTCCAATATAAGTTGGGTGTTCAAAAGCATGCGCGGATCCAGAGGGGGTGACAGGGGGTCCGGACCCCCTGAAAAATCACAAAAATATAGGTTTTCTTGAAATTCTCGAAAATTCTCAAAGCTATGAAGCCAGCATTCAATGTGGACCATAATATGCACGCCAGCGAAACGCCATTTAAATGGCGTTTCGCTGGCGGGCCGACATTGGTCCGCTTTTAGTGGTATTTGGATCCGCTCTCCCGGTCTAAAATTGTTGTCAGTGTTGCAGAGTTGGACCCCCTCTGACAAAACTTTCTGGATCCGCGCATGAAAAGAATCAATATATCGATAATCCGATGCAAATCCGACCGGCTCTGATCCGGGGTTACATTATGTTGAATACGTATCTCGAGCGTGTCCGAGTGTGTAGACCAGGCGTGTAGAAAAATGTGTTTATTCATACGCGCTAAATGGTCTCTTAAACGTTTTTTGGCATCAAAGGCACCGAATTATGAGGGGTCGAATTTATGTGCCGATTAAATGCCCAGTTTGCTTTGGGCCAAAATGTCCCGGACTCGTTTACAAGTCATATTGTTGGTTTTATTTTAGGAGAAACATGCGCTCAGGGTCGTTCTACACGCCTGTTTCGAGAGACTCTGATGTATTTAGGCGGCTAGTAGTGAAAGTTTAGCGTACTATCAGACTCATTTTTTTTCTTTTTATTTATTTTTCATATAGCCATTGTACATTCGAACATTACCAAGCCAGTTCTCGACATCTACGAGGATAAAAACTCCCCTAAGTAACAAGCCTTCGAATATGAAACGCATTTACAGGAATTTGCACACATTATTACAAAAACAATAATATGGGGAAATAAAGTAAAAACATGCACGCGTGCACGGCCGATGCATTAATATTGCAGCAAAGACTGCTAGTGGTTTATAAAGCCAATACTTGTTCTGATACACTCGTTATCGGGTATATACGGAAATCTCCGATCAGCAGAAAGTAGTCCCGTAAATATTAAATTTCACACGGAGCCGTTTCCGTAATGGATTCGACGTATGATTGGTCCCCACAGTGCCATGGAGGGTTTTAAGCAGTAAACAAGGTATTGCCATTGCTTTATCTTTGCCAGGAGATGACGAGACTCATATTCGTGACAAAGTATTTGATCAAATTTCTATTGATGATCTGAAGAGTGATGATGGGCTAACTATTCTCTCTTTTTTATCAGCATTTAGCTAAGGATGATTTGACAGACAGCTTAGACAAATTGAGGATGTCGATGATTATAGAAGATCAGAGAGACAGTCAATCCATGAGAATGTGGCTATTTTTGATGCCAAATATAGGAAAATATGAAAAGAAGAAAATGACATTGCCACCTGAAATTTTAGCTGTCAAACTACTTCGAAAAGCAAACATCAGCAAGGAGGAAAAATTGTTAGTATTTACAGGAATGAACTAAGAAAACAAGTCATCATTATATGAGATGGCAAGGAAATTCCATAAGAAGTTCAAAGGTAGTAACACTGCCTGCCAGAGTAAGGGAAGAGTGTAAGCAAGAATAGCGTGAAAAAGATTATTAATCCAACTGGGCCAGATGGCCGTTTATTATCATGTAAATCATGTGGATCATTTAGGCATTTACTGCCAGCATGCCCAGACAGCTGGAAAAAAATGTCGTTAACAAATGTGGTTGAAGATGAAAATGCTGTACTTTTTACTGGCTATATTAAGGAAGAAGTTCGATGCTTAGGAATTGATGCGCGCAACTGTGCAGTGTTAGATAGTACATGTAGTAGAACAGTTTGCGGTGAAAACTGGTTAAACAGCTATATTTAGTCATTAGATAGGGAAGATAAAATGAAAGTTCAGCACAGTATTGGTGAAAGAGTATTTAAGTGTGATGGAGGGACACGTTTAAAGTCAAAGGGAGAATATAACTTGCCTTCAGTCATTGCTGACAAAGAAGTGATAATAAGAACAGATGTGGTAGAATCCGACACACCACTGCTTCTTTCAAGAACAGCGATGAAGAAAGCTGCGATAAAGATGGACCTAGAAAATGATTCTGCATTTAGTAATGGTAAGGACGTTTCTTTAAATTAGACTACCTCAGGACATTATTGTATCCCAATATATAAGGCAGAGGAAGTAGCAGTAGATGCTTGTGTGCTGTCAAACTTGATGTTTTAAGTAAACAAGATCAGTACACAACAGTATCAAAGTTACATAGATAATTTGCACATCTAACCAAGAAAAGGCTAATCGCACTATTAAAAGATGCTGGAGTATGCAAGGAAGAATACTATGAAACTGTCAGAAATAGAAGAAAATGTGAATTATGTAAGGTTTATTCCAAAACATTTTCTCATCTTGTAGTCAGTATGCCAATGGCAACAAAGTTCAACGAAAAAGTTGCTATGGACCTAAACTATGGAATGATCGTTGGATATTACATATAATTGAAATGTGGTCAAGATATACACTGTCTATTTTTTACTAGAAACAAACCAAGCAACATTGTAGATGTTTTAATGACTCACTGAGTTGGACAATTTGGTGTCATGGGGGCTCCCATGACAGATTCAACTCAGACGAGATGAGAGTAGTTGCATCGATCTTAAAGATGCAACTATGTACTACAGCAGGAGAGAGTCCATTTCAAAATGGCTTGTGTAAAAGGGTTCATGCTATAACAGACGTGATGTTACTTAAACTTGAAGCAGGGTATGGGAAAATAAATTCACAGACATAATTTTCATGGGCTTATATGGCAAGGAACTCTTTGCAAATATGGAGTGGCTACAGTAGTCATCAACTTGTTTTGTTGAAAATCCCAATCTTTAGAATATTATGCAGGATACACTGTCAACATTAGAGGGAACAACGCTTAGTGAAGTTTTTTCTCCACATATAAATGCTTTACATGCTACAAGGAAAGCATTTATTTGATCCAAAGCAGAAAACAGGTAAAGAAGGGCTCTTCAGAACAAAGTAAGAGCTTCAGAACAGGTTTTAAGAATGGAGAGAGTGTTTTACAAACGTGAAGGCAAAGAACGTGGGCTTGGACTAGGGAATGATGTTTTTCAAGACAGGATGGTAGTATTTGTGAGACATGGGGGAGTTTAGTAATAATGTCTCCAAATACGTTACAAAAAGTGAATGCATATTCTACAGATGATAATGCGGACAATGATACCAGTAGCAAAAAAGAGGATAATGAAGATGGCCTAAAAGAAGTGATAGAAAAACGAGAATTATACCCAATATCAGAATACATACCAACTAGATAACTGAATAATGATGAAAAAAAGGCAAACAACAGAACAGGAAGACACCAAAGGTTAATGAAATTATTCAATACAAATTACAAAAATCTTATGAAAAGATAAAAGCAACTCTGACTAGAAGAGCAGAAAAAGCAACTGGTAAAAATAAATATCGGTACAACATTAAGGAGGATATAAGTGAAGAAAAGAAAAGCATACACATTGAACAAGTGGACTGGGAACTTTTGAATGGTGTTGCAAATGTTAATTTAGTGCAGAAGACTGAATGCAGAAGCGATGAGATTACAGAATTAGAGAAACTGTGTCATTTTGATACATATCAAGAAGTGCGAGATTGTGGCCAATATAAACTGTCAACAAGATGGGTTATTACAAACAAAGATTGGAAGACAAATGTTAGGTTGGTTGTTAGTGGTTTTGGAGAAGAATATTTTATGCCTATAGACAGTCCAACAGAAGGAAAGGGTACAATGAGGATTTTTCAAAGTAATAATTGGAAAATTAAAACAACAGATAGAAAAAATCTGCATTTTTGCAGGGTCAAGATTTGAGAAGAGACGTATATATAAAACCACCTCGAGAAAGTAGCGCAGCTCAGGGGATAGTGTGGAAGCTAAAGCATGGACTGTATGAGCGGAAAGATGGAGCCAGGCAGTTTTACTTGCGTGTAAAGTGAGTAAGGGTGCAAAGATCAGGAATCGATACAATCAAGTACCACACCTGACCCAGGATACCAATGGGAAAGTGACAAACACATAGTTAGACACCACAGACGAGAGCCAAGAGGACAGCCCTTTCCCAGCAGTTGACCACAAGGCACATATAAACAGACGTGCACAAAGGCATAGCAAACACAAGACAGAAAAAACATAAAAGATCCACAAAAGAAGCACCGCCTTGGAACGGTCAGCAAACTATTTAACTGGAGGGCTTAAACCGGTTTAACGGTGCACCAACCTCACCCTTAGTTCAGATGTGGATCAAGACATATATATGATTGGTTTGCATGAAAGACCCCTAACTTATCAATGCATCATCAGGAAGAGCTATTCAAACTAGGCTGTAAAATGTGTGAGAAAAATCCAGCAATGTTCTTTGTACAAAAATATGGTAAACTAAGTGGAATGATATGCTGCCACGTTGATGATTTTCGTCACGCAGGCAATAAATACTCTGAAAAAATTATAAGTTTGAGAAAATAATTTATTGCAGGAAAAATAGAAGAAGGGAATTTTGATTATATATGCTTTAAAATAGTTCAAGAAACAGGTGAATTATTGCTACATCAGCCAAAATATGTTGATAAGATAAAGAACAAAGCAATGGTTCCAAAACAAGCACATTATAAAGAAAGTATACTGAAATCTCAAGAACAATCTGAATATAGACAGCTGATTGGACAAATAAACTGGGCTGTACAAGGAGCGAGACCAGACATGGATTTTGAGCTAATAGAGCATAAGCACTAAACTCAAACAAGGTAATCTCTCTAGAGCTATAAAAGTAGTAAATAGAATGAAGGACTATCAAACAATACTTTCATTTCCATGCTTGATTATGGAAGATCATTGTATTCACAGAATATCAATAGTAAACTGGGAGCACAGGAGGGCATATTATTTGGTTGAAGGATTGTAGTCAGAATTGTTCCACACTGTATTGAAATGCTAATAAGATTAAACGAGTGGTGCGATCAAGCATTGCCGCTGAAGCACTGAGTTTACAAGAGGGGCTATAAAGTGGCATTTATTTTAGAAGGATAATTGAAGCTTATGCATTGCATCTAACACTATTCCAATAGTTGGATATGTTGACAATAAAAGTGTCATTGAAGCAGTGTATTCAACAAAACTAGTAGATGACAAAAGACTCAGAGTAGACAATGCAGCAATTAGTGAATCTCTGGCAAGAAATGAAGTAAATGATATTAAGTGGTGCCATGGTAAAATTCATCTGGCTGCTTGTATGACAAAACGTGGAGCAACAGGATACAACTTAATGAACGTTTTAAAAGAAGGAAGGATGTCAGAGGACCTTATGTAACCATGAATCGATGTTTCAATATTTAATTAAATTTTTTGTATATTTGTTTTTCAATTATATGCATATCATTTTGATTTATTCTTAATCTCCCTTTTGGTAATTGAAAAGTTTGTAACTTTCGCATTGGTATCCTGGGTCAAGTGTGGTACTTGATTGTATCGATTCCTGATCTTTGCACCCTTACCTTTTGTTATCATCAAATTTACAGTTCAAATTTAATATAAAGGAGCGAAGAAAAAGTATAATTAATGTTAATTTCATGCATGCTAACTATTATAAGCATTACTTATCATGTAAGGTAACTGGTTTTAACACAATTATGTACTCTCCAATAGAAAACCACAATGAGTGACGTTAAGCAACGTCATGATCTCACAAGAGCTCTTTAGTGACGTTACAGTGTAGTGTCAGCATATATGAAGCAATATGGAGTATAATAAAGTGTACAGTGTAATATTTGAGTACTGGTGTTTAACACGGATAGATAGATAGATAGATAGATAGATAGATAGATAGATAGATAGATAGATAGATAGATGTACATTTCACAAAATCTGGATTGGATAGAAAAACCCGTCCCTTGGGATAACCGTTTGTCATCACTGAGCAAGTCTCGTGATAGTGAAAAACGGATTTTTTCTATCCCACCCCCACATTCATTATATATATTCTTATAGTATTTTTTATCAAATTATGTGGTTTTATATCGGGTAACATGCTTACTAAATACATTGTTCAAATATGGCTGTGTGATTTTGTCCAAATTTTCTTCCCATTCATCTACGGCTTCCTTACTAGGCTTTCTGTGTTTATATGTCTGCATGGAATACATGTATATTGAGCCTCGACGCGAAAAACCTGCCTTTGTAAAAGTAAATTTTCAAACCAGTCTACTCAGCTCAAGAAACTAGCTAGAATGTTGAAGTTTATGCATGTAGTGGCATGGGCAAGTTGTTACACTTTCCAGAGACGCTGATCAGACAGCGGGGATGCGCAGGCTGGTCTGTGCCTTTGATTTTCGAAATCGGCAAAGTCTGGTTTGTTAGGTCTCTGCCCATGTTATGATAGCATATAAAAGGACGTTGACATTCTACTTACCTCCAATAATTTTGTTTTGTTTGATTTGATTCTTTACGTCCACTCAACAATCTTTCAGTTATGTGGGACGGGTCTTCCTGGGTTGAACCAGTACTAAGCTAGGATAAATGTGTCTTGCTCAAGGACCACAACGCAGTGACGCCGGTGAGGCTCGAACCCGCGGCCCTTCGGTCTCGAGTCAAGCACTCTACCACTGAGCCACTGCGCTCCCTAACCTCCAATAAAGCAATATGGCTTCTTATCACTTTTTTTCAACTTTAAACCAACATAAATACAAATACCGTAAATACAGATAGAAACATAAAGCATGCCTGCGATCCAGAAAGTTTAGCCAGAGGGTGTCCAACTTTGACAACTTTTTTAAATTGATAAGAGTAGAGAGGATCAAATTACCATTATAAGCGGGCCATCATCGGCCTGCCAGCGAAACGACATTTCAATGACGATTCGCTGGCGATCCGATGATGGTCCAACATTGAATGCTGGCTTGGCAGCCTTGTAATTTTAGGGGATCCGGACCAGTTTTGCTTTTTAAGAACCCCAAGAGATCAGCCCTTTCCCTTCAGGTGACAGACAAGACAGCATACAAGTAGCAAAGATAAACATGAAACACAACCAACAAAAAAAAGATCCACAACCGAAGCACCGCCTTAGAAAGAAATCAATCGTCAGAGAAATAAATATAATATTTTTGAAATTATAACCTTTATATATACAATGGACCATTCTGACTTAACTTAATAAAACTGTATGTGAAATTCCAGTGGTCCAAAAAGGGTTAATGGCGAATAACATATATTCAGCAGTCTTTATTTTCAGTTCATTATTATTGTCTTCACCGCGATATGCAATACAAACAATCCAAAAATCGACCACAGGTTAACAAACATTATGTATTGAAGAAAGAAAAATGGCAAAGATCAGAAATCGATACAATCAAGCACCACACCTGACCTAGGATACCAATGAGAAAGTGACAACTTCACAATTAGACATCACCAACAAAAGCCAAAAGGCCAGCCCTTTCCCAGCAGGTGACCACAAGGCATCAATAAACAGACGCTTTTAAAATCTCGTACAAAGGGCTACTTACATGCTGCAGCAGCTCGGTCAGGATTGCTTTTGCTTTCTCGGAGGAGGTCTGCCCAAAGAGATGCGGTATGCTAGGCCCGCCGGTGTGTGGACTTTCCTACTTCCCATGAATAGATCCCTAGCCATGAGTAATTTGTCCCTGTGTTACCAGGGTAGGTCCTTTGACCAGAGGCTAAGGGTGATGTAACTCCGTCAGAAAACCTAGAGAGCTGACGTCAGATGTACCAGACCAGTGCGGCGCTCTCTAACAAACCATGGTACCATGCATTTAGACAACGCCAGTAAGTAAGTAAGTAAGTTGGTCGGTAGGGTAGGGTAGGGTAGGGTAGGGTAGGGTAGGGTAGGTACATGTACGTGCGTAGGTACGTAGGTAAGTGACGGTAACGCACATGCGAGGCAGACACATGTAATAATAAATAACTGCATACATCATTTTCACACAGGCTTTGTCTGTTAATTCCAGTTGTTACTTTTAACTCTGTTAATTCTATAAATGAAGAGGTATATAAAGATGCCTTTAACCCATTTAAGTAAGAAAGTAGGAGAAATGTTAAAGTAAGAAAAATGGCAAAGATCAGATATCGATACAATCAAGCACCACACCTTACCCAGGATACCAATGGGAACGTGACAACTTCACAATTAAACATCACAAACGAGAGCCAAGAGGTCAGCCCTTTCCCAGCAGGTGACCACAATGCATCAGCAAACAAACGCGGACGAAAGCATAAAAACAAGAGTGAAATGACGTAAAAAAAACACACAAAAGAAACACCGCCTTGGAACGGTCAGTAAAACTATTTTACTGGAGGGCTTAAACCGGTTACACGGTGCGCCAACCTCACCCTTAGTTCAGATGTGGATCAAGACACATAGATGTATGGTTTGCATGAAAGACCCCTAACTTATCTATGCATCATCTCCTAAAACATATAAATCAAGATATGAAAAGGAGGTAAGCCGAACAGAATTTCCCACTTTATCAATTGGACCAGTCCATTTCAGTTTTGAGGGGGTTTGCGTGGTATCTTTCATTTTTATTCAAATTTTAAATAGAACATTCTGCAAGCGTGCAGCGGAGAACCTGGTCAGAAGCAGCATTCTGCGGTGTCTGATCTGGGTCTACAATGTTCGCCTATGTCCCACACAATGGATGTTAGTCTTATATATGGGCTGATGCGAAAAGTGCATTAGAACGGGTAATTACGAAAACAGTTCCTACCTTAGTCCGAAGTAGCAGCTGCCGAGAACCTTTTGATAGAAATAAATCCTTTAACATGAATGTTCAGCACAAACAAAACCCTCACATGGAATCACAAAGCAAAACTATACACCACATATATATTACGTACATGGTCATTTGTGTCCGCCTTAAATGGCCTTGAAATTGTGCTGAGAAAAATCGACCTATCCATATAAATGAATGTTTGCTGACCATTTGATCAATCTAATTTATCACAAACAAACACCGGGTAATAACCTGATAATCATTATTTTGCGCAAAACCAAACCCAGCAAGGCGGTCGAATGTGAAGCCCAATCTGTACCTCTTCCAATCACTGCCTACCCGTATCTCAGGTCGTGCCCAACCTCGAGAAAAGCTATTTTTGAGTGTACATGTATGCTCCAGTGCATGTGAGTTGGTCATTACCTTATCTGCGAGCAGTACAAGCTCGGGCCCGGCTGTTCAATGGTCAAAGCCTTTGCTGCCAGCATTCACAACATATGGAACACAAAAAAGACTTTAGCCGCGACATGTGATTTCCAACCAGTGTAGACTCGGACGAGTCTCTGCAGCCTCCTTTCAAGCAAAGACATTTCAAATTATGTTCAGTCTGCAGCTTAACAGTCATATAATATTTAAGCGACTAGCAAAGGCTGATCTGAGCCTTTGCTGGTCGCACATACCACATTGTTGGAAATCTCATGTCGCTGCTCACTCAGATCAAAGGCAAGGCATGCAGCCATTCGATGTAGTTGGGCATATGTGTTTAACAAGGGGATTGGTCATATGCGGTTAGGGGATATCAGATAAAATATAGATTACGCATGTCTGATCAGAGTATTCGTTAAACCTATTGACAATGGTCTTAAATAGAGGAACGTAGCGGTAGAGTGTATTAGACTTGAGATCAAAGAGTTGCTGGTTCGTGACTCGCAAGAGACATTTTTTGTAACCTTGAACAAAACACTTTATTCGGTAGTACTGGTTCAACACAAGAAATTCCTGACATGATTAAAATTTGTTGACTGGAACGTAAATCAAAACGATGTCACAATGAATTAAACAGTAAGCTGTTGGATATGGTCGCGATTGTCTGAATATGTTAGAATATATTATGCAGGTGATATTTCCTCCGTCAACATGGTCAATGCTCAACAATTCAATATGGCCAAAAATGAATGTGTTTTTTAAAATTTGCAACCTGTAAATGCTTTTAATACATGTAGGTACCAATAAAAAGGGTGCATACAACAAACGTTTAAGAAACGAAAATATATACCAAAAATATACGTGTAGTATTTTCTTTTAAGTTTAGATGAACTCTTTGTTTTTTGTTTTTTTTCTGTTTTGGTGTTCTTCAAATTTTAAAATTGTAGAAACCGTGATTGTATAGAGTAGGGGTGAATGATTATGGTTGGTTGGGAACAGGTAACCTAATACACGACATATTATTCGGATTTGGCCATCGTTTAACCCATATAAGTCAATAGTGTCCTTTTTGTGGGACATAGGCAAACAGTGTAGACCCAGATCAGACGCCACAGAACGCGGCGTCTGATCAGAGTCTCCACTATTTGCTTACAGAATGCACTATCAAAATTTGAATAAAAATGAAAAAAAAACAACCAAAAACCCTTAAAACCCTTAAAACCGAAATGGGCAATTCCAATTGATAAGAGGGGAAAATTCCATTTGGCTCAAACTGTTAACATTTATCTTAGTGTGTCCACTGTCTAAGGAACGTAATGAATATTATGTAAACCGTCACCCTTGGGGGTCAATTTTCTTATTATGTGATATTGGTAACCGCCAGAGCGTTGACCGCTGGTTGGTCAAAGCAAGGTTTAATGGTTCTGATTCAATCAGTATATTTATGATCATGCTAAGTAAAAACAGCAAATCCTGTTCGAATATTGTCGCACTACTTAACTAGTTACTCCCATTCACTACACCTTAAAGTGATTTTTTTCTCCGCATAGGTGATGGCAGATTTAAAGTTATATCCCCCCCATTAGAAAATAAATAAATAAATATAAAAATTGAAACTTTTAATTTTACGGCAAAAGAGATATAACAGCTTAACTGTATGCTCATAGGAGGAACCACTTTAAATCTTCTCAAAAAGAGATGGTGCATTCAGCCTGACACCAAAAGAGATGATTCCTAAGGGAAACGGTGACAACTGTTCAACTTTACACGACAAAGGTATTGTGTTGAATTTACCGTTCCGCTCAAAGAGGCGGGAAACTTAGATCACAGCTTTAGCTTTTCGTGCAAATAAATGTGACAATTTCACATAACGCCAAAAGAGTGACAGATTTGTTATAATCATAAAGATTGTGACAACCTTAACTTTAAAAGTAAAGAAGAATTAAAGGTCAGGAATCGATACAATCAAGTACCACACCGGATCCGAGACACCATATAGGGAAGTGACAAAAACCCAAGGAAATATGACACACAAGAGAGCCAAGCGGTCAGTCCTATCCCAGCAGGTGATCACAATGGTTCTAGGAACAGACAAGTCAGTATAATAAAGACAAACGTGAAACAATAATGATACAAAAATCCACAAAAGAAGCACCGCCTTGGAACGGTCACTAAAACAATCACTGGAGGGCTTAAACATGTTTTAACGGCGCCATCCTCACCTTTAATTCTGATGTTAATTAAGACACATAGATGTTTGGTTCGCATGAAATATCCCTAACTTATGGATGCATCATCTCCTTGTAGATGCAAATCAGATACACCAAGAGCAATTGACAATCTGAAAATGAGGATGGGGTTTCACGGAGGCCACATTAAATCCAGGCCCCCCAGATAAGAGTGCGTAACTTAACATTTTTTTTATTTCATAACCAAAACATATGTTGTGGGTACTCAAAAGAACCGTCTCGATGAGACGGTTTTTGAGCACTTAAAACACATGTTTAAACTGATTGATAGCAATTTTACGCTATTTTATTTTTTGCTTAATATGCCCTATGTAAATCTTGCGAAAGTCAAAACTTCTTAAACGTGTGCATGAGAGTGTGTCAAAACTACTAAAAGAGTTCAAGTATTTTTACTGACCGTGTCCGTCCGTCCATCACGTTTCCTGTAATTGTATCTTCTCCTAAACCGTTGGACGTAGCAACTTCCTCTTTTTTGTATCATCATAGTGTGTTAATTTGATTTGATTGTTTCTTTGTAATGATACATTGCGTTAGTTAGGAAGCCTCCATGTGACCTAAACAAGTGTGTGTTATAACAACAACATAATCTATAGCGAAGATTTGGTACCAGAAAAATGAATTAGGCTATTGTCCGTTTAAAGGCGGTGGTTCTGTTGCTGTTGCTCTATTATTTAATATATTTTCCATTGTTTGTGGGAGTTGTTTTGTTATTCATTGCTGTGTGTCCATTCTTGTTTTGCAATCATCGTGAAGAGGAAGAGAAAGCTGGTTGCTTTTAGTTGGCAGTCCATATCATGACAAAAAGCTTCAGAAGGCAAAATGGGGTAGAAGCTGGCATCCATGCTAATAATGTTCCTATATGTGTAGTAAAACCGATAGGGGTGGATGCCAAGTCTGAAAATGTCCCTGGGTCTCAGAATTAGGTCAAAGATCAACTGATTGCATAATAACACAACAATAGACAAACACTCCTTTATATGTCATCTTATGACAACATAATACCCATTAAATTCACTGAAACTATCCAGAATATATTTAAGATACATGTTACATTTCATAATAACCTAGACAAGAACTGAGCATATGCCCGTGCAAGGTTAAGGTCATTTAAGTGCACATTTTGCAAAATCAAAGTATGAAATGTTCATGCTGCTTTCTGTCAGCATCATACCAACCCAACAATACATGATTATAATTAAACTGCATGTGAATAGTTATGAGGCAATCCAGAGGTATATTAATAGTGTCATTACAGGCCAGGCTAGGATTAAAGGTCACATAAGTCTACAGTTTGTGAAAAAATACATAAAAATGCGCATTTTCGTGATCAGCATACCTAACATATCCATCAAACAAAGCATTTATGTGAGAAGGACCTATGAGCACAGCAAATTTAATTCAATATAGGTATTTACTGAAGGAAATATAGGTATCCAATTGTAAACTAGAAGCAAAGAAACTCTTGGGCCTCTTATGGGACCACGTTAAGAGAAATATGCTTTAAGCATATAAGAACAGCAAAGGTGCATATCAGCCTTCACATCTGTGCTGTCTGACCAGCACTTTTGTTGTTCGCTGATATAGGTACTAATCATCCAGACTCTAGCTAAGCTCTGTACCTGAGCGGGTCAGATGGAGCCATGCCTGATTAAAAACCAATTTTCTCCTGACAGGGCACAATTATGACCAAGCAAGCACTCCATATACATGCTTGCGTCTTCTACAACTGCATTTTGGTAATACTTAATCTCTGTATTACAATCAAAATAGATCAGCCCTTTTGTGTAAGTTGCGGAGTGATAACTCACTGTTTGTAAGAATCGCAGAACTCAGTGAATTATTTCACAACAATAATTAGTGTTGTACAGCATTATTATTGTTGTATGACATATATATTTTAAGTAACATATGTATGAGTTGTACCTTCTCACCAGCCAATTATTTTAGTTTCATTTGGTTTATTTTCTAGAATCATTGTTGCATGGTTTGCCTGAAGCCATACCTTAGCTTGATAGTTTGCCCTTATGATTCATTACTTGATATTTTGGAAGTTTGCCACTTTGTCACAAGTTGGATCAGTTCATAGTTCTAGGTGGGAATAATTCTGATTTGGCTGATATTTTGTCTGTTCTTTTGATGACAGAAACACTTGATTAGCTGAAGACTTATATGCAGAATTGAAAACCCCTCCAAAGTTACATCTAACAGACATAAAGCGCAACAGTTGTCATCTGCTAATGAAGATATGGACACCAGGGCGGAATTACATGCGTAAGATGCAACAGCAGTAGGATATAAAAATTATACTTGTTAAATGTTGCAACACAGACCGGCAACGCAGGCATGTTTATATTGTTACTGTATGACCTTAAGGACAACAATACTGAGGTTTGGATGCTACCAGGAACAGCTAGAGTAATGGAATGGTTACCTGCCTATCTTCTTGCTAAATGGCTATCCCAGTCAGTATTGACCGACATTTAAACGAAAAGGTTGCATACAGAAGCTATAACAAGATGCAATACCGTCCTTTTCTGGCAAAGATAAGACTTCATGATGAAAACTGTTCATTAAGTATCTCATCTTCTTGCTGGAGTAGGAAGGGATGATAATGTCAATGCTGCTGAGAAGTTTGTATGTTTGTTGTTTGAAATTGAAAAAAATGGTACCAATGGTATTGATAATGCCAGGGATAGTATTTTGTGAAAGTGAAATGTGACCTAGAGATGTTGCCTCCAACCCAATATGCATTAGAGTTACATACCAAAAGACAAAACTATAAAGCTAAGATATGTAAGGGTGAGTAGCTGAGGGGGTTCAGACTCCTGATGTGCATAGCTTACTGGCAAAAACATAAATAAACAACAACATACCTAACTTGTTTCGTCCAATAGTTATGGTCTTAATCAGAGGATTTAACAGCCTGCTCTCAAGGCATTTTGCTCCATATTTATAGTCATCAGGGGGCAGGTGAACCTCTCAAGCTAGGATATGGCTTCAAGCAAGCCATGCAATAATCAATGTAGAAAATGAACCAACTGAAACAATTGGCTGGCAAGATGGTACAGATCGACTAGTAGTTATTTGTAAGTGTTGCCAGCAATCCCAGACGCATGCAATTTATTAGCAGCGGATGCAACATTAAACGCATGTGGGTGAGATGCTAATGATCGACAGCATTTCTGAAATGCACATCAGCTTGTGGATGTGATGCCATTGACGTCGAAAATCCTACATATGCTACTTAAAATAGATTCGCTATAGAAATAATCATCATGAAATAATTCACTGAGCTCACTGCCAACAGTAAATTATCATGTGCACTCATCGACTTACACAAAATAGCTGATCCGTAGATGAAAGGACCAAAAAGTGAGTCTGACCAGGAAATACATGTACCACAATTAAACACTGCTAACCAACACACAGCAGCATACGCAGCCACAAGACAGCAGGGAGACAATTAAAGAACAGCAACCAGCTCTCTATCCCTTCCTCAGCAAGAATGGATGATTGCGAAAATAGAAGGGTCACTAAGTACTGCATAACAAAACAAGGACCAACACAACCCCCCCCCCCCAAAAAAAAAAAACAATGGGAGCAGAAATAATCAATGACTCAACAACAACAGAACCACAGCATTAGAACTGACAGCAGCCGGAGTCACTGGTTGCTACCATGCATTTTACTGGCGCCAAATCCTCGCCCCAGATTCTGCTGTTATTAAAACACAAATATTAATCAGCTCGCATGGTGACTTTCTAACATAATCAATGCATAATCACAGAGAAACAATCTAATCAAATAAACACACAATGATGGGCGAAGAAAAAGGCCTATGATTCACAGATAATCAGAGTTAAAGTTAAGCCAAGGTGGACCTTGCCAAGTACAAGCAGGCACCAACCAACCGATGAAAGCTTTAGGTCAGGGTCTTGAGATTAGTTGCTCATCAGTGTAAAACATAAGTGATACGAATATTCAGACAGCACTGATGTGGAAACTGATCTTTGCCTAAGCTCTACCTATGCTTGAAGCAAATTTTCTTTTAGCGTGGCCAAATAAGAAGCCCAAGTGGGTATTTTGCTGCTAGTTTACAATTGAATGCCTATTTCAGTGAAGATTTTTGCTGGACTCATACATTTTACTCACTAATGTTGTTTTAATGGACATGTTGGGTATGCTGATTAAAAAAATAAGCTACTTCATATGCAATTTTTACGTAGACCTTTAATCCAGACCTGGCATGTAGTTGTACTATCAATATTACTATGCATTGCTTGAATTTACTTCTAAACCATTCACATTTATAATTTTGTATTGTTGGATTGGTATGATACTGACAAAAATGCAGCATTAACATTACATACTTTGATTTTGCAGACTTTGCACTTAAATGACCTTTAACCTTGCATGGACATATGCTCAGTTCTTGCCTAGGTTGTGTATTAAATGCAACATGTATCTAAAGTGCATCATGGATAGTTTAAGTGATTCTAATGGGCATCATATGGTCAGCAGATACATGGAGAGAGTGAGACCCAGTGACATTTTCAGACTTGGCATCCACACCTATCGGTTTACCTACACATGCAGGGACATAGTTAGCATGGATGCCAGCTTCTGCTCAATTTTGCCATCAAAAGTGAAAATAAGCCTCTTTTGTTTAAATGTTCTGCCAACTATTGCTATTATTGTCTTACAGATGTATTGTTACTGTAAATGTTCTGTGGCTCTTCTTCGTGGTGCCGTGGGTTGGTCTGCACTGTGTGGTTGTGGTATTTCTTGAACATACTCAGTCTCTTACTTTTTGTAGATGCCGCATATATCACATGGTGTTGAGGATACTGGGTGACGATTCGTAGGACCTTAATCCAAACCCCAAGGTCAAGGTTCAAATAATATATATGTACGTGTAAATGCATATCCTCCAAAACTTTTGGACGTAGCAACTTCAAACTCTGCATATGCATATGTCACATGATGAAGAAGGTTCTGGGCCACGAATTATGTAACTTTGAGCCCTCCAGTAAATTTCTTACTTACCGTTCCAAGGCGGTGCTTTGTGGATCATTTTTGTTATTTGTATTTCGTGTTTGTCTGTCATACTTACTGTCTTGTCCGTTCCTTGCAGCCTTATGTTCACTACTGAGAAAGGGCTGACCTTTTGGCTCTATTGTATGTGCTATTTTCTTTTGTTTTTGTCACGTTCCCATGTGATGCCCTGAGTCAGGTGTGGTATTTTATTGTATCGATTCCTGATCTTTACCTTCTTCCTTACTTCGACCATACAGTTAAGATCAAAGACTGTTTTTTTTATTGTAAATGCATCTCTTTCTTAACTTTTGGACGTAGCAGCTTCACTCTTTGCAGTTGTAAATGTGACAAGGTGTAGAGGGATCTGGACAACACTTTATAAGTTCAAATGTCAAATAAAAGCGTCTTCTCCTAAACTGTTGGCCGTAGCATCTTCAACTTTTCCAGGTGTGTAGTGCATATTTTGTGGAGGGTTCTAAACAACATCCTGTGTGGCCTTGACTCCGAGGTCAAGGTCAAATAATGATTTTTTCATATGAATGTATCTTCTCCTATTCTGTTAAAACGTTGGACATAGCAACTTCAAATTTTGCAAGTGCATAGGCCATATGATGTGGGGGGTACTGGGTAACAAGTTGCGTGACCTTATGTCATATGAAGCATTTTCTTGTAAATGCATCATCTCCTTAACCGTTAGATTTAGCGAGTTCAAATGTGCAGTTGCATTGATGACATGATGTAGAGGGTACTTGGCAACGTATATGACCTTGTAACAATGTAAAGGTCAAATTGTAAAACAACGGGTATTTGCGATTGTGTACAATACACTGCTGCTCTAGTTCATTCTTATAAAAGTCACATAAAACCAATAATGATACTCATATCCATTGTTGTTATTGTGGAAACATTACATTTTCGTTTGTTTAAAGGAGTACATGTATCATTTTGCTTTGTGCAATTTCCATTGGGCCTGTCCAATATTTGTTCAAATATTTTTGTAAATTTAGATTGTCTCCAAATATAGATATTGTTTTCCTTTTGTAACCTTTTAATTACATCCTTGAATATACAGATAAGAAACTCCTCTTTAAATGTATGCATATATTGTAATAAACGGTGTCGACAATAAACAATTTTGGGTACAGATTAGATTGTCTAGGATTGACCCTATGTTAAAGAGTTTTGTCGAGCGTGGCAACTGTATCGGTTGTTATGTCCACCCTGCTTAAACAGTATGTGATGTTTTATGAGTGGATGTTGTGTCTTGCACACCGTATGTCTGTCCATGTGTTTAAATTGTTTGAATTTGAAGTTATTTCGAGGTATTATAAATTAAAAAATGGGTACGATTAATAGAAATGGATCGAGAGTTATTGTAGAATGCTATGGCCGCATCTGATGGGTAAATTCACTGACGGCTTGACCTCTCCCAGACCACGCACTAGGGACAATTTCAGGGTATTTCCCTGTATTTGTTTCAAGGCTTTAATACTGTCAATAGCATAAGTCAGTGACATTGTCGTGCATAATGTAATTAGCATGATTGAACGCATTCAAAGTGCATGAACCCAAGATCAATAGCAGTATTCTGGTGTTACTGTCAGATATTCTAATAAAGTTTAACCATATCATGGCACAATCTGTTTTACTTTTCTCGAACAACAAAGGAGCTAATCAGACTGCGCATATGCGCAGTCTGATAAGCACCAATTGTTGTTCACTGATTAAATAATATAAAAGTTGCACTTGCTATATCACGGGACACACGATTATTGCTAGTCTTGGCAGCTTAGCATATAGGCTCGACTTTTTTCGTTGTCGCTAAACCCACATATAGGTTTTCTTATAACGTGCTCATTTCCACAAAGCTTTCTATTGATCAGGTACTCAGACATGTTAAATTAGGTATCTTTGACCAGAGTTTGACCGGAGTGTTTATGTTCCTAACAGCATCAAATGCCAAGCACATAATCTGGTATAATGAACAAATCGGCTGTGTCAAGAAAAAATTTATTTCATTATTCATACATGTAAAAGTGATCACCCCTATAGTATATACCGCGGATTTGCCCAGCATAAGGAAACATGTCTTAATTACATTAATTACCGCGGATTCTGACTGATTATTAAGGACACGACATTGTGTATTGTAAGTAAAGCATGGTATTTGCAGCACTCGCTTATGATATCATAATCACCATTATCGCTTTACTATCATGCATGGGAAGACCCAGGGGTTCAGGGATCCGGACCCCACCCTGGAAAATCATAAGAGGCTATAGGTTTCCATATACATTCTGGTACATTGTACGGACCCCAACCCCCTCGAGAACTAATTTGAACCGTCAATTCCATTGCTTCTCGAGCGGAGTCCGTACGGCCCTCTGTGAAATACGTTGATGAAAAAATACATACCGTTGTGAAGACATGTGCGGATCCAGAGGGGGACAGGGGGTCCGTACCCCCTCTGAAAGTCACAAAATTATAGGGTTTCCTTGTAATACTGGTCCAGATCCCCTGAAAAACCACAAAGCTACCAAGCCAGCATTTAATGTTAGGCCATCATCGGCCCGCCAGCAAAACGCCATTTAAATGGCGTTTCGCTGGCGGGCCGATGATGGCCCATTCATAGCGGTATTTGGATCCTCTATCACCTCACCAACTTAAAAAACGTTATCAAATTTGGACCCTCTCTGACAAAACTTTCTGGATCCACGCATGGAAGAAACACCTGACGGAGCTTTACTAGACTTGCGCTTTGCAGATCAAAGAACTTTAGTGATGAAGGGACTTACTACTTTGAGTAGGTTACCTATTATTGTATGGAAATTGCATGTACATCTACTAAATATACATAGTTGATAAATTAGTTTCGCGTGTATATCTGTAGAGCTAATCTTTTAAAATTTGATCTTGACGCAGGCAGTCTCGTTATAACCAATCGTATCTACATACGTGCCAGTCAGTGTTTCACAGACTGTTGGAAGCATTTAAGATGCGATCCATAGTAATGAATCCTTAAAAAGAACTATGAACTAAGCCGTTCCTTACCACACCGAGTAGGCGGCAATCGAAAACGTCAATACTATCGACGAGAGTAGATCAAAAAAGTTAGAAGCAGAAAAAAAGTAGGTCAGATATACATGTATCCTATTGAACTTCAGTTAAAAAACTTAGGCGAATTCTTCTAATACTGAAGCTCCATATTTGGACTTGAACTTGACCATAAAAATGACATAGATTCGTCTACGATTTATGGTAAACGGGATGGTAGTAACTTTCCAATTTCTTGATGGAGATGTTCCTCGCTCCCCTTCCTATCTTGAATATATTTCTCAGCTTATTCGTTTTGCAAGAGTGTTTTCTAATGTTGATGAATTCAACAACAGAAACCTATATTTGACTGCTAAGTTATTAAAACAAGGTTATATATATATATATATATATATATATATATATATCATCAAATTCGAAAAGCACTTTCTAAATTCTACCACAGACACTCAGAGTTAATTGTTAATTACAACATTGGTTTAAAAAACCTATATTTTATGGTGATTAGTTTATAAACTCAAAAGAATTGTTGGAATTTAGTGATCGATTCAAAACGGTTTTTAAACGTCATATAAAGGTTAGAAATAACTTGGATCTCATGCGACAGTCTGCATGCCTGGTTTTAAACCCAATCACGGTTTAAAACTATGGTTTCCTCTTTAGTTGCACGACGGCGGGTCCGACCTCATACTCTAGGACGGCTCTGATGCCAGGCTTTAGTACGCTGATCATACTCACTTACTATGTTTTACTCGGTCGGTTGGTGCCTGATGCTTTTCTGTAGCTGGGCACACCGTGGCTCAACTTGAGGTTTTCTTTAGCTCTGTCTATCTGTGAGTCATGAGCCCTTTTCTTTGTTTCATCATAGTGTGTTAATTTCACTAGAGTGGTGTTTCTCCATGATGATACATAGGCCTCCACGCAAGCTGAATATTCTTGTACTTCAACAACAGCAGAATCTAGGGCAAGGAATTGGTACCAGTAAAATGCATTTCAACCCCCGGTGGCTTAGGCTGCTGTCCGTTCTAAGGCGGTGGTTCTGTTGTTGATGATTCGTTGTTTATTTTAACTACCATTGCTGGATTCTGTAATTGTTCTATGTTTTGTTGTGCGCTACTTTGTGTCTATTTTAGCTTTGCAATCATCTTTTTGGGAAAGAGACAGCTGGTTGCTTTGCTTAGTTTGTCCTCCTAGTGTCTCGTGATTGTTGTGTGGCTCTTCCTCACGGTGCCGCGGGTTTGTCTGCAGATCGTAAGTGTGGTAGTTCCTGGTCATACATTGTACTAACTATATTTTCGATTACCATTTGTCGCCCGACTGGCGACAAATGGCAATCGAAAACACAGTTTCAAGCGATTTTGATCCGCGTTCATCGAATGTTGAGAGCGTTTTCGATTGTCGCATACCAGGTGTGCTCACAGTTAATCATTTGTATGATTACAAGTTTGTATACCATTACTAGTTGTCTCTTTTTATAGCATGTGAGAGTTTGGTACATACATGTATCGCATAACAGAGCAACAAATGTCAAATGCGCAGACTCTCAAAAGCATTTGTTGCTCACATACACAATGTCTAGATATAGATTAAGGTTTAAAGGAGGTTTTAGTGTATATGGGATAAAGTACTGGTCCCTGATTGTCTAGTTCATCTGGCTGCTTTGTTAATTGCAATTTGTTCGATTGAGTGGATTTATGCAAATAAAATAAGTTTAACCGTAAAAAGACTACAATAATTGTATTTTGACAAAAAGGCATAAACATGTACATGTACATGTGTACAAGTACTTGGTCAAACCCCGATCTTACAAATGTAGTTGGACGCGCTCGTAAGCATGCTGGAATTAGAATTCGAACCCCACATGCGGGCCTTAACTTTAAAGTAATTCGACAGAAAAAAAGTGCGAATGCAAACCAACTTATTAACAGTTTCCATATCTCGCGATTAGATGAAATCCAGTTTTTATTTAGTTATAGCTTTATCAATAGTTTTCAAATTAAAAACATGGCTCAGATAAGGATCATTGAAAACCAAAGGACAATACTCTCATCCAAACTTTCGATGAACCTTCTCTTCCTTTCAGTTATTTACCGCCTAATCGTTACATATAACTATTCCATTGTACAATGTATCCTTGTCAAGGCAAAACCTGTCTTCCGAATTTCCAAAATTGGAGCCGTCCAACAATGTGGCATTTTTGACACGTGTAGACTACATGTAAGACGATGCATTGCAGCCCCCTTTTAAGCTGATGTCCGGTCAGTAGCTTAATAGTCATATAATATTCAAGCGACTAGGAAAAGCTCTGATCAGACTGCGCATATGCGCAGGCTGATCTGAGCGTTTGCTGGTCGCACGTACCACATTGTTGGAAAACTCATGTCGCGGCTCAAATTATGTTTCAAAGCTTTCTATGTAAGTTTGGCCCAATAACTATTAAATTAGCGAGGATGTTTTGATCTGCCGGCTGGTATGGGTCGTTCATGTTCGCATGCATCAAACATAGGCTTTCTCACGATGAATGATTGTTAAACTGAACCACTGTACACATTAATATGCACAGGTGACCTCAAAAGGTCTAACCATTCATTATTTTCTCTCAGTGCAAATACATTGGCATCCTGTGGCCCTGGGTCAGTTTGAATGGTTTTCATTATTTACGCAATATGTACAATAACGTAAACATGAACCGGGCCACAAGAAAGACTACTTTTGGGATTTCGGATCAGGTAAAAATCAGGCTTTTCTGTTCAGTCACTGTCGCTACATATAGCTGCAACCTTGAAAATGTGGGTAAAACATGGAAGGTTTTTCAGCCAGCTTATTGCCTCTGCACTGATCTGTCTGTATGGTTGCGCAGGCTCAGGTCAGCGATTAGTTGTTCGCCGTATAGTCCTATTTAATTTATTATGCATCTTTGAAACACATTGCTTCAATATTTACCCAGCATTGAAATTCAAGCCTTGTCGTGATATAAAACGGCGAACAACTAATCGCTTGATGATCCGGGATGAACCGTGATGAACCGTGTCACAACCGTGGCGGCACCGTGGACAACCTTGGAGAATCGGGATGAACCGTATTGAACCGTGTTGAACCGGCTCATGTCCCCGGTTGTTTTAAAATGTTCAAAACAACCGGGACTCACCGGGAGTAACCGGGAAGGCTGTCAAATACCGTGATAAACCGGGAAGACGCCGGGAGCAACCGTGTCTCCACCGGGACGGCGTCGGGGCGATACCGGCGCAATCCGGGACTATCCGTGTCTCCACCCTGATGAACCGTGCGGTTCCACTGCCTATGTATATGTAATAAAATGCAAAATAAAAATGAAAAGTCACTCCTGCTGCCCCTAAAATGAAAGTGGATTCATCCAAATGATAAGGATGGGAAAGTCCATTCGTCACAAATTGGTTAAATTGTTATCAGTATAAATGTGCTCATTTACAAAGCTTATGAATAAATGCACTTATAGTTACTGAAGAGTCAAGCATATATGAGCCACGACATGAGATTTCCAACAATGTGGTCTTTGCCACGAGCAAAGCCTCAGATCAGCCTGCGCCTAGGCGAAGTCTGATCAGAGCCTTTGCTAGCCGCTTGATTATTCTATGACTGTTAAGCTACTGACCGAACAACTTTAAAGCTTAATTGGGGACTGCACAGGCTTGTCTGAGTCTACACTTCTCAAAATATCACACTGTTGGAAATCACATGCCCCGCTCAAAGTGTTTATATATTTTTACGAAAAATCAAGACAGTCTGGGCCTAGAATTACAATGTATCCTTAAAGTTAAGGAGTACTTAAGTTCCAGGATGCGAAAAATAACGTTTCCAAACTGATTAAAACCAAAATAGTTTCATTTTTCTGTAGATCACAATGATATCTTTGATCATGAGTGGCAATTTATTAGCATTTAATGTACATGTTGAAGTATCAATACTTAAATTAAGTCTTCCTTAACTTTAAGGAGGCATTGTAATTCTGGGCCCAGATCAACAATATTTAAACCTCGTCGTAAGAAAACAGGTCTGCTTCTGCTTATTTGTCATGCAAATGAGCTGCGAGGTTACTAGGCATTTGCTTTCGCTACACAGATCATGATTCCTCTAGTAACTCGTATATGGCTGTGCAGTCCAATTTGTGTCATAACTGTTATGCGATAGAGACAGAAGAAAACTGATGTTACTCCACGTTTTTATCTTGGTTCTATAGTGAAGAGTAGCACCGGGACGCAACCGTGGCCCTACCGGCATGTAACCGTGGCGCAACCGACAGTTACCCGGGCATCACCGCAAACGACCTGGGCAACATCGGGGTATACCGGCACGAACTGTGGCTCCACCGTGCTGCACCGTAAGTGCTCCGTGGTGAACCGGGGACCAACCGGCGTCTTGCTTTCTCGAGAACCGGGGCTATACCGGGGTAACGTCGGCAAGGTGAGAACGCAATTTATTTTTTATAAAATGTGTCCAGGTGCATCACGGTATACCGGCTGTCCTGCATCGGGATGAACCGTGGCTATATCGGCACAGTGAGAATGGGGCTTTAGAAACTTCAAAGGATGTTCGGTCAGTAGCTTAACTTCAAGCGACTATCAAAGGCTCTGATCAGCCTGCGCGTATGCGCAGGCTGATCTGAGCCATACCACATTGTTGGAAATCTCATGCCTTGTTGAAATAAAAATAAATAAATACATAAATAAAACTAGCATTAGTGAAAAAATGGAACGGAAAAAAAGAATTTCAGTGACCCTGTTGGAAACACTGGAATTGGAAAAAACGCCTCTCTTTGTTAAAATATGCATTTAAATGGATTTCGTTGGGCTTTTGGTCTATTCTTACTGAGATAAAACGAAAAAGAATGGAGATTTAGTCAGGGTACCGCCAAAGTACATTTGCAGTTTGCGACAGACTGATGTGCTACATGTACTAACTGATATTCCTCATTAGAATCAAGGGCGCACTTTAAATGCCATCCTTCATGAGCAGATAATTTCAGAAATACATGTAACAAGACAAATGTTATGACCCGTTGAACGAAAGTGCTCTTTTCTAACAAACCGTGCCTGTGGTACATGTAATCGTATTGACCGGACAATCACTTTGTATTGATCAAATTCATGATTTTATAATGAACATCAGGCTTCAATATATAATAATCAAGTATTATGCCAAATGCTAACAGCTAAGGTACATTTCAGTATATTCAATATGCGCAAATACCCACGATGATAAGCAATAGCCTTTTATTATTTCCACTACGTCATTTGTACTTTATAATTGCTTCAACATTTTCAGAACTTTATTTTTTTTTCAAATACTGTCAGGAATTTTCTCGATTGGTTTAATTTCGCTGATGCGAGCTTCCGCGGAAATAAAATGCCTACGAAATTTCAAAATCACTCTACCATTTACTTAAATACACGTACAATGTAGATAACACATGCTCTAGTCGCGAAATTTTCACGTCGCAAATGTGTCTTTTAACGTTTTTCACGAAAATAAATTCTCGCGATTTTTTTTTCAAATTTACAGTTATACTATACAATATAAATATTCGTCGTACGAAATGGTACCTAAAGGATGTTCATATGCCGAACGCAAGGTGCACAACGAGTTGCGTGCGCTATATGACTAATTAGGACCAATTTGAAGTCAGGAACTAAAATTTGAGCCGCGACATGAGATTTCCAACAATGTGGTATGTGCGACCACTAAAGCCTCAGATCAACCTGCGGATACGCGCTGACTGACCAGAGCCTTTGCTAGTCCCTTCAATATTTTTGACTTCTACTTGTATTTTAGGTGACATTGTTTCGCGCAGCTGGTGGTAGATACATGTACATGTAGAACTTACTATTTTGTTGCTATATGTCTTGGGGTACTAGTCGACGTAATACGGTAGGATACATCCACCTGTCCCACTGAAAATCATAAGCTTGTACAAGGCGCACACTGTGTAAGTCTGATTTGTGAGAAATTGCTGAGATGACAGCATAAGGGAAGTAAATATGGACACTGCGGTTGATTTAATTATATATTGGGTACAGGCCCTCAGATTATTGTAATCGTTATTCTCTTCGCGATGTATAATGCTCAAAAACAATTAAGGTAGTACCTGTACCGGACTCACCGGCATATGTCCAAAAGTGTTTTATCTTTTAATATATCATAATATAGACTTATACTTATAATCTAAGAAAAAAAAAAATACCTCACCGTTCTTTTTAAAAAGTTATTTGATGTCAAAAACTGCAAAATCGCAGGTTTTTGAAATAAACAAACACAAATTTTGTTAACAAATTAACAAGAAACGCAATACAGTTTTTTCAGAACAAATACCACTCACACCAGAGATATAAATAAAAAAAAAATAGTGAAATAACATGTATTTACACAATTTATTAAGCAAAATCCTGATTAAGTCATACGAATAAATGCCATAAAAAACATTAATATTCAAAATAAACATATTAGAGAATGTAACTGGAACAACAAAAAACATATTTTTACAATGATATTTTCATGAAGAATCTAATGATTGAATAAAAAATATGTGCCACCGTGCTCGTTTTTTTGTTACGGTGACTTTTCTGAAAAATCCTGAAAAAAATAAAGATTATAATAAGTGTTGTCTCCCCTTTCAACCAATTTTTGTTTGTCTACGCCCTATGTATATCACTGGGCGGAGACATAGCTATTATTGATTAAGCACTGACAAATGGGCGTAGAAAATGACAAAAAAGATTTTGACCTAGTATATGTGACCCAACACATTTCATTATGATTCTCATTAAAGCATGGCTATAGCATGTCTTGATACTTTGATGCTTTCTTACACGTAGGATTTATGTAGATAAAAGCTAAAAATTATAGCTTTATTCCTGATGCATAGATCTAAATGTCATTTAAAGAATAAACTTACAAATATGCAATAAGAGGATAAAACATTCTTTTCCTTGTATTAATGTTTGGCAAACCTGAATGTGATGTGTTGCAACCAGAACCACACAGCGGTGAGACCTGCAACACATTATCGCACAAGGGCTTGACAAACGTTAATATACAGAAAGGAATGTTATATTGTCATTGTTATATATTATAGGACTTTTTGGGTACTGTAAAGGTGGCAACTTTAATTTTCATATCTGGGCGTGGTTCGGTTATTTCAACTGCTCAAGAATGGAAATCAGGTTCTATCCATTGGTTAAGCGTTTAAAAGTTGCTTGAGCCGCGCAGGTCTGCGTGCATTTCATGAAAGTCCTGTCCGTTAATGCACTGAACCCACATTTATTAACCCTTAAAGCGTATATTACAACACAATCATATGTTTTATCGTCTATTGAAATATTATGAAGCCTCTTAAACAAACAGAGTAGATCTAGAGCAGTCTGATCTGGGTCCACACTGTTTGCCTCTATACTAATGTTAAACAATAAACAAACACTTTCGAATGTAGTTATAACGCCTCATTTTCAGATTTTACCTATGTCTAAAGTAGACTAATAAGGCAGTCATGAGGTGCCGCCTTTACAGTATCCAAAGAGTTCTAGAATACTTTCCTTTCAAGCAAAAGCATTTCCAAAAAAAAAAATGTCCACTGTAACATCGTGAAGCATACAACAAAACCACACCTTATAGGCGCAATCGAAAACATCAATGCTATCGACGATTATAGACCCAAAATAGTTAGAATCATAGTTTTTTTTATTACCATCACTCATCGAACAGGCGACACTTTGCAATCAAAACACTGTTTCTAGCGAGTTTTGATCCGCGTTCGTCAATGGTTAAGAGTGTTTTCGATTGCTCACTATCCGGTGTGGAAACAAACTTTTTTTCAACAGAAACATTACTGAAAAATGTAGATAACTCCTAGCTCTTGTTTCAGATTGTTTTTGTTACGTATTCATTGTATCAATACACATACCGGATAGGTAACAATCGAAAACGTTGATGCTATCGACGAACTTTGATCAAATACCGTCAGAAACAGACTTTTTGGATTGCAGTGTGTTTGCCTGACTGGCGACAAATTGTAAATTCTAGCGATTTGCGATCCACGTTCATCGATTGTTCAGAGCCTTCTCGATTGTCGCCTATCCGATGTAATAAAGTAGCGTATCTTATGATAATTGGATATTTTGGTCATTTCTCAATAAAGCATAAGCGACGGTATCTTAACTCGCAGAGGATATCCGTGAGCAGGTTGAAATGGCAATTAAGCCCTCTGCAGTCATGTTTTATCGGAAATAAAGCCCGCGGTCAGTGATTGGTCAACTATCAACCAAAATATGACACATTATTAAATAAAATGTACAATTGTCAGCGATTGAAGCACCTCAAGTTTCTATAGTAAACACTTATTATAAGATATATAACAATAAAAGATGATACATTCTTTTGTCTATTAACGTTTGCCAAGCCCAAATGAGATAATGTATTGTAGCCTTAACCATGAAGCTGTGAGGGCTGCACCAAGTGCGGATCCAGAGGAGGGGGGGGGCAGGGGGTCCGGACCCCCTCTGGAAAATTAAAAATTAAATGGGTTTCTATAGGGAATAAGCAATTGGACACCCCCTGGAAAAAGTTGGACCACCTGGAAAAAGTTGGACCCCATCTGGAGCCTTGAAAAACGATAGATTTCTTTGAAATTGACCATTTGACTTCTGTAAAATAAGCTGAGGACTAAAAAAATCGTTGTCAGAGCTTTTTTTGTCAGACTGACCTGGACCCTCCCCCCTCCCCCCCCCCCTGGATCTGCGCATCTGTACCATGCTTGCAAACCGTTAATATACATAAAAGAATGTTATATTGTCATATATCTTCCTTTCAGGCACATGCAGTTCCAATTAATTTTATTAAAATGTATGCAGAAATGTCCATTTTATCATCATGAAACATGCAATGAAACAAAATAATTTTTTCAACAGAAACATGAAATAACTCCTAGCCCTTGTATCAGATTGTTTGGCTACGTCTTCAGTATATCAAAAACACACTAGATAGGCGGCAATCGAAAACGTTAATGCTATCGACGAACGTAGTTAAATATTGTAAGAAACAGAATTTTGGATTGTTGTTTGTAGTCCGATAGGCAACAAATGGCAATCACAAACACTGTTTCTAGCAATTAGTTATCTGCATTCATCGATTGTTTAGACTGTTTTTTATTGCTGCCTATCCGGTGTGATAAGGTAATTGAAAAAGTTACGTCATTTCTCCATAAAACGTTAGTGACCATGTACCTCCATGGGACCTAAAACATGAGAATGTCACATACAAGGCATGTGCACGTCTACACCCCCCCTTTTTTGGGTGGGGGTGGGTCTTAGGCTAGTAGCAGCATGCAGAAATAGCAACCGAGACATGTATATAGTATGTATATTTATACGGTCCGTAACTTTTAACCATCAAAATACTGAATGACTTCATACTCTGGGTGATGTTTTTAAAAGCTGATACTTGCATTCCTTCTTTTTATGAAAGCAAAATACTTACAGAACTACGTTTCAAGCATCAAAGAGTTGTCAAGGGAGAATAATATCTTCCGTCTTACAAATAAGTATTCTCTTTTAAAAACAAGATTCAGGAACGATAACTCTTACACTCTTACTTTTAAGTAAAAGTAAGGTTATTTTTTGACATGGGTCCCGTACTATCTTAAATCAAAAAGAAACAATAGCCAGTATTTAACTTTAAAAGTATGCCATCTTTTATTAGTTTTGTCATGAATTTCATTTTTAGTCAACTGGACAAGTCAAAACCATTTCTGAATCTGTCTAATCCCCAGGGGAGAGGGGTTATGCTCTTATTGTTGTCTTGCTACATAGGCTAGCCCTAGGATCAGTCGGTTTGATTTGTTCTGGCCATTCTCGTAGGCAATCTTTCATTAAGACTGTGTGAGGTTTTTTGTTGATTGAAACATCCAGTACAAATGAAAGAGCTCTTCTAATCTCTGATTGTCTAGTTAGTCTGTGAGCCAGAGAGGCCCCCAGGATCCATTGTCATTGTCATTTTCACTATCATTGGGATCTAAACAAAATATTTGGGCATGTTCCCAAGATATAAAGTGTAAGGCGCAACATTTTCTGAAGTAAAGTCGTAAGGTACCCACAAAAAACTGCTTTTAGCCAAAACCCATTCCACTCCATATTGCTAGCAGGAATCTAGCCAATCTAGGTGTCTATGAATATCTTATAGTAATAGCCACGTGATAGATTTGAAAGAAAATCCTTTGGAAGATTATATTACGAGGGTCATCCAATATGTTCTGACAATGGCCCCATAAAACAAAACCCTTTTCTCTAGGATGTGTTTCAATAATCTTATCATGTTATTTAGAATATAGGGAATTGGATCACAAGTTCAAATATTTTCCATGTTGCCATCGCGATGGTTGCTAGGCAACCAAAAAACATTAGGTAAAGAATCATGGACGGGACACTATATGCAATATACATGCCTAAATTTCTAAGAAATTACAAAATCCTTTTCAAAACTTTTTATATACATAAATAAGGACATTATTTATGTTGATTTTTTAACATCTTAGATAATGGTTTAGGTTGCGACTGTGGTGTTAGCAGAGTTTTGATTTTGATGTATCACAGATTTTTGCAAGAAATATTTTCCTTGAAAATGGGTTGTACTAATGGTGTATTATATTTGGTATAAAGCATTTGTTGAAAGTTATTATTTTCGATGTGTTATGAAGACTATAGAACAGATTTATCAAAATATGTGTCTATTAATATGCAAATTGATCGCAATGGCTTATATAAGTGTTCAAAATATACTATTTTCTAATTAATGATTAAAGTGAGGCAAAAATTTAATTTTCTGTTGTTGCCTAGCAACCAAGGACGTTCAAAGCAACTACGTTAATGGCATTGTGGTATTTGCTCTTATGGGTCAAATGTGTATTCAGACAATATCACCAACCACTAGTAAAACTTTCCAAAGAAACCTATTGCATATTTAACTAACTCTACCCCCAGCAAAAATTAGTGAAAAACGTGATTTTTCGCGGCCATGGGCTCTCACAGTGTTGTTTACAAATTTGTATAGCATCGGGTCTGGTTATGATAAAAACTCCATATTTCATACATGAGTAGGCAACAGCCATGGCCACATGTAATGGGTAATAGAATCCTGATTTCAATAACAGTTTCTGAGATATGAGACCATTGTCAGAACTTATTGGATGACCCACGTAGTAATAGGGCTAATAATGTTTTCGCTACCCTACACAGTCCTTATATTAAGAACATTTTGTTCTTTTTTACTCTTCTAAAATATCTGAAAAAATTACTTTAAAATCTCAATAAAGTATTGGTTTAAAAGGCTGGGAAGTGCGTAATTAAAGGTATATTTCTTATTTAAATTATATGCAGACAATACATATTGAAATGCAAAAACAAAAAATTACACCCCATCCCTCCCTGGATCTACATCCGAGACTGTTGGCATGCTATATCTATGATTTTGGTTCAATATGTCCGTTTGGTTAGACGTCAAAAGGTTAATAAAACATAAGTATTTTTCATTGGAGTAGGTATTGTTATTAACTGTTTTGTGCTTGTTTTAATATTTTATGTGTTAGACTGATAATCAGATCTATCCCAACCCTATGGCCTCGCCAGGATTTCCATCACAGTCACGAAATATGCAAAGTAAGGAAAAAGCAACGATCAGGAATCGATACAATCAAGTACCACAACTGACTGAGGACACCACATAGGAAAGTGACAAAAACAAAATAAAACATCACATCAAGAGAGCCAAGAGGTTAGCCATTTTTCAGCAGGTGACCACAAAGGCGCAATGAAAAAACAATACAGCATGGCAGGCACGAAACATAAATAACAAAACGGATCCACAAAAGAAGTACCGCCTTGGAACGGTCAGTATTTTTTTACAACTTCAGTCTATTGTGTAATACATTTAACTTTCACTGTGGACAAAGTGACTGTGATAACATGATTGCAGCTTATTTCAAAGAAAACTGCGTATCAAACATAAGACAGTAAGTAAAATTCAGGTGTTACAATACTTTTCAGAATGCTGAAACTCCCTAGGATCTCAATCGGGTTCCATGCATTCCAGGTGGCAACTGTGTTCGATGACGCAAAAGGTTGCTAGTGGGCTTATGAGACACTGCTAGTACATGTAGATATTGTGGATGAACAAGCTCCCAAAAAGCAAAAGATACCCCAAACTGAAGACTCCACTTTTTATGAAAGTAGAGCTAAGGAGAGTCATCTATAAGAAAAAATGCTGTACAATACATTAGAGAGAGTTATCGGACTTGGTATAGAGCAAACGTTGCAAAACTCGCTGGTGAAAAAAAATAGATTTGATGTTTTTGGCTGAACTCTTTCAAACTTTTTTGGTTTGCGTGGTTGCAATAACGTTGTTCTCAAGGACCAGCATCAAAATTACGGCAAAAATTATGGAACAAAGTGGAAAATTCGAAAATTCGACAGGTGCAGTACGTGGCAGTAATGGCGACGACGACGATGGTGGGGTATGGTAAGTGGTTAATAAGTACAAGAGGCTTCGCAAATCGACAGGTGGGACTTTTGAATCTAAAACTGAAACACAAACTGCATGCAGAATATCAAAAGATCAATTCAAGGCCATGTCCGTGGACGATAAGTTGGTCTCAATGTTTGACATGATGGCTGGTTTCACGTCGCTGAACACAAGAGTACATAGCATTGAGCAAAGTATGGAGGCAATCTTGGTCCAAAATGACAACACAAACAGGCGTATGCAGTATCTAGAATACAAAAGTATTGATATGGAATCCCGAAGTCGAAGACACAATCTAATATTCAGGGGTCTGCCCGAGGTGTTGAACGACGAAAACTGCGTAGCAACCGTCAAAACATTCTTGAAGGAGCATCTTCACCTGGATGGTGACAGCATGTATATACAGCGGGCGCATCGTATTGGTAGCTCTCAAACGAGGCGCTCTCGTGGTCGCGCATGGGGAGCGTCAAGTGAACGTGAACGCCACCGCCCTATAATAGCCTGTTTTAGGGACTATAATGACACTGAAACGATTCTGGGAAACGGTAGGATGCTACGCGGGACATCATATGGCGTTAATCGTGACTACCCCAAAGAAATCACGGCGGCGAGAGGCCGTTTGTGGTCCGATTATAAGGCCTTTAAATCTAGATACCCAGCTGCCAGAGTTATTATTGCCTTCCCAGCTAAACTAGTCATTTAGTTAACGGGACAGTAAAGCGCGATGAATTCCCTGACTGGAACAGCATTCTAAAGGGCGATGCATCTGGACGTATTCAACCGTCACAGGCTATACATACTGCGCGCCTGTCTGCACAAGATATACGACAGCCTACATGTACTCAACCTGGAACAAATGAATGTAGGCAACAACCCGACCTTCATGGTGAACTCTTGCCTCAGGTCCCGAATGAAGCAGAGCCTGAGCCCAAGTCATCGAATCAGTTACTTACATGCGCACATGACAACAAGAATGATACATGCAGTACAAACGAGGTCATAATGAGCGACGACCATTCGGACGCAGATACTGAGAGCACTGGTACAGCACAGGATGAGTATAGTCCGGCGATTGGGCGACTTTCGCAGCTATCACAGAACCGAGCAGACCGTGAAAGCGAGACTGAGTCTGACAGGCAACCGCCTTTAGAATCCGGCAACAACGCTTCACACACAGTGTAGGGACTCGAGGGGGTAACCCAAACATACAAACAAAACACTTTATATCGTGCTAGTAAGACCGATCAGCACACAATTAAAAACCTCTCTGTTGGCACTCTTTATGTATGTGGCCTTAAACGGCGCTCAGTATACCCAGACTTTTGTGAACTAGTTTCTAAGCATGATCTGTTTTTCGTGACTGAAACCAAGCTGGATCATACTGATGTCATCTCGGTTGTTTTACTCGTGCAGAAGGTGACATAATTATCCGAGCTGTGCATCGAGAAAAAGGTATACGGATATAAGATAGGCACAACAATCAAGCTGGCCGATGTTTGCGCACGATCGTTCGCCTGTTTGTCTGGCTTGCGCCTTGGTCCTGGTGCAGGCTGGGCGAGCGGGTGTGGGATCGCGTGCGGATATCAAGATTGTTTCACAGGTGTTATCTCGAGCAGAATCACGTTGCGGGGCTGGCAGAGGTTCATTTTCAGACATGAATTTGAGCCACTGCTGTTCCCGGTCTTCTGACAGAAAACAAATCTCACAACAAATTTCCTTGTAATACATGAACTTGAAACATTGCTGAGAGAATACCATTGAGAATATGGTGGTTGACCCCCCATCCCCCCTCTCAACGATTAACACTACGCTGACTAATGAATGAGAGCAACCCAACGTACCATATCTGTATAACAGCTTTGTATTTAGAAGAGAAAAAAATACCAAGTCCTTTGTAAATTACATTTTGCTGTTCACATTGTATCTCTATGTCATGTATGTGGCCTGAGATTAATAAAGATACTGTTCTGTTAAAAACAAATATGGCAAAAAAAAATACGTACAAAAACTTCTGAACCAATCTATTCATATAAATTTTTTCGAAAGGTGTAGTGGCCTTAAACGAAATATTTGAGGCCGATTTTCTCAGCTCTTGGTCTAGTAAAATGAATGTGGTATATTTTTTTTCAAGAGAATGGTTACCTCGTAACCGACCAAAAAGAGGTAAGTGGTCTTCTAAATGACTTCTATATCAATATAGCTAGGGAAATAGATTTTTTTCACAATTCCAAGACATGGCTAATCACTGTAGTATTAAAGCAATAAATTAAATTACTCTCTACAGTGATATACGTCTTTTAACTTTCAACCAATCAATGGTCAACAAATCAATCACGAAACGGAACCCTAATAAGAATCAGTTGTACTCAGTTACCCATTAGCACTGTTTTCAATTTCTGTGCTAGTGTAAACCAATTTTCAAAATACCTCAAACGTGCTCAGGTATATCCAATATATAACAATATTCCTTTTGTAAAAAAAATGAAGCTTGTCATTTCCTGGCCTGCCGTGACCTGCTTTGGCTTAGTTTGAGTGTTTCTTTGCTTGGGACTACCTGTGAGTCGTGAGCTCTTGTTTTTGTTTCATCATGATGTGTTTGTTTGTTTGGATTTTTTCTCTGTGGTTATAGTATAGTGTTAGGAAGCCGCAATGCGGGCTGAGCGTTTTTGTGCTTTAACAATAAAGGGCGAAGGTTGGGTCAGGTGTGGTACTTGATTGTACCGATTCCTGATTTTTGCACCCTTACTTACTATGATGTATGTAAGTGCCTTTTAGCCCCCATACCCAGCCCCAAGTGACTTAGGTTGTTGTCTGTTGCAAGGCGGCGTTTCTGATGTTGTTGATTCGTTTTTTATTGTTGCTGTAATTGTTTGTGGGGGTTCTGTGTTTGGTGCAGTACTGTATGTCCTTTCAGTTTTGCCATAATCTTGATGGGGAAGGAAGTGCTGGTTACTTTACTTTAATTGTCTCCCTGATGTCTTGTGACTTTGTATTCTGTGGCTGTTCCTCCAGGTTCCGTTTGCTGATCGCAGTGTTGTCCAGATTATTTTGATTGTGGTATTTCCTGGTCATACTCACTTGCTTATTCAAAGTGTGGGTATTGTTACTTCACATTCTAAATTTCTAAGGACATTTTGTCCATTAAATTAACTGAATATATTGATAATATATATATTTCCAAAACTACAAAGCTGCTTTCTGAAAAAGTTGTACACGTGCAACAACTCTTTTCTGGCTTGCGGAGGACTGACAGAAAGACTTGGATAAGCAACTGTATGTTGTCACAGTGCTAATGTACGTGTCTGAAGCTTTCGACTCTCTTCTGCATGTCTTTTACCTGCCACACGTAGTGCATATGGCATTTCTGCTACTGCATTTGACCTCTTAATTAGTTACCTTTCAAATAGAAAACAGAAGGTCACAGTTGGACAATTTCGAAGTAGCTGGTTGAATATTATAAAGTTGGTACCCCAAGGTTATATCATTGGACACTTTATTTTTAAATAAGTCTATGAATGATATATTTCATTTTAAGAAAAAGCAACAATTTATAATTATTCTGACGAAAATACAACCTCATAAAGTAATAAAAAAAACCAAGATGTTACATCAGAAGTTTTAGTTGATGAGAGCGTCATGTGCATTGCCCGATTCGGAGACAATACAATGCAGACAAATTCAGATAAATTACAGGCACTTATGCTTGGAAAGTCAGGAATTGGGAATAGTAAAAAAGTATTTATCTGAATGAAACAGAGATCAAATGTGAAGACTCTGTAAACTTTCCAGATGCAACCATGGATTATTTGTTACATTTTGACCTTCATGTCTCAAACATCTGTAAAAAATCTGCGATGTTTTAAAACGTCATTGCAATTACTTTTCTACTGAAACAACAATTTTAATTTATACATTTTTATAAAAACAAACTTTGATCGTGTCCCATTTGTTTGACATGTGTGCTGAAAAAACAGTCCTGCGAAGATGGTAAACCTCCAGTATAGGGCACTCTGTTTAGTATTGTTTCATATTTTAATTGCTCTGATGAAGCTCTACTTGAAAAAGTTAACATGCCTACACTTCATACATTTATATCAGAGGAATTAGATTAACTGCTACCGAAACATTTAAGATTCTACACAAAATGTCACCTGTTTATTTTGCAAGACTTTTTATCTTACACAAAATATTTGTATTCTTTCAGATACGAGAACCTTGTTGATGTATCAAGGATGCATATCACAACGAATGGTAAATCTTCTTTTCTACTACTAGGCCACTGGAGTGTGGAACAGCCTCCCAAATGATTTTAGCAAAATTGAAGACTCTAAGGTGTCCAGGAGATTAGTCGAAAATGGAGCCAATCTTCGTGCAAATATCCAATGTGCAAAAATATTCAGTTTTAATTTTGCCTTTACTTATGTTTTCATCAGTTGTTTTTATACTTGCTTTGTTTGGCTTGATTTTTTTTATCTAGCTTGCATTTTCTGTGTGCTTTGTTTCTTTTTTTTTCTTTGTTGTGTTTAAATTTGCTTGTTTAGTACATTAAAATTATTGTTAGTTTAATACTGACACTCAAATTATTCTGTGATACTGACCACCATGATATGTGCTTTAGTGTCATCGTTATAGTTGATTATATATATATATCAGTCCAGTCCCTGCGACTTAAATTCTAAATGTACTATTATATTTTCAGAGCTGTGATTCTTGTTAAATGTTATATACATGTACAGCTTTTTCATAAAATGTGTTTGAGAAAATAGTCTACGGCTCATGTTGTGCTGTTGTACATTTGCAACTGAAGTTTCTAGTTCAATACTGAAGCTTTAACTTTCACTGTGTCTAAGTCTGTTCCCTTGGGTACATATTTTTGGAACATGCGACATAAGGTCTACTGGTCCCTGATTTGCTGATGGTTTCCATACTTTAAAGCCTATTTATTGACCATATTAACTATCCCATTCGCAAGCCAATGATATACGTCCATTTTAATCCATACAGCTGCTTTCCAAATTTTTTATAGATAGCGATTTTTGTCATAATTATTTACATAGCCTATACTTGTTTGAGTGTTTGTAACAAACTTATGCTTTGTTTGAAATATGATTTATTTCTGCTCCTGTATGCACGACATATCTAATTATAGTGTGTAAAAATATTGCTTGTTTTTGCAGATGTTTTGTATCAAGTTTTAACTTAAGAAAAAATTGATCATATTTTAGCAAATCAAATTTGCTTATCAAAACTCTATTTCAAATTATGGGATAGTAAGGAGAGCAGCCAAAACAAAAATGTGGTGGGAATCTATAAAGACATGTATACGGTGCATTGTGAAAATTCTTTAAGAATTGAAGCTATCCAGTGTATCAACAATGAATCACTTGGTTGACTTTACAGTTGAGTATTTGATATAACAGTGGGCAATATTCAAGATGACAGCTACATGCGATGGTGATTTCAGAGTTTAAGGCTGTTTCAAAATGGATTGAAGTCCTAACTTTCTTTTGATGGTGCAGACGTAAAGGTTGTTCACAATATCAGAACACCAGGTAGACTCAGATTTGCTCAAATAGTGATATCATTATTATATCTAATATGAATTCAAGGACCCCATCCTCGACGTCTTCTCCAAAGCTACGTGTAGAACTAGGCTGAAATTTTGTATTGCACATCAGGTGATCGAGTTTCAGACATTGTGACATCCAGTTTGTGTGCCATGGCTATATTTTTAAAATAGGGTTTTAACTTTATCTCCTGACGCCCATGTCGGATTATGCTTATGTTTTTGGTACATTGTGACATTAAGGATGTTCAAATTTGTTCAATTGCTCATGTCACAGCTGTAATAGCAAAAACTTTTAAATTATTTGATTTTATGTGTTTCCCAAACGGCTACAAGCTTTACGTATTGCAACGTGTACGCTCCGTTTTTTTTCCATCTTGAATATAAGCTTTTACTTTGTTTTCTGAGCGACCTGTCTGACCAATAAAGACTATCAATTTTGTTTCTCATGAAGGTCAGTGAGTATAATCCGGAAATACCACCATCAAATACTGCAAACCAAGCCACGGTACCATGAGGAAGGACCACGAAACACTTACGGTCACAAGACATCAGGAAACAATCAAAGTAAAGCAACCAGCCATCTCTCTCACTCTCTCTCTCACACACTCTCTCTCTTTATCTCTCTCTCTCTCTCTTCATCAAGCTGATTCCAAAACCAATAGTACACAAGGCAATGAATAACAACTCAATTATAAAACACAGAACTCTCTTAATGATTACTGGGAGCAACAATAAACTATTAATCAACAATACAGCCAAAGTCTTTGAAATGACAGCAGTCTAAGCCATTGGAATGGGGTTAAATGCATTTTACTGGTATCAAATCTTCGCCCTAGATTCTGTTGATGTTAAACCACAATAATCTGTTAGCTCGTATAGAGGCTTCCTTACTATTGCAATGTTTTATCATAGAGACACAACCCAATCAAATTAAAACACTACTGTTGGTGTTAGTTCCTTGTCTCATGTTGTTTCCATTAATGATAATAAAGCCCAGTTGTAAAGCAAATACAGTACGTAGTGAATGGTTTTTATTCAAATAATAGACATAAAACTACTCTGAAATACACCTGAAGTACGCGCTTTCATGAGGGATACTCAAGTTTTAGAAATATGTTAAGGACGGAGGGTTCGTATTTTGTGTTATAGTTGTTTACTATACGAACATTGTGTCTTTTTGACCATAGGCCATGGACCCCAACAATACGTATAAGAAAGCAACATGTTTTGCTGTAGCCATGTGCAGTAGCCAAAAAGGAAAATTCACTAAATAGGGCAACGATACCAATCGCCTGAATCAAATGTTCTATATGGTCTACATATTATTTTTAAAATGAGATTCATACATTATTTGCAATATTCTAACAGTATTCAGTCATCTACTTTTCTTGCAAACATCAAACACATTACTAGAACGTATCATACAGGTTATACAAATGTGTCTCATTATCTTAAATGATAAATTCGTTCATAAGATGGTCTTGGTTTTCAGTTATAATGCAAACTCCGTGAATCATAAGTTTTGGACAAAGTGACCAACATCTTTTTAGAGATCAAGCGTTGTGTCATTTTAATGATTAATCTCTAATAAATGGTAAAGATCACCAAAAAGATCATTCTTAGATTTAGTTCAAACACTGAATCATAAAATAATGTAGATATGGATATACGTTATTATGAGGTTAAATGTCTGTTCATTTACCCCAATATTACAAACTGTCAAAGGCAAAAACATATATATCACAATCCCTCAAACAAGAAATACAGGTCACAATGTCTTTCTAGTGTTTTGAGGTCAATATTCTAGCCAAGGTGGACAATTATGCCAACGTATCTTATTCATACATCAAATACTTTTCAATTAAACAGAGAAATGACTGAATAATAAATATTGGTCGAGGTGGTCTACTTTTACGCTGATGAAAACACGTAGTAGTGCATAACAATTGTCCAGGACTGCTATGTTGCCCCCTACCCCATGGCAAAAAAATCCTGGATCTGCACATGCTGTTTACAAGTTTCATTAAGCTACTAAAATAAATCAGCTACGTCAGGGAGAAGATCAAGCACAGTATTTCGTAGTCCTAAATGGCAAGTGACTCTAAGGTGAACTGCAAACTATTAACATTTTTCGTACTTGATTTAAATGTTATGCTCGCTCTTCTTAACAACAAAGTAAGGAAGAAGGCAAAGGTCGGGAATCGACCCAGGACACCGTATGGGAAAGTGACAAAAACACAAGAAAACATGACATACAGAAGAGCCAAGAGGTGGGCCGTTTCCCAACAAGTCTGATTAATTAGTTTCTTTAAGAAATAAAGTATGTCCATAAAATTTTATTCGATTATACGTACATGTACTAGTATATAGTAAATGATTTTCGTGGCCTGTGCAACTCAGAATTGCATTTACCAACCTGGCTTAAAGCCAGCTTTGGCTGCCCTGATAGATATTTCAATCAAAACTAAGTTGATATGCCTAAGTTTTTAAAAGGCGTTTACCGTGTGGGAATATAATGGCAACTTTAGTAATGCAAACAGAACCATTGATTTGTTATTGATTCTTGAAAAAAAATCGTTCAATTTTAAAATGAAAAAAGTTGAAAAATCAACTTTAGAAGACGTCAAAGGTAACTTGTTCATTAGAGAATGTGCAATGTTTCAACACCAGATATACAATTTACCCACACCACTTCAATGGTATTCGAGTTATAGACTGTCGAATGTCCTCGTTACGGAGGAGAGGTTCAGTCTTTAATCTGCTTACTCTGTGACATACACCAGTCCACACTTAAACTCTCAGTATATGGACGACCTACATATAATTGCTATTGCAAAAGAAGAATGATCCATTATGCAACTGTTTCTGAAAAATCAACTCTACTCTCTTCCGTAGCGATGCACCTCACCCCCATAACCTATCTTCTGTAACAACAGAAAAATTCAAAATTATGCTCTTTAGCAGAAAACAGATGTTAAACGTCGGTGTATCTGAAGAAAGGGGTATGAAATGCAGGTTACATACCTGTATTCACTTAAAGATTGTAATGCATACAATGGTTTGGGCTTTTTGTTATGGAGATGAGTAGTTATGTAGGAGAGTGGACTTTTTGTTTAAGAGGTAGCAAACTTGCATTTTTGTTCCAGCCACCTGTGTATATTTTCATATTCCTTCATCCTTGTCCAAACTATTTAAGTCCTTTTGTCTTCTTTAAAACCCCCGTTGCCGAAAAGTGTATGAAAAGTGACAAATAAACTACATTCTTAAAATTGTGATGGTATGTTAATCTCAGTAAGATTAGAGGAATGAGCAGTTTTATTCATCAACATGCTCATCTGGTGAGATGTAAGGCATACACATGTTTAATTTTATATCTTCTTAAATATATACTCAGAAAAACAATTGATGGATATTTGGATTCAGTCCCATCTCTAACATTCAATACAATAAAAGCTTTACTAATTATGCATGCATTTCATAGTTCCAGACATCTGCAATCAAAATGGATGCTTTATTTTAGTCACGCTTTAATGGTTTAAGTACAGTACAAATCCAAATGGTTCAACTCGCTATACTGAAAAGTCACAAACGTTCAAAAACGATTGAAACCCATTTTGATCATTTGTACTCCAAAATCATCGCTGGTTCTCCCTCCAAATTTGAAGCTGTTTTCAGTGTTTAAGTAGTCTTTACCGGGGTATGTCATATTCGTGTATTTATGTTGAAGAAGTTGTCCCATTATAAGAGGCGATGACTGATAAACTGGTGTTAACTTTTGTCTGTGGTCGGAATTAGATCATAAGCAATGACCTGGTAAAGGTTGCTGCAAAAATTGAGAGTGCTAATTTTTTTGCTTGTGAACTTTGGGTAGAGAGGGTCGGTACAATTTGGTGTAGTACTGTATCGTAAGCAATGACCCGTGAATTTTAATTTTGCATTTGGTGAATTACATAGTGATAAATCTATCAATGACAAAAATAATTCGTTTGAAAATTATATTCCCAAATGTTATAAAGTCAAAGAGTTTAAATATCCTTCAATTGTTTTTCTTAGTATACATGTGGTAGTATTCAGGTCCGTTATGATAGGTGAGTGCAATTCTGGCGACATTGCAATATTCAGAATTTTGTCAAAAACAAAATAGGAAAATGGTTCTAGAACTTTTTACTGGTTTTCATTTAGTACCATAGTATGTAACAGCAAGAGTGATTGCAATGGTCTTGGAACCGCAATATGCAATATTTCACCCCAAATATGTAATCAATGCCTGGCGACATGGCAAAAATGCATACCCAACTGCTACAACACTGATAAAATATAAGTATTTTGGGTACAAAGCAATGATGTTAATGCCTAGAAATAGTTTGTATGTGTGTCTGGTGGATCTGGAACGTATTGATACATGTAGCATTTGAAATCTGGTCGTCACAAAGAGAAAAACCTTGCCGACAGGGTATTTTCAAAATTGTACGTTTTTTTCACGAATCACTGTTACAGCATTAATGTGTTTCTGCGTATAGACATTATATCTACCCCAACGAGTGTAGGATGGCATTTCATCGTTTTATGCTGTCAACTGTCTTTAGACTTTAGACTTTGCTAAAGAACGTGTATTTATGCAAGTGAGGTGACCGAATGAAGGCTAAGGAGCCATTGCTTGGCCTCTGTCAAAGCAAGCCTGGTTTATGTGGTGCTAGCAATACTGAAGACTACATTGTTCCAGACAGACCTCCTGACAAGAGGACGTAATCAAAACATGATTTTCCTATTCCTCAACCAAATCATATGTCACTCAAATGATAACCCAAAACATATCTTTGAGCAGCTTCACTACTTGATGCTCAAAAAGCTTGCTAACCTTGAACTATGGTACATGTATCATGCACCATTAATATTTATCGAAATTTAACACATATCAGCCTATCGTCCTGTGTGCGGATATAGACAAACAGTCCAGACACAGATCTGAGGCCACAAAATGTGGCGTCTAATCAGTGTCTTCACTGTTTGGTTACAAAATGTTTTGAAGGAGATTGACAACCCTGAAAACAGACTGAACTGGTCCAAATGATAAGAATGGGATATTTCACTCGGCTTATTTGGTTTTAGATGCTTTTTAAACATAATATATGAATGGATCGCTTCCCATGGAATAGCTTAAATAATAATAGGAAAGGGGTTGCCATTATAAAGTGCGTTCCTCGGTAAAACTGAAATAAATGCTCCTCGGATTGGGTACATGCAGCCATTCAAACTTGCGAATTTTACACAATACGAGCGCGATGTTAAAATAGCCTTATCGTTGGTATCCCTACTAGACGAACTTGCCATGGAGAATAACGTTGCTATTTACAAATATAACGGATACCAGTGAGCGGGCAATTATATGATTACTGTAGTTTGTTGAGGAATAAATGCTACAAACATGAATAAATGTAGGTTTATTGTAAAATTGACGGTGCATGCTTGTTTCAATTGATTTGGCGGATTTCCCCTCTAAAGGCAATGTCATCCGAACAAAGTTACGTGGCCGTGGCTTTATGTGGGATGACATAAATAAAATATCTGGGTCCGGAATTACAATGCCTCCTTAGAGTTAAGGAACTTAAGCTAAGTACTGATTTTTCAGGGTGCGAAAAATAACGTTTAGAACTGATTAAAATCAAAATAGTTTTAATTTTTCTGAAGATCACAAAGACATCTTCAACCACGAATACCACATCGATTCAGACAATTTATTCAACATTGAATATATCATGTTGAAATATCAATACTTAACTTAAGTCTTGCTTAACTTTAAGAAGGCACATTAATTCCGGGCCCTGATTAGTAAAAAGGCATATCTCTTATACTAGTTCATACAGATATAAGACGAACTCGGAAATGTTTAACATTGTGAAGTTAATCCAAATTCAATTAATTAGGACTGCTTAAAAAAGAAACGTCCTGAACTTTATTTCATCGCTAAACCCATTTATGCCTAATGGGATTTCTCACCCTTATCAATTGGACGAATCCATTTCGAATTTTAGGGGTACATGTATAAGGTAGTAATTTAAAATCCCTTGTCTGTATTGTTAGCCTATGTCCCACAAAAAGGACGCTAGTCTTATGTGGGTTAATAAAACATTCCTGCACCCCCTTTTTTAAAGCATTAACCATCGTTGTTCCTTTAATCTGCTTCCATTAGACTCTAAAGAAATATGACTTTTTCTTCGTTTTTTTTGTTTATGTTAGAAGACTGTTCAGCCAAACACAAACTGCACACCGTATTCATATTGCATTTGACGGACTTGAACTATGGCATTTTCGCATGGTCTATGTACATTGTACATGTTATGTACATGCATTACTGTTTTATTTCAATACGGCTTGCAATACTATAAATTGTCTAAATCATGGCAAGAACCAGGTTTTCGTAAAATATCTCCCATTTTCTGAAACTATCGAGTTTGAACATTTTGCATACCAAACTAAGAATAACTTGGTTTTCTGCTTGATAATTGAGATTGTTCGAGATGGTTAAGATCGAATATGAATACATAACCAGTTGCACAGCCTGTCCAAATAAACCCATCTGTGTCACATGCCAGAGCAGACGGATACTGTATTCCGTCTTTGCTGGTGAACAAAAAATGGTGAAAGTTACCTTGCTTATCTAAAACATGTACTGCACTATTGACTAGATCTGCGACATATATACATCCGTTTTTGTCATAGCACACATCCTTTGGATCAAAAGCTCTAGCAAGAATCGGGTCTTTTACCCCATAGTATTTCCCTCTAAGTTTTCCATCAGGAGTTAATATCACCACATGTTCGCGTGACGTTTCACCATCAATTACACATATGTCTCCATTCTTACTTACGTTTAATCTACCAGGCTTCACAAAAGGGTCGGCTCCTTTATTTTTTATATCCCATATTATTTCTCCAGTTTGGGTTAGTCTCATCACCGAAGGTCTCGCACGTGCCCTCGGCCTCTTCTTCTGTGATATCTCTACTGGTTTTGTCTTGATCAATATTTCAGACCTACTTGTGGCACAGATCCCGCTTGTAGCTAGCTCTAGAGAAGAATAGAAATCAGTTAGTTTCCCTGCTGTGGACACACGTTTAATCATCTGTGACTGGTACGGAACAATAAACACACTCTTGTCTTGGCGCACAGCTATATCCTCTACTTTTGTATTCAGTGTCCGTGTCTCTTTCTTAAACCCGTTGCGATGATATAGGTGCATTAAATGTCTATCATTTCCTCTGCACATCCACGCCTGTCCACTTCGCGCAGCCGAAACGCACGTTACTGGCCCTGAGCCTTCACATGTGAACTTAAGTATGGCTTTAAAGCGTACTTCCGGTCGTTTTGGTGTATCATTGCACGAGTAAGAAACGTTGGATATACTCGTACCTATGGACGATGCACTGTCAGAGTCCGAGCTGCCTTCAATAACAAAATTTCCATTTGATAATAAATGAGTTTTTAAATATTCATTAGACTGGTCGGTTGTTGTAGTCGCATTAGACTCGCTACTGTCGGACGATTCTAAATCATTGATCAGGTAACCGGTTTTGAGCGTTGACGTCGATGCCGTTGTGATCTCCTTTTGTCGTCTTGCAGAGGGGTACTTGGGAAGAACGCGACGAGATCGGTTTGTCTCGCCACGCCGCTTAGATGGTAGGGTAACAGAGGTCCGTTTTGTGTCGGCGGAAACACCGAAAAACGTCGACGTTGCAGAAATATTAGAACGCCTTGTGAACAAAGGCATGTTATCAGTTATAAATAACGATGACCTATCTTGCTACTTCTAAAAAAGGGTTCGTTCAGTCTGTAGAATAAAGTGACACAGGTGACCGAATGAAGGCTAAGGAGCCATTGCTTGGCCTCTGTCAAAGCAAGCCTGGTTTATGTGGTGCTAGCAATACTGAAGACTACATTGTTCCAGACAGACCTCCTGACAAGAGGACGTAATCAAAACATGATTTTCCTATTCCTCAACCAAATCATATGTCACTCAAATGATAACCCAAAACATATCTTTGAGCAGCTTCACTACTTGACGCTCAAAAAGCTTGCTAACCTTGAACTATGGTACATGTATCATGCACCATTAATATTTATCGAAATTTAACACATATCAGCCTATCGTCCTGTGTGCGGATATAGACAAACAGTCCAGACACAGATCTGAGGCCACAAAATGTGGCGTCTAATCAGTGTCTTCACTGTTTGGTTACAAAATGTTTTGAAGGAGATTGACAACCCTGAAAACAGACTGAACTGGTCCAAATGATAAGAATGGGATATTTCACTCGGCTTATTTGGTTTTAGATGCTTTTTAAACATAATATATGAATGGATCGCTTCCCATGGAATAGCTTAAATAATAATAGGAAAGGGGTTGCCATTATAAAGTGCGTTCCTCGGTAAAACTGAAATAAATGCTCCTCGGATTGGGTACATGCAGCCATTCAAACTTGCGAATTTTACACAATACGAGCGCGATGTTAAAATAGCCTTATCGTTGGTATCCCTACTAGACGAACTTGCCATGGAGAATAACGTTGCTATTTACAAATATAACGGATACCAGTGAGCGGGCAATTATATGATTACTGTAGTTTGTTGAGGAATAAATGCTACAAACATGAATAAATGTAGGTTTATTGTAAAATTGACGGTGCATGCTTGTTTCAATTGATTTGGCGGATTTCCCCTCTAAAGGCAATGTCATCCGAACAAAGTTACGTGGCCGTGGCTTTATGTGGGATGACATAAATAAAATATCTGGGTCCGGAATTACAATGCCTCCTTAGAGTTAAAGAACTTAAGCTAAGTACTGATTTTTCAGGGTGCGAAAAATAACGTTTAGAACTGATTAAAATCAAAATAGTTTTAATTTTTCTGAAGATCACAAAGACATCTTCAACCACGAATACCACATCGATTCAGACAATTTATTCATCATTGAATATATCATGTTGAAATATCAATACTTAACTTAAGTCTTGCTTAACTTTAAGAAGGCACATTAATTCCGGGCCCTGATTAGTAAAAAGGCATATCTCTTATACTAGTTCATACAGATATAAGACGAACTCAGAAATGTTTAACATTGTGAAGTTAATCGAAATTCAATTAATTAGGACTGCTTAAAAAAGTGACGTCCTGAACTTTATTTCATCGCTAAACCCATTTATGCCTAATGGGATTTCTCACCCTTATCAATTGGACGAATCCATTTCGAATTTTAGGGGTACATGTATAAGGTAGTAATTTAAAATCCCTTGTCTGTATTGTTAGCCTATGTCCCACAAAAAGGACGCTAGTCTTATATGGGTTAATAAAACATTCCTGCACCCCCTTTTTTAAAGCATTAACCATCGTTGTTCCTTTAATCTGCTTCCATTAGACTCTAAAGAAATATGACTTTTTCTTCGTTTTTTTGTTTATGTTAGAAGACTGTTCAGCCAAACACAAACTGCACACCGTATTCATATTGCATTTGACGGACTTGAACTATGGCATTTTCGTATGGTCTATGTACATTGTACATGTTATGTACATGCATTACTGTTTTATTTCAATACGGCTTGCAATACTATAAATTGTCTAAATCATGGCAAGAACCAGGTTTTCGTAAAATATCTCCCATTTTCTGAAACTATCGAGTTTGAACATTTTGCATACCAAACTAAGAATAACTTGGTTTTCTGCTTGATAATTGAGATTGTTCGAGATGGTTAAGATCGAATATGAATACATAACCAGTTGCACAGCCTGTCCAAATAAACCCATCTGTGTCACATGCCAGAGCAGACGGATACTGTATTCCGTCTTTGCTGGTGAACAAAAAATGGTGAAAGTTACCTTGCTTATCTAAAACATGTACTGCACTATTGACTAGATCTGCGACATATATACATCCGTTTTTGTCATAGCACACATCCTTTGGATCAAAGGCTCTAGCAAGAATCGGGTCTTTTACCCCATAGTATTTCCCTCTAAGTTTTCCATCAGGAGTTAATATCACCACATGTTCGCGTGACGTTTCACCATCAATTACACATATGTCTCCATTCTTACTTACGTTTAATCTACCAGGCTTCACAAAAGGGTCGGCTCCTTTATTTTTTATATCCCATATTATTTCTCCAGTTTGGGTTAGTCTCATCACCGAAGGTCTCGCACGTGCCCTCGGCCTCTTCTTCTGTGATATCTCTACTGGTTTTGTCGTGATCAATATTTCAGACCTACTTGTGGCACAGATCCCGCTTGTAGCTAGCTCTAGAGAAGAATAGAAATCAGTTAGTTTCCCTGCTGTGGACACACGTTTAATCATCTGTGACTGGTACGGAACAATAAACACACTCTTGTCTTGGCGCACAGCTATATCCTCTACTTTTGTATTCAGTGTCCGTGTCTCTTTCTTAAACCCGTTGCGATGATATAGGTGCATTAAATGTCTATCATTTCCTCTGCACATCCACGCCTGTCCACTTCGCGCAGCCGAAACGCACGTTACTGGCCCTGAGCCTTCACATGTGAACTTAAGGACGGCTTTAAAGCGTACCTCCGGTTGTTTTGGTGTATCATTGCAAGAGTAAGAAACGTTAGATATACTTGTAGCTATGGACGATGCGCTGTCAGAGTCCGAACTGCCTTCAATAACAAAATTCCCATTTGATAATAAATGAGTTTTTAAGTATTCATTAGACTGGTCGGTTGTTGTAGTCGCACTGGACTCGCTACTGTCGGACGATTCTAAATCATTGATCAGGTAACCGGTTTTTAGTGTTGACGTTGATGCCGTTGTGATCTCCTTTTGTCGACGTGCCGATGGGTACTTGGGAAGAACACGACGAGATCGGTTTGTCTCGCCACGCCGCTTAGATGGTAGGGTAACAGAGGTCCGTTTTGTGTCTGCGGAAACACTGAAAAACGTCGACGTTGCAGAAATATTAGAGCGCCTTGTGAACAAAGGCATTTTATCAGTGTTAAATACTACGACGACCGATCTTGATCTAAAAGGGGATTCATTCAGTCTGTAGAATATTGTGAGATCTGTCAGTACTTGAGATTGCCAACACTCAATAAACTGGTCGATTATCTGACCACCGTTACTTGTTACACGTACAAGTAAGCATTGACATGTAAAGGTCGCTTCATCAGCACAGTATTATCACATTTATTTTTCCAATCAAATGTAGTATTAATGTAATATTGTCAGAAATAAATGAAGTTTAAGTCAAATGCATTAAGCAAAGTCTGACATTAAAGTCAAAATATAAGCACGGTTAAATCCAGTTTGTCAAATGCTTACACATGTTAAAATATGCTTATAGATGTATCAACACTACATAACACAGTACCAGTAGATTAAAGTTCCCGACATATAAGCATATAGTCTCACAATTCAAGATTATATATTTTTAGTTCCGTATGAAGGATGATGATGCGACGTCACAGAATAGCCGAATTCTCACATTGAAGAAGAAAGAGATTCTTTTCCCAGGACAGAATCTCGCGTTTGAGTAATTAGAACGAAATTTCCTAAATCATTTTTAAAATTGAGCCGTGACATGAGATTTCCAACAATGTGGTATGTGCGACCAGCAAAGCCTCAGATCAGCCTGCGCATACGCGCAGTCTGATTAGAGGCTTTGTTAGTCGCTTGAATATTTTAAGAGTGTTAAGCTACCGAATGAACATAATTTAGAGTTTCTACTCTTAACAGGAAGTTGCACAGGCTCGTCCGAGTCTACACTTTTCAAAATGTCATATTGTTGGAAATCACATGTCACGGCTCAATTTTCAATCCATCACAGGCTCGCTCGGGCGCTTCTATTTAAATGTAACACATTCATGGGTAGTTTCCTTTGAGGAGTAGGCAAACGATTTTATCAATGATAAATGATTAACAATTAAATGAACTTAAAACGATTTAAAGGTATTATCACGCAAGTGAAAGTAAATTAATGGGTTAGGTAATCGCTAATCCGATAGGTAGATACAATGTATAGTAAGCATGTATAGCTAGGTTAATTTTATATACCTGTAGCAATGTAATGTACTGAGTTTAAGGTCATGGGCGGATCAAGACGGTGAGGGGGGTCCGGCCGCGGACCCCCAGAAAATCAATGGACCCACACTGATGGAATTTTCTGGATTCGTGCATGTATGCACTGATGTAACGTATTGATTTTAAGGCACTCTGGTTCACATGGCTAGCATTGCGAGGATTTGTGTTTTTAAATACAGGTTTTACAGTAAAACCTGTGTAAAACGGCCACTCAAAAATAGACAAAACAGAGATCTTAATAACAATTGGTAGCTTAATGAAGGCTATATGTTTTTGTTCTGTCTTGTGTTTGCTATGTTTTGTGCGCGTCTGTTTATATGTGCTTTGTGGTCACCTGCTGGGAAAGGGCTGACCTCTTGGCTCTCGTTTGTGGTGTCTTCTGTGAGTTTGTCACTTTCCCATTGGTATCCTGGGTCAGGTGTGGTACTTGATTGTATCGATTCCTGATCTTTGCACCATTACTTACTTTTGAAAGTATTGCAGAATATTCCCCTTGGAGCATTCTGCAATACTTTTGACCTTCATTTAGCGATAATTGGTCTAGAAAACCAATTTTTGCTTCTTTTGGTGAGTGACCGTTTTACACAGGTTTAACTGTACCCTGTACGCGGTAGCTCAGTGGTAGAGTGCTTGATTCGAGACCGAAGGGCCACGAGTTATGCGCCTCACCGGCGTCACTGCGTTGTGGTCCTTGAGCAAGACAAATTTATCCTAGCTTAGTACTGGTCAACCCAGGAAGACCCGTCCGTATATAACTGAAATATTAATGATGGGACGTAAAGAATCAAATCAAACAAACTTTACACTGTAAAAGATGTAAGTTAACATATACAGAGGAGACAGCTGAGCTGACATTCCTTTTGGTTTAAACTGACACTTACTTTCCCACTACAACAATTTGAGGGGAACATTTCTCCAGAGATGAATGTTGAACATTTCTATCTGTGCTTGTAATATATATTTTTCGGATCGCTAAGATAGAACAAAATATAGTTTGTAGAGCAATTGACAGGTTCCACAAAATTATGTAACAGTTAAATGCTGTATTAATAGTTCTGTGAAGTACTTCTCACAAGACAGCTATGGAAGAACGAGCTTGCAAATTGATGGTTTGCTTGGTTTGCTCTTACTTGTACATGTATATGTATTTTACATTGCATGTCAGTTTAACTGACCCTTTGTTTTATATGTCGACTATGGTCTTTGATTTTGGTTCATGTATACTTGTATATGGATATGGTATATGATTCCTGGTCAGGTGCACTCATATCCGCTATGGTTTATGATTCCTGATCAAATTAACTTGCATTTAGCTATGCTTTATGCTTCCTGGTTACAGGGACTTGTATTTTACTATGGTTTATGCTTTCTGAACAAGTATATTTGGTCTATGATTCCTGGTCATATACCCTGTTATTTGGGTGTGATCTATGAGCCTTTGTCATTTCCACTTGTATTTGGTTTTGATCTATGATTACTGGTCATATGCATCTGTATTTGGCTATGACCTATAATTTCTGGTCAAGTGCACTATTTTTTACTATGGTCTATGCCATCTGACCATATGCAATTGTATTTGGCTATGGCTTATGATTTCTGGTTGTTTGCAATTATCTGTGGCCACAGTCTATGCGTTTTGGTCAAGTGTGCTTGTAAGTGGGTATGACCCATTATTTTTGGTTATATGCACTTGTATTTGGCTATAGTATATGATTCCTGGTCATTTGTATTTGTATTTGGCCATGGTCAATGGTTCCTATCATTTGCATTTGTAATTTGCTATGATCTCTGATTCCCAGCCATGTGCACTTGTCTTTGCTTATGGTTTATGACTTCTGGTAAAGTGCAATTGTATTTGGCTGTGGTCCTTAATTTCTGGTCATATGCACTTGTGTTTGGCCATGGTCTATGGTTCTTGGTTATTTGCACGTGTATTTGGCTATATTCTATGATTAAGGGTCAAAATAACTTGGGTTTGCCTATGTCCTATGCACTTTTATTTGGCTATAGTTTATAATTCCTTATCAATTTAACTTGTATTTGGCTATGGACTATGTTTGCTGGTTATATGTAACTGTATTTTGCTATGGTATATGGTTTCGGATCACTTACACTTGGTTTGGATAGTGTCGATGATTTTGGGTCATATGTCCTTATATTTGGTTATGGTTTACGATTTCTAGCCATATGCATTTATATTTGGCTATGGTCTATAATCGCTGGTCATATGCACTATGATTCTTGGTCATGTGCACTTGTACTTAGCTATTGCCTATGGTTCCTAGTCATATGCACTTGTATGTGGATATGGGCTATGATTCCTGGTCATATGTGCTTGTTTGGCTAGGGTCTATGCTTCCTGGCTATATTCGTATTTGTCTATGGTCTATGTTCCTGGATCACATTCATTTGTATTTGGCTATGGTCTATGATTCCATGGCATATGCATTTGCATTTAGTCATTGCCAATGGTTGCTGGTCGTATACATTTGTATTTGACTGTGGTTATGAGTCCTGGCCATATGCAATTGTATTTGGCTCTGGTCTAATATTTCTGGTTAATTTGCATTTGTGTTTCGCTATGGACTATTATTTCTGGTCGAGTGCGCTTGTTTTGGCTATGATACTTGATTTCTTGCCATGTGCACTAGTATTTGGCTCTGGTCTATCATTCCTTGTCATATGCACTTGTGTTTGTCTATATCCTATGGTTCCTGGTCATATGCACTTGTATGTGGATATTGTCTATTAGTCATGGTCATATGCTCTTGTATTGGACTCTGGTTATTAATCCTGGTCATGTGCACTTGTGTTTAGCTATTTTATATGATTCTCTGTCATATGCCTTTGAGTGTGTCTATGGCCTAAGATTCCTGGTCATATGCAATTGTATGTGGATATGGTATATTAGTTATGGTCATATGCACTTGTATTTGGCTAAATTCACGATCCTGGTCATGAGCACTAGTATTTGGCTACGTTCTATGATTCCTGGCAAATGCCATTATATTTGGCTATGACCAATGTGTCCTTGTCATATGCACTTGTATTTGGCTCTGGTAAATTGTACCTTGTCATATGCGCTTGCGTGTGATTGTTCTATGATTTGTGACCATATGCACTTGCATTTATATATGGTCTATGGTTCCTGATAATATGCAATTGCATTACTTCAGAAAACTGTATAAACGCTTGTAAATTGTTGACAGATAGATAGAGTAACAAACGGACAGGCAGACGGGTGGACATTTGAACAGCCTAGAAGCTAATATGGTATTTAAAAATTTCATGGAATGCAAGTGATAGTTCTATTTTCCTGTTAATTGGCTTGGAAAGGATCAATATATATTAAACCTGTGCAAAATGCACAGGTTTTATATATTTTGTACATTTCAAGAAGTTACATGTAAACAACTTCAATGTAACTCTCAAGTGTAGATTTGGATATCCTTGTACAACGCATGATATATTATACGCCACCTTTACTGATACCTCCAAACTAACATATTAATGCGTTCCAATCAGCTCCTTAACCTTTTTCATTCATGCCGGATACCAGTAAACATAAACTGTTATAAACAGTGAAGATCCGGAGGCAATGCCGCTTAAAGTGGCACTTTGTCCGCGTCTGCACTGTTTACAAACATAAAACATATGCTCAGTGTCAGAACTACAAACATTTCATATTACAAATCAAAGTTTGACTGGCAATGCTTAAAATACAAAATGGACACTCCCATACTTCTTGTATCAATATCAATAGGAAGATCCACCAGAATGAAAAAGGTCAGCAAACGTTTCTTTGGGAGACATAAGTACTGTAGGCCCCGCACTTACAGAATGAGCTACTGTTTTTTTAATCAAATTGTGACCTAAGGTTTGGTTTCTTTTCATTTTTCACTCGCATGCACACCGTGTAGCGGCATAGGGAGGCTCAGCCAGATACTTAGGCGACTATCTCCATGCACGGATCCAGAAAAGTCCGTCAGGGAGGTTGGGGGTCCTGACAACTTTTATGATATACATATAAATTTTAAAGAGGGTCGTATAGACCTCCCTCTTCTTGAGGGGGTCCATACTAGTATTTCTAAGGAAACCTATAGCCACTTGTGATTTTCGAGGAGGGGGGTCGGGGCCACCTAGTCTTGATCCGCGCATGATCTCCACTCAATAGCTGCGCATGTATCTTTAAAGAGTGAAATTATGCATATGTGATAAGAATCAAAATCTCCTGAAATTCCAGCCTAAGGGTATTATCAGATTCAGACATTTGAAACTACCAAACATATATGTATTATTGTGTCTTTTAATTAAATGATATTTCACCTCTGGCAGAATACCTTGGCCCAGACAAATGATTAATGTAAGCTCTTGATCTGTTTTAATACCACTTGAACTAACGATTTGTAATATATAAATACAATCACACCCCATGCTATAACCCAATGATCTCTTAATTATACCAGCTGGCTATTGTGTTGACCTTAGCAGAGCCACCCCTTTGAACATTCACAAACTTACGACAATCTCAGCGACTCCACAAACCACATGGTCTTTAATTCACGTTGACATTCGTCTACGTTAACCATTTTATGCATGCATTGGAGAAGAATGAGTGTGCCAATCGACAAAATTTATTTTCCACGCATGCCTGGTTGGACGTTTACAGATACACTGTCAATGGTTAATCCATAGTTTAATCGGCTGTTAAAAGTCGTATCGATCTTATACATATTACATGTAGCCCCTCGTGTATGTATGTAGACAGGTTTATCTTGTAATGTCTAAACCAGTCGAAAGGGCACCTCATGCTTTCGCATTTATTGTATTTTTGTTACTTTCCCATGTGGTATCATGGGTCAGGTGTGGTACTTGATTGTATCGGTTCCTGATCTTTGCCTTCTTTCTTACTTTGTAATTAAAGGGGACAACAATACTGAAAGCAGGTGATGTAAAACACAAGCCTCTTTTTTGAATTATACGGTGGAAGCAAGGCTTCCATAAAGGCACCTACTCGTTACTTTACTCTCTTCTAGTGAGCCAGAAAGCGATACTTTGGTTCTAACCGCATCGGCAAGCAGCAACGGCTCAGACGAGCTTGTGTACCTGTACAGTCTTGACAGAACATTTAATATCGCTTCCCATACGCGGATCCAGAGGGGGGGGGGGGCAGGGGATCCGACCCCCCCCCCTAAAAAAAATTAGGGTTCCGTTCCGTACTGTACCGGATCCCCTGTGAAATTACAAAGCTACATGTACATGTACCAAGACAGCATTGATTGTTGGGCCATCATTCAATGTTGGGCCATCATCGGTACGCCAGTGAAACGCCATTTAAATGACGTTTCGCTGACGGGCCGATGATGGCCTGCTTTTAGTGGTATTTGGATCTACTCATCAACTAAATAAAACGCTGTCCAAGTTGGCCCCCTCTGAAAAACTTTTTGAAACCGCACATGCTTCCGTACACTAAAAGAATGGACGTTGATGTAGGCTCAGACCAACATTTTGACTTCAAACCGCACTAGAAAGCTGCATGTGCATTTTGAAAGAGTGACTTTATGCATATTAGATAAAGACTAAAATCTCACGAACCCGCGCAAAAGGTATTGCTGTTTTCTACAAAACGGTATACATATATACACAATGTATTTCTATAGCATTATGTAATAGTTACAACGTATACATAGGTTTCCCGCCTGTACATAGAGATAATCCACGAGCTTTAAATAATGCACCGGTGGACAAACATGGTATAACTATTTTATACCACGGTGACCTTTATCAGTGTACATTTATACCTTGCACATCACGACAAATTGCGTGCTTAAGTTGGTTAGGGCGGTATACAGTTGTGTATGGTTGTTTAAGCATAGTGACAAATGCATGTTATTGATGTAATTGACAGAAAGGGGACGTGTTAGCTGTTCTAAGATAAAATGTCCCACGGACTCGTTTATCCGCGTAGTATCCCATCGTTGCACATCCGTCCCGACAACTCGTACACCCGCCAGCTTCAAACGCTTTAACACTTGGACAAGGAAAAGCTTTGAATTGGCAACTTGATGTGATCGACTCTATGTAAAGCAGCAAAGAGCGGCGATGGCTGCACGTGGTCCTCCGCTGTAGAGCTGAAAAAAGAAACAAAATGACATGCTGATATCAATACATTGAAAAGTGTTAAGATGAACGATCAAAATCGAATGCAGTTAAATTTGAATACATACTGGAAACCCCTAAACGGGTACTCTGACACACAGTGACGACCCAGATGAAATGCAGCCTAAGGCTGCATTTCATCAGGGTCTGCACTATTTGCTAAGATTAAAACAAGCTTCATGGACAGAAATAATCATAATTTAGAAACTTCTAACTGTACCCTTAAGTACCCAATAGGCAATCCCATACTTATTGTATCAACATGTATGGAAAAATCCTTTGGAATGCAAATGGTTAAGAAATATTAACGGATTTGGTACTTTCGGCATATGTTATCAGCGAAGTCTCAGGGAACTCTACGTATCCCTGTAGTCTCGCTAGAGCCTTGTCTTTTGTTCTTTTAGATACAATTGTTAATATAGTGATTACTATTCTATCATTTAGCTGGTTTCCAGCATAATATACAAGTCGGCATGTGAGTAGAGCGGAGATTCAAATCAAACTGCGCATCTGCACACTCTTGTCTGAGTCTTAGTTTTTCGCCTGAAGAAACGTTGGACCATTGACTATGAGTACTCATAGAGTGCCAATCGAAGACCCTAATCAGACTGCGCAACCGCGCAGTCTGATCTGGGTCTTCGATGGGCGCACATGCCATCTTGTACCTTTTGCTGGGCACCAGCGCAATAGATGTCAGAGGTGGGTTGTCATTTTAATGGTGAATTAAAGGAAACTTACCATTAACACGTCCTGTCAGAAGTCTGAACACATGTCGATATAGTGAGTCTGAACACCCAGGTTGGTTGGTCCCACCATTAGGATAGAAGTCAGCGTCTCCAATAGGAGTCTCCAAGCCAAAACCTTAAACGATAATATGAACAGTAGATGAACTTACGGTTTAGCCTGAATTAAAGTTTACACATGCATGTAAGGCATAAGGCCACATACCTTTAGGTTGCTTTTAAATAAGATAGAGGGACGTTTGCTGGTAAGAAGATACATGTATGCACAAGTGTAGTATTATTCCATTCTATTCAATATAAGATCGGTGATCTATCTTGGCATTGCATTGCTTACTATCTTCGGATACCTTTTGGTTTTATCTGTCTCTTAAAATGTCGTAGTAAAATCATAGACAGCGATGTTGTTATGTCTCATTTCTAAAGTTAATTCAGTGCTTAAATGCGGTTATATATGGGCAAACACGACAACAAGGACGCCTTAAGATATTCAGATCGAACTAGTTAAGAAAATGAGCAAAAATCATTTGCCAGTTGATAAGTGCAAGTTTTTTTTCTGTTAACATGCGCACATCATGTTTTAACCAGACGGTACATACTGTACATCATTGTCACGTTTGTGGTATGTCTTTATCTAAAATATGTCAAACCACGCGGCTCGGATCCAATAAAAGGAAACTGTCATGTTAAAACCACATTATATTTGGACTAGTTGCAATGAAATGCAATACGAATGATTTTTTGCATTGTACCTACCAAGTTCTACAAGAGAATCGCCGTCAGTGTGTATGACATCAACAAATTTCGCATCAGTTGGATCAAGTCTAACTTTTGGATCTTTGTTTTCAAACAAGGGACCTGCCGGATCTAGTCCTGGAATATAGATAAAATAGCCCGCTCATCTACATAAGAGCCCAATGATATAAAGCTAGTCGATGCAGTCGGTGGAATAATCTAGAGAAGATTTTGATGGCCATTTCTCGTCATATGATGTCGGCTCTGGGAGTAACACAATGCCATGTATTAATAACGATAAACACTATTGGTATAGAAATACATTAGTTAGTATCATATTAAGTTTTGTTTTGTATTGATATAAATGCATGCCAAGCTTCTCCATTTTAAATGATAAAACTGTCATGTTCAAAGGTGCAAACCTTTTTTTTGTATACGTTATTGAAAATGATTTGTCTTTCATGAAAATTTAGGTTTTTATAAAAAAAATCTGCTGAATATGCGTGCGATGGTTCTTATTTTCTACTGCAATATGGCAAAATTTAAAAAACACGAAACTCAACTGTCCAAATAACACGTGTTCCGATATTTTGTACATTCCCTTCGTTTATACACTAGGAATGGTGCATCTATAAAAGTTTAATGATCAATCGAATAAACGGCATTTTGTAAACGCCTATACTTGTACGGTTTCGGATATTCAAACATTAGGATAACTCTTACTTGAATCAAAATACCTGTGCTAGACCACAACCTAGAGCGTTTTTTTTTGTACAAACTCGATGTGGCACAACGACAGCTATCATGACCAATAAATGTAAATACTCAGCTAAAATAGATCTGCAGTTTCAAATTTTAAACAGTAGACTCAGTTATCATGCGAACATTGCACCTTTATCTGCACATGTACTGTACAGTTTTTGTGCTGGCCTGGCAGTCTCAAAATGCAGGATAAGATATACTTACCGCTGATTCGCCCTATACTGATGATCCTCTCTGCAGCATATCCCGCCACGTGCGCACCAAGGCTGTAACCAATCAAGTGCATTGTGCTATACCTAGCCTTGGCTGTCCACCTTAATGCCCTCAGGAGTTTTGCAATTACAGCACCAACGACACGGGTATTTGCTACCGCTTGTCGGTAATCAGTTTTGTCGGCACCTTTCTTCCAGTCGACGACAATGACATTTGCATCCTCCTAAAAAGTGTACACTATTTAACCCTAGTCTTCTTTCTGGTTTCATACAATGAAAATTGAATGTCTTTTTTACTATATCGAGGGAACACAGGTTATAATACCGTAACAAAATTATATATATTTCTCTTAAGATTATTTTTATCATTTCAATGTTATTTCTCTTAAAAATAGAGCAGATCCTGACGAAATTCCACAATATGCAGCATTATATCTTAGTCTTCACTGGTTGCCAAATCAGGCATTAATATTAAGGAGTTTCTGATACAGCTAATCCTGTCTTAACTGGCCACTCAAACAATACCATAAAAAGGGTTTAACACCAACACTTGCTTAGTGCAGGTCAAATATATTGCAGAATGCTCCGGAGCACTCTGCAATACTTTCATCTGAATTAAGCTACCACATGGATTTGTCTATTTTAAGTGGCCTCTTAAGGCAGGTTGCACTATATACAAATGGATTATATAAACAGCCAGTGAACTGCTGCTCACCATTAGCTCAATATAATCAATTTGTTTCACAAAGAGATGCATTCTTTCTATAATATATATGTTGAAACATACTCATTTCAGATTACCCAAATCTTCTCAATTGACTTTCTTTTGTTAACTTCAGAAATCAGACGTCTTAAACATCCATCCATGTTCGTATAGCTAAAAGAAATGACTAAAGCGTGTGTACTTGTAATGTACTCATTGTCTAACTAGGGATCATATTTAGGCCTCTAGAAATGAGTGCGCATTTCAATATTATTTCTCAAGCATAAAATATGTTGTGGGTACTCATAAAAACCGTCTCAGTCTTCTAAGCATCGATATTAAAACGATCGCTCTCAATGAGACGGTTGTTTTGAGCACCAAAAATATGTCTTTAAACAAAGGACAAAATAAAATTTCGCGTTCGAATGTGTGCTTAATCGGAGCTTTGCAGGACAATGAACGATTTAAGTATCCCATTTGAAATGAATAAGTATGTACATCTATACCCTAAGCAACATTGGCTCCAATTGGCTCCACCCTCCCCCAACAAAAAAAACAACAGCCAAAATGACTGAAATAAAAAAGTGCGATTTTTCCCACGGTTATTCTATCGCCTTTTTCAGCTTTCACTCCACTGCACGGCATTATTAAATATATGCAAATAGCTTGTTGATAAATGAAGTATTGCTGAATACACCTTTTAGCAAAAAAAAAACAACAACAACAGTGGTTATCGGTTTGGCTAGCGTAACTACATTAGTATTTGTGTTTTTGGCATGGATGTATCAGATACTTGGCCGAGGGATGATGGTGGTATCAAATTATTTATTTCAACCATAAAATCTAAAAGAGGAGACAAAGTTGTCAATGGCGGGGTATCATTCAGAGTAATTGGTGATATTTTAAATGCACACACGATTGTATTCCTTTTCCAACATGGCTTAGCCTGAATCTTCATCAAAAATTAAATACTCCTAACATTTGTTTGCGTTCGATCATTGTGACCATGATATATGGTATTAAGCTAAGCTGCCAGTTACTGCACCAACCTGAGGCCAATGATTCTTCAGTTGTATATATCTTTATCTGATATTGTTGTAATATTCTCCAGATCAATAGAATCGAACAGAACACATCTTTTGTAGCAAAAACCTGAAGACTAGTGGTCGTTTAAATTCCAGCAAAGTTTGGAATGGGTCGGCACCAATGTGACACTTAAAGGCCTACATTCCAGTATATGAGGAGTATATAGCTGATTATCTGATAAAGGAGAGACTAAATCAGTTTAAACATCTCACCATCTTCACCAGCGAAGGTTTCGTCGTATCTACCTTTCGACAAACCCTTCGCCTCACGACCCTCAAAATTTATTATTAGCGCAGACTTATCGACCAATGAAAACGCCAGGAAGGATTTTTTCGATAATCCCTTCCTGCCAATCAGATTAAACGTAGCAGTTTATCGGCATCTAATATACACGGCCTGCTAAGTTTCCATAAGTCCAGTTAAGCAATGATTTTGGTCGGTAAATTATTTATTTTTCTTCTATCCTACAGTTCAAAATTATGTTGCGGGTGCTCAAAATAACCATCTTGATGTGGAAGTTCTTTTGAGCACCTTAAACGTATATTTTAGTTGTTAAATAAGAAAGCTGAATGTAAGTTAATTACGCTGTCTTATCTGGAGGCCTGGTGCTTATCGATTTTTTGCACCGCTTTGTGATTGATCATATTGCTTGTTACTTTTTTCGGCTTATGGCGTGTTCAATCGGAGAAAATCAAAGCTGTGAGGCCATGGGTTAGATTAGACAATCGCAACCCTTGGTAGGACAAGATGACATCTCACTGGACTTAAGAGTTCGAGGAGGGGACCTACCACTATAAAACCATTTGTACACCAAGATAAATATCAATATTATATCAGAAAATACCTAAACCCTTCATGGGACCTCTTCATTACCCCCTGCAGGGTGCTTTTAATCACCCCATAAAGATTGGCCATTGATCTACCTGGCATATTCCCTAGGGAAAGGTACCACTATTATTGAGCTAAACGTTTGGTCTTTAAATAAAATAACTATTAACAGCCACCAGTTTTTTTTGCCGCACCAGAATTTGGCAAAATCACATCACCTTTCTAGTGGTACAAAATACTCAAAACCACTTTAATACATAAATACAGTCTTAAATTAGTAAAACATATGCATTTAGACCCCAAAATAAAAATTCTGTCATAGTGAAAAAAAAGGTCAAAGTTAAAAACCCCGCGGGGTTTTTCAAAAACCCCGCGGGGTTTTCAAAACCCCGCGGGGTTTTTAAAACCCTGCGCGGGGTTTTTCCCCCACATTTTCAAATGGGGGAAAAACCCCGCAGGGTTTTTTCAAAAAAATTAATATCAAAATAAGTTCAAGAAATAAGTTTGTTTGATTGTAATTATTTCAGAAAATGATTGGTATGGCTTAATTCCAACCTTTAATTTCCCCCGCGGGGTTTTTCTCCCATTTCAGATTGTGGGGGAAAAACCCCGCAGGGTTTTTTAAAAAAATAAAAAGGTTTGTTTTTAATTGTATTGCTTTACAAAACAATATAGAAGCTGAATTGAAGTTTTTCTCATCATTTGAAGCCTTTCAAGCAAAATATAAAAAAACCCGCGGGGGGAAAACCCCCGCGGGGTTTTTCCCCCACAAAATGAAATGGGAGAAAAACCCTGCGGGGTTTTCACCAAAGAGTAATTATCAGTTTTATTAATGATTGAGATCAGTTATACAGTTAGAGCTCATATAATTTAAGTTTTTACAGGTATTAAAGGCCATAAAACAATTCCCTCGATGCCCCCCCCTCGTCCGCCCCCCCCCTCGTCCGCCATGATCACTACCAAGTTTGCACCACCGAACTGCCCAAAAAATATTGTTCAGGTAGCACTGATATTATTTGTTTAGCATGATTCATTACATCCCCGTCAACCTTTATCCGTCATGTTAGGATGCGTCTTATGGGTTGAAACAGTTCTAACAGCAGATAAAGGCAATAAAATTAATAACGGCCATTGCAGTACGGGTCATACATAACTGCGATCTTATAAACTAGTTAATATGTAGTACATTGACAGACAGTGCAGACCAGGATCAGATGCAGCAGAATATAGCATCTGATCACGGTCTACATTGATTGTTTAGGAATCATAGAATGGGTTGGGCATCTTGTCTTGTGCGGAAGACAAGATAGCCTACCCAACCCATTCTATGATTCAAGAAATTTGGGTCTTTTCTACAACCCTGTGAGTATCCTATAGAAAGATCTGGTCTAAAGCACGCCAATTTCACAGATCTTGATGTACCAATTCCGGCTCCGCGCAGTGTCGTCCATGCATCCAACGGTCCATGACGTGGGTCGCGCCTATAGCAATGCACCAGACTCCTGGGGAGTACGGATTGGGAATAAAAAAAAAGCTAAGATGGCAGACACGATTACTAAATCTGCCTGGCAATCTATTTTCAACTTGTTGCAAAAGTATGGAGATTTACAAGAAAAGTATTACCGGAATGTGTTCACTTTGACAACTAGCTGATGAAAGGTAAATTGATTTTGCCTTGTTAATTAGTTTTTAGCTTCTTTCATTTTGCATAAAAGCTGACAAGTTCCCCACCCCCTGGCCCTGCCTCTGTACACAGAAAATAACCAGTGATTAACTGTGATTTGCAAATAAATTTGTGTTGAGTTGAGTTGAGTGAAAGAGTTGACTACTTGCGAGACAATACAGTCAAAGGGCTGTTAATAACTTTTGAGCACCCAGGACAAGTATTAAATTGGATGGAATTGTGGTAGATTGGAGAATAGCTAAGGAGAATGGTCTCACTGTTTGAGTAATTGAAATTTAGCTTTAATATTTGTGATTGAAAACATGTTGTGGATGCTCAGGGGGATCACCTCATTGAGATGGTTCTTTTGAGCACCCAAAACAGGTGTTAAAATTGAAATTGATGGATGGGATCATAGTTTCTCCAGTTTGCCTAGTTGGAGGGCGGTTTTCTTGTTTACAATGGAAAAAAATGTCATGGATGCTCACGAGGGCCATCTCCTTGGAGACGGTACTTTTGAGCATCCAGGACAAATGTTATGTCCAGGTCACACATTCACGGATTTGACGCAGGATTAGCCAAGGATACGATCCTGCATCATCCGTGGCAATCCGTATTAGTCTGTATATTTCCGTATTGCATCCGTAATCATACGTAGTACTTGCGTTGTGCATCCATATCGGACTACGAGGTGATCCGTGAATGTGTGACCTGGGCATTAAATAGATGGATTTGAGAGTTTCTTCATGGTCATGTTGCATATCAAATTAATTGGAGTCAAGAATGCATCAACATGGTCCCAAATATTTTGACTGCAGTCCCCCCCCTCCCATGACTCTGGGAATGGGATCAATAGGTCAAAGTTCAAGCTTTTTCAGAACTTGGTCATTGTTACATATCAAATAAAGCGAATCACGAAATGCAGCAACACGGTAGCAAATATTTTGGCTGCAGACCCCCTCCTCCCCTTCCCCTGGGGATTGGGTCAGTAGGTCAAATTCAACTTTTTCAGAACATATCAAATTAAGAAAGAGAATCGCAAATGCAGCAACTCGGTAGTAAATATTTTGCTCTCCGACCCCAGCCCTCCGACCCTAGGGGTCAAAAGGTCAAACTTTAACTCTTTCAGATCAATGTCATGTTGCATATCAAATTAAAGGGAATCTCTAATGCAGCAACATGGTCGCATATATTTTGTCTGCAGACCTCCCCCTACACTCCCATCTCGACCCTGGGGGTGGGGTCAATAGGTCTAAATTCAACTTTTTTTGGAACAAGGTCATGTTGCATAACAAATTACAGGGAATGGAGCATAGAGCACCATGCAAGCACATATTCTCTCCTTACACACAGACCCTCAACCTGCGGTTTGGATTAAAGGGTAAAAATTCTGAATGTGGTCATGTTGCATATCAAATTTAGGGTAAAGCAGTATTTTTAGACTAACATAGAAGCAAACACTTTGACCTTACACACAACCCTGACCTCTGGGTCAGGTTGAAGTCAGATATTGAAATTATACAGATTAGTTTATTTTTTATTGAACTAACCACTGAAAACTAGTTGATAGGCTTATAACTTTGATCTGTATGATACCCAAGGTGAACTTAGGGGTTGGAGAAATGGGATTTATATTTTGTCATTTATAAGTTTCTCTAAAGTAACCCTTCGCCCGGGATATAAATTCGACAAATTTGCCTTGATTGACATCTGTTTGGCAAGGCGACACATCCGATTCTCGGAATTCAAGTGCTCATATCCTTATCTTATAGTATCAAGGTGTATATACCATGTACAAATTAATTTGAATAAAATATAATATTTAATCCAATTGAAACTGTCGAATCATTTAAGATTCATAGCTGGATGTTGTGCCTAATAATACTTTTCCAGTCTTCGATCTTGGAAATCTGGGTGATATTCATTCGATTTCACGTGATAATATAACTCAATATTTCCCCATTCACATATATTTGTTAAAGATGGCCCACCTTAGCTTTTCAGCAAGGGGTCAATGGCTTTAGATTAAACACTGTTTAGCCTGACCTAATATAGAGCCTTGTATATTTTCAGTCAGACTGAAAAACAGTAAGGATTCTGCTCAGATAGCTCCACAGACACCAGCTGATCTTAATTGACAGTACATTTATTTGAAAAAAGGATAAATCCAGACTCAGCAGGACTTGGTTTATATTTAAATGTTCTTCAGAGCATCAACATGCAGCAGCTGCCATCCAGCAGTCTATGTCAGAAATGCAGGATTAGCATGGTTTTCAGTAGCCAGGAGGCTGTAGAGGCTTCTATGGTGAACACATACTTCACTGACAAGAGGGACATCAGGCAGGCAGTTTGGTCCCTCAGCTGAACATGCTGAATGGTGATAAATGAGGTAAGATTTTGACCTTAGTACTGTAGTAAATATTTTTGAGCTGATTGGATTACTGCAATACATTAAGAGACTGATGAGTAGTGAAACCATATACATTCTGCATGATCTCTCAGGGTTTCTTCATGTTTTGCACTGAAGTATTGCTATTCATAGATAGAGCTGCAACGATTCACTGAAATTGTATCGTATCGCGATACGTTTTCTGACGATACGCGTATTGTATCGTGAGGTCAGTTCACGATACGCTAACGATACAGCACTTAGTGTCATATATTAGAAATGAGCTTTTAAAAAATATGTTTTTGTACAAAAGGAGTGTTACCATTTTCCCATTTAATTGTTCTGCTTTAATCAGTAAAACCTTTTCCATGCTTTACTCTTGATATATCCTGTTTTGAAACAGTGTAGAACAAGATCAGCTGGCTTTTGAGAATCCAGCTGATCTAAATATACATGGTTTTCGGCTCTGCTTATAATACATGGTAATAATTAAAATATTTTAAATGAGTTTGATAAAAACTGGGGAAGAGTGTAGTACATAAAAACATCCAGCATGACAAGGGTTAATATTTGAGTATTTAGTTCTCCTAATGTCATAATTCTACGTTATTTCTAATGTTGTCAAAAATGTATCGCGATACGCATCGTATCGTGAGACAAATATCGTGATACGTATCGTATCGTGAGGTAACTGTATCGTTGCAGCCCTATTCATAGATCAAGATAAGGAAATTTTATTTGCGTAAACTTTTAATTATTCTCTTACCTATTAATTTGAACATGTGTTTTGGGTGCTCGAGGGGACCGTCTCATTGAGACGGTTCTTTTGAGTACCCACACGATATGTTTTGGATGAGAAATGAAGAGGATAATATTCCAATATGCACTCTTATCTGGAGGCCTGGCAGTTTTATTTGCGTAAACTTTTAATTAATTTCTTACCCATTAATTTAAACATGTGTTTTGGGTACTCAAGGGGACCGTCTCATTGAGACAGTTCTTTTGAGTACCCAGACCATATGTTTTGGATGAGAAATAAAGAGGATAATATTCTAATACGCACTCTTATCTGGAGGCCTGGCTGTTTTATTTGCGTAAACTTTTAATTAATTTCTTACCCATTAATTTAAACATGTGTTTTGGGTGCTGAAGGGGACCGTCTCATTGAGACAGTTCTTTAGAGTACCCACACCATATGTTTTGTATTGCTATTCATAGATCCAGATAAGGAAATTTTATTTGCGTAAACTTTTAATTGTTTTCTTACCCATTAATTTGAACATGTGTTTTGGGTGCTCGAGGGACCGTCTCATTGAGACGGTTCTTTTGAGTACCCACACCATATGTTTTGGATGAGAAATGAAGAAAATAATATTCCAATACACACTTTTATCTGGAGGCCTGGCCGTTTTATTTGCATAAACTTTTAATTAATTTCTTACCCATTAATTTAAACATGTGTTTTGGGTGCTGAAGGGGACCGTCTCATTGAGACGGTTCTTTTGAGTACCCACACCATATGTTTTGTATTGCTATTCATAGATCCAGATAAGGAAATTTTATTTGCGCAAACTTTTAATTTTCTTACCCATTAATTTGAATATGTGTTTTGGGTGCTCAAGGGGGCCGTCTCATTGAGACGGTTCTTTTGAGTACCCACACCATATGTTTTGGATAAGAAATAAAGAAAATGATATTCCAATACGCACTCTTATCTGGAGGCCTGGCTATTCTCATCTAAAGTGGTGTTTAATTGCTTGGAGGTCTCACTGTGTTTGCTTCAAGTAGACATGAATACCCACTGAGGAGAAAATGCTGATTCTCGTAATCATATTTTAAACTTTCCTCAAATGTTTATTTGTTAGTATGTTTTGACTTGCACCCCGGTTAGGGGTTTTGGTCAATGAATAAAACTCTCAAAACTCTCAAACTCTCGATATTTGATATGAAGTATAACCTAGTAGACCTCTACCAACTTTGTTCAAGTTATACCCCTGGGGCCAAAAATGTTCCCGCCTCAGTGGTCACATGATTTACATAGGCTTTAAAAAGGAAAACTTGAAAAAATCTTCTTGTCTGAAACCACAAGGCTTAGATATTTGGTATGTAGCATCACCTCTAAGGGGACCGGGAACTAATTATATCAACATATCCCAGGAGTCAAAAGCTGAGAGGAACTCCGAGGCTATCATCTGGCAAATGGATGCATCTGATTGGATGATGAGGCTAAAGTAAAAATATATTTTATTCTCTAGCAGATGCAAAAATTAATTTTCTTCAAATTGGTACATAGTTTACTACCAGATGCATTTATATTTTGTTTTTTTAGAGCAAAAAGTAAAAATAGTGATTTCTAATAGGAACTGGGACGGGGTTTTCCAAAAATATGGCAGCCATTAATCAACATGCAACAGTTGAAAAAAAAGCAGGTGAATGTATGTTTTCTCAATTCTTATTCCCCTTATTCATGGTTTGGCTTGAATTTAAGGCATATGGTGATGCCCCACATGTATTGTGAGATGCAGAATAAACTGTCGAATACTAGGGGTTCACCATTGGGGTCTATGGGAGAAATAATTAGTTCACGGTGCCCTATACTATTTCTTCAAGTGGATGAATTTTGTTGCTTTTGAGGTAAATTGTCCATTTCTAGGAATGCTTTGAGCATGCTGCTGATAAATTAATACCTAAACATGGAACCCATGTACATATTTTGGGAAAAAATTGAAAGGAGCCTTCAAAAGTACTCTGTAAAGGGGGGTGGGGGCTGCATATTGTGGTCGGGTAGCTCTGACCGCCACGGATATGGTCGAAAGACAGTAACCTGGTGCACAACAGGCAAGCAAAAAGTTGAACTGGCTCACAGAGTGGCCTATATGCTACATAAAAAGGTAACAGAGCTTCCCCGTACCAATGATGCTGGTGATTTAATGGACGTCAGCCACCTGTGCCATGAGAAACTGTGCATAAACCCAGATCACCTGGTTTTCGAACGTCATTCAGAAAATATGTCATGTGATGCTTGTTTTAGACTTGGAAGCTGCACGACGGAGCATTCTCCATCTTGCATTTTGGGATAGGATGATTGCTTTTTGTTGTTATACTGTAAGTGTGATCCTGTTTAGTTGTTTTTTTTAGTTGTTTGTCTCAATGTGCAGCTCTTCAAAGTGTAACAATGGTCCTTGCTTACTTTGGCTCTCAATTGCCTTGTTTTGGCCTTTTTAAGAAGCAATTGGGCTTTTCTATAAGATATTTTCTACTGGTGCTTTTCATATAACTTGTAAAGATTATTTCTCCTAAATTTACGCTTGATTTTTCTTTTTGCGGACCCACAACGCACTTGGTTGTTTTCAAAATATTTCTGTTCGGCCAAAAGTCCAGCCGACACTTTACTATTTGAAGGGATAGAACAGCCAATTGCTTCACAAAGCTTCAATATTGCCTCTCCGGGACCATTGTTGCATTTGAAGACTGCACAATGAGCCCTTCCTGAAAAATTCCTGGCAAATGTCACATTTTTAGGCAATGCATGTCTAATAACATTATTCACAGATTCAACTTTTTGTGAGTTTGAATTAAGTTTGGTCTTTTCCACAATGCTCGCCCCAAGACAATAGTCAATACAGTCTCGTAATACTTTTTCCGAACCTATTTTCACCTTCAATTTGAAAAAGTAAGGTAAATATTCACTTTTAACAAGCCAATTGTTGTCACTGTCTCCCATACAGACAGTAGACTGTGACAGACATAGCCTGTGGTCACCCTGATAGCATGCTATGATGGCGTCAGAAGTCATATTAATGTGTTTTTGAAGCATAAGCGCGTCACCATTTACTTTTCTATGACTGTTTTGAAACTCCGATTGGCAGCGCATGCTTAGATCAACAGTAAAGCTGTTTAATTTCTTCTCTCTACATCTTTTTGTCACCCCAGGCATCATGTTAAGAAGAGACCTTCTACTCTTTATATGCTTTCGATGATTCTGTGAAAGATGTCGTGTATCAATTTGGTGCACTGGGGCAACAGACAACATATTTGCAAGATGGAGGTCTTCTGCGGCTTTAAACGCACTGGTGTCTGGATCCGTAGTGATGTATTGTACTTGTAGCTGATCCTCTTTTAGCTGGAGTAAACAGGATTTCGCCCACTGTCTCTCATCCCCAATATTCTGCTCCATTGGGATGGTTGCACTACATTTTTCTGACTTGATGTCACACTGTATCTCATCTGTTGAAGAGTGGTAAACATGTTTACTGCACAATTTGCTTACATTCTCCATGGCGATAACTTGCTTCTTTCTCGTCACATTTTCAACAACCGAGTAGCTGCACTGTGTTGCAGGCTGGAATGGAGTCTTCCCTATCCCTAAATATAGAGGGTTGTTAAACATTCCATCAGACTGAATGGCTATATCTGTTTCTGGCTGTCATCTTAATAAATTTATGGTCTTCAGAGACTTTCTCCTTGCTTTCATTTCACTCTTGTTGACATTTTCAATAATTTTGCATACTGCATTTGCACATTTTTGCAAACCACTTCTAGAAGGAGCAGGAATATTTGTACTTAGAAATATCTTTCTGACATTGCTGGGACCAATGGGTGTATTACTAAGCCCAATATTTAGTCCGACATTGGCCGTGGCAGGTTTTCTTACGGGCTTTCCGTTTTTTATCTCTTCATACAGGTTATACATCTGCGATTCGTACTGACAGCGATCACAGATTACTTTTTCTCTCCAACATAGCATTCTCTGTTGTTCACTTGCATAATCAAAATCTAACGTCCACCACAGGAAGGGCTTGTTTGCTGGTGTTGGTGAAAAACCTCATTCAACATGTCCCATAGCCTTCTAGTATGAAGGAGTCTGTAGCAATCAGAGTCTCCAATGAAACCGTAAGAAAAGACATTCTCATTTTTAGGTGCAAAAACCCTATTGTGCCATTATAGCAGCCAGCAGCGTGAAATTGCAATTATTTTTTATCCATCAGTAAAAGTGTGTGTTTTGGGGTCACTCAAAAGAACCGTCTCATTGACCGTCTCATTGAGGCGGTCTTTTTGAGTACCTACAGTATATGTTGTGGTTCAGAAATAAGATAAATAATCTTCAGCTGCTACAGGCTCTTATCTTGGGGCCTGCAGCAGTGTGTTTTGGTTGCTCAAAAGAACCGTCTCATTGAGACGGCTCTGAAAAAGTATTAAAAGACTGTATTGACTACCCACAACATATGGTTTGATTGAGAGAGAAGATAAATAATTTTCAGTTACCCGCTCATATCAGTGGTTCTCAAAAGAACAGTCTCATTGAGACTGTTCTTTTGAGTACCCACAATATATGTTTTGGTTGAGATATAAGATAAATAATTTTCAGCTACAAGCTCCTACCTGGGGTGCTCAAAAGAACCGTCTCATTGAGACGGTTCTTTTGCGTACCCACAACATATGTTTGGATCGCGAAATAAGATAAATAATTTTCAGTTGGGGGGCCTGCAGCCCATATTGTATGATGATAGTGTGATTCATTTTAGCAATGAGTTGTTTCCCTTGCATTGTAGAAATTTTGGCTGACAGTAAATTTTTACTGAAATTTAATGATTTTTAACCCCTCCCCGGGCCCCAGGGACCAGGGCTTTTTTTTTTCGCTGTTGCACGCCCCATTCCTGTGAATGAAAAGTTAAAATCATATGAAGTATACGCATGTCACTACATTCAATGGGGTCCACTGGGTCTGGGACCCAAATTACTGTCTTTGGGTCCAAAATAATGCATTTAAAGCTTATTTTAGGACATTTTGGCTATTTTAATGTTTAGTTCATCGATTGCTTTGAGCAGCGTTCACCAATTGAAAATGAATTTTTGAAAAGGTGTTTTCGATTGCCATTTTGATTCACCTCTCCTTTTTTAAATCATATGTAGCTCAATTAAAATTGCACATTGCATGGTGAAATTTGTCTGGTATTTAGGGAAGACATTCAAATGTTTCACCGACCAGCCACTTGTGTATTATCCCTTTTCAAAAAGAGAAAAAACATCACTAAACTGAATTTTCATCTTGAAAACATTGTAAAAAATGATCAGTTAATATCACGACATTTATAATTGGAAATCAGAAACAACACCTGCATAGAACAAATCACGATTCATTTCAGAATAGATAGGCGAAACCAATTTTATTAAAATTCTGCTATAAATTATAAAAAAAAAAAAAAAACAAACAGATAAACTGACTTATTTATAACAGCGACTGTACATATTGATTGCAGTTCCTCGATTGTGTTCAGCGTTCGATGTTGCCGCCTACCCAGTGTGAATTAGTTGTGTTGCATATCAAATTAAAGGGAATGAAACAGGGTAGATAATCCTTATGTCTACCAAAGTTGAAGTCAATAACTGTTTTATTGTGTGGCGTTTCAACTAAGAATGAAACTTTTCTATTTTTTGTTTTGTTGTTTTAGTTATGTTCAACCTTCAGCCTAAGGACTTTCTCACAAGTTTTATCAACTGTTATTAAATTTTTAAACATATAGTATTTTGCATGTTGAAAAGTATACTAATTCTCTGAGTGTGGAATGTAAAATTTAATTGCTATAAAACTTTTTTTTTATACTTTTTGTTTTTTCAAAACAAAGATATAAATTAACAAACAAGATAATACAAAACTGTTTTTAAAAAAATCATGAAAGTCTTTAATTTACCTGTTGGGATGTGAAACAGCAAATCATGTCAATTTCATGCAGCACATGTTAATTTTATATTAATCATGCTATTTTTAGCTCTACAAAAAGTGTCAAAATATTAACTTCTGGAAACTAGTTTGAGCTGGTTTTCATGCAATATTAACTTGTAGGCCAGTTTAGACCGGTTTTCAGGTAGACATAGAGATTTATGAAGACAAATTGAGTCAATCAGGAGGGTTCGAGGATTAACCGAAATCAGCAGAAATCACCAAGAAATCACCAGATAAAAATAAGAAAAACTACCATTTTATTGTTAGTTTAATGTCATAATATAATAAGAATTAGTATGATAAGCTTATTTCTACTTTGATTTTAAAAAGAAATGAAAAAATGTTATGATTTCACTTTCAAATTCAGTGCACAGCGAATTCACCGAAATCACCAGATAAAAATAGGAATTCACAATTTTATTATTAATTTAATGCCATAATAGGATAACAATTTGTATAATAAGCTTATTTCTACTTTGATTAAAATATGAAAAAAAATGTACATTTCAATTTCCAATTCAAGGCATGGCAAAATCACCAAAATCACCAGAAAAAAAGGAAATATCCATTTTAATGTTAATTTTATACCTTTATATGATATAAATAATAGTATAATAATTGATAAGTTTACAAAAGGCTTATATTTTAATGTGCCAGCAAATAAATATGTCAATACAAAATATAGCATCACATTATAGCAATTTGAAAGTGATTTTTTTATCAACATATTTTTAAAAACGGACTAGAAATAAGCATATTATACTAATTCTTATCATATTATTGCATTAAGTTAACAATAAAAAGGTGATTTCTTACTTTTATCTGGTGATTTCGGTGATTTTCTGGTGATTTTGGTGATTTCTGTTGATTTTGGTTAATGATAGCACTGAATCAGGAGACGGGATTCTCTCTAGTCATATAACAATATGTCATATTGGTTTGTGCAATAATTTTTTCAGGGTGAACATCATCTCGCAGATAAGATAGTTTGGTCTCAGAGAAAGTCCAGTTCTTAGGAGTCCATTGACCACAGTTATCAACATACAGCAATATCTGATGTGATATCAAGGGAATTATAACTCTTTCATTTTAATGTTTGATAACAGTACAGATTTGTTACTCACTGAGCCAAATTTTAATTACTCAGTATGGTCTCAGCAAGAGTTGAACCTATAACATTTTACTTGGCCATTAGGATTGAATCCCTAACCCATGATTTCTGGATGTGTTAAATAAGAAACAAGTTCTGCTGGACAAACTGATTGACTTGTCGAATGATGGCCAGCTTCAATGTCAGCAGGAAATCAGGAGTGGTACTGAGACTGCTTGGTACTTGTTCAACAAAGGAAGACCCATCCGGACATGACTGAAAAATTGTTCACTGGTTGAAGAAACAAATCATCCATAAACAAACATTTTGGATCCAGATTTTGGACCGACAGCAGTGTTAAATCTACGAAATTTTCGGTGGTCATTTTCATGTGATTTCAGGTGGAAATTAAACACTGTCCAATATTTGCCCATTTGCATGATGTTGAACCTTTAACAAGGGGCCATTTGATACAAAAGTGGGTTGGTGGCACCCTCTAGATTTTGCAGAGGCAATCAGCAGACAACATTAGTAGGCAAAAAGTTAACTCAAAAAGCGCCACCTACAATTTGCAGCAGACGACAATTTCAAATTTTGCTGCTTTTATGGCATGATATTTCATGAGATTCTCATGAAATATCATACCTTATTTTTTCAAAATTTAGGAAAGTTGTCACCATATTTGTCGTCTGCTGCAGTTGTGATTGGCGCTTTAAGGGTTAAATAGAAAACTGATATAATCAAATGTCTTCTGTTATAATAAAATGCATAATTTTAAGTTGTATAATTTTTCAAAGTGGAGTTTCAAAGTATAACATAGGTCCAGATAAGTGAACTTTTATAGACAAAATTGTGAGTACACTTGCAATTTTTCATCCATTTGAACCTTTGTTTTGGGTGCTCAAAAGAACCGTCTCAATGAGACTGCTCTTTTGAGCATCAAGAAAATTGTATTTTGGTTGAGAAATATCAAAATGATTTTTAAGCACTTTCACCTGGATACTTAAAGTGTATTTAGCCATTCTCTTTCAACTGATAAGAGACTGCCTGCAGCCAAATCAAGGAAATCAGATCAATTGACAGGGGCCCCATACTGGGAATTTAGTCATATAGTACACATGTATAGGTAAAGCTCTCAATAGCCCTTCAAGCACCTCTATATGACCCAATGCAAATGATATGGCACATTGACTTCTGTTTCCAGCCAGTTCATTTGTATGATTGCAATATAATACAGATGAATCTTATGCTGTCTGGAAAGCAGTGCAGATCTAGATTTCCTGTCCACAGATGGATTCACTAGATTAAGCCAGCTGATTCTTCATCTACACTCTTTTCTAAAGATGACATATCCTGGTTCAACAGGACAAGGGTTCACTCATAGAAGCATAGTTTGTTTTTTGTTCGTTTGATTTGATTCTTTACATCCCATCAACAATCTTTCAGTTAAACAGGGACCCGTCTTCCTGAGCTGAACCAGTACCAAGCTAGGATACTATAAGCATAGAGTTCATTTAATGGGACATCGGCCAGATCAGATATGACAGAATGTGGCCCTCATAAGGTTTTGCACTGTTTCCTTACATTAGGTACTTTTAATATTTGAGTGAAATTATAATCCTAACAGGAGAGGGATGGGTTCAATTGATAAGCATTGGAAATTGGAGGATCATTGACACCTGCTATGGGTAAATGCCTATGGTTTTTAGTAAAAATTAAAGTTTGTCAATCGTTCCTTTCGGCGCCGTGAAGCTACCCTGACCTGTGTACTTTGACAGTGAAATCCATTTTCCATATTAAATTCTTCAAAGATGTTCAGCAGCTGCAAAAACCAGGGCTTAAGCCCTAAAAGTGCCTTTTCTACCGAAAAAGAAGTAATGACAGCACTAAAGTTCTCTAGCACCAACCTCCTAAATTGATTTGTATTCTGTGCTAGTTTAATTTGAAGTAAATAAAGTGTAAAAGTAGAATTAGTAAGGTTTATGCATTTTTCATAAGAAAAAAGTTCACTGTTATTTTATAAAACATTCTATAGAAAAGGTCCTGTACTAATCTATTTGCATGCTGGGAAATTATTCATGCTTTCATTTTCTCTGCTGGCTTTTTCAAAATCAAGTTTTTTACAAATAAATCACCTAGGAGTACTATCGGACTGTCAAACAGTTGGGATTCACATCAAGCTTGACATTCTGTTGGTCTTCAAACTGTTTGCAAAGGCTATCAGCAGATGACAAAATTCTCTGCAGGCATGCTAAAATCACAATTCCTCGATAGCCTAATGGATAAAGATGTGGGTTCGAGTCCAGTAGCATTTCATTTCTTTTCTTCTTTCTTTTTAATTTGCTAATTTCTTTGTCTTTATTCTTGCTTTTGTGTACACATGGATATATTTTTTTGAATCTGGCATACGTTTATTCAACAAATACACACACATCAATAAGCCGAAATAACTCCTTGTACGCTGGGTGAGTTTAATACTTTTGTTGTCATCTGCTGATTTTTTTTTCAAAATAAACTTTTTCAAAGCATCTTTCAGGAACACTATCAGAGTGTCAAACGGTCTGTATCAAGATCAGGACCGATGTTCTGTCAGCATTTTAACATTTTAACTTTCCTTATTAGCAGAGACTTTTTTCATGTGCTGTTAAGGCCATTTCACATACACACCGAAACCGAACCGAAACCGAACCGAAAAATTAAAATGCCTTAAACCCTATGGGCGCTTTCACATATGCGCCGAAACCGAAACCGAACCGAAACCGAACGCCGAACCGAAAACGTGCACGATTTTGATTTTATTTTTTTCGGTTTCGGTGGCCGAATTTCAGCAAACACGACAGGTAATTTTAATAAAATCTGCACATACACAACCACGTGCGTTGTATATAACTTAGTAATCATGAAAACCATTGATGGATTGTCCAGCGAGACAATTGTGCAATTATTTTACAAGCTCAATACCGGTTACTACAGACTTTTGTGGGACAATACCCAGAGCGACTATAAAGACCACGAACTTAATGCAGTGATATTGAGCAATTTGTATTGTAAAGGTATTTCTGCTATCTGAGAGGGAAATAAGTCCAAATTATACAGACATTTTCTTAGATTTCGTCCACGGATTCGGTTCATATGTGAAAGGTCTGCCGAAAACGAAACGATGCAATTCGGTGGCCGTTACGGTTTCGTTTCGGTTTCGGTTCGGATTCAGTGTATATGTGAAACAGCCCTTAACCTTTGCAAACAGTAAGGACCCAGATCAGGACCGGAAAGAATGTCACTCCTGATCTTGATCCAAACCGATTGACACTCTGATAGTGTGTTCCTTAAAGAATTTATGGAAAAAGGTTATTTTTGAAAAAAATAGTCAGCAGATGACAAAAAGATAATAGAATTTTTTTTTCTGGTTTAGTTGTATTTAACCCTTAAAGCGCCAATCACTGCTGCAGCAGACTACAAATTTCGCTACACCTTTCCCAATTTTTGACAAAAATAAGGTATGGTATTACATGAGAATCGTCTGCCAGCAGACGATTCTCATGAAATATAATGCCTTATTTGAAATTTTTAAAAAGTGGCAAAATTTGCAATTGTCCTCTGCTGCAAATTATAGGTGCTGCTTTAAGGGATGAAATTAAGGTGGAGCTTGCAATTAATAATTCTGTACAGATATTGTCAGAAATGTGTAGAAAGACCTTGGTCCAACATTTTATTAGACATACAATGAAGGTCTAGATCAAGTCCATTTTATCTGACAATGTCGTCTGCTGATAACCTTGCAAACAGTTAGGACCCAGATCAGCACTGATTAAAAGTCAGTCCTGATCTGTGTCCAAAATGTTTGACATTCTAATAGTGTTCCTGGAAGAATTTTTCTAAAAAGCTCATTTAAAGAAGTCAGCAGACGACAAAAAGCAAGAAAAAATTCAACTAGTTAAAAAAATCTTTCTGGTTTAAATGGTCAAGCAGTTGCTGATCCAGAGGGTGTTCAGGGTGTTTCGCTCGAACCCTCCTCCCTACCCCCCGTTTTTAAATATTGTATGAAAATGAAATAATTTGGTCTCGGTGAGACCAAATTATTTCATTTTCATGGGATATTTAGGAAAAATGAGATGGATCCAAACCATTTGACAATCTGAAATTGTTCCTAAAAGATATTTTTTGAACTTGACTGAAAAATTGTTCACTGGTTGAAGAAACAAATCATCCATAATCAAACATTTTGGATCCAGATTTTGGACCGACAGCAGTGTTAAATCTACGAAATTTTCGGTGGTCATTTTCATGTGATTTTAGACTGAAATTAAACACTGTCCAATATTTGCCCATTTGCATGATGTTGAAGCTTTAGCAAGGGGCCATTTGATACAAAAGTGGGTTGGTGGCACCCTCTAGATTTTGCAGAGGCGATCAGCAGACAACATTAGTTGGCAAAAAGTTAACTCATAAAGCGCCACCTACAATTTGCAGCAGACGACAATTTCAAATTTTGCTGCTTTTAAGGCATGATATCATACCTTATTTTTTCAAAAATTAGGAAAGTTGTCACCATATTTGTCGTCTGCTGCAGTTGTGATTGGCGCTTTAAGGGTTAAATAGAAAAGACTGATATAATCAAATGTCATCTGTTATAATAAAATGCATAATTTTAAGTTGTATAATTTTTCAAAGTGGAGTTTGGTAAAACATAGGTCCAGATAAGTGAACTTTTATAGACAAAATTGTGAGTACACTTGCAACTTTTCATCCATTTGAACCTTTGTTTTGGGTGCTCAAAAGAAGCGTCTCATTGAGACGGCTCTTTTGAGCATCAAGAAAATTGTTTTTTGGTTGAGAAATAACAAAATGATTTTTAAGCACTTTCACCTGGATACTTAAAGTGTATTTAGCCATTCCCTTTCAACTGATAAGAGACTGCCTGCAGCCAAATCAAGGAAATCAGATCAATTGACAGGCGAATTTAGTCATATAGTACACATGTATAGGTTAAGCTCTCAATAGCCCTTCAAGCGCCTCTATATGACCCAATGCAAATGATATGGCACATTGACTTCTGTTTCCAGCCAGTTCATTTGTATGATTGCAATATAATACAGATGAATCTTATGCTGTCTGGAAAGCAGTGCAGATCTAGATTTCCTGTCCACAGATGGATTCACTAGATTAAGCCAGCTAATTCTTCATCTACACTCTTTTCTAAAGATGACATATCCTGGTTCAACAGGACAAGGGTTCACTCATAGAAGCATAGTTTGTTTTTTGTTCGTTTGATTTGATTCTTTACATCCCATCAACAATCTTTCAGTTAAACAGGGACCCGTCTTCCTGGGTTGAACCAGTACCAAGCTAGGATACTATAAGCATAGAGTTCATTTAATGGGACATCGGCCAGATCAGATATGACAGAATGTGGCCCTCATAAGGTTTTGCACTGTTTCCTTACATTAGGTACTTTTAATATTTGAGTGAAATTATAATCCTAACAGGAGAGGGATGGGTTCAATTGATAAGCATTGGAAATTGGAGGATCATTGACACCTGCTATGGGTAAATGCCTATGGTTTTTAGTAAAAATTAAAGTTTGTCAATCGTTCCTTTTGTCGCCGTGAAGCTACTCTGACCTGTGAAATCCATTTTCCATATTAAATGCTTCAAAGACATTAAGCAGCCGCAAAAACCAGGGCTTAAGCCCTAAAAGTGCCTTTTCTACCGAATAAGAAATAATGACAGCACTAAAGTTCTCTAGCACCAACCTCCTAAATTGATTTGCATTCTGTGCTAGTTTAATTTGAAGTAAATAAAGTGTAAAAGTAGAATTAGTAAGGTTTATGCATTTTTCATAAGAAAAAAGTTCACTGTTATTTAATAAAACATTCTATAGCAAAGGTCCTGTACTAATCTATTTGCATGCTGGGTAATTGTTCATGCTTTCATTTTCTCTGCTGGCTTTTTTCAAAATCAAGATTTTTTACAAATAAATCACCTAGGAGTACTATCGGACTGTCAAACAGTTGGGATTCAGATCAAGCTTGACATTCTGTTGGTCTCCAAACTGTTTCCAAAGGCTATCAGCAGACGACAAAATTCTCTGCTGGCATGCTAAGAGTTTTAAAACTGCTAAGTTTAGGTAGCTTTCGTGAATATGTAAACCATAAATATTCGGACACTTTATGCTATGCCCTTCAAAGGATCTAGCTATTGAATCAGTTTTACTTCCCAATGCTAAATGGTGCACTTTTATTCCTTCATTATTTGTCTACGGCTGAGACATGAATATTCTATGACCTTTCTTCCAATCTTCGGTAATCTTCGTAAAATGGGTGCTTTAGATTGTGGCATGATTTCTTTTATGAATGAAAAAATCAAAATTCCTCGATAGCCTAATGGATAAAGATGTGGGTTCGAGTCCAGTAGCATTTCATTTCTTTTCTTCTTTCTTTTAAATTTGCTAATTTCTTCGTCTTTATTCTTGCTTTTGTGTACACATGGATATATTTTTTTGAATCTGGCATATGTTTATTCAACAAATACACACACATAGAAACGTATATAATTTCAATAAGCCGAAATAACTCCTTGCACGCTGGGTGAGTTTAATTCTTTTGTTGTCATCTGCTGATTTTTTTTTTCAAAATAAACTTTTTCAAAGCATCTTTCAGGAACACTATCAGAGTGTCAAACGGTCTGTATCAAGATCAGGACCTATGTTCTGTCGGCATTTTAACAATTTAACTTTCCTTATTAGCAGAGACTTTTTTCATGTGCTGTTAACCTTTGCAAAAACAGTAAGGACCCAGATCAGGACCGGAAAGAATGTCACTCCTGATCTTGATCCAAACCGATTGACACTCTGATAGTGTGTTCCTAAAAGAATTTATGGAAAAAGGTTATTTTTGAAAAAAAATGTCAGCAGATGACAAAAAGATAATAGAAAAAATCTTTCTGGTTTAATTGTATTGTATTTAACCCTTAAAGCGCCAATCACTACTGCAGCAGACTACAAATTTCGCTACACCTTTCCCAATTTTTGACAAAAATATGGTATGGTATTACATGAGAATCGTCTGCCAGCAGACGATTCTCATGAAATATAATGCCTCATTTGAAATTTTTGAAAAAGTGGCAAAATTTGCAATTGTCATCTGCTGCAAATTATAGGTGCTGCTTTAAGGGATGAAATTTAGGTGGAGCTTGCATTTCATAATTCTATACAGATAATGTCAGAAATGTGTAGAATGAATGTCTAGATCAAGTCCATTTTATCTGACAATGTCGTCTGCTGATAACCTTGCAAACAGTTAGGACCCAGATCAGCACTGATTAAAAGTCAGTCCTGATCTGTGTCCAAAATGTTTGACATTCTAATAGTGTTCCTGGAAGAATTTTTCTAAAAAGCTCATTTAAAGAAGTCAGCAGATGACAAAAAGCAAGAAAAAAATTCAACTGGTTAAAAAAATCTTTCTGGTTTAAATGGTCAAGCAGTTCCTGATCCAGAGGGTGTTCAGGGTGTTTCGCTGGATTCCTCCTCCCTGCCCCCCTGTTTTTAAATATCGTATGAAAATGAAATAATTTGGTCTCGGTGAGACCAAATTATTTCATTTTCATGGGATATTTAGGAAAAATGAGATGGATTCAAACCATTTGACAATCTGAAAGTGTTCCTAAAAGATATTTTTTGAAAAAATCAATTTCTAAAAAGTCAGCAGTCCTCAAAACAATAATGTGGTCTGGACATTTATTGTTCATCTAAATTGAAGGATGTTCTTGTTACCTTGACAACATATTGCATGCGTTTGACCACATGGTGAGAAGCGATCACCTGGTCGCTTACTAATAAACAGCTAACCAGGAAAGAGTTAAATTCTTTAAGAAAGCCTCCTGTAATTAAAATTATTGAATAAATTATTTTGTTCACACAACCGAAAAAAAGTCCCTGATCAGGCTGCTCTTCTTGAAGCATGCTGATCTCAAGCCAATCTGAGAAATTAGCTTACCTATCTCACTTGTTTAATTCCTTGTGGCAAATAGTTTGGATCCAGATCAGGTTGGAGGTTATTTTTTTTTTCAAAAACTCAACTGGGGATGAAATTCAACAAAATATGGCGAAAAAAATTATTGGTTACTTTTCATTTTTTTAACATGAGCATGATAAGTTACATGCTAAGTTGATTTGAGCATGAATCAGGACCAGGCTGGACATTTTGTCTAAACTGCTCACAAGGTGTAAAATTACATGGTCGTGGATTTCATTTAAAACCCTGAAATGTGTGATCCCTATGGTGGTATTCAGTTGCGGATCCAGAGGGTTTGGCTCGTTCCCCTCTCCACTCCCCCGCTTTTAAATATCATTTGAATGTATTTTTCAATGAGGCCAAATTATTTCGTTTTCACAGGATATTTAATAAAAATGAAATAAAATCAGCAAAGCAAACCCCCTCCCTCAAATCTTTATACATACTAGCCTCCTTTCCAGAAAGCCTGGATCTGCACCTGCAGGTATTACACATTTTACATATCAAACCCTTTGAACAGGACTTAACTGTGACCAAATTCAGTGAATGTAAAATCCTGGGGAGCCGGACAAAACATCCCAGAACAAAACACCCCATGCCATTTTTTGACACCCCGGACAAAACATCCCACAAAGATTTGCCACCCCGGACAAAACATCCCATGCTGTTTTTGTCACCCCGGACATAACATCCCATGCTGTTTTTGTCACCCCGGACATAACATCCCATGCCATTTTCGCCACTCCGGGGTGACAAAAACTGCATGGGATGTTTTGTCCAGGGTGGCAAATCGATGCGGATGTTTTGTCCGGGGTGGCAAAAAATGGCATGGGATGTTTTGTCCCGGAATGTTTTGTCCTACATTCAAATTCCTGTAAAGTCTGACCAGACTTCTGTTTTATGGATAGTCTGATCTTGGTTAACATAATACGCTAATGCTCATTTCTTTGAATCCTTAAAATGACTGGGACACAAGCTTGAACAAAAGCACAAAAGAGGAGAAATTGTTGACACAAGTTGGGACAAAAGCACAAAAGAGGAGGAATTGTTAGCATTTTATATTTTTATTTATACTTTACATGCTGGATACTTCTTCATGATTTTGTTGCCGTCTGCTGACTTCTTTTCAAAAAATCTTTCAGGAACAAAACCAAGGTGATTAACTGTTTGGATCCAGATCAAGCCCAACATTCTTTTGGTCCTGATCTGGCTCCAAACTGTTTGCAAATGTCATCAGATGACAAAAGTTGCTGCTAGTACAGAAAAACCTGACCATGGTTTACCCTTGTCCTGCTGAAAAATCTACTTTACAGGCTTGATTTCAAGATATTTTCAACCTTTTCCTATTGTAAATTAACAGGACCTATTTACAGGACCCAAAAAACCTTGATAGTATCATTCTGAGTGTATAATCTTAGATTAATCTAAGTATAAGTAGTTTCTTATCTATGCTCTGCAGTATCTGCACATTCATGCAGCCAAAAGTACAGATTGGTTAATTTACAGATGTCCTGAATTATAGCTCATTATGGCTAGGTGACTTATTATATGTCCACTTTCAAATTTTATTATACCAATCAAGTATTAGCTGTATTCCACCCTATAAGCGCAGTGTGTCCACAGTCTAACTATTCAGAGCTAACTATGATGTTTATATGGAGTTAATCATACTACTACTAATAATAATGGAAATGTCCAGTTATTTTTTAAAAAGAAGTCTATTTTTCAATTGTTAACCCTTAATGCGCCAATCGCAACAAAAGTCATCTGCTTTTCTCTCTGCTGAAATGTTTAAGAAGCCTCTATGGCTAACAGTGTGGACCCCGATCAGACTGCTCCTAGGTCCACGCTGTTTGCTTCTATACTTCATTTGTCAGTAATGTTAGGCAATTATTTGCAGCAGACGACTTCAGCAGACAACATTTTCAGATGCATTTTTTTTCTTGGCGCTTTAAGGGTTAAAATGAAGTGGTTAAATAAAATGTGCATTTCTCTTTGTGGAATGAATATATTGTTTCTTCAGCTGTACTTAGAATGAGACATTTTTCCATGTTTCACCCCTTTAAATCCAAAATATCTAAAATGGAATCTTCCATTTGGTGAACTGACTTAATCCATACTAGCTGCAAATAAATGAAAGAAAAAAAAAATATTGGTCCCTGAATAGACTGCTCATTTAGCAGCCTTCACTAGTTTCTCCACTTAAGATCCTGAATTTCTACATACGAGCTATCAATAAATGAAATATAAAAAGAATAATTGTCCCATATTTGCTCCTTGCAGGCTGGTCTAGGACTATTCAAGCTGGTCTTGTATTTAACTGAGCAATGTAGTTATGGAATCCATTGAGTTAATATTTCGAAATTGCAGTGACTAAATCAATCACCGCGCCGCGTAGCGCAGTCAGTAACGTGTCTGGCAACAGATGAGAGTCTGACTGCAGACCCAGGGATTGCGAGTTCGATCCCGGCACAGTTACATACTTTCATGGAGATTGATCTAAGGTCATTCTCCTCCCTTCCACTGAATCATTCAAGAAGGGTTGTTGTCAGTTACAAGCGAAAGTATGTGCGTGAAGTACTGGTTAACTGCTTTTTCAAGCCTGCCCAGGAAAAAAAGTGTGTTTAGGTGAACTGACCGTCCCGCCATGACTATAGCTGTTGACTTGGGACGTAAAGCAACAAAACAAACAAAAACATAAATCAATCATTCTTCAAGGACAGTTAGTAACACTTTAGCTTGATGTCATATGCTGTTAACCTTTGCAAACAGGTTGGATCCAGATCAGGACTGAGATTTTGTCAGTCCTGACCGGGATCCAAATTGATAAAATGTTGGTCCTGATCTGAATTCAAACAGTTTGTCACTCTGTCAGTGTTCCTGAAAGAATTATTTGGGGAAAAATGAAATAAGTCAGTAGAAGACAACAAAATAATAAGAATATTCAATTACACAGAATGCAAATACAGAAATTTCTACCTGTGACACCTTTCAGATACAAAATGGGCATATCCATGTATATTGTATCAATATGTATGTAAAAATCTATCCTAATGAAAGTGGTTATAATTATTATTACAATAAATGTTGTTTTTTTTTCATATCAGAATTCGAATAAACTTAAGGAAACTGATTGCGAGTTTGCTGGTTTTTTTTTTGTTTTAATAGTAATCTATTAGGTTTTCACTATTATTGAAAGATTCTTTTTGATGCTGAGTTATTATAATAATAATGATGGAAATGTCCAGAGTTATTTTCATATATTCAAATGAAGTGGTTCAATAAAATAGGTTATTAACCAAAATTGCAAACAGTTTAGATCCAGACCAGGACTGACATTTTGTCTGTCCTGACCTGAATCTAAACTAAAAAAATGTCGGTCCTGATCTGAATTCAAAATGTTTGACATCCTGTTAGTGTTCCTGAAAGATATTAAAATGAAAAAAAATGAAATAAGTCAGCAGACTACAACTAAGAATAAGAATAAAACAATTAGCAAGAATGCAAAGATTTAAAATATAGAAATTTTAACCTGTGACCCTTTCAGATACAAAATGGGCAAATCATTGTTTATTGTATCGATATGTATGTGTAAGTCTAGAATGAAATTGGCGATTATTACAAGGAATGTGTTACAAGGAATGTGTTTATACAAACTTAACGAAACCTTTTGCGAGTTTGCTGGGTTTTTTTTGTTGTTGTTTTTGTGTGTGTGTTTTTTATAAACTTTTAAGTTTTCTCTATTATTGAAAGATTCTTTATGATGCTAAGTTATTATTATGATAATAATAATAATAATAATAGTAATAATAATAATAATAATAATAATGATGGAAATGCATGTCCAGAGTTATTTTTAAATGAAATTTAATGCTCATATGTTCAATTGAAGTGGTTAAATAAAATGTGTGTTTCCCCTTGTGGAATGGATATATTGTTTCTTTAGTGGATCTTAGAATGAGATCATGTTTCCATGTTTCACCACATTAGATCCAAAATTTCTAAAATGGAATCTTCCCTTTGGTAAACTGGCTTAATCCATACTAGCTGCCAAAAAATGAAAATATATTGTCCCTGAGTAGACTGCTCATTTAGCAATACTAGCCTAGAAAGAGAACATTAGTTTCCATCATTCACCCCTTAAGATTCTAATTTCTTAAATGGAATCTTCCAATTGGGGAATTGGTCTAATATTATTGAGCTATTCAGTCACTGTAAAGGGGGCAACTTTAATATTCATATCTGGGTGTGGTTTGGCTATTTCATCTGTTCAAGAAGGGAAATCATGTTCTATCTATTTGGTTAAGAGTTTAAGTTGTTTGAGCCAGTAAACGTGCGTGTGTTTCATGAAAATCCTATAGACGGATGGCTGAGAATGGGTTTGCTCCCCCCCCTAGGGAATTTCGCAGACATATCCTATCTTGTAGAGAATTGAAAGCCGAGTCTTTTAAGAGATGTTTGCACTCTGTGCTCCGGGGCGTTAGTCTGTAAGAACCTGTAACATACGTTACTTAATCAAACTAAGAAAAAGTAAATTGAAAGTTTGGGCTACAAATTAAAGACATTAAAATATTTATTTTTAAAAATCATTCATATAGTCTGCATACTGGATATCTTAACTACATATGACAGCCATTTGAACAAAATTGCCGGTTCCTAAGGTGTCATATGCGTTACATAAATCAGATAACCCATTAAAATTTGCAAGTGTGGCTCACATCATTTACATTCACAATCTCTCTGTGTGTTTTGCAAAATGTTTTTAACCATGTCTGACTAGCTTATGCAATTGGCTAACAGAAAAATTAAAGTTTGTTTCCCTAGCTTGAATATTTTTTCTGGAATAAGCAATTAAACAACCCTACCCCTACCCAGTTTTAAGGTGAAATGTTTGGTATTAAAACTAAAGTAAAAATAGTTAAAAAATATTTGCAGTTGATGAATGTGTTTCATTGTTTGGGATTTATTTGCTTCTATGAAAAGACTCATAAATCTGCAAGTTTGTTGCAAAATTTTTAATATCAGAGCCTGTAACATATGTTACCTGATGTAATAAATGGGCAAGCTCATTGTCTTTACTTAAGATATGCCTAAAAATGTTTTAATCTCCTCGAGGGAATTTTGCAGACATATTCCTTCTTATAGTACAACTCAAGCTGCATCGAATAAGGGATGTTTGCACTCTCTATGTTGGGGTGTTAGTCTGAAACAGCGTGTTACATGCGTTACTATATCAAATAAAGGAAATGTAGTTTGAAAGTTTGAAACAACTTGCAGCTGTTGGATATCTTACATTGTTTAGGGATTTTAAACTGACTCCTATGATAAAGACTTATAGATCTGCTAGTTGTCATCAAGTTTCAAAGATCAGAGAGCGTTACATATGTTAGCGTGATAAGTAAAATCATCAAATAGTATTTTGACATCAAGCTGAGTAAGGGCCTGCTCCATCCTAATCCCCTTTGGAATTCTGCAGACAAATTACATCTTATGTAACCATTCAAGGTGCATTTAATAAGAAATGTTTGCACTCTGTAAGTCGGGGCGTTAGCCTGTAACAGCTTGTTACATATGTTACTATATCAATTTGAGAATAAGAAATTTGAATGTTTGAGCTATTAAAAGAAGACATTTAAATTATCTAATAAATTGACATTCTTATACTCTTTATACTGGATGTCTTTACTAGATATGGAAGCTGTTTAACATTAATATGGCTAACTGTGGTGTTATGTGCGTTACATGAACCTAATTATAATTTAAAAGCTATAATTGTGGCTATCGTCATTTAGTTAAACAACTTCTATGACTTGGTTTCAAACTGTTTTATTAGATTTTACAAACATATACTTAATTGATGAAAAGGCAAAAACCAAGTTTGCTTTTCTATCTTAAATATATTGTCTTATAGGAACTAATACACAGCCCTACTCCCAGTTTTACAGAGAAGCGAATTTTGTTATTACCGTTTAAGTAAAACACATGAAAGCTATTACAGCATGTGGGTATTTTTCATTTTCTTAGTCTGTCTTGCTCATATATCTGCAAGATGTCATTAAGTTTAAGATCAGGACACTTAATGTGTACTTATAAGTCTTTGGTGCCAAAACACTAGAAATTATATTCATTTCTGATTATCAAGCCCATGGACTGTTTTTACAGATGTTATCAATGACCTTTTGGACACATTTCCTAATACGGTGCATATAATGCTAAATATAGAGCCACAAATAGAAAAGATAGTTTTTCATTTTTACAAGAAAATACAATAAATGAAATGGTCCAAACTATTTCTCATCGATTTTACACTCATGTTAAACATTTGTCGTTGTCTGCTTCTGTGGTAATCATTACTATCACACGCCTCCTTGCAACTAGTAAAATCATCACACAATATTTCAATCATTTACTGTTATTCAATTTTACCACCAGTCCACTCAAAATTGATGAGACATTATCAACTTTCCAATTTTGCCATTTATGGCTTGGAACATTCGGAAACTGATATGAATTCCTAATAGTTGGCTCTTTGAGTATGTGTTTCAAGTGATCCTCTGCAAGTAGGAGAAAGACTAAAGCTTTACAAGGAGGAAAACTATGCCATTAAGAGCAATGAGTACCTGGACTGATGTACCTTGATATTTCTGTGATAAAGAATCATATCTTAGCTGGTTAACTTTTATAAATGTAGCCTTTCCATACATGCAACCCACATATTTTCATCTAATAATGTCTCTGCACTTATTATCTTTCCCCAAGCATTCAAAAACTTATTTGAAGTCTTAGTACTTCTGAAGTCTGAAACCGAGGTAACTCTTTCCCTTCAGATAAACAAACTAGATGTATCACAGCAGGTAAAGCAATGAAATGCAGGATGAACAGAGCGCAAATAGACCCTTTCAATTCAATGATTCACTAAGTTTCTAAGATAAGAGCGCTTATTAAAGGATGTAACATATATAACTCGTCATAATAAATGAGCAAGGGCATTGTCGTGACATCCTTTTTGATTACAAAGTCAGAGGCAAGTGTTTTCAATTTCAGTGTTTTCTATGGATCATGAAATGAGGCACCTTATCAACTTGTTTACTCTGTCTAAATCTTCCATAGAGCATAATATAGAACTACTGGTTATCCCATTCTACCTATAGTCCACTTTCCTTCTTTTGAATGCAACAGCTAATGATATGGCTGTAAAAACTGTGAAATCATAGGTTTTACATTATTTTAAGACATGCTTCAATGTACTGACATAAAAAACAACCTACTGCAAATATAATTGATGGCAATGTCCAACTTCATATTCTTTCTCTTATACCAGATAACTTTCAAGGTGTAACAGAAATTGTTTCAGACGGTCTGCCAAAACCATCAAGAGTCAACATTGTAACTAAAGAAAACTTATAAAGTTCTTTTGGCGCAGCAAAATACTATTGATCTAAGACCTGAGGACTTAAGCACAAAAAGACTGGATAGGTTCCATGGCAAATGATGCAAAAAAGCAGCCTATCAAATTTCTGTTTGACCAATGTCAGAAATCTTAAAGTATTCTTAGAGGTACACGGTCGAGACATAGATTTTGCAAAATCAGAGCAAAGTTATCATTTGACTAGCACAGATGCAGATGCAGCTGCAGTTAGATTGCTCTTGCCACTTCACAGGAAGAGATATATACCAGAGTCATACTCCATTGTATGCATATATGTGAAATGGCATTAAACCCTTATTTAATCAGGTGTTTGATCCCATGACACTGACATGCTGTTTCTGCTTTTGAAGAATGCTAAGGATTCAAGTTTGGCTGAGTCAAGTTGTTTGACGCTGGCACTGGCCACACATACAAAGAAAATTAAGTCTTTTGATGGCAAAAGAGGAGGATCACACGAAATGCTTATAAGTGATGTTTGTCACAATTACCAATTTTAAAAAGTAATCTTAACTAATGTAATACATATAACACCATAGGAAGCTGTATATTTGTTAAAAAATCTTTTCTTATGTATCAAAGGTATTCAGCATGCAAACTACATGAATAATTCAAATAAATAGGTAGTTTATGTCTTCTTTCTGTTTCTCAGACTTATATCATTTATTCTTAAATTGATATGGTAACATACGTATCATACCATTACAGGCTAAACCCCTAGTTAAAAGAGTGCAAACATCTCTTATTTGATGCAGCTTGAATTGTTCTTTAAGATAGGATATGTCTGCACAATTCCCAAAGGGGTGGAGAGGAACAGGATTGTACTCAGTTTGCAGTCCTAATACAATGCCATGATTCTACTGGTTGTGATGAAATGGGTGATTATTTTGCCATAGAAGCAGACACAATGATAGACATTGTGAGGGTGACTTGAATAAAGATTGTTTTTTAATAATTTTATTTAATAGGAATATTTATTAAATTGTGTCATTTAAATGAGAGCTATTATTTTCTATCTGTATGTCTATATATTTTAATATTATAGGCATCAGGTAAATATGTGATTAAAAAGGTTATATATAACATAGGTAACACAATTCCATAGTCTTGTTATCAGCAATGACTATAATTACTAAGACTAGGGCACCAGAGGCTAGAGATTAAAAGGAAAACATGTGAAAACGGTATTTTTCTGAAATATCATCTCTTACTTCCAAGAAAATTTCCTAGCTCATTCATTATGCCATGTAACATACGTTACATACTTTAATAAGTGCTCTGCTCCTGATGTCAAACTTGCAAATGAATGATTCTTTATTGCATTAGCAAGACAGTGCCAAAATTGTAAGATATCCACGAGCGTCAAATATTTTGATATATTTTTCTTCAATAATAGATACCAAAATTGGATACTAAAAATTGGGGGTAGGGTTGTTTAATAGCTCATATAAAACAATGTATTTGAGATAGAAAAGCAAACTTTGTTTTTTTCATTAGTCAAATGATTATTTTAGTAAACTAAGATTAAAAACACTTGTAAAAATGCACAAATTGTCTGTAAAATGAATGATGTTAGTCACGATTTCAACTTTCAAAGGGAAATTTAATCTATGTAACGCATATAACACCATTGAAGGCTGAAATTTTGTTTGAAATGCTGCTTTTATGTAGCTTAGGCATCCAGCTTGAAAACTGCATAAGAAATTTGAATAATTAGATGGTTTAATGTCTTCTATCTGTAGCTCAAACTTTCATTTTGATTTTTTCCTTAGGTTGTTACAGTAACATATGTAACAGGCTGTCAGAGACTAACGCCCCGGAGCACAGAGTGCAAACATCTCTTAAAAGATGCGCCTTGAAATTTTCTTCAAGATAGGATATGTCTGCAAAATTCCCTAGGGGGGGGGGGGGAGCAGGACCTTTTTTAGCTCGAAGTCTACTAACAGTTTATACACTGAACTCACATTTATTAACCCCTAGAGCGCCAATACAAAAATATTGTTGAAGCGACGTTGACAAACAGTGTAGACCCAAATTAGATGGCTCCTTTGGAAGCTCACTGGGTCCACACTGTTTGTCTCTATACTTACGTTAACCAATAATGAGACATTTTCGGATGAAGTCACTAAGCTGGATTAAATAATGTTTTGCGTCTCAACTGAGGTTATGGCGCAAGATGATAGTCACTTTTGAAGAAAACCACGCCTCATTTTCAGCTTTTTCTTGTGTCTAAGGTAGGCAAGGCCTAATTTCGCATTCATGAGGTGCCGCCTTTACAGAGATCAAAAAGTTCTATAATACATATTAGCTATCAATAGATAAAATACAAAAAGAAAGAATACTTGTCCGTGAATAGATTGCTTCTTTAAAAAAAGTGATCTCAGTGAGAGGGTTCTTTTGAGTACCCACAACATGTGCTGTAGTTTGGTAAAGGGAAAGGTGATTATGCATCTGGCACTCTTATCTGGAGGTCTGGTGGATGTTTACTCGATTTATTTAAAAGTTGTTTAAGGCACATAAATATGTTTTAGGTGCTCAAAACATTTGTCTCTGTGAGACAGTTATTTTGAGTACCCAAAACATGTGTTGTGGTTTGGTAAAAGGAAAAATGATTTTACAGCACACAATCTTATCTGGAGGTCTGGTTAATGTTTACTCAATTTACTTGCAATGGGAATTTTAATAGCCATACATCATATGTTTTGGTTGTTCAAGAGTCAAATGTCTCATTGAGACGGCCCTTTTGAGAACCCAGAACATGTGTTGTGGTTTGGTTAAAGGTGGTCTGGATGATGTTTACTCCATTTACGTGGAAGTTTTCTAAGCCGCACATCATATGTTTTGGGTGCTCAAAAGAATAGTCTCAGTGAGATGGTTCTTTTAAGTACCCACTATACTATAACTGAAAGATTATTGATAGGAAGTTAAGAATCAACAAACCCACTACATGTGTTGTGGTTTGGTTAAAGGAAAAAAAAATATTGATTTTTTTTCCATTTTAATGCCCCCAAAGGAACTTAGGAAGGCATATAGTAATCGCACTGTCCGTCCGTCCCGCTTCGTGTCCGGTGCATATCTCCTAAATTCTTTGAGGTAGGAATTCCAAATTTGGTGTGTTGATTCATCCTGGCATGGCGGAGTGTCACATACCATTTTTGGGTCGCTGCGACCTTGACATCTAATCTAGGTTTTAGAATAATTGTGTCCGGAGCATATCTCTAATATTATTTGAGGTAGGAATCTCAAATTTGGTGTGTGGATGCATCTTGGGATGACATAGTGTCACGTACCATAATTAGGTCACTGTTACCTTGAACTTGACTTCTGACCTTGTTTCCAGAAACTGCATTGAGTCTGGTGCATATCTCCTATGTTCTTTGAAAGAGGAATTCCAAATGTGGTATGCAAATGTATCTTGGGATGACCGAGTCTTAAATACCATTTTCGGTTCACTGTGACCTTGATCTCGACCTCTGACCTAGTTTTAAGAATTATTGTGCCTGGAGCATATCTCTTACATGCTTTGAGGTAGGAAATCTAAATTTGGTGTGTGGATGCATCCTCAGATGGTGGAGTGTCTCGTACCATTTCCGGAACACTGTGACCTTGACCTCCGACCTAGTTTTAGAATAATCATGCCCGTAGCATGTATTTCATATTATTTCAGGTAGGAATCTCAAATTCGGTGTGTGGATGCATCTGGGGATGAAGAAGTGTCACATACCATAATTGGGTCACTGTAACCTTGAACTTGACCTCTGACCTAGTTTCTAGAAACTGTATTGAGTCTGGTGCATATCTCCTGTATTCTTTGAGATAGGAATTCCAATTTTGGTGTGTAAATGCATCTTGGGTTGATGGAGTGTCACATACCATTTTTGGGTCACCTTGACCTTGATCTCTGACCTAGTTTTAAGAATTATTGTGCCCATAGCATATCTTTTATATTCTTTGAGATAGGAATTCCAGATTTGGAATGTGTATGAATCTTTGGATGGCGGAGTGCTACGTACCATGTTTGGGTCACTGTGACCTTAAACTTGACCTTTGACCTGGTTTTTAGAATAATAATATATGGAGCATATCTCTTTTATCATTTGAGGTAGGAATCCCAAATTTGATGTGTGAATGCATCTTAGAATGGCGGATTGTCCCGTCCTATTTTCCGGTCACTGTGACCTTGAACTCTGACCTAGTTTCTAGAATTGGCATAACTTCTTTATTCTTTGAGGTTGGAATTCCAAATTTAGTGTGTGGATGCATTTTGGGATGACCAAGTCTTGTATACACTTTTCGGGTCACTGTGACTTTTTCCTTTGGCCTAGTTTTAGAATAACCGTGTTCTGAGCATTTTTTCCATATTGTATGAGCTAGGAATCCTTAATTTGGTATGTGGTTGCATCTTGGGCTGGCAGAGTGTCATGTTTCAGTTTTGTGACCTTGACCTTATATCTACAATAATCCTGTCAGGAGCATATCTCGTATATTATTTGAGGGAGGAATCCCAAATTTGCTGTATGGATATATCTTTGGACGCTGATGTGAGGCATACCATTTTTAGGTCACTGTGATCTTGAACTATGACCTAGTTTCTAGAATAATCATGTCTGGATCTTATCTCCTATATTATTTGATGTATGAATCCCAAATTTGGTGTTTTGATTCCTCTTGGGATGGCGGAGTGGTGAATATCATTTTGGGTCACTTTGATAAGGATATATATTGTATATGACTTGGATAAGGATTAGTTTAGATATTTACATTTAACCAAAACAAATACTTAATTGTCATGTTAAAATATAAACTATTATTTTTCACGTCTCTCTATCTATATTTTAGTATTATACACACAAGGAATATTGAAAAAGTTGATATATATAACATCTGTAAAAAGGTCTTGATAATCAGTAATAATTTAATTCCTAAGATTAAAGCACCAAAACCTAGAGATTTATAGGAAACTATGTGAAAAATATTCATTTCGCCCTGAAATATCATCTCTTACACCAAGTCTATGTCCTTGCTTATTTATAATATTATGTAACATCAGTAACAACCTGTAACAAGTTCTCCTATCTTGTTGTTGAACTTGCAAAATTTATCATTCTTTATTATATTAGCACGACTATCAAATAATGGAAGATTTCATATATTTTTACTTGAATAATACCTACCGAATTGGGCTCCTTAAGACTTAGGGTAGTGTTGTTTAATTGCTCATATAATGCACCATATTTAAGATAGATAAACACTTTGTTTTTTCTATGAGCCAAATGAGTGTGTAAGTACAACTAGATCAAAAGCATTTTAAAAAAGCACAAATCAGCTGTAAAAGCAAATAATATTGGTCACAATTACCATTTTAAGGGTAGTTTAATTTAAGTAACGCACATAACACATTAGGATGCCGTTATTTTGCTTTAAAACTTTCATATGTATTCTAGGTATCCAGTAGGCAAACTATATGCGTAATTTAAATAGTGAGTTTAATCGGGAGTTTAATGCCTTCTTATTGCACAGACTTTTACTTTTCATTTTCTGAATTTTATATGGTAACATATGTAACAGGCTGTCAGAGGCAAACACCCAAACGTACACATGCAAACATCTCTTGTTCTATGCAGCTTGAAATGCTCTTTTAAGATACGATGTGTCTGCAAAATTCTTTAACGGGGAGCAAAACCTTCTCAGCCATCAGTCTAACAATGATACATTGCCATTTTGGTAACGTATATTTTAGGATTTCTCACCAAGGGAGAAATTGAAATCTCTCTGTTTTGATATAAAACTCTCACAACTTTGAACACAAAGTGCAAAATGCTTCTTTGAGCTAAAAACTGAAACTATTATTTTTGGATAAAAAACCCCGCAGGGTTTTTCTCCCATTTTATTTTGTGGGGGAAAAACCCCGCGGGGGAAAAACCCTGCGGGGGAATTTTCTTTTTCCTCTAAAGGCACAATATAATGCTGAAAGTTTTTGATATACCTTTTATTATGCATTGTGATGAATAATAATTCAAAAAAGTCAATTTGAATTTTTCAAAAAACCCTGCGGGGTTTTTCCCCCACAATCTGAAATGGGAGAAAACCCCCGCGGGGGAAATCAAAGTTTGGAATTAAGCCATATCAATCATTTTCTGCAATAATTACAATCAAACAAACTTGTTTCTTGAACAAATTTTAATATTTATTTTTTTGAAAAAACCCTGCGGGGTTTTTCCCCCATTTGAAAATGTGGGGGAAAAACCCCGCGCGGGGTTGGAAAAACCCCGCGGGGTTTTTCAAAAACCCCACGGGGTTTTTAACTTTGACCATTTTTTTCACCATGATGGCATATATTTTTTTAGTCATAATTATATATGTTTTGCTCCCTTATGTCTGTATTTATGTAATTTAGTGGTTTTGAGTCTTTTGCATCACTAGAAAGATGATGTGATTTTGCCAAATTCTGGTGTGGCAAAAAAAAACTGGTGGCTGTTTATTGATGAAAATATATCTACTTGCTGGGGATAACCCATATAGGCACAGGAACCTGATATTTGGACATGACAAACACTGTTTGTTTACAGGTAGTTTAATTCGAAATTAAACGGGAATGAAAACCTGTACCTATTTGGAAATGGACTTGTTCAGTTGATATAAAATGAAGGTTCATTGGGTAATAAACATGTTGACTGTTACAGTAATGAATTACCGTTCTTAAGATAGCATTTTTCATATCCCGGATCCACTTTTTTCGTCCATCCTCCCTGTAACCATGGATTATCAGTTTAATCTTTCTGGATCCCCTAAAATTGGACTGTCGAATACTGTTAGGATCTTTGGTGATAATCTGTTCAAAATATCGGTTGGCTCTTGTATACAGAAGAAACTCAATCTGAAATCAAGTTAAATACTTAGAGAATCTTAATACGTGAGTGCCCATTATTTATTGAAGAATTTTTAGCAATAATGCCCCAGTTACACATTCACAATTTTGGCCACGGCAAAGCTATAATTCACCCCGATTTATCAAGTCGTGATGCATCGGCATGAGTCGTAGTAGCACCGTAGAGACATCGGCGCGAGTCCTAGGAGTACCGTGGTGAGTCGTGAAGAATCCTGGTGATTCGGGAACCTCCACGACAAGGCTACGGCGAGTTTAAACCGTTTAAACTCGTCGGGGTGAATTGTGTTGGATTGTGGGCGTGGCCTAAATCGTAGCTCTACCGTAGCGGGATCGGGATCATTCCTAGTGGTATCGTGATAGTATTCGTGGTCATTCGTGGGCGTTCTTGGGCGTTTGTAGCGAATCGGGTTATCACTGACACAAGTTTCTTATATAAAAACAGAGGTATCATTGCTGAAAATCATTTTCAAAAGTGAATTGTAGTAAAGCGCATCATGGCTTATGGCTAGAGACTTCAAATTGCTTATTTGCAGCTTGAACTGGACGTCATCTAGTACAACTGGACATGACACTGGACTTGGGACAGGACTGTGCCTAGCCCATGGGTCTGGTGACTGGTTTGATTTTGCCGCAGCTTTTATTCATGATGGCATGACTGACTTCGTCAAAGGTTGAAGTGATAATGCTATTTGGTGTCATAATTTGGCAAACTGTCGCCCCAGGGGGGTGGGGGGGGGGTACTCTGATATTTTCATACATATGTAGGCTCGGGTCATTTTTTGGGGTTCAAAATTTTGAATTTCAGTATTTTTGGGGTTTTTCAGGAAAATTAATATTTTTGGGTATGAAGATTTTGTGGATATTATTTTGGGTCATCACAAAATTTGACTATATTTAGGGGTCATTTCTATGCATATTTTGGTCTTTTTTTAAGGTCAAGGTGGGGGTATTTTTTTGGGCTGCTAAAATTTCAAATATTTTTGAGGTGCTTGAAATTCCTGATATTTTTTTTTGGGTGAACGGTAGATGCTTGGCCCGAGCCTACTATGAAGAAAAAAAAGAGAGTACCCCCTGCCCCCTGGGACTGTCGCATGACAACCACTAAATCGTGCAGAGTCCTGGGAGGTCGTGACTCTACCGTAGCGCTACCGGCTTGAATCGTACTGGCGTCGTATCGGATCGTGGAGGCATCGTGAGTATTCGTAGCTCCACCGTGGTGAATCGTAGCGCTGCCGTCATGAGTCGAATTGGATCCGTAGATGGATCGTGCAGACACCGTAGGAGCATCGTGAGACATCGTATATGTATTGATGCTGGATTTCTTTTTTCCATCCTGACGCATCCCGATGCACCCCCATTTTACCATCTGGCTCAAATCAGGATGAATCGCGGTGAATCGTGGCCGGAATCGTGACTGTGTAACTGGGGCTTTAGGCGGGCTATTTCTCTAAATTAGACGTTCGTTTTACTTTGTTGAAATAGGGACTAGAGACTCTAGGCACACTTTACAAATACATATAGACGAGCCGTCTATGTACCATTGCCCGCTAGTTCGTATTTTTAAAACGGGTTTTCCTAAATGCATATAATATACTTACTTCGTTTTGAATGAGAATTTATTTTGATCACCAACTGTACTCGCTATTCAGTAACATGTGTGGGAAATAGACCGTTAAACTAAACTAAGGTAAACTATCGTCCTACATTTGTCAAGAAAGTATATTATACAATGTACAAGAAAATACGATTGAACATCGATAACACAAGTCCCCTAGGACTCGAATTATCTCCTAAAGTTGGAACAGCTTGTCCAGTCTTATCATTTTTCGACGAGCAGCAAAGGGTCTGAACAACATCAAAACAAAATTCTAAGGCACTAGTCTTGCTATTGTAACGCGACATCTGATTGGATAACGTCAAAAAATTGCGACAGTATATCCTGCGATATACGCCACATTTCGTTGGATGACGTGCGGCTTTATGCGGCTTGCAACGCTTCAATTCGAGACGAAACTGCATAAGGGCATTATAATGGGGAGAACAATATTCAAAATTTTTATTTGGGTAGGTATATCGTCGGATATACGTTCTGTAATCACGATTTACGGCTCCGCTCACGCATCGCCGTAAAACTAAATTTCCGAACGTATATCCGCCGATATACCTCCCCAAATGAAAGTTTTGAATACAGTTATCCCCTAAGTCACACAATGTAAACAATGAGGCAAAAGCAAAAAAATATACACCCATACATGTTTGCAACAGTGTGCGCCTATACAATCTTCAATGTGTGACATCAAATAAAAGCTACTTTGTCCAAAAGCATTTTATTGCAAATCCCATGGTCTCAAATTTTATATGTTTTGATAAAAAAAACTTTCATGCAACTCTTCAAGTAATTTACTTATAAGTTCATGCGTATAGGTCCAGATGTTCAAATTATGGCCGTGGAAAGCCGAAAATCATTTGAAAGTGTGCAGGCGATCAATCAGTCGCTTTGTATAAATGAACATTAAGCAGAATTTGTGTTTAAGGAGCCGTCAACATTGGTAGGAAGTGCAATGAAAACCCTTATTAAACCGTAAAATCTGCCGCAAACCCGACCAAATCGGATATAATATAAGAAAGCTATAGGTATCAAAAAATGAAAATTCAGTTTTGTATTAAGCTAATGGATGCCGCCATTTTGAATATTTAATTAACTTCCTGTAACTTTTGAAAAGCCAATACAATCCCCGATTCCATTGCAAACTAATATAAGGTTTTTTTTAAAAAAATCCAACTATTTTCAACAGAAGAATCATTATAAATGCAAAAACAAAATTGAATGACAGGAAACTAGTTATTCTGTTTATGCATATTTAATAACGATTGTGTGACGCCACTCAACCTAAACATAGCTGTCATCCATTGCTTTTAATTGTATACGTACTGTACAAACATCTGTAATTTTCATACGATTTTTATCTGGTTTGCGGCAAATTGCATGGTTTACATGTAATATGGGCTTGCATTTCAGATTTCTTACTCACAGTGCCGTGGATTGGTCTGAAGTGTGTGATTGTGGTATATCTTGATCATACTCACTTACTTTTCAATGTTGCCGCCCCTTTTAACCCTTTGTATACTTGAAACCCGTAAACGGACACTTCGGCAAACATTGAAGACACAGATGAAACGCAGCTTAATGCTGCATTTCATCTGGGTCTGCATTGTTTGCTAAGATTAAAACTATCTTCATGGACAGAATACATCTTAATCTAGAGAAATCTACTTAAGTTCCCTTAAACTGCTAAAGTACTCAATAGGCAGTTCCATACCTATTGTACTATACTCCTCAAAATAATTAAAGGACCAAGATTTTAGAATGCGAGTATAATTAGCTCAAACATTTAAATTCTGTAAAACTTGGCCCAAAGCTTTCTATTCTTTATGTCCATAAATCAAGAATCATTATTACTGATTTCCATGCCTAATTCTGGAATATCTGTATCTCAAATGAACATACCCTCAAAAACACACTTTCAAAAGGCAGTGGGTGGGGTAAAGAAATTTTTCTGTGGTCATTCGAGTAGAATGAAAGTGACATCAAATTAAACTTTGTTTTAAACAGTTCAACTTGCATCCAAAAAATTCTTCAAACAGTTTCAATATACTGGGAAGCTAGCATTTTCGTCTCTGACAATGGAGTTTTGACAGTGTTTTGTTTTCTGAAAACAATGGGTGTACTTGGCCATCAAGAATCAGATTTTCAATCGTCATTCTATGCCTTTGAGTGTTAGAAAGATGTCCCGATGAATTGTTTAAAGATTGTCACAGACAAACGCCAAAAAACAGTTGTATGAATCCATAGTCTGGCCATTACGCCGCAGCTAAAAGGGACAATTTTCTCTCACAGGAAGAGGTGGGTGGTATCGATGCGATCAAAACACCATACAATAATGTGAAAACAGAGATTTCAACATCTAAAAGCATTTTTCATTCATTTCATACAGTTCTGTGGTCCATGGATCACACACAAAAAATAACATTCAAATGCATTTAGGTCAAGTTTTAAAATCACAAAAAATCCTTGTTAGTAACATTTTCTACCATTTTCTCTTGCCGTTTCACTTGGCAATTTGGGCGTCAAAGGTGTCCGAAAAATTTAGGCTAGATTGTAAAATTGGTTTTCAAAATACGTTTTACACAAAATACATCAATGTTATAATTGATAGCATTGGTCCTTCAATTATTTTGAGGAGTATATATCAACATGCATGGGTAAATCATCAGAATACAAATCTTTAATCACTGTTAATTATTGTAGACCTGCAACAGCTAACACTAATAATCTAATATATAACTAACCTCCATGAGACCAGGGGGCTCTGGCAATAGTCCTTGGGCATTGTCATAAGGTGGCTTGTTACTGAAGCAGCCAATACCAGTGTCTGGGTAGCAAACCTTACTTGGGTCCACTTGTAACAATCCAGCAAATGCTGTTGAGACGATATTCCAAAAATCCATCTTTAAGATAGTATTATGTCTAAGTGGTCACTATTCGGTCACGCTGAACATATCGTTTTAGGCATATGCTTGACATGGTATGGAACAGAATGGAATGGAATGAGTTAGTTCATTTGAGCGACCCAATGAGAATATCCGTGAGCAGCTGTGCATTATCGCTAGCGCCTTTCTGGTTCGAATATATATCGTAAAGGTGAACTGCGATAATATTTCACTATTCCTTGAAATAAAATGTATTTTGTAATCATTTGAATCGCTGCAGCGAGGCGATATATATGAATATACGCAACTTACATGCACCTCTAATGATGAAGTAATACAAGCAGGCTGAACTTATCATGAATATAAGTAGACAGGGGGAGAATCTGTTGCCAAAAGATAAGTTCGAATTAAAGTGTTTGCCTGAGTCATTGAATTTTCGCTATACGTTGTTTTAAATAACAACGTCTTATCGCATTTCTGTGTTCGGCAGGAAAATGCGTTCAGACAATGACATTTTATATGCAAATGACGGATTGAACATGACAGTCGTTTACACTTTATGCACCTTACAAGAAAGAGTCATTAAACTGACAATGTCATTCAATAATACTAGAATTGAATGTGTTGACAACTATGATCTTGATCATATTAGTACATGCACCTCTAGTAGTTAAAGGTACGTAACCGCGCGAAGTGTGCAAAAAATAAACTTTGAAATTCTGCATCAGTTTCATATTTTACGTTTTACTCTGTCACTGGTTCACTGTTTAATACCTAATCTGCGAATAGAACATTCCCGTGGTATTTCGAGAGGTTTACCTTTTAAAGTGACTTAAACTGTTCTTTTCTTTTTAAACCATTTGTGAAAAATAGAATTGAGTTATGCTTTGCAATAAATCTGTTCACTACAGCTGAAAGCTGCATGGAAAAGTGAATACTCTTATAACAAGAGGTGTTTTTCTCTTGTTGGTAATCATTTACTTCCCTCCAGAAATTCTAGACAGTTCAATTTTAACATAGATGCTGTTGTTTTGGTAATGATAATTTTGTTAATGCAGACGAAGCTGGTAAAATGTATACCCGAAATTTAGCTATAATACTGTGTTCTTGAAAATTTGAATCATTTTGTTCTCAAAAGTTACAGACTATGCAGCTTTAAACGTGTTGTCAGCGCTAGAAAATTGTATATGGATTCCAACTGCATGTTTGTATGCATTGCTGTCTTTGAAGTTTGACTTTCCACAGGTTGAAAACCAAAGTACAATTGAGCCGCGACATGAGATTTCCAACAGTATGGTATGGACGATCAGCAAAGCCTCAGATTAGCCTGCGCAAACGCGCAGTCTGATCAGAGCCTTTGCTAGTTGCTTGAATATTCTATGAGTGTTACGCTACTGACTGAATATCGTTAGAGTTTCTAAGCTTAAAAAGAGGTTGCACAGACTAGTCTGAGTCTACACTTGTCAAAATGCCACATTGTTGGAAATCACATGTCGCGGCTCAATTGTATTATCACGTTGAGCGACCTTCTAAATTTCGACTTAAAATATTTAAACGTAGGTTTTCTTCCCAATTGCAAGCGATTCGAAGTTGATTTTGTCTGAAGATCAGCCTATTAGTTCGAGAGCCCGCAATAGGTTTAATCAAGTGGTTGAGGCCAAAAGGTTTGAAGGTGTGTTCTTATGTAGAAAAGTGTGCTGAAGTCAAAAATTAAACTCTTAAACAAATCGGCTGGTACACAAAATTTGCTTTGTGCCACGGAATACACCCAGGGTAGGCAATATCTCAAAATAGCGCTAAAATGGGGGTATCCTTCTAGTTTATAATTTAAACCATGTAATGTTAATAGTAAAATGCAAATTTTGGCAGCAAACAATATTTATAATAATCAATGTTTAAAATAAAAAAGAATAAGACATACCAAGGACGCTTTCTAACACTAAAATATAGCAAATTATAAAACCCACGAAAACTAATGACTTTTGTCACTGGTAATCGGATGAATTCACACACCCTTGGCTTCCGTCAAATTCAATCCACAGTAGATTACTACAAATACTCATTCTATCCCCTCTCAATCGTGCAATGGAACCGGCTGCCAGCACACATAGCACTTCTGCCCACCTTTGATTCATTTAAGAGGGCAGTGTGCACAGTCCGTCACCCAATGCCATAAATGTCAATGTACTGTTTTTAAACTTTTTAGCCTATCACTGTCAGCCTGTTTCTGACTTTTAACATTTTAACCCTATCATCTTTTATTCCACTCCAACTAGCAAATCTTATTGGTAGAGCAAAAAACTGGCAAAAAGTCGCTTATTTAAGGTGGAACCCCTCCCCATCTGTAAAATGGAAAACGATTGCATGAATGATATGGCAAGATGTTGAAGTTTCTTGGATCGCCGGAATTACTTTGTCAAAGAGGGGCAATGGTGTTAAAATTTGGCAAAAACTTCATTTTTTGAAGTGAAATTGCGAATTTCTGAAATCCATTTGACGCAACAGATACACGACACTGGCAAAGAAAGACTGAAAAATGATCATTGAGTTTTATAAAATCCTGACCTGACTTTCTTATGAAGTCGAAGTCAGAAATGAAATGTCTTTATTTTTGGGTGAAAATCAGTATTTTTATAAAAAATAATCCAATTTTTTGTAATCGGACAGGTAAAGTTTTTAAAATTTATAGTTTTTAGTTATCTTGTTTTAAATTTGATGCTGCATTATTCAACTTACATATATCCTGTCGTGTTTTCTTATAAAACCTGCCAATTTTTTTCCTGTTTTGCTTCGAAAACTGACATTTTTACATTCAGGTATATTTTGGGAAATGCATGTTTTGCTATTTCATAGATATCAGGGCATTGTCTTATTATGAAAACGACGTACATATAGTAAACATATCAAATGGAAACAGCATTTATCATGTTCTGTGATATCATATCAAGTATTGACACCCACTTGAAGAGGGTCAAGTGACCCTGGATTGCTCACCTGAGTTTTTGTTTAAAGCCTCTAATCTATATGTATCTATTAACAACTGACCATGCTCTGGTGACCGCCTGGTGGGGCCATTTTTGTCCCCAGAGCTCATTTTGGAGCAAATTTAAATATGGTCCATCCACTGGGTGATATCAGGTATCTAGACCCAGTGATTTCAAACCAGAAGATTTGTGTTTTTCAATTTATAAGTCACTGTAAACTCTGTGACATTCAGGATGAGACCATTTTGACCACATAACCACAATTTGAGCGAACTCGGTAGAGTACCACTAGGTGATGTTGTATACCAAGTATCAAAACCTTGGGGCATTTTATTTTCTAGCAATACTATTTTAATGTTTTCTCTAAATAACCTATTGATCGAGGAAAACCCTGGCAAATCATAAGTCACTCAGTTGAAGTGGAACCTCCCCCTACTTGTAAAATAGGATTTTGATATATCAATGGAAAGTTTTATAACTGTACATTATGAAACCACTTGAATTACTTTTCAAAACAGGGACAGTGATTCTTTATTAGGCTTCGAAGAAGAGCACCCTCATTCAAAGAATCATACATAGCATCTAAAATAAGCAAAAGTTGACCGGGTGAAAAGAATTGCAAATGCAAATAATTTCAAAATTTAAAGCATTATGGGGGTGTTTATTTAACCAAATAAGCTATGCATTAAAACATTTAGGCCTATTCTTATGTAATACATAAGAACGCGGATCTGAAAAAAGGGACCTCAAGAAATCAAAGTAATTATTACGTAAGAGACATTTGAAAAATACTTAAAATAACATAAAATTACATACCTTTATCTTTCCATGAAAATGCTTTTAAACTTTGATACCATCAAGATAACAAAAGTTTCTGATTATACCATTTCTTAAAAGTTTTCTATAAGGGTTGTTGCTATGTGAACACTCAGATCATCACAACACCTACAATTGGGCCATTTTGAATGTCTATAATACGATCTAGAAGATATAAATACATGTAACTTCATCTGCATTTCCATTATCACATGTATAAGACATGCAAAAACTATATTTGCTAGATTATTATGCTGAGCATGCAATAGTCAACAAACAAATACAGACCAACACTCTGACGTCATCATACGGTAAAGGCCATTATTGATGTCACATTCCACCCTGATTACATATGTTGTTTCTAACACCCATATAATCATCAGGTTCGAAGATAATCACTTCAAATTTTCAGGAAATGCTCTAAACATGTAATACTTTGCAGATGTAACATTAGCCTGATTATGATTATCGCGACATAGGGTACCTTTTATCATATCCTGGCCCATATATATGCCGTAGTACCTGATTTATCATTTTGACATCATTATTTAGTACCATGATTACATTTGTTTTAATCTATTATCTTCATGTTACACATATTGTCAGTGCGTACGATTTGAACGCTTTCCAAATCAAGTATGGTCTTTTATCCTTCAGATAATTAAAAACATAGGTTTTGCCTTTGGGTATTAGTAGCAGCATGGAGTTTGTGCATCACCGATTTTCCTCTAAAATCTGTTTTAAAGAGTTACTATGTTAGTGCTATTACAAGAACTTGCCACTTAACTTTATGCCTCGATGTTCTTTTTTGCCTATGGTGTAGATTTTAAATTTGGAGTTAAAATTCAAGGTCAAATTAAGACAAAATCTGTAATGCAACTCATAGCATGAACTCCTCTTTCATTTCCACGACCGAGGGTGTTCATATATGGCAAAATGATTGTCTATGGTGTGTAGATTACAACGTAGGGTTCTTATCACCACTTTGCCATTAGTGTCAAAAGACAAGGTCAAATATACTTACAATCAGTTTATGGCTTGTTACGCGAACTCCTCCATCATTTTTTTGACCAATGGTGTTCATACTTAGCACAATTATTATTAGTACGTTACATATCACCGCTATGGCCCTGGTGAGCATGGTTTTCAGTGTATTACAGGAAACGTTTTGTAGCAAGTATATATAGTTGTGCATGTTTCAAAATGATATTATTAACCGTGCATGGCTGATTGGGATCTCCTCTGAGAAGTAATGATACTGATAACTCGTGTGGGAGATTTAATAAGTACTGTTGCCTATGTGCTGTGTATCTAGGACATGAGAAAAAGAAGTGTGAAGTTGTTTCGATGCTGCCACATGAACAGAGCTAATTGTCAATTAGATTCTTTTTAAACAGATGAGAATTTAACGAGCTACATTCTAGCCTAATGCGGTTGTGTAGTATTTGCGCAATTCGTGATACATGCAAAGTATCAAAGTATTTAGGAACAAGAATTTGGTTGTTTCTTAATGTGTGTTTGAAGCTGTTGAGGGTGGAAGCGTTCCGAGTATCTAGACTAAGCACATTCCAGTCTCTTAAAGCTGTTGGTAATAATGAGTTGTAGTAAGTAGCAGTACGCGTGACTGGAATAGCAATATCTTCTGAGTAGCGTAGAGGATATCTTGAGAACTGCTGCACCCTTGGTGGTAAGAGTTGCATAAGGTAGTTTGGTGCTAAGTTGTTTATTATTTTGTATAAAAGGAAGAGTTTATGCTTGTGCCTGCGTTTTTCAAGGGTTTCACAACTTAAATCGTCATATAGCTTTTGGAGGCTGCATACTTTTGTGCCACTTGTTGTAGTTCTAAGAGCTTCAACTTGGATTTATTCAATGAAACGTTTATTTTAGTTTGAACAGCTATCCCACACTACACCCCAATATTCTAAAAGAGGTCGAATAAAAGTTGTGTACATTTTGAACAATGAACCTCTATCTAAATGAAATTTATATTGCCTGAGAGACCCAATTCTTTTCCAAGCTTTTCTAGATATTTCTGAAATATGGTTTGTCCAAGTTAATGTTCTACAAAATGTTATGCCTAGTAGACTTATTAAGTTTGTTGAAAATTATGGCCATATGGCCGAAAATGAGGCCGCCTCAGGGATCAAGGTTTTATATGAGGCTTATATAGAGAACATATTAAAACACATTTTTGTCAGATACTAAAAGGCTTAACATTTGATATGTAGCATCTAAAAGTGGTACTCTACCAAGTTTGATCAAATTATGGTTCTGTGGTCAAAATGGCATCGTCCTCGAGGTCACAGAGTTTATGAGGTTGTTATTGTTCTTTGACTCTTCCTCTTGGTGCCGTGGGTTTGTATGCAGTTTATGAGTGTGACATTTCCTGGTCATACATTCTTTTTTAATTTGTCTTACATATAGTCAAAACATAAAAAAATAGTCATGTCTGAAACCACCAGGCCTAGATCCCTGATATTTGGTATGTAGCATCATCTGGTAGACAACATTTAAATATGTTCCAATAATGACTCTGGGACCGAACATGGACCACAAAGCAGATCATCAGGAGCGTGACCAGTTTCCAATAGATCCCTAAAGATAAGACATTTAAAACAAAAACTCAGGTGAGCGATCCAGGGTCACGTGGTCATCTTTTTATTATGGCATTTCTTGATATGATATCATAGTACATGATAAATGATGTTTCCATTTGAAATGTTTCTATATGTACGTCATTTTCTTAATATGGCAATGCCCAGATATACAAGTAATAGCAAAACATGCATTTCACAAAATATACCTGAATATCAAAATGCCGGATTTTAAGGTAAAAACGAAAATATTTTAGTGGGGTTTTTAAGTATACACGACAGAGATATATGTAAGTTGAATAATTCAGCATCAAATTTGAAACAAGGTAAATAACAACTCTATATTTTAAAACTTTATCAGCCAGATTACATAAAAATCATGTTTAAATTGATAAAAAAAACGATTTTCACCCAAAAATCAAGACATTAGAATTCCGGTTTTGACACCATAATAAAATCAGAGTGGACTTATATAAGACTCAATAATCGTTTTTCAGTGATTCTTTGCTAGTGTCATGTATCTGTTGCTGCAAATGGATTTCAGAAATTTGCAATTTCACTTCAAAAAACGAAGTTTTTGCCAAATTTTAACACCACTGCCCCTCTTTGCAAAAGTAATTCCGGCGATCCAAGAAACTTCAACATCTTGTCACACCATTCAAACAATCATTTTCCATTTTACTGATGGGGAGGGGTTATCGGTTAATTTTCGCTAGTTTTTGCTCTACCATATGGGAACTTTTTTATTTTTAAAAGCATTTCTTCCACTAACACCGCACTGACGCGCACCTGCACGTAATTTCCGAGAGGGGGTGATGCAGTAGAGATAGATAGATAGATTTTTAATTTGTTTAAGCTAGAGCAGATTTATAATTTAATCTTATGCAATACAATGGTGTTGTCATCAACAATTATTATAGTTTCAAAAAAGGATAGCGTATGGCCAAGAAATGCCACAATCACAGACTGCAGGCCAACCCGGTATGGCACCGTGAGGAAGGGGTACAAAGTATGCATAATCCAAGCCTTTACAGTAAAATATATGTATATTTCAAGTTCCTTTTTCTTTCAATGTGAATAATTATGCTCGGATAAGACTGAGCTTTGCCTGGATATTGGCACAGCCCAATTAGTTTCTAAGCTGTAAACTCTATGTATAGCTAGCTATCACCACATGGCCAGCCACGACTGACCAGACTGTGCTGGTCAACATTCCACATGACTTATATTTTTTGTCCTAGAAATTGCGTGATAACACTTATCCCACTCTTTTGTTGAATCTTTAAATAACGGATGAGTATAAAAAGTGAGTATGATCAGAAAATACCACTATCACACCCTGCAGACCAACTCACGGCACCATGAGGAAGAGCTACATAAAAATCACTAGACATCAGGAAGACAAACAAAATAAAACAACCAGCTCTCTCTTCCCCATCAAGATGATTGCAAAACTAGAAAGGACACATAGCAATGTACAGCAAAACATGGAACAAACACAGAACACTACAATGGGAGCAACAATCAACAACGAATCAACAACAACAGAACCGCCGCCTTAGATCGACCAACCCCTTCCTTGTTATTTGTATGGAAAAGCAACAGTATAGGTGCATTTGACAACAATACTAGGTTGAAAAATTAGTTCACAAGCATGCTTAACGTGCAAGACAATACAGGTACCAGCTTCACCATTGTGTCAATTCAGGTCTAAGGCATCTTGACGTGTCATTTGTCCATCAAATACGTGTACATTGTATCTGTAGCAGACTTCATCAATCCAAAATACAGCTCACATGGCGTTAGCATGCTCATTTCGGCACCACATTTCTGCCAGTTATGTCAACTGAGATGTCTTAAATGATTCTGACTTTAAAGCTTGAGTAAAATATTTTCGTATGTCCTGTTCAGGTCCAGATACATTTACCTCTCCATATACCAAACCATGATCTTCTCTGGTAATATCATTAATTGATGGATATTTATAAGTGTCACATGCAAAATCTACATGATTTACACGTCTGACAAGACGAGACAGAGTCACATTTGCTTCACCACCAAAAGTTGAAGGCAAATCTACATGAGACTGTACCAGGAACATTCCATCGACAATACAAACATCTACATTTCTGAGAGCATCTGTGATAATCCTCACCTCGAGCCTACTGAAAAGAGTTGATTTGTCAGTAGATATTTTATGTCCATCACTATGGGCAAAAGTCAAAGGAACGGATGCAAGGAGATACGCATGCACCCTTTTCAGATCTAACTCTAACTATTGGCAGATAAAGTAAGCTGCCAAACAAGTCTTTTGTTCTTTATCTTCTTGTCTTGTGTCTGAAGTTTCCTGACAAAGCAATACATGCAAATGGTTTTACTTTTCTTCTGCGAATAGTTTTTTCAAATTTAATTTGTCACCATAAGGGAGCATCCTGTATTAAACTCTTTATACCATTGTTGTCACTGTGTCTGAGTTGCCAAAATGCTCCCTGCAATATTCTCAGATATCAACCTACCTGTGAAATGCAGTAGAGCTTTTCATCTCGAAAGTCTGTAAGAAAAGGGTCCATAGTAGTCCCGATCCCAGTGCGTAGCTTGATCAGGTTTACATTGTCACGCTTAATTGGGCTTGTTCTGTGGCTCTTCCTCACGATGTTGTGTGTTGGTCTGCAGTGTGTGATTGTGGTATTTCCTGATCATACTCACTTATTTTTTTCATACTCATCCATTCTTTTAATTAAGATTGAGCAAAAGAGGGGGATAGAGGTTTTCCGTGGGGGTGGAGGTTATCATGCAATTTCTAGAACATAGAATATGTCATGTGGAATATTGACCAGCACAGTCTGGTCAGTCGTGGCTGGCCATGTGGCGATAGCTATACATAGAGTTCACAGCTTAGAAACTAATAGGGCTGGGCCAATACCCAAGCAAATCTTAATCTTATCTCGGTTGGTCTGCAGTGTGTGATTGTGGTATTTCCTGATCATACTCACTTACTTTTTTCATACTCATCCATTCTTTAATTAAGAATCAGCAAAAAAGAGTGAGATAGGGTCATCCGTGCGGGTGGTGGTGGTAGGGAGGTGGGTTATCATGCAATTTCTAGAACATAGAATATTAGGCATGTGGAATATCGACCAGCACAGACTGGTCAGTCGTGGCTGGCCATGTGGTGATAGCTATACATAGAGTTCACAGCTTAGAAACTAATTGGGCTGAGACATTATCCAGGCAAATCTTAGTCTTATCTGAGCATAATGTATTCACATTGAAAGGAAAAGGAACTTGAAATTTACCTGTATTGTACTGTAAGAGCTTGGACTATGCCTACTTTGTATCCCTTCCTCACGGTGCCACGCAGGGTTGGCATGCAGTCTGTGATCATGGCATTTCTTGGCCATACTCTATACTTTTTTGAAACTATAATGATTGTTGATGACAACCCCATTATATTACATAAGATTGAATTATAAATCTGCTCTAGCTTAAACAAGTTACAAAGCATCCGATACCCAGAGCAATAGTCATTAGTTTTCGTGGGCTTTATAATTTGCTATATTTTAGTGTTTAAAAGCTTCATTGACATGTCTTATTCTTTTTTATATTGAAAATGGATCATTATATATTCTTTGCTGCCAAAATTTGCATTTTACTACTAATATTACATGGTTTAAATTATAAACCTACAAGGATACCCCCATTTTAGCGCTATTTTGAGATATTGCCTACCCCGGGGGTATTCCGTTGCGCATAGCACTTTTGTGTACCAGCCATTTTTTAAGAGTTTGATTTTTGACTTCAGCACACTTTTCTACATAAGAACACACCTTCAAACCTTTTGGCCTCAACCACTTGATTAAACCTATTGTGGGCTCTTGGACTAATGCATAAGCTCAGTCTAAACTGTTTCTTCACTCTCATTCTTGGTTGAACTAGTACTAAGCAGTCTTTCTCAAGGACACACCACAGTGCCTTCGACAGTGCGTCTCGAACTCACGAAGTTTATAAGCTACAAACCCAGGCACTGCGCTCCTACGCCGATCTTGAAAATGTACTTTCTACTTCTTCAATATTTCTTGTGAGATTCAGCTAAAGAATTAAATATCGGATCATCGAAGAGTTTCAGATTTGTAGCTGGTAACATGCATGTTCAGGTTCGTTCAAGTGATGACGTCACAACAGTATTTATCATGGCTACAATGACGGTCATCTTCAAAAAAAACAACAATATCCTTAAATTCATTTCCCGAAACGCTTGTTGCATGTAGATCAAGCTGAAACTGTGTGTGGAACAGTTGATCATCAGGTAGATACGTGTACAAATTTCATCAATTTGTGCCGTTTTGACAACAAATATGGACGCCATCACGAATATAGAGTTTCAACTTAATCTACCGAACTGCTTGTCGTATATGAATTAAGCAACACTTTTGCAAGTGGCATTAAGACATTAAAGGAGTTCAGGCCTCGAGGTTAAAAATAGAGAATACTAGGAGAGTGTCTTTTGATATCAAGTTTACCAGGCACGGCTTTGAGAATGCGTGTTGACATCGCGAGCCTTGCCGAGATATAGAGAATACTAGGTGAGTGTCTTTTGATATCCAGTTTACCAGGCAAGGCTTTGATAATGCGTGTTGACATCTCGAGGCTTGCTGAGATATAGAGAATACTAGGTGAGTGTCTTTTGATATCAGGTTTACCAGACAAGGCTTTGATAATGCGTGTTGACATAGCGAGGCTTGCCGAGATATAGAGAATACTAGGTGAGTGTCTTTTGATATCAAGTTTACCAGGCAAGGCTTTGAGAATGCGTGCTGACATCGCGAGGCTTGCCCAGTGATTCATCATGCGTTCTTAAAGCCGACCCTGGTAAACTTGATATCAAAAGACGCGAACATCAGTTTACCCATTGTTTCTTTCTTCAAACTAGCGATTATGACAAAATGTTCGATGTTTGTGTTGATTTAGTGTCATAAGCGACATCATTTAAACAGTGCAACGTCATCATGACCTGATAAAAGCACGTGCATTAGTCTGTGCATAAATTGCAAAGAACCCCTTAATGTAGAGTCTAGAATAGTCAACTCGCCTTGGAAGCGACTTTAACGTCACAGTGTGATGTTACTACCATTGTTTTGACTAGCGCGTTAAATTGAGACATTCAATGAATCATTCTTTATTTATGAAACATTACGATTATGTCGTAAAGCAAGAAGACTTTAATATGCAGCACTTTTTGGCCGGTGTTACACTCAACATGCTCTTTGGCTATAATAGACTCCGAAATTAATCATATTAGACATTTATCAAAATTCAATTTGTCAACAAGGGGATTGAATTCATTAACTTACCCAGTATATTTAAAGATAAATCTGTTATCGCCCCTATTCCTACTTATTTTGAATATAGCAAGAAGTGAGCAAAGCTCACATACCCCCGGCGGTAGCCATCAGAGGTTGTAACACTTTCAGAGAAACAAAATTGTCAAAGATTTCATAATCCTAAATCAAGTAGTTTCTGAGAAAACTTTGATGAAAAATGTCCATATGTGTTATATAAGAGTGACAGGAGGAAAAATTGAAAATTTGAAAAAAGATGGCAACATGAGGATTAGCACCTTAGTTTTCATTTACACAATACACTTCTCCTACCTGAAAGTACACAAATAATTTCATAATCCTAAGTAAAGTAGTTGCTGAGAAAACTCTGACAAAAACGTCCATATGTGTTATATAGGAGTGACAGAAGGAAAAATTGAAAAAGAAGCCAAAATGAGCTTTAGCATCTTTCTTTTCATTTACACAATACACTTAGCCTACTTGAAGGTGTACACTAAATTTGAAAACACTGGCTCCAATAGGAGCCGAGAGATCTGCGACAGAAATTTTCATTGGAGAGAAAGAAAAATGAATAAATAAAGGGACTGATAAGCAATATGTGGCTGTTCTTTTGTTACACAATACAAATAATCACTATCAAGCTTTGTACCAAATTTCAGAATCCTAACTCAAGTAGTTGCTGAGAAATCTTTGACAGAAACAAATGTACATATGTATTATATAAGAGTGAAAGAAGGAAAAAATTAAAATTTGAAAATGAAGGCAAAATGAGGATTAGCATCTTAATTTCCATTTACACAGTACACTTTGCCTTCCTGAAGGTGTACACAAAATTTGAAAACAATGACTCCAATAGGAGCTGAGAAATCTGTGACAGAAATTTCCATTGGAGAGAAAGAAAAATGAACAAATAAAAGGACTGATAAGCAATTTGAGGCTGTTCTTTTCTTACACAATACAACTCATCACTATCAAGCTTTGTACCAAATTTCAGAGTCCTAACTCAAGTGGTTGCTGAGAAATCTTTGACAGAAACAAATGTACATATGTATTATATAAGAGAGAAAGAAGGAAAAAATGAAAATTTGAAAAAAGAAGGCAAAATGAGGATTAGCATCTTAATTTCCATTTACACAGTACACTTTGCCATCCTGAAGATGTAAACAAAATTTTAAAACACTGGCTCCAATAGGAGCTGAGAAATCTGTGACAGAAATTTCCATTGGAGAGAAAGAAAATCGAACAAATAAAGGGACTGATAAGCAATACGTGGCTGTTCTTTTGTTACACAATACAACTCATCACTATCAAGCTTTGTACCAAATTTCAGAATCCTAACCCAAGTAGTTGCTGAGAAATCTTTGACGAAAACTTTTTCCATTGGAGAGAAAGATAAATGAACAAATAAAGGGACTGATAAGCAATATGTGGCTGTTCTTTTGTTACACAATACAACTCATCACTATCAAGCCTTGTACCAAATTTCAGAATCCTAACCCAAGTAGTTGCTGAGAATTCTTTGACGAAAAAAAAGTTTACAGACAAACAAACAGACAGACAGACAGACAAACATAATTACAGAAAAGGCAAAAACTATATACCCCCTATATACTTCGTACCGGGGGTATAAAAATAAGGAATCCCCTATCATTTGTTATAAGTACAATAAACCTATTCGTAGAACTCTTTTTATCTATAACAAATTAGTAACAAAACTTGATATTGAAAATTCTATTCCTGACTTTTGAGATTGTAAAGACTCTAGGTATTGCTATCAACCTGCTGGTCAAATAGTCACAGGGGATTTAGAAATCACATCTGATTGAAGAATTCGGTCTATTATATGTTAAGATAAAGGTTTACTTTGCACATATAGACTTCAAATCTCGTCGTGAGGAAATTGCAGGCGCCCTACAAGAATTTTGTAATCGCTGGTGTAAACGAGAGCATGCTGAGTCTAATGCCTCAAATAATTAGAAACTAAATATTTTTAAGATTATTGATGGTAGAATTTCATTTTATTGCAATAATTTAGATCTTCTACCACCTAAACCTAAATTCACTTTTAGACATGTGAAGAAAGGGATCCAGAAATTCCATAGGTGGTTTGTTTTGGCGCCTGCAGATAAGTCTGCTAACAATGTTTTTGTCGTTTGAAAAAGGTACTATATGAACACCCTAAAGTAATAACTTAGCACAGCAAAAACATATGAGCATAACAGGCTTGCTGAGACGTCTATCGTTGATAGACATCGGTGCCATATGGCAGCTTAGTTTGGGGTGTTTGTTGATGACTTGTATCATAGCAAGCTTCCAACGATATACTGGTTACCTAAACTTCATAAACGGCCCTACAAGTCGCGTTTTATTGCTAATTCTAGTTCATGTACAACTACTGAGCTGTCTACTCTTTTGACTTCTTGCCTCACTGCGATTAAAAACCTTGTCATTAAATATTGCACAACAGTTTATAAAATGAATGGTAACAATTATTTTGGTCTATTTAAAATTCTGGTGAAATTCTTAATAAATTAAATTCTAGAGGTTTTCTAGCATCTAGTTTGTCTACATATGATTTCTCTACTCTCTATACTACACTGCATCATAATCTAATCAAAGAAAAACTAACATAATTAATTGAACAAACATTTAACAGAGAGGGCTCACTTTATTAGGCTTGTAATGATAAAAATGCCCTTTTTTTTACTTCTGAACAACCTAAACGATATAAATTATGGTCATGTCAGAAAATATGTGATGCTCTCCATTATCTTTTAGATAATATATTTATAAAATTTGGTTCGAAATAATATAAACAAATTATAGGTATTCCAATAGGTACTAATTGTGCTCCTTTTGTTGCAGATTTGTTTTGTTTTGTTATGAAAGAGACTTTATGTTGTCTCTGTCAGACAATAATCGAACTGATATTATTTGGAGCTTTTAAACCCACCTCCGGTTATTTAGATGACTTACTTAATATTGATAATCCTTATTTTGAACAAAATGGTAGGTCAGATATATCCTACTGAACTTCAGTTAAATAAGGCAATTCTTCTGATACTGAAGCTCCGTTTTTGGACTTGAACTTGTTTATAACAAATGGCATAGTTTCTTCTAAAATTTATGATAAAAGGCATTATTTTAAAAAGTAAATTTCCCATTTTTTGATGGATATGTTCCTTGCTCCCCTTCCTATGGCGTATATATTTCTCAGCTTATTCGTTATCAAGAGTGTATTCTTATGTTGATGACTTCAACAACAGAAACTTATTTTTAACTGCTAAGTTATTAAAACAAAGTTAGATAGATATCATAAAATTCGAATAGCTTTTTCTAATTTCTACCACAGACACTTAGAGTTAATTGTTTAATACAACATTGGGTTGAAAACTCTTCTGCAACAAGGCATATCAGAACCTATATTTTATGGTGATTAGGTTTATAAATTCAAACGAATTGTTGGAAAACCTAATTTTAGTGATCTATTCAAAAAGATTATCAAACGTCATATAACGGTTTGGTATAACTTGGATGTCATGCGGCAGTTCTACATGCCTTGTTTTAAACCTAAGCACGGTTTATAGCTATGGTTTCCTCTTTGATTGCACGACGGTGGGTCAGGCCTAAGACTCTATGACGGCTCTGGCGTAAAGCTTTAATCGGTGGGCTGGTGCCTGATGTATATCTTTAGCTGGACCCACCATGGCTTAACTTGAGGTTTTCTTTAGCTCTGACTATCTGTGAGCCGTGAGCCCCTTTCTTTGTTTCATCATAGTGTATTAATTTGATTAGAGTGTTTCTCTAGGATGATACATTGCAATAGTTAGAAGGCTGCCATGCGAGCTGAACATTTCTTGTACTTTAACAACAGCAGAATCTAGGGCGAATATTTGGTACCAGTAAAATGCATTTAAGCCCCCGGTGGCTTAGGAGTGTCTGTTCTAAGGTGGTGGTTCTGTTGTTGTTGTTGATTTGTTGTTTATTGTTACGCCCATTGTGTGAGTCTGTAATTGTTTTATGTTTTGTTGTACAGTACTTTATGTCCCTTCTATTTTTGCAAATCATCTTGATGGGGAAGAGAGAGCTGGTTGCTTTGCTTAGTTTGTCTTCCTGGTGTCTCGTGATTGCTGTTTGGCTCTTCCTCGCGGTGCCATGGGTTTGTCTGCAGTTTGTGATTGTGGTATTCCCTGATCATACTCACTTACTATTTTTCTGTCCGTATAGAAGGTCGTTTATTATCGATAGAGCGTAGGTATCGACGTTTAATTGATAATTGTCAATGTCTAAAAGCCCGTATGCACGAAACTAAGAGTATCTTAGTTGAAATTAATGTTAGATAACACGCACACAAACAGATAAACACAAACTCAGAAGATTTAAAATGCTAGAAGTGTGAAATATGGCTAGCGACGCGCTAAAAGGTGACGTCGATTATGCAAATTACCGTTTTTAGAGACGTTCAATGACGTTTTGCATGCGTTTGAGTTTGTACGACAGAAATCAACATTGTGTAGAATAGGTTTACGTCGAGTTTTGTCAGACCAAGCCAATTTAAGCTTACATAGGGACGTGGTTCGAGTTAGTGTATTGTTACCTTTGCATCACAACTGTCAATATTGTGGCGAAATACCAGATGATCAACTGGCAAACAGAAAACGTTTGAGCGAGATTTCTGTGCCTTTTTGCAAACGCCTAAAATGCGATTAACGCAATTTGAGGTGACGTTACGTCACGTGTAAAATCAGTTTCTGGGATTGATATAAATTGTTTGTTCAAAAACGTTGCATTTGTCCTAAATAATAAATATTAATAACTCGATTTTGGATAGTTTTTAATAAGCCATAGCTAAGTACATTTGTAGAGAGTGTGTTTTAATTAGACACGGGTATACTCTGCAGTAAACGTTGGTCAATAGGGCATGAAAGAAACATAAAATAGCCTAAATAAACCATGCAAATGTATTTGCCCAACAATGTTATCCGTCTCTCGCTCCCCTGTTCGACTTCCCTCCAACGATACAGTAAGCTTAATCAGAAATATATGTGTGTTGCCCTGTTGATAACCTTAGATCATTAGCCTGGATTAATGAGATCATGACGTATATATACCTACAGTTATAGGCCGACGAAGATCTTGTGGCTGTGTTTACATTTGCTTGTTTATAAACTTTGAATTACTGATCAATAAAACATTTGAGGAGCAGGATCAGAAACCACCTAGATAGTTTGAAAACAATTTGTTGTCAGCATTCGTAGCTCAGTAGATCAGAAGATCCATTATTGGTTAGTAACATCAGGGCCTATCCAGGGCCTAACCAGAGTTGTTCATGGAGGAGCATGTGACCGAATGTAACCAATCATGCGACTTTCTGTCTAAATTTTAACTGATCTCATTTGTAAATATAAATTTCTGGTATCCCAGGTCTATAGGAGACATCATCGTGAGTCTAATTGTATCATATTTTCAAAGATTGACCAAGACTGGTCTGGTATGACAGGCTACTATTCTGCTGGAAAGAATAGCGCCGAAATACCCCGAGCATACAAATTTGCAAGAACTAGGCTTTATTTGGAGATACCAGCTTGGTTTGCGTATTGTTCAATTTAACCTATCAAACTATGAAAATGAATGATCGATGATTTACAAAATAAACAAGCTTCTGTGCTACTGTCCGATTAACTTCGCCAATATCGAAAAAAATAGTTTGTTCCAGAAAATGTTTATCGACGACTATTGACCCCATAACCTTCCCACCCTCTGCAAAACAATAAATAGTAAATATAATAAAAGCATAACTCGACTGATATGTGATCTAACGGCCAATTTACATCATAGATTACAATTAATTTCGTCAGTAATCCAATATATTTTGTAAAAGTCTCTCATTTCACTTTTCAAACATACTCAATATATTATATAATTGATTTCATTGCATCTATTTTTATTTACACAAAACTAGCCACCTGATGTTACATATGTTTCTCAGTTGGTCAGCTGAAAGAACGGAGCTCATTTAAGCAAAGATAACATTAAGGTATGGAAGCTACACCATACAATAATTTTGAAGCTTACTCAGTAATATAATCACATTTTGGCAAGATATAGTCAAATTATAAACGCATTGGCATGGCATGACTTCAGTCTTGTGTAGGTAGAAAAAAGACAGTATCACCTCCTCTGATTCATAGAAAGGGCAAATTAACTAAGGTCGTATAAAAAATTCTGATGAAATTCGTATTATTGTGACATTATGCGCATCATTCTCGCGTCAAGAAAAAAGATAAAGTTGTCCGGGTCTTGTCTTTCGGCCATTTACGGATGTGATCAGCACGGCTTTCAGAATTTCTTATGTCATATCGATGTTCAGACATTTTCTTGACAAAATAAAGTTATCAAAGTGTGTCCAAAATCTATATTGTCCTTTTATAGGAACTGATCGTCTCAGTACCAAAGAAAGATACATGTAGCTTTGACGAAATCAAACGATGTACAGAATTACCCTGGTTACAAATACGAAAGTGGCCGAGTCTTTTCTATTTGTACGGTTATTTAAAGCAACGCACGACCTGTCCGCATGGCCTAGTGGTTAGCATGTCTGGCTAAGAAACCAGACAACCTGGATCGATTCCCGGTTGCGCGCTTATTTTCAGTGATTTTTTCCCTTTTTTAGCGTTTTAATGTTAAACTGCTTCAAACTAGTAAAACGGCATCATCAAAACGACCGTAATGGTAATTCCGGAACTTTTTATATTAACTTATGCATGAAACCTGTGAGGTGGGGCTAAATTTGGCCCTCCTGAAAGAGAATTAGTTCGGTACATGTAACCCCATATTTTTATTCTTTTTCTGAAAGGTAATATAATAGTCTATGAAATAAAAATAAATTCTCAACATTTTCAACATCAGATATTTTAATATATGATTTATTCTAAAAGCAAATTCCAATTTTCGACGAATTGCCAAAATATATCATGCAGTATCTTGTCAAAACTTGGAATATCAAATAAAAAGTGCGCATTTTCTAAAAGGTTTGTGGTCATGGGCAATAATTTAAGTTAATAGAAAGAAGCTGGCTAAAGATTACAACAATTTTAGCTCGATATTTAGGACTAGTGTTATACGTTCATCTGTTTAGAATATTGGTCAAATACTGAAAACTTCCAGATGAGATTATGAACAAATAGCACGGTGACATATCATTTTTGTATTTTAAAAATGAGTAGAATATGCATAAATAAACTTATGCAAGTATTGAACAGATTTCAACATGGGAAGTATTTAGTAGCATATGTCCTTAATTTGCATCAGATTGGACCGACTGTTTTGCATTCTGATGGTATTCCTAAAATGTCTTGCATCAACTTAGACTGGCCCCCAGTCTTGAAACATTGAAATCTTCACAATTGATTGGTACCCATAAGTAGACTGTTCCCATTCCTGATACATTGATAGGATGTATCAGAAAATCTTCAAACTCTTAGTAAATCATGGCTGCCCGAAGATACAGTTTCAATGAGTATTTTAAGAAATTACACGTATATTGACGTAATATAAGTATGAATTTAAAGATTTTTTTTCGTGGCCATTTGCTCGAGGTAAACTTTTATGTTCTAAGAATGTCTGGTCATGTCACCAGTTGACTTTAAACCATCTCCTCATAAATTTCTTCAAGTTGGTGGATTTTTACCAAAGTTTACAGGAATGACCCTTGGATGGTATTTTAAGTTGTTCAAAGAGTTTTATTTCATGCATATTTATTATTGCCATGGCAACCAAAAGGAAAAACTTTAAAAAATATTCCTGTCAAAACTTTATTGACCCATTTGAAAATAACTTGGCATAAATGATGCTTTCTTGACCTCTATCAAGATTGTTTGAATTACGTTGGTCCATTGAAAAAACAAAATGGCTGCCAGTGTACGGGCAAGTATGTCCTATATGTATAGACAAAACAAAATACAATTTTTCCTTTCTATTAAGTCTTGGGCAACAGTTTATTTCCCAAGGTTTCTCAAGCGAAACCACTCTTGTAAACCATGGCTTTATTATCTTTACCAAGAACTCTGGTGAGAAAAGAATAGAATAAAGATATGGTGCGTAGGGCTGGTAGGATGCCCAGGGTGGTGTCATCTAAATTGAACAAACGTCTAGCACATCTTACCATATGAAGAGCCGCATAACAAACTAACTTATCCCACCTATATGACCTCTTCCAGGCTCGAAAATTAATTCTCCAGATATTGCAGTGAAGGCATTGTGTAGCGGCATGAATTGCCATTTCAAGACTGAGTGTTAACTTGTCAATCTCTTTGAGATTGAGTCTGCTTTAGAAATTAGTCAAACTTCAAACCTATAAATGCTCTATAAATCAAGCTTTTATAATTGCGGGCAACAGCCAGAACGCTTTATTTAAAGCATGTACGCGTGCACTACAGTCCGTTTAGTAATTTAAAGGAAAGCAAAAACAACAATACGATACGAAACATAAAAAAATAAACAAACTTTGAGTTACATGTACTATTTGTATTTGTCGTATATTGCGCAAACGCCTTTTGAAGACGCCCATAGTGTTTCTCTCTTCCTCGCGGTGCCACGGGGTTGTCTGCAGTTTGTGATTGTGGTATTTCCTGATCATACCGTCTTACTATTTTTCATCCAGCAGCTATAGCTCTGGAGAGTACATGCATCTGCATTTGCGAAGACTCGCCTGAATTTTCGCCAATTTTTCGTTGCTCGATAATGCAATAAGTACCAATTTAGAGATAGAGCCTTTTCGAACACTTTTGTCATGCATTAATTCCATGCACAACTCCACTGAGCAAGAAAGTTCAACTGTCATTGAAACTTTTATAGATATAGAGGAATAAATTATTGAATTTATTAAACGAGCTGCGGAAAAGAGATAAAATGCGAGGCTTGCCGAGTATTTTATCTCTTTCGAAAATGCGAGGCTTGCCGAGCATTTTATCTCTTTTTCGCAACGATTTTAATAAATTCAATAATACAAGAGCATGAATGTTAGATTCTATTTATCACATGGTATTAAAATTAATTAAAAATCGCATTTTGGCGTGAAAACGTCAAGATTTTGTCATCTTTTACGCAACGTTATAATGGACGTCATAACGTTTCCCGAAAATCTGTAAACCACTAGTGGTTTATCGATTTTATTGCATAGCGCTTTGTCACTCCCAGACGCGACGTCATGTGATAAATGCGGAATAACACAGATCTATTTTGTTTTATAACTCTCAGATGTTGTATTATATCCTGCTAATAAATGTTTAAATACCGACATTTTTTTGCATTTTCACATTTATGAATAGGATCAATAGGAAAAGGTTGAGCACGAAAACAGATATATATTTTCGGGACCTGGCCTGAAATGTTTGCATTCGAATAGGCGGAAAATCCTCAGGAAACAGTTTCAGTTCGTCGTCATGTCGACTTTGACATGCCCTGATACGCATTTTGATGTATAGTTTGGGGAGTATAGCACTGTGCTGGAGTAAGCAAACTACCTGTTTATCAATATGTGACGTTCCTTGAAGAGAAGCGTTAATGGCTTAAAAGCAAAATAAGCCCAAAGTAAAAATTTGGCCAGCGAATTATGTAAAGGAGACATAGAAAGCAAACAAAACATTTTGAAATTACTCCAGAATTAAGACAGTGATGAGAGAAAAACAATGCTGAAAACCCTATCAAAAAATCAATATGATTTTTTTTATTTTTAATTAGGTGTAAATCTGCAAAAGACATATATGATGACGTCGTTTGAGTCATTTTAAATATAAGTTAAATATTTTTTAATTATTCTAATATTATTTGATAGTTTATATGCTTAAAATGATTAAATAGTTGTTTGTTGTTTGTTTGTTTTGTTGCTTTACGTCCCAAGTCAACAGCTATGGTCATGGCGGGACGGTAAGTTCACCTAACCACACCTTTTTTCCTGAGCAAGCTTGAACAAGCAGTTAACCAGTGCTTCGTGCACATACTTTGGCTTGTAACTGACAACAACCCTTCTTGAATGATTCAGTGGAAGGGAGACGCATGACCGTATAAATTATGGCATGATCAATCTCCACGAAAGTATGGGACCGGAATTGATTAACAGAAGCAGTGACACTTATAAAATTATGATTGCACTGTTGTTAATTGCTTAGAAACTACTCTACATAAAAATAGCATTTGGAATAATCAAGTCTAAAACAATTAAGTAGATAGAGCTAACTTGCTTAATTTTAAAATTTGCTTATCTTTTTCAGTAATATGTTTCTCTCACCTTTGTTTGTTTTAATTATGAAGGGGATAATTTGTATTTGTCAGTTACTTTAATGTCGACCACTATGACGACTAGCGACTATGGATACTGTCTGTTTGGCTAGACTGCACTTTACCAGTCTCTACTGACTTTGGATAAGTTGTATAGGTGGGTTTGCATCTAAATATGCTTATATTGTACATGTAGTCCTATATGCTTTTGGCATACTTATTTACAAAGCTACAGGAATGTGGGAGCAGTAGACACCATTATTTGTAAAGTGTTGGAACTAATTTTAAACAGAGACCGGTAAAGTGCGGTTGACCCGTCTGTTTTAAGGCGGTGACTGTTTTGTTCAATCGGAACTGCATCGGCCAATTCCGCGAAATTCCGTGGAATCAGACCACGGATGAACTCCGGATGTAAATCGAGGATTCAATTTGATAACGCGGGTGATGACGTGACGCTGACGTTATATTACGTGACGCTGACGTCACAGAAACCATGTTAACACAATAACAAGTGTGATTACAGCAAAACAAACGATATAAATGAAGTTCACGTTTTTCAATAAAAAATCGCTATAGAGATATTTTATTGAAAAATACATAAACTTTATTTATTCTGCTGATAAAACTTTTCGGATAATAAGAATAATCAATTTTAATAGAGCTGAACCCACATGCTACAGAACAAATTTTCCATTCGCCAGTTCCAGCTAACAAAATGGAGCTTTTTGGTATACACCTGAGGCATGATTCGATTCTCGATTGTGAAGGACTTTCATGAATGTGTTTGGTTGTTTGTTGCTAGTCATGCCTTCTTTGTGTGTATGGGGTGCTATTTATGCGTTTTATTGTGATGTAGTTTAGCAAAATTCAGCTAGTATACCTTGAAAATATTAACCTGATCCTGGCCTTTATCATTAACATAATTTCACAGCCGATTGAGCTTCTAAATATATCTTCGGCGTTCATCGTATAACTAATACGGAAATGTACGTGGTACTTTTTAACACAATAGATATATATACCGCTATAATGCTCCATTGGCTATCAGTTGCCTGCGTGGCTCAGTGGGTAGGACACGTGAATATTGCAAACTTATATTTTTAAGCTCTGCGTTGTTAGTTCGAATCCTGACCACGACATTTATTATTGTAACTATTGAAAAGACTATTGTTTTTATTTTTATTTAATTTTCTCCTTATGCAATATCGTTTCTCTATTTCAATAAATTTGATCTCTTTTGGTGACACCAACATTCTCTCGTCGGATCCGTAACACTGTACTTCAACTATCGCCTGTCATCTCTTCAGTCTTTAAAATATGAACTGCGACATGAGTTTTCCAACAATGTGGCATTTTGACACGAATAGGCACAGGTGAGCCTGTGCACCCTCCTTTTAAGAATTGAAACTAAATGCTGTTCATTCAGTAGCTTACCAGCCATAGAATATTCAAGTGACTAGCAAAGGCTATGATCAGACTGTGCGTACGCGCATGTTGGTCTGAGCCCTTGCTTGTTGACATACCACATTGTTGGAAATCTCATGTCGTGGCTCATATATGGACCGCCTTGCTGCTCTTAAGAGAAATGCTTCGACTGCTATAACTGATTTATTTTGCTTTGGAGCCTAGAGCACGGGTGTAGACCTTTATTCGCAAACTAAATTCTAACTCCGAGCATCAAGAAGTTGTCAGTGAGCTTACATGTTTTGTCTGTATGTGCACGTCTTTGACATGAAAACAAAGACAAATGAAATAAAAAAAGTTGGGCCGACCAGGATTTGAACCCACAATTTACGTATCTGGAACTATTCTGACTAACCACACGACTACCATGGAAAGTACAACTTCGCTGAGTTATCAACGGATCTCCTCGCCATTGTACCAAGACGTTTATTTCCGTAATTGCTCGATTCATACCGATTGCACACGATCCATCACGAAAAACTATATATTCAGTGTTTATACCATAATAATTTATTCATGCATAAAGGTCAGGGTCAGGTTAATTTTGTAGAGGTATAGTTACATGTAAGGAGATGTCCTTTGAAGCAATTGGTGACGACGCACGATGGACGACGGACGACGGACATCAAACGATCACAATAGCTCACCATGAGCCAATGGCTCAGGTGAGCTAAAAATCCTTCCAGAAGATCACAAGCCATGTGAAGACATATAATGATCGTGAGGGACAAATTTTCTATCCCATCCTCACAAATATAAAATCGAATTTTTCTTTCACCATTAACTGCTGCATTTTTGGCACCTGTAAAATGCATTTAAGTCCCAGTGGCTTTGGCTATGTCCGTTCTAGGGCGGTGGATCTGTTGTTGTTTATTCGTTGATGATTTTTACTCCCATTGTGGGATTCTGTGATTGTTCTATGTTTTGTTGTGCGTAAGTTTGTGTCCACTCTAGTTTTGCAATCATCTCAATAGGGAAGAGAGAGCTGGTTGCTTTTCTATGTTTGCTATCCTGGTGTTCTGTGATTGTTGTGTGGCTCTTCTTCATGATGCCGTGGGTTTGTCTGTAGTTTGTGATTGTGGTACTTCCTGATTTTACTCACTTACTTTTTTATATCTAAAATCCTTTTTGAAGCCGTTGAGATACGACATGACGTGATGACGTCACTTTTACGTACAAATGACGTCACTTGTCTATCTACGGGTGGCTGCTCATTCTTTATCCTTCCCACAGGTTGGTACGGGATATGTGAGATCGAATTTTCTTTTATAGGTGTAAACAATTGAAACTTAAACTGATGTGCAAGAAAATACCATTCACGTTACTCATATTTTATTTGGTATTACAATATTTTGATAATGATACCAAAAACCGTCTGATTCAATCGGACATCAACGTATTTCATATTAACCATGTTGCTTTTGGAAATAATTTGAGACAAGGTATCATTTTATTTTAATCAGGTTATTATGCAAATATCATATCCTGTTTATCTGTTCCTCCATATCACCAGGCTCTGCATTGTTTCATAAAATGAGTGGAATCTTAAGGAACAGAGCGACAATTTAAAAAAAAAAAACTACTTTCGACCTCAGTGTATTAATAAACTTTACATACGTTGAATTGTCCCAAATTATCATTAGAAAGGGTAACATTGAACCAATTTATCACGATTACAAGATTGCATGTGTCTGACATTTGAGTATTATGGCGAACACCATGGTATTATTCATATCCGTTATTCATTTACGCAATGGTATGACTGTCCTTTGGATGAAGTATGTGTAATTGGCTGGCAAGTACTTTTTACACGATCCGTTAGCTAATATAATTATGGGGTAGTTATATAAACTGTACCCTTCAAAAAATAAGTATATTGTGATTCTATAAACCGCAACAAAATGACTATCATAACCAATTAAAATATAAATTGCCTCTCAAATATAAATTGATCTCAAAATGGGACACCATATGCAAAGGATCATTGAAACTTGCTATAGGTAAATGCCTATGGTTTTCAGTAAAAATAAAGGTTTGTCAATCGTCCCTTTCTTCACTGTGAAGCTACCCTGACCTGAGTATTTATGGCAGTGAAATCCATTTTCTATATATATGTATATAGATGTAAAATTTTAGGTAGAACAATCAGTTTTATATTAAAATATATAGAAATCAGAAAACATTTTTTAAAATATCATTCCCCCCGTGTGTCAGCACAAGCTTTAGCCTGTATATGTGTTACCATTTTTTACATATTGTATGGAAGTGACTTGCTTGCACAAGGGGGGGGGGGGGGGGTATGTTCAGCAGCCCAAAAACCCGGGCCTAAAAATAAAATGCCTTTTCTACCAAATAAGAAATGAATGACAGTAATGAAGTTCTCTAGAACCAACCTCCTAAATCGCTTTGTATTCTGTGCTAGTTTAATATAACAGACATAAAGATTTAAAGTATAATGAGCAAGGTTTATGCATTTTTTCATAAGAAAAAATCTCACTGTTATTTAATGAGAGATTTTTTGCAAATGTCCTGTACTTATCTATTTGCATGCTAGAGAATTGTTCATGTTTTTATTTTCGTCTGTCGACTTTCTTCAAAATTGACCATCAGAGTGTCAAACAGTTTGGATCCAGATCAAAACCAACATTCTGTTGGTCTTCATCTGGGTTCAAACTGTTTGCAAAAGGCTATTGGTAGACGACAAAATTCTCTGCTGGCATGCAAAGAGTTATATAACAGATAAATACTTTAGTGCTCAAGATATTGTCTCGTATAGGTAGCTTTCAACTTGGATATATATGTATATATATAATATGTATACCATAAACACTCCGGCACTTTACATCCATTCCACCAAAATTGATACAATTAGAAAATGGAAATGGTGAAAAATGAACTTGTCTTGATAAGCATGCATTTGATGTCAGGGAAATTTCTATAACCTCTACAATCACATGTAAAAATATGACCCACACCATTTGTATCGTTGATGAGTAACAGAAGTTCAAAAATGAAACCTGTTTGTGAGAGTTATGGAGCATATGGCATGGTTAGTTAGATTTGCATATGCAATGCTATGATTATCTTGATACTATGCAGTCAAACTAATGTTTGATCATATAAAACAAGGAATCAAGGTACTAACGAGCTAGATATCATTTTATTAGGATCAGCGGTGTTGCAAATAACTTAACATTGAAATCATCATCAGTTTGTGAATAAATGAAACTGCATAGACCATGGCATATCTTATTTATTGTTTCATCGAGTGCTTATCAAAAGAAAAATTTGATTATCATATTGGCTAGTGGTAAGACATGGTACTTAAAAACACTTTATCTGATGTTTCAAAATTGAAACCTTTGCAAGTTATTAACATTTCACATTTGTTACGGAAAATAGATGCAAAGTTGTTTTTTTCTTTAACCATCATTTAAAAAGTGCCTTTTAAAACATGGGTGTAATAAAACACCAAAAGAAACTTGTATATGATCTCTATGAATATTTAAAGCAAAAAATAATAAAATACAAAAATTAGCATACTTATGGGGCGGAATCCCTTTCCCAATAACAAAAACACACTCAACAGTGTCAACATTGCAAGAAATAGTATATAGAGATGACTCAGTGTTAATTAATCTACATGAATCATGCTTTACCAACATCAATTATGATATTTAGGTATGTTTCACCACCAATTTTAGTTTATCTGAATCAAGTGGCCAGAATTTGTCTTTGTTATGGAACATATACACATGTGTAAAAAACTGTACTTGCAAAGTTAACTCTTAAGCTTCATAAAAAGAATAAAAACTATATATGCTGGGCTTTTATAAAGCCATATATCAAAAATGATGATTAATAAGCATTTTAACTTTCTGTTCAAGCCTGTAACTTCTCATTGTTCAGCCTACTGCTATGAACTCTTCCAAACTATATGAATATTAGCCATAAAACGCTGCAAAATAAATCCAAATAGTAATATTAAGTCATTGCATTAACTGGTTATTGGCGATTGAACATATTTAAAACATATTTTAACAAAAAGTGGAAATAACTAACAGATTTTCATAGCTATATGTTCCGTAACACAGTATCAATGTTCCATAACATCTTTGGGCATCCTTTGTAAATCCATCATTGTAAATATGTTTCTGATAATAATATGTTATAATTGTCTAGATAGTAAGTTAAAGGTACTAGGTTTGATTTAGCCATGAACATTTGTATATTACATGGAAATGCGTGATCACTATAAACATAAAAATCTATGCTTCCATAACAAGTTTCCAACGATTTTAAATGTGGTTAGATTAAATCAGTGTCCAGGATGCACCTTATATCAAATTCATTATATTTATACCATTTAAACATGATTGGAGGAAATGCTCTCCATGCTTCATCAAATAAGAATGACAAACATCATGGCATTAGAAAAGCTCTATAAGCCGTAACGGACTGAATGTCGGCAGATTGCAATGTTTCTTCTCTGATATTCCCTGCAAATACATATGTATTTTCATAACTTGTATATAAAGCGATTAAATATCCACAAAAAGAAAAATTATCTGTCAATGTTGCTTTTGGAGTAAATTGACGAGACAGGTGTATTTAAGTACATATTTCAAAGCAAAATTTCAAAATGTATCATGCCTTTTATCCTGCTAGCATAAGTTTATTTACGAAGATGCAATTAAAATGGTGCATCAAAGTATCATTATCATGAAATGTACTCATTTTTATCCTTATAATTGGCATTTAAAGCCATGTTATGGAAAATAGATGATATGGAGGCATAGCGACATGGGGACATTTAACTTACCACAAACTATACACAATTGATTTTAATTGTTATCCATTTTTATTTATTTAAAAAAAACACCATACAAAGAAATATGGCCGTTATCTTCATTCAGAGGTGCTTATTTTCTAAATATAAGCGTTACGGAAGCATATATTTTGAAACGTGACATTTTGTTTATTGCCCTGTTTGCAATGTTTTTGAGCAACAGTGAATAGCAAGCTATCTCCGTTTATTATATTTTAATCTTTAATCATTTTCAAGTTTATTCGGCAGCATCACGTACCTGTAGATGAAATATATATGTTTTCAGTACCCCATTTAAAAGTAGTTACGGCTACATAGGCATATTTGGAGACACATACATTTCTGATGATTATAACTAATGTAAACCTTATGACCCCATTATAAGGCTGTTTCTGGAATTCTTTTGAAAGGAACAAAAAGGATTTTGGGGGAAACATGAGACGCCTTTTAGATTCACTAAATAAATGTACCAACTATCTTCAGAAATTGCTTGGCGACATTGCAATTTTGGCTATTTGCAAATATTGGTCAAAACATATTTTTAAAACAAATACATTGATGTTGTTCATTTTTTTTTAAATTACCAACCAATGCTTTGAGAATGTGGAATAGTATGATTTGTAGAGCATTCAAATATATTAAAGCAGGAATAAGAATGGAAGTAATGGAGACATGGTATTTTCAAATATGAGTCAATATTGGTGGAATGGCTGTTTAAATACATTTCGACAATATATGCCCTTTAAACAAAGCAAAAGTAATATTCAAAGGATCTAGTTAGAAACAGTTTTACTTTCCAATGCTAAATGGGAAATTTTCATTCCTTCAAAAGTATTTATTTCTTTTGTTTAGCTTTCAGTTTTGTATTATTTACGGTACATGTAGTCGAAAATGTACTGGTAACTTCTAAATTATCTCCCCAAAATCATTTTATTACAAAACATATTTTGTTTTAACCATGTCTACCAAATACATCAAGAAAACGTGCAGAAATCACTTTTAAAGCACTTTTTATTGTCATGCAATTTCAGACCCCCCTTCCCGAAAGTTTCTACCCGCCATAACTCTCGAATGCATAGGAATTTTAAAAACATTTTGCTAGCTGGCTCTTGCCATTAGATTCATATGCATCATATTCAATAGCGCTTTCTCAAATGTTAATGATTTGACCTTCAAGGACTTTAGTAAACTCTTTTTTAAATACCTAAGTATAGTATTATTCGAACGTTATATATCGTTTTTATTTCTCTTTCTTGCAATGTTATTGGGACGTAAAATAAGTTGCCAATTTTACGTCATTCAAACGCCCAGAAGAACGTTTTGGTAAGTTTAATTAATGACGTTTTGGATTTTTTTTTTTCAAAACGTAAGTTGGTTATGCTAGGTTTACACTATGTTCCCGGCAGCCACGGCAGTCACGGTAGCCAGAAACGTAGCTCGCCGTGGTGTTTTTAGTCATTTTTGTCTTTGTGTTCAAGTTCTGTTAAGTCTCGCTACGTTTTCTCACGGTCTGTCAAGGTCTGCCGTGCCAGAGGCTCGCCGGCGCGCTACGGTCTGTCACGGATGGTGCTACGTTTACTTCCGGCCTGCTACGTTCTGTTGGGACCTCTCACGTTTTGTTACGTTGCGATCAAGTTCTGCTACGTCTATCAAGTTCTGTCAAGGTTTCTACGATGAAACGTGGGCGATGAGTGGTGTTTGAGCCCCTATATGACCACGGTATAAAGAGGAGGTCCACAAATCTGCTGTAATCGTTATATTATGCACCCTTGATCGAAAACATCATTACATGTAAGGGCAATGAAGAAGCCGATTTCGTATTTATATAATTGCTATAGGAGCGTACATCTAGCCTTTAAGACAGAAAGGAGGCCACCAGCAGCTGTATAGAAGAATGATCGTCTAGCAGGAAGGATAAAGACGGATGCAAAGTGCATGCGGGCATGGTTTTCGGAAGAACGAATGCAACAATTGGGATATTTCTCACTTTATTAAAGCAAGAGAGCTTCGCATCGAAGATGTTAACGCATTTCCGGCCTCTAAAGCTCTTCGAAACTGTTCGATGAGAGTCTTGAAACAATAACACCAGCCATTTGTATCAGCATTAACCCTTTGTACTCTAGTGACTCATTTATGAGTATTTTTTTTAAAAAAACACAGAAGATTCTAATGAAATGGCGCACAATGCAGCATTTTATCAATGTCTACACTGACTGATCTGCAGAGAAAAAAATGCAATATTCTGCCACGTGAAAGTATAACCTATGACACCTCCATAATACAATGAAACTACCCAAGTCCATTCAGTAATGATTATTTACTCCTCAGATGCATCTATCTGAGATCCTTAGACTCCATGTTCAGGTTCGAGCTGTGGGATCGGGTTAGGACAACGTGGCAGACCGCAACAGAACTTGATAGACCTTGGGTTGCCGTCTCGTAACAAGCCGTCCTGCTACGGACATACTCAAAGTTGTGTTAAGGTCTGTTACGTTCCGTCACGTTTTGTTGCGTTCTCCCCGTTCTACTACGGCACATTTAAGTAGGTCAATCCCGCCGTGGCTGCCGTGGCAAATTTTTTGACTGTTTAAAAATCTGTCCCGGCGATCACGGCAACCACGGCGAGCTACGTTTGTCGACCCCGTTCCCCTACGTTGTGTTACGGTCACCCCGTTTCGTCCACGGTGGCCGAAATCGTGACTGCCGTGGCCGCCGGGGACATAGTGTAAACGTAGCATAACCTGGGTATGCACCCACTTTTGATGCCTTAGTTTAACCCCTTATGTCGAACTTTCCGTTCATGTTTTAATTTTGTTGAGATGATCTACAATGTATTATAATGATCTTTGCGGTAGCAAATTGAGCAAGCACTGACGAGAAGTCAGGCATTAAATGTTGCTTATAAAGAGTTCAATCATGTTCTTAATGCATTGTCATTCGCCAGGTCCAAAGGAAGATCTTAAAACCCGAGGGTGAAGCCCGAGGTTTGTCATCTCTCCCTAGGAACCTGGATAACGTCCATGTATTAAACCGTCATGTATGATTGCTATTATTGCATAAATTAACGAAATATTATTAATAATTGCAATAAGTATGGGCTGGACGTTTTCAGCATTAAGGCACAATGCGCTGTGCTGTAGTCCCACACTAACCCTTTGACACATTTTGTTGTTTATGATTTGTAACCTAAAGTACTGCTGAAGAGTCGAACTTGTGAATGAATGAACGCTGGACATCGTTTCATACAACTCATTTAATTGACGCCGTTTGAAGAATTGTTTTTGATATAATAGTTTGCAGAAATTATTTATCAAATAAATTTAACACGTGAATCCTACATGTATTTTAGATATCATGTGACTTTTAACTTGGCTACACAATCTGCACGGTCTTAGCAGTTATGTTGTATATACATTATTGTTCATATACATGTATATCAGCTACACAATCGCTGTTTGGTGCATAGTAGTATTGTCTATCCTTGGCAGAATGGTGACGAGCTGGCCGTTGTGAGGTAAAACGATCCACGTTTACTCGTATCGGTGGTATACCCCATTGTTGTACAGCTAGTGCCACAAGAGCTGCATTTGTCGGCTTTGAAATCAGAGTAGCTGGAACATGGGTATGCTTCAAACTGACAAGCAGAATTGATGGATTCCGTAAATAATTTAAAGACTCTCAGATGGCTGCAACCAATACTGTCAGTTAATGCTGAAAATATAATTGAAGCAGTACATTCGACTGTGTTACTTATCACATTGCGGAGCAATGAAGGCTCATGCCTAGACATGCGCGGATCCAGAGAGGGGATAAGGGGTCAGGACCTCCCTCCCTGAAAATCACAAACTTATAGGGTTTCCTAGTAATACTGGTCCGAATCCCCTGAAAATCACAAAGCTACATGTACCAAGCCAGCATTCAGAGTGGGTCATTTTCGTCATCAGAGTTGGACCCCCTCTGGCAAAACTTTCTGGATCCGCGCATGCCTAAAGCCTTTGTTGCTCGTATACCCAATGAATGGATATAGATAAAGGCTCAGATCAACATTTAGACCTATAGTTCGGCTGTATACATGTCAGTATGAGCGTTTGAATGAAGCGTGTGTACATATATTCGATAAGCACCAAGAACCTCAATATAAGTCACTTGTTAGACTGGCCCCCGTCTAACGGTTAATTTTATCATGTTCCAAAAAAAAATATACATTTTTTTATTCTAAAAGTGTCTACCTATCTGCTTGGGCTTGAGCCAAGAAGGGAGATTATATCAGGAGAATTTTTTGTCCAGTAGCAGTAGTTTTCCTTCAACTCAGTGCCTGAGGTCGGGCCAGTCACTTGTAAGCCATGCGCGGATCCAAAGGGAGCGACAGGGGGTCCAACCCCCCCCCCCTGAAAAATCACAAAATATTGTGTTTCTTAGCAATACTGGTCCGGACCCTTGACAATCACAAAGCTACCAAGCCAGCAGTCAATGTTGAGTCATCATCAGCACACCAGTGAAACGCCATGTCAATGGCGTTTCGCTTGAGGGCCGATGATGGTCTGCTTATAGTGGTATTTGGATCCTCCTACACCTCAACAGCTAAAAAAACTTGATAAAGTTGGACCCACTCCGACGAAACATTCTGGATCCGCAAATGTAGGCAAAACAACTGTTTCCATTGTTTACGAACCTTGAGCATCCACAAGTTCTGCTGGCTGGTCGTTATGGTCATTTTTGTCGTGTTTTCTATACTATTGATAGCTATACTTTATATAAAGTAAAATCAGGGTTTTAAGATTCGAAATAGTCTCTATAGCTGAGAATACGGATGCGATCTTTTAGGAGCATGGGCGTCTGACATGTACAGAAAACCAAATATTGGTCACAGATAATTAAGAGAGATAATAATTTATTTTTGGGCACTTGGAAATTCGCAGACCGCTGCTCACTGTATGTGTAGGATGGCATTATTTTGGTCAAAACTTATAATTGTTTATAAGCATGACATTGCCATTGCAAAGACTTAACAGTTCAACAATGCATTCGACGTATAGCTTCCTTTTTTCTCTTGACTTACGGTTGATTTATACATGTTTGGAAAGAAAAGGAAATTTCCCGGGAAATTCCATACACTCTTACTCTGTTTGAAAGAAAAACTCGAATGTGAAACGGTATTGATGAGGAAAATTTAGACTTATTTTTCAAAGATTTTTTAATTACACAGGAGATAATTGTTTGAGAGTTTATAGCAGCATCACTATGCATGCCAAAGATCAATGTTCGAATCTCGCAGTTTTATCTCTTTTCCTTGTTTAATAAATGCAATACAACACAATCATTCATATTATATCCTCAATGTAGCAAATCTTATGAGCCACTTTACAAGAAAATAGGAACGACAAATGTTTCTACACTATGACAAAAACTTCATGAACAAAGAGACAAAAAGGAGCTGTAAAGGGTTGATTAACATACATATATAACTAATAGCTACCTTCGAAGTTTCCATTGATGAAATATAAGAAATTCTTTGTAATTTTAAAATCGCAGCCAGGTTGATCCTTTCCACCATTAGGATAAAAGTCGACATCACCAATTGCCTGTTGCAAGCCAAAACCTTGAAAGAATTTCAAATATCGTGTACTGTTGATTCAAAGATAGATGAGAATCGTTGTTAACAAACATATAAACTAATCCAGGTAATGGGTAATTTTTACAGGTATACACTATTTGAGCCGCGGCGTGAGATTTCCAACAGTTTGGCATTTTGGCAATTGTAGACTTGAATGAGCCTCTGCAGCCTTCTGTTAAGCTTAGAAACTCCAAATGGTATTCAGTCAGTAGCTTAACAATCATTTAATACTCAAGCGACTAGCAAAGGCTCTGATCAGACTGCGCGTATGCGCAGGCTGATCTGATGCTTTGCTGGTCGCACATACCACATTGTTGGAAATCTCATGCACTGGCTCATTTACTGCAGTATAATACCCTAATTTACCTGTTTCTATGAAATATAGCATAAGTCTATTATCATGCATCTTTGAAACATCTGTACCAATTTATATGTGTATACAAATGCTACTAATATGTATGGAATAAACTAGTGTAAATGGGAAAACCCTAAACGGGTAATTTTACAAACATTGAAGACCCAGATGAATTGCAACACGATGTGACATTTCAACAGGGTCTACACTGTTTGTTAAAGTAAAACAGATATTCAGACAAAAACACAGTATGTTTTAAAGTATAACCTTACACCTCTAGATTTGTGCAATGGGATACATGTATCCCACAGTTTATTGTATCAAATCAGAAGGAAGATTTTATTAGTATATAAAGGGTCAAAGGCGACTAATAAACGTGAGGCTGTGTGTCATCATAATCGGTATGATTTCAACTGGACATTCAATATCCATGTATCTCTAACTGTTTTGTTTTCAATAATCTATGTTATACTATCTATTTGCTACTCATTAATTCTTTTCATTATAAATACCGGTAAACATGTAATATGGCAAACAGTTAGGATCCAGATGAAATACCGCATACCGTGGCATTTCATCAGGGTCTGCACTGTTTGCTAAGCCTTGATAAAACAGTCTTCGTGGAAAGAAAGTACATCATGTTATTGAACCTTTGACTGGCAATCCCATAGAATTTGAGTGACAATCCCATACATATTGTTTCAATTGATCAATCATTGCATTGGATAGAGCACCCATGCACGGTTCAGAGGAGACAATTTATTTAGTTGATGAGGGTTGGGAGAATCGAAATATCACTATAAGCGGGCCATCATCGGCCCGCCATTCGCTGGCGTGCCGATGATTGCCCAACATTGAATGCTGGCTCGGTAGCTTTGTGGTTTTAGGGGAACCGGACCAGTATTGCAAAGAAACCCTATACTTTTGTGATTTTCCAGGGGGTACGGACCCCCCGTCCCCCCTCTGGAACCGTGCATGGTAGCAAAAATGGTGATTATGATCATACTAATGGTATTCAAATGTTTTTATTATTATTATTTCTGATAAATTAAAGATGCCCATTTTAACAGATAACGCGCATTTATTGACTATATGATCACACCTAAACTTATCTTATCATGATGCATAGCAATCATTTCTGCACTTTTGAAAACTGTTTTTCATTGTTTTCGAGTCTAATGAACAAAGATAACCCATTCTAATGCACTTGCTTTTGTAACGCGACTTCTTATTGGATAAGGTCAGCATTTTGCGACAGTATATCCCCGCGATATAGCGCAGGAAACATTTTAACGTCATTAATGCGTCACCATTGGTTAGATGACATGCAGCATTATACGGCTTGCAACTCTTCAATTTGAGACGAAACTGCAGAAGTGCATTAGAGTGGGGATAATCGTATCCAAAAGTTTCATTTGGGGAGGTATAATGTCGGATACACGTTCGGAAATCACGTTTTATGACTCCGATCGTGCGTCGCAGTAAAACTAAATTCTGACGAAATCAAAATATTCAATACAGTTATCATCTAACTTAAAAATGCTTAAAATATACAAAAGGGTGGAATTGTGGTTCTATGGTGATAATTTATGGTTAACTGAAAAGTCACATAAAGTTCAAAACCCACAATTATTCAAAGTGCGTTAGAAGGCAAATATCAGGAATCGATAAAATCAAGTACCACACCTGACCCAGGACACCACACGGGAAAGTGTCAAAACACAAGAGAACATCACATACAAGAGAGCCAAGAGGTTAGCCCTTTCCTATCAGGTGACGACAAGGCTGCAATGAACAGACAAGAAACATGACAAACGCGAAACATAAATAACAAAAATGGCCCACAAAAAAAAAACGGTCAGTAAAAATATTTTTACATCAGGGCTTGAACTAGTTTTATGTTACCAGCCTCATCGTTTTAAGATGTGGATCAAGACAAACAGATGTTTGGTTCATATGAAGGATCCCTAACTTATCAACTTAAATTCCTTTGTTGATATTTCATACCTAAGTCAGTTATCGGCTCTCCATCGGTATGTATGACGTCGACAAAGAGAGCATCACTTGGGTCCAGACGAACTTTACTATTTTTGTTGGCAAAATAATGACCAGCAGGATCAAGACCTGAAATATCAAAAAAATACTTACATGTTTAAAGCTGCATAGTCTGTAACTTTTGATCTTCTAATTTTAAAAATAATGTTTTTATTTTTCAAGAACACAGTAAAATTACTCAAATTCAGGTAAACATTTTACCATTTTCGTAAATCTTAACAAGTTATCACTATCAAAACAACTGCATTTATGTTGAAATTCAACGGTCTAGAATTATTGGAGGGACGCAAATAATTACCAACAAGAGAAAAAAGCACCTTTTTGATAAGATAATTCACTTTTCCATGCAGTTTTCAGCTGTACTGAACATTTTTATAGTGAAAACATAGCTTAATTCTACTTTTACAAATGATTTAAAAAGAAAATAAAATTTTTCGAAAAATGTTCATAGTTACAGAGTATGCAGCTTTAAACAAAGCATTTCTCAGTAGTAAACTTCTAAGCTTATCATTTTAACCCCAATCAGAACTGCTGCGGCAATCTCAGTGGAATTCCTTGGAATCAGACCTCGGATGTATATAGAGGATCTACTTTGATAATGTGACGCTGACGTTACATAACGTGACGCTGACGACACAGCAAGCATGCCAACACCATAACAAGTTTGATTGCAGTAAAACAAACGGATATAAATGAAGTTATATTTTTTAAAAAAAAAATATCGCTAAAGCAATATTTTATCGAAAAATACATAAACTTCATTTATAATGCTGATTAAACTTTTTGGGTAATTAGAGACACGGATTTTAATAGGGCTGAACCCACATGCTTCAGAACTAATTTTCCCTACGCCAGTAGCTTTTTTGTACATAGTACAAGGCGTAATGCACCTTACGTACACCCCAGGCTTGATTCGATTCTCGAATTGTGCCAGACGTTCCCTATTACATTTAATCCATCAAGGCCAGCACTGGAAAGCAGTCTACCTTTTGTCTTATGTGAAATTTCTTTACCTGTATGGCTTATAATTTCCCTCACTAAATTGATTAGTTATCGTCGTTTCCAGTTAATTGAGAATATTTTAGTATATGTTGGTCTGATCCAACAGTTGAGCTGGTCTCTCCATATTTGGTCCGATTTCTCTCGAATTCCACTACATCCGTAGAACTTATAATTTTCGATGGTAAGCTTTTCCAAACTGAGATAGTTCTCATTACAAATGAGTGCAGCTTAATTGACTTCTTTGCATAGGTTTTGTTTAACTTCAAGCTATGACCTACTAGCTGACTATTTTCCGCGAAGGTTATAGCTGTATTCATGCCAATGTCATCAGTGTGAACACTTGTATAATATCAAATCTATTTATACAGTTGTTCAATGGTCCTAGATTAAACGTAATTAAGCGTTATTAATAGGTCAATCCATCCAAATCAGGAACCAAACGTGTAAATCTGCTTTGAACATTTTCAGGGTTTGTGTATACATGTGTATCTTATTTTTGGGGTAAAATAACAGGTTTCCATAGTCAAGGTGAGATCTGGCTAAAGATTTATAAAGTGTCAAAAACAGGACTTTCTCCATATAAGTAAATTTTCTCTTAGTAGAACCAATCATTCCATTTATGATTATAATATGCTCATCAAACAACTTTTATTCTTTACTAAGATACCAAGGTCACTCTCAGTGTCCTCTTTTAAAGTGCATGCAAGTTATGGGTATCAGTCATTCCGCATTCATATCCGAATTGACATTACCAACAGTGACCCTTTTACACTTCTTGAGGACATTAACTGTTTATTTCACCACTAGTAAGTATGTCAACTTGAAATATATTTTAGATTATAAGTATCTATCATGAGTGTGAGGGACGGATAGAAAAATTCTTCTGTAGGATCGCCGTTTGGCATCACGAGGCTTGCTGAGTGATGACAAACGGTGATCCTGATCGAGGGACGGATTTTCTATCCTATCCTCAAATGTATAATGTATACCTTTTCTTGCTCACCACTGTTTTCAAATTGATTAAAATTTATTTATTTTAAATAAGTTTCCAGGAGTCTCTGAATATGTTAAGATGCAATTTCACATGATGGCGTTACTAGATGTCCAGGCTAAGATAGCATGGGTAAGATAAGATTTTCTATTCCAGGGTAAAATTTCAAATATTCTTATCCGGTGTGCAAGAAATATATCTACGATGGCGGCCGACATCACCTTAAACATGTAATTGGATTTCAATCTTACTGGCTAGATAGCAAGCAGTCTCACATACAATTCAGCTTTGATCTTTGGTAACTAATTATAAAACACATTTTCATGAGGGCATGTTAGTTGTTTGTGTATCACTATGTTACCAAATCTGAACTACAATAATGTGCCTGTGTCTCAACTAGCCACCAGGGCTCGGAATTACAATGCCTCCTTAAAGTTAAGGAAGACTTACGTTAAGTATTGATTTTTCAGGATGTGGAAATAACGTTTCAAACTGATTAAAATCAAAATAGTTTTATATTTTCTGAAGATCACAATGATATCTTTTACCACAAATACCACATCGATCCAGGCAATTTATTTAGCATTTAATACAGCATGATGAAATATCAACACTTAACTAAATTATTGCTTAACTTTAAGGAGGCATTGTAATTCCGGGCCCAGTTCATTTATAATAAAATCGTCATTCTACTCTAGACCACAATTTATATCCCTTACACTACAAACTTTAGAAAGGTCTTGTATTAGTGAAGACAACAATACATCTATAAGTATGATTATTTTAAAACAGGTTGTTTCCCTTACATAAGCGATTCGCGGCTATTTTTATATCATGTTGCTATCATTGGAAAAGCTTCTGGACAAGGATAGGTGATGCACTTCCATATAGACCAGGGGAATATGTAATGACCTGAATGTGCATAATTATACCACGCATAATTGGTAACAGTTCCAGAATGTCAACCACATTAATTATGCGCAAATCCAGAAAATTCTACCAGGGGTGGTTCCTGACAGTGTTTGTTGTTGTTTTCTTTCTTTCTAGTCATCACAGTTTTGTTTGTTTTGTTGCTTTACGTCCCAAGTCAACAGCTATGGTCATTGCGGGACGGTCAGTTCACCTAACCACACTTTTTCCTGGGCAAGCTTGAACAAGCAGTTAACCAGTACTTCGTGCACATACTTTCGCTTGTTACTGACAACAACCCTTCTTGAATGACTCAGCGGAAGGGAGGAGAATGACCGTAGAATTATTTCATGATCAAACTCCACGAAAGTATGGGACCGGGCCGGGATCGAACTCGCGAACCCTGGATTTGCAGTCAGACTCGCATCTGTTGCCGGACACGTTACCGACTGCGCTATGCAGCCCGGTAAGTCATCACAGTAATTCCAAGAGGGCCGCAATTACATTGGGTCCAATTGCTTCTCGAGTGTGGTCCGTATCAGGATTTCTAAGAGGACCTACATCAACTTGTGGTTTTCCAGGGTGGTTAGGGGTCCAGGCCCCCACTACCCCATTGGATCTTCCCTTGCACTTAACATTCAGGTTGTGTATTTAGCCTGCTAATAAATGCTAAAAGGCGAAATAATTATTGGACATGTATGAGCATAATAAGTTTCTTGACTGTCTATTTGGTCAGTTGTTGTAACCTTGAAGTCAAATTTCATCACTATATAAAGAACAGTGGGTGGTTCAAAGAAGGATACTCCCTCAGAAACTCTTTCAGATAAACGAATGACAGAAACGATTTTCTTGCACACCGGATAAGTATATCTAAGATTTTACCCTGGGATAGAAAATCTTATCTTACCTATGCTATCTTACCCAGGGCGTCATTAGTTATGTCAAAGTAACGTCATCATGTGAAATTGCATCTAAGCGTATTCAGGGACTTCTGGAAGCTTATTCTAAAACAAATAAATAAAACAGTGGTGAGCAAGAAAAAGTATCCATTATTCGTGTGAATGAGATTTTATCCTGGGATAGAAAATCTTATCTTACCAAGCTATCTTATCCAGGGCGTCATTAATTAAGTTAAAGTCACGCCACCATGTGAAACTGCATCTAAGCGTATTCAGGGACTTCTGGAAGCTTATTTTAAAATAAATAAATAAAACAGTGGTGAGCAAGAAAAAGTTTCCATTATTCGTGTGACTGTAGGATAGGAAAATCCGTCCCCGGAGATCACCGTTTGTCATCACTCGGCAAGTCATGTGATGCCAAACAGCGATCCAGGGGACATATTTTTCTATCCTACCCTCACACTCATGATGAATTCTTTTAGTGTGTGTCTTGATTTCCATTCTTAATTTGCTAATCATCACATTGAGGAAGATAGGGTTGCTGCTTTGTTTCTTGTTTACTTGTTTTATGTGGATGTCTCGTTTTGTATATATGTGCTCTTGTGTCCCGTCCTCTTGGTACCATTAATTGGTCTTTGTTATTTGACTGTGACATTTTAATATCATATTTTACTTTTTATAAAAGACACAATTTTTGTTTTATATAATATACACAGCGTCAAAGGTTAAGCAGCATCCAAACTTTTTTTCAGTGACAGTTTTCATGTATGATGTTCTTTAATAGAACAATAAATTTGTAAACTAGTGTTACTCAAGTCTTTCATTGGGCTGTCAAACACGTCAGCATGTAATTTGATATTTTTGCTAAAGTTATACGGTGTCCTGTATACATCAACCCCTATTTTGATGAAATACACCAAAGCGTCAAAGCGGATCCCAAAATGCTTCCTTTGAATTTGTACTAACGCGAAAATAAACTTGACCTATTTTTCAGGCTAGTGCCGAAAGGGTTTTGTCGAACTCAAATTTTCTTGCCAGTTATAGAGATAGTTAATCACATGTTCATATTTTTTGCGTTTTCACTATATACCATTCCATTCTTTACATCTTTTGTTCTATCAGAGATATTCAATCAGCTGATAATTTACAGACAGAGCGTGTTCTTAGCTGTATTTTTATATACGATGCTACATTTGTAACCTTTTTTTATTTATCTCGTGGCAGTATAGGACAATGAATAGGGACATTTCTATCGGTGTGTGTGTGCATTGCGTTGCCTTTAATGCTAACAGAATCAAAATTTTCTATTGATTGTCACAACTTTATCTAATTCTATAAATATAACGGTTACACATTCATATTTAGAAAGTTTCACTGTTTTATCTCGGAAAATATTTAGGTGGTACTTTACTTTTGACGCCGTGTTTATGTTTTAATTTGATTAATAGTGTCAGAAGTCAATTTATTACACCCCCTCATTTACACGATTAACATGGTACTTTAACACGAATAACTGATATCACAAGTCAATGACAAAACACAATTACACACGCAATCAGAACAGCAATAAACCATGCACTAACAACAGCAGAAGCATTGACTTGTGACGTACACCAGCCACAGCCACCGTCATTCTTAAATTCATTTTACTGGCAAAATGTGATTAAACTAACCTTAGACATTCGCATCGGACATGCTTCATGTTTTATTTCCGTATGTCTACGAAAAGACAGCTGATTAGATTTAGACCAGTAACCAATAAACCACATTCTCAAAAATCAGTGGAAAAAATCAGTAATGCCGTAAAATAGAACTCAAAACTTGTTTCTGACATGTCCTTATTAATGTATGCTACTTTGCATGTACTTGTAGACAATGCGTGTTCATGGCAGAACAGCTTATTAAAATAAGAAACCAAAGCCAAGTTTCCATTGTTGCAATCATGCAATAATCAAATGCATTATAACTGTCAAACCAAGATATTGTTTGGATATAACTATGTAGCTGGTGTGCCCGTAGGTTGTATTTGCTTACAGAAATGGAAGAATGGTGTATTAACATTAGATCCAAGACTAACGTGACCCACTTAGTTGTAAACCTTCATGCAAAAATGGTTAGAGAGTATTATCAGGATAAACCACATTCACAAACTGCAGACAAACCAGTAGCACCATGGAAAGAGCCACACAACAATCTTTAAACCATGTCAGCAAAGTACATTGATGGAATTCAGTTCTATGTATCTGAGATGGAATCCTAAGGTACATCGATCAAATGGTACACTGCAAGTTGTGCATGCATGTACCCGTCATATCATGAGCGGTTGTTTACTTACCTGTAATTCGTCCTGTTCCAGAGACCCGTTCACCAGCATACCCTGCAGCGTGGGCCCCAAGACTATGACCAATCAAATGCATCATAGCATAACTGGCTTGGGCATTGCTATGCAATGATTTCATCAGCTCCGCTGTCATAGCACCGACAACGCGTGTATTGGCTGCTGCTTGAGAATATGTCACTTTATTTGATCCATCTTCCCAGCCAACAATAATCACATTGGCATTCTCCTACGAACAGAGAATATTGCATGGATGGTTATGTATTATTGAATTTATTAAACGAGTTGAAGAATGGCTTGCGAGGCTAAGTTAAGCAGTTTATCGAAACGACTTAAATACATTCAATAATACAGTCCTGAGCACAAACGTAAGTATAAATTAGAATGATTTGAGAAGCCGCCGTGGTGTAGGGGATAAACATTTGTCTTGTAAACCAGGGGTCGCAGGTTCAATTCCCAGCTTTTTCCAGTCTGTGGGATGAGAGGTTTAACCTGTGGCCCCGTCTACTGAGACGCTTTAAAACCAGAACCACTGCTGGTTGAGCCTTCGGCATAAAACCACAAAAACATAAACTGGCTAGTACTGGTTATTGCCAAGGAAGACAGCAATTTGACAAATTCAAATAAAAAGGCCTCAGTATCAATAGAAATGTCTTTCCAAATTGAAGTGTTTTTATTAAAAATTGTCAATATTTAGAAGCCATCAAGATTTCAGGGTGTAGAGACTTTGTGTTTGTTTGCTTGATTTGATTCTTACGTCCCATCAACAATATTTAGAGGGTGTAAAGATGAAAACATGTCATTGAATAACATCAGTTTGAATATTGTCAGATAGGGACGACACTAAGTCTCATTACAAAATAATTATATAAAAAATCCGCAATGAGCCGAGCGCAGTTAGTACCCATGGGAAGAACTTTCTATGCCTATTAATGAATACTTTGGAGCAAAATCTACTAAATGCATAGCAAAACTACAGAGGAAAAACCCACAAAACAATGACACATCATTAAACACTCAAACCAAATAGGAGCAACAACAAACAATAAATGAACACCAGCAGAATAACTGTCTTAGGACAAACAGCAGCCAAGGCCATCGGAGGGGGTGAGGCACGCGGATGGGTTGGACTTCAGACTCTATGACGGTCCAGACTTAAAAACTTATCTATTGATAAGATGGTAGGGGCCTGATGCTTTGGCTGTTGTCAGGCCCGCTGGATTTTACCTATTGGATTTCTTTAGTTCGGTATTCAGTTTTTTTTACTGTTTTAGACCTTATCTTTGCCTTATCTTCTTTTATAATTTGATTTATATGTTCTAGGGGATAATGCATTGATAAGTTATGGGTCTTTCATGCAAACCAAACATCTATGTGTCTTGATCCACATCTGAACTATGGGTGAAGTTGGTGCATCGTTTAACCGGTTAAAGCCCTCCAGTAAAATATTTTTACTGACCGTACCAAGGCGGTGCTTCTTTTGTGGATCATTTATGTTATTTCTGTCTTGTTTTGTTATGCTTTTATGCACGTCTGTTTGTTGATGCCTTGTGGTCACCTGTTGGGAAAGGGCTGACCTTTTGGATCTCGTTTGTGATGTCTATTTGTGACGTTGTCACTTTCCCATTGGTATACTGGGTTAGGTGTGGTTCTTGATTTTATCGATTCCTGATCTTTGTCTGCTTTCTTACTTAATGTATATACTTTGCACGCCGAATCATTGCTAGGTTTTACTGTTATTAAAGCATTTTTTGTTTAGCAAATTTGGGATGTCCTTAAGTATGCCATGTATTAGCACGTGGTATTAACATACAGTGATAAAACAAGGAAAGTGGATCTTAACTCACAGACAGTTGAGCTAAGGTAGGCCCAGCCAAGCACAAGCATCAGACACTGATCCCCCACTGACCCGTCAATGATAGGTTTTGGTTAGTGCCGTTATTGAGTCTGCGGTCAAACCAACCGTTGTGCCATTATAGGGGAAACCAAAGCTTAAAACGATGATTGGATATATAATCACTCATGCAGACTGTCCCGCCATATTCTATTGTATACCTACATGTATTTTAACTTTGCAATTACTGAGGAGAGATATTCCTTTATGCCGCATAGCCAAGTGCCACTGTGTAGCCTGTTTTACGCTACTTTAAGGAATAAATTAAATTCAAACATACACATGGCCAACGCATCATGGACGGATATTTTTACATTATATAGTGGCATTGACACATAATATAATGACAATCATGCATTAGATAATAACATTGACGCATCATATAATGAAAATCGTGCATAATATAATGACATTGTCGCGTCATATAATGTAAATCAAGCAGTATATAATGACATTGGCGCACCATATCATATAATGTAAAACCCCGGTGTAAAACGCCCTTAATATACGAGATCCTCTATTTATTTGGACAAGTATTACTTATGTTGATTTAGAAAAAATACCTTCTTTAATATGGCCACAGTCATTTTCTTGATCCAGCTGACCGCCGCATGATCTCTAAACCCATGGATAATGAACTTCGTGTTCTCTTTCCTATCATAATAAGAATTCGTGAGGCTTATCGGGCTCTTGGTTATCTTTTGTGGTGCCGTTGGATTTGATCTCGTATATAGTAGAAATTCAACCTAAACAATTTAAATATTACTACACGTCAGTAAACTACCCCAGCAGGTGCTTGGTTTGTTTGTTTTATTGCTTTACGTCCCAAGTCAACAGCTATGGTCATTGCGGGACGGTCAGTTCACCTAACCACACTTTTTCCTGGGCAAGCTTGAACAAGTAGTTAACCAGTACTTCGTGCACATACTTTCGCTTGTAACTGGCAACAACCCTTCTTGAATGATTTAGCGGAAGGGAGGAGAATGACCGTAGAAATTATTTCATGATCAATCTCCACGAAAGTATGGGACCGGGGCCGGGATCGAGCTCGCGACCCCTGGATCTGCAGTCAGACTCGTATCTGTTGCCAGACACGTTACCGACTGTGTATAGTCTTCAATTCTAACACACCTCGTCGATAGAACCAATGCTAAAAACGTGTTATATTAAAGCTGCATAGTCTGTAACTTTTGATCTTCTTTCTTTAGCATGTTTAGTAATAAATTTTCTATTTTTCAAGAATAAGTAAAAATACTGAAATTCAGGTAAACATTTTACCGTTTTCGTAAATTTTAACAAATCATCACTATCAAAATAACAGCTTTTATGTTAAAAATCAACTGTCTAGAATTATTGGATGGACGTAAATAATTACAAAGAAGAGAAAACACCTCTTTTTATAAGATAATTCACTTTTCCATGCAGTTTTCAGCTGTACTGAAGTAACATGTTAATTGTGAAAACATAACTTAATTCTATTTTTAGAAATGATTTAAAAAGAAAATATTTTTTTTCGAAAAATGTTCATAGTTACAGACCTAGTCTCTTTAAACGATCATTCACATTTATGAAAGCGCGAGGAAAGCGCGCACTAGCTGACGTTATTTGTTACTACAAAATTGCGTCAGCCATGGCATTTGACGGTGTTATGTCATTTTTAAGCTTTAAAGAAGTTACAAATACGCGTAAACGTATGCAAAACAGTCCAACGTTTGGAGGGAATTCGTCAGCACAATGGCCTAAGGTTCGAAGAAGCTGAAGACTTCAAATGTGTTTTCATCGTTTATTGTGTGTTAGAATAGAAATAGATCAGCTCTAGTGCGTGAATTGTTGAGTAATAATTCACTGTTTGTTAGCAGTTGTAGGAGGATAAATCACTCCCTAGAAATAATGTACTGATCTCCCAGAATCCCTGAAAGAAAATTCCTCAGCTCCCTGAAAGTAGTTTGCTTTTGCTTCCAAAATCCTAAAAAATAATTCAGCTTCTCCCCTAATCCTCCAAATTATAAGCCAATTCTCCCTAAAATGAACTGTCTTTCCGCAGGGTTAGATTCACATACTTAAAAAACTATGAGGCTATAAACAAGTGTATGACTTACTTTTCACTTGATATTTTGTGTTATCAAAATGTACATGTAATAAAAAGGTATAATTATTTACATAATGTATAGCTCAAAGTATGAGGCCACCCTTAAAATAATGTTGTTGTGCCTGGTAGAGATGGCACCAAACACTCATTCATTTGATCCCCACCACTTATCTATTTAAAGATATTTCTTGTATGCATTATATCCCCCTCAACATGTAACACATTCTCAACATGTAACACATGTAACACATGTAGTCTACATGTAACACATTCTTTCCAAATTCAAAAATTGTTTCAATCACTCAGGTTATTAGGAATTAAAACATGTAAAGCAAAAGGGAGCACCAGCATATACCATATACGCCATGAAAGGTTAACATGAATTTTAATCATACTTTTTGGTACATATCTTGCAGACATGCATAATGCGGCATTTCTTCAGTTTCCAAGATAACCCATATAAAACTGAAATGAATCAAGATTCAATACACTATCAAGGAGCTATCAAGTTATGTTATAAAACTTAGTGAAGTTTCTTTGTCTGAAACAGTAATCAAAACATATCCTAGACATTTTCTGAACAACTATATTGATGGTGTTTGGTTATTATTGTTCATGGAGAGTTATTTGATTGTACATTGCTATACTTAGATAAAAGCTACAATGTCCGTAAAGTGTCTTGGTAAACGCATATCTATATCCTGCACTTTCCACCTCCAAGCACAAAGAATTTGTGTCTTAAAAGTAGTTTGTATTTAAAACTTCTAGCCAATAGGTCATATACTAGATTTGGAAGCCACATGTAATGACTCAATTCCTTTGTTAAGTTATTGGAGGGGGCTTTTGAGTTTGATTCATCTATTTATCATATGACGCTGCGTCTGGATGTGAAATAAGCCATGCATTAAAATTGATAGACCTATAGTAGTTTACAGATTTTCGGCTAAGGTTATGACAGCCATAACAGCGTTGCGTACATAGTGACAAAATCATAACTTCTTGCGCCAGAAATAAGATTTTTAATGCAATCTTCATGTCATATGATTAATATAATCTAACATTCGTGCTCTTGTATTATTGCATTTATTAAACTCGTTATAATAAAGAGATACAATGCTCGACGGACCTCGCATGTTATCTCTTTTTCCCAACTCGTGTAATTAAATAAATAAAACATGAGCACCCATGTAAGATCCTATATATAGACAATGAAAAGGTAACACTAGTTTTATTCATACTTTCTGGTTTATACTGTAAAAAGCAAGTAAGGATGAACAGAAATACCACACTCACACATTGTAGACCAACCCACTGCACCGTGAGGAAGAGCCACAAAACAATACAATTACAAGACACCAGGAAAACAAACAAAGCAAGGCAAGCTGATCTCTGTTCCCCATCAGGATGCGGTTCCAAAACTAGAAAGGACACCAAACAATGCACAACAAAACACGAAGCAAACACAGAACCTTATAATGAGAGCAATGCTCAACAACGAATCATCCGCAACAGAACCGTCTCCTTAGAATGGACAGCAGCCTAGGCCACGTGGGTGACTTATTATGCATTTTACTAGTACTAAACCTTCGTCCTAGACTATGTTGTTAATGCAGCACAAAAATTGTTAAGCTCGCATGGAGGCTTCCTGAATATTGAAAATAAGTATCACAAAGAAACAATCTAATCAATAAACACAGTATGATAAAACAAAGAAAAGGGCTCACAACTCACGGATAGTCAGGGCTAAAGAAAACCTAAAGTGGGTCCAATCAAAAGCAATCATCAGGCACCGACCGACTGATTATTTTAGCGGTATTTTTATTTGGTGCCTTTGGCGGTAGCAACAAAAATCGCCGAAATATGAGACAGCAAGCAACTTTCAAATTCAGATACACAATAAGCAATGAATCGACACACATCCTTAGCAAGTTGGTATGAGTATGATAGAAACAACTTTAAACATTAGTGTAGTACTCAACGAAGAAGAGACCACCTGTTAAAAAGGGAAACTACTAAAGGAACGAATATGCTCCTCATACGGAGAATATTCTTTCTTTTATGAGTAGCCCAAATAAGAATTGCATCCGCGGATCCATAGGGGGTGGATTGGGGGCAGGGGGGTTAAGGGCTGTAGTTCAGCACCCATGACCTTTGATCTCTACAGATCATCGCTGTATATGTTCTATGAAAACTAATTCAGAAATATGTACACTGTCATGAATCCAACGTAATAATCACATTCCACGATACATGTAACTTTGGCTTACGGTTACTAATCTCCGCCGGTGTCACTGTGTTGTGTCCTTGATCAAGCCACTTTATCCGCTGCTTAGTTTTGGGTCACCCCAGGCAGACAGGAAACCGTCCCGACCTCATTGAAAAATATATACTGGGAAGTAAAGCATCAAAAGAAACAAAATGGGCTTAAGCGGGTTAGCCTGACATTTAATGTTATCAAACGTGTTATAAAAGCTGAAACTATAGCTAAGTTAGAAATTCAATTATATTACTTACCCCATTTCGATCCGGAGACTGAGGTACTTTTCTAAGTGCGTTGTTGTAAGGGGGCTTGTTGTCAAAACAACCTATGTTATCACCATGATAACATGCCTTCTTATACAGAAGAAGACCAATCAGAGTTGTTGTAACTTTACCCCACCAACCCATTTTGGGGGCTCTGTCGTACATGTAATATTTACAGCTCAACCTGAAGCACTGTAATATACTTTAATAGGATATTTAGCATAACCGCGTGAAATGTCCTTTAAAGCAAAGCTCCCAAAATAATTGCACCCATCTGTTATTGGAAAACATTTTTGCAATGTCTTTCACTATGTTAACACAGGATTTAGTAATGTACATGTATAGAATACAACAAATACATTGAACAGTCCTGCGATGGTGTACTGCCTGAGCGGGACATTTTCCTACAGCTTTGGCTTTAAAGGCAAATTGTTACGGCTCGTCGCATGATGCGATGCGGATGTAAACTGTGTATTCAACCATGACCTAGCTTGAGATGCAGTATAGCCAGCGTACGACAAAACCAACAAAATTAACTAGACCCAGTATTTGTTTAGATGCTGAACTCAACTAAGATCAAATCTACTCTGCTCATAAATGTTAAGTGCAAACCATTGTTGGCATTTTAACCTTTAATAGCATAAGAGAAACATAAGTGGTTTATAAGCAGCAGAATTTTCTAAGTATTTTTTTTTAGCTTTTATGAGCAGTTGAAATGTTATGCTCAATTATTTTGAGCATGTTTCATAACCTCGGGTTCTTACAGTGCATAAAGATCTAATACCAGCCTGAGCCGCTGAAAGACCTTTTACCACCAAATATATGGAAAACTGTTTTGTCTATGACGAGAAGCTCATGATCAGACTATGCAAATGCTCATGCTGGTCTGAATAATCACTAATTGCACTGGTTTATCATGTCTTGGCTCATATTTTTATGGTCTTTGGTTATGCAGGCTGCTTTTATTCCTTGACCTTTTGCAATTTGGATATTCATTCATGCTTACGCTGCGTAAGCTGACTTGTTTCAGTATTAATCTTTCGAATGGTATATCCAGTAAAGTCATGCGGGTCTTATACTAGTATGTTTCCAGATTGGAACTGACGTCCAAACTGGGTCGGTTACATGTACCAACAAATGACAAAATTCGCCGCTGGTAATAAATGATTCTAACCCTTAATGCGCCAATCACAACAAAAGTCGTCTGCTTTTCTCGTCTGCTGAAATGTTTGAGAAGCCTCTATGGCAAACAGTGTGGACCCAGATCAGACTGCTCCTATGGGAGCAGTCTGTTCTGAGTCCATACTGTTTGCTTCTATACTTAATTCGTCAGTAATGCTAGGCAATTATTTGCAGCAGATGACTTCAACAGACGACATTTTCAGATGCATTTTTTTTCTTGGCGCTTTAAGAGTTAATTATAATGCCGACTGCAATATAGTCTGCCGATAATCTATCGAGACTGATATTCCTACTAGGGTGAACTCAGAGAGCAATCTGATCAGGATTAATGAAAATAATAATAAATTAAATTGGAGCCAGTGCATGAGATTTCCAACTATGTGGCATTTTGACATGTGTATACTCGGAGGAGCATGTGCAGCCTCCTTTTAAGCTTAAAAACTCCAAATGATGTAAGGTCAGTAGCTCAACGCTCGTAAAATAGTCAAGCGACAAGCAAAGGCTCTGATCAGACTGCGCGTATGCGCAGGCTGATCTGATGCTTTGCTGGTCGCTCATACCATATTGTTGGAAATCTCATGCACTGGCTTCAATGAAATTAAAATAGATAGAGGAGAGAAGGGCAGACGAAGTTTTTGGATCTCCTTCTCTTGGGAAATGTTTTTTGAATAATTTAATGAGCTATAACAGTGTATAAGGGTCCTTTTAACATATCAAACTTAAATCATATAAATTTTGTTAAAAGCGGATCTTATGCATATGTTACCTAATTAAACAGTTGTGTCAGAATGCACGCCACGTATAAGTCTCACTTGTTAATTTTCTTTGAAATGCATTTTCAGAGTAGGAAGCGTAGTTTCGTTAAGCCTGTGCAATTTACGTTATACCGGAACCACATTTTAAATCATTGCAGTGACAGTTAATTAAAAACCGTACTTCGCATAAAACTGTACCGCTACCCAAACAATAACTGGCGATTTTTTTATAATCATGGCTGGAGGTAATTTTTTATTTGTCTGAGCCATAAGTCTATAATTTGTTTATCCGTAAATAGAATGCTCTGGTGATATTGCTCGGTAGAGCCTTCTCTGATGCAATGAGTACCAGAATCTCGCGTTAACTCACATGTGTCATGTAATTTACCATCTAATTTGCTGCAGGAGTCCCCATGGATTTTATAAGTGAAATATTTAGATCAGCAGAAATCTGTAGCTAGAATAATGAGGAAGATTTCTGCCAGGAGTACTTCTGCACTTTTATCAGGACCTCAGATCACATAATATTATGTTCAGTGCATTGTTATCTGGATAGAGAAGCTAAACAAAAGCTCAATGAAGATAGACATGCCGATCGAGATGTGCAGGCTACGCACGAGTACAGCAAACGGGCTAATTTCTATGATTATTGCCAGGCTTATGCCTTTACCTATATATATATACTGAACAGAAGTGAAAACGCTACACCTGAATTGATTGTCATCTGTTTTCAAAATTATGCAAACCAAGAATGCAAATTAAAGTGTATCTCAATTTTCAATGACTGGGTTATGCATAACAGTAAAAGTTTTAAGGATGTTGTCACGAGGAAACGCATGAAAGCCATTTAATTGTGACAGGGGTCCATTTTTTCAGGCAGCAAATTTGAACAGAAATCCTACACAGTATAGGCCTTCAGAAATCCAATATCTATGAGATCCGACTGCACGAAATGGTTGTATAGACATGTGACAACCAGAAATGAGAAGGACTTAGCTCAAATATGTTTTGATCGTTAAGAAAAGCAATATCAAGAAGCGGGTTTTCCATCAAATTGCCAAGTTTGAAATTTTTACTCTAAAATGTCCATAGGAAAATCAATGTGTTGTTGCATCTTAGTATGAGGACATTACTAGTCGAGAAATGGTAGAAACAATGTGCTGAGAGTTCTACCTGATTTGGAAAAAGAAACTTATCCAAAATCGTAATAAATCGAAGATTACCAAACATTTAATATTCCCTATTTGTTTTTGTCAAAGGGAGACAATTTTCAATTTTTTACAAATTTGATGAATTCGAAATTGATTTCTAAGCTTGTTTCAAGTGATTAATCAGTTTTCTTGTGTCTATGTGCAACACAATTATAACCAATTTTGATAAGCATGATCAATTAATTTGCGCATGCGCAATAGCAGAATTCAGTGAATAAAGCTTTAAACACTTAATGGAGCATAATTCAGACATCAAACAAGACTAATTGGTTGAGTTTCAACGAATCGTTTGCTGGATGTCTGGGAAACAATATTAAGCTTTAGTAAATACTTTTTGTCCAATACTTTTTTACAAAATATAGATAATTGTAGTGTATCGTTTTCACTTTTGTTCAGTCTTATAAGTCTAGAATCCATTATTACATGAAAAATAAATAAACCGCGCAGACGCAGACTTGGTGCCGTGTTTCACAGGGTATTTCTTAGCAGAATGGTGAAAATCACTTGACAATGCTTAAGTATCTCCAGTAAGTAATTTGACTCTTTATATGCTTGATAATTTATCACGACCACTTCATTGAAGTTAAATGTTAGTACCTTCAGCGTGTCAAATAATTTGGACCCAGATTAGCCTGAGGCTCAACTTTTTACAGAGCCTGATATGGATCCAACCTGTTAGCAGACAAAACTGGCAGTTAAATAGAGAATACTAGGCGAGTGTCTTTTGATATCAAGTTTACCAGGCAAGGCTTTGATAACGCTTGTTGACATCGCGAGGCTGGCCGAGCGATTCAACTTGCATTCTCAAAGCCGAGCCTGGTAAACTTGATATCAAAAGACGCGAACCTGGTATTCTATTTATCAGTTTACCCATTGTTGAACACTCTTCAAACTAGCGATTATGACGTGTTTTTTTTCATTTTTGTGTAGATTCAGCGTCATTAGCGACGTCATTCAAAAATTGCAACTTCATGATAAAGGTAACATGCCGTGAGATAGGAAACGTTTATTAGGTTATGTTGAAACAATTCAGTTAATATTTGGGGTGACTGATAAAGAGTTATACCAAGTCTTGTAATAATCAGTTACCATTCATATTAACTGCAGCGTTGAACATTGACTGATAAACTTTGTCTATCTCACGACATGTGCCTTTATCAGGTTATGCTGTCGTTGTATTTTTGAATGATGTCGCACAATGGCATTGAATCGACAAAAAAGTCAATTATTATGTCATATTCGCTGGTTTGAAGATTGAATCAACTTGGTAAGCTGATAAATAGAACACCAGGTTCGCGTCTTTTGATATCTAGTTTACCAGGCTGGGCTTCGAGAAGGCATGTTGAATCGCTCGGCAAGCTTCACAATGTCAGCAAGCGTTCTAGAAGCCTTGTCTGGTAAACTTGAAATCAAAGGACACTCACCTAGTATTCTCTATTTATCGAAGTGCTGTAAGAAGATTACAACTGAATATGGGACCCATAACCTAAACTAGTAGTGAGACCATTTGGCTGGCATTCGTAGGAGTTTGAGTTTCACATGCATGCAATTTGACTAGTATTGAAACATTCAAACTCTAACTTTATCAAGAGATAACGACCTAAACTCCGTTCAGAAACGGTTTTTCGAAGTTCCTGATTTATTCATTACTTGATGTCTTACATCACTATGAGAAAGTTTATCGTGTATACCTCCCCTAATTTCTCCAGCAGTATCTGTGCCAGTGCGAGCTTCTGGCTAAGCGCTGATATCTTGGGAAAAATCAAGAAATTCAGAAATGCGTCCACAGACGAAGTCCAGTTGACGATGATTGTCACATGAAATACATCAATATTCATCGATACGCTTCAAGACTATATGGTCTATTTAAAATACAACACAGCTTTTACTCGAACATAAATGATTTGGAGGACGGATAAGCTAATGCTGAATCTTTCTGTTTTAATTCATGAAAACGATGCTTACGGCTCCCCACATCTACATCTACCTTTTCCTTCAAATGGCAACCTGAAATACATGTAGACCTTGTACATGTACACATGTGAACATTCATCTCTTATGCATTTGCTATTTGCATCCCCCCCCCCCGCACTTGGGATTGGGGAATAACAAAGATATTGACGTTTCCGACTGCAAAGCTCGGATATATGCCTTGCACTAAGGGGACATTTTAAACGTCGAAGCCCTGGCAACAGTCTGTTTTAATCAACACGTGCCCAGGAGTACCTCTGTTTTAGTGGGAAAGAGACCCTAATATCCACTACTATCACAGATCCCATGAGACTTGTTGTTGTTGTGTTTGTGTTTAACGTCCCACCAACAGCTTAGGACCACGGCTTAACGTCTCATCCGACAGTGAAACCGGGAATAGAACCTGCGACCCCTGGTTAATAGGGAGAGCGGTTTATCCACTACACCATGACGGCTCCTAAGGTCCCAAGAGACCGTGGTTGCATTAATCAAATACGGATTGAACATATCCAACATTGGTATCTCGCTTGACCTGCTTCCGTTGCCATATTATCAGAAAATATCTTTTCATCAAATGCACTGACCTGTTCTAATTATTTTTTTGGCTATCGCAGGGTCCAGAGCTGTACTTTGGGCGGACAGACAGACAGACAGACGGAGGGTTACATGTAACCTTAAAGAGAGTTGATAGTACATGTATCTTCGTTTCACCGTCGATAAATAAAATGTTTTCTTAGTTCAAGTCTTTGCTCATGACTTATGTGCCGATGGTTGGCAAAGCCTATATGATCGGTATAGCATCCTACTGTTTTTCTTCGCAAACAACATAGTGGGGTCAAAAGCTCGATACTTTTATTTTGTATCAATTTATTCTCTCAGACGCTCGGACATGATTGAAATATTCTTTGCAGACCCGCTTTATATACAACTGACTTATCGGGAACTGGATTATTGCAAACTCGTAGAATATCGCGGTGACGTTTCTAGGTATACGGTGTGTAGTCACACTTGAAGATTTCCCACGAAATTCTCGACCACTGAAATGACCACGCCCAAATATTATACTGAAATAGTTGGTGTTTCCATATTTGTTCATGAAGGGCGTTTCAAGGATGTCAAAATGTCTTAGTCTGCGGGTGCGTTTCTCAATTTCATAATTTTTCCCAATTTATCAGGGCTTTGCCAGGATCACACACATGCATAGGACCTGCTGGAGACATTAGGGGAGGTCTACATCAGTACCTTTCTCATAGTGATGTAGGACCTAAAATTACGTTTAAAAGCAGGAACTTCGAAAAAACGTTACAACAGAATTTCCGAATGGAGTTTAGCTTTGGTCATGAATTTTGCAATTGTAAAAAAATAAGTGAGTATAATCAGGAAATACCGTATTCACACACTGCAGACCAACCCATGACGCCGTTGGGAAGACCCACAGAACAATAACAGCAAAAAGACATAAGAAAGACAATACAAGCAAATCGACCAGCTTTCTCTTCCTCGTCAGGAAAAACAGCAAAACTAGAAAGGTTTCCAAACAAAAACCAACATAGAATCCCCACAAAAGGGGGATGTACATAAAACAATAAATCAACAACAACAGAACCGCCGCCTTAAAGCGTACAACAGCCTAAGCCAATTGGGCAGGGGTTCACATGCATTTTACTGGCGCCAAACCTTCCCCCTAGATTATGTTGTTGTTAAAAACAAAACATGTTCACATTTAGCTCGCATCTAATGCAATGCATCATCATAGAGAACAATTTATAATAATCAATTAACACACTATGATGAAATAAAGCAAAGATCTAAAGAACGCCTTAATTCGTTACGTCAGGGATGTCATTTAGTCTAAGGTCTGACCCTACGTCGTGCAATGGAAGAGTAAACGATAGCTATAAACCGTGATTAGGTTTACAACCAGGCGTGCTGACTGCTGCATGATATCCAAACTGAAGACTAATTTTTATAAGGCTTATTTGCACGACACTTGGGTCAGCACCAAAATCACTAATTGAGTATAACCATCCGTATGCTACCAGTTAGTTGAAATACCCTTAAATATTGCACCACACCGCATATTTTGATCAGATTTTGCAAACAAATGCACGTCAACGTTATTTATACCACCCTTACCATTTTTAGCACGAATATCTCGTGATGTGCAAGGTCTACACTGATGTAGGTGGTATAAAATAGTTATAGCATGTTTGTCCACCTGTACGTAAGATAATCCACTCGCTAAAGCTCGTGGATTATCTCCACGTACAGGCGGACAGCCCATGGTTTAACTATTACATAACCACTGGCATACGTAGCAGCCATTTTCGATGGGCGAGGATATGCTGAGGAGCATCATTTCAGACAGGTGTGGTCATTTATTGAAAATACTCATAACTCTTGAACCGCATGTTATTGAACTGGTCCCTTGGTGTGTCAAATTTTCTGTATTAATTTTTATATTCATATAGATAGATTTCTTGTTATTCAATAACACAAAGTTATGTGATGAACAAGACGTATATTAAGTTCACAAGGATATTATACCCGACAAAAAAAGAAACGCACCACTACGATTTTCCCATTAAGATCTCCTTTTAGTACGAAAATGTTAATTGTCATGACATATTCATTTCTGATCAAGTCTTACTAAAACTTAAGTATGACGTAGATTAGAATCTGTACGTTCCGTGTGTATGCACAAAACACATCGAGGCGAATTTGGAAGCGTTCATTCAACGCTACTGTCTGCATGGAATTCCAAATATGTTTTACATTAGCAAAGTGTGAAAACGATATGTTGTCGTAATGTGAGACACCCAATGTGTTTATGGATGCTTTTTTGTAATTCCAAAATATAATTTCAACAGTTAGGACCGTTTAAGTTGATTAGAACAATGTTGAAATCTCTAAATGTTTTGTAAGGTTTATCTCCAGTGTGGAAACATTATCCAAAAGGTAGTCACAATACATGGGCTACCTAGCGTTCAATTATCGCGTATGGTGAATTGAAAGATAGAATTTGCCAAGAATAAGTGTCTGGGTACAATTTGGTCTGTTGAGATGATTCCAATTGCTTGAACATATCCATTATAAAAACGCTTATTTCCTGTGACTTTACATTACAATTGGACCCCCCATTTTGTTCATGACCATTTTTCTTTAACACAATTTCGACGCCAGATTGCAAAAGACGTGTGACGCAGCAGTACCTTGCATAACTTTAAACTGATATAAACTAAACTGGCCTATCAGTTGTGATATTCCTGAGAGCTGAAAAGTTCTAAGTGGTGCGTTTCTTTTTTTGTCTGGTATATATCTAATGCAAATCAACTCTTTCGCATTAACACCAACTCTATATCTAATGCAAATCAACTTTATTGTATTAACACCAACTTTATAGCAAACACTTTGGAGCCTGATCAGACTGATATAGGTTCCAACTATATGAAAACTTGGCATAACAAGTAAACAACATACAACACAACAGATTACGTTACTTGGCCATGAAAAACAACATCACAATTAATGGGAGCATTAAAGCCTCTAACGAGCCCGAGCATGTTAGACGTCTCTTAAGGACACATGTTTGATTGCATTATATCCAATTGACCGACCAATAGAATATTCAACGCAGAGATAAGACACTTTCAGTGATTATCTGTCTCTCTGACCACCAGATTGCATATATGGGGAAGTAAATGTTCTAGAGATGGATGGCAACATGCTAAAAGGAAAAAAAACTAATATTTATTAATCTATTTATTTAGATGTTTTGATTTGTGTATGCATTACTTTCTTTGTTAAAGTGTTTCATGTCTTATTTTTTAAAACTCATCCTGGGTATAATGAATAACACTAGAAGGTAGTTTTGTTAATATCAAGTATTCACCATAAACCATGATTAGATGATGCAGCTGATTAAGAAGTGTATGAATCTTGTCAAATAATCAGGAAAACAAACCCTTTCATAATCTGGAAAAACGAATCTATCAGTAAGTATTTTGTTCCTTATTTATTGATAGCTAGTATGGAGTTGGCAGATTCACCAATTAATATAATTCACTTTAGAAATTCAGGATTTATAGGGGTGATATATGAAAACATGTTCTCTTTCTAGCACCGCTGAAGGAGCAGTCTACTCAGGGCCAAGCGTTTTTGTAATTTCATTTACTTATAACTTGTATGGATTAGGCCCATTCACCAATTGGAATATTAATTTAAAAATTCAGGAGGCTTATATAAGAGAACATGTTTTCTTTCTAGTACCGCTAAATAAGAAAATATATCCATACCACATGGATTTGGTAACACTTTATTTGAACATAATGAACAATGAATTTCTTTATAATTTGAAAATACCTCTGGGCATTTCTATTGTAACCCAATTTATCATATGACGTCGCGTCTGGGAGTGAAATAACGCCATGCAATAAAAAAGATAAACCACTAGTGGTTTACAGATTTTCTGGAAATGTCATGACGTCCGTAACAACGTTGAGTACATAATGACAAAACTATAACGTTTTTACCGCAGAAATGAGATTTCAAAGTAATCTTAATGTCATATGATAAATGGAATCTAACACTCGTGCTCTTGTATTATTGAATTTATTAAACTCGTTGCGAAAAAGAGATAAAGTGCTTGAAAAAGAGATAAAGTGCTTGGCAAGCCTCGCATTTTATCTTTTTCCTCAACTCGTTTAATAAATTCAATAAAGCATGTGCAATCATGTAAGGTCCTCTATATAAAGTATCATAGTTAAAATTATGATTTATCTGTTTTAATCCAATTACCCCTTTTTCGGCCCCGCCTACAGATACTTTAAATATATTTTATTACCTAATACCCACTTAGATAAGACTGGTCTTTGATGTGATCTATGGCCTTGAGGACTGTTTATTACAAGCCATCATCTTGGGGTACCCAAAGTCAGTAAGGGTGCAAAGATCAGGAATCGATACAATCAAGTACCAAGTTACATAGAAAATAAATGCGTCTTTAAGAGCCTTCTTTGCTTGCACGCTCACGGTTGTTGCGTAGTTGAACACACATACCTTAACTTGAACATTTAACCCACTACATAGCTGCGAGTGCAAGTTTAAACAATAAATACGCACCAAAATCTCGTAATTTCGTTCATACCTGTATATGGGCATTTACGAAGGGATTCCCTAACTATGTTGCAGGCAAATGTACATACTAGCCTGCGCATCAGCGCAGTCTGATCAGTGCATTTATTAGTCGCTCCTGAAAAGAATTGTAGTCAAACTTGCTGCACGCAAATAGTCAATAATTGGCTAAGTCAGTGTGACTGAGCAGGCTGGTTGGAGTCTTATTTGGTCGGGAAACGCTAAAACAGTTTTCTTTCCATTGGGCCAAATCAGTATTATAACGTATAAAGCATTAGGGTAAGGTTGGGTACATTCGGACAGTCTATTAAATTCGGACAGTCAATTAAATTCGGACAGCGACCTGGTTTCTTTCATATTTAAGTTTTTGTAATATTAAGCAAATGGTAAAAACCCTGATGAGACGACTAATTAAGAGCCGTCAAATCTGGATTGTCACTGTTAGCAAATGTATGTCCGAATTTACATACTGTCTGAATTACCTGACTTTACCCTAATGCATAATCTTCTGTCTACTTGTAATGTGATCTTTCCTTATATCTTTTGGAGGTTGAGGGAAAAGTGATGAAGAGTCCTTATCATACACAAGACCTTTTATCTCCTTTCGTCTCGATTTCGGAAATGACATGATGCCTCTTCCATCTGATATATCGGGCATAAACCTCTCTTTAGGCATATTGTATCTTGAAATATAAACTTTCACTGGGCCAAGGCAAGATGTAAAAGCACATTTAGGGCATCCCCACCGGCACGGGTAACTCATACGGTACACTTCTTCTGGACGCCTGTTGGCTTTTTCAGCAGGACGTCGTTGAAATTTATCATTTAATGATAGAAGTTTTGACCGTCTGGAACTTCGTTTGGGGCTCTTTTTTGTATCTACCAAAATTTTGTTGTGTTCCGATTTTGTAGTAAATCTAGGTGATCTCCGTGGTGTAAACACATTTGATGAAGACTTGGTGCCTCGTAAGCTGTATCGACGACCATCTGTCAGTAGGTTAGGCAGCGAAATGCGAGGAAATGCTTCGATTGAAAAGGTCTTGTCTGCCATACTTCATTAGCTACCTGCTTATTTCTCTTGCTCGCGACATCCATCACATGCCTTTGTTACCTGAAACATATATAACGCAAGCAAGTACAAATTTGAGTAGACACATAGAGGATCTTTCATTAGTATTTATGAATTACTGAATTATAGAGCGAGTTGAGGAAATAAAATACAACGAGAGGCTTGTCAAGTTTAAGAATACAATGATTAGTAGTATATGTGTCTCTTTAGTCCTAATGATGTCAAGAAATCCAAATATATGCACCAAATCCAAGAGACCCACCATCGGACTAAGGGCATGACCTCTAGAGTTATCTGAAGTATGTTGATCAGTGGGCTCAAATATATCGATTTGTAATTGTCCTGTTTGGATGTACTGAATTTGATATCTGCAATGAGGTAACCATAAGCTCATGCTGTGACATCTTCAAATCGCTTTATAAATGCAGCACTGATGGATGGATAAATTATTCTTGCCAAGGACGCCACTTCTTGTCTGTCTATTGGATTATTAAACAAGACCAAATAATGAGTCTTTAGAGCAATATCCCTACAAGCTTTAATTCCAGATTTCTCCCTCTCCTCTCCTCCCACCTCTTTATCATCTACCGTCGTCCTTCCCCCTTCTCCTCCTCTTCATCCCTCTTCCTCCTCCTCCCTTAACCTACTTCCTCCTGTTCCCTCTTCCCCATCCAATCATTGTTCTTCTACATATCTCCTCCCTCCTTTTTCTTCTTACCTTCTACTCCTTATCCCTCCCTTCACCTCTCCCACCCCCCTTCTTCCTGCTCCTGCTCCTCCTCCACCTACGCCTTACCTCCTTCTTCTTCTCCTCCTCCCCCTCTCCTCCAACTTCCATCCTCCTCCCCACCTCCTGCTTGTCCTTCCTTCCTCTCCTTGGTCCTCATCCTCTTCTCCCTCCTCCTCCACCATCCTCCTCCCCTCCTCCTTCTTCTCCCTTTTCCTCTTCATCCTCCTACTCTACCTCCTCTGCATCCCTCCTTATCCTCTCCTTCGCATTTGTCAACTCTAAGATTGTCTTTGAGAACGAGTTTGATCTTAGACAGTGGCATGGAGAAGTCTAGACATCACCCTATGATAACAAACTAGTGTGCTTACTTTTTTAATGAAAATATATCATTTCCTAAAATATTATCTGTAGCACTTAGCCTCTGTCCTCAAAATAAGTCAGGTCTCAAGTCAGCAAAGGAAATGTGTGGTGGTATATCATACGCGTTATTTTTTTCTATACAGGCCATTTCTCCGGGAGTAAGGTTTATTAACATGATGAGTCTGTCAACTCCTGATTCATTCTTTATCTCTAGTGAGAAATAAATTTAATTAAAAAAGCTCGAAATCTCCATTTTGTCGGAACCCAATCTACCTTTCGAATCATAAGAGTGAACTTCAGCATTTCACGTGACACCAACTTCAGAACGTAAAGGACGCTTCGTGGATGCTGACCTTCAATTTGGACTAAAGAGGTATTAAACTTATGAAAAATGCTTAATGTATGTGTTATTGGATGAAATTTTAAATTCAAGATATTCTAGTTTTAACAATTAAAATTATCTATTCAAAGTGACAATTTCTGATCTACATTTTAATTGTGTGGAGCGTTTTTGATTCGATGGAATTTTAAAGTCGCTACTTCCAAAGTCCTTGACGTTTGGGGACAAGGGCGAATACAGTGTAATATTAAAGAAAAACACAATCTTATATTCAATAAGTTCTAGTTTATAACAGATACATTTTTAACTGATACATTTGGATATTTTTTCTTTGTGTGGTACTTTTCGTTGGAATTATCGCCAGTTCGAAGTCAATAGAAGGACATGGCGAATGGCAGAGACGACGAGGACAAATGCGTCGAATTGACAGACATGCCTTTTAAAGCCACTGAGGCTGAATGCAAGGTGGGAAGAACTATATCCGCTAAAGGACAGGAAAAAAATACGACCGGTTAACGTTGAAAGTTTTAGCAATGGGATGTCGGGTGTCCCTCTCATGGGCCCCAATCACGTGGTGTATTTGTCCCAAGGGAACTCAGCTGGGATTGATGTTGCTCAAAATGATGCTGTAAACCAGGAAGCAGGTAATTGTGGACTTTCTTTTTCGTTGTTTCAACAGCAAATGATGTTGAACCAACAGATGTTGGTTCAGCAACAACATACAATGACATCACTAATCAGCCTAAGTAGATAAATTGTCAAAACATTTTAGACAGAACAATATTGCTGAGGAAACGGTGGGTGTAAGATGTACCCCACCCACTAGTTCTACTTTCGTTTGCCGAAAACGGAAGTTACATGACATTACAAGTTGTGAGGATGTTTCGACTGATTCAGAAAATAATTTAGTCTCAGATAGTGAAATTGATGGAAACCCGAGCCAAGTGCATGATAATATGCCAGTATCATTGCCATTGGAGACAGAAAAAGTGCATGTAAGTACCAACATGAAATTGTTACAAGATATGGGGCAAGAATTTGATAGAGAGGAAGTTTTGGGACCCAAAGTTATTGACACATTAGCCCGTGTAGTGAACTCTGGCATATGAGCAAAAATTGATTGAAATAAGGCCAAAGAACTATGTGAGAAGTGTGTGCGCCCCGGAAATTGTGAGGCTCTAGTTGTGCCAAAGATTAACAAAGAGTTATGGAATACTTCAGCATTTAAGAAAGCAAACAAAGATGTTGACAGATGTTTCCAAACTGCACAAAGATATATGAGCCAAGGTTTGATACAACTTGTTTCTTTGATGGATAAATCACTGGAGACAGACCAGGCTGAGGAATTTCGTTTAGCAAAGGAGTCTTTCCAGTTACTTGCCTATGCCCACAGGGATATTTCAAACATCAGAAGGCAAAAGCTTAAAGGAGTGGTCTCAGACAAAAATAAGCAACTTTGTAATGACTCTACACCATTGACAGGAAATTTGCTAGGTGATGATTTGGAAAAGCAAATAAAAACACTGGATGAAATGAGAAAAGTTGGTTTTGATCTAAGTACAATAGGAATAAAGACCGTACTGTGGGGAAATATCAACCCAGAAGTAGTACCACTTCTTATAGCAAGCAAAAGAAATTTAGAAAAAGTTACAAGCAAGTGCAACATACATGCTCTCCACAAACTTGGAAAGACAATTCTTTTTTATTTAAACGGGGCGGGCCTTTACACATTCCGTCGGCCATGAAGAAGTCTCACAGGAAGCCAGAAGACCACAGACAATGATGGACCAGAGTTGTGTAAGTGAAAATTTGAGGATATTAAAAAAGAAAGAGAAAACAATTATAACTTTTTGACTTTCTGAGCTGTTTGAAAAACATGTTATTGAGAAATCAATCCATGAACAGGGTGAAGCAATATCATACATGTTTGTTTGCCCCAAGCCTGATGGATCATATAGATTGATTATAAACCTCAGCCATCTTAATGACCATGTAGAGAAAGTACATTTCAAAATAAAAACATTGCAAAGTGCTTTCCAACTGGTAATTTAATAAAAGAAAAAATGTTTTTTTCGGGAAGGTGGATTTAAAAGATGCATATTTTTCTTGCGGTGTGAATCATCACAGCAGGAAATATTTGAAGTTCTTATGGCAAGGTGAACTCTGGGTTTTTATATGTCTAGCTAATGGATTGAGCCCAGCTCCCCGGGTTTATACCAAGTTGTTAAAACCTGTCTTTGCAGCTCTGCGGAAACTAGGGCATAGTAATGTTCCTTATATTGATGACAGTTTATTGCAAAATGATACAAAATAAGGTTGTATGCAAAATATAATAGATACAGTGTCATTAATGGATGGATTAGGATTGACCGTTCACCCAGAGAAATCAGTTGTCATTACCTGTTCAGTGCATAGAATTTGTGGGTTTTCTCATTGATTCAGTTACTATGACAGTTCGACTAACTGCGCTTCAAACCGGCGCGGTGGGTTGGTCTTTTGTCTGTGTTTGATTACAAATAGCAGAAGTCAAAGTAGAATATGGCAGTCGGCATGTAAATTAGCCAAGGTCAAACAATTCTGAGATTCAAAGCAGCGAACGTTGTCTTCCTTACATGTATTTGAGACACATTCCTTTGACAAAGTATACCGACTTACAGACTTTATGAAATTAGTCCTTATATTTAAAGGATATGTTTAAATGGGAGGTGTAGTTGCTTCCATAGGTATTCCTCGCCCTAGCCTCATACAACGAAAAGCATTGTTTGCAAGCCCAAAAGTCTAATTCTTATCAGTGTTCTTCAGCTTATGTAAAATATCAGAAAAACAAAGTAGTTTCAAGTTTTCCTTTAACTGGTAACAGACAGAAGGACGGATGGTCTAACATAAGGATTATTATTGGGTATTTCAATGTTAAAAAAAGTAGCCAATTTTCGAAAATATACACAACAAGAACCGTTCATACATACGGAATAAACTGCAAATTGACTTTAATAGCCCCCTTAGTATGCGGGTGGCTTGAGGAAGGTTTGCGAATAGAGAAATTTTGTAAATTCAAAGTACCGAACTGGGTATATTCGTCAGTACGGAAAGACGGGTGGGCGGGTGGTTGGACATTACTAATGTGTTGCATGCCAAACGTCTATATTTTATCATTGCCCATCATTTCGGGAAAATCATCAAACATTTCAAAATAATCATAGGAATTATTATAGAGTTTTACGCTAACTGATAACAGATAGATGGACGGACTGACAAATGTCTAGATAGTATCATGACAATTTGATTGTGAAAAAAAATATCAACTGTCTGTGGTGTTTCGCTAACTGATAATAGACGGGAGGACGGACAGACAAACTGAACATAGCGCACATATTTTTCATTCTTTGGCACGGTTGTGTAATGTACATGTATTTGCGAGAAAAATTTGAAAAGTTACTATAAAGACTCTTGTATTAAATTTGAAGTTTTCTCAGTTTATACTTACATGAATAAAGTTTTCCCATATCCTTACACGCTAACGCTATAACCAAGCTGATGCATGTATGACAACATTCTATCCACATTCATTTCAGTAACATTCTTTTCGTAGCAACCACGAGTTAATCAACTTTTTACATCCCATCAAGCTACCCTGATCGATTCCTCTGATCGGCCAATCTTTATCCGTTCTGCCACTGATTACACTTCCGGTTTCATGAGAGAAAAGTCATTACTATCGAGTCGAATCAATTAAGTTACATTTAGGACTATTTGCAGATTTATAAGCCTCATTATGGCAAGTTTTAATAACACAGACCGCAACCTGGGATAGAAACATAAAATGGGCCGTGGCGCGAAAAAATCTGTCTTTGGGGTTTTCAACCAGGTAAGACTCATTACGGCCTGAGACGTGAGAATTCCAACAATGTGGCGTTCTGACATGAATAGACTCAGACGAACCTGTGCAGTCTCATTTTAACACTCATTGATTATTAGCGACTTGCAAAGGCTCTGACCAGTCTGCGCGTATGTACAGACTGGTCTGAGCCTTTGATGGTCGCACATACCACATTGTTGGAAATCACATGTCACGGCTCATACAATATTGACACTTTGCACGCAGCATGTTTAGCCTATCTTAAGCAGCCACTCAAATTAGTTTTCAAAGACCGATTATTGCTAATAATGCAGATCAAAAGTATGGGATCATTCTGCAATACTTTCGACTTACATTAAGTTACCATTTGTCAATAAGATATTTGTTTTGTCTTTTTGAATGGCCGCTTAAGACATGGTTTACTGTGTTTCATATATAGAAAAACTAATTACATAGGCACAGATACGACTGCGCGGATGCGCAGGCTGGTCTGCGCCTGTGTTGTTCTCACACTATAGAGGCTGATTCTTTTTCGTGAATACTTAATCTGTTTGCTTATTCCTACAACAATACGATATGCAAACTAATCCGTTCCTACATAATCACTAAATGTTTAAATAATGCTTTGATCTGTTGATGGACATGCATGTAAACATGTACATGTAATGTAACATGGAAGTGTCCAAGACTCAAATCCAACACGATACAGGCCCGTTTTCGCAAACAGAGGCAACATATTGTAGCATGTTATGGACTCGTGTACAGATCGATGGCTAATGCAGCTTTTCTCTGCCTGTTAATATTATAGCACCATATTTTAATTACGTTGATTTAAAGAGGTACAAAATGATAAATGGATCAATGAAAATGCAAGTTTTTTCGCCTACTAGTAAGCAGCATACATTTTAAGCTCGATCTCAAATCATTTTAACACAGTTAACAGTGGTGCGCTTAAGTAGCTCCGTGTACTTATGTTTCCTACAATGTAGCTTTATAGTTCAGGAGCATGCACCCCCCCCCCAACCCGAATAGATTTTCATGGGTGCCAAAATATTTATTGGGACCCCCTAGACAGATTCAGCCGATCTAAAAAAATAACCAGTTTGGGTTATGTGAAAAAGCATTGTTTCCATGGCAACTCATAGCGGAGTCGAGGATGGGGTGTGCCTACAAAGTTACTCTTAATTCCGCTAAACGTAGTATCAAATTTAAGCTTAGACTAGGCCTTTTATCCATATGTTGCATATGCAAATTGTCTAATTTACATATTCATAAATATTTAAGAAGACATTATACAACTACATGTATTGACTAATGAGGCATTGGATATGATGTGATATCGACCAGAGAATACCAATATTAACCGAGGCGAAGCCAAGGTCAATATTGGTACTCTCTGGTCGATGTCACAGTATATCCAATGCCTCATTAGTCAATACTTGTTTTATTATATAACATTTAGAGAATGATTTACATGTATCATTGCACCTGAAACAAATACTGAACTTATATACAAGTTTTGGGACAGCCAAGCATTTAGCAGAAACAGTGCAGACCTAGATAAGACCACCCATTTACTATTTTATATATTTGTGCATGAGTGTCATCGTTCAACATTTAGTAACAAGAATTCTAAAGCACCTCGACTGTAGAGCCAATGTTATTATTATGGTTGCATATTTTTATATCACCAATGATACACTTGGACACATAATTTCATCCAGTGGTCCTATATGAATATTAACTCATTTGTATATGCATGAAAACTTATTATCATATGACGTCGCGTCTGGGAGTGAAATAACGCCATGCAATAAAATCTGTAAACCACTAGTGGTTTATCGATTTACGGGAAACGTTATGACGTCCATAACAACGTTGCGTACATAATGACAAAATTATAACGTTTTTACGCCAGAAATGAGATTTCAAAGTATTTGTCATATGATAAATAGAATCTAACATTCGTGCTCATGTATTATTGAATTTATTAAACTCGTTGCGAAAAACAGATAAAATGCTCGGCAAGCCTCGCATTTTATCTCTTTTCCCCAACTCGTTTAATAAATTCAATAAAACATGAGCACTCATGTAAGATCCTCTATATAAAATGAGGGAAATATTGTTTCAAAACACTATGAACCCAATGACGGTGTGAGGTGATTGTAAATTCGATCTACCATGTACTCCTAGAGTGTTGTTTTAATTCATGCCAAATTGATTACTGTGAAAAAAGATGTCCTTAAAATAAACATGTTTGTGCTATGCGAAAATGCATGGTGTCCATGGCAACCCATAATGTGATCATCAAAAATTGGTGTGTTACTACAAAATCGATCATATCACAGTTGTAACATATATTTACATGTATTAGACTATGAATCGTGGCACCAACGTAAAGCTTAGACGCAGGGCTTTTATCCAATGGTCATTTTTACAAAATCACCTTTTTTGTATATTTTGCATATTCATGAATATTAATGAAAACAAAAGAATTAAGAGAAAAAATACGGGGTGTATCTACATAATGTCCATTGCAACCAAGCTAGGCACCAAATTGATGCTGTGTCATAGCTTATGACTTATTGGGTAGGGGCCATATTTCATTGCTAAACAATTGTTGTGTTTTAACAACAACAGAATAAAGGGCGAAGAGTTGGCGCCAGAAAAAATCATTTCAGCATCCAAGTGTCTTAGATTACGGTCCATTTTAAGGCGGTTCTTCTATTGTTTTGTTGCTCCCATTGTTAGTGTGGGTACTGTGTTAAGTATTTGTTTTTATGCACTATTTAGTTTCCTTTTTAGTTTTGCTATCATCTTGATGAGGAAGTGAACACCGGTCACTTTACTTTAATTCTCGTCCTGATGTATTGTTAACCAGGCCTCGAGGTTATAAAACTGAAGTACAGACTCAGACTCAAAATAAAGCGTAATGATTGGCTACTTGCGGGCACCTGTCCGCAAGCAGCCAATCACTGCGCTTTATTTTGAGTCTGAGAATGAACTCTAGTTTTATAACCTCGAGGCCTGGGATGACAACCTACGTCATAACTTTGATCTCGTAAACACGTAGAACGGCGCCATCTTTGGTTTGCAAGGTAAGTGTTTCGCTTCGTAAGACTATACAAATCAGTATCAGTGAAAACTAAGCAGTGCATGTGGTGCCTACCATCACTCTTGAACAGAATATATAATGGTCACGCCCAGAAATGCCCTTGTCTTTGTAATCATTCGCCCACAAATATCGAAGCGGAAGACACAAGGATGGTTTTAGCAGAGATGTAGTATACACATTTATAAAAATGACATATTTTACAGCTTATATCACCATTCTTACCAATAGTTGTGTGATTGCAGTTACCAGTTCTCCTTGACTATCATTCATAGCCATTATTTGCTGATGGAAAATCAAAGGAGCATTCAAAGTGCCAATTTTGATCTTGTAAACACTTATCTTGGCATAGATGTCGGACACACTTATGACGGGCTTGATGTGACTGCATAGATGTCGTATACACTTTTAGCCCAAAAGGACGTGCATGTTGACAGTAAAAAGGACATGCATGTTGACGCCAGCTATTTATGTTTGCAAATAGATAAGAGGCTTAGTGAGGTTACGGGTCAGTACCGCGAAAAAAGTTTAAGCCCTCCAGTAAAAAGGTTTTACTGGCCCTTCCAAGGCAGTGCTTCCTTTGTAGATCATATTTGGCTATTTATATTTTGTGTTTTCATTGCAGCCTTACCGTCACCAGCTGGGAAGGACTTGCCTCTTGGCTCGCTTGTATGTGAAGTTCTCTTGTGTTTTTGTCAGTTTTCCATGTGGTATCCTGGGTCAGGTGTGGTGTTTCATTGTATTGATTCCTGATCTCTGCATCTTCACTTACTTAGTTACATCATTGGTGTATGTGTTAGGACTACTTTCTCGTTGTAGGTCGTTTGGACAGAGTACATACGTATGCCCAAGTCAATGCCAAGGTATCATTTGCTTGGACATACTTATGTACTCTGGCCAAACTACCTACAATGAGAAAATAGTCCTAACACATACACCCATGATGTAACTAAGTAAGTGAAGATGCAAAGTTCAGGAATCAATGCAATCAAGCAGCACACCTGACCCAGGATACCACATGGGAAACTGACAAAAACACAAGAGAACTTCACATACAAGCGAGCCAATGGGCCAGCCCTTCCCAGCTGGTGACCATAAGGCTGCAATGAATACACAAAATATAAATATCCAAAAATGATCCACAAAGGAAGCACTGCCTTGGAAGTGCCAGTAAAACCATTTTTACTGGAGGGCTTAAACTTTTTTTCACTGTACTAACCTGTAACCTCACTAAGCCTCTTATCTTTTTGCAAACATAAATCACTAGCGTCAACATGCATGTCCTTTTTTACTGTCAACATGCACGTCCTTTTGAGCTGAAAGTGTATACGACATCTACGCAGTCACATCGAACCCGTCATAAGTGTGTCTGACATCTATGCCAAAATAAGTGTTTACGAGCTCTAAATTGGCCTTTTGAATGCTCCTTTGATTTTCCATCAGCAAATAATGGTTATGAATGATAGTCAAGGAGAACTGGTAACTACAATCACACAAATATTGGTAAGAATGGTGATATATGCTGTAAAATGTGTCATTTTTATAAATGTGTATACTACATCTCTGCTAAAATCATCCTTGTGTCTTCCGCTACGATATTTGTGGGCGAATGATTACAAGGGCATTTCTGGGCGTAACCATTATATATTCTGTTCAAGGGTGGTGGTAGGCACCGCATGCACTTCTTAGTTTTCACAGATACTGATTTGTATAGTCTTACGAAGCGAAAAACTTACCTTGCAAACCAAAGATGGCGCCGTTCTACGTGTTTACGAGATCAATGTTTTGACGTAGGTTGTCAGCCCTGGTTAACGTAAGTGTTCTGTGATTTTCCTCATGGTGCCATGGGTTGGTCTGCAGTGTGCTATTGTGGTGTTCCTACTCATATTCACTTACTTTTTTATAATAAAACTATGAAGTAGGAGTAAATAGTGTTACTTAGGAAATCCAAGATGGCGTCAAAAACGGGTGAAAATGTATACCCAGGTAGAATGTTTTAAAACAAGCTGTAAAATCTGCATAGATGACTGTATGAAACCAAAATGATAAAGTAATGGTCTTTAATAAAGTTCAGCATTTAAATAGATGTACTGTAAATTACGACACCAATTCAAAAAGGTAAATTATGTCAAATGCTGTCATGTGTGACAAAACCAGCAATTTGGTATTTAAGTCCAGTGTAGAATCAAATCAACCTATGCATCTATCCTGTCCAATCCAAGTCTGCTGTTGGAATGAATAAAGCTAAGGGCTTTAGCTGTGCAATGAACATACACATACAACTGATTATATTGAACGTCCAGGTTGATTTGGGTCATAGATCCGAGCCACAATATATGCTTCTTTTGTGGGTCATTTTTGTTATCTATGTTTCACATTTGTCTTTATTATACTGTCTTGCCTGTTCCTTGCAGTCTTTTGATCACCTGCCGAGAAAAGGCTGACCTATTGACTCGCTTGTGTATGATTAGTCCTTGTGTTTTGTCACTTTTGTCTCTGATCAGGTGTATTACTTGATTGTATCCTTGCCTGAACATTTTGCTTTCATCAAAGCTTAAACAAGGTGTTGGTGATATATTGTCAAATTTGTGAACAACAGTATCATAAGAACTAGTGTACTGACTACTCACTGGGTACTTGCCAAGGAAAATGAATGACTGACCACGCTCAAAATGATTTGAAATGTGTCCAAAGGTCATCAAGCACGAAGAAAACAACAACCTTTATACCACCCTTACCAACTTTAGCGCGAAATAGCTCGTGATGTGCAAGGTCAACTCGGATATAGGTGGTATAAAATAGTTATACCATGTTTGTCTACCTGTACGTAAGATAATCAACTCACTAAAGCTCGTGGATTATCTCCACGCACAGGCAGGAACCGCATGGTAAAACTTTAACTTAGCAATGGACACATTGTGTATATCATTTTCCGCTAATAGTAATTTAAAGAATATAGAAGTGAAATCGGTCAAAGACTTATTTGCCCTTGCATTGCCCTTAAATCACGTAAGTACCAATTGTCTGTCTCAAACTTTATTACACAATCAAAAGGCTCATTTCATAATTGTAACAAAGGGTCATATTCAAGGCAAGTAAGTCAAATCAAACACACAATAAAACAATGAACAATCCCTTGTTATCTTAAACTTGACTCATTGTGTAATACTCTGCGACTAATCTTAAAGTCCTGAATGAGTATGGTATGCATTTTATGATGCTTTGATGCATGATATTTATGATTTTTTATTGAGCCAGTGCATGAGATTTCCAACAATCAGGTATGTGCGACCAGCAAAGCCTCAGATCAGCCTGCGCATATACGCAGTCTGATCAGAGCCTTTGCTAGTCGCTTGAGTATTTTATGATTGTTAAGCTACTGACTGAACACCAATTGGAGTTTCTAAGCTTAAAAGGAGGCTGCAGAGGCTCGTCTGAGTCTACACTTGTCAAAATACCACATTGTTGGAAATATCATGCACTGGCTCAATTACAATTTAATCAATGATGGCTACGTATTCTAAATGTCTAAATATTGACGTGTACACAGGCTGTTGTTGTGAATATACTGATGCAAATATCATTATCCCCCACCAGTTCTGCCTTGCATTGTGTGCACATCTATGTACCCAATAAACAAATACAGCCTTTCATACATCTGTGCGGTCGTACACAAGGTCATTGAGAAGCTCATAAGACATTACTTATTTGTTCATGAGCTGTGGAACCAGCAGATCAGACTCACTGTCAGCGACATACTCATGCTCAAGTGGGTCTATTACTACTTCATTGGAACAAAAACACCCAGCAACTTACTGGCGAGTTCATCGCAACTTTTGTTGCAAAAAGCTGTCAGCTGTAGGAAGACATTTCTTAGGTTTCAATTTTTGTTTCAGAACCTTCTCAGTTCACAACTTGTTCAGAGAACCACAATAAACATCATATAACAAGCCTACACACACTTGCATTACTCCATAAGACAAGTTTTCGTATTTTTCCAAGGACCGCGGACAGTCTCCTATTCAACCTGCCCAACTGTTGACAGCCTGTGGCTAGGATAATGCATAAATAATCGACAACTATATTTCTGTGCTTAAATCAACCCCTTACGATACGTGCACCCAGCAAAATAAAAACTATTTTGAAAATATTGCTTAATTTTGCCAGGACTTTAGGGTTTAGGGGGTGGGGCTAATGTTGTGTCCAAATTTATTTCACAGAATGTCAAAGTTTTGCCAGGTATTCACATAAAAACATGAAAATATTATGTTTGTGGCATAAAACAGTAGAGGAAATGGATGCGTTTGGATTAAAATTCGGGTTGCGAAGATTTCATCGTTTCTTTTAAATAAGCATTCTGTCCATAACTTCCAACTGTTTCCTGTAATGTTTTAAGTTCAATCAGTTTGACATGTTCAATGCAGTGTATCATACCTGCATACTGTATATATCAGAGTCTAGACAAACACAATTTAGAGCTTAAAATTGTATTTTTTTCTGACTCATCAGATTTAAATTATATTTTGACACTTGAAAGAATCGTCTCATTCCGACGGTTCTTTTGAGTACCCACAACATATGTTTTGGTTAAAAATCAAAACGATTAATCACATGATACTCAATCAAAGCTAAAGCCCTGATACATGCCGTTGTAAATTAATTTATCAGTCACGCCTAATATTAACTGCATTGTTTTAACATGACCTAATAAACGTTACCTATCTCACGGCATGTTACCTTACCAGGTCATGATGACGTTGCACTTTTTGAATGACGTCGCTAATGACGCTAAATCAACACAAACATCAAAAATTACGCCATAATCGCTAGTTTGAAGAGCGTTCAGCAATAGGTAAACTGATACATGTAAATAGAATACCAGGTTCGCGTCTTTTGATATCAAGTTTACCAGGCTCGGCTTTGAGAACGCATGTTGAATCGCTCGGCAAGCCTCGCGATGTCAACAAGCGTTCTCAAAGCCTTGCCTGGTAAATTTGATATCAAAAGACACTCACATAGTATTCTCTATATTTACCTACAGGTTTGTACAAAATTAGTTCCTAATACGTTTTTATAATAAATTGTTTTTGACAACGTTCTCCCGTTCCAAATCATGCCATTTTTATATAATGTGTGAAATGTAAAAATACAACTGTATACAAAAGATTAAGTTCGGGCACGGGGTGGGGAAGCACTTAATCAGTAAAAAATTATATTTTCTATATGTTGAATAACAGAGACAGAATAGCAGAAACAGAGTTTTCAATCCTTTTTTTTAAATCAGTACTTGTCAAATGAGAAAAATAATTTTGCGGATGATTCCAGGGTTGAAACTACTATCCTTTATGGAAAAATGGCATTTTCTTAGATACTTTTATCTTGTCATTTGTATGGGCAATTCTTCATTAAGACTGCCCGAGGTCCTTTCGCAACTTCTGTAAATTCGGAAATTTTCACGAGGACTTTATTTTCGCGAAACTTCGCATATGCGAAGTTTCGTGAAAATAAAGCCCTCGCGAAATGGCAAAATTACTCTGTCGTTTATTGATAAAGGTAAATCTTGCCTTATTTGCGTTTTTTTCACATCACTAATATGTCTTTTAATGCTATTCGCGAAAATAAAGTTCTCGCGAAAATTTCCGAATCTACAGTACCTTATTATCATCAGCACGCATAACATTTAACACCTTGTTCTACCCAACACTGCCTATAGCACAACAAGAGTCACATCCTGTGAGATAGCACACAGAAAATTGACCAGTCTGTTGTCCTCTGTCAAGAATCGTAATTGATGTATTGATGGAAGATAATGGTTTGTGCATAATTAGGGGATAATTGTATTCATATTTTTCATTTGGGGAGGTATATCGTCGGATATACGGTCGGAAATTCAGTTTTACGGCGACGCGCGAGCGGAACCGTAAAACGTGATTTCCGAACGTATATCCGACGATATACCTCCCCAAATTAAAATTTTGAATACGGTTATCCCCATTCTCATGCACTTCTGTAGTATCGTTCGAATTGGAGCGTTTGGAAGCCGCATAAAGCCGCACGTCACAAAACGAGATGTGACGTAACTAATGACGTCAAACTATTTCCGACAGTATTTCGCAGGATATACTGTCGCAAATTTTTGACGTTATCCAATCAGACGTCGCGTTACAAAATCAAGTGCATTAGAATAGCTTATGTACCTGTTGCTATATATTCATCAGTTAAATGTATTTATCATTATTAAAGTGTGAATGAAAACTGATAATGCCAAAACATAATAAAATGCATATACATGACTTTAAGAAGTCGCGGTGTACTACACAAGGTCAAATTCAAAATGACAAGAGTTGTTCATTGATTTACAACATTATTGTGGGCTTAATTTGACTAAATTAAATTAAGTTACCTTGAATATGAACTTGGTATTGCAAGTTATATGTTACTATTATCTGATGAGCCTTTTGGTTTTGTGATGAAGCTTGAGACACACAGGTGATACTAACAGGTAAGTGCAAATCAGCCTTCGACTGCTGGTTATCTCTATTTTCTTAAAGTATAAATCGTCACAGATGGATGGGTCCATGGCTAAAGATTAGTGCTGTCCTTCGCATTTTATGACCCTTTGGCACATTCTTGCTACATTTGACAATCGGTGACTCAGATCAATCTGGATGTTTGTTCAGTATAATCGGTTTAAGACGTGCGTCCATTGCACGGCTAAAGCACTTAGCATTCACATGACTGGTCACACGTGCATCTCGCATGGTTTTACCCACTTCAAGACAGTAACAACTTTGCATCTTATATAGGGTACACGAACCTGCCTCACATGGAGGTATGATCGGTCTCACTAGGGAGATGACTGGTATCATAAAATCTGTGATCTGCGTCACAAATGCATTGGCTATCTTTACAGAGGGGGCATCTACCCTACTCGCAGAGGACCATCATTCACTTAATTTGGGTCACAACTTACATTGAGATGTAATCAACCAAATTTATTATTGAAAATACATCCATCTATCAGGGAAGAGGCACACTCTGTCTAAACTAGGAACCCATTCGGCCTCTAAGGAAGTCTACAATCAACCGCATAGGATTTCTACGACTCTATACCAACTTACTGATGGAAAATCACCAGCCTCATGGGGGACAATGACCTGCTTCATAAGCGACTACTACCTGGTTAATGGGGGACCTCCATTGACCTTATACACGACTAGCATTGCTAAATGCTAGAAATCTCGACTCAACTCACAGGGGGTGGGGGTTGGAGCGCTAGCATAGTTCATACAATAACCTGCTTCAAGAGGATGGCCACAACATATCTCACAGAATGAACAGTTTGCCTTACGTGTGGACTACAACGCATCTCACAGGGGGACCATCATCTATCTCACATATGGACTATAACATGGCCCAAAATGGTCACAACACATGGTATTGGTGATACAACAGACCATATTTTAGGAAACGACTGGTCGCATACGTGTCAGTCAGGACCTGTCTAAAACGGGGTGCGACCAGCTTTACTAAGAGCAAATTGGTCTCCAGGACCACGCCCTACCTCACATTTGGCCATGGCCCGACACACAAAGGGTGACATATCTACCTCAGAGAGGGGTCAAACCTGGTTTACAGGGAGCGCAATTCTTCTAAGGGGCTACACGACCAACCTTGCGCAAACACTTAACTTACAGAGAGACAGGCTAGGAGGACCACAACACCAGACAAAGGGCACTTAAAAAGAAAAAAAACTGACCAGCTTACATTTTCCCTGATAAGTTGATGACATCTTGGATTTTCCAGGTAACAACATAAAACCATCATTATTTGGTAGTTATATAAACTTTATGGTATCAGAAGCATACTGCTAATATAATTCAGCAAGTAATACTATAAGTATAATGGCTACATTTAAAATTAAAATGAAAAAAAAAACAACAACAACATTTGTTTAAATTGTAGATCTAGTTTTCAATTATTTTGATAAGGGTTCTCAAGACGCCATCTTTAAAATCTCCATTGAAACCTAATAGAGCTTATATTTTATTTCATTTATTTAAAGCCAATATATTCTAGCTTACTTTGCTATATAACACTTCTTCCCATTTCAGTAAACTTTGGTACAATAGCAAAACATGAAATTAGCCTTTTTTCACTATTTTTCCTATTAGAACTTGTATTTGACCTTGACCTTGAAACCATATTTAAATGTATCATTAAAAAGTTCAAACATAAACTACAAAAATAAATATCATTAATTTGATGAATAAAGATACATCAAATCAGTACAACAATTCATATACAACTACCCCTTACATTTTTTACTGGTGGCCATCTTAAGCGCCATCTTGGATTTCTCAGCCCGCACCAACAATGGCCACAATATCCATGCAGATTCATAGTCTTCAGGTTATGACAAACATTTTGGTATATAATATTCAATGTAGTACTTTGGTCACCACCCCGCATTCAACTGAACATTGAAAGTCACCCTACTATAAGTGCATATATACTTAAGGACTTTAAAAACGCATCACCCAGATTAAATCCTTTATTTCACAAACCCTGAGAATGTCAGCGAGAATATTGTTATTGCATATTATAGAATGACCAGCTTGTAGTGTGTCCTACATTGTAGACAATTCATGGTTGTAAATTTACGTACAGGTATTGAAAAAGTATCTGTTTTAAGACAGGTGTAGTCGATTTTAAAGACACACATTCAGTTGCAAGTTAACATGCGTTAGTTTTGATTCCTGACTCAACAAATTCGCGTCCTTTGATTCTTTCACGATTGCACATTCATCTTTGAACGATTAGAAATGAATTGACAGTTCGGTATGCTCATAATTACACTCCTTTAAAAAACTGGCATACCCCACCCACCCTAATTACTATAGTCTAGTAATAAAATTCAACGTCTTGGGCCTTTCAAAGTTTTTATTTTTTACGTCCGGTTTTATTGGAAGAGGCTAAGAGCATACACAGATGACAGATTATGCATAAATTTCGCATGTACCATGTGTCTTTTGTAATGTGCAAGTGATGTAAACATATTTTTTTAAGACGTTCTCGATCACATGGAAGCAGATTCCCTGCCATGATTTACATCAAAACGTCTTCCCCATATGACTGCCAGTGTATATAGTCAATATCAATAATGAGAGCGTGCATAAAGGTAACTTATGGAGATGATTCTAAAAAGGAGCTATAAATTGATATTCAAATTTGACGTTTATTTTCGAAATATTGAAATGATCAATTACTTTTAATTTGAAATAGTCTATAAACTCTTTTGATGATATGTTATCATACACCCCACAGTTTAAACGTAAAAATAATCAGAAATCTTCATTTAACTGTGCAGAAAAGTGCTGGATGCTGTATGTACCCATGTGACGTCATCAGCAGCGTAGCGTGACAGTGCAGTCAAATTAACGACTGATTCATACCAATTCTGGATTGCACATTATAACCTGTGAGTAACTTCTCAATCGATATACGGTTTGCAAGAAAAGTACAAAAATATGGTGATGCGTTTTCAAAGTCCTCTTGACTAGTATATTTTACTTCCAAATTTCCTGGATTGATAAGCATTTGGACAATTTGAAAAATCCGTGTTTGTTATCGTGGCCAACAAGGGAAAACACGCCTTATCGCTAGAGCTCCTTGGAAACTTATGGTGTCATATGATGACGACTAACACAAGTTTCCTCACAAGACGCCAGGAAGACATAACAATAAACAAACAATCTCTCTCACCCCGATCAAGATGATTGCAAAACTAGAAAGAATACACACAACTGCACACTATACTAAGAACAAACACAGAACCCACAAAAGGGGAGCAACAATAAACAACGAATCAAAAATAAACAGAACCACCACCTTAGAACGGATAGCAGCCTAAACCACTGGGGACTTAAATACATTTTACTGATACCAAGTTTTTGCCCTAGATTTTAAACACTAATTATCGACCTTTTCACACCAAGCACGCACTTTAAAAATAGCTTGGTGTCCTTTGATATTCGCTCTTAATTATTATTTCACCTTAACTCGTTGGAGAAAATGATAACTACAGTAAAACCTGTCTTAAGCGGTCACTCCAAAATAGTCAAAACAAAGATCTTAATGACAAAAGGCAGTTTAATGAAGGTCGAAAGTATTGCAGAATGCTCCCCTTGGAGTATTCTGCAATACTTTTGAACTGCATTAAAAGCTGCATAGTCTGTAACTATGAAAATATTTCGAAAAAAAAAATTCTTTTTTAAATCATTTGTAAAAGTAGAATTAAGTTATGTTGTCAAAATAAATCTAATTTCTACAGCTGAAAACTGCATGGAAAAGTGAATTATCTTATAAAAACAGGTGTTGTGTCTCTTGTTTGTAATTATTTGCGTCCCTCCAATAATTCTAGACAGTTAATTTTTAACAAAAATGCTGTTGTTTTGGCACTAATAATTTGTTATTTATTGCGAAAAAGGTAAAATGTATAGTTGAATGTTAGTATTTTTACTGTGTTCTTGAAAAATAGAAACATTATTTCTTAAATGAAAAGATCAAAAGTTACAGACTATGCAGCTTTAAGCGATAATTGGTCTTGAAACCCAATTTTTGGCCTTTTTAAACTGCTCGTTTTAGACAGGTTTTACTGTATGCAATATATGGGCCTCGTCGCAAAAATAACTAGATTCTGTTGCATATGAACTGCGAAGGCGCAGACCAGCCTGCACATCCACACATTCTGATCAGCGTCTCTTTGTTTGCAACGTGTATCTGTAATGTAAAATAGCTAACCTTGTCCTTACCAAATTTCGATTGTCTAATTAATCTCTGTAGCTGAGTAGTCTTGATTGTACCCTGACTGGTCGCAACCCCCAGAGACGAGTTTTCTCGCGACGGGGCCCAAAATCATAACCCTTTTAGGACCAATGGAATATCCCTATCCCATTAAGGGGATATATCTTTTAAAAGCTCTTACTTGCATGAAAATTTTCCAGTATAAACAAGATTTGCTTTTTTGTCAAGGAGACGGATACCTTTGGCTACATTGTTGTATGAACAACTTAAACATCTCACTTAGATCACTTTACGCCACAACATACAGCTTTTAAGTAATCCGCAGCATGCTTATCAGTCTTTTTGGAGTTACTTCTTGGTTTGATACGGTTTACAATGTTTTGACGTGCTGGATGAACTTTAGAAAAAAAACAATTGCATGAACATGAACTACAATTATCCGACTACAATATTTAGAAGTGTTTTGCCCACAATGTACAAATTTCTGGTAGAAAGAATATATTTTCAATTTTTGTTTATGAATGTTCAAGGTCAATTTGAAAAATTATAGATAATACCAGAAATACATAATATTTGGGTCAAAATACTTCTAAATATTGCATTCAGATATTGTAGTTCATGTTCATGCAAATGGTTTTCTCTAAAGTTCACCCAGCGTGTCACAACATTGTAAACGGTATCAAACCAGGAAGTAACTCTAAAAAGACTGATTGATAAGCATGCTGCCTAGTGCTCAAATATTTTCTTAAAAGGGTATCCTTTATCCTCAAAAGCTGTATGTTGGGGCATAAAGTGATCTAAGTGAGATGTATAAATTGTTCATACAACAATGTGGCAAAAGGTATCCGTCTCCTTGATAAAAAGCATTTTTGTTTATACAGGAATAATATCATGCAAGTAAGAGCTTTTGAAAGATATATCCCCTTAAACTACATACAATAAAGTCAGAATGATCCATTGCATATATATATGAGGGGTCAAAGGTTATTTTTTCAAACTTTCTCTGAAGCTCAATTAAGTCTTAGTAAACAGTGCAGACCCTGCTAAAATGATGCATTATACAGCATATCATCTGGGTCTTTTCTGGTTGCCAAAGTACCCGTTAAGGGGTTTCCGGTATTCAATCTGTTAATTTCAGCACTCATGTTAGATCTGAAGGCATATTATCCCTACACGATTGCTTCTATATCAACATGATTAACCCGTCTATCTAAAACGGTATGATCCTGACGACTTGCTCTTGGTCTCCAAGGATTGTCTGTATTACTCAAATAACACCTTCTGAATTTACGTTGACAAGTTCCTGTATCAACTCGTTTTTCCGGAAGAGCATATCTATGATAATGGTCATGTCTTCTTTCAGATTTGCGTGTTTCGTGTTTGTTTCCCCTTTCTGACAATCTCATGAAGACGTTAGGCTCGACTCTCTTATATTCAATGTTTTTCAAATGTGTTTCTAGCTTTGGTATGTCATTGTACGTCAGAAACTGGTTTTCGGTATTTTCAAGCTTGTAATCATCATTTTCAAAGCAATACGCTGGCTCTTGTTCTACTTGAAATGGCTTATTTATTCGATGCAATTGTGCTATCATTCGATCTGTAAGTCTATCATCTCTTGCTGTAAAGTCTAAAGTATTACCAACTCGTATACATGCTTTTAAAGGTCTGTTAGAAATGTTTTGGGTTTTCAGTCCGTCGAAATTTATTATGATCAATCTAGTTTGGATATTGGCTATATGTTTTGACCAAATATTTTCAAATTCTGACAGACATATGTTATCACTGTTGTACATTTCACACATTACTACAACATAGTTCAAGCTTTGGTTTAATGCATTGTTGATTTCTATCTCCTTAGTAGCACCGGGTGAATTATCCAACCAAGGAATGTACACGGAATAGTTTAATTCGAGAAGCCTCTTCCTGACCTGGTGTATTATGTAATTATACACTTCATTATTTTCGATGTTAAATGAAAAGAAAACGTCTATAAATTTGTCTTCCATATTCGTGGTGTTTTTTCTTGTGCAGCACCTCATCTTTAATATTAAAAGTTCGAATCGAAAGCAATATGCTACTAGTCCTAAGAGCAGGAGACATGATAAAACTGAGACCATAATAATGAGAATCAGGAATTGGGAAAACTCATCTGACTCATCACATTGAATATAATAATTGTCTATCACTTGAATAGGAACAGCTACACCTTCATAATAGCATCTCCAGCCATCTGTCACGCTGTAACTGCGAAGCCATCGACCTATCCATAAATTAGAACAATCACATGTTAGAGTATTATTTCCAAAATTGAATGATGCAGGATTGTACTTTTGAAATACCCTTGGAATAGTAGACCCCGTGTAAGCATTGATATTCAGAGACATGTGTTCATCAAAAGACTCTGCTACAGTGTCGGGGATGTTTGATATTGGATTTCCATTTAAATTCAGATTTGCTATTCTATGCATATAGTTTCTGTTATGAATGGTTTGAATGTTGTTACCATCAAGATGAATATCAAGCCTATAGTTGTTCCAATGTCCGAGCGGCATATCTGGTGGAAGCTCGGTTAAACCTGCACCAGAACAGTTAACCGTTACAAAATTTTCGCTTGGGCGGTCTATACATATACATTTGTATGGGCAATTTTCTATTATGTTACAGGTAAGCACCTCAAATGCTTTACTATCAAAAATGTCTTTTAAAGACCTTCCTTTCATATGTCCAGGAGAAGTGCATGAGAAATTTTTGTGTAAAAGATTAGGCCAAATTTCATAGATCCGCGAGTCCATGCTATGGAATAAGGGATACAAATTGCAGTCACAACGTGCACTAGACTCATCATAATAAAATTGGCCATTCAGCTGATGAGCCGCTCGGTCATAGGGCATTCCAATGGAAGAAAAATTTAAGAATTGTAAAGATTTTGTGTTGTTAAAATTCATGGTTCCATCACCAGTTATCCCATCTTTGGGTATTGTAAAATTCAACTTATTCGTTATATTTCTCATGTAACTTCCTTGAAAGTCCTTGAAACAGAATGCGCTCATTGATATAGCATTTGTCACATCAACGCTTATAAAATCATTAAAGGATGCATTAAAATTGGCTATGTTTCCATTCAATGTTTTTATAGTGTAAGGATCAAGATAACGCAGCTTGTTGTGAGAAACCGACAGTAATGTGAGGTATTTGAAACTAGTAAACGTATTGTTCGGTATTACTTCAATTAAGTTAAAATCCATTTTCAGCACATATAAGTTAACGAGGCATTTCACATCAGAAATTGACTGAATCCTATTATGACTTAAATCCATAAGCGTTGTAGAGTTCCAATCGCATATATTATCAGGAAGACGTGTTATCCTTCCGAAATTGTGTTTCAATTCGTATACCGTCGAATTCGTTGATAGTGCAATAGCGTATGAAGATCCTTTTAAACTGTCATATTCAATATGAAGGTAATCAACCGTCACAGAACAGCCGTCAGCGTCGATTTCCCAACAAGTCAAAGCTTCACAACAACAACACTCTTCTTCACCATTACAACTAGTTGGGCAAAACAAATCATCCCTCCAACCTCCTTTTGGTGTCCATTTCGTATAGTCTGAATGTTGAATGTCTTGTGGCATACCAAAACCTTGGGCACACTGGCGAATATTGGTCAAAATAAGTGTGAAAACAATTATTTTCATTTCTGCGTTTAACACATTGCAAACCCGTTGGAGCATTTTGCAATACTTTTGACCTGCATTAATCGATTATTGGTCTTGAAAAACAATTGTTGTCTTCTTTTTGAGTGATCGCTTAAGACAGGTTTACTGTATTCAGTTTGTCATGGACTAGGTGATATAATTTCCATCTATACACCTTAAACAAAATATATGATTGCACTGCTGGAAATAATAGAGTTTATTACATTTTGATGTGATATATATGCAGTCAATGCTAAATTGAAGGGAAATTCCCAGCTTGCGTATACTAATTTTAAAAGCTTACAGGTAAAACCCAAGCTAAATATACTCAATGGTGCCATTAAGACCTCGATGAGCGAAAAGCTAACTTCTGGTTTCCAACAAAACGACTCTAAAATCGACTTGCTTAGCTGCAGATAATAGATAGAACATTATAGTTTGCACATACCATGAAAAAATAGTATGTCTTATAGAGAGTAAATAGCAAATGCGTTGATCAGCATGTGCGGATGTGCAGGCTGGTCTGTTCCTTTGTTGCAAAGTCAGATTTTCTTGCGACGTGGTCTTTTTAAAAATGGTTTTGCCAAAGGAAAACAAAGAGTATTCTGTGCATTTGCGCAGCTGAAACGGTGTGCATATCGTATAACGTAATGTATATAAATAAAATTGAAAAGAGAGGAGCGCAATTTTGATCATTACAGCGGGAAGTTTCTCATATCAAGACAATACTTATTATTTAGACGAGGAAGTTTCGTCTCCCATTGTCTGTTAATCTTATTCATGATCGGATCATCGATATTAATACCAAGCCAATATAATTATCAAAACTTATATCATCTATGTAGACGGCGTCTTTAACTGTTTGCATGCTGGGTAATGTTTCATGCTTTCGTTGTCGTCTGATGACGTTTTGTAGATCCGTTTGTAGGTTCCATTCTGATTTATTCGTGTGAAGTCTGGGATTTTGGAAACTGTAAATCTATTGAAAGGATTCACCTTTAATTGTGTAAGGCGGTATCAAAAGTTAAATCGTCCACTTGCACTTTGGGTGTTTATGGCAATCTAGGAAGGTATCCTCTGTATATTCAAAGGTATGTGCGCATAATCAAATTCTGATGTAATATTGTTTCATTGGACAATATTCTTGTCACATATTTTTACAATAATAAGGTAAAAGCGTGTAATAAGGGTGCAACAAATTGGGCTGCAAATGTCAAGTCACTATTGGATAATTACGGGTTTTTCGTAGGTTTGGAACAATCCACGTGCAGTTAACTTGAGTAGTTTTCATTTAGTCTTTAAAGAAAGGGTAATCAACATTTGCAAACAGACTTGGATTAACGATTTATCTCGGAAAAGTCCACTGGTTTTATACAAAATAAATTAAATCTGGATTGGAGTATGAGCGTTATTTAGACCTATTACCCTATTATATAAACTTAGAATTGGAAATTCACAATCATTATGGAGACTGTCTGCAGATTAACTCAGGATTGTCACAGGGCGTTACTCTCACAACAGAATTGACAGATCAATGCGCCTATGTACTCTTTGTGATAGGTCAGATATTGAAGACGAGTACCATTATGTTATTATTTGTCCAGCATATAGTCATTTACGTCAACAACACATTAACCCATATTACTACAGGCACCCTAGTGTCTATAAGTTCATATTATTAATGAAAAGCACCAAACTTGGCACATTAAAAAAAATAGGTAAATATGTCCTTGAATCATTTACACAGAGAAAATCTCTTTTGAACCATATAACTGAATAGAACTGTGAGGGGAGATTTACGTTTGAGCGGATCCATAATACGAAAGAGCAGATTTATTTTTACGAAAGAGCGGAGAATCATAAGGCAAAAGAGCGGATGTTTAAATTGTTCAAATGAGCGAATTTTTCAGGTATACCTCCAGATTCAGGGGGCGGATTAAGGATTCCTGGAAATTGGGTCCATATGTTTAAAGGTGCGTGGTTCGCTTTGCTGATTTTGTCTCATTTATCTTAAATATACCATGAACATGAAATAATTTGGTCTCATTGAGACCAAATTATTTCATTTTCATAGTATATTTAATAGCGTGGAACCCCCTGAATCCCATTTGGATCCGCCACTGAAATGCGCTCCCAATCACCTATTAAGGACTGAGCAATATTGGCCTTTACAGGTAATACAACTGAGTGAAATACTTATTGAAAGGCCATTACCTGGAAAATTCGCTCATTTGAATCAATTATCCATCCGCTCTTTTGACTGTATAGTTTTCCGCTCATTTCATACTCCGTCACGGTATGATTACCGCTCAAACGTAATTCGCCCCTTATGAGCTTAAAAGTTTTCGTTTGTTTCGCTTTAGATTTTCGGTACTTTAATGGTGACTATGGTTCTTGTGAAGAGCCGTCTTCTGTAGTAGTTGAGCTGAAGATGACGCCACTTGAACCATAGACACTATTAAACCAGCCACATTTATTTTCTGTTCATATACACATACATAATAAAATGATGAGGGTCCCCTGTATTTGCCTTGTCCTATGCATGATATTTTTCTCAGACCTTTTTGTATTTCGTTTCGACAAGATGGCTTCTGGGTCTTTGTACAAAGCCTGTGTGTATAAAAACTTATACTGATGGTCCTCTTGTTTCTACGAATAAGAGCCATTCGCTGCAGCTTTATTGTACAACATACATGCGAAGCAATTGAAATTACTTGCTGTTTTTGTTAAACAGTGTTTTGGCCCTCAGGGCCTGGACCCCCCTGGCAAAACTTCCTGGATCCGCGCATGACCTGCCTACACTCGTTACACAGACGTACATTAAACATTTTCAGAAAACTACTCACTAGGTTTAAACACCTAAGTGACTATGGATCAGGGTCTAATTATTACAAAATTAAATTTCATCAAAAGCTGCTAATACTAGTTCAGCGTACCTTGGTCTTCTTCAGTGGAAGTTTGCATTTGTGAGCCAAACGTAGGTTCGTTTAAGTTCCTTACCCTAAATCTCAGGCCCCGAGGATATAACTTGAATTTTTTTCATACTCAACTCAGCTGAGCACGAAATTTACCCCGGTCCTAAATGTTAAAATGCCAACAATTAATTGTTGGCATTTTAACACTGAGACCATGGATCAGGGTATGAAATTTCATCAAAAGCTGCTAATACATGTACATGTAAGAGTACAGCGTATATGTAAATGTGCTTGTACCTTGAACCAAAGAGCACTTAGGAAATTGCGAGACAAACGTAGGCTCGGCATACGCACATATTTAAAATGCTTATCTTAAAGCTCAGATTTATTACTTGAGACAATGAGGACGGCAGCTCGTTGGACCGCCACGAGATTGTAGAACACTAGCAGGGACCGAGTACAAGTTAACTTCCATATTCGTGGCACATTACATATATCTCACTACAAGGCTAGCTTTAAAAAAAAGCGTAGAACAATCGCATAGCGTATTATAGTTACTAGAGAACATTTTGTACATGTAGTGATTAATCTTTGCATTTGCTGAAAACACTCTTTTCCATTTTTCATGCATTTCAAAATCTGAGTACTTTTAATTTAGTTAACTATTTGCATGTACTTAGTTCTGAATACTGAGGTGATCCATTGGAAGCAAATAAAACAGGAAATATGCATATTTCAATAAGACTCTATTCATGCAAAGCCTGAATAGTTGAATAGTTCACCCCCCCCCCCCAACTTTCCAAGTAGACATCTGAGCAGTATGTATATGAGTCTAATTAACGAGGAGTGCGCATAAAACCTTGGGACATATTGAAACTGATCCATTTAAATCTGAAAATTTCGTCACTCTTAGGCGAGAATATCAAAAGGCTCCGCGTCTCCAGGGGTAGATGTTGAAAAAAAATAGAACTATCGTGTTAACAAATAACATTTTCAATAAGTTTAATTTTGCATTTTAGTGCCTTTCAAAATTATATTATTGTTAACTTTCGAAATGCTCCAGCCTCAGACTTTTTTCACATTAAAGTATTGTTATTTTGCATTTTAGCAAATCTAAAGTAAGCATAAATTCAAGAACATAAGCAACCATTGTTTTCATCCTCTTTTTCAAGAAAAATCACATTTTTGGCATAACTTTGGCGCTGTAGCGACTATCACTCAACCCCACAAAATTGTGTTAAGCAGATAAAGAGCTGGATTTTAAGTGACAATAATCCCGTTTAGCTGATGTGTCTAGAATGAAATACTTATTCATTTAATAAATTTGAGTAGAGAGTCCAATAAATAGCACATCTACAAACAGTGCTGACCTTGATGGCACGCTGCATAATGTGGCTTTGCATAAAATCTCTACTCTCTTTATTGTAAGTCGGTATTCAATTAAAACTATAAAGACCAGTGTTTTATGAGGATTAAGATAAGACCAGTTGCCCCAGGGATTATTTTCACACCTCAACATCGCATATCACCGATTATTTCCGGTAAACAGGCGAAGTCTTCGGAAATTTACCTATCGATTGGCACTAGCTTGAGACGGATGTAGTATACAAATATTCTACCTGTTAGAAAACTTCATTATTGGACTAGATTTTCAGAAGTAAAATTGACCAAAACATTACCCTTTTAACAGCTATAGATGTACCACGACCTCTGACCAATGACCTTTGGGACTTTCCATTTCAAACGATTGATGCACAATGCGTAAAATGAGCCAGTCCAGCTGGAACATATGTGTATGTCAAAGCTTTTATAGTATATGTCAAAAAATGCCTGAAACCCTTTTTTCTAGAACAACATATCAATATTGTAAATAGAGTCACGCTTCAAAGCGTTTGGTTTATCTTTAGGTACACTATTTTGTGCACTCGTCAACTGCAACCACCACGCGATGACTGCACTGTTCGAGTACAGTGGTTCGCTAGCGTGTAATATGTCTTTTAACCCTATTCGGGAAAATAAAAGGAATTCTGAATACATGTACATGTTTAAGTACTGGTATAAGGGATGTAATCCGACCAACTCATGTTATTAGATCGTAGTGGAGTTAGCCCCTATCGGTGAATGAGCAGTGTGACATTGCATGAAACGAAGTTTTTTTTTTGTTTATTGTTGACTGCAAATTTGATAAGTGGACATATGCTAAGGGACACTAAACGAGATTTAGGTAATATCGCAGAGGCGCATACGTCTCTGTTAATCGTCCAGTGGAGCTAGATGTCTAATGTTTGGTGTGAGCCTTCATCTATATCCACCTTTCGTGTATGCTAGCCATACGGGACTTTAACGGACATCCAGGTAGCTGCGGTGCGCTGAAGCGGTAATAGGGAATTATAATGGAAGGTGTTAGTTTTTATACTATATCTTTTGAAATTATTAAAGCAGAATTCCTGTGCAAACAAATGTTTTACCTAAATATCTTGCGATTATTCTGATATATTTTTTATGAATTTCCCTCTGCAAACTCTTCGTCCTTTTTGATGGTTTTTGATAGAACCCTAAGAATGATTAAATTATATAGTAAAACAGGCTTTTTGAGATCAGCTCATTGGTAGATATTCGGTCATAGTTATTAAAGTATTCAATATATTTTTCCTGTGCAAACGGGACACTATGCTCAGTTCAATTGCGAACAAATTGGTGTATTTTTCATACAATTAAAACAAAATTTGATATAGCCTTTTTATTTTTTCATGATACAACCCTTTGACATTTTTCACAAGCTTTCCACGATAGTCTATTTTTAGCAACTGTATCCAAGGTAACAACAGGTATTGACCACACATACACTTTAGTAATCGCGTGTCTGTAACTCAGCTTTTTTGAGCGTCAAAGACTGTTTATTTATTTATTTATTTATTTATTTATTTATTTATTTATTTATTTATTTATTTATTTATTTATTTATTTATTCTATAAAGTTGCGCTTGATCAGGGTATTCACTGTTTGCATCAAGAATATTCTTTATATTAAATTTTAAATAAAAAATAAAAATACCACACGACTTAATACAGAATGAACTTGCCCAAATGACAAGAGTGGGAAATTCTATTGACCTAAATTGGTTAAGATTCTTCACTTGCTAGTGGCGATAAATTTGGTACAAACAGTGTTAATCCAGATCAGGCCCGAAAAAGCGTCGAACTGATCTGGATTCAAACTATTTGAGTGAGATACGTTGACACTGTGTTGGTATTTCTGTAATTATAGGATAAACATTGAAATGTTGTTTCATAGGCCCATTTAAGAAAGGACGGCAGACAACTAGATATCTGGCAAAATTACTCAGCATGCAAAGAGTTAATTGACACATTGTTCTAATTGAATGGCTTCAATTTATTGCCAATTATATAATGTGAGAATTGACGGAGTCTATTCGGTGTAAAAACTGCGAAAAGATTATCTAAAGAAGAGCCGACTTGTCAGTATCTACTTCTCATTAGATCATATAAACTTTGTTCTTCGGCGTCTGATCAAGGTCTCCACGGTTTCTTATAAAAGGTTCTATTAAAACCTGAATAAAGAATATAAATACCACCATACAACCCTTGGTTCAGAAATAGACTGGTCCAACTTATAAGAGTGGGAAATTGGACTCATTAGCTAATTTAATTGTTCTTCGGTGTCTGATCATGGTCTCCACGGTTTCTTATAAAAGGTTCTATTAATAACTAGATAAAAAATATAAGTACCACTCCAACTTATAAGAGTGGGAAATTCGGGTAATATTTATTTTTCTTAGATTATAAATTATGAAAATACGGCATTGTTTTGTAATATCAATAATTATAATTCGACTGGCACCATTATTTACAAGTATGTTATATCACAATCAGAATCTTGAAATTATTTTGACTTGTAAGAACCGCCACAGAACTCAGTCACCTCATTCCGGTCTTCACTGATGCATTGGATAAGCCGTATTTACAAACCAACACGCCGTATTGGACCCCATGCTGTGTGGTGGTTGCCTGAGGTGATTTGTGTCATCTGGTGATTTTTCCCCCAACCAAAATGGACCCAGATCAGGCACGACAACGGGATTTTTATTGGATTCAAACAGATGGTATATCTGAAATTTGTTTTTGAAAAAGGTAAAATTTAAAAAAAAGATTGCAAGAAAAAAAGACGCTAATAAAATAATGTCAATGCTGCGTGTGCATGCATATGCATGCTAATGCTCTCATATGCTCTCATATGGTATTAACATATTTTCGCTTTAGTGATTAAATGATTTGGATCTACACGGTTTTCTGGCTTCTCCAACACCAGCTTTTATCAGGGGCTTTTGCGGATGTGCGATATACAAATGTTATCTATGTATACCTGTAGACGGATCTTTTTTCCCTTTACAACTAAATTCGATATTCCACACTTCTTTCTCTGAAGATCTATATTGTCATAGAAAACAGGGCAGACTCTGATGTAACACCACCCGTGTTTTTACTGTCAAAGTATCCCATTGAATATCTCACTTTGGATACGTAAACATGTACGTTAATGAGTGGCATTTGCGCATGTGCGATCAGTACCAGATTATAGATCAATGGAATTGTCCATAAAGTTTGAACGGTTAGGTCAGGATGGCCCATTTTATATATAGAGGGATTTCATAAAAAATATTTCATTTCTTTCTCTGGAGATCGAATCTGTCCTAGAATACAGTGTAAACCCCGATGAAAAGTCGTTTGTGCAGTATTTCCTCTAGGTCTTCACTGTTTATCATAGTCCCCGTTTACTTAAATTAATCTTAACAAAATCTTAACAATTTTGTTTCGCAACAATATGCGAGTCTAAAACGACTTTATCATTTGACACACCAGCGCATGAAAAAAAGCTGCCACAACGATTATTCCTCGTCCGTTTGGACGCACTGTAACCCTTTGTACGTTTGATCAGTGTCTCCACTGTGATATGGACAGTTTTAAACTGTTTTGATTACCACTCCCATTTGTAGACAGTGGAAATGATCAGTTTACGTGTACACGTCGCGAGAAAACCTGACTTTGTTAACTGTGAACAGCAAAGGTGCAGGACAGAATACGCATCTGCTCAGTCTGATCATCGCCTTTATTTTTCGCTATCTTTTAACTTGCGAAACAGCACGTCCAAAGAATGCGGCGTTTAGGCAGGGTCTTCACTGTTCGCGCACACTATTGAATAAATTTAATATCCCGAGCGATGATCAGACTGCAAAAGTTGTGTAGACTCATCTACGCGTCAGCATGCAAGAAAGCGATTTTCTTGCGACGGTAATCAAATTCATTATGAAGTGTCGGGCCTGATCTAGGTCCACACTGTTTGCTATACAAGCAGTAACTCCACATGGTCTGGTTCGAATTGCCTATCGTAGAGTTATTATTATTTTATTTAAATCAGGGTCTTCACTGTTCGCTCTCAGATGGTTCCTCTAAAAGTTCAATAACATTTAAAAACCGATACCAACAGCTGTAAAATTTGAAATGAACCCGTCCGATTGATGAAATGGGGAACGTTCATTCGGCTTAAATCTTACTGATCAGGGAGGGCGAAAATACAGCAGATCTCTCTATATACTTTATCAGCACCTAACATAGGTCAACCGATGAACAGACTGTGTCTGTGTACGTGTTGGGTAGACTTATCAACGCGTTTTTCTTTATTTGTTATGAAATGTATTAAAATTATAAATGATACTAAATTTATGCTTGTTTCATTTGATGTAAATCTGATGTACACTCTGATCAATGTTCGATGCACACGCGCAGAAAAATATTCTAATAGTAATGCTACAAATTTTCGATAATCTGTTTCACTATAAAAACATTGTTACACAGTAACAGTCCAGTGGATTAAACGCCTTAAGCTATGCATGGTTACTATGGTGACTCTGCCACCTGACAAGGAATTAAAAATACAGGTAGTGTCCTGGCAGAATGAGATACGAACACTCGATGTCCTCAAAAGTCCGACATGAGTGAAGGCTCGTGTGAATCTGCGCATATGCGCAGATTTACATGAGCCTTCGTTGCTCGAAAGTACGATGCATACCACAATCTGGTGTTTTAGTCCATTTTTGGAGCAATTACTATATGTACAATGCGAAGAATTATGGTTACTAACAGAGTGAATGCGACTAGGTAATACCACAATCATAGATCGCAGATCAACACATGGCACCAAGACGTCGAGACACTAGAACACAGTCAAAGAAAGACACACGCACAAACGCAAGAACATTGAATGTAAAGAACTTTTTCCTAGTTCATTGCCCGAAAGTTATCACGTTAACTTTGCAAGAGACCCGATGATTCCATGAACAGACCAGAAATTGAATGTATTACTTATATATACATTTTATAATTAATATCTAATATAGAGAAATTATTTATAATTAAGAAATCAAAACATATATGTTTTTTTTTTTTTTGATTTGATTATTCAGTCCCATCAACAATCATTCAGTAATGCAGGGACGGGTCTTCCTGGGTTGAACCAGTACTCAGCTAGGATTAATGTGTCTTGCTCAAGGACACAACGCAGTGACGCCGGTGAGCTTAAACCCGCGGCCCCTTGGTCTCGAGTCAAGCACTCTACCACTGAGCCACTGCGTTCCCTCAAAACATATTTGTATTTAATATGTAATCGGATAAACGGTGTCTTGAGACTGTATGTGTTATGTGGCTCTTCCTCAGGGTGCCTTGGGTTGGTCTGCAGTGTGTGATTGTGGTATTACCTGACTTACTTTTTTATTTCCAAAGTCATACATAGGCATACGATGTGCTGTCGAACCTCTCTTGAAGCAAAATAATAGCTGATTGCATTAGTTTTTGACAAGATTAGAGACAGAATATCTCAAGTCCAATTACAGTAAGACCTGTGTAAAACGGCCACTCTAAAATAGACTAAACAATGATCTTAATGACTAATGGTAGCTTAATGAAGGTCAAAAGTATTACAGAATGCATTCTGCAATACTTCTGACCTGCATTAAGCGACAATTGGTATTGAAAACCAATTGTTGGTCTTTTCGAGACTGGCCGTTTTACACAGGTTTTACTATAGCAGTATATTTGCTCTGCTCGTCATGAACGTTGATGTATTTTCCTGACACATGCATTCTGAAACCACGCGTAGATCGATGCAAACTGGCCGAAACCGCAGTCTGTTTTTAATATTGCGTCAGCAAGATTCTTTACCATATATTTTCTGGACGGCTCCTCAAGTTACAAAAGGCTTCGTCTATGTCCTCATACGAACATAGATGACTTGTTATCTATTTATACGTAACGCGATTACGTCCACTTGTCTGGCTAGTTTATTATTTTCAGCTATTTCATGCTATAAGAGTCTCGTAGACATGTACATATGTACATGTAGCATACGCCGTTGTTACCAGAGTGTACATTACAAGTCCAATGTGGTATTTTTGGAAAAATATATTTGTACGCAGGAATGAATATTAATAATAATCCAGTACAACGTTACATGCAGGAACGAACTACATGAGTGAGAGATCATTTCCGATGACACGAGTAACAGCTTCTAATAAAGACGCTTAGTGCAAGGGAGTGTCAAGAACAGGATTGACTTTATTATAATTACTTAAACTGGAACTAGAAGGTCAGTTGAAAATTCTAAAGGAGCTGGTTAGCTTCTGTCAGATTAAAAAAAATGTAGCATGGGATGTTTTGGCTATTGCATGGGCAATAGAGAAAATACTGAATATTTAGCATTTGTGCTCCAGTTTTAGTGAATATTTATTTCGTTGCGAAAAGCGATCAAATGATCGACAAAGCCTCGTTTTTTTTTCTCTTTTCCACTCCTGTGTTTAATAAATTCAATTATACACGAATACTGATATAAGATTCTCAATGTAAACAATATAAACAAGTAGTGTTATGTTGTAGATGTTCGCATTATATCGACAGCCTCTGTTGCAGTCATTCGCACATAAACATTATTTAAACCCAATCACTGTTTATAGCTATGGTTTCCTCTGTAATTGCGCGACGGTGGGTCACGCCTCAGACTCTATGACGGCTCTGACGTAAAGCTTTAATCGGTGGGTTGGGTCCTTATGCTTATATGTGGCTGGACCCACCGTGGCTCAACTTGAGGTTTTCTTTAGCTCTGACCATCTGTGAGTCATGAGCCCTTTTCTTTGTTTCATCGTGGTGTGTTAATTTGATTAGAGTGTTTCTCCAAGATGATACATTGCATTTGTTAGATGGCCTCCATGCGAGCTGAACATTTCTTGTACTTCAACAACAGCAGAATCTAGGGCGAAGATTTGGTACCAGTAAAAATGCATTTAAGCCCCCCGGTGGCTTAAGCTGCTGTCCGTTCTAAGGCGGTGGTTCTGCTGTTGTTGAGTTTTTGTTCATTGTTACTCCCATTGTGGGAGTCTGTAACTGTTCTTTGTTTTGTTGTACGTTACTTTATGTCCATTCTAGTATTGCAATCTTCTTGATGGGGAAGAGAGAGCTGGTTGCTTTACTTAATTTGTCTTCCTGGTGTCTCGTGATGGTTGAGCGGCTCTTCCTCGCGGTGCCATTGGGTTGTCTGCGGTTTGTGATCGTGGTATTTCCTGATCATACTCACTTACTTTATTAAATTACGCATTTAATAAAGCTTACAATGTATCGAAACTTGTTGTTCCGGTTCGTACACAAAACAATACATTCAAATACGTCAATGGCGCAATTCGAATCGAACTATAGTTCCTACTATAGTAACTAAAGTGTGATTCGAACATCGATAGTCGCTACTTTAGTCCTACTAGAGATCAACGGTGGGTCAGAGCACCGTTACTCTAGTAGATTGTCTGGTTCCCTCCTCTAGCCCTATCTACATTTGTAACAACATGGGTTCAAGATCTGTCAGTAGCCTCAAATAATTTGTTTTATAAAATAAATACTCGCTGCGCTCTGTTCGCGGTCCTGCTTATTCGTAATTGTTAATTAGAGTTGGGTGTGCAGTATATGAACATCATTTTTGTCTGCAATGAAGAATTGAAATGGGGCATGCAAGGCTATTCACTTAGTTTACTTGACAACCAGCTAACATGGCTAAGTTCCAACTGCATCAATTCGGATGTAAACGTGCGCGCGCACCTATTACGTAATAACCGTATAGTAGGAACTTTATTTCGATTCGAAGTGGGCTCGTTTCACAATGCACATTATGGGGATTTGGATTCGGCAAATGGCCTATAAAAAAATTAAGGGCCCTTATCTACGTCAATATTTAAACGTCTGCTTTTGGTCAGTGCCTCGATCACGCGACAGAGTTAATTGATGAGATTATATAAGGCGCCATCGTATATTGCTGCCATGACATGATAAAACATACAATGATTTATGAGCCATGCTATTCGGATAACAAACCGTTGTGGTACTTATCGCATAAGCGAGCAGCAAAGGAGCACAACCTTTGAATGGCGTTTTGCTGGCGTGCTGATGATGGCCCAACATTGAATGCTGGCTTGGCATCTTTGTGATTTTTCAGGGAATCTGGACCAGAATTGCTAAGAAATCCTATATGTTGTGACTTTTCAGGGGGGGGGGGGGGAGGGCCGGACCGCCTGCCCCCCCCCCCCTCTGGAAGAATATTCCGTATATATATGCATATATTATCATTTGTTATTGCCTTTAAACATCATTGAGCCTTGGAAACAACGTAGAATACCCACACAATGTAAAAAAACAAAACGGATTATCAAGACCGCGTCGCCATTTTGTTTGTACGATGAATGGTACGCAAGGTGTAAGTCACGTGACACATGAGCAATATCACGCCATACCTCTCGGGCTATTACAATGGCTTTTCCAGTCAGTGTAGTGTATGTCACAGCATTTTAAAAGTGAAACTTTTACTCATATTTCTTCATTGACGTATAACAGTTCCTCTCCTTGTACTGTAATCTAATCATAACAACATCATACACTACTGTCGTGCCAGCCAAGAGTGACAGTGACGGCATGTTTTGTTTACAATTGTTAAGTAAAACATTTACTTGTACACTCCACTTGAGCTAACGCGAATCGATAGATCACTTGTGTCTTAATCCTATCCGCAGGATAGGATTAAGACATAAGTTATCTATCGATAATAAATCCCTGATAACTTTGTTTACAAAACATGACGTCACAGTCACTTTCGGCTGGCATGACAGTACTGTCCTGCCAGCAAAGAGATAGTGATGGCATATTTTGTTTACAATTGTTAAGTAAAACATTTACTTGTAAACTCCACTTGAGCTAACGCGAATCGATAGATCACTTGTGTATTAATCCTATCCTGTGGATAGGATTAATACACAAGCGATTTATCGAGGCAGGATAGGATTAATACACAAGTGATATATTGTAAACATAACATGAAGTAACTGTCACTCTTGGCTGGCAGGACAGTAGTAAATGATCCATTGCAAGCAGGAAGAATGACTTAATGTTAGGCATATTCAGCCTGATCTGGACCAAAACTGTTGGATTACCTGAGGGTATATCTGATTATCTTTAACATGTTTAAAGTAAGTGTTTTATAGAAACAAAATATTAGTCGACAAAAAAGCTTGCACAATCACCTAGAATCATTTTCCTTTGCGATAACGAACATGTCGAACGAAGGTTTATACAAATTCCACAATGTCCTTGTCGTCACCCTGCTCGCAGAGGATGTTCACTCAGTAGAAAAAATCGGAATTTTGCTTCGTAAAACGCACGTAAAAGATAGTTGAGTAGCATTTGAGTTTTTTTGTCGTGAACAGTTTTTTTTACAAGACGTGTACACCACAAATCAAACATCCAGTCAATTATAAAGCTATTATAGATTTTTTGAGAAGCAAGTTGCCATTCATTAGGAACTAATAACCATTTATTTAGCAAGCTTAATTCTCTGGCGAAATCTATGATGTCAAACTCAGAACAATTACCCATTCTGTATTCCCTGCTTTCTTCATGTATTTGCGTGTGAGGATTCATTTGATAAATCTTAATCCCGTGGTGTACAACAGCGTACTAATGCAGCATCCACTTCTAAAACCTATATAATATGAGCCGCGACATGTGATTTCCAAAATATGTGGTATGTTGACAAGTTTAGACTCAGTCGAGCCTGTGTAGCCTCCTTTTAAGCTCAGAAACTCAAAATGATGTTCGGTCGCTTAACACTCATTTGTATCATGGTTTAGATTTTTTCTCTGATCTTTTGATAGTACATTTATATAAACAATGGCTTTCAAGTAGTCAAGTTTTCTTTGTGGAATAGGCGGAACTTAAAAATTCATTGAGTTGTATTGTGTCTAAAACTAGGCTATGCTCTAACTGGACAAGGTTTTGGTTAGCGCACGGTGTCATCAAGTGAATAATATTAACCCTTTAAACGCTATCAAAATGCATCTAAAATACCTCATGCTCTGCTGGTGTTTTATATTTGCTTACATTATTGACTAATGCATTATTTTAGATGCAAACAGTGTTGATCCAGATCAACAGCAGTCCAGTCTGTGTCTTCACTGTTTGGCAAAGAGGATTTTAAACATTTCCACAGATGATAAAATGATAAGCGCTTTAAGGATTAAATAAACTAAGGAAATAGTTCAATCTGTTTTTTTTTCTGGATTAGACAATGATCAAAACCTTAAGTGCTAAATTGTATCTGACTCAAGCCCTTTATGCTGCAAATATTGTACAGACATTATTGACTTATTAACGTATGGAGGTCAAACAGAGTAGATCCAGATCAGGAGCAATCTGATTGGGTCCACACTGTTTGCTTTTACTTACATCAGGCATATATGCAGCAGACGACATAAAACAGATGACATTTTTAGGTGAATACCTTTTCCGTGTTTAAAGGTTCCAGTTAAATGAGTGGGAATTCTAAAGTTGGCCATGATGCAAATTACATATTTAGAAAATGGCTAGTACTTAAAATTGACATAAACCCACTCGGGGAGTTCGTGAGTTTATGTCAATTATTCGAACAAGCCCGTTTTCTAAATGTAACCTCAAGCGACAAGCAAAGGCTCTGATCAGGCTTAGCTTATGCACAGGCTCATCTGAGCCTACTGTTCGCATATACCACATCCTTGAAAATTTCGTGCTGCGGCTCAATTAAATTCTCCTCTGTGGAAGACAAAAACAACAAATGATTTCACACCAAAATACCCCAAAAATCCTTCTCAATCTTTCCTGTGAAAAAAAATGTATATACAGGGGCTATACGAATCTCCATACCAAGCTGCAAAGTTATAAAACTTTTTTATGCTCAACTGAAGTGAGCAGGAGACTTCAACTAACATTAAGTTAGAAGGCAAGATCAAGATGCAATACAACCAAGTACCACACCTGACCCAGGACACCACATGGGAGTGCGACAAAAACACAAAAAAACATCACATACGAGAGATCCAAGAGGTTAACCCTTTCACAGCAGGGGGCCACACGGCTGCAAAAGACAGACAAGAAAGCGTGACAAACACGAAATATGAATAACAAAAAGGATCCACAAAAGAAGCATCCCGCCTGGACAAAGGTACGGCCAGTAAAATATTTTACTGGAGGGCTCAAACTAGTTTTATGGTACCGACCTCGCCCTTATTTCTGATGTGGATCAAGACACATATATGTTTGGTTCGCATGAAAGATCCCTAACTTATCAAAAGCTAAAATGCTTCAAAATTTCGCAAGACGTTCCTTGCTTTCAAACTCTCCGATGTTGTATTTATCATGCTAATCAACGTTAAAATGACAACACGTGTTGGCATTTTAATACTTATGAGCATAATAAATTGTGTGCTCAGTAGAGTTGAGCATGAAAAAGGTTTTATAACCTTCAAGTTGGGAAAAGTACCAGTTTTTTAAATTTAATTATTAGTATTACTGAATTGAAAAATATTTTTTGTTAATTCTGTCCAATTTATTTTGAAGTGCTAAATGGATCCTTCTAGCTTACAACCATTTCTCATGAAAAACTGACATGCTTCAATACCTTCCGTAGATTGGATCGGTACTGTATCGTCATCAAACGCGAAAGAAACTGTCCGTTGATAGATGAGAAAAGCAGAGAGGAATACAAAATCAGGATTCGATACAATCAAGTACCATACCTGACTCGGAACACCGTATGGGAAAGTGACCAGACGACAAGAACATACAACACACAAGAGAGCCAAGAGGTCAGCCCTTTCCCAGCAGGTGACCACAAGGCTGCAAGGAACAGAGCCATCAAAGTTAGACTGGCTACAAGTATATGGTATGACACATTGATGAAAATTTGTTTTAAGGACTGGAGCCAGTCTAGGTAATACACAGTCAGTGGTGTCTTTCATTAAAGTAGAACACGACTCCATACGTGGCTTCAATGTACTATCAAAGAAAGCGGACACATTTTCAGTAAGTGATCCGCATGCAGATACAATATGAGCCGTGACATGTGATTTCCAATAATGTGACAGATTGACATGAATAGAATCAAACGAACCTGTGCAGCCTCCTTTTAAACTTAGAAACTCCAAATTATGTTCGGTCAGTAGCATGACAGTCGTAGAATATTCAAGCGACTAGCAAAGGCTCTGATCAGGCTGTGCGTATGTGCAGGCTGGTCTGAGCCTTTGCTGGTCGCACATACGTCAATGTTGGAAATCTCATGTCATTGCTCATATGTATACCAGGGCAACCTAAATGCTAATTGAATATTCTGGGTTTATATTAATGTATCTTAGGTAAAATATAGAATTTGGGGTACTCTATTATCGCTTGAAACATTTTTTTATTCTCAGAACACAAAAATGCACGTTTGTCGTGAAACCAAGCTCTGAAATGACATCCTTTATGTCTTTCTTAAAACGTTCATAAGTGTTTCAGGTATTGTTTTCATATTAATTGTCACTACTAAGTTGTCTCTACTTCTGCAATATAATCCTAGCGGTTCATAATAACTACAATTGAATTTGTGTCCGCTTTTTGTGATCATACAATCATCTTGTCTAAATAAAGTGCGGGTAAGTTGGGGATCTTTCATGCGAACCACACACATATTTGTCTTGATCTTCGTCAAAAATAAGGCTTCGGTTGGTACCATGAAACTTGTTTAAGACCTCCAGTAAAAAATACTGACCGTTCCAAGGCGGTGCTTCTTTTGTGGATCCTTTTTCTAGGCGTTGATTATTCAATAAGTATATATTCAATTGTATACTTCTAAGTATTGATATTCATAATGCCTATATTTGTATTCAAAATTCAATTGGTATGTTCCAAGTGGGTGTTAAGCGTTGGTTTGTTTTATCTATCGAGGCTATTTGAAAAAAGTTTTCTTTCTAATGTTAATTAAAGATAAGAAGTTAATTAGCTTTGTTCTGTTTCAGCGGTTTAATGTTTTTTGGCAATCTTTCAAGTTCTAAAAACAATTGTGAAATAACGTAAGGATATCCTAACCCCCCTCCAAATAATGGGATGTTCGGTCAACGCGAAAGTGAGCATTGTCATCGACTGGAAGCATTTCATCCAATACTGATTCTTTAGTATCGCGCCTGCGCAAGACAATGGAAAGTGAGGGGTTTTGCCATGTCCGTATCTAGGCTATATTCATGATATTGTTTTATTTTCGTAAATGAGAAGTCATATTAGATTAGAACACTGTAGATTTTAATTGCATTTTGCAGAGGTGAGATGTTTTGAGCGCATTATTTCCGTATTCTGTCTTTATTCACTGTTTTTATCGGTACCAGTGACTTAGACCGATGACCTACATTCGGCGGTTCCACGACTTCTGTCTATCGGCTTTGAAAGTGATCGAAAGTGGCTTTTAATTACTAATCTATCATCGTAAGGAATGCATAGGCTTGCACTATTAAAAGTTGAATTAAAATCGGAATCAAACAATTAAATAGCTCAAATGAGGGCTTTATCTTCCGGTAGGGGACATTTTTTCGGTGTCATCGGTCATGTGCGGTACATAATCGGCCAACTAAATATATAATTACTTACTTTAGCTGTGAGAAATTGTTACATCTAGTCTGGCGCAGTCAGTAGAGCCGCTAACTCTTAAGTCCCATTTTGCTGGTTCGAGACCCGTCGGCGCCACCTATTTTTTTTTTTGGCAAATTATCTTTTTAAATCTATCTCCCCTATTATTGATATGCATCTCGGAAGTTTTTGATGTTTCTCGGGTTTAATTTTGTCAAATGAAACAGTTGACCCATATCTTAAATATTTTACATTTTCAATGCTTTTAATTACTTTAAAGTGGACAATTTTTTCATGTGTTATTCACAAATGCATACTCTTTAATTTGCAATCAAATTGTTTGCTTTGGATTCTTTTTTAGACAAACATTAACGCTGCTATCATAGTGTAGCGTTTTTAAAGTCCGTCAGTCTATAGATAATTATTTTCACAACCGATGAAGATATGTTATTCAAAGGTTGTATATTGCTTACATGTACATGTTATCCTGCCGTAAGCATTTTCTTTCCTGTGCAAATGCACAATCTACTTTGAGCATGCTTATTTGTAAGTACAGAAGCTGGGATTTCGCATGATGTACCATTTTTTTTCTTAAAACGGATTTAATGGTTTCGAGAGTATTCATCTGACACCCAGCTTTGAACAGGCACTAGTGAATCAGGCGCGATTTCCATTGTATAATTATATATTTGAACTTTATGTAGCTGGTCAATTAGGGCGGTGCTATATGTAAACTGCTTATAACTGTTGGTGCAATTTTGGTAGAGGGCATTATGAGGAACATATCTTTGAAATTATTTGAGTATAGGAGGTTCAGCAGATGTGGTTTAAAGATTTTCTATCTTAAGCGCAGATGGTCATTATTTTCAGTAGAGCATAAACAATTTAATGCTATTCCGTAGAATACATCACGAACACTTCAGTGATTAACCACACCCGGACCAACTGACAAAGCTCCGGACCGAGAGTCACTAGGGTTAGGTAAAGCCTGTCTTTTTTTTTTATAAACCCTTGCTACAGATCAAACATCACTGTGACAACTGGGTTATTTTTGACCAGTAAGGGAAAGATATAGCATTCATAAGATTCATTGGATGGGGCAATTTTTTCCATGGAACTTGTGCAATTTTGAAAGAACAACATTTTTGGGAACGTTTGTGTGATATTATTTTGTTATGGGTCAGTGGTTCAGAATAAGTTGTTTGAAGATTTATTATGTTTTAGTACTGGTGGCTGGCTATACCGTTCAACAGTCCATATCGGTTTGTTCAATTTTGGTATCTAGGGAGTTTTCAGGAACATTTTCTGTGACATTAATTTGGCCACAGATTCAGAGAGTTGTTTGAATATATAATGACCATTTGTTTTCAAATGAGCAATTTGGTAGAGGTGTATCATGAGGAACATTTCCGTGAATTCCGAGTTTGTATCAAAACAGCATGAAGAAATAACTAATAAATTTAAATAACATGAAGCAACGCCTTTATATAACATGTAATAACATGTTATGCTTTTTCTTGTTTATTTATGTTTCATGTCTGTCATGCTGTCTTGTCTGTTCAAAGCAGCCTTGTGGTCATCTGCTGGGAAAGGGCTAACCTCTTGGCTCTCTTGTATGTGTTGTTTTCTTGTGTTTTTGTCAATTTCCCATGTAGTGTCCTGGGTTAGGTGTGGGTTAATCTTAGTTTTATGGTAAATTCAACGACATTTTGCTTTAATTTTATTTAAGTGTACATGTGATCTTTGGGTTTTGGACCATATGAAAGACCTTTCCAAGCAGTATATAATCAGCATTATTTGAAAAAAAAACTCTCACAGATACATTTATATTTAAAGACGCTTTCCCGTTTTGAGTTTTGTAATGGGCCTTCTTTAAAAATGCGCTGTTTCCATTTGTGATTCGATGTGATTCTGATGAAACACAAAAACGCACGTTTCCTTAAGTTTGTGAAGGCAAACAATCAGAAGCTGAATGATTGTGTCCAGTATCTGTATTTCTGTTTCTTCTACTCTGGCTTCCCCGTTTTGATGACTTCCCCGTGGGTTGTTATTTTTATTGAGGCTACTCGGGGATTTATTTGTTTTTACTCTTTTTGGATATTAGCAGTCGTATGCTATGGATTAACTAAAACAGTTTGATTTGTTTGCTGATTTTTGTTCGAAGATTCAACCTGATCAGGATTTAGTGTTTTAGATTTATTTACAGTTTTGGAACCATCCTTAACTTGTTTAGGTTTCTTTCGTTAACCTTGAGAAAGCTGTGTTTTCTCAGACTCATGTCCTGACTTAGTTTAAGGATACGAGGAATCTTTGTTTCTTTCTTTACTGTTGCTACCTGTAGGCATATTAGTGTTAGGTTTACTACCAGTGATAAATCCAAATACAGTAAAACCTGTGTAAACCGGCCACTAAAATAGACAAAACAAAGATCTTTTAATGGCAAACGGTAGCTAAATGAAGGTCGAAAGTATTGCAGAATGCTCCCCTTGAAGCATTCTGCAATAATTTTGACGTGCATTAAGCGATAATTGGTCTTGAAAAACAATTATCGGTCTTTTGAGAGTGGCCGTTTTACACAGGTTTTACTGTATAACAATATCTTGTATGAAAAGTGTCTCTAGTTTCTTCTGCTGCTTTTCATCAATTTTATTCTTCCTTTTTCTGCTTTTTGAAAAAAAGTCAATTCCAAATCATTTTGGCGGCTGCATCTCGCTTTTATCACGTCAAACATTCCATAACGTGGCTCTGTTGAGCTGATGCATTCCATGGTACCCCGTAAGGGTCTTCGTAATTGCTAATGGATGTTAAGGGAACTTTTCGCATACATATTAAAAATGTCCAACATGATTAAATGATATGCATAATCAATATGCATCTGACAAGAATAATAATAGATGCATTGGTGGGATTTGAGCCTAATTATAGTGAAAAGAATGTGATTTCTGCTAGTGACGTCTCTACCTACTGAGCTATACATGCTGGCAACAAATAGTTTACAACATAGCCAGGCATGTGCCGCCCAAATATATCTATTTCAATGTTTAAAAACAAGTAAATGTAAACATAGCCACTAGAACTTTAACGAGCTATTGTATATGTGATCTTTCAAGGCATTAAATCGGTACAAATATAGACGTAGAGATGTTCGAATCGTGGCATTTCGGTAGTCATTATGGCCGTCATGGCAGAAAATTTAGGCTTTATCAAAACTGGTCAAGGGGTCTCAAGTTCGATCCCGACCCGGGCCCATATTTTCGTGGAGATTGATCATGAAATTATTTCTACGACCATTATCTTCCCTATGTCTGATTCAAGAAAGGTTGCTATAATATGTGCACGAACTGCCTAGGCAATCTTGCACAGGAAAAACATGTGGTTAGGGAAACTGACCGTCCCAACATGACCATACATGTAGCTGTTGACTGGGACGTAAAGCAATTTACCGAACACTGCTTTTCAGTGCAGTCATTTTTATATGTCTGCCATTCATCCGCTTACTGAGTTTGCTGATACTGTCCGAGAACTATCGATAATCTAACGATACACGTAGCATAGATGAACGTGTCAGTCAGCATTTGCTTGCACTCTGGAATGAATAGAATGACTTATTAATTTACATTAAGCTGAATATTCTCCACTATTATGAAAATGTTTCTTTGTGAGGTCGTTAAAATTCTTTACCCATTCATTATGATAAAACACACATTTTTTATGCCCCCAAAGGAACTTTGGGAGGCATATAGTAAATTGCACTGTCCGTCCGTCCGTCCGTCCGTCCCGCTTCGTGTCCGGTGCATATCTCCTACATTCTTTGAGGTAGGAATTCCAAATTTGGTGTGTGGATACATCTTGGGATTGTGGAGTGTCGCGTACCATTTTTGGGTCACTGTGACCTTGATCATGACCTCTGACCTAGTTTTTGGAATAATCGTGTCCGGAGCATATCTCTTATATTAATTGAGGCAGGAATCTCAAATTTGGTGTGTGGATGCATCTTGTAATGAAGAAGTGTTGCGTACCATAATTGGGTCACTGTGACCTTGAACTTGACCTCTGACCTAGATTCTAGAAACTGCAATGAGTCTGGTGCATATCTCCTATATTCTTGGAGATAGGAATTCCAGATTTGGTGTGTAAATGTATCTAGGGATGACAGAGTGTCACATATCATTTTCGGGTCACTGTGACCTTGACCTCTGACCTAGTTTTAAGAATTATTGCGGCCGGACCCTATCTCCTATATTCTTTGAGGTAGGAATTCCTAATTTGGCGTGTGGATACATTTTGGGATGGCGGAGTAGCGTACCATTTTTGGGTCACTGTAACCTTGACCTTTGACCTAGTCTTTAGAATAATCGTGCCCAGAGCATATCTCTTATATTATTTGAGGTAGGAATCTCGAATTTGGTATGTGAATGCATCTTGTGATGACAAAGTGTTGCCTGCCATAATTGGGTCACTGTGACCTTGAACTTGACCTCTGACGTAGTTTCTAGAAACTGCATTGACTTTGTTGCATATCTCCTATATTCTTAGAGATAGGAATTTCAAATTTGGTGTGTAAATGCATCTTGGGATGACAAAGTGTTACGTACCATTTTCGGGTCACTGTGACCTTGATCTTGACCTCTGACCTAGTTTTTAGAATAATCGTGTCCGGAGCATATCTCTTATATTATTTGAGGCAGGAATCTCAAATTTGATATGTGGATGCATCTTGGGATGACAAAGTGCCGTGTACCATATTTGTGTCACTGTGACTTTGAACTTGACCTCTGACCTAGTTCTTAGAAACTGCATTGAGTCTTGTGCATATCTCCTATATTATTTGATGAAGGAATCCCAAATTTAGGATGTTGATTCCTCTTGGGATGACAGAGAATGAGAGTGGTGCATACCATTTTGGGTCACTTGACCTTGACATTGACTTCTGGCCTCATTTCTAGGCTTTTCCTGTCTGGAGCATATCTCCTATATTACAGCTAACTTTCCTCAAATGTGTCTAATGCTAGACCAATTCCTTTGGGGGCATTCGTCTCGTGTTTGTGACATTTCTTGTTTTATTTCCCAAAGGGTATACAGCTATGTGTTAAGATGCGCTTTGAAGCGTCTAGAAACGCTCAAATGAGTACCCAAAGGCGTAAACATGACCCTGTTATAGATACACACATTAAAGGGAAATACTAAAGCGGACAGTGTCTTTCCCCCCCCCCACCCCCCCATTACACCCATTTTCAAAACTGGGGACTTCTCTTAACTTCATCGCGCATAATACTTACACACGTGTGTAACTGCGTATTGTGAGCTACCCAAATGTATAGGCAGTAAGTGAAATAAAGAATTAAAGCAATCATCTCTCTCTCTCTTTATCTCTCTCTCTCTCTCTCTCTCTCTCTCTCTCTCTCTCTCAATCTCTCTCTCTCTCTCTCTCTCTCTCTCTCTCAGCAAGACATGGGTTTGTGACATTACGGTCATGCTAAAACTAAACACAAAGTTAATGTGTGTTTTGTGTGACACGTAAATAATAATGACAAATATGCCTCGACGGCCAATTGTATAAAAGAATTCAGATGCGTATCTGAGTTTATTGTATCTTATGTGAGGTTTTCCTAACCTATCTATAAAATTGACACCACTATAGGGAATGCTTTGCCATCTTTGTTATCATTTTGTTTAATTAATACCCAGGCTTTAGCAAATAAATGACCTGGAAAGAATACGATACTAACGCATTCAAATTAAAAGAGATATTCAACTTTTGGGTATATATTCAGAAAATACGCACCCGTCCTTCCGTGCATCATTATCAACTTGTGTGATCACCATAGGCTGCTTAAGTAATCATAAAAAGATGCATAGCAACTGTCGGCGATGCAGCCAGTCAAAACATGTATAACTCTCTCCAAAAAGCTTTAGGAACGGAAGGTACCCGAATCATTAGCACTGATACATATAATTAAATAACAATGGCTTTGAATAGTTTTCATGCGCCTAGGAGTAATACGGCCTATTATAAAACATGTACACAGCTATAAAGTATTCGTTTGACTTTATACAAATGTGTTTCAAAAATTAAGACAAAATATACTGTACACTATACATATGGACGAAGCAAATATGTCTAATTGATCACACGTCGCATTAAAAAAGAAATTGCGCACTTCAGCAAGGCAAAAAAATCCACTCCATCTGATTTGAGTACTTTATACTTATAAATGCACCCTCAAGAACATAACTAGTATGGACATTGACTGAATAACGTTTTTTTTTTATTGAAAATTAAATACAAATAGATAACCAATATATTATACCGAAGGTCCAATGTTGCTTTGCCCGTCTCATGTGTACATGTATGGCAGATGTCTGTTTTGAGATGCATCTTTTTTATTGAATAATTGTAATATGCAATATTAAATAATGTTGTTTATGAAACTGGTTATAATTATATCTTGAGGATGAGTGTGTTCTAGTGCAGCTAGCTTTATTTTAATGGCTTAGCATTCAAGCTCAAAGATGTAACTGCAATATTTTCAAGGGCAACGGATTCGTTTATCCACAAGAAATAGCGATCTAGCGATGTAACGATGTAGTTATCTATCGAAACGACTGTGTTTATAACAGTTCTTTATGTAGACGAGATGACTTCAGTGTTTTAACGGATTCCTGTCTCCGTGTTCGCAGAAAGCATGTTTTAGTACATTAGTTGACCTGACAGTTTTAGGACCAATATCAGCATCTTCGTCAGGGCTAAAACTTCTCTTGTCAGCAATCCGAGGACTTGTAAGTCAAACATAATGACTTCGTCAAGACCAGATTCAGTGTTATTTTCAAGACCAAACTCGGTGTTATTTTCAAGACCAAACTCGGTGTTATTTTCTAGACCAACGAGTTCAATTTTGGTTTCGAGACCACCAAGTGCTTCCTTTCTTCCGCGACCCCCTAGTACATCAACTAAGCGACGCCCAACTAGCTCCCTTAGATTCCGAAAGACACTTTCCTCTAAATGCAGCATCTGTTCTGAGGAATTTAGGTATAAGGATGCACTGCCATGTTTCCAGAACTTTTGCACGCAGTGCCTTGAAGACCATGTACTAACATTCAAAAGAGGAACAGGGTGCAATTGCCCATTGTGTAAAAGTGGATTGCTTCTACCGAAGTCTAAGTCTCGCACTAGGAGTGCCAAATATAGTTCCAAGTCAGCGCCGCTTATGTGCGATGTCTGTGAGCAGGTTCGACCAGCTAAGTTCAGGTGTGTTGAATGTGATGACTATTATTGCGAGAAATGCAACAAGGACTTTCTCCGAAGGATGCGCATCGACAACAACTTTAATATTACTGATATATCTGACCTGACTGCCGACGAATCCCTCATAGACTTGACATTGAAAGAATTAACGTAAGTAGAGATTTATATTCCAGTTTGTATATGGTGTGTTTCTCATCACTAAATATAATTCAATTGTTTACCTAGAATTTGTATTTTACATGAAAACTGATGTCCCACCCTTGTTAGTGCAATCGGAACTGCATCGGCAGATTCCGTTCAGACATCGTACATTGAGGGTCTACTTTGATAACGTGACGTTTACGTCACATAACGTGACGCTGACGTCACAGAAACCAGGCCAATACTATAACAAGTTCGATTGCAGCGAAACAAACGGTTACATTATTCCACAAATGGTTTAAATGAAGTTTATGGGGTTTTTTTTTCAATAAAATATCGCTATAGCTTAAATGGATTTTAATAGAGCTGAACCTGTATGCTACAGAACTAACTTCCCCTACGTCAGTTCCAGCTAACAAAATGCAGCTTTTTATACACAATACTACGGCTTACATACATCCGAGGCTTGATTAACGAATTGAGCCGAAATTTTCCAATTGCTTGTTAGTGCTGTATTTCACGTACTTTATAATAAGTTAACAGTGTGATAAGATTAACAGGTCTCATTTTAAAGTTACAGGTGGGACAATCGCAAAAATCTACTATTTTCAGTTTCTAAGGGCATAACTCCAAAAACAGGCAATCCATGGTAAATGTGTTCTGCGCATCGTCTTATGATGTTTTACATTTCTATTAAATTACATGAAGAAATCTTAAACAGTTTGAAATTCCACGTTACAGAGCCGACATTTTCAATTTGCAAACTCTACTTTTTTTCAGTTTCAACGGGCACAAACTCCAAAAAAGGTAATCCTACGGAAGCGTTAAAGGGCCATCGTCAACACGATAATTATCTCCAGCGTCGACTTAAAATACATGCCAAGATACAAAATAACGCTCTTCTCAAGACAAATATGTGAAAATAACATTAACTTTTTGATCTTATTGATAACTATACATCTCAACACAAAAAATGTTTGGTGTCTAATTCAATAATTTTTATTGTAAATGCAGATAGAATATTAAATGAAAAATACTATATCTATACAGTAGAAAAGTTATCATTCTTTACGTCATTGTTTTATAAAAAAGCAAGAAAAGTCTATCAAGTAGCAAAATTTATGTATAGAACCGAGAAGAATTTTCGTTCTAGTCGACAAATATTTGTTGAGAATATAGAATTGTGATACGTTTTATATATAAAAGAGGAAACTATCTTTGCTGTCGACAATAACAAATAAGCTAACTGTAATGTGCACGACCCATGGTGAACATAGATAAATCAATGTCAGGTGCCAGAAAAAAATGTGTGAAAAGCAAATTGAACCGTCAGATGGACCCACATTGTGATTATAGTGCACACCTGTGGGTCGTGCATTATTTCGATACCAAGTCTTTAAAATATTGTTGTTATTGATGATTTCGATTTGCATATTTTTTCAATTTAAAATAGATATTGTGATTTTAGGCAGATTTCTACGTTTTAAGTTCTCCGAAGCAGCCTCATCACAGCTTTGAATATCAGTGGCTGGACCATGTTTAAATAAACAAGCATTCAATTTGATCCAAACATTCAAGTGTACGATATGGTTATTGAGATATGAGCATTTTCACTAACTGACCATGACAGGCTGGACTGATGCTCAGCAAAGCCACATCCATCAAAACGTGCTGTTATGCATGCCAGTTGTTACCCGAACGTTGACATGATGCAGCCTTGTGGTCACTTGCTTGACAAGGGTTGACCTCTTGGCCCTCTTGTATGTGATGTTTTCTTGTGCTATTGTCACTTTCCCATATGGTGTCCTGAGTCAGGTGTGGTTTTTGATTGTATGGATTCCTGATCTTTGCCTTCTTCATAACTTTTACCTAATGTATACGTATGCAAAGTTTGATCAAAATATACCGTGTGGTTCAAGAAATTCAAGCATTTTCACTAAAAGAACACGACTGGCCAAAATGGTGTGCTGCAACAAAGTGTACCCTTGTTGCATACACTATATTATCTGACCACGGATGGACTGACGGACGGACAGACTCACATAGAGATTATAGTGCAGACCCAAGGGTCGTGTAACACATAATAGGAGAACCTATTTATTGTTTGGAACATAGGAAATCGCCAAGAATGTTACTCTTCAAGTTTCTTGCAACTACCTTAGTATGTGAAGAGAAACTTTTATTCTTAAGTATAAAATGAAAGCGCATATACTGATGACTCTTCTGGTTTATGCACATAGTTTTATTAATAGATAGAAAAGTACAGCCTTTATAACAAAACGAAATCGTCAAGAATAATAACATTTCTCGTTTTTTCATATAATCTTACACATTTGGTGTTATTTCTATGTTTTTAAAAAGATTTTTGTGGATAAAATGACAAATATTAATCATTTTGACACATATAGCTATGAATAAGATCAAAAAGTTTATGTTGTTTTCACATATTTGTCTCAAGAAGAGCGTACGTTTCGAATCTTGTCAAGTATTTTAAGCCGACACTGGAGATAATTTTTGCGTTGTCGGTGGCCCTTTAACGCTTCCGTATAATCCAGAGTCACATTACTTGCTTTCTGCATGTCGACTAATCGTGATTAATATTGCCTGGAGTGTGATAAAAATATTTTAAAACGTTTAAGTTATACAGCATATAATATGATTAACTTTGTCATCTCTGTTATATTCAGATTCTATGGAAGCGTAAAAGGGCCACCGTCAACGCAATAATTATCTCCAGTGTTGGCTTAAAATACTTGACAAGATGCGTAACATACGCTCTATTCGAGACAAATATGTGAAAATAACAAACTTTTCGACCTTATTGATAACTATATATCTCGACACAAAAGATGTTTAGTGTATAATTCAATAATATTTATTGGAAATGTAGATAGAATGTTAAGTGAAGAATATTACATGGATACAGAAGAAAAGTTATCATTCTTTACGACTTTATTTTTATAAAAGAACCAAAACATCTACCAAGTTGTATAATTTATGTATAGAACCGAGAAGAATGTTCGTTCTAGTCGACAAATATTTGTTGAGATTATAGAATTGTAATATGTTTATTAGATAGAATAGAAAAAAAAATCTTTGCTGACGACGATAACAACTCAACTGATTTTAATATGCAGGCTCATGGAAAACGTTTATTAATCAGTATCTGGTGCCAGACGAAATGTTTGGAAAGAAAATGAATGGACAGATACACTCACACACAGACACACGCCCTGTTGGTCGTACCAAATTTCGATTCCAAGTCTTTGAAATATTGCTGTTATTGATGAATTCGCCCATGATTTGCATATTTTGTAATTTAAAATAGATATTGTGATTTTCAGCATATTTCTACGTTTTAAAATTTCCCAGCAGCCTCGTCACAGTTGTGCATACCAATGGCTGGACAGTGTTTAAATAAACACGTATGCAATTTGATCTAAAAAGACCATATAGTTCAAGAGTTATGAGCATTTTCACTAACTGATCATGACTGGCTGGACTGATGCTCAGCAAAGCCACGTCCATGAAAAAAGGTTCTTATGCATACCAGTTGTTAGACGAATGTTGACAGGTCACGTGTTGAGAAAGGTCTGACCTCATGGCTCTCTTGTATGTGATGTTTTTGTCACATTCTCAAATAACACACCTTACCTAGGACATAATATGGGAAACTTTTTCATATGGTGTCCTGGGTCAGGTGTAGTATTTGATTGTATGGATTCCTGATCTTTGCCTTCTTTATTACTTTAACCTTATGTATACGTATGCAAAGATTGATCAAAATATACCGTGCGGTTCAAGAGTTACTCTGTGAGCATTTTCACTAAAAGAACTAAAATGGACAAAATGATGTTCTGCAACACATTGTCACTTTTTTGCATTCTTTTTTTTTTCATGTGTAACAGTTTTATATCACCAACACTTGATAAAAAGGTCACAATAAAGGTAATTATGAAAATTATAATAATTATTAGTTGTTTTAATTGTTTCTTGCTTGCATCTAAATCTATTTCAAAAATATTTTGCAACTGCAACTGCAGTCAGTTCTACCTTGATGGGCATTTTTAGTTTATGCTTAACGCTCTGCATGCGTGGTAACTTTTCGTGTGTTTGTTGTCATCTGCTGACTTTTTTTCAAAATATTTTTTTCGAAAAATTATTTCAGGAACACTATCAGGGTGTCAAACGGTTTTGATCCAGATCAGGACCGAAGCAGAAGCCAAAGTCACCACTAGCATGTTAACAGTTAAAGTACACACACACATATTAAAGGACCATGTAACTTGTAATGTGGATTGAGTAGATACAGTATATGCACAAAATAATGTATCAACATAATTTAGAAAAGGGCGACTTTTATAATCTAAAGAACACTGCTCTCGTTAATGCGATTGACATAAAACTACCACATGCTACATGTACTTAGCAATAAAGGAGGGGTGTACTGAAGAACTTATTCTATGCCATTGCTTCTTTATTCGGTAGGAATTGCATTTTAAAAGGTTTGGTCCCTACCTTTTGGGCTACAGAATATCATTACTATGTGTATATTGTGGTGACGCATGTATGGACAGAAGCTTTTGCTGGTTGACAGGGGGTCACAATATCGAATAAACTTTTTCTAACAGTTATATATTTTAATCAAAAAAGAAAGTTCAATCCCAAACTTTTACACCTTAGAGGATTTCACATGGATGACTGATTCCAAACCCATAAAGTATTCAAGTCAGGAAAGCTAAATTGTGCATAAAAGGACAGTTCATAAACGTTTAGTTTTACTGAAAACCATAGGCATTTACCTAGACTGGTTCCAGTCCTTAAAACAATTTTTCGTCAATGTGTCAAATCATATACTTGTAGCCAGTCTAACTCTGATGGCTCTGTTTCCATAAAACAGAGCCATCAGAGTTAGACTGGCTACAAGTATATGATTTGACACAATGATGAAAAATTGTTTTAGGGACTGGAGCCAGTCTAGCATTTACCAACAGCAGGTGCCAATGATTCATGCGCCATACAAATATTTTAAAATATGAAAATGCCAATATTAAGCGCATCTAATCATCTTTGAATCATTGCATGACGCCAAAAATTCTCCTAGTGTGACTTAACCACATCCACAACGCAAATTGCATACATTTGTAAGTGACGTGGTTTGTGTCAACAAATACGTAATTTCAAACTCCAATTATGATTAAAACGATGATTCAAACGTTATTGAATTTTCTAAACTTTGTTTACACCTGTTTTCATAACTTGAAAACTCGCTATTACATATCATTAAAGACAAACACTGAATGTGTGTGCAAAACTGGCTCAGTTCATTTAAATTCTTTATAAACAGAAAATAGACAAGAAAAACATCTGTGACTTAGCGTTACTATAGGACAGGATAAGTCCATCCATGTACATGCATAAGTTCCTCAGTGGAGACTCGAGAAAGCTGTGATTCTGGTCCTTGGGTTGAAGTTCCTTTCTCACAATACATATGCAGGGTATTCTCAAGTGAGCATTTTGGTCCACCATTGAGTGAAACATGTTTGATTTTACGCAACTATATTGCTTTGTTTCAGGCAAAATGAAACACAAGAAGAACATGCTATTCCTCTTCCACCAGGTGTGGGGACCATGTGCAAGCGTCACGCCAAGGAGGAGCTTCGCTTTTTCTGCACAGAATGTGAAATACCAATCTGTCGTGACTGCAAGATTCTCGCCCACGAAGGTCATCCTTGTCGACCTTTAGAAAATGTTCGTGAAGAGAGGAAAGCACATTTGACGGATGCTGTGAAACTTGGTAATAAGAATGTCCGAAAATTACATGCCGAGGTCGCTGAAATGAATTCGAAGAGGGTTGATATTGAACAAGAGACGAGGGATGTTGAACAGGAGATACTGAATCATGTGACCCAGTTAAAGAAGCTGATTGATGAACTAGCAGAACACATGATGAAGGTGGTTCATGCACAGAACAATGAGAGCAGAGGAATGCTACATAAGTGTAGGGATGCTGCCAAAGGTGAGTTTACGTTCACTTTAGCCTGACAAACACTAGCCCAAGTTTTCTCTGACGTTTTAGTGGCTTTTATTTATTTTGATATTTGCCACTAATGGCAAATATCAAAATATGGAAAAGCCACTTAAACATCAGAGAAGGCTTGGATTAGCCAAACACATGTTCTTGTGTGTATCACTGGCTGACTGGTATGACTGTGCTAAGTGTTTTTGTTGGGTCTGGGGTTTGATTATGCAGTATCCTAACTCCGAAGTAATAATTCTTTTTATGCTAAGACTGCTCGTGGAAGCTAAAATACTGAGCAATAAATATTTGAGCCGTGACATGTGATTTCTAACAATGTGGCCTTTTGACAAGTGCAGACTCAGATGAGATTTTACAGCCTCCTTTTAAGCTTAGAAACTCCAAATGATGTTCGGTCAGTAGCTTAACATTCATAGAATATTCGAGCGACTAGCAAAGGCTCTGGTCAGACTGGGCGTATGAGCAGGCTGATCTGAGGCTTTGCTCGTTGCATATACCACATTGTTGGAAATCTCATGTCGCGGCTCAATTTTGTTGTTGCTTTAAATACTCGTTGTATCTTTTTGGTTAATAAATGCCAGCATTTTAACCTTTATGAGCAGGATTAATTACATATTGAGTTGGTTTGAGCATGAACGACGTTTTATAATATTGTGGCCTGGTAATGCTCGTATAGCATGTTTAGATGTTTCCGTATGAATTATGAGAATACATTCAATGTTTGAACTGGCATTTGCTTTTTTGGTACTTATCGCAAAAGTTACAAGCGAAGTATTTAAATTTGCGAAGATTCGGTTCATATACATGTAGTGATAAAGTGGGTTTTTTGTCATAAATAGCTGTAACACGGAGTTCATATATATTTAAAAATAACGCAACACTTTTGATTTTGGTTGTTCAATCTATATCAAAAGCCAACATGAAATCCCTGATTTTATTTGAAGCAATTCTACAAATAATGAATACAGTGCCCTTGGCCGTGGCAGCGTTTTTTGCTTTGTGTGTGTCTTTTGCATTTTGAGATATAGAACACCAATCCATAATTATTAAATATGGCTATGCCAGTAAATCATAGTAGTGCATGGCACAACAAATGGAATAGCAAATCCGTAAAATATGTTAAGGGCTAAAAAAAGAGAGAAAACAAAATCTGCCAGTTGGGCCACGACCCCACTGACGAAATTCCCTGGATCCGCGCATGTCCTATCAAAATTGGTGGTATGGTACTTTTAGAAATTGTCTCAGCGAGACGTTCCTTTTGTGTGTTCAAACACATTTATGAATAGTTGAAATTAAACTAATTCAAAAAATGCTTGCTCGGATATTCCAAATCGATTACGAGGTAATCGGTACACTGAGCTATCAAAATTCGAATAAACAAAGAGCTACGTGCATTAAGGGGCTTTTTGGCCCCCTATGAGGCTAAAGTATAAAAATTGTTTTTCTCCAATTTGTTCTTATTGGTTTATTAGAACAATTTCCAAATTGTAAAAGTCTCATATTACTTAGACTTTAACCGTTGCTATGGTAACAAAAATGGCCTCCAAAATAGGCTGAAAATAGGAAATTGACCATTTTGGAGCAAAACTAAGAGGTTTGTCAGAGAAATTAACATAGAGCACTAGCAAATACCAAAATAAATATTTTAACAGAAGATGAGAATTACCACGACACACAACATAGTAAACGGTTTTTTTTGGTATTTAGCTGTGTTGATATCTAATTGTTAAAACTTCGGTCTCCAAAAGTCTTAAATTTGGTCCAAAATGGCAATTTCTCTGTTTAAGGCCTATTTTGTCGGCCGTTTTTGCTACCACAGCAACGGTAACACTTAAAAAACGCCGAAATTTTACACTTCAGTTATTCTTCTAATAAACCAATCAAATGAAATTGGTGAAAAGCAGTTTTCAGTTTTGGGCTCTAGAGTGGGCCCAAAATAGCCCGTTAATGCACAAACCCCTTTTACACATAAATATAAATCAGGTGCCTTCTTCCTTGTAGCATTTCAGAAAAGGTTTTCGAGTGTAGAGTCGCAAACGGATCCATTTTTTTCCCACAAATTGCGGTTTCAATAACGATCTCGTTAATAGGCTCAGAAATTGGATGCAACAAGCCTCTCAAGTGTTCTTGGAGAGGCAAATCGAGACAGCTTGCAGCTAATTTAACATTTTTTGTCGTGTTTGCATACAGTCAATGCAACGAATGTCACTTGCTTCCTCGCAACTTTTCAATAGGTAGGGGCATTTTAAAACACATAATAGTTTACATACTTTGCTGAACTGCCAGTGCATTTTACTTTCTTCATTGTTTGATTTGATTCTTTACATCCCAGTCAACAATCTTTTAGTTACGTCGGAACGGGCCTTCCTGGGCTGAACCAGTACTAAGCTAGGATTAATGTGCTGGCTCAAGGACACAACGTAGTAACTCCGGTGAGGCTCGGACCCTCTCTTCTTTGAATATGAAAATCATCTCTTGCACACCGGATAAGGATATATGAAATTTTACCCTGGGATAGAAATTCTAATCTTACCCACGTTATCTTACCCAGGCTGTCACGTGAGGGATGTACATTTGTACACTGGTTGTATTGGTACTCACGCAAATGTACGTCAAGTGACGCCATTGTTATGTTAAAGTTATGTCATCATGTCATGTCGCATCTCATCTTATTCAGGAATTTCTGGGACTTTTTTTTAAAACATAAAATGCAGTATTAATTGGTGAGCAAGAAAAATAATCCATTAGTCGTGTGAGAGTGAGATAGAAAAATGTGTCCAATCGGATCACTGTTTGTCATCACTCGGCAAGCCTCGCGATGCCAAATGGTAACCCTCAGGATGGATTTTTCCATCCTACACTCACACTCATGATGAATTCTTATATTCTCATGAACAGACTCGATGAAACCTAGTAAACTGTTTTCAATTTATGTGGGTTCTCTGTCTCTAGAAGATCCGTGTTTACAGACTACATTCAAGGTCATAACAGCTGTAGTTGATCCGTGTGGAGTTGGAAAAACTTCTCCTCGCACATTAAATGTAGTGTTGATATTGTGTCTTTTGTTCTTTATGATTTTCCTCAGGAATATTGGGCTTTGGTAGTATGCATTATTCCCCCTAATATGGTACTAGAAGCGCGAGAATTGTTGCGATTCCCCTTTATTCTCATAAAAAGTCAATGAAACCGAGTTTGTTGTTTTCATGTAATGTTGGTTCATTCTCTCTGCTACTGAATGATCCGTTTTCCAGATGTATTTAACATTTAATCAACGACTGAGGTTTCCGAGCTTGAGCTGCCATCATGCGTTGGCAATAATTTTTGTATCACACTGATCTACATGTACAGATGCCCAAGACTTGGCTCGAAATATTATGCTGAAGAAATCTCACCATTACTTACACAAACTTACCTACTTTAATTGATTTTAGGCTCGTCAAATGATATACTTTGTTGAAATCGTACTTCCAAGTATAAGCCAACAGTACATAATGGTCAATGTTACAGGGTGTAATATGTTCACTGGATAAGGCAAGCGTCCCCTTAATCTGGCTAGGTTATACCACACCTGAGGAGAAATCCCTAAATCCCCCAAAATTCGTCAAATAAGGCAATATCGAAAATTGATCAAATAGGCATGATTACGATTATGAGTGATTCTACAGACTGGGTAGACTATATGCACGCTATGAAAACACTGACATGCTCAGAATCGGCCTACATCTAGAGTACCAACTATAATTAATAAATTATGGGGACTGAAAGCTGTAACATATCAGTTGGCAGGATCTCACTATTTTTGTACCTGCGCTGTCACACATGAAAAGTGGAATGTAATGCTTGACAAAACTCAGCATGCATGATCGAAATTCAAAGAACATTTGTCACTTGACGCTTTTTACGATTACACTTTGGTATCAAAACACTCAGGAGGTAAATCAGATTTATACACTAGATAAAACAACAGATAACGTAGTAGTCAAGGCTCGAGATGATGGAAGGCCATAAAAATGGTCATTGGTGGTCCGAGTGTACCAGAAATGTTCTTTGCATATTTGTTGAATACCGTCTGGTAGCAGCATGAAAACCAAAGTTTGCATCTGTTATGACTTTCAAAAGTATTTCTATGCTGAGTAAAATATACATTATGTGCCGCTAGTTTGTTAGTCCGTGATTTCTAGGCATTTCTGCTCATGTAAGTGTATCCTTTTGTTTATCCAATATTTAATCAGATGACCTGACAGCAGTTGATCGATTTAACTGAGCAATTTTGGCAACCAAAATCTATCCTAATAAAGACAATCACACATATCATATAAAACGGTCAGTATATGTTTTTTATAAAACAACTACTTCTATGTATGTTAAATTTCACACAAAACAACTGAAACACACGATTATATGGTATGTCTGATTGCCTTTATTCGGATAGATTTTTGGATAATCAAGGTTGCCCAGTTTATTTGTTATATCAAAAGGATACTAAAATTGACGAAATTCAAGAGATTGATTAATTTCTACAACTTTAAGATAAGGAGAAATGTTTACACTGTAAATATCTTAGGATTACATGTTTTTACAGACATTCCCATATCCGCCCAACTTACATTATTCAGAATCAAATTAATGTAAAGTAAACCTTATGAAACACAAAGGAACCTTGTTAACCAAACAGGAAACAACTTTATGACTAGGCAATATATTACATGGTAGCATTATTTTTATATCGCCGGTAACGTACTTGACACTATCTGTACATTATGAAAACCAACAGCAAGTAGCAATGGCAACTTATTCAACTGTTGGTAGCTGCCCTGATCAATTATTGTATAAACATGCCAACAGGACGCACTCACATGAGCAGAGATATCTACATGTATCCTAGAAATCAAATACCTACCAAACTTGGGTATTTCATTACAAAAAGTACTTTTGCAAGACCCAAAAAGATGCAAACATTGGTTTTCATAGTGCCCCAAAACTGTGCTGAATAACTATGCAAAGGAAATTCTGTTACTCTCTGACCACCAATGACCATTTTTGATGGATGTAGCCTTGACTTTATTGTTCATGAAAGTGCAAGCAACAGCGGTAATTGTTTCAGTCCATACATTATGAACAATTACGTGAGTCAGGTACTTTTTTTTAACAAAATGAACCATTGTGGTTTGCAACCAGATGCCAACAATAAAAGAATCTATCATGAGTGTGAGGATAGGATAGGAAATCCGTCCTGAGTGATGACAAACGGTGATCAAAAGGGACGTTTTTTTCTATTCTACGTCCACACGCATAGTGGATTCTTTTTTGTGATCACCACTGATTTTATCAATTAATTAATTAATTTATCTATCCCTGAAAACGCTAAGATGCAATTTCACATGATGACTTTACTTGACGTCCAGGGTAAGATAGCATTGGTAAGATAAGATTTTCTATCCCAGGGTAAAGTCTAAGATATCCCTGCCCAGTGTGCAAGAAAATATGAGCAATATCAGTGCCCATGACCTCAGAAAGTAGCGAACAACTCCAATATTGCTTGGCTTAACCCTTTGTATCACTAAAGCCCCTAAACGGGTCATTTTGCAAACAGTGAAGACACAGGTAAAATGCAGCGTAATACTTCATTTTACAAGGGTCTGCACTGTTTGCTAAGATTAAAGCAAACCTTCAGGGACAGAAATACACAATAGTTCAGAACATTTTAGCTTTGGCCATAAGAAGTGTCAAATGGACAATCCTCATACTTATTGTATCAATATTTAAGGAAAAATCCATCAGAATGCAAACAGTAAACATATAACTGGAAGAGATTCTCACCACATCTTGTTATTATGCTGGCCTTGTGTTCGCACTTTCGAAAAAGACCCCGGTTCAGTCTAAGAGTTCTTTGGCCCAAGCAAATCGGTCGTATTAGAGTGCTAAAATACGGAACTGGATCAATAGTATTGCAGGAGTGGCGAATATTTGCAAAACAAAACGCTATCTAGCAAAGAATGAGGTTATGCACAAATTAAGTCATGTTGGCTGTTATAATGTGTTTTCAACAATACTTTTCGGCGGACCCGTCATTGTTCGTTCTGCTTTTAGATAGCTATTTATCGCTTTCAGTCTTAATAAATATGCTTTTGCACTTGCTATTGTTTGATGTTAAGCAAAGACGTGCCAGTGATATTTGGTCAACTTAGAAATTCTCAATGTTTGCCCAACCTTTCATTTTTGTTTTAAGCAAAATCATTGCACTTGTATGATGATTCGGTAAATTGAGAATTCCAAAGCGTCATTACTGCTAGCACAATATTTCTTTGTTTAAACGCATGCTTTAAGGCCAAAATTTGGTAAAACTGAAAGCAACATGCCAGCTAAAATGTGTTTAACAAAATGACATAATCTAACTTAGGTGAATATTTGGTCAGTAAATAAAATATCATTAGTTCATATATATATACATTGCGAACAAATACGGTTAAAAGGATTCAACGGATATGCGTATGCCATCCAATGTATTAGAATCGGCCATCAGAAAGGTATGTGCCCCATAAAGGCAAGATATGTATTAGCTATTAGTCTAGTTTACAGGAATTATCCTTTCAAAACAACAAACATGTTCATATGTGTCTTTTTCTAAAAAAAGATAAATAATCAGATTTGTCTGTTCTTTTACCATAAACTAATCAACGCGCCAGAAAATAAATACTCAAAAGTACTTTTAATGTTAAGACAATATTATCACATATCAGATAAATATGTCTTTGGCACCAATGGTTAATTGCGCATGACCATTTAAATAGTGACTAAACAAACACGTAATACATTTAAGTACCGAAACTTCATTAACATGGCAATTATAGTAATCTGAGCATAAATAGGCACGGTGCCGTGGGTTGGTATGCAGTGTACGATTGTGGTATTTCCTGATCATTCTCACTTACCTTTTCATTGGTTTAAACATTTCACGCAATGAAATCACATCCCAGTTGATAGTGGGCCGTTGCTAACTTGATTGTTGAGTAATCTTACAAAGGGACATTAAAATTGCTGATAAGGGAGTCAGTATGTCCGTGAAGGTAAGCGACAATACCCAGTTGTTAGTAGGTAGCTGTTTATTGCTGTAGAATAATCTTACGTAGATCTACAGATAAAAACGATATCAACATTGTTGATAAGGGAGCCAGTATGTCCACCAAAGGAAATGATATCGGATGTGATTGTCATGATAGACATTATAATACTCCTTATCATCTACAGGCGTGATAAGATCTAATAGATACTCTTATAATTTTGTTATTTTATAATAAACAATATTTTGGTAACGCTATGAAATAACGCCCATAACAACGTCGCGTATATATATGGCAAAATGTTGACGTTTTTACGCCAAAAACGCGATTGCAAAATTAATTTTTACGTCATTTGTTAAACAGAATTTAACGTTCATGCTCCAATATTATTGAATTTATTAAACTCGTTGCGAAACAGCGACAAAATGCTCGGCAAGATTCGAATTTGATCTCGTTTTCTCAACTCGTTAAATAAATTCAATAACAACCTATAATGTTAGATCCTCTATTTAATTGTCTCAATATATCATCGACCAAATATGAAGCATACAGTATTGAATGTATTGTTCCTACATTTCTGTTATGCTTTCGTTCTAGATAAGATAAAAATTCTCCAAGACATGATCAACGGAGCAACCAAAGTTCTTGAATCTGATAACGCATTAGAGCTAGTGAACAATTCCCCAGAGATTATTCAACAACTTAATGGTAAGCATTTTATATGAACATTCAATTTTATAGAAAATGCATACTTTGTATGTTTCTATTGACATGAATGGATATATAGATGAGGCATTTCACAGTAATTTAATGAACGTGTCCAAAGTTACTCTAAGTCCTTCTGATAGCACTGAGAAGGACGACTTAATCAAGTATAATTGTTGTTGTTTACTGAAAAGTTTTAAAAGCCAAAAATCCAACAATGTCAAACAGTGTAGATGTAGATAAGACTGATAGGAGAAGTCTGACCTGGTTCTGTACTGTTTGCATATACACCCACATTAGACAGTATAGTCAGTAATGTTAGCAAGTAAATGCAGAAGACGACATTTTCAAATGCATTGTAAGGGTTAACTTATCAGCAGGACAGGAGGTCGGCCTGTCAGACTTGAATCAGATGGATCCTTGAGATGAGAGGGCATTTAAATACTTAATTTTGGTTGGACAATGATACAAAACATTTAAAAAATGCTTTTACTCTGGTAGTAGTTCAGGGACACTTGATCAGTCAATTGTACATGGACGAGATGTTGAGGTCTTTGTCCTGCCTTTTTTGTGCGAAAACCAGTGACAGAACCAGGCTTAGGATGACAATGTCAGAACACACCTCACTAGAATCAGCAAAAACAATGTTGTGCGCATTGACTGGTCAGTTCGCTCATCAGACATGTCTACATTTTGACATGTCTATGACATTTTGGACAGAGGGTCCAACGCATAATAATGGCATCCCCAGCCCCTCGATGCAGTGTTGCAGGAGATATCGATGCTGATCCCTCAGCAGCAAATCACAAGCATTATTCAGAGTATGTGAAACCGGTGCTAGTCCTAATTTGATACTGACTGGGGACACACTAGTTACTGAAGGCATTCTCATCTTCGAAATGTGATGTTTAAGGCCATCAAGTTAATTTCATGTGGCATTCAAAGGAATTGTATTTCAAGTTTTGAAAACTTACATGTCATTCATGTGTCTATGAGGGAATACTCTGTAGGCATTGTTGCGAAAAATGACTTTGACCCCGCGATTACTTGACACTGTGTCACACCAAAGGTATTGGTGTTAGCAGCTTAGAGTAAACATTTTTTCAACCAATGACATGTATCGAAACAAATAATTAAAAATTGAATAATTATTTGCTTTGGTGTTCTTATGTTGCATGTTTTTCTGAGATTTCCTTAACTTTTTTTGTTGAGTATATAACTAGATTGTTTCCCTGTGTTGATAGTTTGTATCAGTTAGTAAGCCTTAATGTGAGATAAACACGTTGTATTTACTAACTGCAGAATGTAAGGCGAATATTCGGCCAGAAAATATTTAAGGCCTCCTCCTGACAGATGTCTGTTTTAAATCTGTGATTCTGTTGTTTTTGTTCTTGATTCATTGTTCGTTGATTCTCCCACTGTGTGTGGCATTTGTTTAATTTTGTGTTCTTGTTTTGTAATGATGTCTTCAGTGTCCTTTCTATTTTTGAAATAACCTTGCTATAGAGATATGGATGCTTCACTTGTATTGTGTCTTGGTGCCATGTGGCAGTCCATGTTCTGCGATGTTCCTTGAAGCGCAATTGGTTGGTCTGTTGTCTGTGATTGTGGCATTATCTTGTCATACTCGATTGTATTTTGGTACTTTTGCAGAGACTTGTTTTCTATACTATGCACAATAAGTTTAGCAATTTCTTATGTTTCGCATCGTTATGTGCTCATCTTTGTGTAATATCGAACAATTTCAAATGCAATTACGAGAACAGGATCTTAGGCAAATAAAACCACGAATTTACAGACGCCATCCTTTAAATAGGCATTTGGGGAGAGCAAAAATTGCAGGAGGGGTCAGTAAGCAAAAATGGCATCCGTTGTAAGTAATGCCAAATGATAAGCATGTGATTTTTCGTTTGGTGGTCTTACATCTTCCTCATGCGTCATACGCCTATAAAAACTATTGGTGGTGTGACAGATGTGATAGAGATTTCATGCTGAAAAAATCAGCTGCCATCAATGACGTCAAAACGTAGTCATCATTTGATTACACTTCTAATGTTAATTGGCGTGCCAATGTAACAGAGACTCAGTTTACAAAATTGACATAGGCTCACAATGTAATTGATCTTATGGTTGATTAAAACCATAATTTGTCGGAAAATGGTGCGACGCATTTGCGAGATAATGGTGACGTTAGATTTTATCTTTCGGCTCGTGCTCTATAGCCATGTAGATGTTTCATTCAACATTATTTTTCTGAATGTGTTGGAAGGCATAAAACAGTTTCACTTGTCAATGTGGTTTAAGAAAAAACGATTAGAAACACCGTTTAAAGGCGATAACGTAAAAGCATTAATGAAAACGTCAAATTGTGCAAACTTGGTCCTTTATTTCTCTTAGACAGTTCAGAAACAAATGCAGCATTTGCTATGCCTTTTTGGTTTCAGTGACCAAACAATCGCTTGAAATGTTTCTGGCTTCCCCCAATGATCAGAAATACCCACGTTAACCGCTAGCCTTAAAATTTAACGTCACTTTAGCACGGCCGCTGCGTTTGGTAATTCCATATTTTCTAAAATGGAAATTCTTGTCAGATGTTCGGCGCTTGTACCTTCATGACAGTAAATGAACCTTGGGATCAGATGTGGATGGGCTCTCCCATACAAAACAATTGCTAAACTTATTGTGCATAGTATTGATTCCTGATCTTTGCCGGTTGCAGATCTTTTAATAACAGCATACTATCTGGGTGTGTTAATGCACCATTTCATATGAGATAACATGTTTTTGTTTTATGTGTTTTTCTTTGATGATTTACCTTATTTTTCCAGATGCAGATTCATCTTATACTGCAGACAAATTGTGGCGTAAGCGATATGTTTTCGACCCCTTAGAACTCGATGATAGTTCCGTTAAGAAGTTAGTTGGTAATCTTAGGTGTCTGTCAGAAGGAATGTTAAAACCACTTCCAGCTGTTGATCTTGAGATGCAGTCTACTTTTAATTGTGATCAAAGTTATAAACATACTTCAGCTATTGCACCACTTTCGGATGGGACGATTTGGGTTTGCAATGGATTCAAGAATAGAATACAGAGGTTTGATATTTGTGGTATAATACTTGAAACGGAGATTCTTAGTTTTGATGTCGACGATATGGCTATTGGGAATGACGGGAGTCTGTATTTAACTGAACTAAATGGTAAAGTCATAAGAAAAGTTAGTAAATTTACACCAATAACTGTCTTTGCAAGAAGTGATGTTTATTTGAGAGGAATTTGTATGTCTGCAAATGGCGATCAGATTATAGCATGTGGAAATGACGTCCCAGTTGCTTGTATGAGAGAAGCCAGACTCTCTAAGATTATATTTTACAATCTCTCTGGCAGGCAACAAAGAGAAATACCATTATATCTAGGTTCAACATTATATAGAATATGCCATACAGTCAATGAAGAAATTGTTGTGTCTACAGGTATCTCCGGGAAGTACCTTGTTGTGTTAGACTCTGGAAAGGTCAAATACACTTACCAAGCTTCTTCAACAGCTGATGGGGTAGCCTCAGACAAGCATGGATTAGTCTATCTGTCGTCGTGCAATGATGACACTCTGTACATTCTCGATTATCAAGGAAACCCACTGCCATCAACGTACGCCATGCACAGGCCAAATGCTGTGGCTATTGATAACAACGAGACTGTCTGGGTAGGAGATTGGAGTAAGATTCACGTTCTACATTTCAAAGACTAAAATTACATGAGCCAACACATATGATGATGTTTTCTGCAAGGCCCCCAGTTTATTACACGTTTTGCCATGCTCAGCTGAAGTGAGCATGAAGTGTGTAATCTTTATAAATACCATATTTCTAACAAATAATTAAAGGCAATTGTTTTTGCTCAGAGGTCAGTTGACAATTTGCATTTGTTCAGGTCATAACTTTTATAATGCAAGCAATTGTGACAATGTTAAAGTTGTGATTGGACAGATATTTGCCTATGAGAGTTAAGCATAACTGACATATGGCCACGAGTTTAATAACAAACAGATTCCGAGTGAATGTAACGCCCTAATGGCGTCAAGGAAAATGTTACATTTTCGGTTGAAAGTATTGTGCTTTAGTTATAAACTTGTAGTCATTTTATGTGGAATGTTTGAAATTCGCTACAGCTCGTTCTAAAACGTCATATCAAATGACCACATTTATCATATGGAACCGGGTCTGGGAGTGATATAGCGCCATTCATTAAAATCGATAAACCATCAGTGGTTTAAAGATTTTGGAAATGTTATTAGTACTGACGGCCGTTACAACGTCGCGCATACATGACCAATCTTAGTAGCTGCAGGGTCATTTGATGAAACGAATCTAACATTCGGGCTCCTGTATTATTAAATGTATTAAACTCGTTGCGGAAACTAGATAAAATGCTCGGCTAGCCTCGCATTGTATCTATTTTCCTTGACTCATTTTATAAATTCAATAAAACAAGATCCTCTATATAAAGATCAAAAGCTAGAACGCTGGATAGGTGCACATGTTAACGATTGAGATTAAATTGAAGATTGCGGTACAACTGTATAATAACAAGGGAATACATTTATCTAATGGGCTGACCCTTATAATACGTTTAATCAACAGCAAGCAGTACAGCTACATGTAGCACGGCAATGGTTTCAAGGCATAGTTAACCCTTTGCATTCTGGAAACCCCTAAAGTGGTACTCTAGCAAACAGTACAGACCCAGATAAAATGCAGCATGATGCTGCATTTAATCAGGGTCTGCACTGTTTGCTAAGGTCAAAACATCATTTAGGGACATAGATTTATCATAGTTTAGAAACTTCAACCTGCGGCCCGAGAAGGTACAAAATGAGCAATTGCATACTGATTGTAACACTATGTATGGGGAAATCTATCAGAATACAAAGGGTTAAATATCGTCTTCGTTTCATATTTAGATGTGTATGATATGTAACACTCTAAGTTTCTTACATAGCTTGTCACAACGACACTGAGCTCATAAAATGGAGGTCTGCACACTGTGATTCTGGTAGTGGCTATTATTTAACACTGATTGAATACATCGATTAATACTAATGACTCGGAACTTTAAGCATTTCACAAGTTAAAGTGCCAACGGCTGGCATTATTTTAAATTTAGATTGAATGATTCATAGGCATTAGATCAGTATGTCGATTATAATCATGTGCAATGCAATTGAGAGATGCTCATTAGTTCCAAGATGTCTTTGTCTAGCCAGTGTGTTGTATAACGAGGGATGTTAGAATATGAATGCAACCAGCTTCATAACTTTCTTCACATGCATACCATATATACTGTGACAAAATGCTATACGTTTCCATAAAGAACTATATGTTGACTTTAGACTGGCACTAGACATAAAGAAAAATATAATATACTTATCAAGTTTTAGTCCTTTAAATGAGGGTCACTCTAGTACATGTACACTAACAAGCTCAATGCATCGAACATATAGACGAGCGTATAGTTATTCGACGAAAAGGTGAATATTCTTCATATTGCGTAATGAATTATCCCCTTGTTCCTATAAAAAAGGTTTTGTGAAAGTTACGAAATTCAGACATTTTGTTTGTTTAATTACATCGAATTGTTTTCGCTTAAGTCTCCTGATGTTTGCGAATAAATGGTAAGCAATACACCACCTTTCAGTTTTCAGTTACACTTATTTCTAACAAAATGCACGAGCAACATTTAAACTAGTTATACCTCAAAGACAATGTTATGATTGCTGATACTGAGTTGTTTCTACATTTTATCAAAGGATATTGGATACACTTAAAATTATTTTTTTCAAAGTCAGGAATGCCTTAAGTGAAGGTGTTACTTAATGTATACTTCATTTTGATTTCATGACATTGTGACATCATTCCAGACTTCAATTCTAAACCATCGACTCCCTCAGACTTGAGGGAATATTTCTTGAGCATATACCGTTATGACAATGTTAGTAATGTAAACTAAACTCCAAGAAACCCATCAAGCAGATCCTTATCAGATATTTTATTACAGCTTCTCCAAGAGAACCTTTACCCTTATCAAGTTGAGCACACAAACAAGAATAAAAATAGAAAAAGGGTCTCGTTATTGATTTAAAACATTTTTAAGATTGCAAACTGTCTGAGATGAACATGCAATGTGCATTTTAGAAAATTAGAGAAAAGTAGCCCTCTTTGTAGCAATCACTGCCCATAAGAGTTGAAATGCTTTTGTTTGCACCATTTCATAGCAATGTACCTGGCTCAACAGGTTTCTTTGCTAGCAGTAGAATGTCGTCTGCTGACAATCTTAAAACAATTTGAACCGAAATCAGGACCAACCAACCGTCGGGCTTGATCTAGATCCATACTGGCTGACACTCTTGTGGTATTCTTTAAGGTTGTTTTTTAAAACAAAAAGTTTTGAATAAAAAGTCAGCAGGTGACGACAAAAGCATGAAAAATATCCAACATGCAATGCTTTAAGCATTAAATAATCTGATTAGTGAATGTGTGTCACTTGAGAGGGAAGTGATACACTGGTTAGAGGACGTGCAGGTTGATTGGGGCCTTTGCTGTCAATGTATTAAAAGGTATACATGAAAGTTTGGTACTTATTTATGGGTGCGCAACTAAGGCTCAAACAAGCATACATGTACATACACACACACCCCTGCATGCACACACATAGAGCAAGAAAGTAAAGCAATGCTTGGATGAAGGTTTAGACACTGGTAAATCATCCCAGTCCATATTCATTTCTGTAGTGTAGATCTGGATTTGACTTGTAGCTGTCCACATATATTAATAACATTTTACAGTAATCACATATTTACGCATTAATATATGATATATTGTATATAAGGCCGATGACAGTTACGTAGAAGTTCTGTGGCGCTGGACTCTGACCCAAGGACGTTCAGATGCTATTGCTATTGTTAAAATATCTACTCCCCCTAAGTTTTTATCAGAATGTATTTTCAATCAGAGTGTAAAACAGTGTGGATCCTGATCAGATGGCTACAACAGAAGCCAGCTAATTTTTAAGTATTAAAAAAAGATAAAACCGGGGTCAGTAGGACAAGCATTAAGGATAATGGATAATAAATGATGTTCGATTTCTGTCTCTGAAGTTGCCACATTCTGTAATATAGGTTATAGATATCCATAAACAAAAAAAGGTTTTTGTTTGATTTGATTTTTACGTCCCGGTCAACAATCTTTCAGTTATGTCGGGACGGGTCTTCCTGGGTTGAACCAGTATTAAGCTAGGATTAATGTGTCTTGCTCAAGGACACAATGCAGTGACGCCAATGAGGCTCGAACCCGCGGCCCTTCGGTCTCGAGTTAAGTACTCTACTACTGAGCCACTGCGTTCCCTACAAAAAAGGGTTAAACAAAACAAAATTAAAGAATCAAACCACTGCTAAAATGTTTCAATTGGGTGTACTTTGGCTGTCAGGTAACAAATGACGAAAGTATTTCAGGCATATTGATGTAAAAACACATGTTTTCGCAGCTACAGGAAACATTATGTTAAAATGCATGTCTTTGAATTCTTAAAGCGCCTTCAAATTTTTACATTTTCAAATATAGCTTGATATTATATTCGAGTCATCTATGGATAGTTTTCTTTAAGAAAAATGAAGAAATGTATCAGAAAACACTTCATCCTCTGCGTACAATCCTGGTTGATTTTTAGCTCACCTGTCACGTAGTGATAAGATCAGCTTTTGTGATCGGTATAGGTCCGTCGTCCATCCGTCCGTTGTCTGTCCGTCTGTTAACAATTGACCTAAATGACAACTCCTCCTAAACCCCTGGTACAATTTTAAAATAATTTCACACAAATGATCCTTGGGTGGCCCTCTACCAAAATTGTTCAACTAGTTTTGGTCTGTTGCATATCTAGGGGACAGAGGCTAAAAATAGATTTTCGAGATGAAAACTTTAAAAATCTTCTTTTCTGAAACCACAAGGCCTAGAGCCTTGATATTTGGTTTGTAGCATCACCTAGCAGACCTCTACCAAGTTTGTTCAAATTATAGCCCTGGAGCTAAAAATGGCCCTGTCCCGTGGTCAAATGTTTTATGTAGGCTTATATAGGGAACATGTGAAAAAATCTTCTTGTCTGAAACCACAAGGCCTAGTGCCTTGCTATTTGGTATGCAGCATCACCTAGTGGAACTCTACCAAATTTGCTTCGAATTATAGACCTGGGCCAAAAATGGCCCCGCCCTGGTGGTCAATTGTTTTACATAGGCTTGTATAGGGAAAATGGTTTAAATCATTACCTTAATTCCACTGAACAAGATTGGTGCACATAGTACAGGTGAGTGATTCAGGGCCACCATGGCCCTCTTGTTAAGAATTTAGATTTAAATCTCTTTATTTCCATTCCAAGAAACAATCTTTGTCGTCATTTAGCCCACACAGCAGATACACTTACTTTTGTCGTCTGTTGAAAAGTTTAAAGAGCTTTTTAACAAAGAGTTAAGACCCAGATAAAACTATCCTCACTGTTTGATCCAATACTAATATGAGTCAAATAATGTAAATATGCAGCAGATGACTAAAGCAGGTTACATTTTAAATGTTTTACAGATGCTTTAAATATTACCACAATGAAATGGACAAGCAGGCACATATACTTATACAATGCTGTTGATGAAACTCCACATCGTTTAAAATATGATGTCAGAGTGAATGAGCGGTGGGGGTGATGCAAATTCTGATTGAACACAATCAAATAACAGTGGCATGATACCTAATAGCTCATTGCCTTGTCCATTATCTTATTTAGGGGATGGGAGTTGCTATTCGTTCCCTTCTTGGTGTTGATTTTAGGGCTCAATTGAGTCTTGTTACTCTTTGTGGAGTAGAATTTGATTGCTGCTTGCTGTCATTCCTTGCCTTCTTTACCAAGGTTTGGTCTGGCAAATAATTGACGTGGCAAACTGAGCATCAGGTCCAAAGTTGTTGTCATTGGTAAAAGTGTACCACAAATATGAGATTATTCAATCCCAGTTCTGAAGGTTTCATGATGATACGCATACAAAATGTATGTGAAAAAACAATTCTAATTCCAAGTTTGATATGGATTTTTTATACTATGATGGCGTCTTCTGCTCAAAGACCTCTAAGGGTTGTAACCGCCCATTAAAGCTGCATAGTCTGTAACTTTTGATCTTTTAATTTTAGAACTAATGTTTCTATTTTTGAAGAACACAGTAAAAAAACTAAAATTCAGGTATACATTTTACCAATTTTGTAAATCTTAACAAATTATCAGTATCTAAACAACAGCATTTATGTTAAAATTAACTGTCTATAATTATTGGAGGGACGCAAATAATTACCAACAAGAGAAAACACACCTGTTTTATAAGATAATTCACTTTTCCGTGCAGTTTTCGGCTATAGTGAACAGATTTATTGTGAAAGCGTAACTTAATTCTACTTTTACAAATGATTTAAAAAGAAAATAAAAAAAATCGAAAAATGTTCATATATAGTTGCAGACTTAGTCTCTTTAACGAAGTGAAAAGAGTTAACGTTGCCCACTGTTACCAAGAATGTGCTCAACATGGCAAATACCGCAAATAGTGCAGACCTTGATGAAACGCCACATTGTGTAGCATTTTTTTTGTATGTTTGTTGTATTAATCTACGTCCCAGTCAACAGCTATGGTCATTTCGGGATGGTCAGTTCACCTAACCACACTTTTTCCTGGGTAAGCTTGAACAAGCGGTTAAACAGTACGTTGTGCACTTACTTTCGCTTTTAACTGACAACAACCCTTCTAGAATTATTCAGTAGAAGGGAGGAGAAAGACAGCAGAAATTATTTCAAGATCAATCTCCAAGAATGTATGGGACCAGACCGGATTGAACTCACGACCCCTGGATCGGCCGTCACATAAGCATCTGTAGCCAGACACGCTACCGCCTACTGTACGCGGCCCGGTTGTGTAGCGTCTCATCTGGGTCCATGCTTTTTATAAAAGCTAACTTTTTGCATAAATGCATTAACCACATCCCCACAAAATTATGCGTACATAGCAACATCCCTGCATAATGAATGTTAAAATAAACATTTTTTTAATACATTTAAATTTAGCCTACCCAACTTCCCATTTTATGTCAGCAGCAAAATTTACCCAGAAAACTCCATTGGTACATGTATTTTTGGTCGTTGAAAATTTCACAAAATTAAACTGCATGGGCAAAGATGCTTGAGCTGGGAGGGATGAAATTGTTTTATCAATGAATCTGATCTAAAATAAACAACCTAGCACACTCCACTGCAGACATAATGACCTTTGGAATTTCTTCCAGCTGTGAGAAGAAAACCTACTGAAATCTTGGAAAGTGGATTTAAATTATAGTCTGCATTCTAAATTTCAACATAAACTTTAACTTTGACCACTATAGGCATTTTTAGAGTAAAATTAGTCACTTTGTCTTGAAGACCAGATAAATTTAAAACGCAATGAATAAAATACAACGATGCCCATTATTACGTCATCAGCAGATTACTCAAAATTAATGACGTCACAACCGTGCCTGCTTACTCGAGATTGAAGCAGGATTGTATGAACTTATTTAAGCAAGCCACTACGAGAATGCTACAAAAGGTTGCATCTAAAACGTGGTGCCATTTAGTCTTAAACTTACAAAGATATGACACTATATTCGCATAGTACCAAAGCGTGTGTTGCAATTTGCTTCAGAAAAGACCTTAGTATACAGGAGCAATCTTCATAATAATGGCTGTAAATCGAGGATGGTATTGCGCGTTTTTTATGCCTGGTGCCAGTTTAAAAGGCGGCAAATAGTTCTTTCTAGAAACGTATAAAATTTTGTCGTTGCATATATATGAAGAAAACCATTAAGCTGGTTGCATTTATATTGAAACCCTCCTCGTACTATCTATCACTCTCTATAAGGGGGGATTTGGCGCCGTCCAATTTTGGTGAGTCTTAAATAATATTTTTATGGTGCAGATTTAGTAAAAAAATCAATGAAATAGCCATTCAACAAAAAAGCACAAGCAAACAAAAAAACAACAACAATGTACGCAGTGAAAACTCACATAGTCTTTACTGGACTGCGATATGGTCGACTATTTTAATATAGGACGTGAAGTGATGATTGTTGTACTGTCATGATTGAGGCTTCAAATTGTTCAAATTGGTCATAGCAATGTGAATTACATTTGTCACAAGGTATTACAGTAACATTGTTAACCCTTTGTATTTTGGAAACGCCGAAAATGGTACTTTGAAAAATAGTGAATAACTAGATAAAATGCCGCAGAATGTGCCATTTCTTGAGGGTCTGCACTGTTTACTAAGATAAAAAAGGATCCTCAGGGACTGAAGTACAATATAATCTGGAATTTTCTACCCGTGACCCCATAAAATATATAATGCTTACCGGAAAAATCAACTTGAATACAATGGGTAACTACTATATTGGAAATATAATCATGCTAGTACAGGTAACAATAAGGTGTGTGTCTTTTCTATAATAACATAACCATAATTACTAATTGTAACTTTGAGACTGAGCCTTTAATGCGTTTTGATATTTTGTCTATGCAAACTACATGTATCTCTATTAGCAAACAGTGGGTATTTGAAGAATTGCTAAACAACAAAGAAAATATGTTATATGCATAAAATAGAAAATTTGTTTGCTAAAACTAAATTGACAACATGTGTAATTGTCTGATTTACTCTGTTTGCTGATACGTTGTAGAAAGAAAAGTAAGATTTTCTGTATGATTTATTATATTCATTCATCAAAAAGAATAGACGCCTAACACGCGGTCTCTATTGGCAATGATTCATTTAGTTTTGTCTACATTGGTCAAAATCATGCACACCATATAAAGCATTAATATACTATTTGCATGTTGGCTGACTTTTCTAGCATTTGTTGTCATCTGCTGATTGTATTCAAAGTTAACTGTTTTCACATGTGCGGATCCGGAGGGGGGGGGGGGGGCAGGGGGTCCGGACCCCCCCCCTGAAAAAATACAAAAATGTAGGGTTCCTTAGCAATACTAATCTGGATCCCCTTAAAACCACAAAGCTACTAATCCAGTATTCAATATTGGGCCATCATCGGCCCGCCAGCGAAACGCCATTTTAATGGCGTTTCGCTGGCGGGCCGTTGATAGCCCGCTAATAGTGGTATTTGGATCCTTCCTCCACTCATCAAACTAAAAGAAAAGTTGGACACCCTCTGACAAAACTTTCTGGATCCGCGCATGTTTCAAAAAAACATTTTAGGAAAAGAATCAGGGTGTGAACTGGTTTGGAGGTTCTGTCGTCCCTGATCTGGTCCAAACTATTGCAAATATTTTCTGGAGACGACACAAGTTGTCGCTAGCAGGTTAATAGTTAAAACGGGTTTGACGTTGATATAGACAAGTTATTTCTTTGCTGTTCGATGAGCTACTGTTGTGCCAACCAAGAGTGACAGTGACGTTCTATTTTGTCTACAATTGTTAAGTAAAACACTAACTTCACACTCAATTTGAGCTAACGAGAGTCGATAGATCACTTGTGTATTGATCCTATCCTACGGATAGGATCAATACGCAAGTGATCTATCGATTATAAGTTCCTGATATCTTTGTAAACAAAACATAACGTTACTGTAACTCTTGGGTGACAGGACAGTAGTTTTACCTCATCCAGGACCTGAAACAAGATATGAGTACAGTGTATATGGTAAGCGTCGTAAATGCAAGCAGCGACTTCTCAGACAAGCTTGTGAATACGCACATTCGCTGCACGCATACTTATATCATAGGTTCACATAACCATTATGCATAAAATGTGATTTTAATCAGGTGTCTCAAACAAAACATACATTTGGAATATCAAATAATCGTCTGAAGTAGGTGTTCTTTAGCACGCAGCGTAAATGTTTAATGTAAAGAATAAGAAAAACATATCACATTCTATGCACACAAGAATTGGCTACCTGTGGTAAGAAATAATTACATGATGGACTGCATAGCCAGAATACAGATTCTGAAGTAGATTAAGGAACAGGAAGCTAACCTCTAGCGCCACTGATAGGCTAGGCATGTCCAAGCCAACATGCAGTGTCGGGCAATCATCGCCCCGACAGCGAAACGCCATTGAAATGGCGTTTTGCTGACGGGCCGATGATGACCCACTTTTGGATGTTTACTGGGTTACGAGCGTAAAGTGACTTTACGCATATTAGACGGATGGCTGAGAATGGGTTTGCTCCCCCCCCCTAGGGAATTTTGCAGACATATCCTATCTTGTAGAGAATTGAAAGCCGAGTCTTTTGAGAGATGTTTGCACTCTGTGCTCCGGGGCGTTAGTCTGTAAGAGCCTGTAACATACGTTACTTAATCAAACTAAGAAAAAGTAAATTGAAAGTTTGGGCTACAAATTAAAGACATTAGAATATTTATTTTTAAAAATCATTCATATAGTCTGCATACTGGGTATCTTAACTACATATGACAGCCATTTGAACAAAATTACCGCTTCCTAAGGTGTCATATGCGTTACATAAATCAGATAACCCATCAAAATTTGCAAGTATGGCTAACATCATTTACATTCAAAATCTCTCTGTGTGTTTTGCAAAATGTTTTTAACCATGTCTGACTAGCTTATGCAAATGGCTAACAGAAAAAATTAAAGTTTGTTTCCCCAGCTTGAATATTTTTTCTGGAATAAGCAATTAAACAACCCTACCCCTACCCAGTTTTAAGGTGAAATGATTGGTATTAAAACTAAAGTAAAAATAGTTAAAAAAATATTTGCAGTTGATGAATGTGTTTCATTGTTTGGGATTTATTTGCTTATATGAAAAGACTCATAAATCTGCAAGTTTGTTGCAAAAATTTTAATATCAGAGGCTGTAACATATGTTACCTGATGTAATAAATGGACAAGCTCATTGTCTTTATGTAAGAGATGCCTAAAAATGTTTTAATCTCCTCGAGGGAATTTTGCAGACATATTCCTTCTTATAGTACAACTCAAGCTGCATCAAATAAGGGATGTTTGTACTCTTTATGTTGGGGCGTTAGTCTGAAACAGTGTGTTACATGCGTTACTATATCAAATAAAGGAAATGTAGTTTAAAAGTTTGAGCTAAAATTGTGAAAAAAACTCGCAGCTGTTGGATATCTTACATTGTTTAGGGATTTTAAACTGGCTCCTATGATAAAGACTTATATATCTGCTAGTTGTCATCAAGTTTTAAAGATCAGAGAGCGTTACATATGTTAGCGTGATAAGTAAAATCATCAAACAGTATTTTGACATCAAGCTGAGTAAGGGCCTGCTCCATCCTAATCCCCTTTGGAATTCTGCAGACAAATTACATCTTATGTATCCATTCAAGGTGCATTTAATAAGAAATGTTTGCACTCTGTAAGTCAGGGCATTAGCCTGTAACAGCTTGTTACATATGTTACTATATCAATTTGAGAATAAGAAATTTGAATGTTTGAGCTACTAAAAGAAGACATTAAAATTATCTAATAAATTGACATTCTTATAGTTTTTATACTGGATGTCTTTACTACATATGGAAGCTGTTTAACATTAATACGGCTAACTGTGGTGTTATGTGTGTTACATGAACCTTATTATAATTTAAAAGCTATAATTGTGGCTATCGTCATTTTGTTAAACAACTTTTATGACATGGTTTCAAACTGTTTTATTAGATTTTACAAACATATACTCAATTGATGAATAGGAAAAACCAAGTTTGCTTTTCTATCTTAAATATATTGTCTTATATGAGCTAATACACAGCCCTACTCCCAGTTTTACAGAGAAGCGAATTTTGTTATTACCGTTTAAGTAAAACACATGAAAGCGATTACAGCATGTGGATATTTTTCATTTTCTTAGTCTGTCTTGCTCATATATCTGCAAGATGTCATAAAGTTTAAGATCAGGACACTTAATGTGTACTTATAAGTCTTTGGTGCCAAAACACTAGAAATTATATTCATTTCTGATTATCAAGCCCATGGACTGTTTTTACAGATGTTATCAATGACCTTTTGGACACATTTCCTAATACGGTGCATATAATGCTAAATATAGAACCACAAATAGAAAAGATAGTTTTTCATTTTTACAAGAAAATGCAATACATGAAATGGTCCAAACTATTTCTCATCGATTTAACACTCATGATAAACGTTTGTTGTTGTCTGCTTCTGTGGTAGTCATTATTATCACACGCCTCCTTGCAACTAGTAAAATCATCACACAATATTTCAATCATTTACTGTTATTCAATTTTACCACCAGTCCACTCAAATTGATGAGCCATTATCAACTTTCCAATTTTGCCATTTATGGCTTGGAACATTTGGAAACTGATATGAATTTCTTATAGTTGGCTATTTGAGTATGTGTTTCAAGTGATACTCTGCAAGTAGGAGAAAGACTAAAGCTTTACAAGGAGGAAAACTATGCCATTAAGAGCAATGAGTACCTGGACTGATGTACCTTGATATATCTGTGATAAAGAATCATATCTTAGCTGGCTAACTTTTATAAATGTAGCCTTTCCATACATGCAACCCACATATTTTCATCTAATAATGTCTCTGCACTTATTATCTTTCCCCAAGCATTCAAAAACTTATTTGAAGTCTAAGGACTTCTGAAGTGCTGAAACCGAGGTAACTCTTTCCCTTCAGATAAACGAACTAGATGTATCACAGCAGGTAAAGCAATGAAATGCAGGATGAACAGAGCGCAAATAGACCCTTTCAATTCAATGATTCACTAAGTTTCTGAGATAAGAGCGCTTATTAAAGGATGTAACATATATGACTCATCATAATAAATGAGCAAGGGCATTGTCTTGACATCCTTTTTGATTACACAGGCAGAGGCAACTGTTTTCAATTTCAGTGTTTTCAATGGATCATGAAATGAGGCACCTTATCAACTTGTTTACTCTGTATAAATCTTCCATAGAGCATAACATAGAACTACTGGCTATCCCTTTCTACCTATAGTCCACTTTCCTTCTTTTGAATGCAACAGCTAATGTTATGGCTGTAAGAACTGAGAAATCATAGGTTTTACATTATTTTAAGACATGCTTCAATGTACTGACATCAAAAAAACAACCTACTGCAAACATAATTGATGGCAATGTCCAACTTCGTATTCTTTCTCTTATACCAGATAACTTTCAAGGTGTAACAGAAATTGTTTCAGACTGTTTGCCAAAACCATCAAGAGTCAACATTGTAACAAAGAAAACTTATAAAGTTCTTTGGCCGCAGCAAAATACTATTGATCTAAGACCTGAGGACTTAAGCACCAAAAGACTGGATAGGTTCCATGGCAAATGATGCAAAAAAGCAGCATATCTAATTTCTGTTTGACCAATGTCAGAAATCTTAAAGTATTCTTAGAGGTACACGGTAGAGACAAAGGTTTTGCAAAATCAGAGCAAAGTTATCATTTGATTAGCACGGATGCAGATGCAGCTGCAGTTAGATTGCTCTTGCCACTTCACAGGAAGAGATACATTGTATATACCAGAGTCATACTCCATTGTATGCATATATGTGAAATGGCATTAAACCCATATTTAATCAGATGTTTGATCCCATGACATTGACATGCTGTTTCTGCTTTTGAAGAAAGCTAAGGATTAAAGTTTGGCTGAGTCAAGTTGTTTGACGCTGGCACTGGAAACACATACAAAGAAAATTAAGTCTTATGATGGCAAAAGAGGAGGATCACACGAAATGCTTATAAGTGATGTTTGTCACAATTACCAATTTTAAAAAGTAATCTTAATTAATGTAACACATTTAACATCATAGGAAGCTGTATATTTGTTAAAAAATCTTTTCTTATGTATCAAAGGTATTCAGCATGCAAACTACATGAATAATATAAATAAATAGATAGTTTTATGTCTTCTTTCTGTTTCTCAGACTTTCAATTCACTTATTCTTAAATTTATATGGTAACATACGTATCGTACCATTACAGGCTAAACCCCTAGTTAATAGAGTGCAAACATCTCTTATTTGATGCTGCTTGAATTGTTCTTTAAGGTAGGATATGTCTGCACAATTCCCAAAGGGGTGGAGAGGAACAGAATTGTACTCAGTTTGCAGTCCTAATACAATGCCATGATTCTACTGGTTGTGATGAAATGGGTGATTATTTTGCCATAGAAGCAGACACAATGATAGACATTGTGAGGGTGACTTGAATAAAGATTGTTTTTGAATAATTTTATTTAATAGGAATATATATTAAATTGTGTCATTTAAATGAGAACTATTATTTTCTATCTATATGTCCATATATTTTAATATTATAGGCATAAGGAAATATGTGATTTAAATAGTTATATATAACATAGGTAACACAATTCCATAGGCTTGTTATCAGCAATGACTGTAATTACTAAGACTAAGGCACCAGAGGCTAGAGATTAATAGGAAAACATGTAAAAACGGTATTTTTTCTGAAATATCATCTCTTACTTCCAAGAAAATTTCCTAGCTCATTTAATATGCCATGTAACATACGTTACATACTTTTTAAGGGCTCTGATCCTAATGTCAAACTTGCAAATTTATGATTCTTTATTGCATTAGCAAGACAGTGCCAAAAATGTAAGATATCCACGACCGTCAAATATTTTCATATAATTTTCTTCAATAATAGATACCAAAATTGGATACTTAAAATTGGGGGGTAGGGTTGTTTAATAGCTCATATAAAACAATGTATTTGAAATAGAAAAGCAAACTTTGTTTTTTCGATTAGTCAAATGAGTATTTTAGTAAACTAAGATTAAAAACACTTGTAAAAATGCACAAATTGTCTGTAAAATGAATGATGTTAGTCACCATTATAACTTCCAAAGGGAAATTTAATCTATGTAACGCATATAACACCATTGAAGGCTGAAATTTTGTTTGAAATGCTGCTTTTATGTAGCTTAGGCATCCAGCTTGCAAACTACATAAGAAATTTGAATAATTAGATGGTTTAATGTCTTCTATCTGTAGCTCAAACTTTCATTTTGATTTTTTCCTTAGTTTGTTACAGTAACATATGTAACAGGCTGTCAGAGACTAACGCCCCGGAGCACAGAGTGCAAACATCTCTTAAAAGATGCGGCTTGAAATTTTCTTTAAGATAGGATATGTCTGCAAAATTCCCTAGGGGGGGGGGAGCAGGACCTTTTTTAGCTCGAAGTCTATATATGCAACAAGTAGCATTCTATTCAAACTATTGTCCCAAATATAATGTTCAAGTATGTTTTTTTCCATATACATGTATTAGGTACAGAGGGAGATGTTAAAACCGATTTGAACGTCTCGTGGTTGCCTGGTAAACATTAAATAGAGTGTCTTACATGAGTGTTCATGTTTATTTAATCTATTAAACGAGTTGGGCAAATGAGATAAAATACTAGGTGGCCGAGCATTTTATCTCTTTTTCGCAACGAGTTTAATAAATACAATAATACCAGAGCACGAATGTTAGATTATATTTATCATATAATAATAAGACTACTTTGCAATTTCATTTCTGACGTAAAAATGTCATAATTTTGTCATGATGTACACAACGTTGTTATGGACGTCATAACGTTGAAAAGGTTACGCACATCAAAGGGAGACTATTAGATCAAGCCATGATAGTCTCAAATTGCGTCCCTTTTCGAAATGGGAACTTCTCTTAAAGGAAATAGTTTACTCCCAGAGGGAGCGAACTCTTTACTTTAAGAGCAGTTCCTTATGATATGATAAATCACTTTTACCACATTGGGTGACTTCCATTGAATGATACTATAATTATTACGCACGTGCGTAACTGCGTAATGGGAGCTACGCCAATGCCAACATGCATGTACATGTAGAACATAGACTTTTTCAGACGTTAAGCTGAAACTTAACCAATATAAGTGTAGCGTCCATTTATAGAACATTGGCGTCTGATCAGGTTCGCACTTTTGGCTTACAAAATGTATCTTTGTTGAATGCAATTGATTTAGAATTACTACCCCAAAACCCTTAAAATCCAATTAGATTTGTCTAATTGATTAGGGCGGAAAATTATGTTCGGCATAAATGGATTACATCATATAATTTATATTTTAAGCAACCCACGTGAATATGACTAGAGAACGCACAAATTGTAGTCACCTAGTCTGTCTTCAGGCCCAGTATTTAACCCTTCTATTTAAACTGAAAGTTCTATAACTACTGCAGACTAACTATACTTATGCCAAAAAGTTAAGCATATTTTGATTGTGTGGCTATCTTTTTACAAGATTTTCATTATTTTTTTTTTACAAATTATCTATTGCTCATTACAAAGTACTGTTATTCTACTATCCAAAAGTCAGTAATAAAGAACACAACAATGATGTCGTCATAGCAACGTGAGAACTGTACCTACTAAAACATTTCTGTAAACCAAAATGTTGATTTACTCCAAAATTCTGGAATGATTTTGCTGACTTCTGTCAAAGTTTGCAGATATTCAGCCATGCTATATAACACTGGCATAGCTGTATGGCTCTGGCGATTTCGAATGGGTTTAAATAATGACGAAATTTTGCCCTTTTAGGATAATGACTAGGAATCCTGTTTCCTGCATCTTATCGTCTGATGCCACAACGATTATTCTCACATCACCAAGCAATATTTTGCAACAAATGGGGACAGATTAAACAGTCAAAGAACAATAATATTGCATGAATTGCATTTCACTAACACATTTCCTTACCAAAATTTTTACTTTTTTGCTTTCAAAATGCTCATTACCAGATCGTCTGAGAAGTCAAACTTTGCTGTAACAACTTAGAGTGAACATTGGTCTAAAAAGTCTGAAAAACTTAGCCCTTTCCAATCCGTTGTTTGTACACAACATCGATGTTTGGCATTTTGCATAATGAGAATTGACCCAGAAAACCAGTCTTTTGAGTCAATGAGTATGTTTCGGAATACCAAAATTTCGGGTTTCGACTCAAAATAGTATGGTAGATTAATGTAAAAAGCATTTTCTGTTAGACCATTAGGTCATTGGAAGTACAATATGCTTAACTTTATGTCAAAGGTATATGTGATACTTAATAAGACAGTCAGTAAAACATACAGAGGTAGTGTGTGCTTGAATATGTATAGGCAAATATTTAACTATTGCTCTGTTTACTGTTCTGATACCAGTCTAGTAGTCACACAACAGACGCATGCGAGAGACAAAACATAACATCCCGTCACATAAATAGGCAAGAGCAAAACAACCCAAACAGCCCGAACGCTCTGCTTTCAAAAGACAAATTCCTAGCAATAACCGAATCACCACTTTCTAACGGACACAGTCACTGGATAGGTTTGCACGACAGAATAGAATTTTATTTAACTAAAAGTTTAGTCTGGGGGTACACATTCTTTTCTCCCACGTTTGCCTATGTAAGATAGACTGTCAGCTCATGTCAGAAATTGCTATCTTAAATGACCACGTGACTGCTTTCTTACTTTGGCAGAGTAAAATATTCTTTTTTTTCCCCAAAAATATTCAAAGGACAAATATATTGCGTCTAAGTAACACAAAGTCACCAAGCAAGGGTAAGCGTTACTTACTGACGTCAGATAACGTTGATGACGTCACCGAACGTGCACCACGTGACGATAATGGCAATGTGACGCTAATGACACAGGGAGCCAAGCAGGAATTTATTTTAACTAATGCTCAAATCGTGTTTTCCCGTCAATAACGAGGTGCAAAGTATGTTTGCATTTGCACCCATTTAAATACACAATAAAAACACTGAGTCTCGTGAACTCATATCAGAAATAGAGTAAATCCAACGAGTGAAATGTTCAAGTTTTCACGTTTTTGGGACTTTTTATGTTCCGACAAAAGATTTGGGAAAAGTGGGAGAAAACAAACCATCATTAGTCTGACAATGTAGGATAGAGAAATCTCACCCTCGGGGTCGGAATTTTAACAAGGGACTCGGCAAGCCTCGTCCCTGGTTGAAATTCCGACCCTTCGGGTGAGACATCTCTATCCTACATGGACACTCATGGTGGATTGCTATAATCTTACCCATGTAACCCTTCCAGTCTGTTCATTAGTAGCATACAAGTTTAGAAACTCACAAGCACGAAGTATACTTCTACCACGACCTCTAAGTAATGACCCTCGATTCATTCATTCATAGTGTGCAAGGTGTAGAAATTATTCAAATTACTAATTACATTTTTGGCACAAACCATCCCTCGATTTACATAACTGAAATGTGGTCATGCGACATTCCAATCGGAACTGCCTCGAACAATTTCGTGGAATCAGACCTCCGATGTACTTCGAGGGCCTACAATCATAACGTGACGCTGACGTCACAAAAATTAACGTGACGCTGACCATGCAGAATACATGCCAATAAATGTACAATAGCATGTTCGATTGCAGCGAAACAAACGGTTACACCATTCCACAAGATGCTATAAATAAAGTTTAGGTTGTTTCAATAAAATATCGCTATATTGAAAAAAACAATACATAAACTTCAATAAACTGTTGACAGAATAATGTGTTTTAACAGGGCTGAACTCCAATGTCACAGACTATTTTTCTTACGCCAGTTCCGGCTAATAAATTGTAGCTTTTTCATACATAGTACTACGCCTTACATACATCCGAGGCTTGATTATCGAATTTGGTGGAAGTTTTCCGATTAGTGTCATTCGAGTACACAAGAGTTGATTGTATTTAGTCAGATGTTTTCTAGTCGTTGTTTTTTTTTTGCTGCTGTTTTTGTCTATGTTATTCGGTTCCCGCACTCGCTTTTTGCCGCCTTGTTTATCAATCAACTAGATGAACCGACAATATATAACGCCTGATGGCTTTCAATATTGAGCTTAATCTTAACCTGTCGATCAAATATCAGTTAGCCTTTTGGAGCATAAACTCGATAACCCCATCACTGCCAAATTCAACTTTACTGAGAATCCAATTATTAGAATTGTCGAGGAGACGACTATCGTTTTACAAAACATTTTACTCATTTTAGCGCTATCGCTAGTAGCCTCGCCTGTATCCGTACACATAATGGGGTTATTTGCGCTGACATCAATGAAAACTATCCTTAGTTTGGGTATCGAAGGACGCTTCCTTCGGAATCCAAATAACCGACACCAATGTGATTACAATTTATTACACGTGTACTTATAAATAGTACAAGTACATTGTAGATGCCACTTTCAGTTGTGTACAAAATGTGTGAAGTTCGTATTGTTGTTTTATTTCTGGTCCTTGGGCAATTTTTGAATAAATAAATACAAGGTTCTGTGCATGCTACTATCAGTTGCTTTATTCGTACATAAGCATCTGATTACGAAAGCCGATATCAAGTTACATGTACATGTAGCATGGCGACATAGAATGATATCGTTCGGAGTGTTCCCCTACCTGTGTGCGTATTATATAGACCAACCCATCATTCGGTACTTATTGCACTTGTGCAAAGCCTCCTTTATACGTCAATGCCTACATATCCGGATGGAGTGGGTCTTGAGGTCTAAATTTTGGTTTGGGAATTCATCTACATCCCTACATGTACATGTAATTTTTGTATCCGAGCATGGGCTTTCATTGCTCGAAAATCCAATAAGTACCAAGTTCTTATTTGCTGGCTCGTATATAAACTGTTTGCGAAATGCCATCATAACAGTCTCCTAACATCACTTTTTTGTATTTTGTAGCTTCATAAAAAATCCTTCGCTGATTTGTTTACGTTTAATTTATGACCATCTATTCTTTTATTAAAAACGAACGACAACACGTCCTTGAATGACTGTGTTGTTTATGAATCACCGTATTTGACCAAATCATGGCTCTAAAAGTTTGTAAAATGCCTAAACCTTTATTGAAAACAGTGAAGATCTAGATCAGCTGAATTCTGAAGAAGCCATCTGATCAGGATTTACACTAGCTATACCCATATGATGATTCCATATAAATTATGAAATTGTACATGCACATGTACATGTACCACCAGATTTTCCCTCACATGTCCGCACTTAAACATTCAACGGTTGTTTCAATTTGTCTATATGAATGATGTTACAAATGTACATGTAGCAAAGCTCTGTATAAGACACTACACCAGATTGATGGAAATCTACTGTCGTGCCAACCAGTGACGTAAGATTTTGCTTACGATTGCTGAGTAAAACATTAACTTGTACCCTCTACTTGAGCTAACGCGAACCGATAGATCACGTGTGTATTAATCCTATCCTGAGGATAGGATTAATACACAAGTAATCTATCGAATGTAAGTCCCTTGTAACTTTGTTAACAAAACATGACGTCACAGTCACTCTTGGCTGGCAGGACAGTATAAGTGCATAATACCTGTAGAAACAACACAAAAAGTACACTAGCATGTGCGGTTATTTGATCGAATATGTTACATGTATGTAGCATTATAATAAGATAGGGTACACATTATCTAGTGATCCAGTAATGAGACAAGTCTTAAATGCATCAGGCACTGTGTTATTCATTTTCTGAACTGTTCAATAGTTTAATAAAAGAATGCTACACTCAGTGGCCATAAGTGAGTTCCCAAAATGGCAAACGTCGTTTCATTTTGCCTAATTTTGCTATTTTAGCCATTTTGAGATCAATTTTTAGCATATTTTGTATCTTGATACAGTTAGTTCATAACATCATATTTATAGTTTAACTCTTGTCTTGCATGATTAAAAAATAAAACACTTTGCAAAATCCTATGCCTAGTTGCTATGGCAACAAATAACACACTACCGAAGAAATTAAGCCAAATTTTGCTAATTTGGCAATTTTAAGATCAATATTTAGCAATTTTAGTACCTTGTTACAGATAGTTCATAGCATCATACTTAGAGTGAAACTCTTGTATTACCTGATAGGTACATGTAAGCATGGTAAGTGTCCATGTTTTCCGCTTACAGTAAACGTATACTTTCTCATGTTAAGGCTCATATTATAGACAATTACTTTCAGCCTACATGGGATTTGATTAGAGCCAGAGGTCCAATATGTTTGTCTCCGTACAACAGATTGACAAACATCGTTATTTCATGTCTCGCATTAATTGACCGCCGCAGCTCTGGTTTTTGTTCAGGTCTAGCTGTTCCACGGTACCAATGAAGAGTTATTATTTTTTATATACAGTGGTTGATATAGGGCATACATGGGCGGATCCTGAGAGGGGGCAGGGGGTCCGAACCAACCCCCCCCCCCTGGAAAATCACAAGTTGATATATATATTTCCTTAGAAATACTGGTACGGACCCACTTGAGAAGGGAGGTCCGTGCAGCCCCTCTGTCGGAAACACGTTGATGGCTAAAAACAAGTTTTCAGGACCCCCTGTCCCTGACTAAATTTTCTGGATCCGCGCATGTCATATACAGCTTAAACTTTATTATAACACGCAAGTCAATCGCTCAATTAAATATTTCTCACCCGAGTTCCGCGTTTGTCCTCGTGAGATATGAATTCGCACCATCTCTCTGATGCTATTAAGTTAAAGGCAAGGCCATATTACATGTAATTTGTTTCGTCAAGAAATATATACAGTTATTAAATTAGGGATTTATGAATTATGACAGTGACGGTGACAGAGAACGGACTTAGGATTAAAATTGGAGGTCGTCTCAAACGTGTATGGACAAAGTATATAAAGGACAAGTGTTGTAAATTATTAGTTTGGTGGGAAACGCATAAAACTTCTTATCTAAAAAGTATATATTGTCCAAACAAATTCACCTGTTGTTGCATTTCTCAATATAGTTTCCGGACACTTCATTATCATTTATACGAGGAAGCACGTGGTAATTTCACTGATGAGCATTACCCGAGGCTTTCATTCACCTGAAAGCAACACTTTACTGTTAAAACCAATGTTAGTTCACACCAAAAGAGGTGGCATCTTAGCTGCCACCCCTTATTATGTGAACTAACATTTTATTTTCTTCTAAACCAACTTGAGGTGAGAAATGTCAAAACATATGTATTGTTGTAGTTACTCACCCGGTCAATACAATTCTGCACAGGTTTCATATTTTGTACATTTCATGCGACTTTGACAGCATGATATTACTATAGCTTTTACTTTAAGCAGGTTATTTATTATTCATGTTGTCAGCTTATTCCTGAAAGAAGTATAAAAAACACTGGGATTCCATTCCCATAATTGCAATAGAAAATCAAATTTAGCCATGAGCACATGGCGGTTACCATTTTGTAAATGTTATTTTGAATGTAGAAGAGTCGCATTTTGATTGCGGGAAAGGCAGCCCATGATTTGAATCTGTTCAACATAATTTTACAACTTTAATATGAAATACAACATCAGTGTTCAGGAGCGGATCCAGGATTTCTGGAAAGAGGGTTCAAAGGTATTACTTTTTTATAGGATATTTAAAACTGGGGCGGAGAGGGGGGTTCAAGCGAATCCCCATGAACCCCCGTATTGACATCTAATTGACCTATTCCAAAAACTAAACTACAATGTATTAGGCTATAATCATTAAAAGAATACATATTTTCCTTAAAATATTCTCAGACTCGGAGTCAGTGTCTTGATGGTAATTCCATCTTTGGGGATCAACACCTATTGATAGCAGTCTTTCATTTTATCTAATAGCTGCCTTCCATAAATTTTTTATCTGCATCAAACTAAGATTTCATGTACTTTGAGGGAAACAATAAATTAATATTATTTTAATTAAGAAAAAAACAAATATTTATGGTTTAGTAATCCTTGTTGTTGACTGTCAACATTATGTCAATACAACTGTCTGAATCACTTGACTGCAGTATCTGTATAGAGTATATTAATATCAGAGATTCTGTTCCAAAGAAAATCTGAAAAACAACAATTTTTTATCCGAGTCAGAAGCTGGTGAAAGATAGCTGTATTTGAATCAACATCATCAGTCAAATTATCATTGGCGCTTCCAACATCAATTTGCATTTGTTCACCAGCAAACCAGTTTATTCTGTACTGATCATCTTTCAAATACACTGAACGAAACTTCTTAACCTCTACGCAACATTTTTTTAAATATCTCAGCATAATAATACGTACATTACTATAATTTAAACTCAATAAAGACAAATTAATTTTATTGAATATGTCAAAATTTCATTCTCACTTATTGACATTAACATCCTCGATTGATAGACTGTATAGAGGCACCATAACTTATCATTTTCACACAAATGCTGATATTTGAATACAGAACTTTATACCGTGTATATACAGTCAACCCTCTTTATTACGACCATGTTTGTTCTAAGCTATCTTTGACGTTAAAGTGAATTTGCTGTTCTAAAGAAATGCTGACCAGAACCAGGTTTACACATAATGGTCATTACGTAAAAGAAAACATTATACAAAATGAATTTCAATGCTGTTATTCCACATGTATATATCAGTTCAATTTCATATTGCATCAAAATACACAAAGCTTCCCTCTTATCAAATGTGACAGATACCTGTTCATGCACAACACCTTGGCCTGATCACCAAAGGTACTGACACATGGTAAAAATATATTATAATGAATGTATTTTCAATTGAAAATGTTTATCTGTTCCCAGAACTTACTGTCGATGTTGTTAACTGAATATTCTGTTGTAAAGAGGGAATTTTAATGAAAACAGATCCGTTCCCTGCAAATTAATGTCAGATAGTGAATATTCTGTTATAAAGAGTGACGTTATTAAGAGTTTTGACTGTACATCCTGTTCAACACTGCCGGTCGCCTGATACTTGGTCATTCACTGTTGGATCGTTTAGTGGTTGCTATATAGTCTTCCCGAGACCTGAAATGGGGAAAAAACTTCCATGGTGCTGTAAATGGACATTAATGAAAAGTCTCAAGCTTATTTTAAGGAAGTAGCATTTTTAGGTAGTCCACAGTGTCCCTATGAAAGTCCATATGGCCTAAATAACACCAAATCATTTATGAACAATGCAGTTTTTTTCCACAGTATAATTCAAATCACACATAAGTGTACTGCTTCCATTGTTTGCTCTGCATTTTGACTCTCGGTCAAAGTAGTGAACCCATTTTTCGTCTTGGGTTACAACTCGCTAGATAAAATCGACGGGATCATCTTCATAGCGCGACAGGTGATACATAGAAATATCGAGCCGAGTCCTTTTCTGAACATCCGTTAACATTCGTGTCACCCATCTTCCTGAAACCTTTGACATACCTGAGATGTTGGTTAGGATTGATTGTACTTCCCAAAACTTATGCCCATTTCGCTAGCTATGCCTATGCATCTTTGGGGCGGCCAGACCGTCAATCATCATCAAAACTCTCTCTCCCTCTCTTAAACTGCTGCCCATTTTTCACTGTGCTATAAGTAGGAGACTCCTTCCCCAGGGTTTCCATGAAGTCTTCATGAATTTTCTTCGAAGGCATTACTTTCTTACAGAAGTACTTGATAACCGCTCTGTTTTCAAGTTTCTCCATTTTACAAATGTGTCGCATCCTCCTCTCTGAGCAACCGAGCATGACCGCCTGCTTTTCACACGTCCAATGGCCTTCAATTAGATCAAAAGACCAACTGGCAAAAATTTTAATTTAAGGAATCTTACGGAAACCTATCAGGCTGAGAACATTTTGATCACACCTCGTATAATAAATGAGTTATATTGAAACACATAATGTTTTGATATTGGCGGTTTGGAAGTTTCATGCAGTGTACAAACAAATTCAGTAGGGCACAGTTATAGCGGCACAGACCTATACATATTCTTCAACATATATATAATTCCAAATTTGTTCACAATATTTTCTGATGAAGCGTTGGTGTGGATGGTGGCAGAAAAGGTGTTTTTTTTTTATTTTTGTCAAGGAATAGTTCTCATCGTTTTGATAGTATTTGGCTCTAAAACTGCATAGCGAGCATAATCTACTGTGTGTATTTGGCACTTCCCATACATACGTCTATATAATTTTTCGAAAGAATTGGACATGTCAGCGGAAAATCCATGTCCTTAAAATTATTCTTGACTCAAACTGGCCCTTTTTGTAGAATATCAACACGACGAAATTTACCTTTATCCCCAAAAGGTACGTTTATAGCCATATCCAGTTAAAGCATGTACCACCCGTAAAATTGAGCACATTGTTCTGCCTAACCTACATCTTAGTCACATATGCATACATGCATGCGTTGTTCCTGTTAAGCCCGACATCCATCCATACAGCTTAAAAAGCTTTTACATAGTAGCCAAAGACAATAGCACACGATTCCACAAGATCAGTTTTCTCATCTTTTGACTTTATCACAGTAAACAAAAATAGTACATAGTATAAAGTGTGTCCTCGTCGGCTGCAACCAGCCCGCGATGACTGTGCTATTCGAATACAGTGTTTCTGTAGAGTGTGGATGATGAAAACAATTAGACATTTAATGTCTGCGACGCACAAACACCAGATTTCATTTCTTATATCACCATTTCATAAATGTATTATCAATATAATATGCCATACAATCGTACACCAAATCATGTTGGTTACCCTATAACAAGCCGATTATTCAGGACTGACGTCAACGTTAGTCTGCTCAAAAGCGTGCACCAGATCACATGATTGTTCAATATTGCGTCACGCCATGCTAACAGCTAAAAGGCCATGCAAACAGCTTATTATATATAAACTAATGTGTTTCGTCTAATGCAAATACGATGGAAATGTAAATTTTGTAAATTCGGAAATTTTCGCGAGAATTTCATTTTCGCAAATAGCGTTACAAGACATATTTGCCACATAAAAATTGCGATTCGGGCCTGATTTACCTACGTCAGTAAACGACAGAGTGATTTCACGATTTCACGAGGCTATTACTTTCACGAAACTTCGCAAATGCGAAGTTTCGCGAAAATTTCAAAAAAATAAACAGTATTGCTTGGTGTTATATCATTCCCAGACGATACGTCATGTGATAAACTTTAAATGTATGATTTAACACTAATGCTATAAGTACCAATATCTCTTGGACTGGAATAAATCTGTCTTCATAGATGTCTAGAAACACTGCATTTGATGCAATTTAAAACAGACAGACACATTGTTAAAGGGTCATATAAGGTTTCCTCAAGCCAAATGATATCCTTATCGTTTTGCTTAATTTGGTCAGCGCATTTTAAGACTAACCATACTGTAACGGTAATTAAGTAAAAACACAGGATAAAGTCTAGCATTTCATGTACTTTCATTTTTCGACTTGAACGAACTGTGAAGTCCAAGTAGCAATACAGAATATGTGTTACAACATATTATCATATGACGTCGCGTCCGGGAGTGAAATAACGTCATGCAATAAAATCGATAAACCACTAGTGGTTTATAGATTTACGGGAAACGTTATGACGTCCAGGACAACGTTGCGCACATAATGAAACAATATATACCGTTTTTACGACAGAAATGCGATTTCAAAGTATATGTCATATGATAAATAGAATCTAACATTCGTGCTCTTGTATTATTGAATTTATTTAACTCTTTGCGAAAAAGAGATAAAATGCTCGGCAAGCCTCGCATTTTATCTCTTTTCCCCAACTCGTTTAATAAATTCAATAAAACATGAGCACTCATTTAAGATCCTCTTTATAAAGTAAGGCAACCAGCTCTCTTCCTCAGCAAGATGATTGCTAAATTTGTAAGGTTACCAAGAACCACACCACAAACAAGGACCCAGCATAAAGGCCCCACAGACTCCAAAACAAAAAACGAATACACAACATCAAAATCACAGCCTAGATATTACAGCAGCATAGGTCACCGGTTCGGTGGTTGAGGGGGGGGGGGGGGGTTAGATTAAATGTTCTGACCAAATCTTTGCGTTTGATTCTGCTGTAATTCAAGCAAAAAAACAAGTTTAGCTCGCATAGAGGCTTCCTTATTTATGCAATACACCATCAAAGAGAAACAATCAAATCAAATTAATATACTATGGTGAAACAAAGAAAGTTATTCATGACTCACAAACAGTCAGAACTAAAGAAAACCTGCCGATACTAAAATAAATATCGATAGTATTGTTTGTAATATTAAAAAAAACCTTACTGGATGTACATACGCATCAGTAGCTGGAGCAAGTTCACTGGTGTACAGCGCATATTGTATTAGCGAATATACAATGATAGCCTTGGCATGGCATTCTCAGCCCGTGCTTAACCAATAATCATGATATAAGCATACCCTCAAAATCCAAACTATTACACTTTGGTTAGCTAACTCTCCTTAGAACTTAGTAATACGTTAAATGTACTAACGCTTTTGTTGAGTGTACTAGTTGTCTAGTAGATGATAGACTGTTTTGATTAGAAATTGTTAGTCAAAGAAACTAGTCTGATTCACGAAAGTTGGCAGTGATTTACAGTTAAACGAGACGAGTGCATTGATGTAAACAGGATATACTGGTATACTTAAAACTTACATCAATATCATTCATTGTAATGAAAAGGAAGCACAAAAGTGTTCAATATATATACATATAGCTGAGCGGATAAGAGGGGCAGTTATAGAACCCAGTATCCTTGGTTCGAATCCTAGAAAGGCACCTTTTTGTAGCTTTTCCTTTTCGTTTCATCTCATATATTTTCCTTTTGTTCCTATTTCTGACTAGAAAGTTTTTACAACTGCTACATGTAAATACCCAAACAATTTAACATAAAAGATTATGCTTTTAAGGAAGAAACTGGCAGCTCATTATTTGGGTAGCTTTTATATGAAACATGTGCTTGCTGTAGTTCGATCGTGAGGTCGCTTTTATCCGATTTCCCGTCAGTTATTCTATCACACTGTTCCTGGATGGGCTTCTTGTGAAAGGTTTCTTATACTTAGTGTATTTATATATTTTCACCAGCAATTGACATTTGGGGGTAGCGAGATACTATCTCAACAAAAGGATGTGGTCCGACCAGAGTTCGAACTCACTTCCCCATTTAAGAAGTCCACAGAAGTCAAAGTAGTAGGCCAACTCGCTAGTAACTAAATGATATATTTTTGCGGTTCGAATGCTGGAATAAGTTGTTATTTCAGCGGTTTTAATGAAATTGGACTAAGTTTAAGTAAACTTGGTAAAGCTAAAATTATAGTGCACGCGTTTATATTATCTATCTTTCAACCGTTACTGACTCGCGCCGTTTAGAACATTATGCTAGAGATTGATAATTTCGAAAAACTAAAAAAAAGATCAGACAGGTAGTTTCGATACAACAGCCAACAACCTTTGCTAATCCGCGCTGTTTCCGGATTGATAGATGAAATCATTTTTAGAGGTACAGTTACAGACAAAACGACTAACAATTTACTTTTCAGATGTTGTTTTGAACAATGAACTCTTCTTTGCTAACGATAAAAGACTGTCAATTTTCGTGAACAAGACAATGGTAATCTTGGAATATGAACTTATTTCGATTTTGATTTTTTCTTTCTTTTATTTATGTTTGGAAGTACATTATGATGTATCCTTAACCTAGCAACTACGTATTTGCGCTGTGGTTAACTGCTTCCTAAAGGTATAAGTAGGGGGGTAGAAGAGTATGGAAGTTAGTTGACTTGTTTTTATTTATGAACCTATTATATGTTATCAACTATTAAAGTAGTTTGACTACATTTCATTGACTACGATTCCAAATAATTTAAAATGTCTTAAAATGTCGCCTTATGTAATATAATTTATATGTAAAGTATTTAAAGGATGAAATACACATATTCATTTGCATAACATTATGTTAAAACCATGAACCGAATATTTTATATAGCATATTTTGTTTACTAAGATACTTATAAACTACATGTAGTAAAGAAGGTATTTACTAAGCATTCGCCTTAAATTACTAGTTTACCTAATAAATTGAAGTGGCAATTTTCAGTGATAGCGTCCTTTTTGTATGACACAGGTAAACAGTGCAGACACAGATCAGACGACGCATAACGTGGCGTCTGCGCATGGTCTTCACTGTTTGCGTACAAAATATTATATTAAACTTCCAATAAAAATGAAAAATGTCACCCAGCTAACCCTTAAAAGGAAAAAGACTGGTCCAATTGATAAGAGTGGGAAATTCTATTCGGTTTAAATGGGTTAATGCATACGAGGGGTAAAAACAAAAGAAGAATGATAGCACAATGGTTTACTGGCTTATTTACTGGCTTCATCAATAAAGATTCAATTCTTCGCGGATCATATTTCCTGTGCTTGCGTGACTGTATTAGCCCATACCTACAGGATTTTCGACATTCACCACTATACATGGTCAATGGTTATAGTATTAACATAGCCATTCATTTGAAATCTACACTTGATGCGGACCAAAACCAAACCAACTTTATGACATGCTGATGTATTTACAACGATTATGCTGTAAATGCATCAGCAAGTCATAAAGTTGATTTGGTTGGTACGAACAGAACCTATTTGTTTATCATGTTATAAGAAATTCACCTAAAATATATGTGTTACCAAAGACTCTGATATTCTCATAAAAACACATACCTTGATCTGCTAAATTAGCCATAGAGACTGGTCTTCTAGGACATTGTTTTTATTAACAGGACAAGCTTGATTGTGTGTTGGCCCGGCTGATAGCATAATGAAAGACTTTAATCTTCACCGATCATTGAAAAACTTGCCAAAATCTGGTACGGCATCGTATATTGAAATTGTCTCTCTATATTACTGTACGTAGACTTAGGCTGAATAACAAGCACATATCAAACCAGAAAGAGATTTAGTGAATTTAAATAAACTAAAAGTACTCAACACAAGTGATAGACTTGAATCTGAAGATACTGCATGCATCGAAAAACATTCGATAGTTATTTGGATAGTAAATGTCAGCATAGCAGTGCTATGGCGCTCTCACGGGTAAGCTCGGCTCAGATGTCGAGACACACGCCAAGTCCTAATCATATTTCCAGGTACACGCCAAGTCCGACCCAAATATCGAGATTCTCACCTAGCCCAAGACTGTGTTCTAGCCCACTGTCAAGACCGTCATCGGTGATGTCAAGGGCGCAATCAGTCAAACTGACGAAAGGAAATCCGATGAAATGTAGCGTTTGTACAAACAGATTAGATTATCAATGGATACTGCCAGGATTACACAATTTCTGTACCCACTGTTTAGAAGATTACATTTTGCGTCATAGTCGAGGTAGACACTGCCACTGCCCAATATGTAAGGCTGGAATACGACTTCCTAAGGGACCAAAACCAACCAGGAAAATAGCTAAATACCCTCTGGGAACTAACATCGTGATATGTGATATATGTGAAGACAAACCAGCCTTTTATAAGTGTTCAGAATGTGATGAATATTTCTGCGAAAACTGTAACATGCTGCATTTGAGGATGCGAATGAGCAGAAATCATCATGTTGCATTCGTAAAATCGATACGAGCAGTAAATGAAACTATCAAAACTTTCTGTAAAGAACACATTCACGAAGAACTCAAATTTCACTGTAGAAGATGTGATGAAACTATATGTAGAGACTGTAAAGTTCTCAACCATGAAGGTCATCAAACTGTCGGAATTGAAGAGGTAGTAGATGATAGAAAACAAAGAGTTCAACATGCCCTGACAACAGCACGTGGTCATCTTGCACGTTTAAAAGCTGAAGCTGCCGAAATTAAAAACAAGAAAAGTACCTTGGAAGAAGAAACAAACAAGGTTGTAAGTGAAATCAGGTTGCAGGCTAACAGAATGAAGGATATAATAGACACGCACGCTGATTCTCTTGTGGTTAAAGTAAAGTTACAACTTGATGAATCAAGACTAAAGCTTGACAAATGTAATGATGCTGTAAAGGAGAAACTTGATTCCCTTCAGAGATTGATTGACACCGCAGCTATACAGATGGACACCGCGCCTGATGTTGACTTTATCAGCAGTAGTCATGGGTTAGAGGATAATCTAAGAGGTAATAAACTTACTCCGTGCTTTTAAATCATTATCATACTGTAAATTCGTAAATTTTTTCGAGGGTTTTAATTTCTCGAAACTTTGCAAAGTTTCCTGAAAACAAAACACTCGCAACATGGGGAAATCACTCTGTCGTTTACTAATGTATGTAAATCATGCCCTAGTCGCGAATTTTTAACGTGGCAAATATGAAAATTTCTGAATTTACAGTGATCTCATAATATGTAGAAATATGCAATACATTGCAGAAGTGCATAGTTTAACAGGTAAGTATTTGTAGGAAAATGATAACATTCACGGCATTGTTTCTGGAGTGTAGTATGAATGTATCTAAATGTTTGTGTATGCATGTACATGTATATTAATATATCTATGATGACCTTGCCACGAAATTAGCATTTTACACATATCTTGAAATTAAACCTACTACTGTCTGGTTCACGAAAATTGACAGTCTTTTACCGCTGGAAAAAGGGAGTTCATTATTCAAAATAGGACCTGAAAAGTAACTGTAAATTATAGGTTGTTTTGTTTGTAACTGTACCATTAAAAATGACATCAGGTATCAATTCACGATAGCGCAATTGGGAACAGCGCAGATTATCAAAGGTTGTAAGCTCTTGTAGCGTATGAACCTGTCTAAACCTGTTTTCCTTTTTTTTTTCAAAAATTATCAATCCCTGGCATAATGCGGTGCGAGTCAGCAACAGTAGATATATCGATAAACTCTGATTTTAGCTTTAATAATTTTATTTAATCCGTATAATTATCCAACTTCATTAAGATCACTGAAAAGCCATACTATTCAGCATTCGAACCGCAAATTTCATAAGTTATTTAGTTACCAGCGAGTCGGTATACTACTTTGACTTCTGTGGACTTCTAAAATGAACTCTGGTCGGGCCACATCTTTTTGTTGAGATAGTATCTCGCTACCGCCAACTGTCAAGTACTGGTGAAAATATAAATGCTCCAAGTACAAGAAACCTTTCATAAGAAGCCTGTTCAGGAACAGTGCGCTATAATAACTGACTGACGATCTGATTAAAGCGACCTCATGACCACAACAAGCACATGTTGCATATTAAAGTTACCCAAATAACGATTTGCCAGTTACTTCCTTCAATGTATATATTTCGTGTTTAATGTCTTGGGTATTTAGCAGTTGTAAATACTTTCAACAAAAGGAAAATATATGAGACGAAATGAAAAGGAAAAAGCTCCTGAATAAAGGTGTCTTGCTACGATTCGAACCTCGGACCCTGAGTACTATAAGTGCCCGTCTTATCCGCTCAGCTACTGATTATGTATATATTGTATACTTTTGCGCTACTTTAATGATTACAATTAATGTTATTGATGTGAGTTTTAAGTACACCTGTGTCTCCTGTTTATATCAATGCACTCGTCTAACGGTAAATCACTGTCAATTCTCATGAATCGTACGTAGTTTCGTTTCATGTTATTTATATACATGTGCATGTATGTGTTAAAGTACATCGTTGCTTCTCGGCATAGTTAATTGCGAACTTGGTATTTTATATACTCATGTATTCATTGGTCTTTTACATCAATTTTATTAAAGTGCAATGGTATTATATAACCACACTAAATGTGCCATGCTGATCCGTTTTCTGTATATGTATTGTTGTAAATTGCTGAGCGAGGAATAAAGTAAGGGGCGTACATGCAGTATAAAGTGTGGTGCCGTGCAACTGTACCTTGGATAAAACTAGGGCATGTGAGAGGCGTATATAGGATTGCCAACATAATAAAGATATCATTGTGCAGTGTTTGAAAAGTTTTTAGAAAAGTAGAAAAGCACAATTTTCTTTCTCTCCATTCAATCTAGCATATGGTGTGTTGGTTCGTACATTTTTGTAATGCATTGTCGAGCAACGATGAACAGAACCTTCATACATGTAGCCATTTCTGCTTGTACAAGTATATGCAAAGTACGTGCATGTATGAAGATGAAGGCTCATTATTTGTCTGCATAGTTAAAATATTGGCTAATGCCTTTATTTTCTTTACCTTTAATGTTAATTGTGTAACTCTAATTTCTTTTGTATGACTTTGCCCGCTGGATGCTGTCCGCTTGATACATCAGGGAGATTTTGTGCATATGCGATGAGTACCAAAATCATTTGGCATTTTTTTTTGCCTTGTGTCAGAAGCCGGCTTTTACAGCGACTTACCTGTAGATTCAGCGCCCAGGAATAGTTTTGCTCTACGACATTGGCGCTCTAAGACAAACACAAATGCTGGCCCATTTGTACATGATACTTAGAAAGGGTGTAAAAATTAGGACAGCCTGCAAAAAAGATGAAAGACCCAGGTCTCCAGATAAGAGTGTGTATTTGAACATTGAGTTAGAAAATTATCACAATTGTACGCTCGAAAGGTTCCTTATCTGGGCCTATGAATCTGACAGATGTTTTCTTCAATCGAAGCTTTGACTAAAACTCTCATCATTGCATGTTATGTCATGTCTGAATGAATAATCACAGAGCATAACGATAATACAACAGGCTACTGATGCGAGAGTGTTTGCCTATAAGTCACTGCATATATACTTAACGCCAGTAAAAACGCAACTTTTACATAACAACCTTACTCGAGATTCAATGCTATTTTATCATTCTAATAAAATAAAAGCATAAACCTATGGTCGCGATATCAAGCCAATACTCTTTTGGTGCAGATAAAGCAGTCCAGATAAGCTAGGCTGTATTTTTTGATAAAGGGACACAACCCGAACTTCGACACAAAAACTGCAAAATCACCTTAATAATCTTAATATCAGATCTTCATTATGAATGGCTCTTTTGGATTCAAACTTTCGGAAAATTTCAATATTGCTCTACTTTCTATGCACACCCAACATATTTTTTGTGTCTTGAAGTTTAGAACTTCAAAATGGTCATGAAAGTTTCAGCATGAAAACCGGAAGTTAATGAAAATGTGACACTTTCGACGGTAAATTTTGCGATAAATGATAACCATAGGTTATGACCTTACAACTTACGTATGCCAGTTTTTAAATGATTCAGTTTAATTGAAAGTTTAGTGATTTCTCAAAATTTGGGGGAAATTTCACGAAAATTGAAGTTTAAAACATAAATTTTAGGTCCTTAGAGCAAAGTGAATTTTGTGTTGTAAACCGTTTTTTTGTTTGTTTAAGTGAAACGCAGTACTTGCACGCTGAAATTGAATAAAATTTCAAGATTTAATAAGGTTACCAAAAAATTTGATGAATTTGTCATTTTTCACCAAAATTTTTGACAGAAGTGTGCAATTGAGCCCAAGTTTTGGTAAAACGTTTTTCTACGTTAGGGGCGCTTGTTAGTACAAAGACAAAGTGTATAAAGCTGATATTTATAGGGAAAATAACACTTGTACCAGTTGCGTTTTTAATGGCTTTAAGTATACATACAAATGCAGACAAGTTCGTGATTAAAATGCTTTGCAAAACATATAAAAAAGATGGCTTATCATGCTTTGGTGTTCTTGTTGTTTTTCATTTGTCTAGGAATTACTGTCTGACAGCAACCAAAATACTTGATACAAAGGGGAACATTTACTTACTGTCTATTCTAGTTGTAAAATCACTTTACACTCTGAATGGTAAGAAAATAAGGGGCACGTTGTCACAGAGTAAGCTCCAGGACTTATACTTGTAGGTGATGTTGAGAAAACACGGGTGACACTTTTTAGCATGCAAAACCCTTTTTCATACTTGCAATTCATTCATTTACTACATTGGCAAAGTTTTTGTCTTTGCGCCTTCTTATTTTTAAAACATATATCGTATGTGAAATAGTAAGAAATATACACTTGTTTTGTATCATAAAGTATGCGCGTATTTGTGTTTTGCAGCGGCGGACTGTCCTTCGTTTGCTGATAAACTTTGGAGGAAGCGCCAGACCTTCAAAAAGGGGGACATCGACGACACAGCCCTGGAGAAATCGCTTGGGGACCTCAAGACAATAGCAGAAGGTCTTTTTGTTCCGTTGCCTGCCATTGAGCTACAGATTGAATCCAGTTTTAATTGTGATCAGAACTTCCAATGTGCAACGTCCATAGCGCCAATGACCGATGGGACAGCATGGGTTTGCAACGGACATAAGAACAAAATCCAGCTCTTTGATATAGCGGGTCGATTGTGGCAAACGGAAACACTTGACTTTGACGTTGATGACATGACATCACTGCCTGATGGGACTCTTTTATTGACAGAATATAATGGTAAAACTATACGAAAACTAAGTGTTCAAAACCATTTCTTTGCCAGATCGGATATGTATCTCAGGGGTCTAACAGTTTCTCGAGACGAAGAAACCGTCATTGTCTGTGCAAACGATGTTCCTACATTCAGACTCAAAGAACTACAGTCAACGAAATTGTTCATATTTTCCTTGGACGGTCGAAAACTTCGTGAAATTAGGATAACTCGCGGTCTTAGCCTATACCGCGTATGTCATACTATCAACGACGACTATGTTGTATCGACTGGTCTCTCTACTAAATACATGGTGGTCGACGCGATTGGACAAGTCAGAAATACTTACACTGCCTCAGGAAGTGCTGACGGAGTTGCTAGTGACATTCACGGACTTATAATTCTTACTGACTTCAAAGATGACACTATACATCTCTTAGACAGTAAAGGAAAACCAATGCCGTACAATTTCAGTTTAAATAAACCAAACGCCGTTGCTGTTGATACGAACGGTTTCATATGGGTTGGCGACTGGAATAGGATTAGAATAATGAAATACATGTAATTCTTCACAGGTACTCATAGGTCCAGATTTGCAAACAAATTCAGCATACTATTGTGAATATTTCCTTACCCATTAGTTTTAACATGTGCTTTGGGTGCTCAAAAGAACCGTCTTATCCAGACGGTTCTTTTGAGTAGCCACAACATATGTTTTGCTTCAGAAATAAGAGCAATATTTTCGAATAGGCACTCTTATCTGGAGGCCTCTGGTACCATACCAATTAGTAAGGGCGCAAAGTAACTTTATTGCTAAACAGCAAAAACAATAAAACCTTATGAATGACTTTAACCCTTTACTCGAGACTGGTATCAGACCAGTAAATAGAAAAAATATTAAAATACATGTATGTGCGCATACATATACAAGCATATACACCTCTGAAAAAATCACTGACTGTCTTATTTACTGAGCAATGGGGAAGTAATAGTCAGGAAAAAAATCAGAAAAAGACGCTTATTTAAGAAGGTACAGGCATTTTGTGAAGAAAAGGTTTTGATATGCCTATTAGGGGTATTTTGGTATGCTGAAACCAAAAACCAATGTTGGCAAGCTGAAAAATGGCGTCTTCAATATCTAATTTGCATATTTCCAAGATGGCCGCCAAATTGAAGAAAAATCCATAAAAATATGTAGAGTAACGTGTTAAGGATGCCAAACTGGTACAAATCAATCCAAAAACATCTTCTCATGATTGGAGGTCTTCACTGACATCAATTTATGCAATTAGAACTAAAAATATGACGAAGAGGTAATCGGGGGGGGGGGGACAACTTGAGAAAAACTTAGTTAAGATTTTTACATGATAGTCCATGCATATTATGTGGACGAAATGTGTCAGGAATGATTTCATTAAATTGAGAATTTAAAAAAATGTATTGCAATGATATCTCTATTGTTTGCAGGAAAATATGGCAATTTAAACAACATTCTGTAAGTTTCAGCCAGGGGAGGGGGTTAATTCGATTTTAAAGTATAGTGGGCCTGTACCTACAAAATGACTCATACCTCATCAGCAACTCACCCTACACTATTAAACTTGCTAGCAAATTAAAGCTTAGATATAGTACTTTCATCCGATGGAATGGCCTGATATGCAGATTAATTATCTAATTTGCATATTCATCAATACTGATGAAAATTTCAGAAAATAAGGGAAAATTATATAAAAAGCAAATATAAACTGAATTCTGCCCCAAACTGTCCTTGTTGCATGTAATTATATCATCAGTGATACAATTTGACAAGTCCTTTCATACAATAGTCATAAAATTATCTCATTTGCATATTCATGAATATTTATGAAGCTAAAAATAAAGGTAAGATCATGGAATAACTATTTGCCCCCCCCCCCACACACACACACCTCGGGAGGAGGCTTATTGGACTTACCTTGCACCCAAGGACAAATACTCATGGGTGCGAAATTGTTCATTGGAACCACTCACTAAATACCAAAAATTCTTATTGTCTCCGAAAACAAACCTGTTTGGATTACATAAAATTGCATGGTGTGCATGGCAACCCATCGGGCACTGTAGCTGGGTCATTTGCAAGCAGGCCCAAGATCGACACTTGCGTGCCACACATTTTTTCATGGATTTTTTCTCTCTTCCACTAATTCAAGAAAAGCAAGCTGTCAGTTACTGGCGAAACAAAATGGTCGCTTAACAGCAAAGAAAAACCTGGATCGGGGAGTTGTGCATAGAACAATTTACCCACCCCCATAATGTGAAAATCCACAATATGATTCTAAAGAAAGCAAGTGTACCTACAAAATGATTCCTATCTAAGCAGCAACTCATCCTAGACTACCGACCCTGGTACCAAATTAAAGCCCAGAGAAAGTTTTTTATTCAATGTGCTGATATTCAAATTTCGCTTTTTCATATTCATGAGTATTGATAAAAAATAGAAATAAAAGAAAATTCATAGAAAAAATAACGGGGTGTACCTATACACATTTCACATATGTCAGTTGCTAGTTTTCATAGACTATCAAGCTGGGTAACAAATCAAAGCCCAGACAAAGTACTTTTACCCAATGATACGATATGCAAATGATCGAATTTGAATATTCATGAATATTTATGAAAACATGAGAAATGAGAGAAAAATGGTAGAAAAATAGGGAGGGTACGTACAACATTACCTAGATGTCAGCTACGAACTATTCTAGACTACCAAACTTGTAACCAAATAAAAGTGAGACATTACACTTTAACTCAATAGTATGATATACAAATTATCTTATTTGCATATTCATGAATATTAATGAAAACATTAGAAATAAGAGAAGAATGTTAGAAAATTTAAAGGGGTGTACGTACAACATAATCCATATGTCAGCTGCTAACAATTCTAGATTTCCAAAATTGGTACCAAATGAAAGGTGAGTCATAGTAATATACCATTATAGTCTGATATACAAATCTAATTTACATATTTGTGAATATTAATGAAAACATTTAACAGAGAAAGAAAAATTATAGAAAAATTAAAATGGGCAATCTACAAAATTACCTATATCTCATCTGCTAATTGTCCTAGACTAACAAGCATGGTACCACATAAATGCTTAGACATAGCAAATTTTATGCCATGGTTGGATATGCAAATCATTTTATGATTATATTCTTGAATATTTATTTAAATGTTAGAAATGAGAGAAAAATGGTTATAAAATTAAGGGGGTGTACCTGCAAAATTACTCATATCGTAGCTGCTGATATTTCTAGACTACCACACTTGGTACAGACTTAAAGCTAAGATATTTTACTTTACTCAATAGTCATTAAGTGAAATTATCTATTGTTTTTAATTTATTAAATATTTATGTAAACATTAGAAATGAGAGAAAAAAACGTAGAAACATTAGTGGGGTCCACTTCTAAAATTACTCCTATCTCATCCTTGACTTGTTCTAGACAATTAATCTTAATTCCAAATTAAGGCTGAGATATGGTAATTTAATCCAACGGTCAGATATACAATCATTTAACAAACATATTCACGATTATTGATGAAAACTATAGAAAACTAAAGAAAAATTGAAAACGAATCAATAAGGTTTTATCTTCAAAAATACTCATTAATAAACAAATTACATGTAAATAATTTGCGTATCAAACAACACTGTTATAGAACTTTTTCTAGACTTTAATTTGGCAACAAGTTTAGAAAGTAAGTGAGTATAAAATCTAGGATAAATAGCAGCTGAGATATGAGTAATTTTGCATGTACATTCTATTAATTGTTATCTATTTTTTCGCATTTTTTATACTTAATTAATGTTCATGAATACCATTTTTAGATAATTTGCATATTGGACCATTCAGTAAACATGGTATTAGCATTAAATTGGTACCAAAGTAAGAAAGAGGGCAAAGATCAGGAATAGATACAATCAAGCTCCACACCTGACCCAGGATACCAATGGGAAAGTGACAACGTCACAATTAGACATCACAAACGAGAGCCAAGATGTCCAAGGCTGGTAGTATAAGATAGTAAGCAGCTGAGATGTAGATAAATTTGCATGTACACCCCTTTATTTTTTTTACGATTTTTCTCTTATTTCTAATGTTTTCATTAATATTTATGAATATGCAAATTTGATAATTTTCATATCTGAACATTGGATGAAAGTCATATGTCTTAACATTCAGTTGGTACCAAGTCTTAAAGTTTGGATGAGTTGCTACTGAGTCATGAGTACTTTTGTAGGAACATCCCCATTCTTTAGAAGGGCATTATACGTTGCCATGGAAACCATGCCATTTCACATCGCTCAAATGGGTTTTTATTCTTTAGGGCAATATTTTCCCCATTTAAGTGGGCTCCCAAAACAATTTGACACACATTTGAAGTTTTCCTGATGGTGCAAGGTCAGTTTAATTGGACCCTAGGGTACTCAGGAATGTGTATTCTTTCACTTTTTATAGATACAAAATGTACCGTATATTTCTGCATGGACATTATGACATATTTATTTTAAAACAAAACAACTTGTTGATTATCAATATTTCTTTCTAATTTTATTTGAAAAGCTGGTAAACTGTCCAAAATGGTGCTATGAATAAAACTAACATTTAAAAAGCAGGATACTTAATAAGGCAAGTTTATATCTGATTTTATAGACTAAACGGACATTTATTACCATGAATATGATAATATCCTGGAATAATTATGTAAATTGTCGCCAAAACTATGTAAGCTAATGGTAAAAAAATCTTGAGACATAATACAAATGATTTTGGATTAAAAACATTTTCAAAAATTAAAATATTTCAGTAATATGTCAATTTCCATGATTTTTGGCGGCCATTTTGAAAATATGCAAATTAGGTCAATAAGACGTCATTTCTCAGCTTGCCAACATTGGTTTTCGGACTCAGCATACCAAATTACCCCTAATTCAGGTGTCAAACCCCTTTCTTCACAAAATGCCTGTACTTGTTAACTTTTCTGATATTTTTTCCTGACTATAATACAGTATCAAAAATTTATCTCTGTAGTAGTTATAGAACTTTCAGTTAGATGTCTTAATACAGGGCCTGAAGACATGCTACCCTTTACTCCAAAATAATGCCTTTTGACGCCTTTGAATTACAACGTATTTCAAATATTATACTAAGAAAAATGGAGCGCTTGCTCCTTTGGAGCAAATCCTTCATTATACATAGTATTTTCAAAAGTATACAAAATTAAAAATAGTAAGTAAGTATGATCAGGAAATACCACAATCACAAGCCGCAGACAACCCTATGGCACCGCGAGGAAGAGCCATTCAACCATCACGAGACACCAGGAAGACCAATTAAGCAAAGCAACCAGCTCTCTCTTCCCCATCAAGTTGATTGCAATACCAGAATGGACATAAAGTAACGTACAACTCAAGAAATGGTGTAAACATTTAGGACAACTTAACAATTTGTTTTATTTTTTTAATGTTATCTAAAATAGAAAATGATGTAATGGCCTAAAATTAGCTTATGGAGTAAAGGGTAACATGATATACAGCAAAATGTTAATCTAGGTTCATGTTACATGCACCTAGCCTGTGGTGTTATTGTGTGCATGAGGTTTCGAACTTTGGATAGGGTTTTCCTATGTGAAGACTTTGCGCCAGCTGATGACCTTAAAGGGAACATTTACCAAGTATATCATTTATGCATCTCAAAGAGGCATTCGGGGAGCGCAGTGGCTCAGTGGTAGAGTGCTTGACTCGAGACCGAAGGGCCGCGGGTTCGAGCCTCACCGGCGTCACTGCGTTGTGGTCCTTGAGCAAGACACATTTATCCTAGCTTAGTACTGGTTCAACCCAGGAAGAACCGTCCCGCATAACTGAAAGATTGTTGAGTGGACGTAAAGAATCAAATCAAACAAACAAAACAAAGAGGCATTCATCCAATACAGATCTTACTGCACGATTGAGTGCAATCTCTTTGGAAATAAAGAAGTTATATCCATTTGAAGCTGATAATCATTCCCACATTTGTGAGCTTATGACTTTATAACTTTCCAATTTCACATGCAAAATTCATAAAAGAAAAGCCACAATAAATATAAATAACCACTTTAATCACCGTTGTATTGGAATGACTAAAAAGGCACAATCAAAACATGAAGTTCATTAATTGATTTTGATCAATTTGACATTCGAGTTGGGGATGTGCAACTGCCTGAATTTTCAGAAACATTTAATACTTCTTAATGAGCCCTTTCCTTAGATTTTACCACAAATGACACTTTACCTACCTAATTGTTTGTGGGTGGGAGCACGTTCGACGAGAGAGGGCCGTTAAGCACAATTTTAATCATAGTGCCTCCTATCATCTGTATATGGCTATAAAATGATTTGGCATATACTTGCATAGGTTATTTAAGAAAATTTACATTCAATTGGTTAGAGTGGGTTTGTCTGCATAGTTGAAAAATTTGCTAAAACCTTTATACTCTTTATCTTTAACGTTAAATTTGTAATTTTAATTTCTTTTGTACCCTTACCATCAACCCTGATGAATAAAAAGACCAACGGATATATACAGGCACATAACTGATAACGGCGATTCAATAGAACGGAGTGTTGATTACTATCAAAGTATAAAGTGTTTAATTATCTTATAATCAGGGCAGAATATTCATTGATTTAAAACTTTTAAACAATAACATAACCGTATCAAAACATAACACAATACAGGTCAAACATATTGTGGTATTAGATCTACATTCCAAATAGGTAAAATGATACTACCCATTTTATCAAAACTGAAATTTAAAGAGGCAAACTTACCATAATTATCGCATTAATGAAGTATTTTGCGTAAGCTCAAATGAAAATGGCGATTGACATTTAGCTATATTACAAGGATCCATTATGAGTGTGATGGTTGGATAGGAAACCCCGTCCCGAGGATCACCGTTTGGCATCAAGAGGCTTGCTGAGTGATGCCAAACGGTGAGCGCGAGGGACGGATTTTTATATCCCATCCACAACGAATTATGAAGTTTTTTTTTTCTTGCTCGCCAGTATATACAGTATTTTATGTTTTAAAAAGGCTCCCAAGAGTTCCCGAATACGCTGAGATGCGATATGACATGATGCCGTCTCTTTAACATAACAATGACGTCACCTGACGACCGTGTGCGTGTGTTCCAATTCAACCAATGCACAATCCTCACGTGACAGACTGGGTAAGATAACATGGGTAAGATGAGATTGTCTATTCCGACATCCGTATCCGGAGTGCAAGATTCCCATGGATTATAATATATATCTATATATATATATTATTGATTCATTTATTTTTCGTAATTCATACGTCTTTTTTTAGACTTCTATGACGTACATGTACATTTTATATATGTCATATGTTCGGACGGTAAAGACTCAAAAAACATGCACCGCAAACTAAGCTATGATCTGATTAAATGCTTTCAACCCTTTTTGGAATTATACAATAAAGCAAGAAACAATAAAGTTAAGAGGGTACATTGTTTGTTTGATTTGAATTTTACACCCCAGTCAACATTTTTCAGTCGTGTATGAATGGGCCTTCCTGGAGGTAACCAGTACTAAGCAGAGGGAAAAGTGTCTTGCTCAAGGACACAACGCAGTACCTCTGGTGAGGCTCGAACCCACACTCCCTCGATCTTGAGTCAACCACTCTTCCACTAAGCCACCGCGCTCCTCAAATGGTACATTGTATACTGAGCCAGAGTTCTAACGCAACTTTTGATAGTACCTTTGTCCGAACGAATGCCCTATGCCGATTGGTTCGCCTAAGCTAAAGTTCATTCAGTAAGGCACCGAAACTTACTTTATTTTTGACAACATGCCTCAACTTGTTTGGGAAACAAAGCATTTCGAAGGGTGGTTGAAAAACAAATGAAATACATGGTAATGTGCTAATTTTCGATATGTAACATTCATTTCGGCATCATGCAATCTGAGTTGATTTTGGGGATTTCTGTCAGAATATTTTACGTTTTTAGCGATAAATTATTCTTCCTCAATGCGGTTAGGCGTCAGATCCCGTTGTTTGCCAATAAAAAGAAGAATTTAATCAGAAGTTAGCTAATGTTTTTACAGAAAGTTTCAATTATTGTCAGAGTGAATTTTGAAGTCACGTCGGTATTTTTTATCCATATTTCTAAGCAGCAGAAGTAACACATGTTTATCAGTCTTTCAATGAGTTCCACGTTAATATTGATTTTGCATTGAGTTGTATGGACGTTCTGAAAATAAACGCTCAAATCTCAAATAACTGAAACTCGACGCTTAAATTTATGAAATTCAGCAGAACAATGTTCAAGCACTACCCCTCATCTTACTGACCTAGCGTTGGAGTATGGGTTAATACGGCTTTTTTTTAACTTTATGACCACTCACAAGGTCCTGAGACCCCAAAGGCATTTTGACCAATCAGACAACAGCTCATAGAACCATGTTCCAGACATCAAATTCTCTGTGTGATAAAGATTCTTCGAGGTTGGTTGAGCAATTTTTCCAACATAAACTGCCCTACAGCAATAAGTGGTATAAAATTCTAGCCCTTTACTAGTTGCGTTAGAACTTTGGCTTAGTATACGCATATAATATAGTGTCGCAGGGCATACTTAAAAAACAATTTCTTTCTCTGAATATCGTATTTTTCTTAACAAACAGTGTAGATCTTGATCAAATTTCGTATGATGCTGTAGTTCATCTGGGTAATCGTTGTTTGTCAAAGAACTCGTTTCGGAGTCACTTTTTAGTACACACTGGGTAGAACAATATACGGTGTGTATTCATATTTGAAAAAGTGCCATACACATTTTATCTGATTCAATTAGATGTTACGTTGATAGTTGTCACTTAAACAAACATTGCCATCTTGCCCAAACAGTACATTGTATTCAATGTCAATGACATTGTCTTATGGTTGCTATATATAAAATTGAGCCGCGACATGAGATCTCCAACAATGTGGTATGTTCGACCAGAAAATCCTCAGACCAGCCTTTGCATACGCGCAGTCTGATCAGAGCATTTGCTAGTCGCTTGAATATTCTGTGACTCTTAAGCTACTGACTGAACATTATTTGGAGTGTCTAGGCTTAAATGGAGGCCCCACAGGCTCATCTGAGTTTAAACGTGTCAAAATGCCACTTTGTTGGAAATCATATGCCGCGGCTCAATATAAAAACTTTTTGTGGCTTTCCCTGGGTAGAAACCAGTACCGCCGGGAGGGTTTATGAATTGTGTGTTTATTATATGACGGGAGCACCCGAAGGCTCACCAAAAGTGGTTTTATGTGGTTTTATGGTTTTTATGGAGAAGCCGGGAATCGAACCTGCGACCCCTGGTTTACAAGGCATAGCGCTTATCCACTACACCACGGGGGCGGCTCAATATATAAATGGACCTACCTACGAGAAAACCTTTCTACCAAACAGGCCTCAATCAAGCCTGCCCAGCTTATATAAAGATAATAGTTATCATTTTAAAATGGTGCATGCATAAAGTTTCGTTACCAAAGAGGCAATAACAAAGGCGCTGTTCAGACTGAGACTGTGCGAATGCACAGGTTGATATGCGTCTTTGCTATTGGCATATAATGAAATCAGACTTGCTCGCGCCCAGGCTGAACATTTTCCCTAACGCATTATTCTTGATTTAATAAAGATAATAAAGCTTGTTATGTGTCCAGACGAAACGTTAAATATCCGAATTCAGTATAAGATATTTAAAATTCGCTGCTTGCACGCAATACTCTTAATCGACAAGGATCTTTGTTCAACACACAAAAAGGAACTCCCCAACAACAGAATACATGATAAAATGACTCTTAGAATATTATGTACTTTAAATAGACTTCTGTTTGTATTTTATTTAACACACACTGTGGCATATTGCGTTTTTTAATAATATATTATGTTATTTATTGGACGAACCAGACTAAAATAAATGAAAATTAAAAAATCAAAGAAAATAAATTTCTTGCTAGTAACTAGTTTACAGGGGATGTCTAAAGTACATTGGATCCAAATTACGTGAATTTTGCAAATAGTTTCCCAGTATAATATATTTAATCCCCTCAGAAGCCTCGGTTGACTGGAACTCGAACCGTTAAATTATGCCTTTACTTTACTGGCCAAAAGTAAAAACGCTACACTACAAATTTCTATTTTTGTGACAAAGTATCGGACAAAAAGTATTGACTAAAACTTGATAATGTTTCCCAGACATCCAGCAAACGATTCTTCGAAACTCCATCAATTTATCTCTTTTGGAGATATATTCCTTCTTTGCAGTTTAAGCGTTATTCACTGAAATTTTGCAATAATTTGCGCATGAAATTGGTCATACTCGTGTTTCATTAAAACACAAGAAACGTGACTAATCACAGAAATCAATTTTTTAATTTATCAAATTTGTAAGTTGTCTCCCTTTGACAAGAACTAATAGGGAATATTAAATTTTTGGTTACCTTCGATTTATTACAATTTTCGATAACTTTCTTTTCCAAATCCGTTAGACCTACCAGCACATTGTCCCTACCATTTCTTGACTAGTAATGTCTCCAGACTAACATGCAACACTCACTTTCCAATGGATGTTTCGGTGATAAAATTTCAAGCTTGGCAATTCGAGGAAACCCCACTTTTCAAAATTGATTTTCTAAACGCCCAAAACACACTTGTGATAAGTACTGACATTTCTGGTTGTTGCATGTCCCGACTACCATTTCGTGCAGTCGGACTTGGTTGGTATTGGACTTCTAAAGACCCAAACTGTGTGAGATTGCCTGTTCAAGTTTGTAACCTGAAAATGTGGACCCCTGTCACATTTAAATGGCTTTCATGTCTTTCCGCGTGACATCATCCGTAAAACTTTTACATGTATGCATAACTAAGTCTTTGAACATTCAGATACACTGATTCAGGTATATCGTTTTAACTTTTGTTCAGTATAGATATCAGAAGAAAGTATCCTCTTTAATAGCGCTATTACAATTTTAAACATTCAGTTTTAGCTTTCATTAGGGTATTAGAGAAGTCTATAGCCTCGGCTGCTCTCCGTTCTACCCCTAAAGCGGTGAATGTGTTGTTGTTGAATCATTGTTTTCGTTGCTCCCATTGTGTGTTGGGGTTCAATAGAACTGACTCGGTCAATTCCGTGGTATCAGACCTCGGATGTACGTCGAAGGTCTACTTTGATAACGTAACGTCACAGAAACCATGCCAATACAGACACAAGTTCGATTGCAGCAAAACGAACGGTAACAACATTTCACAAGATGTTGTAAATGAAGTTTATATTTTTGTCAATAATATATCACTATAGCGATATTTTATTGACAAAAGCATAAACTTCATTTCTTCTGTTGACAGAATAATGGATTTTAATAGAGCTGAACCCACATGCTACATAGCTAATGTTCCTTACGCCAGTTCCGGCTAACAAAATGCAGCTTTTTCACACTTACAATGTATATGTAATACTAGGCCTTGCATACAGCCGATGCTTGACTCTGGAATTGGGCCGAGATTTCCGAATGGGAGTTTGGGTTTTGTCTTTGTTTGGTGATGCAGTTCTTTGGGTTATTTCTGGTTTTCCAATCATCTAGTGAAATCTGATTGCTTGATTTTAAACCGAATAGGAAATGCCACAATTACACACCGCACACTAACCCACGGTAACCACAACATACTCCCTTCTGAGGAAGAACCGCAGAACATTAACAGTCACAAGACATTAGACAGAAAACTAAAGTGAAGCTACCAGCTCTTTCTTCTTCAGCAGGATGATTGAAATCCTAGAGACGACAAATTAGTACTGCATAACAAAACAAGGATCAAACACAGACAATGGGAGCAACATGAATCAGTGAATCAACAGCAGAACCACCAACCTAGAACGGACACCAGCCGGTGCCGCAGGAGCTTAAATGCGTTTTACGTGCGCAAAATCTTCGCCCAGGAGATTGCTGTTGTTCAAACACACAGTAAATGTATATTAGGATCGCGTGTACAGTAAATATAGGATCTTACTTGAGTGCTCATGTTTTATTGAATTTATTAAACGAGTTGAGGAAAAGAGATAAAATGCGAGGCTTGCAGAGTATTTTATCTCTTTTTCGCAACGAGTTAAATAAATTCAATAATACAAGAGCACGAATGTTAGATTCTATTTATCATATGACATTACGATTACTTTGAACTCTCATTTCTAGCGTAAAACGTTATTGTTTTGTCATCATGTACGTAACGTTGTTATGGACGTCATTTGTCCTACGTTGTTATGGACGTCATACCATTTCCCGAAAATCTGTAAACCACTAGTGGTTTATCGATTTTATTGCATGGCGTTATTTCACTCCAAGACGCGACGTTAAAACATGTGTAAAATTACCACTCTCAAAAATACCAAACATTGGTTTTCTCAAGACCAATTATCGCTTAATGCAGGTCAAAAGTATAGCAGAATGCTCCATTCTTTAATACTGTCGACCTTCATTACGCTACCATATGTCATTAAGATCTTTGTTTTGTCTATTTTTGAGTGGCCGTTTAACACAGGTTTTACAATGTACATGTATCAATCTTCAGTGAAAAAAATACACTTCTAATATAGAGATTATAAATAGTGGCCCCTCGGTGTAGAGAATGGTCCATCCCAAATTGATTGAATTAAACCAGAAAGAAGAATATTTTAGTGTATGATTGGTTATTAAGTTTCTATTATTGCTACTTCTGTATATTATTTATCTTATTTCTTGAAGCCAAAAGTTGGTTTGTGGTCTGTATCAGATTCTGTAACCTTTTTTGGTCTTTTTTTTATTCTCTTGTTTTAATAACACTGGAGTCATATTATTTAGCACTGTCAGTTCTATTGTTTTTTCCTGTTTGTCGGTATCCCATAGCACTCAAACAAATATGAGCTTATGAAAAGACAGTTGTATCTACGGATGCACCGACCAGCTTACAGTTTAACATATTTAACAAGTGCATGCTAGAGCCATACATTTGGCGAAATGGATTTTTTGGACATGTTTAAAACACATCGTGCGCGTCAATTCAGCGTTAACGCAGACTGATCTAACCTACCTAGAAGATTGGACTAAGGCTCACAATCAACGTACTTATTACAATAAGTTGAGCTGCTGGTTCGCTGATTTGAAACAATTCATAGATAACGGTTTGTTTTTTTATGATTTAAAGTTTTAATAAATATTTTCGTGATTCAAATATCAACTGGTTTATACATGTAAGCACCTCGGATATTTACGATAGTTCTTATTATGACATGAACTTTTGTAGCATACTTTGACAAAGAAAACCATCCGGCCCTGAGGTTATAAAATTTTGATTCATGTTCAACACATTTGAGCATGGAATGCATCATGCTGATAATTTACAACATAAAACAGACCAAAAACAGTAAATATGACCAAGAAATGCAGACATCACCGACCAACCCACAACACCGTGAGGAGGAGGCAAACATCGATAGCAGTCACATGTTATCAAAGAGACAAAAAAGTAATAAAAACACCTCTCTCTAACTCTTTCTCTCTCTCTCTTTCTCTCTCACTCTCTCTGCATTACAAAACAAGGACGAAACACAAAACCTCCACAAACAATAAGGTCAAATTTAAACAATGAATCATCAACAACTGCAGCAGAACTGTCAGCAGCCAAAGCCACCGAAGGTCTTAAATTAATTTCACCGAATCTTCGCCCTAGACACTGTTGTTGTATAAACACACAACTGGTTTAGCTTGCAAAGCGGCTTCCTAACTAATTTAATGTAGCATCACTAGGAAACAACTAAAGCAAAGGATCATTGACATTTGCTATGGGTAAATGCCTATGGTTTTCAGTAAAAATAAAAGTTTGTCAATCGTCCCTTTCTTCACCTTGACGCTACCCTGATCTGAGTACTTTATGGCTGTGAAATACGTTTTAGATATTAAATGCTTCAAGGATGTAAAATTTTGGGTAGAATAATCAGTTTTACATTAAGATATATGGAAATCCGAAAACATTTTTTTAAAATATCATTCCCCCCCCCCCCCCCCCCCGTGTGCCAGCAAACGCCTTTGCATGTAAATGTGTTACCATATTTTACACATTGTATGGAAGTGGCTTGCTGGCACACGGGGGGGAAAGATGTTCAGCGGCCCAAAAACCCAGGGCCTAAGCCCATAAAAAGCCTTTTCTACCAAATAAGAAATAAATGACAGTAATGAAGTTCTCTAGAACCAGCCTCCTAAATTGCTTTGTATTCTGTGCTAGTTTAATATAAAGTACTTAAAGATTAAAAGTAGAATTAGTAAGGTTTTATGCTTTTTTCATAAGAAAAAATCTCACTGTAATTAATTGACACATTATTTTGCAAACGTCCTGTACTTATATATTTGCATGCTAGGGAATTGTTCATATTTTTATTTTCGTCTGCTGAATTTCTTCAAAATTAAGTTTTTAAGAATAAACCACCCCGGACCACCATCAGAATGTCAAACAGTTTGGATCCAGATCAAGAACGACATTCTGTTGGTCTTCATTTGGGTTCAAACTGTTTGCAAAAGGCTATTGGCAGACGACATATTATCCACTGGCATGCAAAGAGTTTTATCAGGTAAATACTTTAGTGTTCAATATATTGTCTCATATAGGGATATACATGCATATGTATACCATAAATATTCGGACACTTTAAATACATTCAACATGCTATGCCCTTTAAACAAAGCAAAAGTAATATTCAAAGGATCTAGTTAGAATCAGTTTTACTTTCCAATGCTAAAATGGAACACTTTCATTCCTTCAAAAATATTTATTTCTTTTGTTGAGCTTTCGGTTTTGTATTATTTACGGTACATGTAGTCAAAAATGTACAGGTAACTTCTAAATTATCTCCCCAAAATCATTTTATTACAAAACATATTTTGTTTTTAAAACAATTTTATCAATTATCGTGATTCGTTTATACTTTGCTTATAGACAGTGCAATAGATATCACCATGCCTACCAAATAAATCAAGAAAACGTGCAGAAATCACTTTTTAAAGCACTTGATATTTTCATGAAATTTCATAGCCCCTCCCCTTTCTCTTCGCCGTATCTCTCGAATGCGTAGGAATTTTGCAAATATTTTGCTAGCTGGCTCTTGCCATTAGATTCACCTATTGCACTGATACTACATGCACCACACTAGAAGCCCAAAAGCAGCGTTCTGGGAATCAGAAAAATAGGCGTATAAGGCCCAAACCGTCAATGATCCTTACATACTGTGATGAAACAATAATAGCTCTCAACAGACAGATTGTCAGAGCTATAGGTCCCCCAGTTGAGCCCAGCCATAAGCGACACCATAGAAATAAACAGCTTGACGTTTATCACTTTTCCAGCATTTTTCACCTTCAGTGCTATCAATATCTTATCAATGTCTATAAGAATGTAGTACCTTTGTGTGCTAATGCCACTACAGTTATATACAATTCTTTTTGAAACATCTGTATGTGCTTATGTCTTGGCCTGAAACTATTGATATGCTTTGGATAAAATTCTTAGGTTTTTCTCTGTTTTCTGTTCTGCGAACTTAAGTTATTCCATGATAGTTCATATATTCAAAGGGAAACGTAAAGTGGCGGGAGACATAAATACTCTGAATTTGCTTGTTACTTTGCAAATAACCTCCTACTTCGAAGTAGGGGGTTATTTGCAAAAAAATAAGCATGTCACCATCAATTTATAATAATGAATATACAATTGTAAAACAAATATATATTGCGACTATTATTCTGATTTGATCACACATAAAATAAGTCACGCAACGATGGGCTATAAAATCAACAAGTTGATCCTGTCTGATCTTTGATCGTAAAGATTCCGGATGATAAGTTTTAGCAAAAGCTTTCAGTGGATGGCCATTAAAGTTGGTAGGTCTACATCTTTCTGTATTTTTTTTCATTATTATGAATCCTAACTTTTCGTCTGAAATAATACCGGTATTATATATTTGTTCATTGTCAAAAATGCATTTTCGCTGAAAACCGCGTAAAAAATCACCTTTTCCTTACATTTTGTAACTCGATTTATTTTAATTCGTCCCGAATTTTATTATCTGTCCAGGTCACGCAGTGCGCTCCGTTATTCATATGACCTTTGCTAACCCTATCATCGCGCGTGCGCAGAAGACGCTTGTGAATACACAAACAACATGTCGGAAAGCGAAGAGAGAAAGAAGAAACTAGGTCGACCTTCTGTGACTGATTCTTCAAAGAAGAGAAAGAAAGCACAATCGGATACTAAGTGGAACTAGTCCAGAATTACATCGGGCATCAAATAGAAAAGATGGGGGGCTCTGAAGGTTCATTTGGAGATGAAATCTCACGCCGATCTTGCAGGATTTCTCGTTGACAGGTTTGTTATTTATTTGCCTTACACAAAACGTATTTCAGTAAATAGACTTTAGTTTTCGAACATTGTTGATGTATTTACATTAGCACGTCAAGAAAAAAATACTGCACACTCGAAATAATGATTTTTAAAAGTGTTTTTGAGCTTTTTCATTGATCAATTTCTGGAAGCGTTATCCTATTTATAAACATATCCTGAGAGAGGCCAAAAGGGGAAAATGCTGAAAGGTAACGTTTCGGTGCAGCGTATTTTGAATTCGGCGCACAGCAAATTAATAATGATTCTGCTTATTGGCATTTATCAGAGGGTGCTTCAACAACACGATAGATAGATAGATAGATAGATAGATAAAGGTAAAATCCATTTTCAATAGTCTCTGACTACATACAGTACTGGTCATTGAATATTAATTGTTGTAATTTTTTTACCAATCAGTTTAAACCTATGTTTTTGTGCTCAAAAGAGCCTGGCAGCTCATCGAGACAGTTCTTGTGAGTGCCCACATCATGTTTTGGTTGAGAAAAAAGAAAAACAGTTTCAAGTAGACACTCATACGGAGGCCTGATAATGTGGACAGTCATTAAAAATAGAAAGTGAGTAATGGTTCTCTGTATAGACCTTGATAAGACCGTCCAAATAAACACTTTCAACTCTGTCCCTGGCATCCCACATTTCCCCTGCTTTATTGTTTATCTCTTGGGCTCTTATCTCATATTTTTTCAAATGTCCCTACTTCTCAAACTTTCTGACCATACAGGCTTTTAATAGCTGTGTTTCTTTTGTTTTTGCAGGATCAGTATTGAAACATCTGAAGATGATGATGTTGACAGCTCCTTTCAGGTTCAGATGTGGATTACGAGCCCAGTGTGAATATTACTCTTAGGTAAGAATGTCATTATTTCTTATTTTATAGTTCTACCATTTAATGCTAGAGTGCCCAACCCACACTATTCATTGCAATATTGATAACTACATGTACTTGGACTGATCATTTGACATCCTTTAAATCTCTCCTTGTTAGTGACGACTTTTGTCATCTGCTGAGTGTTTATAACCATTTAAAGCAGAATAGACCCAGATGAGGCCAGAAGTTGAGATTGTACACCATTAGCACATGTGCTGGGCCGCTGGCCCGTATTACCTGTACGAACATTGAACATGTTACCAAAATCTTAAAGAAATATACTTTTTTTAAGATAATTATTTTGTAGATTGAAAGTAGTTGGTTCAAAAATTAAAAATAAGTGAATATTACCAGGAAATGGCACTATCACAGCCATCAAAGGAGACAGAACACATGTATCAAGTCATATTAACAAGTTCGAACCAGCACCATCAAAGTACAAATTTAAAAATGTTGCAAGTATTAATTTAGAGAAACAAGTTACTATTTCAGCCATTTTGCTCTCAGAAATGCAAAATCTGTATGCAGATTTGACCATATATATCTGCATACAGATTTTGCATTTCTATTACTGGTTAATAAAACTGATCTACTGTAAATGTATATGCATTCGGGATTACTAATGGACAATACTTGTTCTTAGGTACCAAAGACTCGTCAACGAGAAAAGCACATGATGGACTGTTATGGAGCAGAAGACAGCCAAACAGTATGGCCATTTCCCAGAACTTGTGTCAAAGATAGTTACTCTTAGGCTAGAAGACAGGATTCGGATGCAGGGTCGTGCTGTTCTGGAGGTTGATGACCCCAGACGGAATTCTAAAAACATTGTGTCAGTACCTTCACCACCTACAAGAACGCTAGTGGAGCAAAAATATCAAGACTAAAGAAAGACAGTGCTGGCGAAAAGGGGGGTGATTATATTGGGAACTATATGGGACCTGGCCAGACTGACCCCTTAGTCCTGAGCAGTCTGATCAGGGTTCATTTTGTTCGCTTCCATGATAAAATAAGTCTGGTGGCCTTTATTGCGGATATTAGGGACCAAGATCAATTTGCCCCATTTGGTGTGGTCTGATCTTGGCTCACCCGTGATAAAGTCAGTCAGATGGCCTTTATTGCAAACAATGTGGGCCCTGATCAGACAGCTCCCTAAGGAGCAGTCTGGCCAGGGCTCATACTCTTTGGACCCGTGATAAAATGAGTCTTAATGCATTTGAGTACATATGAAATAAGCAGACATCGCTTTTCTTTATTCAAGGGGTGATTAGAGTCATGAAATATCTTCTTTTGTTGTTGTTTTTTCCCTTTTACCCTTGTTGCCGAAATTGCAAACAATATTGGCCAAGACCAGACTTCCTATCAGGAGAATCTGATCAAGGTTAACATTCAGGGCTCACCCTGCTTGTAGCCATTGTAGCCATTTGCTACTAAAAATGTAGAGTGGCTACAAATATAAATCATTGGCTAAAAGTACACTCCAGGTGGTTCAAAGATTACACATCTGTTTGTTCAGCTTTTGGATTTTCCAATATTGCTTTTATTTATTATTCCTTCACTCTTTATTAGTGTGCCATATGCTGGATCTTTTTCAATACCATCAGGGTCACCCGGTGTCAAACAGTTTGGATCCAGATCAGGCCTGATGTTTTGTCGGGCCTAATCGGGGTCCAAACTGTTTACAAAGGCTATCAGCAGTTTTCAAAAGTTGCCACTAGCTGGCAAAGAGTTAAACGCAGAACAACTTCTTGATACTACTTTCTGGCTAAATTCAATTTCATTTGACTCCAACTTTTTCCATTTGGCTAAAGTGTTGGCTACAACAAATTCTGAGCCAGGGTAAGCCCTGACATTGTTTGCTACCATGATAAAAATTAGTCTAGAGGCATCTAGTGCGAACGATGTAGGCCAAGACCAGATTATTCCCTTAGGAGCAGTCTGATCATGGCTCATATTGTTTGCCTGCTCTCGTGATACAGGCAAAACATGTAACCAGCATTATAAGCAGACCACACATTCTTATCCCCCGATAAATCACAAAATATAGCCTTTATAGGGTTCCATTCCGTATTATTATGGATTCCCTGAACAATCACAAAGCTACAAAGCCAGCGTTCAATGTTGGGCCATCAATGGCACGCGTAAAACGCCATTTAAATGGCGTTTCGCCAGCGGGCCAATACTGGCTCAGACTGTTTTAGTGGTATTTGGATCCACTCAATTACTTTAAAAATAATAAATGTCAAAGTTCGACCCCCTCAGAAAAAACTCTGGATCCACACATGTATTTTCAGTGGGCGAGGGTGGCATATAACATTACCCTTGTCCGTACATCATTTCATACATCCCTTCCTGTAGGAAATATATATATATATATGGGGCATCTGTGTCAAATTGTCAAATTTCTAGTGTTCAGTGTTCTGACAGGGTTTAACAAGGGTTCCAAGGCGGTACTTCTTTTGTGGATCTTTTATGTTTTTGTTCTGTCTTGTGTTTGCTATGTCTGTGCGCGTCTGTTTATATGTGCTTTGTGGTCACCTGCTGGGAAAGGGCTGACCTCTTGGCTCTCGTTTGTGGTGTCTTCTGTGAGTGTGTCACTTTCCCATTGGTATCCTGGGTCAGGTGTGGTACTTGATTGTATCGATTCCTGATCTTTGCACCTTTACTTACTTTAACAAGGTTACTTATTTTGGGCCACATTTAGATCCAATCAGACAACAAGCTAATATGGCTAGAAAACGCTGCAATCACAGACCAAACCATGGCACTTTCAATAGAATTATTGTACTGTCATGGGTATCTAAAAACTGCCTGTCTTGAACCTGCTAAGTAATGATCCCACTGGCCACCTATAGGTCACAATTCATCCTGTCTCATTACCAACTGTGATAGCCAACCAGACAATTATTGCAACTTGAGCAAGGCTGCTGTCAGTTACTGACAAAAGTATGAACACGCTAGGTACTGATAGAGTGGGGGCTGTTATGTCTGTTTAGAGAAATTAGAAATGTTCTGGTAGTAACTGACAGCAGGTCCATCATTTATATTTTAGTCTCTTACTACCTGTAAATCACATGAAAGCAGTGGGAGCTCAGTGGTAGAGTGCTTGACTCGAGACCGAGGGGCCGCGGGTTCGAGCCTCACCGGCGTCACTGCGTTGTGTCCATGAGCAAGACACATCAATCCTATTTAGTGCTGGTTCAACCCATGAAGACCGGTCCCTTTTTAACTGAACGATTGTTGATGGGACGTAAAGAATCAAATCAAACAGACAGACATGATGGCAGCCTTTGACAGACCGAGAAATGAACCCTTTTCAAAATGTGTACGTGGCAAACAGTAAAGACCCATATCAAATGTAATGCGACATTAATCAAGGTCTACACTATGAGATAAGACAGAAAATACAGTTGTAAGTTCCCTCCATATATTCAATTTACCAGTTCAGGTAAAATAAACTAATGTGTGTTATTTATTATTATTTATTTTTATTATTATAATTATCAATATCATTAGTATTATCAATCATTTATTTAGCTTTCCGACAAAAGAAATTATAATTCCCAGAAATGCCACGCTAATGCTTTTGATAGTACAATATTGATTTTTCACAAATCTCCCATTGGGCGCCTCTTGTCGACTTCTAATTTGTATTCAATCTAAAAATAAAACTATTCCCAGACGAGGAGCAGAAAACACATAATGGACGTGATTAAATGGGAATAATGGGTTTGTTTTATATCAGGAGGCTATGGAAGTGCAACAGAATTTTAGATCTGTGAAATTCTAACTAATTGGCTTTGCAGATATTGAAATTAGAATATATTCAGAGAAAAACTGCATCCATGTTTGGAACCACGCTACTGATTGACCGCTCTGCGGAAAAAGTCTACGGGAAGCAGCGAACAATAATCAGGAACTTTCATGGCTGCTCTTGCAGACGATTCCGCAAAAAATCCGACAGATTTTCGTACGGAAACAGGGTGATTACATTGTAAGTAAGTGTCATTACTTACAGTAATGCTAAGTTAAATAATAGAGATCGTATTTAGGCACTTTTCAGGTGATTTTGAGAGGAAAAAGATGCGGACCTACCAACTTTAACACATGATGGGCTTTATAATATCAATAAACTCCGAACATGTCTACAATTTGATCTAAAACATTTAGTCCATGGGCCAGGAGGGGTCACCATGCGCCCCCTTACATGTAGGACCTTCCGGGAGAGGTATAATAGTGTTTATTGGATCCCCTTGATTAAAAATCAAGATGTTAACATTCAATAACTTGGGTTTTACCAGCCAATTTGGATGGTTTTCAAGATGGCTGCCATAAAAAAAGACAAAATGTCTATATAGTGTAATATTAGCCTCCTACCATCTGTGATGCTTACGTTTATGAGCAGAACATCTTTATTTAAGACCATCAATTTCATTTTTTTTATCAAAAGCTTATATTATACTCTTAACATAGTACATTAACGATGGCCGCAACTTTGAGTTTAATTTTGCAGATGTAACTGTTCTATGTTTTGTTGTACGTTACTTTATGTCCATTCTAGTATTGCAATCATCTTGATGGGGAAGAGAGAGCTGGTTGCTTTGCTTAATTTGTCTCCCTGGTGTCTCGTGATGGTTGAGCGGCTCTTCCTCACGGTGCCATGGGGTTGTCTGCGGTTTGTGATTGTGAAATTTCCTGATCATATTCACTTACTATTTTTCGTAATCTTCAGAAAACACGTTTCAATGGTTCGTTTGATAATACAATTTATAATTGCATGTTTGAGTCATTATTAATTTTGGAGATAGATTTACTGCAAGCATTATCTATCCTTGCATATGACAGCAAAGGTGGCTGTCATAAATGACAAATTGGTCCAAAATAGTCAAATGACTGTAAAAGTTCTCTTGCTAACGTTTGAACAATAACGATTTTAATAAGATTATGATCGAATTATAGTACTGACACATCTCATTAGTAGCTGTTACATTCACAATATCAGTTCATCCTCGTCATCAAAATCATCTATTAATCACAAAATCATAATCTTTATAAATTGGATGGGCTGCAAACAAGGCTACCCACCATTTTAGTAAGTAGACAACTTTTCCTCTAAATTAAAATAAATACACCTCTATATAAATTTATCTAATTTATATTTGCATTACCTTCATTTGGCTCTCATCAGAATCTTAACTTAATGGCAGCATACCTTTTTTAAAGTTAATTTTTGCGCTTTAGGGTGTAATATACGTTATATGTTTAAATTAAGCCCAGCAAAACGCGTATCTGAGTCCATCATAGCATCAAACCATACCTATTTGGAGCCATTACCTCTACCCATATGGGTTATGGTAGATATGCATGGATATAGGGGTAGGGAAGGGTAGTTATTTTGGCTTATAAGGGTAAGATGAGTATTTTAATGGGTAGGGTATGAGTATGTTTTGGTATGTGTAATGCTAATGATGGGCTACCCTACCCTTTGCCCTACCCTACCTCTTTAAGTTTCTATAGTTTCTACCTAATCGTCTGTTACCCCTACTCGCGGAATCCCCTACAAATATATTGAAAGAAATTATTAGCTGCAATAATAGAAGCAGGGTTAGATATAGGATGAGTATGTGTATAGGTCTGGACTTTGGTCAGTAAGGGATAAGGGTAAAGAAGCCTACCTTACCATACTCACACCCTATTTTACCTCTACTCTCACATTATCTATACCCAGATACAAGTCCTAAATATACATCCACTTGGACATAAGTAGGGGTAGGGCATTAGTAAGGAGGCATATGTGCTAGTTGGATATATAGGTTATAATAAGGGTATTGATATAAGGGATAAGAAAGCGTCGGACCTTGTAGGACATTATAGCAGCATGTTATAGTAGGGGAAGGGCAAAGCTGGACATTATTTTGAATATGGTAGAGTTATAATAGGAGTAGTAAAGATAAGTAAATTGTGAGTTTGGTTTGTTGGGATGTGGTAGAGTAATGTGAGATTGATTATAGTACATGTAATGGTAGAGTGGATTGTGCTAGGAAATGCTGTGAGTATTGGTAGATTATGTTATCAGTATGTTATAAATTAAGGTCGGTTTATCATAGGAGAAGGTAAGACGTGGGAGAGATTCGATCATGTAGGGTTGGGAGTGATATTGTAGTTAAATAGAATGCGTAGGAAGCGTAAGGTAGTACAGCTATGTGTCAGGAAGGATTAGAACAGGATAGCCATAGGGTGGGGTTGTATTGGACAGAGTAGTGTAGAACTTGGTTAGCTAAGAGAAGTGATGGCAGGGTAGTGTAAAATGGAAAAGAGCATTGCAAATCCACAACTCATTCATTTTGAAGTATGTAAACCTCTTACCATCATGATTGTGTCTCTTCTTTTCAATAAAAAATAAGAAAATAAATTAAAACTACAGTTTTTTTGAATTTATGGTTATTACCAGCTACAAGTATGACTACTTCATATCATTTATTTTTTTACCTCTAAATTTGGACGAAAAACACTTGCATGGTTGAAACTATTGAAATGTTAATAGCACTCGTAAATGATAATTAAAATTTAATGATCATTAAAACTCATCAAAGTCTGTTGTTGGGAGAATATATTATCGTTAGTTTTAAGCAACAAGTCAACAAGTCATAAAATATTGCATGTTATGTATGTACATATTTCACAATTAGGAAATCAAAATCTTTCAAAAGGGATTTCGAGTCACGTTTATTAATGTGTTTATTGGGGGTGTTAACATAGGGTTAAGTGGAAGCGAATACTTTAACTTAAAACATTCAGAATATTTCAACATATCATATACTACTTAGTTTTGGTAAATAAACCTCTACTATAACATAAAATGCAATCAAAGTTTGATAAAGCAACAATTTATTTAGACTACTGTGAACTTTGGCTTGTCTCATTTACTTAATTAGTGTGTTATAGAAAAAAAAGCTTTTAAAAAATATTAAGATTGATAAAGATTCCCAGCTGTTGATTTAAAAATTGTGTTGATGTTATGCATGCCACTCATGTTATTTGCAATTGGCTTATATTGAGGCATGGCTCTGCAGATTGTGCTTATATTATTTGGGAATTTCTCAAGCCTACAAGAGCTATCAAACATATGTCTTTTTTGTTTCATTTTTTAGCAGAATATAATGCTTTATTTATTTATTATTAAAGTAGTCTATCTGATAAATATTTTTACAATGTGCTACCAAGTTTAAAGTTCAATAACTGTTAACTAGAATATTGATCTTAGCATGTTGTGAAAACAACAGACTTTATTTTGGACTCAACTAAAAAAATATATAATATATATTTTGTAGAGGCTAGTTTGGGTCCAGATGCCTGTTTTGCTAGTTTTAATACAAACATGTAATGTATGTTACATCATCAACTTTCAGCAATGTATGCTGCAATAAATGAAGAATCTGACCAGAGCCATGTAAAATTAATTCTAATATCAGTGAGATAGATGCACTTAGAGGTGTATTATGTTTATTTGGAGGAAAAGTTGTCTATTTTTATTTTGTCTATGTTTAGTATAATGCGTGGGGTAACCTTGTATGCAACCTACCCAATATTATGAATATGAGGACTTTGTGTGATTAATCCGCAATTCTGTAGATGAGGACTGAAATGACGCTGTGAAAGTATGTCACTTACAGCTGCCAATGAGATGTGTCATTACCAGTATTTGAATATAATCTTATTAAAATCGTAATTGTTCAAAGTTAGAAAGATATAAACTTATTATAGCCACTTCGCCATTTTGGACCTACTTATCATTAATGACAACCATCGTTGCTGCCTTACTACATGACTAAATAATGCTGGCAGTAAATGTATTTCAAAATTAAAATTGACACAAACATTTGATTATTAATTGTATAATCAAACAAAATCATTCAAACCTTTTCTGAAGATAAACGAAATTATGTTACAAAAATTCAAATTCAAATTGACCGCTATCTTAAATATACTGTGTAAAGACCATACATTAAGCTTTTAATTTCAGACATGAATTTGAGGTCTTAGATAAGATGTTATGTTAACAAAAGTAAGCATAACAGAAAGTAGGAGGTTGATGTTAAACTATATAGGCATTCTGTTGTTGTTTTTCATGGTGGCCATCTTGAAAACCTTCCAAAATGGCGGGTAGGACCCAATATATCGAGTGTTAACATCTTGATTCTTAAGCAGGAGGGTCCAATAAACAATATTATATTACTCCCAGAGGGCCCTAATGTGGGTGCATGGTGACCATCCTGGATCGTGGACTAATTAAAATAGGTGGGAAACTTCAGTGCAGGTTTGAGATATATGGAGTTAACAAGAACGACTAAGAACAACTGTAACATAATATTACGTCATTTGTTCTTCTTTGCATTAAATCGATGTGTGTGTAAAATTGAAGTGCGTATGACCAGGAAATACCACAATCAAAGTCTGGCCACAGACAAACCAATGGTATCGCAAGGAAGGGACATACACCATAAAAAAGTAAGTGAGTATGATCAGGTAATACCACAAGGAAACACTGCAGACCAACCCACGGCACCACGAGGAAGAGCCACTAAATATTTAAAGTAACAATACATATGTAGGACAATAATAGCTAAGCAACCAGCCTCATCTTCCTTCTCAAGATGATTGCAAAACTAGAATGGACACAAAGTAATCAAAGAAAGTAAGGATGCAAAGATCAGGAATCGATACAATCAAGTACCACACCTGACCCAGGATACCAATGAGAAAGTGACAAACTCACAGTTAGACACCACAAACGAGAGCCAAGAGCCCTTTCCAAGCAGGTGACCACATAGCACATATAAACATATGTGCACAAAGACATAGAAAACACAAGACAGAACAAAAACATAAAATATCCACAAAAGAAGTACCACCTTGGAACTGTCAGTAAAATATTTTACTGGAGGGCTTAAACCAGCACGCCAACCTCACCCTTAATTCAGATGAGGATCAAGACACATAGATATTTGGTTTGCATGAAAGACCTCTAAATCATCAATGCATCATCTCCTTAAACATATAGATCAATATATAACAAGGAGATAAAGCAAAGATAAGGACTCAGCAGTAAATAAAACTGAATACGGGAGCAAAAGAAACCCAACAGGTAAACCCCGGTGGGCCCGACAAACAGCCAAAGCATCAGGTCCCTACCATCTCATCAATAGATAAGTCTTTAAGTCGGAACCGTCATAGAGTCTGAAGTCCGACCCACCGGCGTGCAATTAAAGAGAAAGCAAAGTTAAGTTGCCAACCGTGACCGTGGGTTGACCACCAAGCATGCAGTCTGTTGCAATACATAAATGTTATAGCCAATCTTTTCTATAATGGGAAAAAATTATTCGAGTAAACAATCTTGTTCAATTTATACACCAAGTAACCATAAAAATCAGGTTAAGAAAGTCCTTAGCGCAAGGGAGATTTAAGTCCAACTTGGAATTTAGATATCAAATCATGGTATCATATATAAATTTTTGAAAATGTTTTGCGAAGTTTATGATACCGATAGCCTTGTTTAAAAAGTTTCTGAGTTAACAATTTATTGCGAGTGTTGAAATCAGCAACATAGCTAGATGCTCTAGCAAAACGAATGAGTTGAGAGATATAGACTCCAATGGATGTAGAACGATAACATCACTATCTAAAAATGGGAAATTGACAATTTCTAAATCAAAGTCGTCACGTTTATCATAAATTTTGGTAGAAACAATATCATAAGAAATTGACAAATGCAAGTCTAAAAATGCGGCTTCGGTATCAGAGCTATCAGCTTTATTCAGTTGGAGCTCTGAAGGGTAAATTTGACTTACCATATTGTCAAAATAAACATTATTAATATTTCAAATATCGTCCAAATATCTGGATGTAGTGTTAAACGCATCAATAACATCAGCCTGCTTATCATCAGAAAGAGACATCATAAAGTCCCTCTCATAACAAAACAGGAATAAATCGGCAACCAGGGGAGCACAATTAGTGCCCATAGGATTCCCAACTACCTGTCTATACAGCTTGGTGCCAAATCGAATAAAAATGTTGTCCAACAAAAAGGTCAGCGCATCACATACATTTTGACACGACCATGCATGATATTTTTTAGGTTTTTATGAAGTAAAAAATGCATTTCTGTCATTACATGCAAGGTAAGGAGAGCCTTTTCTCTGAAAGGTTCTTTCAATCAGATCAATAAGTTTATCTTTAATTAGATTATGAGGTAAAGTAGTGTAAAGAGTAGAAAAATCTTAAGTAGACAAACTGGTCGCATTGAAATCTCTAGCTTTAAGTTTATCTAAAATTTCACTTGCATTTTTTATAGACCAAAATAAGTTTTACCGGATCTCTCATATACCTTTTCACAATACTTGATAACATGTTTTTAACAACTGTAAGGCACGAGGTTAACAATTTAGAAAGTTTGGTTGTCGTACAAGAACTAGAATTTGCAATAAATCTTGCTTTGTAGGGGTTTTTATGGAGTTTAGATAACCAGTACAACGTAGGAACATTGCCTTTATTTTCTTTAGCTTACACACCAAAATGTAGGGCTGTATGACAACCATGCCCATCAACAATCACCCTCTCACTTAAAGAAGGCTGTAGTTTATAGGCATTTGTGGCAACAAGCTCACGCTTAAGAATATAAATCTAATACTTTCGTCAAATAACATTGTTAGGAGCTTGATCTGCTGGAACCAAAACAAAGTTCATATGAAAATCCTGGATACCTCGTTTAAGATGACGAAAAGAAGATTTAGGTTAAAGGGGTTAAAGATTTGTATTATGAGAGTAAAATGAAAAACGAGTATCAATAATTTTAAAAATGTCATCTTCCATTCCTTCAAGGCATCAGGTTCAACATTTTCCTGTTTGCACCAACGACTACTAAAGTCATTTTAAGAAGCAGCGATCTCTCTACGACATTTAGAGAAATCAATATTAGAGGGAAATCTATATTTAGGACCTATAGAAATAAAATTTTGAACTCTAGCGTCAGGAATGACATTTAGATAACCTGTAATAACATGCCCTGCAGAGGGATAAAAAATTAGAATTTTGACAATCTCAGGAGGCAGGAGTATAGAAATTAATATCTTTATCATTTACAATTTTATTTAAGTTAAATATAGTAGACCTAATTGGTTTGTTATTTATAACAAATGATAGGAGTTTCAGAATTTTTAAAGCAATTTGGAATAGATGAAATCACTAAATTATCCTTGAAGATACTATGTAAATCAATAAACTCAATACCTTTGTTAATGAATGGAATTTGGATAAAATTTCGTTTATGGTTGACCTCAGAATCGATATAAGGACTAAGGAAATGTTGAACATAACACATTGTAAGGAGTGCTGCTTTATATAATTTATTTGCTCTATTGTAAAGTTTATTAGCCTCTAACTCTAAATTACGTAAAACTGAGATAGGCAAGGAACTTAAAAATGAAAATAAGCCATGCTGACCATGATTAGTTAAAGCCAAGGAAAAATCCTATAGAGAAGTATTTAAGCGTTTTTCAGTACAAATTTTGCGCTTTATGTTGCCATTCTTACGTTAACCATGAGATCTACTTTTACGTTTTTTACATTCCAAAACAGAAAAAAAAACCACCAAAATCTGGCATTTTAGAAATGTTACCTTTAGGTATATATTATCATTAAAGCCTGAAGGAAAAGGTGATTGCAAAAATTTAATCCATTTAAGTTGATGAATTTTGATCATATATAATTTTTTCAACTGGCTGAATTACAATTTTACTAGGTGAATGACCATTACTTTTGAAATGGCGATAAAGGAATGTGTCATTTTTTTAGGCTTTTTCATTTTACAAAAGTGCTCACAAAACCTAGTCTTTAGGGATCAGCCAGTTTGTCCAACAGATTGCATTCCACAATTAATTTCAGTTCAAGTTATAACATAAATCAGATCAGATGACGTTCAGTCCATAACATTATTATTGATTATGGAAAATTGCCTACCATTTACAGTTGATGTAATGGTAGTTTCAGTACATAAATGTGTGCAACAGACACACCTCTTGCCATTGCACTTAGAAACATTAGGATACATTCTGCGTCTTTTGAATACATTAAATGGTTTAGTATACTTCCTGATAATAGGTGACCTAAGAGGAGATAACCTAACTGTAGAAAGGATATCCCGAATATTGTTAACTGAATCAGGAATACAAACAGAGGACACTGAATGTAAACTAATGGGAGATAAATGTTATTTTGTTATTTTCGTTCTTATCATTAAAGTTGTGAGGGAAAGTACCATCCCAAGACAAGCAATCAACACTCCGGTTATTAAAATGAAAAGCAAGTATTAATATAAGTCCTTAAAAGCAATGGAAGGCATAAAAAATGCAAGCGATAATCCAAATGGCTAATACAAGTCCACAGGTATACCGAAGGCAGATGTTATACAACGGGGTATGAAAATCGGTCATCTAGTGATCTTAAATGCGGTACAAAACATAGTGGATATCAAGGGACAGAAATATTGGAAGGAGATTGTACACACAATCCTGAGGATTGAAATAATAATAAGAGCATTAAATGAAAGTGCGCGGAGAATTTTTAGGGCCGCCACGCAGCACAGACAAAACAACTCTGATTTGGCATCAAGTTGTATAGAAAAGTAGTTGGGATTCCCATGGGCACTAATTGTGCTCCCTGATTGCCGATTTATTCCTGTTTTGTTATTAGAGGGACTTTATGATGTCTCTTTCTGATGGTAATTGATATTATTGATGCTTTTAATACTACCTCCAGGTATTTGGACGGTATTTCTAACATTGATAATGTTTATTTTGACAATATGGTAAGTCAAATATATCCTACAAATCACCAACTTAAAAAAGCTAATACCTCTGATACCGAAGCCGCACTTTAGACTTGCATTTGTCAATTTCTAATGATATTGTTTCTACCAAAATGTATGACAAACGTGATGACTTTGATTTTAAAATTGTCAAGTTCCCATTTTAAATGTCAATTTTCCTGTTGCTGCATCCTATGGAGTATATAGCTCTCAACTCATTCGTTTTGTTAGAGCATCTACCCATGTTGCTGACTTCAACACTCGCAATAAATTGTTAACTGAGAAGCTTCTTATTTCAGGCTATCGGTATCATAAACTTCGCAAACCTTTTCTAAATTTTATAGACTATACTATGGTTTGATATCTAAATTCAAAATTGAACTAAAAACTCTCTTGCGCCAAGGACTTTCGGACCCTGAATGCTATGATGGCTTAGTATATATATTGAAGAAGATTGTTGGCTCTAATAATTTTTATAACAGTTCATTGAAATAATTTCCCATTATAAAAAGATTGGCTATAACATTAATGTATTGCAACAGACTGCATGTTTGGTGGTCAACCCAATCTCTTTAATTGCACGCTGGTAGGTCGGACTTCAGACTCTATGATGGTTCCGACTTAAAGACCTGTCTATTGATGAGATGGTAGGGGTCTGATGCTTTGGATGTTGTCAGGCCTACCGCGGTTTACCTGCTGGATTTCTTTTGCTCCTGTATTCAGTTTTATTTTTACTGTTGAGTCCTTATCTTTGCTTTATTTCCTTTTTTATATCTTGATTTATATGTTCTAGGAGATGATGCATGGATAAGTTAGGGTCTTTTTATGCAAACCAAACAGCTATGGGTCTTGATCCCCATCTGAACTAAGGGTCAGGTTGGCACGCGGTGAAACTGGATTAAGCCCTCGGGTAAAGTATTTTACTGACCGTTCCAAAGCAGTGCTTCTCTTGTGGATCATTTATGCAATTTCTTTCTTGCGTTTTACTGTGCTTTCGTGTGCGTCTGTTTATTGGTGTGTTATGGTCACCTGCTGGGAAAGCTCTGACCTCTTAGCTCTCGTTTGCGATGTCTGACTGTGAAGTTGTTACTTTCCCATTGGTACCCTGGGTCAGGTGCGGTGCTTGATTGTATCGATTCCTGAACTTTGCCCTTTTTCTTAATTTAAATGCTTATTACTAGCGTTAAATCTTCGCCCTAGACTCTGTTGTTGTTAAAACACAAAGTTGTTTAGCTTGCAATAAATTTTATGGAGGTTTTACAACTAATACAATGTACAATCACATAAACTCTAACTAACACAGTATGATGATACAAAGAAAAGAGCCCATGACTCATATATAGTCAGAGCTAAAGAAAACCTCAAGTTGAGCTATGGTGAACACAACCAAAGACAAGCCTCAGGCACCAACAAACGGGTTAAGCTTTACGTTAGGGCCGTCATATACTCTGAGGTCTGACCCATCGTCGTGCAATTAAAGAGGAAACTAAGCTATCATCCGTGATTGGGTTCACAACTAGGCATGAAGAGTGTCGCCTGATATCCATGGTGTATCCCACTCGTTTATAACGTACACTATATATCACAAGACATTCACAAGACAGCAATAACACAATAAAAAATATAACACACAGTCTGATCAGCGCCTTTGTAATTCACTTGTTGGCAAGCATAATATACAGGCTTGCAACTAGCGAAATTTAATGTAGCATCACTGGGAAACACCTAAGTCAAGTCTAGAAATGATACTTTTCAATAAGCGAATAACAAAGGCGCTGATCAGACTGCGCGGATGCGCAGGCTGGTCTGCGCCTTTGTTGGTCGCAAACCCCGAAGACAGTTTTTCTCGCGTTGAGGCCCAAATATATCTACTGCCCGAATCCTCGTTCTAGATTCTGCTGTTGTTTAAATAGAAATGATGTTATGCTCGCATGGGTGCTTCCAAATGTATTCAATATGTCATCACTGGGAAATAATCAAACCAATTTAACGTACTGTGGTTAAATATTTAACTTCCGAGTACTCTGGTTTGTGACTTGTTGTAAACAAGAGGTCCTTCGACCCTGTATCGCTCACCTGAGTACATGCCAACCTGTGGCCAGAATTATTAAAATTCAGTTTTTAATATGTGAAATACTCACTGAAACAATTCATTTGATTCTTGTGATGTGCCTATGAGCAAAGAATTTGAACAAACTCAGAAAAAGTGACTCAAACTGGCCTTGCGAATGTTAACAACCTACTTTCGGTTTGGGGGTGACGGTACCAAAATGAATTCATTTTCCATATACCTCAATACAAATATTTCAGCCGAAAATCCATTTTGAAGCGCATTCCAGCAACTTTCATCCGTAGCTCATGCATGCACATGAACTCAATATTTTTAGAATTCAAATAAAACCAATACCCTGTGTGGCATTTTGGAAACTAACCGTATCACAAACAAACCAGCCGTCTGCGGGGTAGCTGTTTCCTATAAAAATCTGCAAAACTCTGCATGTGCATACAAACTAATGTAATCATATGATTTCAGTATAGATAGAATTGATACAATTAGATGAATGATCAAACCCTATTATCTAAGAAAAAAAATAAAGCATGCACAGCAATCATATTCATCCAATGACAGAACTCGATTCAAATCGTGTGCCAAAACTTTGTGTACACAGAAAGTGATGACGTATTTATTACCGTCACCCCTATACCCAATACTATTGACTGGTAAATAGTGTTATGTACAACCATTTTATATATTATATATTTTCTCACTGGCATTTGTTTTTCTTTCTGTCATATCTACACACACTGTTGGACAGCTATGAGATATAATACAGTGGTAATATATCTACAAAGTGAAGGGGTTGGATATACATCTCTACCAAGCTTTGCAGTATATTTTACAATAGTATAGTTGTTAACAAAAGAGGTCTGGTTCATTTCAGCTCATCGTCTTAGAAGGCTATTGGACAGATAAGAGCAAATATATTTAGTGGCTAGGCCTCTCATGAATCCTGTATAAGGCGACTGGGAGACCTAGCTCACTCCAGCTCGTTAGTTTATATATAGCCTTGTGGTTGCTCCGGCAGTGTTGTCACTCCGGTAATTGTTGTACAACACAGTATGATACTTTTTTAGCTTTGATTATTCCAATGCTTAGCTGCTCTGACAGCGTATTGGTACTTGTTTTCCTTAATAGGAATTTGACTGCTCTGACAGTATTTTTCATAGTGTTGTACTTTTGTAGTAGGGCTCAAATAACAAGGCTCACTGTGGCTCACCATATATAGTTAATCAATGGTTTACGTTTTACTACTAGGATTGCTTTGATTATATTTATTGTCAACTTTGGCTTGTCTCATAATTTGTTGTTGACCACAGTGAATGGTCTTAATGTTAAACATCAAGTGACACCATTGTTAGGAGCAGATAGCTAGCTCTGTCTTAATTGGGAAAATCCTTTAGAACTCATTTGGGCTTATTTAAGTTCGCAGCTCTTTTGAACTATATTACTTTCTTGTTGCACATAGGCTTGCAACGCATACCTGGGCGTAACAATAGTTCAGTGAATCTAAAAAATAAGCCAGTAGCAAAAACAGACTATTGCTTCATATATAAAGGGTTCGTAATAATATATTCTTGTATCATGTACAAAGCATATACGAAAGTGTTTGTAATTGCACTAGACAATATTGAGGTCCACGAACGTATATCTAATCGGCGACCTGTTTCTGTAATTTACAAAGCTATTGCAAGAGACTGACCGGAGGCAACAGACGTTTTGTGAGAACAATAATCAATTTGTTGGAAACCAGCTGCTTTAGAATACAGATCACGCAGCTTTCAGTTGTCATCGTGCTTTACAACTGATCGAAGTTATATGTAATACTTTTTTTAAAAATATGCGCCCACCGAAGAAGACTTATTAGATGGTTAGACGCCTACCTGTGTCCTTTCTCAAGTTGAAATTATGTGGCAGAGAGAGAGAGAGAGAGAGAGAGAGAGAGAGAGAGAGAGAGAGAGAGAGAGAGAGAGATCGCTAATGACTTTACCCGTAGTGTGATTTGCTTTTATGTATATTTTTGTATACGTTCTGCTTATTCGTCATCTTGGTGTCAGCAGTTGTCATGTGGCCTAGAATACTTTTCATAGCATATGGACCGGACCAGATGTTAAACTCTTTTAAATTAGGTGCATATTCTTCAATAGCGTTTATTTAAAAAGTGAGAGAGTGTGACCAGGGAATGCCACAATTACAATTACTGCTCCGTGAGGAAGAGACACAGAACACTAGCATTAACATGTCATCAAGAAACCAATTAAAGTAAAGCAACCAGCTCTCTCTTCCTCAACAAGATTGCAACGTTGAAAGAATACTACATACTGCACACCAAAAAAGGATCAAACACAACGTCAACCCAAAATCAATTGGAGCAACAATAAACAACGACTCAGCACGCACAGAATCACCGTCTTAGAACGGACCGCAGACGATACCACCGGGGTTGGGGGGCTTTCTAATTTAAATGTATGCAACGTATCATCACAAGGGAACAATCAAGTCAACTAACATACTGTGATGAAACTGAGAAAAACTCACAGTCCATGCGCGGATTCAGAAAGTTTCGTCAGAGTGGTCCAACTTTGACCACGTTTTTCTTTTTTTTTTAAATTTTATGAGGAGAGGGAGTATCCAAATGCCAATATAAGTGGGTCATCATCGGCCCCCAATGAAACGCCATTTCAAACATCGGCCCCCAGCGAAACGCCATTTAAATGCGTTTCGCTGGTGGGCCGATGATGGCCCAAATTGAATTCAGGCTTGGTCACTTTGTGATGTTTTAGGGGATCCGAACCAGTATTGCTAAGAAACCCTATTTTTGTGATTTTTCAGGAGAGGGGTCCGGACCCCTGCCCTCCCCCAACCCTCGTGATCCGCGCATGCAGTAAGTCAGAGCTAAAGACAATCGCATGCAAAACGAATAAAATGCCACAATCACAGATCACACACATTCTTGCCCATCATACGAGGGCTTTTTTTAAAAAAATTGTGGCGCTGGGATTCTGCTAGGCATATTACGATACTTATCCATATTCCACTCATATTACCAGTTTATGTGTTCTCCCTTACTTAAACTACAGACTCTGAATGCAATCAAGTAAACATTTCTGGGTACACCATTTACGCACATTGACGTCTGCAGAGATTGTTTTGAGGGATTTAAAGTAAACAGGAAAACGTCACGGGGACTCAAGTCTAGTGAATAAAAGTATGTAAGTGTGCAAAGATCAGGAATCGATACAATCAAGGCGGATTGGGGAGCTGTACCAATTTCCGGTTACCAGGTAACTCTGAACCATTACACACGTGTGGGCATGTGCATTGTCATGACCAAGGGACAGACCTCTAAGATCGGTTGCAGTTTTGCTTTTCTCATATTTTTTTAAATTTTTTTTGAAAGCCCGTCTTTCTCATAAAACTTACCTGAAACTTTTCGAGCTTTGGCACTTAAACTTGAGCAGTGGGCAAATCTAAGTTTAAAAATAAGGCATATAAAAATTTCCCCCGCGCCTTTTGTTTATTTGTGATGACAGGCACAGACAATGCGTATTATATTATTGAAGCGTTTCTGGGGCTCATATATAATATGTATACGGATTCCATCAACCGTATGTAGTTCTGATATTCTAGATTTGTTACAATTCTATTTACTTTGTAAAGTGTAAATGACCATTTAATACGAGTAACTTTTTTGTTCTTATGTAAAGCGATGGGGGCACATCGAACATGAACCTTACTAAAGGTCACTGCTGTGTCAAAATCTATGAGGTGATCCTGATGATATACCAGCAACAGCTTTGGGCTGACATGTAAGGGAAACATCTTTGAGGCTAGCAAAATCATCTTGAATTTTTTGTGCCACCTGAAAACTAACCTTTTGGACACTGCAGATGATACATTTCATTATATGTCTGTGAACCTGATATGTTCAGTTTACCGCGACCTTTAATATAGGCCCTAATTTCAACATTTGCTTCAGTTTTAATTAAACACAAACTATTTTAGCCAGTGTATAATATTTAACTTTCAATACGCTCTGAAAGAGCGAATGGATTCAAATACTTTCGTTCCACAATTCAAAACCACTCCCTCGTAATACCACCATAATTTTCACGTGTTTCTGACAGACATGTGGTAAAGATGCACATCAGTGCCAGAAATAAATGGACGCCCTCCTTTAGAAAGAAATATTCTAGAAATTCCAATATTGCACAGGCGTTTGGGACAAAATATGTTCTATTCAGCTCTGTCAGTCATGATAAAATATTAGAGTCTTCTTATACCGTAAGTAAGGAAATAAGAGCACTGACCAACAAAGACACCCGTATGACCACATACACAACCCAAGTAAAACAATATTTTCTACCTTCCGAACCTAGATAAATGTCCAAAGGAAGGACAAAAATGCACCTGTAAAGGATTAGATAAATCACAAAACTCCCACACACAAGGGTATCAAAGGAGCACAGTGGCTCAGTGTTAGAATGCTTGAACCAAGACCGAGGGGCCGCGGGTTCAAGCCTCACCGGCGTCACCATGTTGTGTCCTTGAGCAAGACATATTTATACTTGCTTAGTACTGGTTCAACCCAGGAAGACCTGTCCCGACATAACTGAAAAAGTGTTGACTGGGACGTAAAGAATCAAATACAAAAAAAAAACACAAAAAAAACAAGAGTATCAGCAACATAACATAAACCGACGGAATCAGAATCATCACCTTAGCATGGACAGCACCTGCAGCAACGGAGGGGAGGGAAGGCGGACTCAAATACATAAATTCTACCGACGAAGACATCGCCCTAGATTACCACATAAACTGTCTAGGCCACATTGAGGTTTACTAGCTAGCTTATTGTATTATCACAGAGAAAAAATCGAATGTAACAAACTAACTGTAACGAAACAAAAACGGCCTATTATACAGTTTATTTCTGCATGCTGGCCTTTTATACCAGGCAATAATGCAAATCGTGACCCAACAGGTTGATGACATCTTTTTGCATCTTGTTAATCAATAGTGTACTAGGTAATTTCTTGCCAAACTGTCTGGTCAACTCGCTGAAACGCAATTTCGTATTAAATACCCCGATCATGACAAATGTACCTTAGTTTGTAAATATTCAAAGACAATAACGTCACTTTTTGAATACAGTTCATGTGCCGGAGCCGCAGTTTTCATCGTCAGATTCAGTCCATAGAAATAGGTTATATCAAGTTTAGATGTTCTGTTCATTTTTTGGTTGAAGTAAACCATTTGTGTAAGCTTATAGAACAGATCGGTTGTGACCACTTTGAATCGATCTGTATACAAATGTTACCTATTGCAATATCATTCACGTCTCAAAGCTTTACGGCTAGGTATACCTTAAACGTACGTGCACTGTGATCAAAAAAGAGTTCTATGCATATTTTGATAGGAATTGTAAGCTACACTTTGTAGTTTGCCTAGGAAAACAGATTTGAATAAGTCAATAAGCTTGCTCTGAATCCCATTTGTATAGTGGCTGCATTTTAATGTTTTCTATGTTGTTTTGTATACTTGTTGTATACTAAACAAATAATATGTTCTTAAAAGGGTATCCTTTGGAGAACGAATGCACCATAGAACTGAGACTAGAGTGTGCATATTTTCTGGGCCAGACTAGCTAGTTTCTGCCATTTAGGCTTCATCAGTGACTCTCTAATAGTTTCAAAGTTACATGATGAAACCCATGATCCCAAAGAACAAAAAATTAAGTCTACACTATAGTGAAGGGCAGGGAGACGTTCTACCACCGCCACACAGTCCCAGTCACCAGCTGTAGTGAAGTCAAATATGTTTTTAAAAGGGTATCCTTTGGAATACAGTTTAAACCAACACTTCTTTATGTTTTACACAATATTTTTCGGGAATAACTTTTTTGTTAATAATTTAAACAAAATGAGTTCATTATGAACTTTGTAGAGAATTTGTTCGATTCCACAAATGTTTTTCATAAACATGCCAATGTTGGCTTTTAGGGCTCAATGAAGTAAATGTCAGAATGAAGAGAAAAATAAAAAATAATGAACACTTGTGGAGTAAGGGACAAACCAGATACTATACAAATGTTATCGCGTGGTGAAATGGACTGCCTGGATTATTTTTATGGAACAAGTGAACAGGTACAAATGTAAAGATGAAGGCAAAAACAACACAAAAAGACACACTGCCTTGGAGCGGTCGGTAAAAAATCACCGGAGGGCTTAAACATGTTTAACGGTACCAACCTCATCCGTAATTCTGAAGTGGACCAAGACACAAATATGTTTGGTTCACATTAAAGATCCCTAACTTATCGATGCACCATTTAATACACACATGTATAAATCAAGATATAAAAAGGAGATAAACGAAGATAATGAATCAACAGTATATACAACTGAATACTGGAGCAAAAGAAATCCAACAACCCCTGAGCTAGCCTCAAAAGAAAACATTTATAGCTATCAGGAACTTTGGAATTTGTTACCAACATCAATTCCCAATCTTGAAGGTGCGAGAATGGCAGATCTATCCAAAACACATATTAAACATGGATTCGTAGCAATTAGCATAACGAAAGCTATGAATGACTGAACTTGTGCACTCTAATGCAGTAAGATGTACACAACATCGCAATACCACAATAATTGCTAGTAATACTGTTTTATAAGCGACAGCTGTATACATAAAACTGCTTTATTTAATATGCCTCAGCGTTGGAGACAGTCTCCTGATAGTCTCCTCTCATTTCTCTAAAATACCCTTTCGAATTTGATTGAATCTTAAGCCTTTGGTGATTCCCATGGAACCAACTAAAGCTTGGCTATAGATTCGGGCAAATAACCTCCTTGAGTCATCCAACTTTTTGAGTGAGTGGAATCACCTACTTAGCAGGTGATCCCACCAGATTCAGACGATAGGTAGGTAATTTTACCTTGATAGTTTTACCTTGGAGCAGGTACGTCCTCGTACCTTTAGCTTAGGGTAGGTGATTCCGATCCCAAGGTTGATTATTTAACAGAACGCCAATGTATAATGCTTTAAAAAGTTATTTTTTATTTTTTTTTTAGTTTTTTTTTTTAGTTTTGTAGCTGATCCCACCAGATACAGACAACAGGAATGTAAGCTCACCTTTGGACACAAAATCGATCTTACTAAGTATCTTTAGTTTGGTGTATCTGATCCCAATTCCTAGATTGATAATTTGATAATTAATTTTTCTTTTATTGTTTTACCTTGAACCAGGTAAGTCCTCGTACATTTAGCTTGGGGTAGGTGATTCCAATCCCAAGGTTGATTTTTGCATAACTCCAAATTGAACGTAAAATGCTTTGAAAAGGTATTTGTTTTAGTTTTGCAGCTGATACCACCAATTACAGACAACAGCAATGTAAGCTCACCTTTGGACAGAAAAGTGATCCTATCTTTAGCTTGGTGTATCTGATCCCAATCCATAGATTAATAATTTGTGATAGAAAGTGAGTGATCTCGCCTAATAGGGCAGGTGATCCTAGCAGATAGAGACAATAAGAAAGTGATCTTAATTTCGAATAGGTACATGTAAGTGATCTTATCTTTAGCTTGGGGTAGGGGATCCAAACTCCTAGATTGATTTTTAGCGACAGAAGGTGCATGATCTCGCCTAGCTGGGCAGGTGATACCGTCACATAGGGATATTAGGTAAGATATCACACATGTGAAATAGTAAGTGATCTTAGACTGTTAAAGATGGGTGTTCATTTGTTATTTGACACTGTTGGAAGTCACGTGACGTCATCATTACATTGTATGTCAAAGTGAAAGAATCGACAACATATTCGAGCTTTTGTTGTAGCTGTTTTGAAAACAAAATACTAGGTGCGCAATTTAATGGTGAGCAAGAACAATAATTCATTATATATATGAGGATGAGATAAAAAAAATATGTCCCTTAAGTTCGCCGTTTGTCATCACTTGGCAAGCTTCGTGATGCCAAACGGTGATGATCCTCTCTACTGATATTTCTATTCAACCCTTCCGCTCATGAAAGCTTCGAATATATCATGATCAAGTGGCGTGCGTTCTTTACTTAATTTACAACATACAGGCGCGTTCCTGGGGCATTTTACAGAATACGCACTCCTGAGTGGGTCTAGGAGTATTCCCTCTCTGAACTGGGCCAGAGATGAAGCGCTGTGGCGGATACTGGTTTATGCGCATTCAAAAGGGCTAAAATGAGACCTTGTCTGTGTTTCATTGGCATCAAAACGGCGTACGCCGGTGTCTCACCTGCGCCTCCCACTTACGCCAATCACTTACATGTTGTAGCTTTGTAGATTTGCAGAGTGCTTAATGAGTGTCGTTCGAAATTAGATGTCTGGGTCATTTTCAATTAATGTACACAATTCAGGTTAAAATTTCTTTAAAAAGGTTTTATTTTTCGACTTTAATTGTGACTATTACATCGGCAGTACATATGGGAACACAAAATCAAGCAATGAAATCTTGATCTCTGTACTTGTAGTCATTTTATATCAAAATAATAGTGTTATTTGAAAGAAATGTCAATGCAGTTACCATTAAACCAACTTTGTATCTAAAGAGAATTTTTTTTAATTTTAATGTGAAGCCTTATTATTTAAATCCAGTTCAACTAAGTTATTAATTTATTTTCAATGTCATTTGATAAGGACAACCTTTATTGTAAGGTAACATCAATGACACTGTTAATTACAATGACATATTTAGTCACTGCATTGACATTTTCACTACAAATAATGTTTGAACCATGTCATCAAATTTGACAAGTCTAATTTTTATATTCAGCAAAACAGCAGACTAGAGTCGGCTACTGAATTTGCATTATCATAGCATTTGTTACTTTGCTTATCAATGACGTTACTTCAAGTGTAAATGTAGCTACTATGTTTGCTTGCAGAAAATATATATTTAATGATGGAAAATCTTCTAATAGAATATACACTTTTTAAAATACTTATGTTTAGAGTAAATTAAACTACAAATTCGCCATACCTTTTTTATACGTATCAAGCTTGTTAAAGAAGTACATGTAACCTTCTTTGTCAATGCAGTAATCACGCATGCCAATAGTGTTACCATGTTCATAGAAACATCATTGACAGTAACCTTATTGACAATTTTAGACAAAAAGTTATAATTTGAGCCTTTAAGTAGAAATAAATACATAATCAAAGCATATATTTGTATTTGCTATAAAGGTCAAGTCAGATCTAAAAGAAACAGGGTCAATTCCGGACATCCCTAAGATAGTAGATGTCTACTCACCAACGAATTTTGATTTCATTTTACAGCATTCATTAACAGAAAAGGCATAGTTTATTGTAAAAAACTTTGGTTCTAAAAAAACTTTTTGTGGCTTTTCCATGGGTAGTAACCAGTACTGGGCCGGGAGGGTTTATGATTTGTGTGTTTATTATATGATGGGAACTCCCGAAGGCTCAGCCGAAAGTGTTTTTATGGAGAAGCCGGGAATCGAACCTGCGACCCCTGGTTTACAAGGCATAGCGCTTATCCACTACGCCACGGGGGCTTCTCATATTTTTTGTGGCTTTCCTGGGTATAAACCAGTTCCACCGGGTTGGTTTAAGATAGTGTGTTGGTTTTATGCCGGGAACACCCAAGGGCTCACCGAATGTGGTTTTATGAAGAAGCCGGGAATCGAACCTGCGACCCCTGGTTTACAAGGCATAGCGCTTATCCACTACACCACGGGGGCTTCTCTTGATTAATTTAGTAAAAATGATAGAAACTAAAATGGAATATGAAAACAAATCACCGGACTAATATTTGTACAATTTTTGAAAATGACACGTCTCTGCACATTCCAAAGATAGAATGGTTCAACTAATCGAGTTGGCAAAGTTGTGGAATGATCTGTGACTAAAACAAGAAAAGAATACACACTCAAAAACCCTACCATTCGCATTGGCGTACCACCCATCACGCAGGTTACACACGTGCGTAATAAAAAATAGTTACATTCAAGGGAGGTAACCTAATGTGGAAAAAGTTGTTTTCCATACCATAAGGAACTGCTCTATAAAGGAAAGAATTCACTTCCTCTGGGAGCAAATTTTTCCTTTAAGAGAAGTTCCCATTTTGAAAAGGGACGCAGTCGAAAGAAATCACTGCTTGATCGAGTAGTTTTCTTTTGATGTGCATAACTTTTTCTGCGTTCTTGCTACGCCTTTGTGTCAAACTATGCGCTTTGTCAAAGCAACAAATCGAGCTTTATATACAAATCGAGACATATATGTCAAGTGATGCTAACGCCTTTTCGCACTGTGCACATTAGCAGCGAAAAACATTCAATTTGTCAATGATTATGTAGACTTTGATACTGTCCGCATTTTCAAGCAACGAAATTCAAGGTAGCCTGGCCTGCACAAATGCGCAGACTTGCCAGAGCCGTGGCTGCGCATACATGCATATATAAAGAAGAAACAAAGATGAGGGCTTGGGCCAACTTTAAGACACCTGAACCCACTCAATATCTGCGCATATATGTTTACAGAATAACTACTAGCAGTACTCGCATGTGCTTATCATTAAAATATCATGGTCTAACCCATTTGTTGTTGTTGATCGCATACATGTATGACAATGGAAACAGTATAAATAGATACAACAACGCAAGCAGCTATGAAATTATTCAAAGAAAAGCACCAGGAGCTTCGCAAGCATATCTCACTATGGTATTCTTAATTGAGTAAATAGATGACAACGTAGTATCCTTAGGCTAAAAAGGGAAATGTCATTATGTGCTCCTATTTATGCCAAAAGGAACCTTTCATCTCGATTGTGAAATACTCCTGAAATGGATTATATATCATTATTAAGAAGTTCCACTCGCATGCCACTTCCCCTGATATCATCTAAGACGTCATTGCTCCCATGATAAAGGTCTTAATGCGAATGCTAAATCCACACAATTTTCTAGCTCCACAGAATAACTTCGCATGTATATTTAGTGTAGCCTTTTGTATACATGTCCTAATGGACTTTTCGTTCTGGTTGATGCAATAAACCTGGGATAGTTCGAATACATATCTATCGGTGTCGTGTTATAAGGATCATTGGCGGTTTGGGCCTTTTTTGACACCCAGAATGATGTTTATGGGCTTAAGATGCGATGCATTGAGTATCAGTGCGATAAGTTAATCTAATGGCAAGAGCCAGCTATCAAAATGTTTTTAAAATTCCTTCGGACTCAAAGATATGGCGGGTTAAACGGTGAGGGGGGTCTGAAATTTAATGACAATGAAAAGTGATTTAAAAGTGATTTTTGTAATTTTTTTTCTTCTTGATTTTTGGTAGGCATGTGGATATCTATTACACATATGATATGCGGAGTAATTACTAATCACGATAATTGATGGAAGTGTTTTACACACAAAATACAATTTGTAATTAAATGGTATTGGGAAGATATTCTGGAAATTACCTGTACATTTTGACTACATGTACAGTAAATAATAGAAACTGAAAGCTCAACAAAAAGAAATGAATATACATTTGAATAAATTAAAGTGTCCCATTTAGTATTAGACAGTAGAGTTGATTCTAACTAGATCCTTTGAATATTACTTTTGCTTGTGTGAAGAGCGTGACTAAGTATCCGAATGGTTATGTTATACATATGCATGTATATCCAAGTCGAAAGCTACCTTTATGAACAGTAAGGTAACTATCTGTTATAACTCTTTGCATGCCTTTGGAGAATTTTGTGGTCTGACAATAGCCTTTGCAAACAGTTTGAAAGTAAGAGAGCTGGCAAAGATCAGGATACGATGCAATCATGTACCACACCTGACCCAGGATACCACGTAGGAAAGTAACAATACTACAATAAACATCACCAACAAGAGCCAAGAGGTCAACCCTTTCCCAGCAGATGACCACAAGGCAGCAATGAACAGACAAGAAAGCAGGAGAAACACAAGAAACACAAAATACAAATGATCCACCTTGGAACGGTCAGTAAAACATGTTACTGGAGGGCTTTAACCGGTTTCATGGCGTCAACCTCATCCTTAGTTCTGATGTGGATCAAGAAACATAGACGTTTGGTTTGCATAAAGACTTCTAGCTTATCAATGCATCATCTCCAAAAGCATATAAATCAAGATATACACAGGAGATAAAGCAAAGATAAGGACTCAACAGTAAATAAAAATGAATACCGGGGCAAAATAAATCCATTAGGTAAACCCCAGTGGGCCTGACAACAGCCAAAGCATTAGACCCCTACCATCTCACCAATGGATACGTCTTAAAGTCGTAACCGTCATAGAACCAACAATCTTCTCCAACCTCTAATACACCAAATTAACCCAGATCAAGACCAACAGAAAGTCGGTTTTGATCTGGATCAAACTGTTTGACACTTTGGATAGTGGTCCTATGTGATTTATTTGTAACATCTTAATTTTGGAAACATAGTCAGCAGAAGGGAATAAAGCATGAGCAATAACCCAGCATGCAAATACGTAAGTACTGAACGTCTGCAAAAGAGTGTGGTATTAAATAACAGTGAACTTTTTTCTAATAAAAAAAGCATAATATTTGCTAATTATACTTTTAATCATTATATACATTGTATTTTGTATTAAACTAGCACAGAGTACAAAATTAATTTAGGAGGCTGGTGCTAGAGAAATTCATTTCAGTCGTTTATTCCTTATTTGGTAGAGAAAAAAAAACAACATTTTATCGGTTGAAGCCCTTGGTTATTGGGCTACATAATATCGTTCCACCCCCTTGTGCCAGCAAGTAACTCTCACACAATGTGTAAAATATGGTTACACAAATGTAGGAAAAATCTTTTACTGGCACAGGTGGGGAGGAATGATATTTATAAACTATTTTCTGATTTCTATATATTTTAATGTAAAACTGATTAATCTACCCCAAATTGTACATTGTTGGAACATTGAATATGGAAAATGGAATCACTTTCATATCGAACTCAAGTCAGGAGAGATTAACTGTGAAGAATAGGGCGGTTGGCAAAATTTTATATTTACTGAAAAACATAAGCGCCTAACCCATACATGTAGCAAGTGCAAATGATCCTTTTAAAATATATTGTATACTTTTGTATGAAGAAGACCTTTTTACCGTAACAAACAGTCCAGATCCTGATGAAATGCACCATGATGCTGCATTTCCTCTGGGTCTTCAATGTTTGCAACAGTACTCGTTTAGGGGTTTCCCGAATACAACTGGTTACAGATTAACTTACGTATATGTGATAAGTATCATTATCTTATGAATGGGCCCACATCATATAAACTGAATGCCACATTCGAGTGATTGAATTAGAACAGTGGCTAATAACGTGACATCTGTCACAAATATAGACTTAATCTGAAATCTACTTGCCGTATAATAATAAGTTATGCTTGGCAATGATTTTGTCGGCGAGACACATTTTGTTCAAAGACATAGGATTATTGTGTTTTACAAAGCCAAGTAACCCAAGAAAGCGATTTTGGCAGACACCATTGATGAACATTATCTTGTTTCTTTACATGTAACATGGTCTGTTTTAATACAAAATACAGCATCCAGAAATCCAATAATTTGAATAAGCAGAGAGAAGCGTGTATATAAGATCCACGTTCATTTGGATGATTATGAAGTCATCACAACGCTCAAAGTTCTGAGAAATGACGAGAGTAAACACTCATGCATAAAGGGGCAGTAGAAATAATAAGAGTAGCTTAACTGTCACCAATTATAATGCACTTGCAAATGCAACCGCGACGTCTGATTGGATAACGTCATAAATTTGCGACAGTATATCCTGCAATATACTGTCGAAAACCTGACGTCATTACGTAACGTCGCTTTTCATTGATTGGCAAGTGAATATATGCAGCTGGCAAGCGGTTTTATGCAGCTGGCAGCCGCTGGACGTATAGGGGCAACAAAGTACATTTTCACTGTTTTTGAAGGAAAATGTTAAAATGCATTAGAATGGGGATAACCATATTCAAAATTATCATTTGGGGAGGTATATCGTCGGATATACGTTCTAAAATCACGTTTTACGGCTGCGCTTACGCGTCGCCGTAAAACTAAATTTCCGACCGTATATCCGACGATATACCTCCACAAATGAAATTTTTGAATACAGTTATCCCCCAAATGTGCGACTGAACTGATACTGAAGTAAGTATAACCTATTTACTGCTTTAAAGCTACAATTCTTTTCGAGTGTAATAATATGTAATTATAACAACAATTAAAAGTAGAAATGTTTAGCATAAATGTCTATCACTGGAGATATGTTGGCCTGAAGTTGTCTTAGAAGGACAGCAAATGTAAGCTAAAGTCAAATGAGGTGGCTGCTGAGCTGCCACCTCTTTTGGTGTTAGCCCATGTGTGTCGAATGAAAATTTCAACTGCTAACAATTGGACCAGTTCATTTCAGCTTAAAGAGTTGTTGGTTTCATTCAAAAGTTCATATACGGTAATTTTCTGTACGCAAACAGTTGGGACTCTGATCAGACGCCGCGTTCTTCGGCTGCTGACCTGGGTCTGCATTGTTTGCCTATGTTCTATAAACAGGGCGCTAGGCTTATATGGGTTAACTTTTACAGGATTTTTATACAGTGTACAGTGGAAACTGGTCACTGGTTGAAAAAAATGTAGCTTATAAATATGGAAGTCAAACTATTGAAGAAGTAAGTGAATACACCGTGACAAGGATTCACATACATGTAACACTAACAGTTATAAGATATCAAAAAGACAATACATCAGAAATACAATTATATTAAAGCAACCAGCTCTTTCCCTCTCTCTCTCTCTCTCTCTCTCTCTCTCTCTCTCGTTCTCTCTCTCTCTCTCTCTCTCTCTCTCTCTCTCTCATCAAGATAACTGTAAAACTAGAAAGGACGAGAGAACCACAACACACTATGGGAGCAACAATTAACAATGATTCAACAACAACATAATCACCGCCTTAGAACGCATGGTCGGATCCAGAGGGGGGGACAGGGGGTCCGGACACCCTCTGAAAAATCACAAAAATATAGGGTTTCTTAGCAAAATCACAAAGCTAAAAAGCCAGCATTCAATGTTGGTTAACCATCGGCCCACCAGCGTAACGCCATTTAAATGGCGTTTCGCTGGCAGTCCGATGATGGCCCATTTATTGTGGTATTTGGATCCTCTATCCCCTCACCAACTAAAAGAAAATTAAAAAGGAAAAAATATATCAAATTTGGACCCCCTCTGACAAAACTTTCTGGATCCGTGCATGGAACGGACAGCATCCTAAGCCACTGCGTGTCTTAAATGCATTTACTGGTACCAAATCTTCGCCCTAGATTCTGTTATTGTTAAAACACAAAACTGTTTAGCTAGCTAGCATCGCACAAACTACGTTTGCATGGTTGTTCATTGTGACTTTACGCATATTTGATAAGTACCAGAATCACATGTGCCTGTTCAGATTCAGACGAGCAGGCTTAATTGATATAGAAAACGAATTGACGCATTTAATTGACACGAAACAAGTAAAGACGTCAGTGGCCTTGGGCATGTCGTTATGAACTCAACCTTAGAAACAGTGCTTAAAAGAGATCTCGCCTCCGCGTGAGAGGGGATCATTTGTAACATGTTTACATGTAGCTTGTACGCGCAACTTATTTTTTCATTGCGATGATCTAAAGTAGCTTATTATACAGTAACTGTTACAACATGAAATGTTACATTGTCTCCAATAATAACAACCTAATTCTAAACTAGACTATTGCTACTGAAACATTTAAGTTATGTCCGCTTGACGTTTATGTCTGCCAGTTCTAAATGTATTAACGCATTTCCTTCAAATTTTTGCGTTACGAACTGTAACGTTATGCACCTAAACAAAATGCGTTTGATAACCAGTAGAGCCTCTGACAACTCCGACAACAAGAGTACCCTTAAAATCAAAAGTCACAGCATCAATAGCTGGAATGGGTGATCATTAAAACTCCAAACCGCTGAAGCATATTTAAACATCACTGAGCAAACTCTATTGTAAGACGTTATGCATGTTAGCTGTATGCATTGCCTTTACGGCCACAACCATACTCTGACGTCATGCAATACAATGTACATAGATAAAGAGCGTGCGTGAAGACACACAGAAAATTCATTGTTGGTCCAGCATTTTGATAATCAACAGAGTCGGTCAAAGGGGTACGTGCATTAAGAGGCTATTTTGGCCCCCCATGAGGTCAAAAAAATAAAAGTTGTTCTTCACAAGTTTCTTCTTATTAGTATATTAGAACAATAGCCAAAGTGTACAAATCTGCCATTGATTCGACTTTTACGGTTGCTATGGTAACTAAAATGGCCGCCAAATTAGGCTGAAAATAGGAAAATGATCATTTTGGAGCAAATTTGAGACATGTAACAGAGGAATTAATATAGAGCACAAGCAAATACCAAAAAAATATTTTAACAGATGATGAGAATTATCACGACATACAATATATTAAAAGGTTTTTTTTTTGGTATTTGCTTGTGCTGACATCTAATTCTTAAAATATCGATCTCCAAAAGCCTCAAATTTGGCCTTAAATGGCAATTTCTCTATTTTAAGCCTGTTTTATCGGCCATTTTGGTTACCATAGCAACCGGTAAAATTTAAAAAAAAATGCCAGAATTTTACACTTGGGCTATCATGACTTCTAATAAACCAATAAGATGAAATTGGTGAAAAGCAACTTTCAGTTTTTGGCTCTAGAGGGGGCCAAAATAGCCCCTTAATGCACGTACCCCTTTGAATTTCTTTTTCGTGATCACAAGCATTTTAACATTAATTAAGTCTAATCATCATCAAAACAATTAATACTTGAAAGTCACTTGTTTTTTTTTTCAGTAAGGGGTGGTGTATAAAACACAGATTTAATGAATATGTGATGGTCGACATCAGCCATATTTTTTATTTTTATCCTTTGTGCACTCGTTGTCATACACAAGCACAGCAAATTAAAACAAAAACGGTAAGGAGGATCTTCGATGGTTATTGTTTAATTCAAAGGGAGGTAATTTCACTTTATTTCGTAAATTAACGGTTTTGAATTGCTATTTTGCGCGTTTAATAGGCAAATTTGGGATTCTTTGGATGTTTTTTTTTTCATCGTTGGACGTTCCTGGTTGCCATCTAACGTAAAACGTACAACGTTTTGATGATCAACTTGCTGATGATAGTGGAATGAGCTGTTTTCACTTTAGGTTCAATAACTCTTCCAGATAAGAAGATAAACTGAAATAATTACCATTTTTGTGTGTCGGACGTTTGATAAACAATTTGGTTTATTGTTTGCTGCGACATCTTAACTGGATCGAAAGATACACTACCATGAAAATCGGACGTATCTTTTTTGTTTTGGTATATATTTGCTCTAAATCGTGCACTAGATGAATTGACGGTATTGTAATGGGTACAAGTCGACTAGTTGTGCTCTATCTTGTTACATATGAGCTTGTATTGTTATGATAAACAGCATGTCTCTATCGGACAATAATCAAGCTGATGCTATTGAAACATTCACCTCCTCATTGAGATATCAACTTGAAGATGACTTTTTCAATGTTGACTAAATTTATTCTGATCTAAGGACAGTTCAAATATATAGTTCAGAGCGTAGAATAGCTATTTCAATCGCTCTTAACCATTTGTACGCTGGAAACCCTATAAACGGGTGTGCGGATCCAGAGGAGGGTGGGGGAAGGGTGTCCGGACCACCCCTGAAAAATCACAAAAATATGGGATTTCTTAGCAATATAGGTCCAGATCGCCTGAAAATCACAAAGCTTTCCAGCCAGCATTCAATGTTGGGCCATTATTGGTTCGCCAGCGATCTCTCTTCTCTCATCAACTTAACAACAAAAACAACAACAAAAAAACATGTTGTCAAAGTTGGACCCCCTCTGATAAAACTTTCTGTATCCGCGCATGAAACAAGTATTTCGGCAAACAGTGACGACCCAGATGAAATGCCGAATAATGCGGCATAAAACAACAAACTGAATACTGCTGCTTATGAAGTATCTCCTCCATAAAGTATCTATATAACAGTGATATGCTATTTCGAGGGGAAAATGAGATAGGAGAAATTCAATTTGAATCGTTTATTTCTGACAGTGATTTAGTAGATGTTAAAAATTGAATTTAAAAATCGTGATCAAACCATTATAATCTACTTTTAAACGATATGTATGTGCCCACCAAGAGCATGTTTAATTTGTTATACATATAACTTCGAAAGGGCTCTCAGGGGACATTTGCGAACAATATAATTTGAGCCAATGCATGAGATTTTCCAATAATGAGGTATGTGCGACCAGCAAAGCCTCAGATCAGCCTGCGCATACGCGCAGTCTGATCAGAGCCTTTGCACGTCGCTTGAGCATTCTATGATTGTTAAGCTACTGACTGAACACCATTTGGAGTTTCTAAGCTTAAAAGGAGACTGCAGAGGCTCGTCCGAGTCCACAATTGTCATAATGTCAAATTGTTTGAAATCTAAAGCCGCGGCTCATTTGGTATCAAATTACTCACATCAAATTGTGAAATTTAGTTGCAAAAAGTCCTTTCTCCTGGTATTTTTTTGCAACTGATTGGGTGTATTAACTATTTAAGTAGAGGATCTTTAAACGACTTTTGCTGCGATTCAAGTTTTGAATTTTGAAGGTTGGGTGTAGCATATGTTTAAACTTTTAAGGTGCAGTATTCAAGTTTCAGACAAACCGACATCTTTCATGAGGCTCTTGTATTTACCATGTATACTAGTGATACATGTTTTAGCTTTGCCTTTCTCCAGCAAAAGAATAAGCTGGAAAAAAATGAGATGTTGGGTACCCATAGAGCGCCTAGCTGAGCTGAGTCTTCACTTGGGGTACATTGTGCTGTACCCCGGCCCTAATTAAGAACATCTAAGACACGCCCCAACCAGCACTTCCGGAAATAATAAATGAGTATCAATAGACATTGTTAATAATGTTTTACTTTTACATAGTTTAATTCTATTTATCAATTTATGTTTTCACTTTTACACACATATACTACTCAAAATTTGATAGGGATCACCTTTGTAGTTAACTGTAAAACATAACTAAATATATTTGCTTATTTTTACTGCATTACTTTTATCCATTCTTTGACCTCTAGAATACGTAATGATCTTGATTGTATTGCTACCCGCGCCTGCACGAGCGGCACGGAAAACTTCATACCCATGCATTAAGGCGTTTTTGCATGCATTTAACAATTTGAGCATGTGGCAATCTCCTGTTTTTCGCTTCGTGTTTTCGATTCTAACTGGGACTTTGTACCAAATTGAGCTCATAATGCCGAATAGAAGACGTTTAACTTCAGATGAAATGCATGTCGGCCTTGGTATGCTTGAAGCAGGGTCGTCTCAAAGGAATGTGACAGAAAACATGGATGTGTCACAGAGTGTTGTCTCCAGGATGTGGAATCGTTACAAAATGAATAGAAATGCTCAGCATCGACATGGTGGTGGTCGTGCAAAGGCAACGTCGGATAATCAAGATCGTTACATTGGTATTTTAACCAGACGTGATCTTTTCCGTAATGCCACTTCGTTACGTAATGACTTCTAGAACGCTACAAACCTACGACTTCAACGCAAACCATCAGAACCGTTTGCACAGTTCCATCTTGATGGCACGACGACCAGCAATTTGCATTCAATTCACCCCATACCACATCCAGGAGCGTTTGGACTGGGCACGTCAACACGTTGGTTGGAAGTTAAATTACTGGACCCCAGTGCTTTTTACGGATGAGTAGAAGTTTTGCATTGACTTTACGAATCGACGTGTTAGAGTGTAGAGAGCATGTAACAAACGTTTTGCACCAGTTTGTGTCGCTGAAAACGACCGTTATGGCATCGGCTCGGTTATGATATGGGCCGGATAAAGCATGCAAGGGAAAACGGACCTACACAACGTTGAAAATGGTACATTGACGGCTTTGCGTTATGTGAACGAGATCCTGGACGTTTATGTTCGACCGTATGCAGGTGCCATAGGTGCTGATTTCATTCTTATGGACGATAATGCACGCCTACATAGAGCACACGTCACTAACCAATATCTGGAAGATGCTTCCATCGTTAGAACGGATTGGCCTGCTCGCTCCCCCGACATGAACCTGATCGAGCATGCCTGGGACATGCTTCAGAAAGTGATTTCTGCTCGCCCAGTCCAACCAACAATGGTTCCACAGCTCAGAACAGCGCTACAGGAGGAATGGGCCAGACTCCCTCAGCAACAGCTCAGTAGGCTTATCAGTAGCATGCGGAGGCGGTGTCAAACTGTAATTGACGCCCGTGGACATCACACTTGCTATTGACATCGGTTTAAGTAATGTTTCAAGGATTTCTGTTGACTTTCTATATTTGGTTACAACCTAATCTGCACCTGTTTTTGACCCCTATCATGTTTAGGCGTCTGTTACGGTTGAACGGAATGTACGCGATACTGATTTTGCATGTCATTTGTAACCTGAATCATGCCATTTGATAACAGTTTGTGCTAAAATATCAATTACTTGTCATACCTATGTAGTATATATAATAAAATATGATCCCTATCAAATTTTGAGTCAGTATATTTCTGCGATATCAGACATTCTGGTGTGACTACACAGGCTGCCAATAGTTTGATCTGGTCGATAACAGGGTTTCCCCGTGGTTTGGGAATCATTTTTTACCCAAATATTAAATAAGATTTAACATTTTCCGAATGCAAATGTACTATTTATGAACTTAGCATGATAGAAAGTATAATGCTAACCGTATAACCATAATAAAAAGGAAAGTAAACGCTTATTCCAATGTGCCTTCAAAACTTGATTTGACATAAAAGAAAACTCTTTATCCCGAAAGGAAATGAAATTGTGTGTTATGTAGCCTTATAGGTCTTATTTTGTAACAATAATGAAATGTTAGGCCTGTTCCTGGATCAGATTTACTCATAAATGTCGAAGATAAAGAGATATTTAGAATGTACCATGTAAAGCAGGATATAAATTCACCCCAAAACGACAATAATTGAGAGTTTGGTCAGACAGATCTGCAAACTTTGAAATCAATCGATTGCCGCACAAGATTAACGATGTTTTAACTTATATTTCTTGAGAACAACTGAAAATTATATGGGTCACGACGCGTGAAAACATGTCTTATGTGCTTTTGATGTATGTTAATGGTAACATATTGTGGTAGGTTGTCATTTTGTTGTGGCTTTTGACCAACAATTTATTAGTACATAGAGGATCTTACATGAGTGTTCATGCATTGTTATTTTTATTCAACGTGTTTGGGAAAACGGGATCAAATGCGAGGCTCTTCGAGCATTTTAATAAAGTCAAAAATACAGGATAAATGTCAGATTTAAAATTACTTTGATTCAGAAATGGAAAAATGACTATTTCAAAATAAACATATCTTATCATAAGATTTTGTTAGAAGAAACTATTACATACTCTTATGTGTACGTCCAAATCTAAAAAGGGGTTCGGTAGATAATCACAATAGTTTGTTTTATTCAGTAACTTAGGTTGTGTGTAATATATCTAACTTAACGTGTATTAGTGCTACAGGACGCGTGGTGATGTTTGCTTAAAGTAGGGATATCAGTCTGTGCATGGCGATTGGTTTTGGCTGGCCCACCGTGGATCAATTGGTAGTTTTCATAATCTCTGAGCGCTCTTTGTCTTTGTTTCACCACAGATAGTTTTTTTAATTTGATCGTTTCCCTCTGTGACGAGATAATGTTTATACATTAATCAGACGTCTTGATTAAAATGGCCTCGTTACTACATGTATGTTAGGTAAAGGCTAAATACCAAAATAATTATTTACACTTATTTCACACTGAACTTGAAGAACAGATTCAGCGGTCGATGGTCACATAAATGATACTCTTTTAGGGCTAGTAGGACGAGGATATATCCGATATGACAACCATTGGTAAATTGGCCAAGTGACCAGCAACGAACATTAATCACTGGTTATCATCACATTGATCACCAGACATGGCAATTTCAGAATTGATAAGCATTTTACCAACCTTCAATCAGTCACGCCCATGAAGGTGGATTTAGGGGTGCTTTTATTTCCGTTACATGAAACATTTTGTCACGGAGAGCCATAGTGTGAAAAGAATATGAAACGCCAATGAGTATGACCAGAGAAAGCCACAAACTCAAATAACAAAATTAGACAACTTTATATAACAATCAAGCATGGTGTCCCTGACACTGGATATTGAGTCACATACACTTGCTTTGTTGACTTTCAAAAAGCATTTGACTCCGTTTTTCACGCTGCAATTTTAATTAAACTCCTAAATTTAGATATACATGGTTTTATTTTCTAACACTATCTAAAGTATGTACCTTCAACCTACTCTTGTTTTAAGGTAAATGATAAAATTACTTACACATTTAAGTATTTAGTCAGGGTAAGACAAGGTGATGTTTTAGGACCAAATTTATTCAAAATTTTCATAAATTATTTGACTTCTTATCTTTCTTCTATCATCACTTGATCTTGCTTATTTAAATGATAAGAGATTGGATTGTTTAATGTATGCTGATGATGTTATTTTGATGTCCTATATTTATGCAGGCTTACAATCAAATCTGGACATATTACAAACTTGTTGTGAAGACTAGTGTCTTTCTATTTATATCGATAAAACAAATGTGGTTATTTTAATAAAGCTGGAAGGCTAATAAAGCTGGAAGGCTCATTAAGTCACAATCATATTCATTTTTTTTAAAAAACAAATATCTTGTACAACAACTTACAAGTATCTTGGTATATTATTTTCTGCTTCTAGTACCTTTATTCCAGCCAAGAAACAACTTTACGATAAATGAGTTAAAGCTTTGTATTCATTGAAACGTAATATTATCAATTTGAATCCTAATTTTAATACAAGTATACACATATTTGATCATACTATTAAACCAATGTTATTATATGGAAGTGAAATTTGTGCCTGTTCCTTGCGGAAGAATACATATGTTGATGATTTATTTGGTTGTAACAAAATTGCCAGAAGATTTCATTCTGAAAATGTACAAAATATGTACTTTTGTAAGACTTAAGTATATTTAAGGAGCGCATAAAATAAGTTCTAACTTTGCTGTCTTTCTGAGCTTGGTCGATGTGCTCATCAGATCAGTAAATTTCTTTCAACTTTATCATATTGGCATCGACTTAAAAATACTAAATACTGAGCTTTTGTCAGATGTATTTGCATGCTCCTAATCATTACATGAAAATGTTTTTTCATTCTTGGTTTTCTTTAAGTCTGCTTGATATTCCTTATGCTAAATACGAGTTAAATTGCCTGAATTTTAACAGTTTTAATAAGTCTATTAAAAGAATTATTTTAATTAAATATAAAGACTTTTGGGCTCATTTTAGATGCAATGATATTGATGGTTAACTAAGAACATACTTTTCCTTTAAAGATAATTTGCACAATATCTTTCTGTTATTTAAATTTTGATAAAAGGCGTTGCTTAACTAAATCAAGAATAAGTTCACATAAGCCTAAAATTGAAACATGCAGATTTACTAGACCCCTTACTCCTTTAGGACACAGATGATGCGATCATTGTTTAATGACTATTGAAGATATATTTCATTTTTAATGCAGTGCCAAAGGTATTCTCATATTCGGAGTAAATTTTATTCTTAAGTTCAAAAACAGTGTGAAACTTTTCATTACTTAATAGTAAATTACATTTAACTGTGATTAGCAAATAGTGACGATTTAGTTATTCTACAGCTGGCCAATTTTGTATATGATTGTTTTGAAATCCATGGTAAATGAGTACTTGTATTTATCTATATAGTATGTATATGAGATTAGTCATATGATGTTTTTGTGCATTTATATGCTGTAAATTTGAAAATGTTGACATATTCTTAATATATAAAAAATATCATGCATGGTCGTGTCAAAATGTATGCGATGCGCTGACCTTTTTGTTGGACAACATTTTTATTCGATTTGGCACCAAGCTCTATAGACAAGTTGTTGGGATTCCTATGGGCACTAATTGTGCTCCCCTGGTTGCAGATTTATTCCTGTTTTGTTATGAAAGGGACTTTATGATGTCTCTTTCTGATGATAAGCAGGCTGATGTTATTGATGCGTTTAACACTACTTCCAGATATTTGGACGATATTTTAAATATTAATAATGTTTATTTTGACAATATGGTTAGTCAAATATACCCTTCAGAGCTCCAACTTAATAAAGCCAATGCCTCTGATACCGAAGCCGCGTTTTTAGACTTGCATTTGTCAATTTCTAATGATATTGTTTCTACCAAAATTTATGACAAACGTGACGACTTTGATTTTGAAATTGTCAATTTCCCATTTTTAGATGGTGATGTTCCTCGTTCTACATCCTATGGAGTCTATATCTCTCAACTCATTCGTTTTGCTAGAGCATCTAGCTATGTTGTTGACTTCAACACTCGCAATAAATTGTTAACTCAGAAACTTCTTAAACAAGGCTATCGGTATCATAAACTTCGCAAAACATTTTCAAAATTTTATAGACGATACTATGATTTGATTTCTAAATTCCAAGTTGGACTTAAATCTCTCTTGCGCCAAGGACTTTCGGAACCTGATTTCTATGTTGACTTGGTGTATAAGTTGAAGAAGATTGTTGGCTCTAATAATTTTTCAGCGCAGTTCATTAAAATAATTTCCCATTATAAAAAGATTGGCTATAACATTAATGTATTGCAACAGACTGCATGCTTGGTAGTCAACCCAATCACGGTTGGCAACTTTGCTTTCCTCTTTAATTGCACGCCGGTGGGTCGGACTTCAGACTCTATGATGGTTCCGACTTAAAGACTTATCTATTGATGAGATGGTAGGGGCCTGATGCTTTGGCTGTTTGTCGGGCCCACCGGGGTTTACCTGTTGGATTTCTTTTGCTCCGGTATTCAGCTTAATTTACTGTTGAGTCCTTATCCTTGCTTTATCTCCTTGTTATATCTTGATTTATATGTTTTAGGAGATGATGCATTGATAAGTTAGGGGTCTTTCATGCAAACCAAATATCTATGTGTCTTGATCCACATCTGAATTAAGGGTGAGGTTGGCGCCGTTAAACCGGTTTAAGCCCTCCAGTAAAATATTTTACTGACCGTTCCAAGGCGGTACTTCTTTTGTGGATCTTTTATGTTTTTGTTCTGTCTTGTGTTTGCTATGTTTTGTGCGCGTCTGTTTATATGTGCTTTTTGGTCACCTGCTGGGAAAGGGCTGACCTCTTGGCTCTCGTTTGTGGTGTCTTCTGTGAGTTTGTCACTTTCCCATTGGTATCCTGGGTCAGGTGTGGTACTTGATTGTATCGATTCCTGATCTTTGCACCATTACTTACTTTGATTTTATCCTTACTAAACTTGATTAAAGCAATATATGGTTTTTAGCAGCAAACATTTGTTTTTTGCACATGTACATCTCATGACCTGACCTATTTAGATTTTTTATATGTATTTTATGTTTTTGTTGCTTGTGTATGTATGTCTAATCATAATTAATAATTGTGCGGAGGGTTTCCTCCTTTAAAATGCTTGCCCTTATTGTGATTTTAATTGGCATAAACAATGTGATTTGATTTGATAATACTCCTGTATTGCTGTACCCTGATAAGTCTATAAGATCTGATTTGTACTTTTGCATTATTAGTATGTTGAGCTAAACTAAAATTGTTAATATGCATTTTCATTGATGTATTTTAGAATGCCAGAATTTGGTACGTATATCATATACCAGCAGTGAATGGTGCCTTTGACACCTGCACAAACACAATATGGATACATTGTCGGATCCAGAGGGGGGACATGGGGTCAGGACCCCCCACTGAAAAATCACACAAATAAGGGGTTTACTAGCAATACTTGTCCAGAACCTCTGGAAATCCAAGTCAGCATTCAATGTTATGCCATCATCGGCCCGCCAGCGAAACGTCGTTTCGCTGGCAGGCCGATAATAGCCAGCTTATAGTGGTATTTGGATCTTTCCTGTCCTCGTCAAATTAAAAAAAAACACACAAAAAAACGTTGTCATAATTGGACTCCTCTGACAAAACTTTTTTGAATCCGCAGATGCATATATCATATCGTGCGTTCGCCACTTGCACACACAAATTATGGATATTGATAATGGCTCAGTCTGCATGTAGACCTTTAGCCCAACTAGATATAGAGAATACTAGGTGAGTGTCTTTTGATATCAAGTTTACCAGGCAAGGCTTCGAGAACGCTTGTTGACATCGCAAGGCTTGCCGAGCGTTTCAACATACGTTCACGAAGCTGAGCCTGGTAAGCTTTGTTATCAAAAGACGCGAACCTAATATTCTATTTATCAGTTTACAAGCTGATGCACTGTTCAAACTAGCGATAATGAAATATTTATACATTTTATGTCGATTGAATGTCATAGACGACGTCATTCAAAAAGTGCAACGGATAAAGGCACATGCCGTAAGATAGGCAACGTTTATCAGGTCAACGTGCAATAGTGTAGTTAATATGAGAGGTTACTGATAAAGCAGTATATAATGCAATAAGTACTAAGATCTTACGAAATGGCTTATTGGATTTAATGAATCATATCATATTACAACACCCTACCAACTTGCAGGATTCAAGCTGCCAAGAGTCCAATGCATATCAACATGACACTACCTAAAGAAAAGTTCTATTGACCTACTAGCATTTGAGTTAATTGATCATGAGCTGTTGCTGCATAACTCAGTTGATATCATGAATGGCTTCAAATAATTAGTTAAGTGGTTTCTACTTTAAAATTAAAACATAGTGGAAAACCAGAAGTACCATACTCCATCGCCATTATCAACAGGGAACCCAATGACCCTTTCATTTCACTTGTGAGCAACAGGATAAATACATTTTATTTTCACATCAGAACGTATGTGATATACTGAATTCTCTTCTTGACAGTAATTATCAAAGAGCTACGTGCATTAAGGGGTTATTTTGGCCCCACTACGAGGCCAAAATATAAAAAGTTGTTTTTAACCAATTTCTTCTTATTGGTTTATTAGAACAATTGCAGAAGTGTAAACTGTGGTATTGATTTGACGTTTACTGTTGCTATGGTAAGAAAAATGGCTGCCAAAATAGGGGAATATAGGAAAATTACCATTTTAGAAAACAATTGAACCGTTTGACCGAAATTTAACATAGAGCACAAGCAAACACTAATCATACATTTAAACAGATTCTTAGATTTATTGCAGGTATTTAGCTGTGCTATTATCTAATGACATTAAATTAAGAAACCGACAAAATAAAACTACGCCAATATACCAGTCTTTTGAAATCGCCGTATTTTGATGCAGCGAATATTAAGTGGTTTACAGTAATTATTATTTAAACTGTACAGATTTCTTTAGGAATTACGACGGGTACTTACAGGTATTGATCTCCTCTTGATGCGAAAATCGTGCACGTGTGTGTGTGTGTGTGTGTGTGTGTGTGTGTGAGAGAGAGAGAGAGAGAGAGAGACACAGAGAGAGACAGAGAGAGAGAGACAGAGAGAGAGAGGCGGGGGAATGCTGTTATTCCCTGAGATTTGCTATCTGGGAAAATTGAAGCTTTCAATTATACACCCCGCTATCTAGACGAGATGCGCAGACTTGTCTGGGCGTTTGCTGCTCACTAGTGCGATAAATACCAGAACTCATGAACTGGTTCATTTAAAGACCATGCGTAGTAAATGAATGATATGTCGAATATGCAATGGGAGTCCATAACAAAATTTCTCTTAATATCATTGCTAGTGGGACTCGATCTCCGCCTATAACGCATCACGTATGTGCCTGTTATAAAAGGACAGTAAACAATACCAGGCGTATTGATATTCAGTGACAATCAGCGCAGCATCTGAAGTTTCACCATTGGAAGTATAGTGGCTTCTTAGTGAACATGGTTAATTTTACAGAGTGTAATATATCTCACTCAGCGAACCTCACCAGTCATAGTCTGTACATAAATGAATGCCTTGGAGTACGAACTTGTATGCTTGTTGAGGAGTGTTCTAACCGCATCAGGGAATATATTTTCCCTGACTTTTCTGAATGGATTATTATAGCTATATACAGTATTTTATTTACTTTTGGCCTTGTTGGAAATGGTCTTGTGTGCTTTGTTGTTATTCGAATAACTCACATGAGAACTATTATAAATATATTTATCGTGAACTTGGCTGTAGCTGATTTCTTAGTTCTTTTAATATGTTTGCCACCTTCATTGCTGGCCGACACGACAGAGTCCTGGTATTTAGGCGATGTCATGTGTAAAATAGTTCCGTTTCTTCAGGTAAGAGAATATGTAATGTATCTATAATAGTTTATTTGGTCCACGTGTGCTGTAATTTACTCACATTTATATTGAATAAGGTATCGCGATTATTAAAAAAAAAACAGTAATAAAATACGGGAAAATATTAATTGAATATAATGTACATATTGATTTTGATCAACAGTTATTTTTCACAAGACTTTAGTGAATATATAAACTGGTCAAAATAAATCAAGCCCCACCAAGAATTTTCCAATAGACTTAGTGTTTATACATTTATGTTTAATTTACCATAACATTTTACTGAAAGAAGATTTTTCCATAACAGTTTCAGTAGCAGCAGCAACAATGTGTTCTCTAAACATACGCCAGGTTTCAGATTTATTGATAAGTTTTTTCATAGAGCTCCATACATTCATGTAAATGTCCTGTTTCGTTCCCTATCATTCCCATAGAAAAATTGGCCAAAAATTGGATACTCTTGGAAAATTTAACAAATACCAAAAGAAAATCGGTATTTTCAATTCAAACTTTGTGTAATTTCACCTAATACATTGTTTTCTAACTTGGATGAATTTAGAGTTTTCAACTACCATCGATATTTTTTTTAAATAAACAACTAAACTTTGAGACTTTAACATTATGGCTATGGGAAAAAGTATTATGGGGCTTAACTAATTTTGACGAGTTTATATATACAATGTATTTCACTAGTTAACATATACACAATATGAATAAAATTATTCTCATCGGTTTTAATTGGACATTCTCCGCTTTTTTCATTGACTTCCCTGTGACCAGTTCAGATTTTCGAATAGCCAAATTTTTCCTTATCAGTTCATATTCTTACTTGGGTTGTAAGGAACATTTTGGTAATACATATACAATTGTCAGGATATGTTCCTTTCGTTTTAGTTTGCAAGACAGATACATTAGGGTATCATAATATGACGTCATGTGCGATCATGTATGACGTCATAGTACAAAACATGCCATGATTCAAAAGTGATAATAAAAAAAGAAAATGAATATGACGTTTATTTAAAGATGGCATTACACCTGTGAACTTCTATTTACATATACCAGTGGATATGGTCTGATCAGACAAACGCAAAGACCGCGATGCTAGCTTTATTAACTTTAGTTATCGAAAAATTCAGTAAAACGTTCTTAGTGTATAATTTATATATACGTATTGTATACTTTAAAAGGATATAAATCATTAAGCCACACCCAGGGAGCGGAAGTGACCAGACAATTGCGAGTGAACGGCAGAGTACGGCACTTGCAACGATGTACATTGGAGGATCAGTCACTTGCTCTCAAAAGAAAACACAGGGTGCATAAATATGTCAACACAGTAGCCATTCGTGTGTCTGTCATGAATTTATTCGTACTCACCTAAGTACCTAGATAATTATCCTGTAAATAGATAATATTAAAACTGATATTTGTCATCGTTCTCTTAAAAATAATGACACTGATCAATCCATTGATGCTTCGTTTCAATGTGATCACTTTGTAAAGTTAGAATGAAATATAGCATATCAATAAAAATTGTACGTTCTTCTTAGTTTTCTACTTTCTACAATTACATATCATGTTTATTCTTGAAAAAAGTTGCTGAAAGAGTGTTAACTGGAATAATATGTAACGACTTGTCATGACACCTTTTTACATCATGTGAACGGGCACTTGACAGTAAACTGAATGAGTGCTTGTGATCTAGGTTGTCTGGAAGCCTTTTTCATGTTTTTTATTATAAAATGAGGTATTTAGTAGTGAGCAAGAAAAAAATCCATTATTTGTGTGAGGATGGGATAGAAAAATCTGTCCCTCGCGATCTTCGACAAACGTAAATCATATAATGTACATTGTATATGATTTATTATGAAAGGAACACATTCTTTGAATGTATGATAAACATAACTTAATCATGCACGACGGATGTTCTAAAAGCTCTAATTCTGGTGTGATACATGCAACATGCCTGAACAATGAGTGTGCCAAATAAATATAATGTACTTTGTCTATGCACAGCCCTGACAGTTTTATGTAACTTGAAGGAGCGACCAGAAATATACCCCAAAGCAGCCATACCCTCAATGCACTGAACTATCAAACAGATTGTGCATATTAGAGACCTCACAATCTGGACAATAAAAGTCTCAGCAAATCTGTTTCGTGGCTGCCCAATGGTCACCCGCAAGCCAATATGTCATGTACACAGGGTAAACTTTCTATATGATCTAGGTTTCCTAGGCCCTAGCATTAATGGCTATATGCAACTAAATTCTGGACGACTTGAAGTTTTGAACGGCCAATACTGTCGTAACAACAGCTGTATTAAAAGTAAAAGTACTAGATTTACTGATTTAAGTCTGAAGCAGGCATCTCGTTTGTAATGTCTAATTGTGTGTTTCTCACTTTCCCATGTGATATCCTGGGACGGGTGTGTTACTAGGCTAGGCCCTAGAATGTATGGTTATATGCAACTGTCAGCAATAAGCCCATTCTGGACGACTTGAAGTTTTGACTGGCCAATACTGTCGTAACAACACCAGTATTAAAGGTAAAAGTACTACATGTAGATTTACTGACTTAAGTCTGAAGCAGGTATCTCGTTTGTGATATCTAATTGTGTGTTTCTCACTTTCTAATTTATATATCTTGGGTCAGGTGTGGTACTAGGCCCTAGAATGTATGGTTATATGCAACCGTCAGCAATAAGCACATTCTGGACGACTTGAAGTTTTGACCAGCCAATACTGTCGTAACAACACCAGTATTAAAGGTAAAAGTACTAGATAAACTGACTTAATTCTGAAGCAGGTATCTCGTTTGTGATGTCTAATTGTGTGTTTCTCACTTTCCCATGTGGTATTCTGGGTCAGGTGTGGTACTTGATTGTATCGATTCCAGGTCTTTGCCCTCTTTCTTACTATGATTAGTCGGTATCTTCGGAGGCTGACAGTAACCCACATAAGTAAATTAAAACGAAAGCACTAATCAGGTCAATATTCGGAGATACACATATTTACATGTGTACATCTAAAATAAAACCTGATCAATTTTCCAAAGGCGCGCTATATTGTAAAATGATGCAATATGAGATTAAACTGGGTACGAAGCATCCGTCTGAAACCAACAAAAATTAAAAAATTCTCATTTAAAATCAATCACTTTTTACAATATTCCAATTAAGATAAATATCTTGTGATCAAAATAATATTCGTTTTAAATATTTTGCCCATATTAGGTTCAGCATAGTTTAAGTCCAACTTGATAGATTCTCGGAAATGAAAATTCTACAATGTTTCAAAACGACGTAGTTTTCAATTTCAATGACGTCATAAGAATTACTGTGCATTGTGCTTTAAATATTGAATGGGCAAGATAGTTATTTTTAATGATGCATAGTATGCATCTCATAAATGTTTCTGGACAAAGTTACAAGGTAAAGATCAGAACTTTCGGAAAACCCCTCGAACTGTTTATTACTGGTTCTGATGATATTCCCTTTTGCAAAAGAGTATTGCAAATTAGTTGACTATGTTTTGATATATATTCACCGCTTGATGACCTGCGAAGAAAGTATCCACCAAAAATTGGGAACTAAGTATTTTCACATTGGCACACCAGTTGTCATTGATGTTGGTATTCGGTGAGCAAGTTAACTTCATATCAACATCGGAATGAAATAATGAAAGAAAATATTTCGACTCGAGGGCTTTATACATAACATCTCATACTGACTACAACGCAGCGTTCCACATGTTTGTTTATAGCATTGCATATTTGGGCTCCATGTAAGTACACATATTCAAGATATGTTTCTATCTTGAATTCAGGTATTTCAATATCATTTTTACTTATAGTATGCAGTAACGGAAATAACATCTATCGAGCAATTCAAGTAAATTCCCAAACCAGATTCTTTGAGTAAAATACCAGTGTAGAGTACACATTAAGAAAACAAAAATCGACAATACAGACAAAACGTGTCAATATTTCAATATGAATATTACAGCCACACATTTTATTCAATGCGGCCATGAAAATGCATTGTTTGTTCAAATAAAGCTTAAGGTACCTTTTTATTCCGCACTTTAATGTCTTAATGTGAATGATTTCTACGCCATTATTAAACACTCAGCCAGCCTTTGCCAAAGACCCTTTAATCATAATTCAGATTACATTTCCATCTGTGGGTCTCTTATCAGATCGTGTAGCTAGTGCGTTAATTTCACTGATACTTTAATAGAAAACAGAAATCAGCAAAAGCGCTAGGTAGTAAAAATGAAGCTCGACATACAAGTAGTATTGGCAATACAGATAAATTAAGTTAATGAACCCGATGGAATCCTCAAGCTGATAGCTGGTTGTCTGCTCATGTCAACAACAGTTTGACACGTCGAATTGTATTCAGAGGCTGCAGGCTTGATTTTTGCTGATGTTGTTTTCTTTTGTATTACATGTGCATATGGAAGGGCTAACTACTTGGCTCTCTTGTGTGACTGTGATGTTTTGTCATTTTTCCGTGTGGTGCCCTGGGTCAGGTGTGGTAGTTGATTATATCGATTCCTGATCTGTGTCTCCTTACTTACTTTGTATGCTGGAATGCCATAAACTGGTATTTCAACAAAAAGTGAAGACCCAGATGAAATGCAACAAAATGCGGCATTTCATCAAGGTCTATACTTTTTGTTGTTATCAAAACAATCTTCAGGGACAGAACTACAACATACTTGGGAATTTCAATGTCACAACCCTTAAAATATATAGTATACGATAGTATAATCATCCTTATTGCATGTATACTAAAACCAACTGCTTATCGGTCACATTATATTTTTACGCTAGTATAGAATTGAAACATAGGGTATACAATATTCAAGTTTTTTTAAGTGAAGCAATACTTTGCCGAGACTCTGCAAGTTATTTCATTTAAAAATGACGCGTACTTTTAGCACGGACGAAGTTAGAGAAAAGGTACCCTCATTTACAAAAGTCACACTTTTTCTACGATATAAACCATAACACAAATTAACGTTTTTGTTTGCTTGAAGATGTTACTGGCTAGCGTGATATAAGAAGAGTAACCTAAAAAATTTAATTCCATCAGACCCGTCGTTCTTGCTACTCATCAACATAAGACAAACTCTTTTAGCAGGTTAATCATTAAAATTCAGCTTCAAGCTTGCAATTTACATAGGGACTTTGCACTGCTCTGTATGTTTTATTATCAGCGATCAGCATTGAAATTTTCAACGATTATTCATTATCACCAGACGTCGCCGTCCTTTTTTGAAAAATGAAAAAAAATATATATATAATGCTACCAAAAGGGTTTTTAAACTCTCACATAGAAACCGGAAGTGTACAGTAGTCGTAAAACATAATCGCCAAAAATGGACTAATCAAGTTCTACTGTGTTTGGCCTACAGTGTTCAAATAAAATTAAGTGCATTTAACAGTTTTACCAGGAAATACCGGTGAATTTAAAAAATCTCGAAAATTTTTGAAAAATGCAACATTTTTAAAATGCGTAAAAACACAATAAGAAAAATTTCAAATGTTTGGTGTTTTTCAAGTCGGACAGACCAGCTTGTAACCACCTAAACGTCAATTTTATTCAAGAAAACTTATCTAAAAACAATTGTTTTCTTAAAAAAAAGTCGATTGTTTGCATTTTTAACCCAAAAGACTTTGAAGTAAAAGAAAACTGTTCAGAAATACTGCTAAACGATTGCCCATTAAAATGCACTTATATAGGCAAAAATCATTTCAATTTTATTAGCATTTGGTCAGCAATAATGAGTTTGAAAAGTGACCGATTAGAACTTGGTTATAGTACATATGCTCGAGGAAATCCATCAAAATACAAAGTGAAAGTGGGATCGCTGAAAATTGATAGTGAATACTCTGGTTCTGAAGCTTAATAATAGCGAGAGTTGTACATCTTCAAACGAAGTGTTATTATATCCGTCCCTTAATGACTTAGTATTATTCATGTAAGCACACACTTTTGCGTAATGATGACTTACGATGACTCTGGCTTTTTCTATAATGGATTCGTGTTCTTGCTCATCATTGAATTCTACACTTTTATTCTAAACAAACTCCGTGAAATTTTTGAATACTATGTGTTGTTGTTTTTGTTGGTTTGATGTTATACATCCCAGTTAACAGCTATGGTCATGTCAGGACGGTCAGTTCACACTAACCACACTTTTTCCAGGGTAAGCTTGACTAAGTTTAACCCAGTACTCCGTGCATATAATTTCGCTTGCAACTGACAACAAAGTAAGAAAGGTGGCAAAGCTAAGGAAACGATACTATCAAGTACCACACCTAACCCAGGATACCACATGGGAAAGTGACAAAAACGCAAACATCACAAACGAGAGACAAGAGGTCAGCCCTTTCCCAGTAGGTGACTACAAAGCAAAATGGACAGACGTGAAAGAATGATAAACACAAGACATAAATAACACAAATGATCCACAAAAGAAGTAGACTGCCCTTAGAGTGGTCGGTAAAAATATTTTACTAGAGGGCATAAACTGGTTTCATGGCACCAACCTCACCCTTAGTTCAGATGTAGATCAAGACACATAGATGTTTTGGTTTGCATGAAAGACCTCTTACTTATCCATGCATCATCTCCTAGAACATATATGAAAAGAGATAAAGCAAAGATAATGACTCAACAGTGTATAAAACTGAATAACGGAGCAATAGAAATCCAACAGGTACATGTAAACCCCAGTGGGCCTGACAACAGGCAAAGGCTCCCACCATCTCATTAATAGATAATCATTTAAGGCGGAACCGTCATAGATTCTGAAGTCAGACCTACCGGCGTGCAATTTAAGAGAAAAGCAAAATAGCCAACCGTGATTGGGTTGACCACCAAGCATGCAGTCTGCTGCAATACATTAATGTTATAATAAAGTTTACAGATGTTTTGATCATGGTCTGAAGATGCGCATATCTTTGGATATAATCATCATAGTTTTGGTCACTTTTTAACAATTTGAACATTCTTCTTTTATCATGTTCCAGGCGTTATTCCATTCAAATGGAATAGATAGTGGGTACCTTGTGTGCGCCACTCCTCCTACTATTTATACTGATGCTTTTGAAACGTAACAGATGGTATTGTCATGATCGGAAGATGTGCATTTGGTTTTAGATAATCCTTGTCTGTGATTTAAAGAATCAAATCAAGCAAACCAAAAAGACTAGGAACTTAGTGAGTAAGGATGCAAAGATCAGGAATCGATACAATCAAGTACCACACCTGACCCAGGATACCAATGGGAAAGTGACAAACTAACAGTAAGACTCCACAAACGAGAGCCAAGAGGTCAGCCCTTTCCCAGTAGATGGCCACAAGGCACATTTAAACAGACGCGCACAAAAGCACAGCAAACACAAGACAGAAAAAAACATAAAAAATCCACAAAAGAAGTACCGCCTTGGATCGGTTAGTAAAATATTTTACTTGAGGGCTTAAACCGGTTTCACAGCGCCAACTCACCATTAATTATTAATTAAGGTCAAATTAACTTACTTGTTTCATGAAGGCTCATATTTTACAAAGACAAATATTAAGTGGCGAGGGACATAAATTCGCTTTTGCTTTTTTGCAGATTGAATGGGAGCCCGGTAATTTGACGGCACTACCCTTCACAGTCTAGTCTAATAAGTTAGTGTTAGAAAAAATAATGTGAACTCTCACAATGTAATGACACAAATTTACAAGTCAAACGACAATATGTAATATGTCTGGTCTACAGTAGACATTTAGGCTATAAGTACGAGACAGCGCATGAAAGTTTGGAATTTATTAAGCAGACAAGTAGCGACGATTGGCGTAGCTACCATTACGCAGTATACACACGTGCGTAATAAAAATAGTAACAGTCAACGGAGTTCACCTTATGTGGTAAAAGTGATTTCCATACCTTAAGGAACTGCTCTTAAAGGTAATAATTTGCTCTCTCTGGCTGCAAATTCTTTCCTTTAATAGAAGTCCCTATTTTGAAAAAGGGCGTAAATGTAGAAAATGGTGGCTTGATACAGTAGTCTCCCATAGTTCGTATAAAACTGATATTATGTTGTTGTTTTTTTCTTTTCCTGGAATGCGCGTACATTTTACTTAAATTTATACCGCAAATTCAATTTGAGTTTCTGTTTGGCAAACGTTCATATGCACTGCTCCAATATGACAAATCTGCTGTTGACATTTCCCATGAGCTACCAGACTGCAATCATCCAAACGGAATAACAAATACTCTAAATTAGTGTACATCTGTGTGAAGTAACGTTGCCAGAAACCAATTATTCGAGAAATTCTTGGTAATCCTGAGATTTTTTATTATATGTGGTATTTTGTGGCAACAATGATCAACACTTTACAACAGCTGTGTATTGAAAAGGGTAAACGGTCTCTGTATAACGGAGGTGCAGCGTTTTTAATGCGAATTGTTAAATTGTTTTCTTATCCTGCTAAACCTATCGGTGTGCAGGAATGTTAGAAGTGGTCAAATGCACAGTCTAGACACAATGTTTGGCCATTGTAAACACCTGACACCATACAATATTGATGACTTAAGATTGTACATTTAGTGCAGTGATTCAGCACATATATTATTTCTAACATTATAGCAATATGCTTTAACCCTTTGTATTCGGGAAACCCTTAAACGAGTACATTTGCAAACATTGATGATGCTTAATTTCATCACGCTCTACACTGTTGAAGATCTTCAGACAGATTAATACAATATGTTTGAAAATTATAACCTGACACCTCTTAATTGTACAATTGACTATCCAAAGTTTATTGTATCACACCAGAAGGAATACGCCATTAGTATACAATGGGTTATACCATTAAAATAATTACAGTCTCCACATCACTAACTAGGTCACATATGGCAACATGCTTGCGAACAATATATATTTGACTAAATCTAAACTCGAAACAGATAACTACAATATTAAACAACCTAACTTCGATGATATCCCCATGTAATATTTTAGTGTAATGTTTAAGATAGTTTGTTGAATGAAAAAAAGACAAGGTCAAGTCAACACTCAAATCATTTTGATGAACACCATATCTCAAAAAATGAACACGTTCATGTAATGACCCATAGTATATTTGACTTTAAATCCATGCCATATCCTTCATTATAATCAATCGTTATGGCAAATATAAACACATTGTATAAAATATTGTAATGGGTTGTAATATTCCATCAAAACGATTTAAGTGTTGTCCTTGACCTTTGCCTCCAAATTTATATTTGTAATCTAAAACCGCCATTGGCATTGACACATCATGACAAGCCATGTACTAAATATGAACACTCTCAGTCCAACAAAAAGGGGAGTCTCGTCGCTAGTGCGATGCAAACCGTTTAACACAATAACAACTTAGATTGTAGCAAAACAAACGGTAAAAATGCAGTTTATACATAAAATCATTATTTTCGGCTGAATAAACTTTTCTGATGATCAGAATAATCGATTTTAATAGAGCTGAACCCACATGCTACAGAACTAATTTTCAAAAGGCCAGTTCCGGCAAACAGAATGGAGCTTTTTGATACATAGTACTACGCATAATGCTCCTTATAGATTGTATACATGCGAGGCATGATTCGATTCAGAAATTGTGACGGACTTTCCGGAATGGATACAACGTCTTGCTCAAGGACGCAAAATCTTCCGATGGGTCTCGAACTGGCGATCATTCGTTTCCAAGTCTTACACTCTACCAACTGAGCCACTGCACTTATCCTAAATCTTTTTCAGAATCGCAAATAAAGGTGTATAACTGTATGGAATGTACAGAATTTAGAAACCAGTTTTATGTTGCATATTTCATCCGGTTGTAAGCAATGTCTAATTGATTACATTTTGCTGCCCGTTTAAAGAGTATTGTTTGAGTGCATTTACGATACCCAAGGATTGGGTGTCTAATGTAATTTGTGATGCAGTTACGTACGTTTTAAGTTACCTCCAGTCCACTCAGTGAGAGAGACCTGTTATTTCAATTATAACTCTTAAGGTTGTATTTGCTTTTTATGGTTTCAATCCATTTGCTACACTATTCGATTTAGTAATTAAAATTGTTTTAATTATAAAAGCAACATTGCTGCATTTGTCTGAGCACGTGTCCTATATTCGCAAGCAGTCGATAATACAGCAATTCAATAAGTATAATTCCAATTTCAACGTATGTCGCCAAAGAATCATTACCTATGAATTACATTCAATTTGATATTACTATTACACATCACTCAGTGCACGGATCCATATGGTATTTACAAAACAGTACATACATGTACTCATGGTTCAGCGATATACTAGCCCCACGTTTAGAGTGGAATGACGTAGTGTGCACGTTGTGCTGCTATATTCAGTTGATTTGACACAAGCAGGTATCTATTTCATATTTCGAACGGTACATCTGTTTCGTAACTACTTTCTTACCGAGTGTGAATTACACTTTACATTCGGTACGAGTTTAGTGCTTCACACTCGGTAAGAGATTTGTTTCGAAACAGGTATGCCATTAGAAATATGAAAGAAATACCTGTTTTGTCCAATCGCCGGAATAAAGCAGCAAAACGTGACCAAATATATGTACGTCACTGTTCTCTAATCGTGTGACCTCTATACTTGATAATCTCTGCAAACAAACACTAGCGAACTTATCGTGTTTTTCGGTCAGGAAGGCAGTTATAGTCCGTGCTCGATAAGAGTAGGGTAGCGAAACAGATTTACAGTTAGAAGTATAAAGAATACCCTATATGTGTCCAATCAGGTGAATAATGTACCATAACGTGACCAACTACGGACTCTTCTCTTATCGAGCACGGACTCTAGCCTCAGCTTACAGTCACGTGTATAATGAACCTATCATGTGTGTGCTAATTAATATTGCCATGCATTACTTATTTTTTTAAGAAACATTGAATCTCCTCATTACAATTCATCTGTTAATTGACAGGAGTGGGTGGTCGGTATTCAATACCACGTTCCTGGTTCCCTGGGAGAATATTAAAAACACAGGTTTTGCTCTCGGTTTTGATTTTAACATCTTTGTCAGAGACTGATGAAAGATTAATTCATTGAAAAATGATTGACTCTTCTATGTAATAGAAATTATATTACGAGACCCGCTTCACATTTATTTTAACAGATTTAAATTTCATTTTTTGCGGTTGCATATAAATAAAACAAACAATTGTTGCATTTTCATGCATAACGAACGTGTCCCTGGAATTGCCAAATAGTAAAGATGACAATTTAAAGCACAGCAACAACAAGGTGGCCCTAAATACATCCCCACCCCCTTTTAACTGATTTTAAGAACTAAAACGGGTGTATCATCTAAAAAAAACTCGTATTAAGTGTGAAATTGTCTTGTTTATCCGCACTTCTTGAAAACAACAAGAATATACTCTAATCGGCCATGTCGGTCGGTCCATCCTTCTGTCTATCCATGCATTAGTCGGTGTTGCCCATATTTTTAACTTCTTCTTCATTTTTGAATGAGGAAGTCCATTTCTGTCACATATATTGCGCCTGAAATGTAGAAAAAAATAGGCTATTCAGATTGAAAACAAAGGTCAATGTCACATTATACTAACAGCTGTCTTACGGTACGTAAAGCAAAATCCCGTTCGATATGTTTTATATATTTTATTTAAAACAAAAACAGACACAAAGTTTGGCAAACAATTCTTTAAAATGACATTGATATCACGCGACAGCCTGCGTGTCTGGTTGTAAACCAAATAATGGTTCCTCTTATCTGCTTATATAAATACAACACGAGACGTTGTGCGTCAAATTTGATCTGAAGAAATGGGACCATACGCACAACAGAGAATAACGTGATTTTAAGTTCGGGAAAATCTAGAAATATACCAAAGATAAGGCTAACACTTTCTCTGATACGTACTTTAATAAATACCGGTCAGATTTGCATAAGGTTAAAAGAATTTCTGAAATAAATGCCTGGTTTACAAGTTATTCACGAGCAAAGGGTATAAAATTGGCTGCTCTTACATATTTTTTTCAGTCCCGAAAGTTCCAGAAAATCATAGGAGATGTGCATTTTTACTCCAAATTTTATGCAAATTTGACCAGAATAATAAGGATCTTACTCTTATCGTAGTGTTTTTTTCTGGATTTTACATTAATGTGTTTTATTATGCATGAATTATATTAGGCCGTATTATATCATATTAGGTCGTATTTCCAAAGTAGTTTGCTTGTCTATGAATTCATTTACGAGTCAATGTCAAAATTCGTCAAATTTTGAAAGAAGTAAAAGGAAAAATACGAATTACATAAATGATACTCTTTTTTTCATGAAAGTAACAAGTTGTTTCTGAAAATACTATGAAAAGGGAAAAGAAACCTTAACAGCCAATCAGATCCGTATAATTAAGTTTCAAAGATCACATGGCCAGATAAAATGTCAATACCGTAACAATCTTTGATTCCTGTTTTTTCTTCAAATCTCGTCATGGATATTTATTTTGTTGCATTGGATAAGTTCAATAAATCATGTGTTTAATTGTGTCAAAGGTAAAATTTGAACAAAATGATTATTTATGACAATGAGCAAACGTAAAATACATTTTTTTTATCTTTTTAAGTAATTTTGCATACTATTTTCTCAGTATTTTGTTTAAAACCACATTTTTAGAAAATTACAATGCTTTGGTATGATTGTAATCAATCAAAGGAATTGATCAGGTACTTAAAATTTACATGTTGTCTCTGTCTGATATACTTTTTTCCCAAAAATATCACTGTTACGGTACTTGACAAAAATGTTACGGTATTGACCTTTAAAGAATATATGCTAGCGTAATCCTTCTGTTTAAGATTTGGTGTAGTGCACTGTTGACCAGATTGCAATGTTAATACTCTTGACACATGTGCACAGAAAGAATTTTGGAATATATGGTAGATTGTATTTATTTCAAAATATTGTTACGGGTTTGACAAAACCGTTACGGTATTGACAAACCCTGCCTGAAAACAAAACAATATGTCAATACCGTAACAAACTGTTCACTCAAATTCATCATTCAATTTGTGTTTTATGCTTCTGTTTAAATTTGATAAAGCATTCTTATCATAAATTCACTAATAAACTTGACTAAAAACTAATATCTTTGCATTCAAAACTGTACTTTTTTGACAGCATATGTCAAAACCGTAACAAGATGTGTCAATACCGCAACATTTTCATCGTTACGGTATTGACTGTTACGGTATTGATATATTCTACATATTTTTTACCTAAAATAATGATTACCACCTAAAACATTGCAACAAGAGTGATTTTTTGTTGAGAAATTTTATTTGGTCAAGGTGTTAAAACCAGAAATTTGTTATCAAATTCCATTGTCCATTTTTGTGTTACGGTCATTTGACACAAAAAAAATATACTATAACAATTTCACTCACCGAAACAGTATTTTCTTTTGCCAGTTCTGTAGATGCTTTACAGAACACATGTATTCTTAGTTAACAGGAAGTGTCAAATTAGCATGACAGAAAACCAGATTCAGCACCATTAGGGATCCAGTATTATTTTTGCAATTTATCAAGTGTTACGGTATTGACATAAACGCTTGGGACAGAGGTTTTTTGGCAAAAAAATGCAAAAAACGTAATGAAAAATCACATATTGAAACCTCCTACATTTACTTTGATAATGCTTTTATCAATACAGCAAGTTAAAATTCCTGAGAAAATAACAGTATTTTTAATAATTCTTGTCGAAAGTTCAATTTTTTCCGCTGGACGGGCAAAAATGCCAAAAAATGGGGTTTTAATCCAATAAAAAATATATGTACACACCAATATTTTTCAGTTTTATCAGCTAGCCTTATTAAGTATGATTAGTAGTATTGTGTGAAGAAGAAAAATTCATGATCACATCAGCGGTTTTCATAAGATATGAAACGGACAAGAATTTTGACGAATTTTGACAATGACTCTTACACGTTCCAGAATTTGGCTTAACAGTGACTTCAATATGAGTTTTGTGCACATTGACGTTATTGACTACAAGCATTATAGTCAGGGGCGATCGGGACTCCCGTGCTAATTCGATGCCGATTTATGGTGACCTATACCAAATCAAACTTTAGGGGATAACTAATGAAAATTACCTGGTCACCCATCTGTGTTTCACGTCTGGACGTCATTATGACGTCATCAAAATAACGTATATTGTATCAGTGCGATTTAAACGGTACGTCCATTGTAGTCTATGGCGATCAGGACTTTCTTGCATTTTGTTTCCCAATTTCAGTCGAAATGCACCAAATTTAAAGCTGCATAGTCTGTAACTTTTAATCTTTTAATTTTTGAAATAATGTTTCTATTTTTCAAGAACACAGTAAAAAAACTAAAATTCAGGTATACATTTTACCAATTTCGTAAAACTTTACAAATTATCAGTATCAAAACAAAGCGTTTATGTTAAAACTTACCTGTCTATAATTATTGGAGGGACGCAAATAATTACCAATAAGAGAAAAACACACCTGTCTTTATAAGATAATTCACTTTTCCGTGCAGTTTTCAGCTATAGTGAACAGATTTATTGTGAAAACTTAACTTAATTCTGCTTTTACAAATGATTTAAAAAGATTTTTTTTTTGAGAAATGTTCAAAGTTACAGAGTATGCAGCTTTAATCTTAGGAGGTTAATAATTAAAATTAACATGTCGCCCATAGTGTTTTCGCATCAGAACAAAAAGATGACGTCATTGAAATGACACCTAATATGTAAATACCGCATATATATGCGTTTTGTCCATTTCCAACGCATGGAAATATTCCTTTAATAAACTTGCAGCCTTATCATGACTGAATACAAACTCTTTTAAATCGTAACATACAAAATATATTCAGATAGTGTGAAGTCAGTTCGAGGGTACGACGTAAATGCCGTCACAATTTACGAATAAAAAGACAGTGGAGTGAATGAAAAACACAGTGTTTTTGATAATGAACGGTGTAAATATAATATAGTACCACGACCTCTGACCAATGACCTTTAGGTCTTTCCATTTCAAACGATTGATGCAGAATACGTAAAATGAGCCAGTCCGGCCAGAACATATGTGTATGTCAAAGCTTTTATAGTAAATGTAAATACATGCCAAAAACCCTTTTTTTCTAGTACAACATATCAATATTTTAAATAGAGTCACGCTTCAAAGCTTTTGGCTTATCTGTAGCTGCTTATCATACACTCAAAGAAAAGATAGTAGTAATAATGATTTGCATACACTATCAACCAAACTCATTATAGTCCGATTTTGACCCCTGAAGGATCAAACGTTAGTGGAGTCTACTTAGTAGTAAGTTCATGATATGGAAATAAGGATAAACCCTCTACAAGTTATCCATTGTACTTCGATAGCACGGCCAATAGAAAACTGTTACAATCTGATTTATTTTTCGCATACTTATAGGTAGAAAAATCGGACAATAAGGCATTCTTGTTGATACGGCTAAAGAAATATCTGTTTCCACATGAAAATAGTTATTCAAAAGTTATAAGCATATTGACCACTGGCAATATTTTACATGAGTCCTCTTCTGCTCCACGGCAACACAAATCAGTGCAATATAAATGGTTTACTTTGTACTTACACCGAGATGTTTCGCATACAGACATGCTGTAACCACATTTTATCAGCTGCAGAGGGGTTTCGGGGGCAGGAGGCAACATGCGCGAATCCAGGAATTTTTGTCAATTTAATTTAGTCCTCAGCTTATTTTACAGTTTACAGAGGGGGTCCAATGGTTTTATTGCTGAGAAAACTTTACTTATACGTTACCAAGGATCCAAGTAGGGTCCATTATTTTCCAGGGGGGGGGGGTGTCAAATCTTTCTAGGAGGGGTCCAAATGCTAGTTTCTTTAGAAACCCATATACGTACTTGTTATTTTGCAGGGGGGTGTCCGAACCCCCTATCCCCCTCTGGATCCGCACATGGGCAATGTCATCATAACGGGACAATATTTATCACAGTCCTGCTTCTAACCACAATTGCCAGGCATTGATTTGTCAGGATTAATGACAGATGAGGTTTTCCAAATGATGCACTGGTACTGCGCACGTTTGACACCTTCGAGAAACACAGCTCTTAGAAGTGGTAGTTTTTGCAATTCAGCTTTTTTTTCTCGTAAAATATCAACTACGTCAACGCAGTAAGTCGAACAATATCGGTGACTGGCTAATACAAAGTAAAAAAGACGGCAAAGATCAGGAATCGATACAACCCAGTACCACACCTTACCCAGGATACCAATGGGAAAGTAACAAACTCACAGTTAGACATCACAGACGAGAGCTAAGAAGTCAGGACAATTTACAAATATATTACTCTAGTGCATCCGCCATAGTGCTTTTTAAGGGCACTGAGCCAAGGTGAAAGAATACTTCGTGGATAGAGTCTCCAGCATTGCTGAATGCCTGCCAATATGATGTCTTGCTCTTTCCTGACATTGAACTAGTTAATGTCAGCACCTGAAAGTGCATGGAATTCGATCAGAGCCCTGGTTGTGACATCACCAATGGCACATTGACATCTTTAATAAGTGTTCTTATCTCAGAAACTTGATGATATATGAGCAAGACTGTGTAAGAAAATGTTAAATATGAACACTCTGCAATTGTTTTACATGTGTTTTATTTAAGCGGCGAAAACAAAATTTGCTCCTCTGCAAAACTGGGGGTAGGGTTGTGCATTAGCTCATATAAGACAAAATATTTAAGATAGAAAAGCAAACTTTGGTTTTTGTATTCGTCGATTGAGTTTAGGTTTGTTGAACTATCTAAATCGATATTTATTTATATTCCATAGGGAACAATGTTAAACACATATGATAATTTTACTCTTAATTCAATGTTTCGGTCAAAGGCCTTTATCAAGAAAAAAATACACTTCAATGTCAACTACATAGTCTCTGTTCCACCATCTTGTAGTTGACATTGAAGTCCATGTTTTTCTTGATAATGGCCTTTGGCCGAATTATTGAATTAAGAGTAAAAGTATCATAATAATCTAAAACGGTTTGAAACCGACTCAGAGCAGTCGTTAAACTAAATGACGAGAGCAAAAAATTACCACTTTTAAATTATAATTAAGTTCATGTAACGCACATAATACAACATGTAGGCGTAAACAGCTGTCATATGTAGTAAAGCCCTCCAGTAATTTACAGACTATTAGAATGTTCAATGGTTAGCTAGTTTTAAGGTCTTTTTTCTGTAGCTCAAACTTTCAATTTTATTATTCTCAAATTGATAAAGTAACATATGTAACAACTGTTACAGGCTAACACCCATGCTTACAGTGTGCAAACATCTCATATTCGATGCACCTTGAATTGGTACATACGATAGAGTTTATCTTAAAGAGTTTGGGATGGAGCAGGTCATTACTCAGCTTGCAGTCAAAATCTTGTTTTATGATTATTCTGGTTTTTTATGAGATGAGGAGGGCAATTATTTTACTAGAGAAGCAGAAATAATAATCGATATTGTATATGACTTGGATAAGGATTGGTTTAGAATATTTACATGAGAAAGGGACATTTACTAAATTGTAATGTTTAAATGTGAAACGATTATTTTCTATGTTCCTCTAGGATGTATCTTTATTTTAGAATTATTCATATTAGGAAATATTGAAAACAAATATTCATAACATCTGTAACATAGGTACAGGGCCTTAATAATCATCAATACCTAAGATTTAGGCACCAGAGGCTGGAGACTTTAGCTAGGAAAACATGCGAAATATATTCATTTTATCCTGAAATATCATCTCTTGCATCAAGTCAATGTCCTTGCTCATTTATTATGTCATGTAACATATGTTACAACCTTTAACAAGTGCTTCAATCTTGTTTTTAAACCTGCAAATTCTATAATTCTTAATAATATGAGCAAGACAATCCCGAATATCCAAGATATCCAAGAGCAGCAAATGTTTTCGTATATTTTTACTTAAATGATGCCTAACAAATTCAGCTCCTTAAAATTGGGTATAGCCTTGGGTTTTTTTAATTGCACTTATAAGACACTCTATTTAAAGTATAAAAGCAAACTTTGGATTTTCTCTAACCAAAATGAGTTTGTAAGTACAAAATAATCAAAAACAATTTGGAAAATGCACATATCAGTTAAAAAGTAAATGATATTGGTCACAATTTTCATGTTTAAAGGGTAATCTAATTAAAGTAACGTACAAAACACCACAGGAAGCTGTTATTTTGCTCCAAAAGAATTTATATGTAGCTTAAGTAGTCAATATGCAGACCATATGAGTAATTTAAATAATTAGCCTTCTTTCTGTAGCTCAAACTTTTAACTTTTTTTCTAAATTTAATATGGTAACATACGTAACAAGCTGTCAGAGACTAACGCTCTGGCGAACATAGTGCAAACATCTATTGAAAGACGCAGCTTGGTATCCTCTTTTAGATAGAATAAGCTTGAGAAATTCCCCAGGGGTAGCAATAGCATTCTTAGCCATCAGTCTAAAGGTGGCCCCATAAGCTGGGTATTTATAGGAAATCTACGGTATTTTGCATGCAAAATAAAGTTATCGATAAATAATTCATTGTCAAAGTCAGGTAAAGCATTGATGTAACTATCATATGACTAAAATAATTGATATTATGTTAAAAAAGCGTTCGTATTGGATAAATATGACGATTCCAACACAAACTATAGCTTTTATTAACAGGCAGTTTCTTATTATGGTCGCCATATTTATGACGTCATAACTAGCCTCAGACGCGGATTTGAGATGGGTGACCACCTTTAAATTAAAGGTAAGACTCCATTGAAGGTTTTGATATAGGTCACCATAAATCGGCACACAAATCGCACGGGACCTATTTTTTGTCCCTAAGGGCCCTGACTATTATAAAACGGACGTGACTTTGGCTTTTGGTCATTTGCTTTCTTATTCGTTGAGCCTAAAAGCGTTTTAAATAAAGCAAACTTGACTCCACCAAAGGTTTCGAGTACGTTTTACATGTACATATGGTGCAGCTGTTTTTATGTGTAAGTTATGTATGCTAGAGGTATCAGCGGAAAGTTAAACTGACCAAGGTAGTTCTTTCCATGGTTCAATTAAAGGGGACGGCAACCCTGATGATAACTATGTTTTAAATGAAAAATCTTAATAAACCATGAATTTTGATACCAGTGTCATCTAAATCGGTTGGAAAACGCAGAAGTTGTGGGCGTTTAAATATTTGCAAATGGGCTGTAATGGAAGCGGCCATATTGTAGGCTTAGTGACGTCACACAGCCTAATTAAATATGCGTAATCAGAATAAAAGACAAACCAATGGATTACTTGCAATTATCTTTACTAAAACAATTTCCTTATGTATAAAGCTGCATATCTGCTAAATCACAGATGCTGTGATAGTATTGATAACTATAAATTAAGCAGTTGAAAATATTCTGAAAACTAATTAAACATTCAAAATGGCAGCTAAATGTTGGTCATATTGATTTCTTTAAATGCCCATAACTTCCTCATTTTTCAACCGATTTTAATGATACTTGTATCAAAATTCATGGTTCATAGAGCTCTTTCTGATAAAACATACTTATTGTTAGGGTTTCTGTCCCCTTTAAGATCAAATGGTACATTTTGAAAATGTTATTAATAAAATAATATGATACCATTTTTTCTAAAAATCCATGATTATAGTGAATGTTGCGTTTCTTGTTTCCCTAAGTATATATTTAAGTAGCAAAAGTTCAGGTGATGGCTCCTTTTGATGGGCTATGTGTGACATCTTTTGTCTTCCAAAAGATAAACGATTAACTTCAAGCAGCTTATCTTGGACCTGTAGCTATTCTATGTAAAAAGTGTAGTGCAATATCTCTAGGGTGTTGTTTAATTTCAAATTGGCATCAGCATGTTTTCTTGTATTGTACCCGTAGGAATTTAAAATGGCCTTATATTAAATTGTAAAACGAGCGTTTAGTAAATCGTCAGCATCTTGACATGTTTGATTACGTAATAAAGATCAGAACAGTCAACGCTTGGGATTACTTGCCTCTTAAATTTCCACGTAGATTGGTGTGAACATGTGTTCGATACTAAATAACTCAATGCCATACAGTAAATCCTGTCTTAAACGGCCACTCAAAAATGGACAAAATAAAGATCTTTAAGACAAATGGTAGCTAAATCGTGTTAATGAAGGTCGAAAGAATTGCAGAATGCTCTCTTGGATCATTCTGCAATACTTTTGACCTACATTAAGCGATAATCGGTATTGAAAACAAAATGTTGGTCTTAATTTTGAGTGACCGCTTAAGACAAGTTTTACTGTATACTATTTTATTGGGTATCTCGAATGGATGCATCCTACCTTATGGAATGTATCATCACCGGGAAACAATCCAATCAATTAGCTTACTGTGATGAGACAAAGAAAATCTCTTAACATTTACACAGACAGTTCGAGCTAAAGAGAATCTCGAGGTGTGCCATGGTGGACGCAGCTAAAGACAAGCATCGGACACTTACCCATAAGATCATATCTGTCTTTCGCTCTGGCAGTCAATGATCGCAATGTCCATGGCAGTGGGAAAAAGACTGACCAGTCAAAACCATTGAAGAAAATGACATTTCAACATCCATTCTCTATGATGGTGACTGGGCCCAGTGGATCAATACCGGTTTTGACTATTGTGGATAATGAAGATGACACCATGAACAACATGTGTGTGAAATATATTGAAATTGGGCTATCCATTTTAGAAGGAGAACCTGTTTTAATAAAACTCTGTTTATAAATTCTGGTGGCCATTAACCCGGTGGAGCGGAATTGACATATGAGAACATGGGACAATTGTGTTAAACGAATTTGAAATTCGGTCAGAAAATTAAGGCTAGTATCTCATTGAAATAGTAAGCCAGTACAAAACTGTCGCACTGTCGAGCAACGCGGCAAATACGCAGGCTAGCCTCAATGAGACGGTTCTTTAGAGAATAAAATACAGCATCATTTTTCTGTAATACCTCGATATACACGAGGGTTTTAAAAATATGAATGCAAGTAGCTTCATAACTTTCTTCACATATATGCTACGACAAGATGTCATAATTTTCTGGAAATAACCATTTGTCTCCTTTAAAATGGCACCAAACATAAAGAAAAATTCACTACATTTCTCGAGTTACAGACGCTTTTGTAAAGGTAATTCCTGTATACTGGCGTTTTCTTTTAAGCAAATTGTCTTGCACGTTTTGGAACATGTGCGGATATAGTGTCATATCTTTGTAAGTTTGAGACAAAATGACACCAAATTTTAGATGCAAGTTTAAGGTACATTGACAAAGTTGCTTGCTTGAAAAAGTTTATATAATCCTGCTTCAATTTGGAGTAAACAGACACGTTAGTGACGTCATTAATTTATGATAAACATCATTTTGAATTATCTACTGGTGATGCAATAATGAAAATTGCTGTGTCTTTTTCTTTGCGTATTGCTTATAACATGCTTTATATGTCATAAGGACGTTTTCAAAACGCTCCGTCCTCTATTTACAGAGTTATCACACTTTATATCATTTTCAAGCATTTTCTGCTTCTTAATGACGTGCTGACATTAATTAAAATATGTTCAATCTGTCTAGTCTTCAAGACCAGGTGAGTAATTTTATTGTAAATAATGCCTAGTTTGGTAAGACTTAAAGGTAACGTTCAAATTTAGATTAAAACCGTAATGTATGGCATAAAAATTAAGTATAAGTTCTATAACCCCCTCACTTAAGGCAGTTTTGACTTAATAAAAATGTTTTTCAGCGTTTAAAAATTACCCACTATCCTTCAATAATATATAGCAACAACTCAATATGAGCGATCAACATATTGTCTTTGAGATAAAACTAGTTTAACTGTTGCTTCGTGCATTTTGTTAGAGAAAAGTTTGACTGAAAACTGAAAGGTGGTGTTTTGTTTACCATTTATTTGCAAAAATAAGGAGACTTAGTGAAAACAGTTCGATGTAATTTAACAAAAACGCGTCAGATTTTCGCAACTTTCACAGAATCATTATATAAGTATATGGGGATACTTCCTTAAAAATTTCAAGAAATTTCACCGATTTATCGAAGAATTATACGCTCGTCTATATCACTGGTATGTTCGAAGCATTGAGTTTGTTAGTATACTAAAGTGACCCTCACTCAAAGGACGATAACTCGATAAGTGTACTGTATTTTGCTTTAGGTCTGGTGCCAGTTTAAAAGTGACCTATAATCCTTTATGGAAACGTATACCATTTTGTCGTAGCATAATGTTTTGTTCTCTTTTCCAGACTGTATCTGTGGCGGTATCTGTTCTGACACTAACTGCAATATCGGTAGAAAGATACTTCGCTATTTGTCATCCGCTGTGGATGCGGCTCAACACCACTATCATGTCACTGTTCATCTTCGTCATCTGGTTCTCGGCGATATGCATCGCTCTCCCTGAACTTATATACCAACACCTCCATGACTCATATCCGAATCACGTAACCAGCTTCCTGAAGTATTGCAGGATGGAAATGCCATATGAACAGCAGAAGTATTACCAGATATTTTTAATGATTGTATTATATGACCTGCCGATGTGTCTTATGTTCTTTGCCTATACGACTATATCCATACGATTGTGGAAGGACACATTTTCGGGAGCCAAGGAAGATAGATGCCTTACTTCAGGTATGTCTAGATCTACACTTAGGGCCAGTTAGGCAACATATTCCAGCGTAAAATTGCGATTATTTTCTTATCCATCTGTTTAAACGTGTGTTTTAGGTGCCCAAAAGAACCGTCTCAAAACGCAATATGGACCATTATGAATTGTTACCGAAAGAGGTTGTCGCATTGCATTATTTCTTAATTTGGTTGTCATTTGTAACACCTTCTTATAAGCACATTTTAATATTCTTCAAGACTTGATATGGAGCGCAGTGACTCAGTCGTACATGCACATGTAGGGTGTTTGTCTCGAGATCGAGATGTTGCGTGTTCGGGCACAACCGGTGTCACTGTGTTTAGTCGTTATAAGCAAGACACTTTAATCATTTTTTGTACTGATTCAGCAAAACGTTTTACCGTTCAGCAAAATAATATATACAATAAGCTCACTTTTGACTTGTTTACGTCGCGCGTGCATTTTCGCGGAATGACCGTTGAATTTTTATCATGCCATTGGACTTTTATCGCCTTGAATAGTGTAAGTACGTGGGTGTACTGTATAATTGAAATATATTTGCCTGCGAACTGTATAATTGAAATATATTTGCCAGCGAGAATGATGCCAAAATATTGTTTGGCAAAATTATACTTCGTAGGCCTCTCATTAAGCAAAGACGTTAATCTTTCGATGCATTGATCATGTGCCTGTTACCAATTGCAAGCATCTGTGGTTGAATCTAATCGGCGTCTATACAGGTGAACTTGTGTGCATGTATATGTATCCGCTTATATTATAGGGTGACAGTAGCAATAACTAAGTGTTCAACCAGCCATCTGTTCCGGACAGCCTCGTCAAAGCATTCCCTTTTCACATTCATTGTGCTCAGAAGTGGTAGACTTAAGGACAGATACGCATAAAATTTGTTTTTATCGCCCCTCCAGGGAAACGACATTTGAAAGACGTTTTGCTAGTTGGCCGATTATAGATGTAAATGGATACTGGGCACTACATTTTCTTACACAGCTAAAATTGGGCAACTATCGCTCCTTCAGCAAAACGCCATTCAAATGGTGTTTCACGGCTGAGCCAAAAGTGTCCCGATACTGAATGCTGGCTGTGCATATTTCTTATATGAGCCGTGACATGTGATTTCAAAAATGTGGCATTTTGACATGTGTAGACTCAGACGAGCCTGTGCAGCCTCATTTTAAGGTTAGGAATTCCAAATGATGTTCAGTCAGTAGCTTAAGACTCATAGAATATTCAAGCGACTAGCAAAGGCTCTGATCAGACTGCGCGTATGCGCAGGCTGATCTGAGGCTTTGCTGGTCGTACATACCTCATTGTTGGGAATCTCATGTCGCGGCTCATATGTACTTATGACTTCTTCCTTACGGTTTGATACAATAAACTTGGGATGATCCAGTGTACATATCTAGGGGTGTCAGGTTAAAATTTGATAACAAGTTGTATTATTTTGTTACATTTACAAACAGTGTTGATCCTGATGAAATGCAGCATCGTGCTGCATTTCATCTGGGTCTTCATTGTTTGCAAAAGTATCCCAAATACAAAATGTTAAATAATAAGCATCGTCACAGGAAGCGGATTACCTTGGCGCGGAGCGCAGTCAGAAACGTGTCTGACTACATATGCGTGTCTGACTGCAGATCCAGGGGTCGCGAATTTGATCTTAGCTTGTCCCATACTTTCGTGGAGATTGGTCATACAATAATTTCTACAGTCATTCTCCTCCCTTCGGCTGATTTAATCGGATGGGTTGTTGTCAGTTACAAGCGAAAGTATGTGCACGAAGTACTGGTTAACCGCTTGTTCTAGCTTGCCTAGGAAAAATGTGTGGTAACGTGAACTGGCCGTCCCGTAATGACCATAGCTGTTGACTTGGGCGTTAAGCAATAAACCAACCAACCAAACAAACAAGAAGCGGTTTATATGAACAAACCGTATTGCTAGTGGTCTTATAAACACAATAATGATTTCCGCGATTATCAGGTTTGTCTCCAACAGTTCGTGTCATTGCATTAAGTATCACAAATTATATTTACGCGTTTTAGAAGCTGAGAACATTGATTGGAAGAAACAAAGTCCGGTCTAGCCGAGATATTTACAATTTCTCATGATTTATTATTCTCTTTTGTAATAACCACATCTATCAACGCAGCAGAATGTTAAAAATAACCCAACATTACGTGATTTTCTGTATGAGTAGTGCATTGTACTGAGCTTGACCTGAGGAGTGTATGAGTTTTCACCATGTATATGATTAAGAATCTGAGAAATTAGCTCCAATCGGGAGAGCCCGGCGCTATTCCAGAATCGAATCAAGCCTCGGGTGTACGTAAGGCGCAATCTAAACTTACATGCAGCTTACGTTCTAAGGTAACATATATTGCAAACAATGTAGCCCCAGATTAGAGTTCATACTGTTGGGTTCATGCGTGAAACAATCTAGACTGAAGTGCATTTGTATACATGCATTAGATTTACAAAGCAGACGACATTTTAAAGACAGAAATAGTTGATGGATAACGGTCAACCCAATTATGCCGAATGTTTTCCCATCCTTATCGATGGGACGAGTCCATTTCCAATTTTAGGTTTGTTGGGTTGTATTTTTCAGTTTTATTCGAATTTTAAAAGAAACTTCTGTTCACAAACAGTGGAAAACCTGATCAGATGCCGCATGCTGCGGCGTCTGATCTGGCGACGCCACATGTTGCGGCATCTGATCTGGTTTTGCATTGTTTGTCCCGCAAAAAAGACGCTAGGCTTATTATATATATAGAGGATCTTACATGAGTGCTCATGTTTTATTGAATTTATTAAACGAGTTGGGGGAAAGAGATAAAATGCGAGGCTTGCCGAGCAATTTATCTCTTTTTCGCAACGAGTTTAATAAATTCAATAATACAAGAGCACGAATGTTAGATTCTATTTATCATATGACATTAAGATTAGTTTGAAATCTCATTTCTGCCGTAAAAACGTAATAATTTTGTCACTATGTACGCAACGTTGTTATGGACGTCATAACGTTTCCCGAAAATCGATAAACCACTAGTGGTTTACAGATTTTATTTTATCACAAGCAGTGAATTCAATGCATATCAAATGTGAGTAAAATTGGTATTTTTCTACAGTGAAAAAATATCGTATTTTTTCACTAGTGACTGATACGATTTATATTTTCACTGTAGAATAGAATAGAACTGTAGCAAAACAAGGCTTTCTTGGCAATTTTGTGACTGGGATTTATTAACATAAGGTTTTAAGTGAAGTATATTTGTCAAAAATAACGCTACGCATGTTGTGACGTCAACATCAAACATAATGACGTCACTGTTTGACCTGGCGTAGCGCCAGTTTGCACGTGACGCTTCCCTAAGGCACACTCAATAGACTTTCTTTAAATGCTGATTTCTTGCGTTTCATTCGTTAAAATATGTTTCTAAGCCATTTTCTAGGTGCAAACTATGTTTACACCCAATGTTATACCCAATAAACACACTGCAAAAGTCAAATCGAGCGAGAGACGACCAAGTAAAAAGTAAGGTTATGATTTCTGTATTTCCGTTGAGTATAAAATAAAAAGAAAATTTACTTTTTCTCGGCAAATACCAAATAAATTTCATCTCGTGTGGTGAAAATATCAGCATTTTCACTCGTGCTACGCACTCGTGAAAAATACTGATTTTCTTCACCGCACTCGATGAAATATATTTGGTATTCACCTCAAAAAAGTAAATATCCTCTATTTATTGCATGGCGTTATTTCACTCCCAGACGCGACGTCATATGATAAACGTGCTTACATGCTGCTGTCCAATCTAAGGCGATGGTTCTATGCTGTTGTTCATTCATTCTGTATTGTTTCGCTCTCTGTTTGTGGGAGTTTGTGTTTGGTCAATGTTTTGTTGACATGCAGTACTTTGTGTCATTTCTAGTTTTGCAATCATCCCGTTGGGGAAGAGAAAGCTGGTTGCCTGACTTTATTGACTTCTATAATAATAATTATTATGGCTTTTGTTTTTGTTATGATGTTGTTAATGTAATTTGCCACAGTGTCATGGGTTGGTCTGTTGTGTGCGAATATGTTGCTTCCTGGTCATACTCACTTGCTTTTTAACAAATGCATAATATGATAAATTAAAACGTACAATATTTGTATGTTGTACTTTGACTTTACAAATAGTACCGACTTAAAACAATTTTGCTAGTTTGCCCTGCTCTTAGAACGTTAAGCAATATACTCTTCTCCTGCAAATAGATCACTGAGACTTTTTGACCGGATTCTAGACAGTCAACACTTTTGATTGATCGGTAATATAAGGCTTTGAATCACGACCGGTTAATAAGAAGAAAATGGCGGAATAATTCTATTCTTTAATAAAAGAGAGATAGGAAATTACGTTGACACCCACTTTAATAACGGAACGTTTAATATTACCAGTCCAATGACTTACAATGGGAAATTGAAGTAGGTTTTCATTCTATTGTAACAGTCGTTTATTCGTTGTTTGTTGTTGCTCCTATTGTGTAGTTTATTTGGGCCTCGTCGCGAGAAAACGTGTCTTCGGTGTTTTGCGAACAACAAAGCCGCAGACCAGCCTGCGCATACGCGCAGTCTGCTCAGCGCCTTTGTTTTTCGCTTTTTGGAAAGAATCACATCCAAACTTGTTACAAGCGAAGTTTCAACTTTCTAGCTAGTCTCTGTAGCTGAGCAGGCTGGTTTGAATTTCGCTATCACGGAAACCCCGAAGACAGGTTTTCTCGCGCCGAGGCCCATTTTGTGTAGGGTCCTTGTTTTGTGGTTGGGTTCTTAGTGTCATATCTATAGATCTCACACAGTAAGAGTATTGTCCGTCATGGATAGAGTCCAATAGAAAACAGGTGTAGCAGCTTAATACCGTTATTCATTCATTAAAGTTCATTCAGAAAAAAATAATAACACTGCAGGTAAAACAATTGTACCGATTTAGCGATAAATAATGATGCATGTAAATCCTCGGTGGCTCAGTAGGTAGAGAGGCAATTGTAATAATATGCACGTGAGCTATGTAAAAAGTTAAGGGTTCGAATCCCATTGTTTAGCATTTTATAGGCTTATTGATATCCTCTATTTTTTTCATTTGTTTCAATTGTGTATTTTCTTATTCTAGATATCTTCTTATTTTGTGTATTTTCTTTATATTTTTTAATATTTTATTTTTTCACTTTTTATATTTTAATTTTTTGACGAATAGTATTTTATTTCAATATATATATGATATAAAAAGTTCATAAAATAATGCCAGCATAGTGAGATTTTGATCGCAATACTGAGCATCAAAGGATCAGGTGAGCATGCAGAAATACGCAAACTCACCAGAGCGTTTGCCGCTCGCATACACAACGTACTGTGTGGATGTAGATGAAGACTCATTTTAACTTTAATTATTGCATAGAAACCCGTGTCGCACGCTATTAACAGCCATGTTTTAACCGACAAAAACCCATGTATTAATCAGTCATTTTACGTGCTGTTGATGCACGGCTTTTCTACTTTACATATACGCATTCTAGGCTGTCACGAAAATTGACGTCATCAACAGTAGCGTGTATAGAAATGAACGTAATTCAGTGGCGTTAGCATGACGTAAGTTTTTGCTCTTGAACTGGCTTTTTCAAAACCTACGAATCCTTCATGCTTTTGCGCGCCATTATAGCAATGCAAAAATGAATTTTTGGAAGCGTTTTCCCAGTGTTTTCAAGTGACAATATGACTTTATGCAATAATAACGACCAAACATGGTTTTCTGATACACTAACGTCTGCTAGACCCTTCTAGGTCATTAAAACCCTCGCCTTTAACTGGTTTTCCTGTAAAGCCTGAAATATCGACATAAGCCTTTTTGTTCAAAGGCAAATCCACGACTCCAGGAGAGGGGATTCAGATAAATTAGGGAGGGGGTCGATTTGCAGATGATCTCTCATTTTTCTTGAATATCCCTTTAAAAATGAAATAATCTGTTCCGAAGCCCCGCTGAACCTCTTCTGGATCCGCCACTGTTTGTTACAGCGCTAGGTAATTCAAACTGCCCACCGAAGGAGTAAGAAAAATAAAAAAATAAAATAAAATAAAAACTCAGGGATTCGAACCCTCAGAAAAAAATACAGGTTCGAATATGTAAATATTGCTACTTAACCACTAGACCACTGGTCTGTGACACCCAAAGATAGCTTTAATGCATTAGTTAATTAGGATATAACTACCATTATCCTCGTTTGTTTACCTGCCTAAATGCGGGATTACCTTTTATTGTCAATAGACCTCTCCGATTACAGTTATAATAAGTGACGTCACTGTACTCTATACAAATTTTACCTATAGTTTGACAATTTTGGTTGATTGCTTTGATTATCATCGTGCTGTGTGTGTTATGTGTCTCTTCCTCAATGCACACTGGGTTGGTCTGCAGTCTTGAGTGTGGCGTTTCCTGGCCATACTCATTTACTGTGTAATGACAGTGAAGATAGTGGTCCGTTAATAGTGGTATTTGGATCCTTCCTCCCTCATTAAACTAAAAAATAATAATAAGTTCGACCCCTTCTGACAAAGATTTCTGGATGCGTGCATTAAGATTGAACTATGGCATGATGCTTCTTTTACATGTACGTGAGTTCCCAAATCAGGTGCATTTCCATAATCTTATAGCGTTTGCGCATGCTTTTGCGGATATGTCAAATGCAAAGACGTCTGTGTGTGCCTAGAATTCCTACAAAGCAAATGTGAACACATCAGTATTTATCGGATTGTGGATAGTCGAAGGCTCAGACTTGCAAAAGCCTTTACACATTTAATATATAAGACATATCATTTTGAAATATCAACACTTTACTAAAATACTAAATCAATGTTGTAAATAGTATTATTATCCCTACATGTCAGAGCGAACTCGGTATTTTATGATTCACTACATTTAATAAAGCGCCATTCTCAGTAGTTGTTTTATTTTTAAAATGGGTATATACGGGTTGCAGTAAGAACCAATCACCACTCAAACACACTTATTAAAGACAAATACAAAAAACAAATAGAATAACACTGACTATAAACATCAAGTTACATCTATATTGCTTAGTAAATGGCAGGAGAGCTCACTTAAATATTTAAACAGTTCACAAGAATTTAGAATCTTAGAATACGCGGTAACGGTGCAAAATTTAACGAGTCGGCTTAAAACTCTCTCTCTCTCTCTCTCTCTCTCTCTCTCTCTCTCTCTCTCTCTCTCTCAATTAACTCGGATGCCGTATTGAACACCTCTCGACTAGGTAGCCCACATTATCTTGATGCGCCATGCGTTTGAGCAAGTTAAGAGCACTATGTATACATGACTGATTTAAATCCCCACTGGAGTTTAACCAACAATAAAAGAACTCGTTAGGGAGCGCAGTGACTTAGTGGTAGAGTGCTTGGCTCGAGATCGAAGGGCCACGGGCTCAAGCCTCACCGGCGGCACTGCGTTGTGCCCTTGAGCAAGACACATTAATCCCTGCAAATTACTTATTCAAACCAGGAAGACCAACGTGACATAGAATTCGCCTAACACATAATTAACGGAGGTTCAGATGCACAGACTGAAATAATAATTATAACTCATTTCGTTGCGGAATTAAAATGCCGATTTCATTGCTTGAATTGACGATAACTCGATGTTCCGATTTACAAATCCTTTCATGATTGTTTCGTGCGCATAAACGCGTATTCGTTTGAATTGTCTCGAAGATTTCCGTTTCTATGAGCCGGCTAAAATAGGTTATAGTAGGGCATTCAATTCACTAAAACACAAAACATCTACCCACAGTTTCATTGAGAGCGGACCCACTTATCAGATTGCGTATTGTGGTAATATTTGCAACCATAAACCCTCCTTAGAAAACAAATATCGGAATCCAACACGGTTCTATATTACATGTAACAGTACTTCATAAACTGCCACTGTGACGTCATCAGGGCACTCCGGTAGCAAAGGGAAGTAACTAATTCAAGGGAGTAAGCGATTCGATATTTTATTGACAAAGCACATTTTGTCACTGAATATTGTGGAAAATGAACTGGGTTCTTAATAAATACATAAAACCCGACAGATGAAAGAAATTTGCGATGAAACATGAAAACCTTAGGATTTCACCTTTAACACATCTGCACGAGCTCTACCTTAAAACGCCAATGCTGACTTAATAATTCTTATAATAGACCAGGAGGTCTAAATATTGGTCTGGGTCTGCACTTTATCTCTGGACCCAAACTCGCTCGATTAATTAATTCAATAAAACATGAGCACTCATGTAAGATCCTCTATGTAACTTTGTCATTTACTCTTTGCAAATGACAAATGAGCCGTCACATGAGATTTCCAACAATGTGGTATGTGTTACCAGCAAAGCCTCGGATCAGCCTGCGCATATGCGCAGTCTGATCAGAGTCTTTGCTAGTTGTTTGAATATTCTATGAGTGTCAAGCTACTGACTGAACATCATTTGGAGTTTCTAAGGCTAACAGGAGGCTGCACAGGCTCGTCTGAGTCTACACTTGTCAAATTACCACATTGTTGGAAATCTCATGTCGCGGCTCAAATACCTCCATCTTCATTGTCTCTGTAATTCTGTTAGCTCTGCAATTCCAGATTACTTTTTATCAGGTGATGATTACTGAAGTGACAGTTTGGCAGAGCTAATTGTCTAATTATATTGTAACATCCTGTGTACTTTTGCTGGATAAACAAGACAAAAGTGGTATTTGAAAAGTATAAACCAGTCTGTGGTATGCACTTATTCGGTATTACTCTGCAACAAAAGGGCCCTCGTCACAAGAAAACCTTATTCTTGGACACCAGGCCCCGAGGTTGCAAAACTTGAGTTCATTCTCGAACTCAAAATAAAGTGCAATGATTGGCTGCTTGCGGACACGTGTCCACAAGCAGCCAATCATTGCGCTTTATTTTGAGTTGGAATCTGTACTTAAGTTTTATAACCTCGGGACCAGGTCGGTGTTCCTGCCGCTTTTACCCATGTACTTACATATCTCGTACCTACCCGTGGGAAAGATTAGAACCAAACAGCGGAACTTCGATAGACATGTGGCGCCATTATTATGTTCAAGTGGCGTCTTCATGATATGTCGCATCACAGCTTACCCAGGAACCCCTGGAAGCATTTTTTTAACTTATGCAAATGCGGTATTTATCATATGACGTCGCGTCTGGGAGTGAAATAACGCCATGCAATTAAAACGATAAACCACTGGTGGTTTATAGATTTATGGGAAACGTTATGACGTCCATAGCAACGTTGAGTACATATTGACAAAATTATAACGTTTTTACGGCAGAAATGAGATTTCAAAGTATTTGTCATATGATAAATATAATCTAACATTCGTGCTCTTGTATTATTGAATTTTATCTCTTTTCCCCAACTCGTTTAGTAAATACAATAAAACATGAGCACTCATGTAAGATCCTCTATTTATGTGAGCAAGAAAAATAAACCAAAAATAAATCTGTCACTTGCGATCATCGTTTATCACCAGTCGGCGAGTCTCGTGATGCCAAACGGTGACCCTTGTGGCCCTTCTTTCAAATCCTCAAAATCGTGATAGATTCTTATATTTTGTTGCACGTGAACAATAAACTTTAAGGTGCATTCACTATCGTGCAAGGATGATACAGGTAGCTACACTTGTCTCAGACAGACTTTAAATAAACCTTCTCTCAGAATGGTCTGACAAATTGCGAATTTTAAGGCATAAGCGTCACGGGGTCAACTATTTTAACACATGGCTATACTTCTGATAAATGGCCTAATGTATCAAATATAAATTTTCACCACTTAATAACTCCACATTTTCAATTTGAACATTCCGTGATTGCTTCATACTATGTTCTAGTTCGATTAAACAGGTCTTGTCGTCTTGTTGCGTGATGGTTTCCTTAAACACCAGATGCATCTATGCATTTATTGTATCCACTGTATCTACATGTAGGTCAAAAGGCCGTGCATAATAATGTCATTATTGTAAGTGATTAATAACTACGATCACGCACACTGGTTGTGAAAAGCAGCTTATCTAAAGCAATGTTTACTGGAATTCGATATGCAATTATATTTCTATGATACAACTTGCGTGACTGAAATGTTAATGCCTGTTTTACAGGGAATTCTCACCCAACGTGTTGTTGTCTTCGTGTATGCACTGTTCACAAGTGTTGCTAAATTGTAAGGTCTGGGTTGAGCCTTTACCTATTACAAAACATTGTTTGGAAAGCAGCGAGCACCTTGGTTACACTGCACAGCTTTTTCTGAACCTCTGCTTAATGTTTTGCGTTGGTGTCAACATATAACGAGTAAGCTGATGCAACGCATGTGCTGCATGTACGTATGTAGATCGTTAATGCTCTGTTGATTAAACAAAAAAAGCATAGTATGTTCCTTTTACAATTCAGAGAAATCAGGGTTTTGTTGCTAAGGTGCAATGCTAACATTGAATAGCGTCAAAAATGTGAAATCGGTTCATATAGATTAGATATCATTCATTTTATTTGTACCTAAATTATGTTTTTTTCGATGAATTTATGTGATTTTTTTTTAATTTTAGGTCGTAGGCTGCAGCGTTGCCAGACATCAAGGCCACCAACGCAAGTTCAGACACGTAGGAAGGCGGCCAAAATGCTCATGACCATAGTTATACTCTTTGCAGTATGTTACCTGCCAGTCCATGTCTTAAATATATTAAAGTGAGTATTTTGCCACCCTTAATATTCAGCCATATGCATGTAGACTAAAGCAGGCAGTGTGAAGCGCAATCCGACTGTTCCTGAAGGAAGAACCGGATTATGGTTGTCAACGTAGTACTATAGTGTATACAATCGACTGCATCAGGAACTGTACATGGGCAGATCCAGGTGTGGGGGGGGGGGGCAGAGGTCCGGAATACTGGTCCAGATTCCATGAAAAATCACAAAGCTACAAAGCCAGTATTTAATTTTGGGCCATCATCGGCACGCCAGCGAAACACCATTTAATGGCGTTTCGCTGGTGACCCGATGATAGCCCGCTTTTAGTAGTATTTTGGATCAACCCTCCTTTCATCGACTCAATAAATGTCAGAGTTGGACCCCTATGATAAAACTTTCTGGATCCGCGCATGTTGCAATACACTTATTTGTTGTGGCATCAAATTTGGCGATTTTTCAGAAACTGACATATTGACGTCGTTTAATTTTGGCGTTTTCACAATTTAATGTCCTTTAAAGTTATTATCTAGCATCATATTGAGCTATTTTAAAAGGAAAGAATATGCTCCCATGGGGAGACGTTGTTTCCTCTACGTTGAAACATATTACGACGTTCAAAAGTTGAGGGCACATACTTAATCTTATGTCTCTAGATCTATCGATAGGGGTACGTGAATGTTTAAGTGTTCATTTAACGAATATGCAATAAACAAACAAAACATCATGTGCTTGCTCATGTATATAGCCCATGTTTATCAATAAACTGCAATTTATAGTTTAAGTCTTTGACATACACAGCCGCCGTCTAAAAGTCTACAGAATGAATAGCTCAAATTGATATACAAATCGGATTGTTCCTAATGAAGCATTTGGTTCTTTAAACCACTTGGAAAGCAGACAACCATGCAATCACATATAACTAACTTCATTGATCAAATTGAGATATTATAACTATTCTGAAGTTTACTAACTCATTGAAAGCACTGACAGTAAACCTTACATGAACTGCTAACCATTAATGCGCCAATCACAAGAATACACTTTAGATTAACAGCGATTCAGACATGTATGCTCTGACTCATACTCTCAAAACAATAACTTCGGCAAAAATCCAAGTAAATAGCAATCATAAACAAGTGCTATACCACATAATACTGTTTTAAACACAATAGAACGATCGACAATTTACTTTCAATTTATTTCTAATTTCATTGTTGCTTCATTTATGAGTTTTAAGCCCACAAAAATAAGTTTAGATAAAAAAAATATAAGAAACATACTAGACATTACTTGACTTTTCAGGTATCAGGTCACAAATAAATCAACACTTTCCTAGCTGGCCAAAAACATCTAAAAAATCTAATAATAAAAAACGCCTTTTCCCAGTGGATATTTTAGTATTAGAGGACACAACATTTCTCATCCAAAATATAGAAAAAAGGTGTTAAGTGCAATTGGAAAACTAAGAGGATGCACACACTATGATTAAAAGCAATAAATTGGTCTTCTTGAAAATATGGCAAAACAAGCATGGCTTCTTTTCCATTTTAGTGCGAAGAATATGGTTTGTGTTTTCATCAAAGGCTGACAGTATTACATATTGAAATTGGTCAGGTGTTTCCTTAAAAATAATAAGTGTTATATCACCTTATGCGGATTCAAATGTATTATGTCTCAAGCAGCTCAGGACTCGTTGACGAGAAGTCGTGTGTTTAAATCCCAATGGTGCCGTGATTATAAGTGTGTGTCTCTGTGTGTGTGTGTGTGTGTGTGTGTGTGTGTGTGTGTGTGTGTGTGAGCATCTTTGATTTAAAGAAACGGAGAAAAGTTACATCTCACAAAAACTGATATTTCTTTCATGATTCTATATAAATGTCCAATGTAATTAATTATGATTCTGTAACAGATGACCTCATTAATAAGTGTCACGTTAGTACTTTTGATTGTATTATTTGTTTACGAATTAAAATAAGGCAGCGGAATAATCTTATGAAACAGTTGTGCCCTCTAAAAAATTTCGATAATCAATATTTGTTATAAGTGTCCCGAGCGATAATAATGATGGCCGAATAGTTTATCCTTTAGCAGCTTGGAATAAACGACATAAAGACATTCAATGGTCTAAAACAAAATCTAAAATTCCATCTTAATGGGACCTGCTGGAAATAGAAAGAACTAAGTACGAGAGATGATCATAAAGTAGTGTTACGGAAGTATTATGGGCTACGAAATCTGTCTCTTATTGAAACTGAAATTCATGGTTTTCGCTGTCATAATTGCAACCACAAGGCCCTAATAAAACAAGCGTGGGGCAAATAAACCGATTTATTTTATCACAACGCGTCGCTTTCGATGTGTTACAGTACAGTAGTTTTTAGAATGGGCAATATCAAATTTTAAAGACCCAGACAGGCTATCGAATTGCTGTTTAAAATTCAAATTAGCCTGGATCACCCTATGAATAAAACAAATTAGATTATAGGGATCACACATGCTTTTTCATGCATTAACTTTGCCCGGCCCCAAGGATGCTGTTTGAACATGAGGGGGATAGGCCAAGTGATCAAACATCTTCCGATGGACCAGGCAAGTGTTAATGCAATGAAACAAACTTGCATATTATATCTTATTCCAACCCAATAAGCACTGAAAACAATGCTAAAACATTAAATTGTCCATTTTCTTACACTGGATTTCTCTAAACAAAATGGCGTCGGCTGTGTACTTTCGAACGTCATAACGTCGTCACAACGTCATAACCGCACGTAACGTTTTCGCGAACAAAAATATCAGCGAAATGATCAGTCTGGTCCGCAAAGCTTTCCGTATACCACGTCATGCGAATAATGCAAGGCTCGTTTTAGGTATTTTCAAGTTCACACCCATGTTCAAACAGCACGTGAAACTCCTGATTTGAACATGGATTTTCTTTCATTTGACAATGGGTGTAAACAGCTATACGAAAGTACAGCTATGCAAGAATGGTGGTTTTACGTCCATACCCTTTTTGTGAACTTTACAGTGCTTTCAATAAAATTTCCCATCATAAATTGTTTGCCTCTTTCTTCCAAACCGATGTAAACTTTTGTCAGATAATCATGTCACATACTCTGGGCAGAGGCCCAAGTAAATCACTTATTAAAAAAATCAAATGTCATCAGAATTAAACTTTAAGAAAGGAATTAAGTTTACTATTGGTTAAATTCAAAGTCAGATATTGTATTACTGACCTCTTGGCTCTCGTTTGTGTTGTCTAACTGTGAGTTTGTCACTTTCCAATTGGTATCCTGGGTCAGGTGTGGTACTTGATTGTACCGATTCCTGATCTTTGCACCCTTACTTACTTTCTTTGGATCCAGAATATGTAACAAACAATATAATTAGGGAGTGACATATTTCATCCATTCAAATTATTCACCATATGATGCTATGTAAAGTTTCAGCCTTTTAATCCATATCTACGATGTTTTATAGTTATTGTGTGATAATACCGTTTAGGCACTTAAAAGAGCGAATTCCACAGAAAAATGACGTTAATATTTACTACCAGCTGGCACCTGTTTCATCTAGGAGAGTAGGAAGTAATCACATGGGGGGTCCATCCTAGAGAATATGGTGGATGAGGCAAAATACATATAGTTACTTTTTCATCCTTGAGAAATTTCGTCACAATGATGACCCTGTGCGAAGGAGCATTACCAAAAGGGAGTTTGACATACTAAAGTCTATTCGACCGTTGTTTTTATTGAAAATACGACATCAGTTTTTGCATCACTCCCATTCAGCATTCCAACAGCGGGCCATTGAAGGCCTACTGGCTGATGTTGAATGTAGCAACTTAGCAGACCATCAGCCAAAAAATATGTGGGACTGTGTGCAGGCCAATATCAAGTTTTGGGGTTCTGTTGTGTAAGTCTAATAGGGTTTCTTCTATACATAAAACCAAACCTTACTTTACACTTTAATGTATATACATTTTCAGGGTATTGGTGAGTGATATATTAAAAGTGTTTGATTCATATTGAAGTCAAAGCAATCATTCATGAGACATTTGAAATCCATGGTTTTCGTTGTCATAATTGAAACCACAAGGCCCTAATAAAACAAGCATGTGGGCAAATAAACCGTTTTTTTTTTCAAAACGCCTCGCTTTCGATGTGTTACAGTACAGTAGTTTTTAGAATGGACAATTTTAAATTATAAAGACCAAGACAGGCTATCGAATTGCTGTTTAAAATTCAAATTAGCCTGGATCACTCTATGAATAAAACAAATTAGATTATAAGGATCACACTTGTTTTTTTTTCATGCATTAACATTTGCCGGGCCCTGAGGATGCTGTTTGAACACGAGGCGGATAGGCCGAGTGATCAAACATCTTCCAAGGGACCAGGCAAGTGTTAATGCAATAGAACAAACATGTTGGGTCGTTAGTCTTGCATATTTTATCTTATTCCAACCCAATTAGTACTGAAAACATTGCTAAAACATTAAATTGTCCATTTTTACACAGGATTTCTCTAAACAAAATGTCGTCAGTTGTGTTCTTTCGAACGTCATTACGTCGTCACCACGTCATACCCGCACGCAACGTTTTCGCGAACAAAAACCTCAGCGAAAGCTTTCCATATATAACGTCATGCAAATAATGCAAGGCTCGCCTTAGGTATTTTCAAGTTCAGACCCAGTTTCAAACAGCACGTGAATCTCCTGATTTGAACATGGATTTTCTTTCATTTGACAATGGGTGTAAACAGCTATACGAATATACAGCTATGCAAGAATGGTGGTTTTACGTCCATACCCTTTTTGTGAACTTTACAGTGCTTTCAATAAAATTTCCCATCATAAATTGTTTGCCTTTCTTCCTTCCAAACCGATGGAATTTTTTTTATCAGATAATCATGTCACATACTCTGGGCAGAGGTCCAAATAAATCACTAATTAAAAAAATTCAAATGTCACCAGAAATAAACTTAAAGAAAGGACATAAGTTTACTATTGGTTGAATTCAAAGTTAGATCATTTCAATGTGAAGCAATTTTAAGATGCTGCCCAAAACTAACCATATGTCAGAGACAGAATGTTCGGCAGTACTTTTTATGGGCATTCAAGTGGCCTTAAAATAGCGTGTTCGAATCCTGTGTTTACCTAAGATTTTGTCAGAAAATGTTGATTTTGTGTTTCAATAAGAGAACAGATAACTCAAAAGAAAGTTAATTAACCTAAGTTTTTTGTGAATTATGTTAGGATGGGAACCAGGTGATCATTGCAGTATGTTCTGTTGTTTAGATCATAAACAGTAAAGATTTGGTTATTACATGATTGTGTAGTGTTAAGTATGTTTTCATCAAATTCTTTATTTTTAAGTCCCTTTCAGTATAGGGACAGGCACTGAGGGCCTTAAAGTTAAGGATTCAACAGTAAATAAAACTGAATACAATACCCGAGCAAAAGAACTCCAACAGGTAAACCCTGGTGGGCCTGATAACAGCCAAGCATCAGGCCCCTACCATCTCATCAATAGATAAGTCTTTAAGTCGGAACAGTCATAGAGTCTGAGTCAGTGCCCTTTAAAGTCGTCATTATTTATATAATGAAACAGGCACTTTTTAAACAACTTGTTTTATTGAACTTTGAAATTATATACATGATTCATTGTTTCTACTGAAATAAGCATGAGACGAACAAATATTGTTCTTCTTTGTTTTGTTTTGTTTTTGTTTTGCTTTTTTAAAAGAAAATGCATGACTTGTCCTATAAAAGAAACTGATACATCAAAGAAGATATATGCAAGAATTAGCTTGTCTTTAAATAACTTTTAATACTGGTTTTGCACAATGATTTCCACATATGTTTCATAACATTTATATTTACTTGCAAAAAAGCATGTTACTGAAAATTGTAGAATGTCCTCTATTCTGGTAAATAACGTTGCCGGGCCGTCAATAGTGACTTTAAAATTCACGCATCACTTAAAGATATTTAGAGTTAAGATATCATTTCTAAAGAATAGCAAATATGGGATAACTAGTTTTTGAGTTTTCAATATGGATTATTCTGTAAAATTAAGAAATAAAAACTGTAGAAAATGTTCAAAATACTAACAATGTCACGCCAAACCTGTGATAATTCCTTATTAAAATCATAGCATTTTATAACAAGTTAAATATTTATGAGAAAGCTACTACTAATCTGCAAAAATGCTGTAGGATCAATACCCCTTTGACAAGCTGAAATCACAATAAAGAAATCATTAGCCCCTTTATCTAATCGTGTGATCTAGTCAACTGATGCTTAAAATACTTTAGTTCTATATGACAACAATGTGTATGTTACCACCAACTGTGGGGAGGTGGTATGGGTAATTCAGATGAAATTATTATCTTTATTAAATAAAAGTGTTTACTTGTTGCCAAATTCTATATTTTCATTTTCAAAAGTTTGATTTTACATCTAGAACAATAATGTAAGATCGATTCAAAAGAGAAATTCCTCCTTGGCAGGTGGTGTTTGACGACTTCAAGCAGCCTTCCACCTGTAACTATAACCCAATGATTCATTATGATGATGATGGTCAATTTATACGTAAACTGTACACAGGAACCTCAACCAAATTTCACATTATGTACGTGTACGTACACACAAATATCCACCATAGCCATCAAAGTAAGTAAGGGTGCAAAGATCAGGAATCGATACAATCAAGTACCACATCTGACCCAGGATACCAATGGAAAAGTGACAAACTCACAGTAGACACCGCAAACGAGAGCCAAGAGGTCAGCTTTTTCCCAGCAGGTGACCACAAAGCACATATAAACAGACACGCACAAAGACATAGCAAACACAAGACAGAACAAAAACATAAAAGCACCACAAAAGAAGTACCGCCTTGGAACGGTCAGTAAAATATTTTACTGGAGGGCTTAAACCGGTTTAACAGCGCCAACCTCACCCTTAATTCAGATGTGGATCAAGACACATAGATATTTGGTTTGCATGAAAGACCCCTAACTCGATACATATATGGGTTTCCTACCCTGGTTACAATATTTTTTATATTCAACACTTTATTTACATATATTATCACTGAGGCAACTCGCAAAAAATAAGTTATTTAACTTTTAACATAATTCTCACTCCTATAAATCCATCTGTCTGTAATGAAACTTCTTGTAAGTAGTTTAACTACTCTAGTCTTCCACTGCAAGGATTAAATTCAATAATGTTCCTTTAAAAGTTCCAAAGACAGACCAATGACGTTAGGTGAATGTGCTTTTACCTTTAAATCAGTCTGATTATCTTATATCTATTTGGTCACAATAACAATCCCAAAATATATGGTTTGACATGACACTACATTATGTGGTTTATCAAATAAGGGAAATTTCAAGTATATTCTTTTTAATTCTTAAATGATTTGTTTTTAAATTTAACTCTGTTTTACCTTTTTGGGGTCCAACTTTACTGGGCTTATTTTCTTGAAACGTGAAAAAAATATGCTTTCCTATATGTCCTGGTCTCTCTTACTTAGTGAGACTTTCTTTAACAGGCATGATACTTTTTGATGAACTATTAAAATCTGTTGTCAATCCTGATCATGTGATGTCGCTCAAAAATGTTCTCACTACACTACACTACTTCCTTTTTTATTTTGTATTTTGCTGAATAAACTTTCTGTGTTCCTACTCTCCATGTAGCTGCTATGAGTTGTCTTGCTTTTGATGAATTGCCTATATTTCGGAATGATCTGTTGATAGCAAACAGGCAGGTAAATTGAAAATGTGAGGATTTAGATAATTAAGTTTTGTTCTGGGTACCCTCCATAATTGGAATCCTTCCAGGAGATGCTGCCAACATCGGAACAAAATATGTGCATCAGTGTCTCCTTGGCCACTGAGGAGTTATCACAGCCTGCTGGCAATGGATCTTTGCTGAACATGCACCTTGGCAAGTAAATTTATCGGGGAAAACGCATATGCATTTATGTTCTGCCATAGTACAGAGAGCTCATCTATCGCACATGTATTTTGACTGAGGAACAATGAGCAAAAGAGATTTACCATCTGATTTACTTCCTACTAAAAATGTCTATAATTGGCGAGGCCAATACCTGAAACAGTCCCTTTGTCACACTGAATTGTTCAATGTCCATTCCAGAGGATTTACCTTCATCCTGCTTAAATCATCTGTCACGGTATTTAAACGACCTTTTATATGAGCTGCATTGATTCTTACATTTCTGTATTGTTGGTTGCAATATAACTTTTCTGTGTGCTTGTCACTTTTCCATATGGTGTTCTGATTCAGGTGTATTGACTCCTGTTATTTGTCAACTTTCTTTAAAATTCAAATTGAATTTTATAGTTTTGTCCAATACCTAGTCTGACAAGAAGATTGAGCCTTTTTGCTCCGGTATTCAGTTTATTTACTGTTGAGTCCTTATCTTTGCTTTATCTCCTTGTCATATCTTGATTTATATGTTTTAGGAGATGATACATTGATAAGTTAGGGGTCTTTCATGCAAACCAAATATCTATGAGTCTTGATCCACATCTGAATTAAGTGTGAGGTTGACACCTTGAAACCGGTTTAAGCCCTCCAGTAAAATATTTTACAGACCTTTCCACGGCTTTGCCCCTTTTTTGTGGATATTTAAGGGTTTCTCTGTCTTGTGTTTGCTAAGCCTTTGTGCGCTTTTGTTTTATGTGTGACTTGTGGTCACCTGCTAGGAAAGGGCTGACCGCTTGGCTCTTGTTTGTGGTGTCTTACTGTTAGTTTGCCACTTTCCCACTGGTATCCTGGGTCAGCTGTGGTACTTGATTGTATCAATTCCTGATCTTTGCACCCTTACTGACTTTATTTCCTAGAAGAAGTAACTTTCTCAGCTGATTTAACATAAAACTAAGAGTATAGCTAGTCAAAGAGGAAATACCCTACATTATTTTGGTTGCTAGCTGTATTTCTGGTGTCCGTTTTCTGTGTGCGTTTTTCCTCACAGTACCTAATGGTGGTCTGCAGTGTGTGATTGTGGTATTTCCAGATCATACTCACTTGCTTTTATTGTTCCGGATGAAATAATGTGTTTCCAGGTTTTAAGTGACCCCCGTTTTTCTTTTTATTTAAACAGCTTTAAATTGAACTTAGAAGAAAGACACTTAGTATGTGGATTTAAATGCACACCGCGTAACTAAATCTTATTTTTGGGAGACGCCCTTATTTGTAAATGAAGCCCAAATCCCCTGAACAAAAGAATAACTTAGTTGTTTTTCCCTGTGAATATACCCATGTGTACCCATGTTTACCCCAATAGATACATGTGGTATATTTGCATTGCTATGATGCACGAAGATTGGGCCAGATAAGCAATTTAGCGTGAAGTTGCGATTGTCTTCATCAGTTCAAACACGTGTTTTGGGTGCTCAAAAGAACCGTATCATCGAGACTGTTGTTTTGAGCACGGTTTGAGAAATAGGAAAAAATACTTTTCTACTACGCACTTTTGTCTGCGGTACTGGCGAATTACCTCCACTGGCCTGTATAAGCCATGTTTTATTAATATCGTTAAAGGTTCACTTGGGGACTAAGTCAAAGAGGAGCAGCAAAAACGCACCAAAATTCCATCTAATCCCAGCCTATACAAAAACTCATATTTATGTAAAAAAAATAAATTCAATTACGCGGTCTATATCTAAATTCATTTCTCTAATTTATTTTTCAATTAAAATCACAATTAAAGAATAATTAGCAAAAAACGGGGGTCACTTAAGACCTGGAAACACAGTAATAACTTTTGAAAACGAAATTCCAAATTTTCATGACTTCTTAATTGCTTATATGTTTACTTGTTTTGTTTCTATTTACTACTTTATTAAATTTTCTTTATAGCAATAAACTTCTTTAGATGTATACAGAAGTTTTGCTGTCTCAATCGAAGAAAATGTACAAAATTTAACGCTTAGAAATATTTTATTTCATACCATGTAAATTGTCTATTGTTGTACACCTTAATGTTCTTCTATTGAACTGATAGCTCTCTCCTCAGTCATGAAAATAGAGGATCTTACATGAGTACTCATATTTTTTTGAATTTTTTAAACTCGTTGTGGAAAAGAGATAAAATGCGAGGTTTGCCGAGAAATTTATCTCTTTTATGCAACGAGTTTAATAAATTCAATAGTGCAAGTGCACGAATGCTAGATTCTATTTATCATTTGACATATTAAGGTTACTTTGAAATCTCATTTATGCCGTAAAAACGTTATAATTTTGTCATTGTGTATGCAACGTTGTTATGGACATCATATCGTTTCCTGAAAATCTATAATCCACTAGTGGTTTATCGACTTTATTGCATGGCGTTATTCCACTTCCAGACGCAACGTTATATGATATACAGAGCAATACACCTTTCATAGGGTCAACCGCTATTTGATAATAGCTAGTTTCAAAATGGTTGTTTCAGATACAATGGAAATCTACAGAATTGGAATGAGGTGTCAATTATCACATTTGCGCTAGTTGCACGAGGTCTTTGCTATTTCAACAGTGCTATCAACCCAGCCATCTATAACTTCATGAGTGGTAAGTCGTTTTCATTACACTTTCAATTGACCAGAACTTATAGCATATACCTCGATTAAGCAATCCATCCTGTCGTATTCAGATGGGCTTAACACCTAACCCATAGGTAAAGATAAACAAAAGTTTTGAGCGTAAACGTTTAAATATTTTCTAATCCACCAGTTTAAACATATGTTTTGGGTGCTCAAGAGAACCGTCCATTGAGACGGTTCTTTTGAGTACCCAATACATATGTTTTGATTGAGAAATATGCACTCTTAGCTAAAGGAATGCTTACCACAACTATGGATGTACGACTTTGAACACATATGACTTATAAGCAATGTGTTTTGACGCATTCACCCTGCCATGAGTAATGAAAAACGTACAATAATAATATATTATGCTTGTGTTTATAGAAGATCGTAATGTATCATGTGATAAAAAATCTTAATTCAATTCAGCATGTACCTTCATTCGGGCTGGTATAAAACGCCCATTATGGCGTATGGAGCGGACCTATAGATCTTCATTTTAGTGAGAGTCTTTATCAAGGTTATTTGTCTGTGCATAGTTGACTCTAGTCACTGCTATAACTGCATTTATGCAGAGGCTAGCATTTCCCCATGGTTTAAACATAATTATTAGCAAGAACGGTTGACATTATCAAACATATGTTTTAATATAAAAGTTACACGAATTGGAATAGAATCAACATGCTTATAGAATCCGTTTGCCTTTTTTGCTACACAATGTAAATTACCATACTCTGATATGTTAACTCATTCGATTTCCTGAAGAGAATTTATTCAAATTAAGAAAGGCGGCAAAGATCAGGAAACGATACAATAAAGTACCACATCTGACCCAGGATACCACATTGGGAAAGTTACAAAAACACAATTAAACATCACAAACAAGAGCGAAGAGGTCAGGTGACCGCAAGGCAGCAATGAACAGACGCGAAAGCATGACAAACACAAGACATAAATAACACAAATGATCCACAAAAGAAGTACCGCCTTGGAACGGTCAGTAAATATTATTACTGCAGGGCTTAAAGTAAGTAAGGTTGCAAAGATCAGGAATCGATACAATCAAGTACCACACCTGACCCAGGATACCAATGGGAAAGTGACAAACTCACAGAAGACACCACAAACGAGAGCCAAGAGGTCAGCCCTTTCCCAGCAGGGCTTAAACCGGTTTCACGACGCCAACCTCACCCTAAGTTCAGATGTGGATCAAGACACATAGACCCCTAACTTATCCATGCATCATCTACTAGAACATATAAATCAAGATATAAAATGAGATAAGGCTAAGATAAGGACTCAACATTATCTAAAACTGAATACCTGGGCAAAATGAATCCAACAGGCAAACCCCTGTGGGCCTGACAACAGCTAAAGTATCAGACCCCTACCATCTCATCAATAGATAAGTCTTTAAGTCGGGATGGTCATAGAGTCTGAAGGTCGACCCATCGGCGTGCAATTAAAGAGGAAAGCAAAGCTGCCAAACGTAATTGGACAATTACATTTCCACTTTTAGCACAAGTTCATTTATTTATTTTTCCTTTATAATGGCTATGATTTCAGATTAGCAGATTATAATTTAAATCCACTTTCCAAGATTTCAGTAGGTTTTCTTCTCACAGCTGGAAGAAATTCCAAAGGTCATTATGTCTGCAGTGGAGTGTGCTAAGTTGTTTATTTTAGATCAGATTCATTGATAAAACAATTTCGTCTCTCCCAGCTCAAGCATCTTTGCACATGCAGTTTCATTTTGTGATTTTTTTTCAACAACCAAAAATACATGTACCAATAGAGTTTTCTGCGTAAATTTTGATGCTGACATAAAATGGGAAGTTGGGAAGGCTAAATTTAAATGTATTAAAATGTTTATTTTACCATTCATTATGCAGGAGTGTTGCTATGTACGCATAATTTTGTGGGGATGTATTTAATGCATTTATGCAAAAAGTGAGTTTTTACAAAAAAAAAGCATGAGCCCAGATGAGACGCTACACAACCGGGCCGCGTACAGTAGGCGGTAATGTGTCTGGCTGCAGATGCTTGTGTAACAACAGATCCAGGGGTCGCGAGTTAAATCCCGGTCTGGTCCCATACGTTCATGGAAATTGATCATGAAATAATTTCTGCGGTCTTTCTCCTCCTTTCTGCTAAATGATTCAAGAAGGAAAAGCGAAAGTATGTGCACAACGTACCGTTTAACCGCTTTTTCAATCTTACCCAGGGAAAAAGTGAGGTTAGGTGAACTGACCATCCTGAAATGACCATAGCTGTTGACTGGGACGTAAATCAATACAACAAAAATACAAAAAAAAAAAACGCTACACAATGAGGCTATTCATCAGGGTCTATACTATTTGCGGTATTTGCCATATTGAGCACATTCTTGGTAACAATGGGCAATGTTAACTCTTTTCACTTCGTTAATGGGCGCTTACAACCCTTAGATGTCTTTTAGCAGAAGACGCCATCATAGTATAAAAACCCATATCAAACTTGGAATTAGAATTGCTGTTCCACATACATTTTGTATGCGTATCATCATGAAACCTTCAGAACAGTTGAACTGGGATTGAATAATTCCATATTTTTGGTTCAAAAGTAACACCAATGAGAACAACTTTGGAACTGATGCTCAGTTTGCCACGTCAATTATTTACCAGACCAAACCTTGGTAAAGAAGCCAAGGAATGACAGCAAGCAGCAATCAGATTCTACTCCACAAAGAGGAACAAGACGCAAATGCGCCCAAAAATCAACACCAAGAAGGGAACGAATAGCAACTCCCATCCCTAAATAAGATAATGGACAAGGCAATGAGCTAGTACGTATCATGACACGGTTATTTGATTGTGTTCAATCAGAAATTGCATCACCCCCACCCCATTCACTCTGATATCATTATTTAAACGATGTGGAGCTTCATCAACAGCATTGTATAAGTATGTGCCTGCTTGTCCATTTCATTTTGGTAATATTTAAAGCATCTGTAAAACATTTAAAATGTAACCAGCTTTAGTCATCTGCTGCATATTTGCATTATTTGACTCATATTAGTATTGGATCAAACAGTGAGGGTGCTGCTATTGGAAACGTTTTATCTGGGTCTTAACTCGTCGTCAAAAAGCTCTTGAAACATTACAACAGACGACAAAAGTAGGTGTATTACAAAAATTGCTATGCGGGCTAAATGACGACAAAGATTGTTTCTTGGAATAGAAATAAAGAGATTTAAATCTAAATTCTTAAAAATCAACCAGGATTGTACACAGGGGATGAAGAATTTTCAGATACAATTCTACTTTTTTCTTAAAGAAAACTATCCATAGATGACACGAATATAATATCAAGCTATCTTTGAAAATGCAAATATTTGAAATCGCTTTAAAAATTCAAAGGCATGCATTTTAACATAATGTTTCCTGTAGCTGCGAAAAAATGTGTTTTTACTTTAATATGCCTGAAATACTTTCGTCATGTGTTACGTGACAGCCAAAGTTCACCCAATAGAAACATTTTAGCAGCGGTTTGATTCTTTAATTTTGTTTTGTTTAACCTTTTTTGTAGGGAGCCCAGTGGCTCAGTGGTAGAGTGCTTGACTTGAGACCGAAGGGCCGCAGGTTCGAGCTTCACCGGCGTCACTGCATTGTGTCCTTGAGCAAGACACATTAATCCTAGCTTAGTACTGGTTCAACCCAGGAAGACCAGTCCTGACGTTACTGAAAGATTGTTGACTGGGACGTAAAGAATCAAATCAAACAAAACCCCTTTTTGTTTTTGGATATCTATAACCAATATTACAGAATGTGGCAACTTCAGAGACAGAAATCGAACATCATTTATTACCCATTACCCTTAATGCTTGTCCTACTGACCCCTGATTTATCATTTTTTTAATACTTAAAAATTATCAGGATCCACACTGTTTTCCACTCTGGTTGAAAAAAACATTCTGATAAAAACTTAGGGGGAGTGTAGAACGTAAGATATTCTAACAATAGCATCTGAACGCCCTTGAGTCAGAGTCCAGTGCCACAGAACTTCTAGGTAACTGTCATCAGCCTTGAATACAATATATCAAGCAGAATACTGCCATTTTAATGCATAATTATGAAATTACTGTAAAATGTTATTAAGGACTGGGATGATTTACCAGTGTCTAAACCTTCACCCAAGCATTGCTTTACTTTCTTGCTCTGTGTGTGTGCGTGCGTGGGTGCTGTGTCTGTACATGCTTGTTTGAGCCTTTGCTGCGCACCCATGAATAAGTACCAAACTTTCATGTATACCTTTTAATATATTGACAGCAAAGGCCCCAATTAACCTGCACGTCTTCTAATTTACTTAAAGCTGCATGATCTGTAACTTTTGATATTTTCATTTTAAAAATAATGTTTCTATTTTTCAAGAACACAGTAAAAATACTAAAATTCAGGTATACATTTTACCTTTATCGTAATAATTAACAAATTATTAGTGCCAAAACAACAGCATTTATGTTAAAAATTAACTGTCTAGAATTATTGGAGGGACGCAAATAAAAACATACAAGAGAAAATACACCTGTTTTTATAAGATAATTCACTTTTTCGTGCAGTTTTCAACTGTAGAAATAAGATTTATTGTGACAACATAACTTTATTCTACTTTTGCAAATGATTTAAAAAGAAAATATTTTTTATCGAAAAATGTTCATAGTTACAGAGTATGCAGCTTTAACTGCACCAGTGTTGATATTTTTTATGCTTTTGTCGTCACCTGCTGACTTTTTATTCAAATTAAACCTTTGTTTAAAAAATACCTTTAAGAATACCACAAGAGTGTCAGCCACTTGGATCCAGATCAAGCCCGACGGTTCGGCCTGCTTTCGGTTCAAATTGTTTTAAGGTTGTCAGCAGACAACATTCTACTGTGCTGTTGAGCCAGGTACATTCTATGAAATGGCGCAAACAAAAGCATTTCAACTCTTATGGGCAGTAATTACTATAAAGAGGGCTACCTTTCTCCCTAATTTTCTAACTTGCACATTGCATGTTCATCTCAGACAGTTTGCAATTATCTTAAAAATGTTTTAAATCAATAATGAGACCCCTTTTCTACTTTTATTCTTGTTTGTGTGCTCAACTTGATAAGGGTTTTGGTTCTCTGGGAGAAGCTGTAATAAAATATCTGATAAGAATCTGCCTGATGGGTTTCTTGGAGTTTAGTTTACATTAAAAACATTGTCATAACGGTATATGCTCCAGAAAGATCCCTCAAGTCTGAGGGAGTCGATGGTTTAGAATTGAAGTCTGATAGGGCAATATTAAGGCTTTGCAATAAATTGTAACATGTTTATATATTGGAGATGTCAGATTATAGTACTCAGGGTAAAGTCATACGTAAAAACAATCGTGGAGTTTTCCAGACCCTGAGGTTATATTATTATTTTAAAGCTTAAGTCACTGGGGTATATTGTAATGTTCATTAAGACGAGCTTCAGCTCAAAACAGCAGATAATGTCATTTGTTCTGGTTATGGACACTATGGCCAGGACAAAGGTCATGTTTTTATAACCTCGTGACCAGAGAAACTATAGGGCTGGTTGTTGGTCTGAAACTTCATAAAACATGTAAAAGGAATGAATTCATTAAACGAGTTTGTGATAATTTGAAGAATGTGATTCTTGCTGAGCATTTTCTTGAGTCCAAAAATTCAAAAATACTGGAACACGTATGTTAATTTCCGTTAATCTAATTGTACTAAACAACTCGTTAAGTTTTGTTTTGGGCTTGTTAAACTGTTTTAAGATGGTGTCATTATGTATGCAACATTGTTAATGACGCCATTACGTGGTTTTGTAAAAGACTTGTGGTTTATCGATTTTAACATGGTCGCCTACAGGTACATGTAGCGCTCTAGCACGCACTAACCTGTCGCATTCTGCTCAGAGCACACTGAGATTGAACCATCATTCCCCCGCCTTTTTTGTTAAGATATATTATGCAATCACTGATTGCATGACTGATGGCTTTACATCAGGAAAATTGGACATTTTGCGATTTTCTTCATGTTTTAACTATAAATTGAGTCACTGCAGGAGCGCGAGAATTGAACAGGATTAACCAGTTTTGGCCAGATCCCATTATTCAAAGCGTGAACGCGAAAGCCCTAGATTAGATATCGTCAGGTCTCGCGAGAATGCCGATTCTAGAAAATGGTATTATATCACTCAAAGACATGACATGACAAGAAATATCTACGCCCACACCGTTTGCATGTGTGCAGTGGCGGATGTGCTGAGAGTGAACTGTGAGTTAGCGCAGACTCGTATGACCTATCGTATGATGTTAAATACACAATCTATAATTTTACTTTGATACATTTATGTAAACCTCATCTAATTTAGAGATCTAATTCGGAAAGTGTTGCTGACTCGATGAATATTGTTCCATTACATCCAACTGCCCAATTGATTGAGCTCTCTGAAGAAACAGATGGTCAGATAAGCTACTGTCTTGCCAGCCAAGAGTGACAGTGACGTCATGTTTTGTTTACAAATTTATCAGAGACTTATAGTCGATAGATCACTTGTGTATTAATCCTATCCTCAGGATAGGATTAATACACAAGTGATCTTTCGATTCGCCTTAGGTCAAATGGAGTGTATAAGTTAATGTTTTACTTAGCAATTGTAAACAAAGTATTACGTCACTGTCACTCTTGGCTGGCAGGACAGTATTTGGACATCAACGGAAGCATAGGCACGTTTATAACTAATACCAACATGAAATATTGCAGAATTCTCGATTACAAATAATGCCAATATATAACACTACTCGGTTTACTGTCCATGTAAGATATTAAATTTAGGGACTTGATACATATCAATGTGACCTCTTAATATGTACATTGAAATAGCCCTGCATAGTCGTATAAAACCAGACAGAAGAAATATTAGTATAAAAAGTGTAAACCAACCACCAATATCCAGGGATAATGTATGAGCGATTATATACCACTGTAGAACCTTTATTTCAGCTTAATTAAAATGTGCAAAAAGACAATATACAGATGTTATATGCTCTAAAGAGGCGTGCTTTTCATCTTCCTTGTACATTTTCATCATATAAACTGAAGTCATGAAAATAGTATCACTCTCAATGTTAATATACTCTGTAGTTAACCGACGTGTGCACTTAAGCATCAAACCGTTTTTTTCTGTACTTATGTTTTATGATTGTTAGGTATTTTGTATAAAATAAACGGCTTCGTATCTCACTCTATGTACATTGCCTGACAGTTTAGGTCATGATGTGTACTCAAATTATTAAGAACTAAACTTCAGTCGATGGTACACCATCGCAAATACTCGCTTTTGATCTAATCAAAGCATCTGCAAAGTTTGAAGTTGCTACGTCACCGATAAAGAGGAGGTGCATTTACAAGAAAGTACATTATTTCACTTTTGACCTTAACCTTACATCAAGGACAAACACGAAACGTTGCCCAGTATTCTCTACATCATATGAACTATGCACTAGTAAAGTTTGAAGCTGATATGTCCAACGGTTTAGGAGGAAATGCATTTGCAAGACATATTTGATTTGAAGCATGACGCATTGTCCTCTATACTATGTGACATATGTACCTTCAAAGTTTGAAGTTGGCTAAGAAGATGCATTACCAAGAAAATACATTATTTGGCCTAGACCCCAAGGTCAAGGGGGTGAAAGTCACACGAAATGTTGCCCAGTTCCCTCGACATCATGTGACCTATGCACCAGCACAGTTTGATATTGCTACATACCACGGTTAATGAGAAGATGCATTTACAAGAAAATACATTGGTTGACCTTGACTATTGGGTCAAGGTCACGCGAAATGTTGCCCAGTGCCCTCTACGTCATGTGACCTATGTATCTACAGAGTTTGAAGTGTTTAGGAGGAGATGCATTTACATAAAAACGTGACGGACGGATGTTTGCTGGTAAGAAATTAATATACCTCTTCTAGAAAAAAGCAGTTTAATGATACAATTTAATTGAACACAATACAACTAAAATCAGGCCTGTTGATAAACGTTCGTCTAAATTAAATTATTATATTGACCACCCTAAACAAATGTAAAGACGACTGGGTAAGAACACTAATCACAATCTTTTGTTGAAATAGTTTATAATTATTCTAAAACTGTTCTAATTGTTTTACAACGGAACACGGTTGAACGAAATGAACTGCAGCAGAATTTGCAGGAAAACTAAGGTTAATAAATCATGGTTTATAGCCCTCTGATGCATGAGAAGGCATTGAATTTCCAATTAACCATGTTTAATGACAGTGAAACATAAATTGCACTGACAAAAAGATAACAAAAGAAATATATGTCAATTTGAAAAGGGTTTTTGTGCAAATCATTATAGTGCATGGTGTAATATCACGGTACGAGCCTGTTATAATTGGTTTATTGTAAACTGCGTATCAAGATAGAAGTCTTTTCGTCATGTCGGTCAGTGCTCGACTTGTCCGAGTGGTTTTATTATATTCAGGACAATCACAGCTCACACTGCAGACCCCAGGGGAGTAATAGTTTCAAATATACGTAGACTCAGACCATTTTTTGGGTCCAAAACATTGAATATCAATATTCGTCTAAGGTTTTCAGAAAAAAATGGGGGGAGGGGGGGTATGAAGATTTTGTGGATATTTTCTGGTCCAGAGTTATCACCAGGGGACATTTCTATGAATTTTAGGGTATTTCATGAGGTCAATGTACATAATGGGAATATTTTGGGGTTTCTAAAATTTCAAATAATTTCAGGGTATGCCTTATTGGGGGTAAACAGTAGATGCTGGTTACAAGTCTACGTACTATGAAGAAAAGTTGAGAGTACCCCCCCCCCCCCTGGGTCAAAGACCAAAACATGCCAGCCAGATAGAGACGCACACATAATAACAAGAGAGAGTACATTTGGAGAAAAGATAACCAGTCGTCTCTTCCTAAAATGACACTAAGAACCGTAATATTAAATTAGGAAAAACTATAATATATTAAACCCAAATACATACCCGTATCATCAACAATCTGTGCACTGACAATAACAACAGAATGACCTCATTTGATTGGTTAAATAATTCTGATCCGTCAGAAAACAAAACAAAACACCAAGCGGTGGATCAATGTTTTATGTGTTTATATACATGAAGGAAACACTTAAAAAACTGTTGCCGTGATTTTCTTCAACAAACCTACCCTGTCAATCTAAAACAGTTTGGCACACACTGTCATTAATTGACCTTCTGTCGAGATTGTTCAAATATTTTCAGAACTAAAGAACTATCTATGGGAATGGTCATAAGGCCCCGAGGTCGTAACACTTTGTCCATGCTCAACTCAACTGAGCATGAAATTTAAATTTCTCATATCATGCTCTCAGACTCTCAGATGTTGATGTCTCTTTGCTAAAAAATTATTAAAATGTCAACATTGTTGTTGACATTTTAACATTTATTAGCGTGATGAATGTCATGCTTAATTGAAAAAATCTCAGGACAAGACTAATCCGCTTGTCCGCTGTTTTTGAGTCTGTCTGTGTGTATGTGTTCCTCTCTTTCTGTCTGGCTGTCTTTCTGTCAGGAGTTTCATCCCGTTGACCATTGACCCGATTTGGTATATATTCTCGGTTTAAATCTTTCTTCCCATTGCAAATAATAAATCTTTAAGGTAGTATTTTTAACATTACGAAAACTTTCTACTGTCCTGCCAGCCAAGAGTGACAGTGACGTCGTGGTTTGTTTACAAAGTTATCAGGGACTTAGAATCGATATATTACTTGTGTATTAATCCTATCCGCAGGATAGGATTAATACACACGTGATATATCGATTCGCATTAGCTCAAGTAGAGTGTACAAGTTAATGTTTTACTTAACAATTGTAAACTAAACACGGCGTCACTTTCACTCTTGGCTGGCTGAACAGTACATAAATATAGTATCATTGAAATTGCTAATCCATTATAAATCGTAAAGCTGGATTGGAGGGGTAGTCAAAGTTTCTCCAGACCGTTATATACTTAAGCGCAAAAGTTTCGCAACTCTTTCTAAAATGATATTTCCTTCTTTTTGAGCCAAATATTTTACTACTTTAATTGTAAGGCAACCCAAATTTGAAAAGTAACAGAGTTACAATACCTTACATTTTATCGAGTCACAGTGCTACACCACCTTACATTTTATTCAGAAAAGGTGTTTAACCGTTATCTGTTTTCAAAAGCAGAAGGACAGTCAAATTAAAGCAGGTTATTTTATGCATTTGGTAACGTTCATAACGTCAACGTAAAACCTTCAATATTGACGTTATTGGCGCTTTAAGCACAACTGAATATCAGTAATCGAGTTTTTAATGTCACAAGTGAAAGGCTTCAACACATTCCATCGAAGACAGAAGTATCGCGCGACATAACGGAATAAAATGAACAATTTTGATAAATTGGTTGACGTTAACAAAGAAAGGCAGCGACTTTGAGCGTTGATAAACGTTAATTGTTAAACCTTAAAATGTTTTCCGTCAGATACGATATCTGGCTATCACATAGCACCGTTTGTTTTCAAATCGAGATAACAATCTTTATACTAGACGTAAATTGTTGTAAAACATTGACGTCATTATAACGTCAGAATGAAGAGTATGATCAAAACCGATTAATGCTAAATCATTCCGCATTGTGCAGAAGCATAAAATATGATTATATGAATATTCTAACTTGGACCATACTGAAGAAAACACAGATCTTAAACGGTTGCGAAACTTTTGCGTTTAAGTATATACCACCAATTTAATGTAAGCGACACAGGATCTGTTCACACGCTTGGTACGAGTTTGCCAAATGCCAAACTATCTGCATGTTCGTCCGCATACTTGACTTCTTGCATGGTGTGGCTTGTTAATTGCTAACAAACAGTAAATGGAAATCTGATGTGCACCAACAAATATGCCAGGAAAACTGCAATAATTATGTGACAACTTCCACACAGAATGCGTTTTATTAGACATGAAAAAACAACATATGAACTAACAAAAACAAATTTAAACCATTACTATCATATTTTTTAAAAATAATCTTCACGGTAATAGGTTTCTGAATAAGAGTGCGTAACCTATTTTTATTTCCTTTGCAACCGAAACATGCGTTGTATGTACTCAAAAGAAGCGTCTCAACGAAAAAGTACTTTTAGCACCCATAACACATGTTTAAATCTACTTATAGTAATATGCTCGACCCACGTTGAATAATTGCTAATTAGAATGAAACTTTAGGTATTCAAATTGAAATCAATGTTCAGGGCCCGGAATTACAATGCCTCCTTAAAGTTAAGCAATACTTAAGTCAAGTATTGATATTTCAACATGCTATATTAAATGCTAAATAAATTGCCTGGATCGATGCAGTACTTGTGGCCAAATATATCATTGTGTCTACAGAAAAAATGACACTATTTTGATTTTAATCAGTTTGAAACCTTATTCTTGGCATCCTGAAAAGTCAATACTAAACTTTTGTCTTCCTTAACTTTAAGGAGGCATTGTATTTCCGGGCCAAGGTATCCAAACTGAATGTTTCGTCAAAGTGGCCGGAATAGCCGTTCTGAAATAGGTTCCATACAAAAGCGGGTTCTTATACGTATTAACATTACTGAAACACAGGTATGCAAAACAGTGACTAGGCAATGGCAAGAAAGGTACGCATATCAGTGACTAGTCTTTGTCAAAAACAAATCTCTGCCTAGACTAGGCACCGTTTTACATACCAATGGCTTGGCGATATTAAAATGAATAAGTATATGTATCCCATTAGGTTCAAGAGTTATGATAATTTTCACTAATTGGTAAGCGATGGATGGACAGATGGACAAATGGATGGACTCACATAGTGATTATAGTGCATACCCAAAAGTCGTGCAATGTTGTATGTTCTAATACATTTGAACATTATTGAGGCACAGGTATGCAAAACGTTGATTGGGCTTTGCAAAGAAAGGTATGAAAAACGATGAGTAGTGCCAAAAATATTGTCGTCAAAGTCTCATCACCATTTTGCATAACAGTGTGATTAACATTATATTAATATAAACAAGTATGCAAACCTTTATTCAAGTATCCCTATTAGGTTCAAGTGTTATGAGTATTTTCACTAACAGAGAATGGACGGACAGACTCAGATAGTGATTATAGAGCAGACCCAAGGGTCGTGCTATTAATGGATACCAACATATTCATGACTTCACGCTGGTAAAGTTTCCTTACCTGGCCAAATGCAGTAACCTATTTGTACACGACACATTAAGTGGCTACATGGCATGCCCTTTTTAGTCATCAATTAATATACAGAAGGGAGATGGTCTAGTTATGCAATCACCTTGCTGAGGAAGCTAGAGTTGGTTGCTTAACTTTAATGATTGTTGTCTTCCTGATGTCATCTGACTGTTACTGTCCTGTGGCCATTCCTCATGGTGCCATGGATTAGTTTGTAGTGTTTAATTGTGATATTTACTGACAGTACTCATTAACTTTTTTTATACAAAATTAGCGATTAAATGAGTTTATAACATAATAATTGCAAGTGCATTAAAGGCCCGCATCTCTAGTGATTTCGTCTGCTTTCGTGGTTCTGTTGAGGTAAATTCATGTTGATTTTTTTTTGCTGCTCACTTGGTTCTGAGTTTGGTCCTTGTTTAGTTATGCGGTGCTTGGTGTCATTTTGTAGTTTCGGAATCATATTGATGAGGAAGAGAGAGCTGGTTGCTTTGCTTTAATTATCTTCCTGGTGTTTTGCAACTGGTTGTGTTATTTGACATACCTCGCGATGCCGTGGGTTGGTGTGCAGTGTGCGATTGCCGCACTGTAGTTTAGTGGCCTACTTACTAGCTCTTTGACCTGGTTTTGCGGCGTAGTTCTTACCTATTCGGAACTGTCTCGGCCATTTCCGTCGAATCAGAACTCTGATGTACGTAGAGAGTCTACTTTGATAACGTGACGATAGCAGCACGTAACGTGATGCTGACGTCACCTAAACCATGCCACTACAATAACAAGGTCGGTTGCAATTTGCAGCAAAACAAACAATTACAACATTCCACAAGATTTAGGCTGTTTCAATATACTATCCTGCCTGCCAAAAGTGACAGTGACGTCATGTTTTGTTTACAAAGTTATCATGGACTTATAGTCGATAAATAACTTGTATATTAATCCTATCCGCAGGATAGGATTAATACACAAGTGAGCTATCGATTCGCGTCAGCTCAATTGGAGTGTACGAACTAAAATTTTAATTAATAATTGTAAACACAATATTACGTCACTGTCACTCTTGGCTGGCAGGACGGTAGTATCGCTATAGCGATATTTTATCGAAGAAAAACAACATATACTTCATTTATTGACAGACTAACGGATTTTAATAGAGCTGAACCCACATACAGAACAAGTTTTCCTTACGCCAGTTCTGGCTAACAAAATGTATTTTTTTCATACATTATACTTCGCCTGACATTCTCGAATTGGGCCGAAATTTTCCGATTGAGTTATTCAGTCCATCGTCTCCCTGGAATTAGCTCGAGCTTTTCTTGTGCTAGTGCGTGCGTTGTTTCTCTTTTTTTTAATATCACGTCATCATGATATCGAAGTCATGCTCACTTGCGCATATTTCTAACGATGATGCCTATATAAGGTAAATGTTGTTGACTTGGACGTTTCTGAAGTTACATTTTGACAGAAAGAGGCTATGGGCAATTCATTAAACACGCGAAGACGTCGTTGAAATCAAATAATCATAAAAGATAAAGACAAGCGACAAGCGACAAGCGATGAGCGTTGGGACCCATATTTATGTAGAAATGCCAATTTATGTCGCCTGCCTGTCTCGACCAATAGCACGACAACTCACACATTTTTTTCAAATAATACGAACCTCTTCAACAGAATTGTAATCTTTGATAAAAAAAAATGATGTTTCCAAAGTTCAGCAGTGCTTTGACGAAAAAAAATACTATAATGTGCACGACCAGTGGTGAACGCAGAATAACCAGTATTCGGTGCCAGAAGAAATGTATGAAAAGCAAATTGAACGGAGATTTGAACTCATACAGTGATTATAATGCACACCTGTAGGTCTTGCAAAAATTCGATACCAAGTCTTTCAAATATTGCTGTTAGTTATGATTTCGATTTGCATAGTTTTCAATTTAAAATAAATGTTGTGATTTTCGGTAGATTTCTTCGTTTTAACTTCTCCCAGCAGCCTAATCACCATTTTGCATACCAGTGGCTGGACAATGTTTAAATAAATAAGTATGGAATTTGATCCAATTATACCATTTGGTTCAAGGGTTATTTGTGTAGGTTGCTGTGTAATCCCGTGTGCATTTTTGGATAAAAGTGTCAAACATATATTTTCTTGTAGAAAGATATATTCTGTTTAAGAAACAAAGATGTTTCCAATTTTTTCTTGCTGTTTTAATGTCACGGTGACTCCACAAAGTGATGTGCCCATTTTTAGCTTATTTAGGAATTGGAGATTGAGCGATATGAATTCTAGCTGGCAACAACATGTACGATTTGATCAGTTGTGGCAATATTACTGGCGACATGGTGTGTTTAGAGCATAGGCGGTGATTCAGAATTTTAAAAATGCTACATTTACTTCAAAATGATGTCAGTACTAGAAAAATATGTCAGTATCAATATGACATGTCACATATAGTGAAAGCTCAAATGGCATTAGATCACGAAATGCTAATAGACCCTCCTCCCCCACTGCAGGGATAATGTACACTATGGTTTTCTGAAACTACATTATATAGGATGCAAAATATGTTAGCTCTCTGACCTGTAACAACCATGTTATCTACGTTACCCTGTTATAGTTTCAAATCACATTGAACAAATACCAAGTTATGCATAATTCTTATTTATCGACATGCTGATTGCCTTATAAGCATTTATCTAAAAGCAGCAAACAACCAGTATGCGTTTAAACAATATACCCTATAATTTTACAGTTATTTATGTTACTTTCCTCAAATGTATCATACTTAATGCAGTACCATCATTTGTCAATAGGCTGCCAAAAAGATCCCAAATGTGGTGTTTTGTACACCATAACCCACTAAAACAACATGTTATAAGCCATCAAATAATGCATGTTAACTCTATAGTTGTTACAACGTTACCATACAATAGCATAATTTTCTCACTTACCCTAAAATAATAGGAATTCCTATCAATTTTTTCCTTATTCTGAATATTCTCAAATGTAAATATAATATTTTAATTATCAACAAATGACTAGCAATATGTTTTCATCAAATTAAAGGACCTGTTATTGTTGGTATTTACGTTAATGTCTTTTGAGTACGTTATGTCAAAGCAAAAACAGCACTATATGAGTTTACACTGCTAGTGGTGTATTTACTGCCATTTAACTGCCATTAACTGAAAATACTAACAAAGCATGCATGATTAAAGGAAAGAAATTTGAACCTAAATCACATTGAACGTCATTCCAATTCAGTCTGTTTATCAATTATATAAACAGCTTTTTTGAAACTGCTAACTTATGATACATAACTGTTTCTTAAATGATATATTATATCTCACTGCTACCCGTGAATTTGCTTCTTTTTATGCACGAAATGATATTTGAAAAAAAAAAACGATTTTCTTCACTTTAGATGAAACAATACTACTAAGCATGAAGTAGTTTTGAGCTAATGTGATCTATCACACATTGTGTAAGCCAGGTTTTGATTACAACAACTACGTTGATACAATTCAAAGACAAAACTTACTCAGAATTCGTTTAAATTGTAAGTTATTTCAGACGAAGGCTGAAATCAAGAATTGAAAATTTAAAACGGGCCTTTATCCTTGTTGTTATAAAAATTTAAATGAATTGGTTTGGGAACTTAGCGATTCTGCCCCACATATGACACATGTCAAGCCTATTCTTATGGTAATAATTGCTTTGTATCTGAAGGACGTCTAGTTTGGTAAGGTAGTTTTCCATTTATGTTGGTAAAATGTATAATAAGTGAATTTAAAGAAGAATATTACACTAATCATCTATTCTGTATCGTTCTAAAATTTTGTGAAGCATTTAAACCAATAAGCATCTGTTCCAAAGGTTCATTATCATCATACATTTGAAAGAAATAGGTTTGTCACTTAGAAAAGCTCTCAGGCATTGTTAGTATTACATGCATAATGTAGCCATTGCTAGTACTCAAATAAATCATTGGTTAATTTGTTTTGCATTACTTAGTCCTACAATGGAATTTAGTTTCAGATAATATATTTTTTATATTTAGCCAATCAAATGTGTACATTATGATTCATGTAGAAATTACACCCATTTTTTGGCATATTTCAAATCAAACAAAATAGATTAACTGTAGTAATGGAAAACATAAATAAAAGGAGAGAGTCCAATTGATTTTAGTACTTTGCAAGTGAGTCTCTCATTGGCGACAGTGTTGATACTACATGTATGTAGAGTGCCCTCTTAATGCTAATATTTGGTAGAACAGTTGACATCTTTGTGTTTTTCTTTTGAATCTATATCCTGCCGAGTTTAGATTTAATTTACTATGTTAACAAGGTTCGTATAAAATTATGTCAACACCAAATTCTGTTAAGGTATATAAGCATGCATCTCTAAATTTAAGTCAGATCTCATGACTGCACCCCCCTTTTTTTTTAAAAAAAAAAGATTTCAATTTATTATCCAGTATTCTAAGAAGCATTGTGAAATCGATTTAACAATATAATGAATATCACCTGATTAAATTTGTTCAGACATACTTTTGGCTGATAAAGTTGGTATTAAAGTAACAATTGACCTGTTTCCTTGGTTATGATCATATCTAGTGTGATCATTGCCATGAAGTAAATCTCACCACTTTAACCAATTTTTCTTTTATTTTTTTATGCATTGTTATTGGTTGACCAAGTGATCAGAAAAACGGTTTTAATGTAATTGACAGTTTCATTAATCAAACAACGAAACCTTTGCTGAATATAAACTTAAATCATTTTAAAAGATTGAGTAATGCCTCACCATCTGAATATGCAACTAGATGTCAGAATACAAATTGATTTGGAGACAGTCTATTTAAACAATAACTGATAACATATGGTTATAATACGCAATATCTGAGTTAAAATGCGCAATAACTAACTACCACCCGCCAACATTTAGTATTTTAAATGGTTACTATTTTATGGTAAATGGACCTAAATATACACGGATGCATAGAATCTTGTATGTATCATGTATTTTTGGCTATTGGGTCACTGTCTAGCCACACATCCAACTGATTCCTTTATCCGTTAACTTTATAAGAGACTGGTGCATTGCATACCATGTCATGATGTGGCAATATAGTGACTGAATAGCTGAATAATAACTGAATATGTTTACCCTTAATTTGAACAACTGTAAACTGGTACTATACTGACGTCAAGAAAAACGCCTCATCTAAAAATAAACGTGAATATCTCTTAGGTTGATCAGACTAAAGTTATGAATTTTAGTGCATTATAACATCTTACAAGTCAAGCGTATCTCATGAAAACAAAATTGCTGAAAAAATATTTGAGGCTGAGAAAACGACCTCGGTTTGAGACAGCGGTGACCATTTCATGCGACACAAGACTTTAGCCAAATTTGCTTTGTTTCCAGACACAATCCGTTGACAAGAAAACGTGTTTTACCATTGTAAAACAGTCTCTATTTTACCAAAAATGCGTTTATAATGTTCAGACAATAATTGTATGCGTCTGCTGAAAGAAACAGCTTACCCCACCCACCTTTTCGCCATGCATTTCAGTAAAACTTAAATGTCATGACTCTGCAAAGTGGGTGAAAAGATTGTTACGAATCCTTTGCAAAAGTCTTAAGTCTTTAACCAACGACGATTGCGGAGAAAACGCAATCTGGCACGTGTTCCAGACGGCCGTTTTGGATGGCGTTAACGTAGACCAACGACTGACCACTGGGCATTACAGCTTATCTTAAATAACGTAATTTTATGTAGGCATATTCTGTGTACATTACCTAATGTACCCCTTATCATTTTTTTCCATTACTTAAAGGAAAACGAGAATATTGGCAAGTTTCGTAAACGGACTTAACATTTTGTCTTTAATATGACGTCATAATTTCATAAAGTTATTACTCGCAAGCACAATTGTTTGAAAAAAATGATCCAAATTTGTTCTTTGATAAGCAAAACATTTACGACACAAAGTGGGTGCAAATTCAATTTTAAAACATAGGCGATCGATGCACAATGCCGTCATGTGTACGTTGAGCATGTATGACGTCATCGGAATAACGCGTCACCTGCACATCAAATTAAAGTCATTTTCCAACATTGCCCAACCTTTACATAAAGAAGCAGTACGTCGCTGTTCATTTTCTTTTATCGGCTAAGAAATCAGTGAAAATGAGTGAGGCGTTTTTTGTTGACGTCAGTATAAAATGGTTTGCTTTTGAATAAGTGATTAGTTGTTTTTTTTCAATTAAACTGGAATTTCTTCAGATAGATGTTACAAAATTCGAAACTTACCATGATATATTAGCTTTTCCAGCGCAATTAAACATCGTCTTGGATAACACTTTGGATAAACATATGGCTTATGATATACTTTATTTAATTGTAGATGTTATTTTTACAAATTAAACAGAAAATTGGAATGTATAATTCTAAGTATTGTTACTTGGGTGCTATCATTTTCTTTGTTTATGAGTTTTAAAATCTAAAATTTTGGGAAAATAATTTTTGTAGATATGAAAAGTTAAATATATTATTTTGCAAATGTAAAAATGCATGTATCATTAATACGAACTTAATACAAGTTGTGATAAGTCTTCTTCCAGGCAGATTGGAATCTTGATATCTATTTAACAAAATTAACCAGTTTTTGATGCTATAACATCCCATATAACGTATGATATAAGGAATTAAGCAGTATATATATAAAGTCTTGAAAGTTGAAATATACATTACATATTGCCCCGCAAACAACAAAATGACAGTTTACACCAAAACCGATGTTGAGTATACCCTTTCAATCTTAAATTTCAATATAATGCTCATATATGGCATTTATGGGTTTTCATATAGTATGACATGCTCTATTTTAGAATGAAAATATCCTTCCCTTATTTAACGTTTTATTTTGGGGTTATTATATTTAACCGTTTATACATGTCACTTTAAAAATTTTATTGTGATAAATACAAGCTTTTTGCAGTTATAAAATGATCCGTTACTTGTCTTTTGGAACGTATATTTAAAACATAAATTGCTTATTGAGAAGTTTATCAAAATGATACTGTTTTAACATTTTAATTATATTATATTGGGTAGTTAAAATGTAACATACATGACTCTTTATTAAACTTGATGATCAGGTCAAGCCCTGCTTTAAAACGCCTTCCAGTCTCAGTTCTAGGAATGGTACTCAGCTGTATCCCTGGGCAAATCTACAAACGTTATGCCCCCAGTATATAACGTTATGAGGCTTCAATTCGTATGTGCTTCAGCCTGTTTGAGAAAATAGCTTAGAACCTGGTTTGGGCGTATAGCGTTTCCAACCCTTCTTATGCTTCCATCCTAGCTGAAAGCTACACGCATTAAACAGTTTCAGAAGTAGTGTTTGGAGAAAAATCGTTTCCAATCCTATGTTTCAAGCCCAGCTGGAAACTCTAGGAGCATCCAGACTCTCCAGACTTTTGCGTTTAACCTGATAATATTTCCATAGAACAACATCGTGGAGTGCATATGGTCTTCAGAAATTACAAGTGCTGTATTGGTTGTGATGAATAAAGTTACACTGAAGCATTAAGTTTGATAGCACGATCCTTATCCAGAAGTTTTTGCCATTGGTTTAGATAATTTGGGATTAGGACCAACTACTTTCGTTGTACACCAGAAATTTAAAAAAAAATGTCAACTGTACGTGTTTCCCCTGGAAAATACAATACCTATGGCAAAAAGTTGTTTGTTAACGGCTACTCTTAAAGGAAAAGGCAGCAACATTAATGCACTGATTATATGTCCTTACAAAAATATAATTTGAGTTTTCACATGTTTTTGCACGCAAACTCGAAACGGTCTATGTTTGCCTGCATGTAATATCTCTTCTGCTTTGTTAGTACATTTATTGTTAGCCTAATACAACATGAGATGATAGTGTAATTTAGGAGACATTCTAGTATCCTAATTTATCAGACAATTGTGTTTTGCAAAATGAAAATTTTCCATGACTTTTTAAAGCAAAAACGCTTCAGTTATGTTTTCTATAAACAGAAAGTAAGTAAGGGTGCAAAGATCAGGAATCGATACAATCAAGTACCACACCTGACCGACCCAAGATGCGTTTTTCATATCTTTTGTGCATTTTAATATGTATGTATTAAGTTAGTTTAAAGTTACGAAATTGATCTGAAAAAAGTTGTTTTCTGAAAATGATTGTTGTTTTTACAATAACTATTTGCAGATTTTGCAGGTAAACTTGCAGAAATTTATCTACTTATTAAGTTTAATGTCAAGGAAAATACAGGTCATAGAGTTTATATTTATACAGAGGGAGTTTGAGATTAAACTTACTGTTCAGACGGCCAGTCTTTCTTCCCATTTAAACAACCAACCAATCCTATTCATCGATACAAACATACAACTAATAATCTATGGTCTATCGACTGATATAAGTCTGTTAATTCTAGTCAAACCAGGCACGCGCAGCGACATCAAGAGGATGAGGTGTGGTCTGCGTTCAGGGTCATTTAGTTGAACAACTATAGTGACTATAGCTTTTTGTCTAATGCTTAACATTCTTTTTGACTTAAGTAATGACATCTATATTTAATTTTTTTCATTTTGTGCATGTGCTACTAACCGTTCGGATTCAAAAATATTAATTTTACAGCGGAGTAGAACGTTTCCTCTTTTGGAATAAAATCAGGTTGGCCCACTATTGATGGTGAAAATGATCATAGTCATGGTAATTTTTTTTTTATTTGATTCTTTACGTCCCATCAACAATCTTTCAGTTAAACAGGGACGGGTCTTCCTGTGTTGAACCAGTACTAAGCTAGGATAAATGTGTCTTGCTCAAGGACCACAACGCAGTGACGCAGGTGAGGCTCAAACCCCCGGCCTCTCGGTCTCGAGTCAAGCACTCTACCACCGAGCCACTGCGCTCCCTATAGTCATGGAAAGGTTGATTAATTGTCATTTCTATATTTGATTTGGCAAGTCTACGTTAGACTGGGTCGCTGGATGACACGAAATAGCGAAACCCAAATCCATAAACTGTGAATGGCTAAAAAGGTTACGCATGCAGACTGTCAGATTATATCGATATGTCTTAGCAGACTTTCGGTAGCTGTATTTTTTAATCCTCCACCTAATATGCTTTCAGCTTCAGATTTTACCATAGATATAATTAAACAGTGTCTCTTAATTATCTTCAGCATGCCTTTATGAACACGAATAGGTATTAAATCATATTTGTACGTATCATGGTTGAAAACAAATAAGTTGGTAAAAATAATCCCGTTATGAATAAATATTACCTGATCATCCTCTCTTTCTATTATTAATTATTAATAGTAGTTTCATTACAAATTACCTGACGACCATGGGGTTTTGGAGCCCCTTCATTAGCTCTTGTTGTTGTATGTGGAAAACAAAGGCGCATTATATCCACTTATTCTCATAAGTTCTGATTACTAGTAACAGATTTCAGAGAGGGGCGTTTTGGATCTAGTAAAATGTACGTAAGCTGATTCGCCACTACTCACCTGTGCGGTAAATGTCATTACTTACTTTTCTGACTTCATTAATTACATGTATAAAGTTTGATAGTGTCCCCATTGCATTCAGGCAAGTGATCAATATGTTATCGTGTTGAACGTAGGTTAGGGGTCTCATTGAAGTCACGCAATCTTACACAGGCGTTTTTGTTGTTGTTTTTCGCTTTTTTTATCGAACTACCTGCCTTAGACCAGTAAACTTCGATATACTGTCGAATCCCATTAAGGAAATGCATTGTTGTAACGTTAGTCCATATAAAATCAGGAACTGAAAAATGTAAGATATTGCTGCAAAATTAGAATTTTCTCTGCTCGATTTAGCTTCGTTTCCTGTTCAGTGACATGCCCAAAAAAATGGTTGCTGTTGCGTATTCAGATCTTGCTACGTTATCCAACTAAAATTCACCGAAAAGAAACGACTGTACAATAACAAAAACAAAAATTGATGATATAATATGTTTTATTTCTCACATTTCTGATAACAGGCATCTATAATTAGCAAGCGTGGCGCTTGTTTGCATGTATTTGTTGCTACAGAAGCCCTAATGGTTTAAATGAATAATGGCGCGACTCAATTTCCAAACTTAATTTCCTTTAAAAAACGTTGAAAGTTATAACTTGATGATTTTAAGAAAAATAATTAGATAAAAATAAAATCTAGTAAATGTTGTAAAAGTGCATAATAAAAAAGTTTATTGGATGTGTATTGAGATATTGTTGTTTCTGGGACTCGACTCGCAAGCTCGCCGAGCACCAAAAGAGTTCAGCCACTAAAATGATCGACATACAAAACCAATACATGTAACCTATTAATATTCCATGTATTTTAACATTTTTCTCTTCCAGGTAAATTCCGACAAGAGTTCAAAGCTGCCTTCAATGCTTGCAGGTGCGCATGTCGTGAGCCAGAGAAAGGACCGATAACTTTGTATAACTTCAGAATGAACCGCAGCGCAATGACTCGGTCGGATCGCTACACGATGAACACCCTTACGTCAAGGCAGGGATGGATAGGACAAACGACATCTTCAAACAAGAAGACCCTGCTTTAGCTTAAAATGTACAGACTGAGGATAATTCGCGTTACAATGATTTTTTTTGTCATGAATTTACGAGCCTCTTTGCAAGGATATCTGATTTTGTTGTATGAGAACAGCGAGACGCTGATCAGCCTACGCATCTGCGCAGGCTGATCAGCGCCCCTGTTGTTCACTGTCTGGATAGTCTTATTGCTAAACTTGCTACAGGCAATTTTTCTATAGGCTAGCTAGTCTCTGTATCTTAACAGGATGGATTAAATCTTAGCCAGCTGAATATCCAAAATACAAGCTTCTATCCCCGAGGACCATACAATGTACATGTACCTAGTGCGAGATACAGTTTGATTCAGAAAGTGCGAGATAACCGACCACCAGACCACTGAGAGTAAAAAATAGACCGCCGAATTATTACGTAATCTAAGCGGCCTTCCGTATGCCCAAGCCAAGAATATTACAATACACCAGACTAATATCTGCGCTGTGTTTCTAAGTCACAATAATTGTAAATTTGTGTAACTGCATTTTATTCATCAAAATGAGTTTCAGTGAAAAAGCTTCTGTGTTTGTGAAAATTTTTCGATTGCAATAAACCATGAAAAGTTTCGACATGTACATGTAGTAATTGCCTATAACATTCATTTTATTGTATTATTGTTGCTTTCATTGAAATTCCAACTTTTAACGTTGAATGTCTCGCAATGCATAAAGTGCAAATGCATGCTGGTACAATAAGCAAGTTATCATATGTTTTTGCGTCTGTGCAGGCGATAGTTCACTCACTAAATATCGTGGATTATATTCCGGTACAGACGCACAAACCATACATTAACTTGCACTTGTTTCTTAAATTTATTCTACATTGTGCTATTTACGGTAATAATTTCCTATGTATTGATATTATAAATATTATAACGATTGTCAGAAGCAATACTCTTACACTGGTTTGTGAGCGAGCAATTAGCTGAAGTAATAATCCAATTACTACTCGATGGTCCATTGTGGATATATATATATATATATATATATATATATATATATATATATATATATATATATATATATATATATATATATATATATATATAAGTCCAATAGAATGCACAAATTTTTATTTTATATGGCTAACCGGTTTCATGTTAAAAAAACAATTTTCATTGCGTTTCTTTGTTGAAAGTAAAATGGCGCTACGTTGTCAAGAGCGACGACGTAACGTAACGTCATTTACTTCCTTCCGCTTTGTACTAAAGAGCGTGATGAATAATAGCTTTGAAAACGTCATAAATACAATGTACGCACTTGGCAGCATACAGAATTAATTAATATAAAGAGTTAAGTTTAGGCAAAAATGTTCGAATGAAATACTTCTCCTTTTCTTTTCGTTTCATTATGCTTTCTGTTTTCATTAGATAGAAAGGGAAAACAAAGTATTTTGGGTCCTGATCAGAGCAGTCTGCAATGTGTCCACTTACTGGTATTTTTCGTAATTCCACATGCCTTATATGTTGATTATGGAGTGTTATGCGATTTCTCAAATTTACTGTTTCGCCAATGTATTGTTCATCGCAGCCTCTGCACTGTATCATATAGATTACATATTTTGACTTACATGACATATCATCTTTCACTTTAAATAATTTTCCCTTAAAATTCGCTAAGGACCCTTCTGTTATGAATTTGCATAGGCCACATCGGGGCTCATTACATTTTGAAACTTTGTAATCCTCCTTTGGTTTATTGGTAAACCTGGCTTTGGTTAACAAGCGTTTTAAGTTCGGAGGCTGTCTTTTACTTTTGAGGAAAACCTTTCCTCTAAAGATTTCATGCAGTTCATGATTTCTCTGCAAAATTGATTTAAATTGTTTAATGTTGGGATGAATTTCTGGATTATTAGGGTTAAACGTGGTTACATATGGTATCATATCTGACTCCTCTGATTTTTTATGGTTGCTTAACAATGTACGCCTATCTAGAAAATGTACTTTTGCAATAGCATCTTCGATAAGTTTTAACGGGTATTTACGTTTTGTTAAATATATTTTCAATTCGTTTAAACGGCTATTTAATGTTGTTTCCTCAGATACAATCATTTTGAGCCTTCTGGCTAAATTATAGGGGATACTGTTTCGAGTGTGTTTTGGGTGGCAGGATGTATATAAGAGGTATTGTTTTGAGTCTGTGGGTTTGTAGAAGATATCTGTTTGTATTTTTCCCCTATTATTTATAATCAATGTATCTAAAAACGGAAGTTGTGACTTATTTTGTTCCATAGTATATTTTATGCTCGGATGTAGTTCATTCAAGCACTTATGTAGCTTTTTCAGATCATCATCTGAGTGTGTAAAAAGAATGAAACAATCGTCCAGAAATCTCTTAAAATTGTCTATAATATATTGCTTAAACTGGCAGCCAAATTCTTTCTCAAGATTAGCATATAGTTTTTCTTCAAGATAGCCCAGTACAAGTGTCGAAAAAATAGGCGCAAATTTAGTTCCCATTGCTGTGCCCTTCTTCTGTAAAAAATGCCTTTCATTAAAGCAGAAATAGTTATTTTCAAGAATAAATTTAATTCCTTCTAGAATAAAGTTTTTATCTATTCTTGCAGGTAGTTCTTGTGGGTATTTTTCTAACCAAAACTGTATAGCTTCTATTCCTAATTTGTGTGGAATATTTGTATATAAATTTTCTACGTCAAAAGATACCAAAATTGCATTAGAATCTGTCGATTGTGGTAGTTTTGACAAAAAGTCTGTTGTATCTTTGATATAACTTTTCACGTGTTTCGAATATGGTTGTAGTAGTATGTCAATAAAATTACTCAATCTGTGAGTTTCACATATAGGGCCTGCGACTATGGGTCTGAAGTTAAGGTTTTCTGGCGCGTCTATTTCGACATAATTGTCCTGCGAAATAGTGCATGCCTCATTTATTTCCTTAGATTTATGAATTTTGGGTAAGCCATAAAAATTACTCGGTTGAGTCTCAAATACTGTCAAATATTCAAATTCCTTTTTGGTAATATTATTCTCATATTTATGAACAAGTTTTTTGTAAGTTGCCATTATAGGTTTATGCGGATCGTTATCTAGTTGCTCATAATATTCCTGGTTCGAAAGCAAAAATGTCAAACCATCGATAAAACTATGGAGGAACTCATTTGCCAAAAAGCTACAGGACAAAGGAGGGAAATGATCACACAACTATGGAAAGACGACTGTGAAAGGGAAGAAAGAATTTCGCTAGAAAGGTGGGAAAACACAACCCTTAAATGGTTCAAAAAATATGAAGAGGATTTCTTGAAATTCTTCCAGTCAAAAAACCCGCTGATACGGGATGATAAATTTCGACCACCAAAGGTCAGAGAAGAAAAACAGACCAGTGAGAGACAACCCAATCTATCTGAAATAGGAGATGATGATGATGTTATTGTGACGGGTACCTCTTATGCAGATGCCACCAGGAAGAACACTGTAGATGCACGGGACAATACCAATACAACGTTTATAGGTAAAAATGTTCGATTTATTAATAATAACAATACCAGAAACAAACGATCAAACCCCAAACCACAAACCCAATTTTTTCCTGGTCAGGGCAGTCAAAACCAAGCCGCTAATTTAAACAGACCCAAACCAAATTATCCCTATATTAATACTAGAAGGCCAGGTCAACAGGGATACAGTTCTAACGGTCCAAGACCAGGTCTATCAAACAGGCGATCAAATAATCACCCCCAGAATGCTGGTAGAAATACAACTCAGGATCCAGATTTACGTTCAAATAATTTTTTGTACCGCGGCAACTGGCAACACAACAAAAGATAGCATGTAAAACAGATATACAAATAGTAAATTTATCCTCAAGAAAACTCAGTAAAACTGAAACCAAACTTTTAGAAAGAGGCCTTAAATTTACCCCTACTCCCACAAAACCAAACATTCAGGAATTAAATGAAGACAGAATTGAATTTACAAGAAAAGTTAGATTAGTAGAATATTTTGAAGGAAATAAAGATGATAACGATGAATCTTTAGTAAGAAATAAATCTCACTGGATACCGCCTAAAGGTAGGGACAGCGACTTAGAAGCCTTTGTGACCAATGTCACAGACATTCCACTTACCCCAAACGATAAGTCAAAAATAAAACATAATTTTTCAAAATCACAGCACAATTCAATTAAATCCCTTGCACTTGACGATAATATCATTATAAAAGAAGCTGATAAAGGGGGTGCAACAGTCATTATGAACAAATCATTTTACCAGAGCAAAATAGAAGATATGCTTTCGAACCAGGAATATTATGAGCAACTAGATAACGATCCGCATAAACCTATAATGGCAACTTACAAAAAACTTGTTCATAAATATGAGAATAATATTACCAAAAAGGAATTTGAATATTTGACAGTATTTGAGACTCAACCGAGTAATTTTTATGGCTTACCCAAAATTCATAAATCTAAGGAAATAAATGAGGCATGCACTATTTCGCAGGACAATTATGTCGAAATAGACGCGCCAGAAAACCTTAACTTCAGACCCATAGTCGCAGGCCCTATATGTGAAACTCACAGATTGAGTAATTTTATTGACATACTACTACAACCATATTCGAAACACGTGAAAAGTTATATCAAAGATACAACAGACTTTTTGTCAAAACTACCACAATCGACAGATTCTAATGCAATTTTGGTATCTTTTGACGTAGAAAATTTATATACAAATATTCCACACAAATTAGGAATAGAAGCTATACAGTTTTGGTTAGAAAAATACCCACAAGAACTACCTGCAAGAATAGATAAAAACTTTATTCTAGAAGGAATTAAATTTATTCTTGAAAATAACTATTTCTGCTTTAATGAAAGGCATTTTTTACAGAAGAAGGGCACAGCAATGGGAACTAAATTTGCGCCTATTTTTTCGACACTTGTACTGGGCTATCTTGAAGAAAAACTATATGCTAATCTTGAGAAAGAATTTGGCTGCCAGTTTAAGCAATATATTATAGACAATTTTAAGAGATTTCTGGACGATTGTTTCATTCTTTTTACACACTCAGATGATGATCTGAAAAAGCTACATAAGTGCTTGAATGAACTACATCCGAGCATAAAATATACTATGGAACAAAATAAGTCACAACTTCCGTTTTTAGATACATTGATTATAAATAATAGGGGAAAAATACAAACAGATATCTTCTACAAACCCACAGACTCAAAACAATACCTCTTATATACATCCTGCCACCCAAAACACACTCGAAACAGTATCCCCTATAATTTAGCCAGAAGGCTCAAAATGATTGTATCTGAGGAAACAACATTAAATAGCCGTTTAAACGAATTGAAAATATATTTAACAAAACGTAAATACCCGTTAAAACTTATCGAAGATGCTATTGCAAAAGTACATTTTCTAGATAGGCGTACATTGTTAAGCAACCATAAAAAATCAGAGGAGTCAGATATGATACCATATGTAACCACGTTTAACCCTAATAATCCAGAAATTTATCCCAACATTAAACAATTTAAATCAATTTTGCAGATAAATCATGAACTGCATTAAATCTTTAGAGGAAAGGTTTTCCTCAAAAGTAAAAGACAGCCTCCGAACTTAAAACGCTTGTTAACCAAAGCCAGGTTTACCAATAAACCAAAGGAGGATTACAAAGTTTCAAAATGTAATGAGCCCCGATGTGGCCTATGCAAATTCATAACAGAAGGGTCCTTAGCGAATTTTAAGGGAAAATTATTTAAAGTGAAAGATGATATGTCATGTAAGTCAAAATATGTAATCTATATGATACAGTGCAGAGGCTGCGATGAACAATACATTGGCGAAACAGTAAATTTGAGAAATCGCATAACACTCCATAATCAACATATAAGGCATGTGGAATTACGAAAAATACCAGTAAGTGGACACATTGCAGACTGCTCTGATCAGGACCCAAAATACTTTGTTTTCCCTTTCTATCTAATGAAAACAGAAAGCATAATGAAACGAAAAGAAAAGGAGAAGTATTTCATTCGAACATTTTTGCCTAAACTTAACTCTTTATATTAATTAATTCTGTATGCTGCCAAGTGCGTACATTGTATTTATGACGTTTTCAAAGCTATTATTCATCACGCTCTTTAGTACAAAGCGGAAGGAAGTAAATGACGTTACGTTACGTCGTCGCTCTTGACAACGTAGCGCCATTTTACTTTCAACAAAGAAACGCAACGTTTAAAGGCTTTGAAAATTGTTTTTTTAACATGAAACCGGTTAGCCATATAAAATAAAAATTTGTGCATTCTATTGGACTTTTTTAATACTATATATATATATATATATATATATATATATATATATATATATAATATATATATATATATATATATAATCATTGTTTTCCCTTAAAAGCAGGAAAAGCAGGAGTAGACAAAAAAGCAATTCTAATGCACTTGATTTTGTAACGCGCGCGATGTCTGATTGGATAACGTCAAAAAATTGCGACAGTATATCCTGCGACATACTGTAGGAAATGGTTCGACGTCATTAATTGCGTCACAGATCATTGGATGACGAGCGGCTTGACGCGGCTTGCAACGCTTCAAATAAAGATGAAACTGCAGAAGTGCATTAGAATGGGGATTATCATATTCAAAAGTTCATTTGGGGTGGTATATCGTCGGATATACGCTCGGAAATAACAATTTACGGCTTCGCCCGCGCGACGACGTAAAACTAAATTTCTGACCATATATCCGACGATATACCTCCCCAAATGAAAATTTTGAATACAATAAATGTATTTTCTGTAAATGCTTAGCATCTTGCCAAACCAGCAATACAATGCTCTGTCACATGAGGTCGCGCGTCTGGGAGTTATAAAACCTAATACACAGATATCCCCTAAATTTAGCCGCCCATTCTAATAAAATCTAATGTCAGTCTGAAATCGCCATCTACTGTACCCTGTCATCTTTGCACTTAAATGGCTTTTAACCACGCTTGGGCTCTAGATGATACGTATACAGTAAAACCTGTCTTAAGCGGCCACTCAAAAATAGGCAAAACAAAGGTCAAAAAGACAAATGGTAGCTTAATGAAGGTTGAAAGTATTGCAGAATGCTCCCGTTGGAGCATTCTGCAATACTTGGTTTAAACATATTTATTTCTCAAATAGATACATACATATACAATAATTACAAACATTATAAATAGGATTAGAACGAAAGCTAGAGCTTATTTAGTTCATCTCCTAAGACATAAGTATATTGTAGTACATACATGGCATTTAATATTTCAAACATGAAGTGGTAGCAATATAGTAACGAGGATTTAAGAAAAGATGAGATAGTATTGGAGAAAAGAAATATATCGTGAAGATAATAAATATAAAGGTTGGAAATGCAAGAGGCTGGGTGGAAGGGAATTGAGCTCTGGGATGCAGCCCAGTAATTTAAATTAACTACATATACTAGTATGCCTCAAAGCTTCCAGTAACATATTTACACATTATATTACTGGAGGGGCACTTTCAGTGACGTATTTGTACTTAAACTAGAATCTGTTAGTTTGTTTCAAAAAGAGTTGTACTGCTTCAAATATGTCACTATTTGCCTGAAGAGAGAGAGTGCTATTACCGTTGAGCAGATTATCCAGTGTTATTGCACAGAAACGTGAGACTGTTTGCATCAAAGTAATCCTTTGGTTATTGTAGTTTGGACAGTCGAGAAAGAAATGTTTTACTGTTTCAATATTGTTGCAACGACAAAGTGGAGAGTCAATTATGTTTTTCATGTATAAATCATAGTTTAAGACACTACAATTTGTTCTGAGGCGTGTGTGAAGGATTCGTTCTTTCCTATTTCCAAAAAGGTAATGTTTAGGAACAATAGGTTTGTCACGGCTGAGAACATTCTTAAATGCTATCACAGAGTCTACATTTCTACGATCATCTGGTATGTTATTCCAGTCACGAACTACTGATGGAAGAAAAGAGTTATAGTAAAGAGCAGTGCGTGCATTGACTAGATGAATATTATTAGAATTGCGTAAATTATAGTTCGAGGAACTGTCAATAGTTGCAGGTACAAGATCTGAAAGGTATTGAGGAGATAGGCCATTGATCATTTTGAAGAAGAGAGTAAGCTTATGATTCTTTCGTTGTGTTTCGAGGGTTTCCCAGCCTGTTTCCTCGTATAAAGAATTAATTGAAACTAATTTTGTCGTGCCAGTAACTATTCTCGCTGCTTCAATTTGAATTTTTTCTATATCCTGTTTTTCTTGCTGAGTGCAGTTATCCCAAACAACATCTCCGTATTCAAGTATTGGCCTGATAAAAGAAAAATAAATTGTTTCTAATGATTTACGATCCAGTAAGAATTTGAATTTACGCATAATGTTAATTCGGAACCAGGCCTTTTCCTTAATATATTCGATTTGTTCGTGCCATGTACAGTCTTTTGATATATGTAAACCCAGATGTTTGTGAGAGGTGACTTCAGTTAATTGCTGATTATGCATGAAGATAGGTGGATGGATAGGAACATTAACCTTTCGAGATATACGAAGAGATTCGCTTTTAGAAGGGTTAAATGTCACAAGCCACAGCCTGGCCCATTTAGCTATTGTCTCAAGGTCTATGTTTAGTAACTGTGCTGTTACATCTGGATGTTCCACAATAAGATACAAACTTGTATCATCAGCGAAAAGCCGAATATTTGCATGGATCTCATTCACGATATCATTAATAAAGAGTAAGAATAATAATGGTCCTAATATAGAACCTTGAGGGACACCTGCTTTAATGAAGGTCCATAAGGACTCAACCCCAGGTAGCACAACTCTCTGTCTACGTTTGAAGAGATAGTTGGTAAACCAATCCAAAAGATTTCCAGAGATACCCGCTGCCCTTAGTTTATGTATAAGACCTGCATGCCAAACTCGATCAAAGGCCTTGCTAATATCACAAAAGATAACTCTGACCTCTTTGCCAGCATCTAAAGCTTTACAAAATGCATTATATAGGAAAAGTAGTTGGTTCACAGTTGAATCACCAGGAATAAAACCAGACTGTAAGGGTGTCAAGATATCATTTTCAAGAAAGTGGTTATACAAATGTTTAAAAACAATTCGTTCAAGGACTTTATTTATGTTACTCAACAACGAGATAGGACGATAGTTTGAGACAGCTGTTCTATCACCACCCTTTGGAATAGGACACACATGTGCTTCTTTCCAAATGTCTGGGACGACACCTAAGATTAGGGATTGATTGAATAAAGAACATAGAGAAGGTGAGAGCTCGTGAGCCAATTCTCTGAGTATACAATTGTTGATTCCATCTGGGCCCGTAGCTTTACCAATGGGAAGAGCTTTAAGAACAGACTCAACTTCATCACAAGTAACAACAATATTGCTTAATCCAACACCATCGAATAGAGGCAATTCAGGAAGGGATACATTTTCATCATTTAGCATAGTTTGTTTACAAAAGAAATCATTTAAAACATTTGCTTTATCAAAATCCTCTGAATATATAGTGCCATCTTGGTCCAAGGGAGGAATAGACGATTTATTATCAGGAGAAATAAACGATTTAAGGGTGATCTACCAGTCTCTTGAAGTAAGTGTATGATTTTTTAATTTATTGGCCAAATTGTCTAAGAGGGACTTTTTAGATAATCGAATTGCAGTGACAACATCGTTTCTTATTTGTTTAAATTTAGCCCAATGAGCTGGTGATTGTGAGCGTTTTGCCTTCCGAAATGCACGTTTTCTTTTCCTGATAAGCTTCTTAATTGATGAATTCATCCATGTTGGTTCAGACGGTCTAATTCTTATGATTTTATTTGGTATACACAATTTTGATATTTCCAGTAATTTTTCAGTTATGTTTGCGGAGTAAATATTTATATCTTCGTGTTTTAAAGATGCCCAATCAAACGTATTAGCCATATTTTTCAAAGTAACATAGTCTCCTTGTTCATATTTCCAAATATGTCGAGTGTATGATTTCTGTTTTGGCTTTGCAAAATTAAAAATTCCGTAAATAGGACAGTGATAACGCACGTCTTGTTGTAAAAAAGGGTCACCAACACCGCTAAGAATAAGATGATTAGGCTTAGTGAGTAGCAGAATATCAATAAGTGATGACGAATGTTCAGTAAAATGAGTTGGCTCTGAAATACATTGACGGAGAGAAAATTGTTCATTTAGGCTTTGGATTTTGCGAGCTGACTGTGGATTTGACATATTAAAATTAAGGTCGCCGGTGATGATAACATCATCGATTCCAGTATCTATCGCCAGGTGAATTGAATCTTCCAAAAAATTGTAATATAGTTGATCAGAATTTGGTGGTCTGTAAAATAGGCCGAATAGTACACGTTTGTGCTTGAAGCTAAGCTCAATCCATATATTTTCGAGTCCTAAAATTTCTAAATCCTGTCGTCGTCTGCAATACTTTTGACCTGCATTAAGCGATAATCGGTCTTGAAAACCAATTTTGGTCTACCTTTTGAGTGGCCGCTTAAGACAGGTTTTACTGTATATAAAGTATATCTTGGATAGTGTCAGTGATTTCAATTGATATTATATGATCAAGAGATGGCAAAAAGGAGTGTTTGTCTATTGTATTGTTATTTTGCACATAATTGACCTATTTTTCTTGATCTACATCATAAAAAGGATGATGTTGGTACCATGAATCTAGTTTAAGCCCTCGAGTAAACGATCGTTTGTGTTATTTATGTTTCGTGTCTGTCATGCTGTCATGCTGTCTTATCTGTTCATAACAGCCGTGTGGTCACCTGCTGGGAAAGGGCTACATGTACATGTGTAACATCTTGGCTCTCTTGTTTGTGTTGATTTCTTGTGCTTTTGTACACTATCCCATGGTGTCCCGGATCAGTTGTGGTTCTTGATTGTATATATGCATGGTCTTTGCCTTCTACCTTACTTTAACCTGATTCTGAGACACAGGGACATTTTAGACGTTTTTCTTTGTTTCATTATAGTGTGTAAATATGATTAAAATGTTTCTCTATGATGTCGCATTGCATAAATGAGGGTGGATGCCAGTTTCTACCCCATTTTCACTCAGAATGTTTGTTTATGAAATAGACAGCCAACTATAGGGTGTAATATGGCAAATGGGATAACAGCCATTAAATATCATTCTTATTAAAGAAAATGGAAATATTTGTAGTTCGGTGTGCATACGTGGATCCAGAAAAAAAAATTGTCTAATGGGTTCCAACTGTGTCAACGTTTTTGTTTTGTTTTGTTTTTTGTTGTTGATGAGGGGAGGTAGGATCCATATACTACTATAATCTAGCCATCATCGGCCTACCAGCGTAACGTCATTTAATTGGCGACTCGCTGGCGTACCGTTGAATACTGGTTCGGTTACTTAGCTTTGTGATTTAACAGGGGATCCGGATCAGTATTGCTGCGAATCCCAATTTGTTTTTGATTTTGTAGGGGGGTCCGGACCCCATGCCCCTACCCCTCTCTGGATCCGCGCATGGTGTGGATATTTAAAACACTGAGCCAAGATGTGACCATATTGAGTATTGATTTGTATACCTGTATTAGATCAAGATACACAATACCAAGTTAGTATACATGTAGCTTGAAACAGGTAATAACATGCATCGGAACAATTGCAACCAGAAAGAGACTTAAACATGTTAAGCTTAGGTTGTACCACTGAATCACTGGAAAAAAGCATTTAAGTCATCTTAGAACATAACAAAATAAAACAAAATGATTTTTTTTCTCTAAACATAATCATTTTTGATCTGAACAACAGCCCAACAAATTTTGTGAGTTTGAGAGCAGGAGAGAGAATAACCGTTTAGCATCACGAGGCTTGCCGAGTGATGTCAAACCGTGATCCAGAGGAACAAGTTTTTATATCCTACCCTAACACAAATAGTGGATTATTTTCCTTGCTCACCCAACCATTTGCATTTCAATTTTAAGATAAACGTCCAGAAATCCTCAAATACGCTGAGATGCAATATTACATGAATATGTCACTATGACTAAACTTTGACTAAAATTGACGAGACGTCACTTCACTACAATGTGCCTTAGATCCAATACAACCAATGGACAGTCATCTCGTGATAGCACCGGGTAAATAACATGGGTAAGATAGAGTTTCTATCCCAGGGTAAAATATTAGACGTCCGTATCCAGTGTGCTAGAATATATGAATATATCCTGAATGCGAGGGTGGGATAGTGTGAGGTTGGGATAGGAAAATCGGTCCCGAGTATCATCGATGGATCACGAGGCATGCCGAGTGATGACAAACGGTGATTACGAGGGACGGATTTTTCTATCCCATCCTCACACGAATAATGGATTGTTTTTCTTGCTCACCATTGACTTTTTTAAAAGAGAATAAGCTCCAAAAAGTCACATGGTGATGTTTTTTGACCTAACATTCACGTCACTTGAGGATTAAGTGCATGATGGTAGGGGCCTGATGCTTTGGCTGTTTGTCGGGCCCACCGGGGTTTACCTGTTGGATTTCTTTTGCTCTGGTATTCAGTTTTATTTACTGTTGAGTCCTTATTTTTGCTTTATCGACTTGTTATATCTTGATTTATATGTTTTAGGAGATGATGCATAGATAAGTTAGGGGTCTTTCATGCAAACCAAATATCTATGTGTCTTGATCCACATCTGAATTAAGGGTGAGGTTGGCGCCGTTAAACCACTTTAAGCCCTCCGGTAAAATATTTTACTGACCGTTCCAAGGCGGTACTTCTCTTGTGGATATTTTATGTTTTTGTTCTGTCTTGTGTTTGCTATGCCTTTGTGTGCGTCTGTTTATATGTGCTTTGTGGTCACCTGCTGGGAAGGGCTGACCTCTTGGCTCTTGTTTGTGGTGTCTAACTGTGAGTTTGTCACTTTCCCATTGGTATCCTGGGTTAGGTGTGGTACTTGATTGTAACATTTCCTGATCTTTGCACCCTTACTTACTTCCAATACAACAAATGATCAGTTCTCTCGTGACAGCCGGGGCAAGATAACGTGGGTACAAGATTATAACAATCCACCATGAGTGATAATGTCGGATAGCGATATCTCATCCGATGGGTCGGAATTTTAACCAGGGTCGAGGCTTGCCGAGTCCCTGGTTAAATTCCGACCCCAAGGGTGAGATTTCTCTACACTACATGGACAGGCTCATGATGGATTATTTTTCTCCCACTTTTCCCAGGTTTTTTGTCGGAAGATAAAGAAATCCAAAATCGTGAAAAATTTAACTGTTACTTGTAACTCGTTGGATTTACATTATTTCTGAGTTCACGACTGTTTTTTATCGGGTATTAAAATGGGTGGTAACATAGTTTCACCTTGTTATTGACTAGAAACCACGTTTAGAGCATTAGTTTAGTTGTAAAATGCAAAAAAAAAATCCTCTTTTGCCACCTGTGTCATTAGCGTCACATTGGGCAGACTTTATTCAGCTGTTCTCTTTACTCCTTCCACTCCGAACAGGCAGAACAGAAATCAAGTGCGCTGGAACACCTGTGCTGGCGTACGCCGGAATACTCCATCTTTCGAGGTGGTGTAGACAGAACAGTCACGTGACCTGTTCCAAATCAAGATGGCGGAACACGCCCTACACTGTACTTAGATATTTTTCTGTCTTTCCTGATAGGTTCTGATAATTATTCATATCGAAAAAATATGGTCATTATTAAAATGGATTGAAAGCACATGTATTTTGTCATTCTTTTTCCTTCTTCTTGCCAATCAGATTGTGTTATTTTTTTTCACATTTCAAACAGTAATCACTTGACTTAATAAGTACTCCAAAGTGCCCAGTTTTGCTTGTTTTAGATGGCTGTTCTGGCGTACTCCGTATACTCTAAAATTTCAAAATCAAGCCCGACCCTAGTCATTATCGTCACGTGGTGCACGTTCGGCGACGTCATTAATGTTATACGATGTCAATAGGTAACGTTTATCCTTGCTTGGTGTATTTGAGTTACTTAGGCGCAATATATTGGTTTTTTTAATATATTTTTTTCGGAAAAAAAAAGAATATTTTACTCTGCCCATGTAAGAAAGCTGCCACGTGGTCATGGAAGACAGAAATTTCTTACATGGGATGACATCCTATCTTACAGGGGCAAAGTTCGGAGAAAAGAATTTCTGACTCTCTGGAATAAAATACCAGATATTCTTGTCCGGTGTGCAAGAAAGAAGCTTACTCATATGATATGGGAATTCAAACTAGCCAGTCAAGGGCGACGCCTAGATAAGCCTGAGGCTTGGCTGGGCGTACATACCCTAGTGTTTGCTTTGTCGAGCGGCAATTCGTATTTTATATTCGTGAGCCTCCTCCAAGACTTACGAAAACATTAGAAATATAAATGTTTCACATGTGTTTCAAAAACAAAACACTTATCTCATCTGCTCCTTGGCAGTATCCAGTACTAGGCCTACACTACCGCCCGCGTATTTGTCCTGCGAATTTGCGTTTCATGTGCGTTTCCAACGCATTGTACGTGCGTTGAGTTTAAATTGCGTATGAAACGCAAATCAACGTATTTCGAAACTCATGAATATTCATTAGCAGCCCTCTAACGCGTTTCAACGATAAAATATGCGTTTCTTCCTTTAGCCAATCAAATCGTTTTGTTACAACGCAGTAATGCGTAAACCAATCAAAATTGAGTTGACCTTGCTCAATGTTTACATTGTTATTAACAGTTTAACTTTGCTTTGAATATTTCTGATAAGACTTGTCTTGCAAATCTCAATTCTCGTTTCCTTTGAGGTTTTAAAGCCCAGTTTGAATCAAAAATCTCACTCCATTCATTGATCAATATTTTGAGCCGACTATCAGGACTTTTCAGCGGAGAAATGAATGGAGTTACTCAAGATCAAAAAATGAATATATAACAGTAAAATCACAACGATATTCATCAGATATAGATCTATAATAAGTCTCTTTTAGTGCCCAATGTAAAATATTTTTCTTAAAACAACGACATGAAGCAAATGGATTGAAAATGTGCCGCACTGCATTCAATTTTGTTTCTTGGGATTCGCATCAAACAATTTCGAACTTTCAGATTGGGTCAAATGAGATTAGATGCAAACTCTCCTTGTTAAGTAAAATAATCGAGCCAAACTCACTTGTTGACATTCTAACTGAATAGATCTCTCTCAAAAGAAAAAAAGAAGGCACTCCTAAGCAAAAGCAATTGCATGCGCCCAGGCTTCACCTGATCAGTCCTAAAATAAAAGTAGAGCAGTATATCCAGTTCTGCCCATCTAACCTGCTCAGGAGGTAGAAACTGACACCGCTTAAACAACCTGCACCCCTGCTCGACAGTGCCGAGGAGGTAGGTTCATTCCCCATTTAAACAGCATGCACCACTGCACCACAGTGCCCGGGAGGTAGGTTCTGACACCGTTTAAACAGCCTGAACCCATGCAACACAGTGCCCAGCAGGTAGGTTCCAACACTACTTAAACAGCCTGCACCTCTGCATCACAGGGCCCGCAGGTAGGTTCCCACATCGCTTAAACAGCTGCACCCCTGCAGCAAAGTGCCGGCAAATAGGTTGTGACACTGCTTAAACACCTATACACCCCTGCAGCACAGTGCCTGGCAGGTAGGCTCCGACACCGATTAAACAGCTGCATCCCTGCAACACAGTGCCGGCAGATAAGTTTTGACACCACTTAAACAGCTGCACCCCTGCAGCACAGTGCTGGCAGATAGGTTTCGACACCACTTAAACAGCTGCACCCCTGCAGCACAGTGCCGGCAGATAGGTTTTGACACCGCTTAAAAAGCTGCACCCCTGCAACACAGTGCCAGCAGAAAGGTTTCGACACCGATTAAACAGCTGCACCCCTGAAACACAGTTAAGGCAGATAGGTTTTGACACTACTTCAACAGATGCACCCCTGCAGCACAGTGCCGGCAGATAGGTTTTGACACCGCTTAAACAGCTGCACCCTTGCAGCACAGTGCCCAACAGTTAGGTTTTGACACTGCTTAAACAGCTGCACCTCTGCAACACAGTGCCTGCAGATAGGTTTCGACACCGCTTAAACAGCTGCACCTCTGTAACACAGTGCCTGCAGATTAGTTTCGAAACCACTTAAACAGCTACACCCCTGCAACAAAGTGCCGGCAGATAGGTTTCGACACAGCTTAAACAGCTGCACCTCTGCAACACAGTGCAGGCAGATAGGTTTCGACACCGCTTTAACAGCTGCAACTCTGCAACACAGTCCAGGCAGATAGGTTTCGACACCACTTAAACAGCTGCACCTCTGCAGCACAGTGCCGGCAGGTAGTTTTTGACACCACTTAAACAGCTGCAGCCCTGCAGCACAGTGCCGGCAGATAGGTTGCGACACCGCTTAAACAGCTGCACCCCTGCAACACAGTGCCGGCAGATAGGTTTTGACACCACTTAAACAGCTGCACCTCTGCAACACAGTGCAGGCAGATAGGTTTTGACACTACTTAAACAGCTGCACCTCTGCAACACAGTCCAGCAGATAGGTTTCATCACCACTTAAACAGCTGCACCCCTGCAGCACAGTGCCGGCAGATAGGTTGCGACACCGCTTAAACAGCTGCAACCCTGCAGCACAGTGCCCGGCAGATAGGTTGCGACACCACTTTAACAGCTGCACCCCTGTAACACAGTGACTCAGATAGGTGTCGACACCACTAAAAAGCTGCACCCCTGCAGCACAATGCCGGCAGATAGGTTTTGACACCCCCTAAACAGCTGCACCCCTGCAACACAGTCCTGGCAGATAGGTTTAGACACCACTTAAACAGATGCACCACTGCAGCACAGTGCCGGCAGATAGGTTGGGACACTGCTTAAACAGCTGCACCCCTGCAGCACAGTGCCCAGCAGTTAGGTTGCGACACTGCTTAAACAGCTGCACCCCTGCAACACAGTGCAGGCAGATAGGTTGCGACACCACTTAAACAGCTGCACCCCTGCAGCACAGTGCCCGGCAGATAGGTTGAGACACTGTTTAAACAGCCTTCTTTCTCTCTCTCTCTTTCTCTCTGTCTCTCTCTCTCTCTGAACACAGTGCGTTCTGTGAGGCATGGACCCGGAGCCTCATCAACTGAAGACCCAAATTGAATCGAGGCAGTAAGAAGAGATTGATCGATAAAGACTTCAAGCTAATTATTTGATCAAAATGCAGCAGGTTCAGGTTCTGAAAGCTGATCCCAAGGCCTGATAACACAGAATTTCGGACCTGTTTGATATGGTTGGACTAAACACGATGAACTGGTCCACATATTTGAATTGTAACCGATGTTAAACAAATGTCATGGGATGTGATGTCAGCTGACATGAAATATCTCGCAACGATGGCCATAAATGAGTGAGTGCCATTGACACAAAAAAGAAAAAAAGAAACGATAAACAAAGCATTTTGTGGGATAATGTTTTCGCTGTTTTCTTGGTTTCAATAATAAAATTATCATTGATTTACATGTAACAGGTCTGGCAACGCAATTGAACCTTTTTGATTGGCTGTTCAACGATGCGTTTCAACGTGAATTGTACGTTGAACTGCGTTGCCATACTTGAGTTATTGATTGGTTAACAGGTAAATGCGTTGCACTGCAGTTCAACGCGTATCGAAAGTGGGCTTTGATTGGATTTTCGAAATTCGCGTTTGGAAACTAATGCGTATTACGTGCGTTTTCAATGCGTTTTCAACGCGAATTTGACAAGGACAAATAGATGGGCGGTAGTGTAGTAATGGTTGTTGTGTGCATAATTATGTCGAGGAGGACCTGAAGGTTCAACCGACAGAGGTTCTGACCTAAAACGGTCCAGAGACTTAAACACTCATCTGACAGACCAGCATGTGATTATCATAAAGAGCTAAGTACAAAGGAATGTTATTGTGCCCATCTGAAGCTTAATTTCTTCTTTAAAGACATATGCGGCTATTTCCAATGCGCATCTTTTCCGCGTCTGCAAACGGGGAAAGTTGTCTGGGTCCTGTCTTTCGACCCTTAATGGATTCGGATCAACACAGCTTCCGATATTCTTATGTCATATCGGTGTTCCGACATTTTCTTCACAAAATAACTAATTAATGTGTGTTCGAAATATCTATTGACATCTTTTCAGAACTGATCGTCTCAGCACTAAAGACAGATAAATGTAGCTCAGTCGAAATCAAACGACGTACACAATAACCCTGGTTACGAATACGATAGTGGCCGAGTCTATACTATTTGTATGTTTATTTCGAGCGGCGCACGACCTGACCTCGTGGCCTAGTGGATAGCGTGTCTGGCTACAAAGCCAGAGGACCAGGATCGATTCCCTGATGCGCACATATTTTCAGTGTGTTTTCTCATTCTTCTTTAACATTTTAATGCTAAATTACTTCATATACTAGTAAAATGGCATCATCAAAACGATTGAAACGGCCATACCCGAACTTTTTATATTGAATTACGCATGAAACCTATGGGGGAGGGGTTAAATTTGGCCCTCTAGAAAGAGAATTAGTTCGGCGACCCAAGATTTTTATTCTTTTTTTGAAAGGTATTGTAATAGTCCATGAATTAAAAATAAATTTTCAAGATTTTCAATATCAGAATTTTTAATACATGATTTATTCTAAAAACAAGTTTCATTTTTCGACGAATTGCCAAAATATATCATGCAGTATCTTGTCACAGCATGGGATAACAAGTAAACATGCACATTTTCTTAAAAGTTTGAGGTCATGGGCAGTAATTTAAGTTAAAAGAAAGAAGCTGGCTGAAGAATACAACCGTTTTAGCTCGATAATTAGGACTAGTGTTATTATTTTATATTTCTAGAAAATTGGTCAAATGCTGTAAACTTCAATATGTGATTCTGAAAAAATAAGCACGGTGACATATCCTTTTTATTTCATAAATGGATAGCCCATGCATAAAACAAACTTTATGCAAAGTATTGAAGATATTTCAATATGGGAAGTATTTAGTAGCATATGTCCTTAAGGTTTATAAATTTCAAACTACCAACCAAACATAAAAGTTGCCATGTTTGGGCCATCAAGTAAGATTTCGGTTCTTATGTAGAACAAATACAGCTCATGCGAGCCCTCGCAAATGCATGAACTAGCAAGCACCTTCACTGCTCACATGCACATTATCGTATGTAGATGAAGACTCAGGCAAAGCTTAAGACTTCTAGCCACGCTTAATACATGGGCATAAGCGTTTTCAGAATGCCTATAAATATATATGCGATAAGTACCAATTTCTCTGTAGAGGCCCAGTGCAATTTCACCGTTGCTTTAGCAATAGCAAATTCAAACCCGAAACAAACTAACATAAGAAAATATTTTTGGCATATTTGGACAGGGCTTGGCTAGAGCATTCGCTGCTCGCATACGCAATGTTTGGATGTAGATGTAAATATAGAGCAATATATGTACCTCTAGCCGCGCTGGTTACTTCATAATGTACTTGTACACGTTTAATTGTACTTTGGCACATATCCGATAAGTACACAAAGGTCATGAGCAGGCCCAATTATGCTTTTAATAATTGTAAATGTCATAGGTCTCCAGTTTTAATTCAATATTGGAATCACGTTATATATGGAGATGTTTATGCTATGTATTGTTAAAACAGATCAAACTTTGCTATTTATTAACCAAACAATATTGTGTTTAACTCTGTTCAAACTGTCCGTAAACATAACCATGTGCGACAAACAAAATGAAAGCATACATATAGAATGCGTCCTGAGTATTGTCTTCTAAAAAACAAGACGAGAAAACAAACTAAACAGCAGTCGTTTCGCCCCTTAACATGTTTTTTTTTAATTTTCTCAAAGAAGCATACGCTTTGTTTCCATTTAAGCCACTTTGATTCGCTTCAGGTAATGTTCGCCAACCCACGAGATTAGATTTGGTCCTTATCGTATATGTGCAAATCTTGCCTCTAACAATCGCTCATACTAACGTATCCAGAGAGGTATTCTAAATTTTGGTCTGAACCTTCATCTACACACGTACATTGTGTATGCGAGCAGCGAAGACTCAGATGATGCGATGAGAACCGAATACTCGTTACTGGTCCATTATTTTGGATTTTTGTTTTTGTTAAAATTCGTAATCATTGGTACACAGTACTGGAAGGAACATGTTAAACTACTTTTTTTTCATTTTGTATCATGTACGTTCAAGATATTACATTGTATCTTGAACGGACAAGATAATACTTTGTACATTATATCTTGAATGTAAAGTTAATATTTTTATACGAAGTAATATTGTGTTTATACAAGATTACCTCGTATAAACAAAATATTATATACTGACAGACTTTTAAAACGGCACACTTGGATAGCAGCTTTAATTTTATGTCTAGAGAACAATGGCAGAGCAATTATTTTAATTGTTTGTTAAAGCGTGTTTATTTGTGAGTAACACGTGGAAAACTTGTTGATTTAAAATGAATATAACGCATTAAAATATAAGCTTTTTGAGATAGGGGTCAACTGTTTAATGTGACAAAATGTTATCAGTGAAAGATTCCACACTTCTTGAAATCAAGAAACGTAAGACGCATCAGATTCGTCGTGGACTTTTTTAATCGAAGAATCACTCTCATATTGGGTATTTGACGTTTATCTGTGTGTGCCCTTTGATTTGATGACTTAAAACATCCTCTACTTAAGAACTGTTTCAGTGACTAAATTCATACAGAGTAGCAAATAACGTCGTCGACTTTAGTTTTACAATTAAAACTAAAGTGATTGCTGAAGATGATCACTCATGATGGTATTATCGAAGCAAAAGCATTTTACATACAACTGTTAAGGGAAGCTAGTGTTGCGTGTTTACAGTACGTCAGTATATATTGTATAAACAAGATATTACCTCGTATAAACAAGATATGATCTTGTCCGTTAAAGAAAACATCTTGAACGTACGAGATAAAGAAAATATAAGAAAAAGTCTCTTCCCGGGTTCCGTACATGTATCTCCTTTATCGATCATTGAACAGCATAAACGCTGGTGGGTGCAAAACTGTATTAGAATCAGGACATTGTTAATTGGTTAAAATGACCTGGCAGTTTGGAATTCCTTGACAAGAAGTTCCATTAGGGAAGCCATTAGTTCTAATTGTAGGACATGGGAACAGAAAACAGGTCCTAAAAGCGATAATTAATGAGAAGTAGACCACTTCTAGAAAAAATGGACCCTTTGACATACTCTCACTTATTCGAAGCCCGTGGAATAAGAATTTACTACTAGTTATTAGTGCTTTTAAAACAAAGGAATAACTTGAAATATAAAGTATGTTTTATGCATTTGCTAATGCACATTGTAAAGTGACGTCTCATAAATTTGCGACAGTTTATCCGCAAACTAGACACATTATATGGCGTCACTTTTCAATGGCTGGCAGATGGTTTTATGCAGCTGGCTGTAGCTGGCTAAAGGCATAACATTCAACATTCTAACTGTCATGTTGAAGGAATAATTTCTCTAAATGTCTTATGCATTAAAATTGGGATAACCATATTCCAAAAATAATTAGTATCTGGGGATATACGTTCGGAAATCACGTTTTTATGGCTCGGCTGGCGCGTCGCCGTAAAACAAAATTCCAAACCTGACAACGGACGAATACATGTACACTACCGCCTGTCTATTTGTCCTTTTCAAATTCGCGTTGAAAACGCAGTGCAAACACAGGTAATACGTACTGTATTTTCAATGCGAATTCCAAATAGCCAATCGCCGCTCGTTACCGATAATGCATTGAACTGCAGTGAAACGCATTTAGCTGTCTACCAATCGATACAGCTGATTTATCAACGCGAATCAACGTTTATCACTGAGTAGCAACGCAGTTCCGCATTTTATTGCATTGCTGTCTAGTCATTCATTATAGGAAGGATACAAGACGTTTAAAAGTATTTAATAGCAAATAAATCATTGTGGTAAGAAATAGTATTGTGTTACTCACAATAATATAGCAAATTTAATTGTTAAAATCAACACACTTCAATATCGATTTTTTTCTAAATAGGCAATTTTGATTAGTTAACGCACTAACGCTTCCCAGCACATAAGGATATTCATGAATCTTGCCTTGCGTTGATACGAGTTGATTCGCGTTTTCAACGCTCTTTAATGCATTGAAAATGCGCACGAAACGCAAATTTGCAGGACAAATACGCGAGCGTCAGTGTACCGCCCTAAATATTTTTTGAAGACAGTTATTTCCTAATATATAACCCCTCTTAGGCTACTGGCCGAACATCATTTGAAGTTCCCAAGCTTAAAAGAAAATTGCCAGCTCGTCTGAGTCTACACAGGTCAAAATGCCATTATGTTGGAAATTGCATGTCACGGCTCATATCCGTTGTCCCAAGCACTGGCTTCAACAATATTCCTATGACACAGCCTTGGTTTCAGTTTGACCATTTACAATTCTTTAGATTTGTTAAAGCTGCATACTCTGTAACTATGAAAATTTTTCGAAAAATTGTATTTTCTTTTTAAATCATTTGTAAAAGTAGAATTAAGCTTTGTTTTCACAATAAAATGTTCAGTACAACTAAAAACTGCATGGAAAAGTGAATTATCTCATCAAATAGGTTGTGTTTTTCTCTTGTTGGTAATTATTTGCGTCCCTCCAATAATTCTAGACCGTTGATTTTAACATAAATGCAGTTGTTTTGATAGTGATACCTTGTTAAGATTTACGAAAATGGTAAAATGTTTACCTGAATTTGAGTATTTTTACTATGTTCTTGAAAAATAAAAAAAAACATTTTTTTTAAAATTAGAAGATCAAAAGTTACAGACTATGCAGCTTTAAATGGGCTGTGACAAATATGGTAGTTTTGTGCCTATTTTTTTGTAAACTCTCTGCAGCATACTCCACCTTTTCGGCTCCAGACACACTCTGGTACAATGTAACCAACCATTAAAACGCCGTTCGCCATGCATAGGGGAAACAGTGCTGTGACAGCTTATTTCAGCAAGACGATGCGAGATGTTGTCGATTTTATTTTTGCTTAATTCGATATGGAAAGCCGTCAAATATGTGCTTCAATTTTTGTTGCATTATCTTTTGTTAATGAATGCAAAACCATTTTGCATAATGCAAGATTGGTTCTGTAGTGTGTCGATTAAAAGTGAATTTGTTCGATTTGTTGTTTTCGTTTTAAATCATCTCAAAATATTGTTTGTTTCATCAAAAACATCATTTCAAATCCCTTAAGTCCTGGTTTTGTCATGTAACACTTTGAGATAGTTGTCTTGGTGAGTCGGTTTGTTGACTGTACATGGCTTTTGTTTGTTCGTCTGCGTTCTCGTACCTCTTAGCTTGGCTTTATAACAGGGTACATGTATGTATCTACCGAGCAGAGGTTCTCTCTGGTCAAATTACTTTTTGTGTTACATTAAAATACACGAGATATTGATTTTTTATCGCATATGCATTAAATCACTCTTAAAAAGAGCCGCGACATGATATTACCAACAATGCGGTATGTGTGACCAGCAAAGGTTCAGACCAGCCTGCGCATACGCGCAGACTGATCAGAGCATTTGCTAGTCGCTTGAATATTCTATGAATATAAAGCTACTGAACGAATATTATTTGGAGTGTCTTAGCGTAAAAAGAAGCTGCACAGGCTCGTCTGAGTTTACACTTGTCAAAATGCTACATTGTTGGAAATCACATGTCGCGGCTCAAATACATGTATACATGCACAGCTATTTATTGGAGTTAAATGCCACAAGTTGGTCTGCCGTTTCATTTACGTTCATGTACTACGTATGACAGCAGCAAAAGCCTCTGGTAAAATAGTGCGGCAGCACCGTCTCCCCGAGCCTTCACTGAGTTACCAGTATTTTGTAAGCATCCGATTATGCTATCCGATTTGGACAGCAAAGGACTATGATTGAAAACGAAGTAGGTTTACCTGTTGGAGTTCGTTCTCTCCGGTATTCAGTTTTATTTACTGTTGAGTCCTTATCTTCGCTTTATCTCCTTGTTATATCTTGATTTATATGTTTTAGGAGATGATGCATTGATACGTTAGGGGTCTTTCATGCAAACCAAACATCTATGTGTCTTGATGTTGGCGCTGTTAAACCGGTTTAAGCCCCCCAGTAAATATTTTACTGACTGTCCCAAGGCGGTACTTCCTATGTGGATCTTTTATGTTTTTTTTTCTGTCTTGTGTTTGCTATGTCTTTGTGCGCGTCTGTTTATATGTGCTTTGTGGTCACCTGCTGGGAAAGGGCTGACCTCTTGGCTCTCATTGTGGTGTCTAACTGTGAATTTGTCACTTTCCCATTTTGTATCCTGGGTCAGGTGTGGTACTTGATTGTATTGATTCCTGATCTTTGCACCCTTACTTACTTTGTTTAAATTACCCAATATTTACTATACCCCTTCAATATAGCAAGTTAAAATATGTGCCCTATTTACCACGAAACACTGGGTACAATGCCACAAAACACGAGCATAGCAAATACTTTATCAACCCCTTACAAATCGGCTAATTAACAGTGTTTGAAAAATTGAATTGTGGTAACAACGTAATTGCTCACTGCAGTAATGACTTATTACATGTACATGTTTATATATTACTGAGAAAGTGTAATTTCACTTTGATTTTTGATTGTTAGAATTTTGCACTTAAGTCAATACACAATGAAAATTACTCAAATACTAAACAGAAAGCATGATCGAAGGGGTCCTGTTCTTGTGACGAGTCAATTAAAGCCAGAACGTATTGGAAGAGTTCTAATCTCTCTGAAACAATTCTTGTTCGATCTAATCTAGGAGTATTGAAATGCAAAGCTGTGCCATTCCCTTGACGGAACTGATCAATTACAAAATAATTTGACATCAAGACTCTCCAAGAAAGGTCTATGATCTCTCATACTAGCCGCGCCTAAACAACGTACCTGTAAGAGTAAGTAATATATTGTTTTCTGCGTACGTACGTGAAGATTTGCTTGTGTGTATTTACGTGAAGATGGTCACAAGTTTTAGCGAGTTGTTTATTGCCCGTAGAGGCGCAAACACATAATTATAATAACATGATTATTGCAACAGCATGCATAAGGACTGTGTGCATTGCGAGATATTTGAACTTCAAATATCCATGGAAGGTGCAATACTGTTTATATATTTTATACTCTCCGACTTAAGATAAAATTTGTCTTATGTCTTATGTCTTACTTAGGGGTGGCGACTTATTAAGGCAAAGATCAGGCAACGATACATAGAGGATCTTACATGAGTGCTCATGTTTTATTGAATTTATTAAACGAGTTGGGGGAAAAGAGATAAAATGCGAGGTTTGCCGAACATTTTATCCCTTTTTCGCAACGAGTTTAATAAATTCAATAATACAAGAGCACGAATGTTAGATTCTATTTATCATATGACAAATACTTAGAAATCTCATTTCTGCCATAAAAACGTTATACTTTTGTCATTATGTACGCAACGTTCTTATGGACGTCATAACGATTCCCGTAAATCTATAAACCACTAGTGGTTTATCGATTTTATTGCAAGGCGTTATTTCACTCCCAGACGTGACGTCATATGATAAAATCAAGTACCACACCTGACCCAGGATAACACATGGGAAAGTAACAAAAAAGATAAACATCACCAACAAGAGCCAAGATGTCAGCCCTTTCCTAGCCTAGCAGGTGACCACAAGGCAACAATGAACAGACGCGAAAGCATTGAGAAACACGAGACACAAAAAACACAAATGATCCACAAAAGAAGTGCATCATTTGAAGGGTCAGTAAAATATTGTACTGGAGGGCTTAGACCAGTTTCACGGCGCCAACCTCACCCACAGTTCAGATGTGGATCAAGACACATAGATGTTTGGTTTGCTTGAAATACCCCTAGCTTATCAATGCATCATCTCCAAAAGACATATAAATCAAGATATAAAAATGAGATAAAGCAAATATAAGGACCAACAGTGCAAACAAAATCTAACGGGTAAACCCTGGTAGGCCTCAGCCTCACTTTAACATTCTTGTTTCTACAGGAACTCTTACATTCAATTGCTCACAACTGGCCATATTCTGTTACCAACACAAATGAATTAGGTGATTGAATAGATGAAATATGAATTTTATGATATATCATCTGCTATATGTTTATTTAACTTGGCTTTAATGCTATGAGTAGTGCTGGATTATTTTTGAATGACCATTCCTATAGCTTGTTAATGCAACACGTATAATACAAATTAATGTTCCCGGAAATGAAAGCTATATATATACCTAAACTTAAATTATTTAATAATTAATAATTTAATAATTAGTTATTTCAACAAAGGCGAAGGGCAAACTGTAAAAAATACCTATAATGGACACATTTACACGTACCAGCTACATGTAGTAGATTATTTTGAACGATGTAAATTATTGGCTGGAAACATGGCCCCCGTTTTGAAATGTGTGGAGGATCGCTCATTATTTAAGTGTCGGGGGGGGGGGGTGGTTGGCTGTGATTTCGATCCATCATCCAAATTTTAGATGACTCGCGATCCCATAAATATGTAAATACAATGATCCACCCCCAGAAACCACAAGAAATATAACCTTACCCCCCCCCCCCCCACTTTGCATTATCTAACGAATTGGAAAAAGTAGTGAAAAAGCAGGGATTATCTGTGTAAAAAAGTAGCAATAATAGAGCTTTTCCAAGTACAAAATCATTTTAAGTTGTTAAAAAACATTACATAAGAAATTCTATTTGGATAAAAGCTAGCTGTGAAAAATATTCTGCCAACACAGATATTGTTTCAGCGGCCTGCTCCCTGAAAAAACATAATATCTAATTTATAAAATTAGAGCAAACGAAGAGAGCGAGGGAAAATATTCTGTACTTTTATCACGTAAATTACATTTTAGGGTGCAAAAGTGCAAAAATAGGGATAGTAGGGTATTACAAGAAAAAGTAGGGAAAAGTAGGAGCACAACAAAAAGTAGGAAAAAAATTGCCGCTTCAATTAACTTTTCTATCTCAATCAGCATAATAAAAGTTGTCACAATAAAACCACCATACAGAATACTTTTTGCACTTACAAAAATAAAAAAAAAACTTGAGAAATTTAGTGACCTGCCAAATTAATTAAAATTGTTTAATGTAATCGAGCGAGCGAAGCGAGTGAGAAACAAAAATTAAGGATCTTATTGGAACAATTTAAACATGACCCCACCCCCTGCTGGGAAGCCTAAGTTAAAGTTGGCACCCCAACTAGCCACATGGAAATTCATATGGCCCCTCCCTACTTTTTAGCCGCCCCTTTGACACTTAAATTATGAGCGGTCCCTAGGCATTATTATAATTGTTTTTTATCGAGAAGACAGGACTTCGTGTGATTGACACCAACGTTTACTTTGGTTATGTTCTTCTTGTGTACTGAAAATTCGATAATTTTCGAGGGAATATTATTTTCGCGAATAGCGTTTAAAGACATATTTGCGAAGTTAACACATCGCGACTAGGGCATGATTTACAAATATCAGTAAACAACAGAGTACGTTGTAGTTTCGACCATTCGCGAGAGTTCTATTTTCACGAAACTTTGCATATGCGAAGTTTCGCGAAAATAAAACCCTCGCGAAAATTTAGAATTTTACAGTATGTTATTCTGTCAGAAGCAACTTCGTTACATTGTATATTTTCAAACATCAAATATATTCAAAAGCGGCTGGGTTGAGTTTTTGAAACTAATTCCGTTCATCGTATTTCTGGAACTACGAAAATCTTACAAATTCCAATTATAGAATTTCTTTCAGAGCTTCTTTTTGACAATCTACTTGGCTTTATTTCGCATATGAGATCAAGGACCGTTATATAATGAAATCAATCATCTTCAAGCAGTCTGTCTCCTTGTCCCGAGAGATAAGAAATCCTTATTAGTATTACTTGACTTTTCGCTTACTGTAAAGGCGGCGCCTCATGAATGCGTAATTAGTACTAGTCAACCTTAGGCATAGGTAAAAGCTGAAAAGGAGGCGTGGTTTTATTCAAAAAGTAACTGTATCATCTTGTGCCACAACCTCAGTCATTATTTAGTCCTTAAAACGCCAGCAAAATAACTGTATCTGAAAATGTCTATTTAACATAAGCAGGGAGGCAAACATTGTGGACCCAGATCAGACTGCTCCTACAGGAGCAGTCTGATCTGGGTCCACACTGTTTATCTATGAGGCTTCAAATAGTTTAGTGGACGGCAAAAGCATACATTTTGCTATTATGCGCTTTAAGGGTTAATGTACATGTATGTGAGTTCAGTGTGTGTACGGTTAGGATTTTCATGAAATGCACGCACGTTGCGCGGCTCAAAAAGCTTATTAACTATTTACCAAATTATAAATGAAACCGGATTTCCCTTCCTTAGGAGATGAAATAGCCGAACCACAACCAGATATGAACATTAAAGTTGCCGCCTTAAAAGTAAGCGAAAAGTCAAGTAATAGATACATGTTTCTCTGGATTCGTTCTACGTGATTTCGTATCCAAGCTCCAAACTAATTTCTATTGTGTCAAATTTTGATTTCACCAGTTAGGCATGGCGCCTTCCTAGAGATATATTTCCCGTGACTTGACTCATTATTAGATACAATGCCGTAGAAACTTAAAACAATTAGGCTTATCAAAAGGAGACTACTGGATCAAGCAGTGGTTATCTTAAATTGCGTCCCTTTTAAGAATGGGGACTTCTCTAAAAGGAAATAATTTGCTCCAGAGAAATCACTTTCTCTCCTATTTCATGTATGCATTGCTTTTACATTTGATAGCATTTGGGGCATATCAAAGCAAGGAAGACGGCAACGATCAGGAATAGATACAATAAAGTACCACACTTGACCCAGGGCACCACATAGGAAAGTGTCAAAAACACAGGAAAACATCACATACAAGAGAGCCAAGAGGTAAGACCTTTCCCAGCAAGGCTGCAATGAACAGACAAGACAGCATGACAGACACGAAACATACATGTAAATAACAAAAAGGATCCACAAAAAGAGGCACAGTCTTGGAACGATTGGTAAAATATTTTTACTGGAGTGCTATAACTAGTTACATGGTACCAACCTCTCCCTTGTTTCTGGTAAGGATCAAATAGATGTTTGCTCGCATGAAAGATCCATAACTTTTCGATGTATCATCGCCTAGTGAATACAAATCGTGATATAAAAAGGATATAACAAAGATAAAGACTCAACAGCATATACATGTACAACTGAATACTGCAGAGTAAAAGACAACAAGCAATATCCCTAGTCAGTCTACTGGTAGCGGCTAAAGACTCTCCTGCCCAAGTACAAATATGAGTTTTGTCCGATTTCCATTTTCCAAGTTCTAATAGAGGATTCGTGCGAGAAACGCTAGCCAAGATGGCCACCGAAATTACCACCATGTACTTGCAGACATATATCTGTAGCTATAAGTAGGTGAGTATGATCAGGAAATGTCACAATCACACACTACATACCTACTCACAGCACCGTGAGGAAGAAACACAGAACACTAATCATCGGGAAACCCCGGCACAATTCGAGAATCGAATCAAGCCTCGGGTGTACGCAAGGCGCATTGCGCGCAGTACTGCGTATTAAAACACTCCATTTTGTTAGTCGAAACTGGCGGAAGGAAAATTAGTTCTGTAGCATGTGGGTCCAGCCGTATTAAATTACGTTTTTTCTGATTACCCGAAAAGATTAATCAGCAGAACAAATGAAGTTGATTTTCTTTCAATAAAATATCGCTATATTTATTATAAAAAAAAACAATAACACTTGTTATTGTGTTGGCATGGTTTCTGTGACGTCATCGTTACATTAAATTAAACGTCAGCGTCACGTTATCAAAGTAGATCCTCGATGAATATACGAGGTCTGATTCCACTCTGATTACATGGAATTGGCCGAGGCAGTTCTGATTGAGCACACTAACAGCGACACGACATCAAGAAGACAAGTAAAGAAAAATACTGTCCGACAAAACAGGGACAAAACACACAAAAAACCCTCGAACAATGGGAGCAGCAATATGCAATGAATCAACAACAACGCAACAATCGCCATTGACGTTTGTCACCCGTTTTGTTTAAATGCCTTATGTATTACTTTAATAAATCTCATGTGTGTGTCCGTAAGTGAGCCGCAACACGAGATTTCCAACTATATGGTAAGTGCGACTAGCAAAGCCTCAGATCAGCCAGTACATACGCGCAGTCTGATCAGAGCCTTTGCTTGTCGCTTTATTATTCTAAGAGTGTTTAGCTACTTACTGAACATCATTTCGAGTTTCTAAGCTTAAAAAGAGGCTACACAGGCATTTCGAAAGGAGGCTACACAGGCTCGTCTGTCAAAATGTCACATTTTTGGAAGTAAGTAAGGGTGCAAAGATCAGGAATCGATACAATCAAGTACCACACCTGACCCAGAATACCAAATCACATGTCGCGGCTCATTTATTAAAATAAGATGACCACCAAGAAATAGCCATCCATTGTCGGTTCGCACTTGTGGCCACGATAAAAGTGTTCTTTTCTCAATTGTGTTCTTCTCAATGTATGACAGGAGTCCAATAATAATAGTTTTCTTTCAGATATCCATTCGAAGGGAGAATAGCTAACATCAAGTATTGTTCTTTTTGTTCTAGAGTTTGAGGACTTAGAAAACCATCATTAGCTCTTTGGATGATTGAGCCAACAGAAATATCTTTTACAAGCAAAAATGCTTCAGGTCAGTCGGCTCAAGAGATGAAGATTGCTTCCATTAGGATTTGACGTCTATTGCGTCACATGTACATTTACTGTTGTTGTTACAGCAGGGCAGATATTTAGAGACGCGTATACTATAGAACGTTAAAAATCAGATCGCACTGTTCGTTTATTACATATGATTATAATAAACACATTCACTTTGGGTAACCAAGTAAGCATTTCACTCACTATTTTTGAAATAAAAAACAATGGGGGGTACAGGAAGGTACATTATTAAAAAGCTTACTGAAATATAACATATGAGCCATGACATGTGATTTACAACAATGTGGCATTTTGACAAGGGTAGACGCAGAAGAGCCTGTGCAGCCTCCTTTTAAGCTTAGACACTCCAAATAATGTTCAGTCAGTAGCTTAACACTCGTAGAATATTCAAGTGCTTAGCAAAGGCTCTGATCAGACTGCGCTTATGCGCAGGCTGATCTGAGGCTCTGCTGGTCGCACATACCACATTGTTGGAAACCTCATGCCGTGGCTCATATTACACTGTACAGCAAACCATGTGTACTGTTTTTGTGTAGACTTCAAAAGGACATAGATATTATGACCCGAGTTCAGGAGTATACTTTTTATCGTTAATACCTAGAAAAGCAAAGGACAATTAGCACTATAGTAATTTGGTAACTATATGTCGGCAACATACGTAACAGCTAGGACACGGATAAGTAGGTCAAACCATTTTTCAAATTAAGATAGGAAACAATTTACATTTAGGTCTTTTGATCCGTTGCGCTTATTCTATAAACCGAAAAAAAAAACGGTTGCATAATTGAACTGCTTACATAAAGTCATCTCATATATTTGCAATTACAGATAGAAGTTGGCCACTCACATTCTGTATTGGTTTTGAAATTATTATGAATAAGGGCATATCAGAGCTAGTATTGTATGGTGATTTAGTTTATAAATTAAAAAAGATTGTAGAAAAAGAAAATAGTGATCAATTCAAAAATATAATCAAACTTTATAAAAAGTGGGATATAGTATGGATGTAATTTGACAGTCTGCATACCTGGTTGTAAGCCAACCACTGTTTATAGCTATTGTTTCCTCTTTAATTGCACGACGACGGGTCAGACCTCGAACTCAATTACGACCCTGACATAAAGTTTCCATTGGTCGGTTAGTGTCTGCTGCTCGTCGTTGGCTTGGCCCACTGTATCTCAACATAAAGTTTTCTTTAGCTATGACTATATGTGAGTCGTGAGCCATTTTCTTTGTTTCCTCATAGAATATTAATTTGATTAAATTGTTTGTCTGTGATGATGCAACTGCATAAGTTAGAAAGACTCTATACGAGGTAAACAATACTAGTATTTGTGTTATAACAACAGCAGAATCTATGGCAAAATTTGGCGCCAGTATAATGTAATAAAGCTCCAAGTGGCTACGGCTACTTTCCGTTCTAAGGCGTTGGTTCTGTTGTCATTGATTGAATTGGTTTGTTGTTGCTACTTCCTCTGTGAAGAAGTTGGTGTTTTAGATTTAGTTTTGCCGTGTGGTCGTGTTCTGCCATTTTTGGTCATGCGATCGTATTATGTGGTGTAATGGTTGCTTTACTTTGGGTGTGCTCTTGTTACAGAGAGTGTATTTGTTTCTGTTCTGGTGTCTTGATTTAAAAACAACAAAATCTAGAGATTCGCGCTGGTAAAATGCACCTAAGCCCCTTCAGTGACATTGGCTGCTTTCCATTCAGGGTTGTTGTTGCTGGTTCATTGTTTATTGTTGCTCTCATTGTTTATTAGGCATTTTTGCGTTTGGTCGTTCTTTTGTTATGTAGTACGTTGTTGCAATCATCTTACTGCGGAAGTGAGAGTTGATTGCTTTACTGCAATTGTCTGCCTACTGCATTGTGTATTCCGTGGTTCTTCCTATCGGTTCTGTGGATTAAGATGCAGTGTGTGAGTGTGGTACTTCCTGGGATCGAGGTTATAAAACTTGAGTTCATTCTCAAACTCAAAATAAAGCCCAATGATTGGCTGCTTGTAGCAGTCAATCATTGTGATTTATTTTGAGTTTGAGACTGTACTCAAGTTTTATAACCTCGAGGCCTGGTCTTATTCATTTACCTTATGGGGATTATGATTTACACATACCGGTATACAATCTAGTTTTACGTTTTTATTCATTTGTTTTTCAAGGAAAATATTCAACTACTTAACACATAACAATCAAATCATGTAACTATTTATGTGTGATAATAAGTAAGAAACCCCTGCCAGATATCCTAATATGTAACTTTACCCCGTATTGACATAAACTATATTTATAAATTAAGTACAGCATAGTGTTTGAACCGCATCAAATGGCATGAACATGCTGAATTAAAAATGCACTGATTACACAAACAAATGTTCAAGTCAAATGTCTGAACATTACATTATGGATAAGCTATGTAGAATACGCCACATCCACCTATTGGTTTGAAATTCTTAGTATCAGTTTTTCAAAAAGATTTGCCAGGGAACAATGGGGCTACTGCGCGTGCAATTGTCTTTGATGAAAAGGTTTGATCAAACCTGATCCCGAGGTTTGAATTAATCATTCGAAAAAGAGAGAACCTGCATAGTTTGAAAACAGGTTACTCGATTTCATCAAGCCTGTTAATGAGAATTATGGAAATACAACAAATTTCACCTAGCATTAGCTTAAGAGGTATTCTGATTTCTGCCGGAAAAACACTATTTACAGAGAACCAACCTATAAGAATATTAACAATAATTCAATGAACAAGATTCGTTCCACCAACTACATGTGTAAAACGAAAGCTGATGCAGTCTCATCTAAATCATTCTGAAAAATTGCTAAAAAATAAAAGCAAATCTGCGTATGCGTAATGGTTCAGATGGTAGAGACTCACTGGTGGAGTCAGTGTAAAGTGTCCTTGAGCTATACCTTTTATCCGCTGAAACTAAAACCAGGAAGACAGGACATCGTCCCAACACGACTGAAATATTATTGACTGGGACGTAAAACATCAACACAAACAAATAAAGCATAGTTTGAAACACCACATTGAGCTTGTTCGTAAGAATAATGGGAGAAATCAACAGCACCGAATCTAATGGAATTTTAACTCACGTGAACGGGAAATCTGTCCTTGTTTCGACATATTCCATAGTTCATTATCCAACATATATAAAAGCATATATTCTGCTATAAACAATTGTATATTGGCGTGTTTTTGCTCTAATATATAATGAGCCAAAAAGTACCATTTGATTAAAGAAAAATCTGCTACATGCAAAATGTATAACGGATAAATTCACTTTGTTTCCATTACATTTAAATAAATAAATACTTGATATATTATCTGATTTTATTTCATTTGATTATTCATTATAAAAAGTGGCATTGGCCTACCAAAGGTCCGAATTTTAAAAGTCAGAAACTAAATCCGCCAAATGCATGGAACAATCTTACCTTACACATTCTCCAACTTTGCATACATGTACATGTTCACAAAATGCGACGGAGGACTCGTGCCAGTATTCCGGGTTGGCCATTCAATTTAGTAGACTTTGATTTTTAAAATCAAATTTATTTAAAATCAAACCTCAGTGCTCAATCTTGTTTTTTTTTTTGATTTTGAAAAATGGATCCTTTGGTAGGTTTTAGTAAAACGAGTTTTCCTTACAAATTAACATTTTGTGTTAAGTTAATTGAATGAAATTTATCACGAATTTATTTTATCTGTTGTATTTTTAGCAGATCACATTAATTTTTCTTTTACCAAAGGGTGCTTTCGTGACTCAGCATAAATAGGGCATATAACAAAAGGCATAGACTTTTAAGGATAATGTCAATTTAAAACCATTATTAACCAAGCTCATGATACTTTGTTACTACCATATTTCAAGGGTGACAGGCTTACGCGATAATGACTGACACAGACCGAGAACACCTTTATCTCGACATCTTCACATGCCGGGTTTATTCTTAAAAACGTTTAGCATATACAATATAAAGCTTATACGTGTACCACATGCTCTAGTTTATATGCCGATTGTCTTTTCCAAATAGTGGCCATCAATAGATGAGGTTTGTTACACTATTGCTGATGCGGGCCTGCAGCAGCATCGTTATAACGTCATGTTCATTGAATGACCATGTCCAGAATACTGGTATAATTAAGGTCACAACCGATAGGAATAACCGCAACTCTTAATCAACAAGGGAGATAATACTTGGTAGCGTTCGATTATGGATTTAACGCAACTATGGTATGTTTTCTCCGTTACAACGTATGTTGGTAATCTGAAAGTGGTTGATATCACATTGGAAATGTAAACGATACTTTTAAGTATGAATGAACAACAAAAGGGGCATTATTTACAGATACTAAACGATGGACGCTCAGCTCTGTGTAAAGAAAAATCATTTAGTCCAATGGAACACGCAGTTTTCCTGAGGAAATGTCAGTCGAAAGTTCAGGTATTTAGCTATAAGGTCACCCAAAACTGTTAGCTTTACAAGGCCCACTTCGAATAGAGCAATAGTTCCTACTATAGTAACTATAGTTCGATTCAAAAACCGATAGTCGCTATAATAGTGACGTCACAAACCTACTAGAGAGTAACGGAGTTATTCTTGTAGCGTGTCTGGTTCCCTCATCTAAACCTTTCTAGCATGACGGGTTCAAGATCTACCAGTAGCCTCAAAATGATTTGTTTTACAAAATAAATCATCGCTGTGCTTTATTTGTGGTTCCACTTATTCGTAATTGTTAATTAGAGTAGGCTGTGCAGTATATACACATCCTTTTCGTCTACAATGTACAATTAAAAGGAGACATACAGGGCTACTAGCCAACCAACCAAAGTTGCAACTGCAGCCGTCCGGGTGTAAAGGTGCGTGCGATTATACTAAGCAAAAAAAGAAACGCCGCTAACAATAATTAAAAATAGTGCGCATTAAGGAGAGTAGTAAAATTCCATCTGCTGTATATCTTTTGCTATGTTTCCTGCCGCATATTTTCCCCATTGTTTTATTGAGGTCGGTCAATCCAAACCAGTGTGCTGACCAATTTTCCATGTTCCTGTTTTTCACGCGCACCATCAGTCCATTAAGTCCATTAAGATTTACATGTGCTCTCACTACTGAAATCTCTAGTCAAACATCTCAAAAGTTTAAAAACATTTTAAAACTTTGGAATTGAAGATTACACATTGCTATTTTGCGGTGACAAAATTGACACATGTGGAACGTGAACGTGCAATAGTAATATTACAAGCTAACGTGACACTATCGGTAGCAGCCAAACAATTTCGGTGGCATGTTAGGACGATTGGACGTCTTAAGAATCGTTTCCAACAGACCTGGACAATGTCAGACCGTCCTGGTCCAGTTGATCAAGACATCCATTTGTGCAATCGATTTTATCTGGAGACAGTCACAGCTAGGACATACCCAGAAACTCATAATCCATGAATCAGCGCTAAAACTGTGAGAAATCGTTTTCAAGAAATTTGTTTAAGACCCCTACCTCCCAACGTTAGAAGGCTCTCCTTACCTTGCATGTAGTGACAGAAATGCATTTTTTACTTCAGAAAAACCTAAAAAATATCATGCATGGTCGTATCAAAATGTATGTGATGCGCTGACCTTTTTGTTGGACAACATTTTTATTCGATTTGGCACCAAGCTCTATAGACAAGTAGTTGGGATTCCTATGGGCACTAATTGTGCTCCCTTGGTTGCAGATTTATTCCTGTTTTGTTATGAAAGGAACTTTATGATGTCTCTTTCTGATGATAAACAGGCTGATGTTATTGATGCGATTCCTATGGGCACTAATTGTGCTCCCTTGGTTGCAGATTTATTCCTGTTTTGTTATGAAAGGGACTTTATGATGTCTCTTTCTGATGATAAACAGGCTGATGTTATTGATGCGTTTAACACTACTTCCAGATATTTGGACGATATTTTAAATATTGATAATGTTTATTTTGAAAATATGGTTAGTCAAATATACCCTTCAGAGCTCCAACTTAATAAAGCCAATGCCTCTGATACCGAAGCCGCATTTTTAGACTTGCATTTGTCAATTTCTAATGGTATTGTTTCTACCAAAATTTATGATAAACGTGACGACTTTGATTTTGAAATTGTCAATTTCCTATTTTTAGATGGTGATGTTCCTCGTTCTACATCCTATGGAGTCTATATCTCTCAACTCATTCGATTTGCTAGAGCATCTAGCTATGTTACTGACTTCAACACTCGCAATAAATTGTTAACTCAGAAACTTCTTAAACAGGGCTATCGGTATCATTAACTTCGCAAAACATTTTCAAAATTTTATAGACGATACTTTGATATGATTTCTAAATTCCAAGTTGGACTTAAATCTCTCTTGCGCCAAGGACTTTCGGAACCTGATTTCTATGGTGACTTGGTGTATAAGTTGAAGAAGATTGTTGGCTCTAATAATTTTTCAGCGCAGTTCATTAAAATAATTTCCCATTATAAAAAGATTGGCTATAACATTAATGTATTGCAACAGACTGCATGCTTGGTAGTCAACCCAATCACAGTTGGCAACTTTGCTTTCCTCTTTAATTGCACGCCGGTGGGTCGGACTTCAGACTCTATGATGGTTCCGACATAAAGACTTATCTATTGATGAGATGGTAGGGGCCTGATGCTTTGGCTGTTTGTCGGGCCCACCGGGGTTTACCTGTTGGATTTCTTTTGCTCCGGTATTCAGTTTAATTTACTGTTGAGTCCTTACCCTTGCTTTATCTCCTTGTTATATCTTGATTTATATGTTTTAGGAGATGATGCATTGATAAGTTAGGGGTCTTTCATGCAAACCAAATATCTATGTGTCTTGATCCACATCTGAATTAAGGGTGAGGTTGGCGCCGTTAAACCGGTTTAAGCCCTCCAGTAAAATATTATACTGACCGTTCCAAGGCGGTACTTCTTTTGTGGATCTTTTATGTTTTTGTTCTGTCTTGTGTTTGCTATGTTTTGTGCGCGTCTGTTTATATGTGCTTCGTGGTCACCTGCTGGGAAAGGGCTGACCTCTTGGCTCTCGTTTGTGGTGTCTTCTGTGAGTTTGTCACTTTCCCATTGGTATCCTGGGTAAGGTGTGGTACTTGATTGTATCGATTCCTGATCTTTGCAACCTTACTTACTTTAGTTGGAAGCAGTATTTACGCCCAATTAAGGAACCTGCGGCAATACTGACGTCTTAATGAATTGAGAAACTGGCCAAGAGCATTATCTAGCACCATTATACTATAGCTTTTCTAATCACAGCATGCTTTTTGAATGAAATAAATAACTGGTACAGTTTAAAATTTTCATACATAGCGGCGTTTCTTTTTTGGCCTGGTATATATTACGTCAGAACTTAAGTGGGAACTGTTATATACTGAACAAAAGTGAAAACGCTACACTTGAATTGTTTGCCATCTATATACAAAATTCTGCAAACTAAAATGCAAATGAAACTGTATCTTAATGTTCAAATACTGGGTAATGCATAACATTATAAGTTTTACGGATGTTGTCACGAGGAAACACATGAAAGCCATTTAAATGTGACAGGGGTCCAATGTTTCAGATTGCAAATGTGAACAGAAATCTCACACAGTTAAGGCATTCAGAAATACACTACATACGAGATCCGACTGCATGAAATGGTAGTCTAGACATGTGACAACCAGAAATGTGAAGTACTTATCTCAAGTGTGGTTTGTTCGTTAAGAAAAGCAATCTTAAAAAGCGGGTTTTTCATCAAATGCCAAGTTTGAAATTTTAACACTGAAATCTCCATAGGAAAATCAATGTGTTGTTGCATCTTAGTATGAGGACATTACTAGTCGAGAAATGGTAGAAACAATGCGCTGAGAGGTCTACCTGATTTGGCAAAAGAAAATTATCGAAAATCGTGATAAATCGAAGATTACCAAACATTTAATATTCCCTATTTGTTTATGGCAAAGGGAGACAATTTTTATATTTTTGCAAATTTGATAAATTCGAATTTGATATCTGAGCTTGTTTCAAGTGACAAGGCTGTTATCTTGTGTTTTTATGCAACAAAACTATGACCAATTTTGATAAGCATAACAATTTTAATTTGCGCATGCGCAATAGCTAAATTCAGTGAATAAAGCTTTAAACACTTAAAAGGGCATAACTCAGACGTCAAACGATACAAATTAGTGGAGTTTCGACGAATCATTTGCTGAAAGTCTGGGAAACATTATTAAGCTTCAGCAAATACTTTTTATCCAATACTTCCTCTCAAAATATAGATAGTTGTAGTGTAGCGTTTTCACTTTTGTTCAGTATAGTTCGATTCGGAGTGAGCCAGGGACATCGTATAACAACTGTCGATACAGTGACCAAATAGTTTGAATAATAGTCTACTATAGAATTAAATTATAACCGACATTCAGATAAGACTGGGTAATCGGTAAGAAATCTTCTCTTCAACTAAAACACATGTTGTGGGTACACAAAAGAACTGTCTCAATTTGACGGTTATTTTGAACACACAAAACGTAAAATTGATGGGCAAGAAAATTGTTGAAATTCAACGCAGAAAAATCCTTGTCTAGACAGTGTACGGGTCCACAATCTGAAGATATATTAGGGGTTATGTTCGTCACCGTTAGCTTTCAGATACACATTGGGAGTTGGTCTTACACAGGCTGTAGATATGTTTTCTGTTAGTGTTCTCGAATCGTTAGTAAAATGACTGTTATAGCGGGTGCTGTAGTTGTAACCACTGTTATATGTAACACGGTAAAAATCCGATTGTCTCCGATTGATATTGCTTTTTCCACAACGTGCACACAGTCTTATGGCATGCTTGAATTCCTTCCGGAATTTCTCTGAAAAAAGAGGAAGTGAGTAATTGAAACACAACATTCAACAAAAACATATGTTGTGGGTACTCAAATGAACCGTCTCAATGAGACGGTTCTTTAGAGCACCAAAAACACATGATGGGATTGTTTAAATTGATGGGCAAGAAAAGAAAATGAAATTCGACATCCAAAAAATCCTTATCTGGACAAGTACGGGGCCACAATCTGAATATATATCAGGGGTTCTGTTCGTCACCGTTGGCTTTCAGATACACATTGGGAGTTGGCCTTACACAGGCTGTAGATATGTTTTCTGTTATTGTTCTTGAATCGTTAGTAAAATGACTGTTATAGCGAGTGCTGTAGTTATAACCACTGTTATATGTAACACGGTAAAAATCCGATTGTCTCCGATTGATATTGCTTTTTCCACAACGTGCACACAGTCTTATCGCATGCTTGAATTCCTTCCGGAATTTCTCTGAAAAAAAGAAGAAGTGAAATTATTAATTACATGGCAATGATAAAAACATTCGGTTTAACATATTTAGTTTAACAGATTACGTTCGTTTCAATTCATTTAACAAATTAATTTTAATGTTCGGAGGTTCATAAAAGGCAAAGGGTGCTGACTCTTATGAAATGTCGAATCTGTGCCATTTCATCGGGGTCTAGACTGTTTGCTTAAGCATCCATTTGCCGAGCATGGGCGCAATTTAATGACGTATATTTTCTAGGGTCTAAATCTGATTAAATATGACGATGTTGTAAAAAGGGTACTAAAAGTATTTATACACAGCGTAAAAAATTAAGGACCACTAACTTCGTAGCGAAATGTTTCAGAAATGGCTATATGATGCTAATAAACCTTATAAATAAAGATGAATGCATCATATGGGGATAGTGGAACAACCATGCTATTTTGCCAAAATATGTGATGATGAGTTCAACCCAAAGCACATAGGGGTCAACTTACTTTCATTGCAACTTTGTCTACATGAATAAATGTTGAGGAAAATGTGTGAAAATGGCACACCATTTGCGTCAAGATGCTGGGGTTTACTTCTTGAAGGCTTCAGGTCGATAGGAAGAAGTTTTGATAAGTCGCGAAAACCCATGATTTTGTAACACAATGAGAATATCACAATGTATTTTTTAATTTTCATTTAAATTAAATTCAGAGTTTCACAACAGATAAAGATGTCCCATGTTCAATAACATTACTTAGCGGTAGTTCGAAAAATTGTTTCAGCAAAAAAAAAATAGGTGGTGCTTAACTTTTGACGCCGTGTATATATGACGAAACCAACAAAATGAGTGTGTGGCGAGTGAAGACCATGATCAGCCTGAACATCTGCCAAGTCTGATCCGAGTCTTTGCTTTGCCACTCAGTGGGTAACTATGAACCTAAGCTTCCTTAATGAGGACAGCGAAAACTTTGATCAGACAGACATGATGTAAATACTGATCAGAGTCTGTTCGTTAAAGCTGCATAGTCTGTAACTTTTGATCTTCTAATTTTAAAAATAATGTTTTTATTTTTCAAAAAGGCAGTAAAAAATACTCAAATTCAGGTAAACATTTTACCATTTTCGTAAATCTTAACAAGTTATCACTATCAAAACAACTGCATTTATGTTAAAATTCAACGGTCTATAATTATTGGAGGGACGCAAATAATTACCAACAAGAGAAAAATACACCTATTTTATAAGATAATTCACTTTTCCATGCAGTTTTCAGCTGTACTGAACATTTTTATTGTGAAAACATAGCTTAATTCTAGTTTTACAAATGATTTAAAAAGAAAAGAAAATTTTTCGGAAAATGTTCATAGTTACAGAGTATGCAGCTTTAAAGAGACTAAATCTGCAACTATGAACATTTTTCGATTTTTTTTAATTTTCTTTTTAAATCATTTGTAAAAGTAGATTTAGGTTATGTTTTCACAATAAATCTGTTCACTATAGCTGAAAACTGCACGGAAAAGTGAATTATCTTATAAAACAGGTGTGTTTTTCTCTTGTTGGTAATTATTTGCGTCCCTCCAATAATTATAGACAGTTAATCTTAACATAAATGCTGTTGTTTTGATACTGATAATTTGTTAAGATTTACGAAATTGGTAGAATTTATACCTGAATTTTAGTTTCTTTACTGTGTTCTTGAAAAATAGAAACATTAGTTCTAAAATTAAAAGATCAAAAGTTACAGACTATGCAGCTTTAATAAGCATAGTGACATTGTTGGGTGTCTTATCATATATATATATAGTCAACATTTGAACAACTTGTACATGTATGCGATGATGTCCAAGCCAATATAATTATATCGTACTGAGCAAATCGTGATCCTAGTTTCTTTAAATGTTTAAACATACTCATTGTCTAGGTCACGTCATAGACTTATCCCTTATTAAATGTATCATCGCAGACAACCTATCAGATTAAAATAACTGCTATTAAACAAAGAAATACATCACAACAATCAATGCTTACAATAACCACACGCTCTCTCTCTCTCTCTCTCTCTCTCTCTCTCTCTCTCTCTCTCTCTCTCTGCCAGACGGCTAGAAATGATGACTGACTTATTGCTGACTAGACTGACCATACTATAATACAAACAACTAAACATGACCAAAACATTGACGGTACATATTACTTACCACTCATGAAGTTATATATTACCGGATTTATACAACTGTTTAGGAAAGTAGCCCAGTGAGCGAACAAGGCAAGAATGTTGACATTCTCAACAGAATGCAGGCCTATGGTGTAACTGAAAAGATAGAAAATACAAGTTTCAGCTTTTCAAAAAAGCTTGTAATCCTTCAGCACGTAAATAAAGTGGGTTGTCGTCTACTGACTGAAAGTAAAGAAGCCATTTGAAAGCTGTTTCAAACGAAAGTGGTGATCTATTCAATCACACACCCATTTCATCGCCATCTCGCAAGCGGAGATGGAAATGAGCTGGGTGGGTCATTTTATAGATTTGACACCATGTGACAATATATACAGATAATTTTCACAGAAAGGGCTATCCTATGCTACACCGCTTAGCCGGTGCTACCACACAGGTTGCAAACTTAGTTCTCAAGAGGATGGCAATTACATGTACAGTCACGTGACATAAGTGTTTAAAACAGTGCAATTCCAGATTTTTTTTGTTTTAAAAAAGGAAAAAATACTGTGACAAAGTTAATGCCAGGTTGCAATTTCACATTGAAAAGCAAATAGTATATATCAATATATTTTTTTAATTATTTTGTTTTTCGTTCTCAATTAAATTAGGATTTGTTAACAGCGAATGTAGATTAAAACATTCAAGTTTCCTTTGGCGCTAATGTTAACGTCACGGACAACCCGTCATTTTAATTTAAATTTGTGTTGAACTATCTGGTTTAAGACACCAAAAGACACAGAAAACTGTTATAAATGTGTCTCGATTATTGCCTAATTCAATTTGCTTTATTTGGTATAATGTTCATGGTTTTAGCTTCTAAATGCATTTTTTGCAGCCATATGTTTGCAAACATTTGGGAAATGCATTGATTTAAACGGCAACGCAAGAAAGTGGCAACAGCTATGTCCCATGACTGTATATCCTAATTCAAGCTTCTCTTTCTGTCAATAAAATCATCAAACGGGACATTTGACAAAACGCAAATACCCAGATGAATGCAGTATTTCATCACAATCTATACTGATTGTTAGGATAAAACAAACTCTTCAGGGACTGAGGTTTATCTTAATTTAGGGATTTAGCTGATCAGACCTCAGACTCTATGACTTATCTATAGATGAGAGGGTAAGGGTCTGATTCTGTGTCAGTGATCGGGCCAATTGGGGTTTAACTGTTGGGTTTATTTTACTCTGGTACGCAGTTGTATGTCTTGTTGAGTCCTTATCTTTGTTTAATCTCCGGCTATATATTTCTTTTGTCTGTACTAGGAGATGATACATCGAAAAGCTAAAAATCTTTCATGCTAACTAAACATCTACATTTATCTATCTTAATCCACACCAGAAATAAGGGTGAGGTTGGTACAATCAAACTAGTTTAAGTCCTCCAGTAAGTTTCTTGCTGACCGTTCTAAGTCAGTGCTTCTTTTGTGGATACTTTTTGTTATGTGTCATATTGTCTTGTCTGTTCCTTGCAGCCTTGTGGTAACCTGCTGGGAAAGGACTGACCTCTTAGTTCTCTTGTATGTGATGTTTACTTGTGTTATTGTCACTTTCCCGTATGGTTCCCTGGGACAGGGGTGGTATTTGATTGTATTGATTACTGAACTTTGCAGTCTTCCTTACTTTTATCAGATATGCAAAAAGACATTATTTCAACATACATGAGCAAATAACAAGTGACAGATACATGTATACGCTTATAGACGATATTATAATTTGATATCTAAATTCCAAATTGGACTTAAATCTCTCTTGCGCCAAGGACTTTCGGAACCTGAATTCTATGGTGACTTGATGTATAAATTGAAGAAGATTGTTGGCTCTTATAATTTTTAGCGCAGTCCATTAAAATAATTGACCATTATAAAAAGATTGGCTATAACATTAATGTATTGCACCAGACTGCAGCTTGGTGGTCAACCAAATCACGCTTGGCAACTTTGCTCTCCAATTTAATTGCACGCCGGTGGGTCGGACTTCAGACTCTATGACGGTTCCGACTTAAAGACTTATCTATTGATGAGATGAAAGGGGCCTGATGCTTTGGCTATTGTCAGGCCCACGGGGGTTTACCTGTTGGATTTCTTTTGTTCAAGTATTCAGTTTTAGTTACTGTTTAGTCCTTATCTTTGCTTTATCTCCTTTTTATATCTTAATTTTAAGTTCTAGGAGATTGTGCATTGATAAGTTAGGGGTATTTCATGCAAACCAAACATCTATATGTCTTGATCCACATCTGTACTAAGGGTGAGGTTGGTGCACCGTTAAACCGGTTTAAGCCCTCCAGTGAAATATTTTACTGACCGTTCCAAGGCGGTGCTTCTTTTGTGGATCATTTATGTTATTTCTGTCTTGTTTTGTTTAAGCTTTCAAGCACGTCTGTTTGTTGATGCCTTGTGGTCACCTGCTGGGAAAGGGTTGACCTTTTGGCTCTCGTTTGTGATGTCTTATTGTGATGTTGTCACTTTCCCATTGGTATCCATGGTCAGATGTGGTGCTTGATTGTAATGATTCCTGATCTGTGCCCTCTTTAGTATGAATCTTTATACCAGGGAGTGGGGTTCTCTCAGTGATTTTGCTACTTATGCGTAGCTCTAGCATCTACTGTTTACGCCCTAAATATCAAGTCTGACAATTAACCACTTAAAACTACCTGCAGGCATACATGTATCAGACTTACCTAAAAATCTTACTTGAAATATTACCATACCCCCTAACCAAAATATAGTTCCATTATGTACTTTGGTCTTTTGGTTAATGACAGTTTCAAGTTGCGTTTAAGTGAATCTCACCACAGAATACACAAATTACAAGTGGAAAATAAATACAAAATTATATAAAAGTTAAAGCTTCTATTACGTTATGTAGGTTTGTATTTCTATTATGTCTATTATGTAAGACCTCAAATGTGTTGTTTCCAGAAAGGGCCTAAATAGAAGTGACCCCATACTGGCGATTATTATTCCTGTCTCCTTCAATTATCATAACAATCTCGTTCTATCCGTATTTATTTTGATGGCCTAAGAGCATTTTCAAAGTTGAAACAATAATGCCCTCAGTAAATAACTTCAAAAATGCATCTATGGTATATATCGTAACTGCAAATTCTGATACAAATCTCAATTCATTCATCATTGCTGGATTGCAGTGATCTTAATATGAGCCGCGACATGTGATTTCCAACAACGTGGCATACTGACAAGTGTAGACTCATACAAGCCCGTGAAGCCCCCTTGTATGCTTAGAAACTGCAAATGATGTTCAGTCAGTAGCTTCACAGTCATAGAATATTCTAGCGACTAGCAAAGGCTCTGATCAGACTGGGCATATGCGCAGGCTGATTTGAGGTTTTGCTGGTCGCACAAATCACATTGTTGGAAATTTCATGTCATGTTCAGCAAATAAAACACAAAACAATTTAATGATTTGGAAGTTTGATATTACATGAGGGATTAACTCTGGGCTCAGTATACTGAATGCTTTATCTTAAAGGGAGCATCTGCATTTTGCTCGCAAAATTCCGGAACACTCAGGAAATATCCTAGAAATATGGTAATGGATAAATTTTGTTTAAATCTAATGAAGCTGCGCCCAAGAATGATATAATAGCGATACACCAGTCTTAGACTAGTGATTTACATTTCTATATATAAATATATACATGTAGTAACGTTATTACATGTAAATGGTGGTCATCACAGCGTCGCTAAAAGATAGCGAAAGGGTTTTGTACGGCAAACACGCGATTTGCCTTATTCGTCATTTTAAAAGTACGTTTAGTGTCATATGATAATTAAAATCTACTATTCGTGCTCCAGGCCTGTATTATTGAATCTATTAAGATTGTTGCGAAAAAAGCAAATACATTTTCAACAAGCAATACATCTGATCTTACTAAATGTACACATTCAGTAAAACATGAGCACTCGACATTTGAAATCCTCTTTTTATCGCATATGCAACCTTATACCAAAGTGTAGAAATAGCTGCGCAAAGTGTTTATATGCATATGCAATCCATATTTCTGTTATTGTTGTTGTTATCCTGTTTAAAGATAAGAACTGTATATTAGCTACGTTAATGATTTTTTAATAACAAAAAAGTACCTGTACCCCACCAGGTCTGGTTTACGCTAGGTTTTACAATTATGAACAATATTTGTTACTAGAAATATCAGAGTGGAGATTGTCCAGTAAAACTTAGAAAATTCGAACATCGCGTTTTCTAAATACTCGCTAATTCGATACATTTGACCGACACACTCGATTCAGAGAGAAGCACCTATGTATGATCTATTTTAATAACTGTCTATGATAGAATATGTTTTGAGTGCGTAAAAGAAACGTCTCTTAGAGACGTCGAACTCAGAATAGAGTTTTCGTAGGTCATGAGCCCTTTACTTTGTTTCATCATAGTCTGTTAAGTTGATCCGATTGCTTCTCTGTGATTATACACTGTATTATAATAGTTAGGAAACCTTCATGCGAGCTAAATAAGTTTGTGTTTTTATAACAACAGAACCTAGGGCGAAGCTTTGGTATCAGTAAAATACATTTAAGACCCCCCACCCCCGGTGGATTAGGTTGTTGTCCGTTCTAAGGTGGAGGTTCTGTTGTTGTTGATCCGTCGTTTGGTGTGCTTGCCATTGGTTGTAGGGGTTCTGTGTTTGACGCTGTTTTGTTGTGCATTACTTTTTGCCCTTTCTAATTTTGCAATCATCTTGAAGAGAAACGGAGAGTTGGTTGATTTGCTTTCATTGTAGATGTATTGTTCCTGAAAATGTTCTGTGACTCTTCCTCACGGTGCCTTTGATTGGTCTGCGTTGTGTGATTGTGGTATTTCCTGATCATACTCATTTACTTTTTGCACTCTTAGTACGTTAACATAAAATGCATTCCAAATGACCCTATTGTATGGGACTCGTATAATAGTGTCTTACAGACTTGCATTTGTCTCCATTTGCCCGATGTTTACAATTTAAACGGATATCGTGACTAAACATCATATATTTAGGGTGCCTTCACTATTGCATTGTATCTTTAGCTTGCCAAACCATTACAATCAGGCAAGATAGCATTTGGGAGTTCATATGAACCATTGAAGTCATTAAACGTGTTGATAATGAGCTTTGCAAGCATTTTTAATTGTTATTGTTTAGAAGAAGAATTACATCATATGAGAGGTTAAAGGCCAGGGTCGTCATTTAGATATTTGTGTTTGAAAATATTGCCATTTCACAAAATAGGTGCGTAGCCACGCGGAAGCTAGCCTGAGGAAGCATTGGCATCAAAATAATATGCCTCGACGAAAAAACAGAACTAACAACAAAGGCACAGACCAGCCTGTGCATCTGCACAATCTGATAAGCACCTTTGTCATTCGCTTCCTTAAAAGTCAAATAACTAGGTCAGATGTCTATTTTAATTCTCAATTTTGTTGGGATACTGGGCTTCAAGATGATATAGTCTCTGGCTACACCCCTGCATATTGCAGGTATGTGTTAAAGCCCCACGCAACACAGGACCTTGGGCTGCGAGACATAGCTCTACGGTACAGCATTAGCACATGTGCCATTCGGGAGAAACATTCATTACACGCTCGGGGCGTAGCAAGAGGCTTTATCACGTTGAAGCCCACCAAAACTGAAGAATTAATAGATATCTGCTGTCGAGACGAATATGACGATGAATCCTCGCCTTGCAATGCGACTACATGTAATACTAGAAGAGCACACAATTGTGTTCTATGGATTTCTATCGTTCTTAATATAATAATTTGCTTGACGTACAATGTATTTTCTGACGTAAACAGATGGCCGACATTCAAATACATGTGTCGGGTCTTTAAAGGGGAAACAAAACAAAGTCGACTAAAATCATTTAAGAGTGGGGTATAACGTGAATGCGTTTCTCAAATTGTGGAAACGTTGGCTCGAACGAAACTGGGAACACAAACATTGAAGGGTTGTCTCGTTATTACCCTGGTGTTTGAATTTGCCAAGACTAATCGGGAAAAGCCGGGGCCACAATTCGGAGAATCAATTTTAATTGTCTGGCATGAACCTTATGCGTGAATTGTTTTGATATAACCACATTATTTATTTCCTTTAAAACCACTTCCTAACATTCTGTTGTTAGCTGTGAAATGTGAATTTACGTATGGTATACAGTAAATGACGAGTTCGCATATACAGTTAAACCTGTTTAAAACGGCTATTCTCAAAAAGACATAAAAGGGTTTTTTAAGACAAATTATCGCTTAATGCAGGTCAAAAGTATTGCAGAATGCTCCGAGGGGAGCATTCTGCAATACTTTTGACCCTCCGAGGGGAGCATTCTGCAATACTTTTGACCTTCGTTAATCTACCATTTTTGACCTTCGTTAATCTACCATTTGTCATTAAAATCGTTGTTTTGTCTATTTTTGAGTGGCCGTTTTAGACAGGTTTACTGTACAAAATTTAGATACCGGCTCTGTTTTTACTACACGTATCTCCCCTAGCATTTCGTCACTGCCAAAATATTAGTAAGTATGACCAGAAAATGCCACAGTCATACACTTCAGACCAGCCAAAGACACCATGAGGGAGAGACATAGAACACCAACAGTCATATAGCCAATAAGTCAATTAAAGCAAGCATGTAATGTCTTGTGTACATAAATTGTTTGTATCATGATGTACTTATATTTGAATAAAATACTGTTAACACTAAAGCAAGCAATCCTACTCTCTCGCCCCCAGCGATATGATTGTAATACCAGAAAGGATACTTAAAGACTTATCTATTGATGAGATGGTAGGGGCCTGATGCTTTGGCTGTTTGTCGGGCCCACCGGGGTTTACCTGTTGGATTTCTTTTGCTCCGGTATTCAGTTTAATTTACTGTTGAGTCCTTATCCTTGCTTTATCTCCTTGTTATATCTTGATTTATATGTTTTAGGAGATGATGCATTGATAAGTTAGGGGTCTTTCATGCAAACCAAATATTTATGTGTCTTGATCCACATCTGAATTAAGGGTGAGGTTGGCGCCGTTAAACCGGTTTAAGCCCTCCAGTAAAATATTTTACTGACCGTTCCAAGGCGGTACTTCTTTTGTGGATCTTTTATGTTTTTGTTCTGTCTTGTGTTTGCTATGTTTTGTGCGCGTCTGTTTATATGTGCTTTGTGGTCACCTGCTGGGAAAGGGCTGACCTCTTGGCTCTCGTTTGTGGTGTCTTCTGTGAGTTTGTTACTTTCCCATTGGTATCCTGGGTCAGGTGTGGTACTTGATTGTATCGATTCCTGATCTTTGCAACCTTATTACTTTAATGCTGCACAACAAAACAAGGACCAAATATTCCATCCTCCCCAAGTTATCAAACAGAAATATCTGAACAGATCATAATAAATAAATAATAGTCACTAACTGCACGTAGTCTAGAACAAACAGACAAAAGCACAGACTAACACTAGGAAGATGTTATGATACAGTTCTACCACGACCTCTAAGGCATGACCCTCGATTTATTCAATGCATTTACCGTTACAGTCACGCCTCAAAGCGTTTGGTGGAAGTATACATGTAGGTATTCATGTAAAGTTGATGTCCAGATACGAGGGATGTTCGAAATGAATTTCTTATTGTCCTATATCTCGATATCCACGTGAGGCACGATAAAAACCAATAAATACCTGTATCTAGGTTTATTCAAGGTCTACATAACGGTGTATAAATGTGCATGTTAGATTAAATGTAAGACATACAATTTGCCATATTAATACACGCAGTCATTGACCACTGTAGTAAGAATGGTTGTTAGAAGCGTCGACCAGAAATACGAAATATGGGATCACATCAAAGCTCGCTCAAAACTTGGTTATTCTTTGGAGCAGCTGATGACTGAACTTTCTACTACTTAAGGACCTTTTTGTGTGTCTTATGACACAGTTAGGAGCTGGAAAAATAATATGAATCTAGTGTAGAGTCCATCAAAAATGCACCAAAATCAGGTAGGCCAAAAATTGCATCTCGTAAAGAAATCGTTTCAAAAATAAAGGAAATCATTGAAGAAGATGCCATATTTACAGTTCGTGATATTGCACGAAAAGTAGGCATATCACTATCAACGGTTCACCTTATTTTGAAGAAGCATTTGAAAGTCCGAAAGATTTTTGCTAGATAGGTGCCACATCTGTTGACTGATGAACAAAGCAGACAACGGGTTAAAGTGGCCAAAAAGATGCTTCAAATGTTTTAAACTTGTGACAAAAGCAGTTTGCAAATGTCGTCACAGGTGATGAAAATTGGGTCTATTATTTTGAGCCCGTCAGAATGTTTAGCAATAAAATCTGGGCCTCTTAACATAGCAGACGCCCAATAATTGCCAAACGGTCTTTGAGTGCAAGGAAGGTCTGGTATGCAATTTTCTTCTCTGGTGGGGGAGTCGCAATAAAAGTGCGGATGGAAAATGGCAAAAAACATCACCGTAAAGCACTAAAAAGACATAGTACTGGAGAAGCCGAAAACATTATCAGAAACGACGTCCTGCCACTGGTTTTAAACATATCCGTCTTCTACATGGCAATGTCCCTGCTCTTGCCTCCGAAATAGTCACGGCGTTTTGGAAGAAAGAAAAAGTAACTGTTTTGCCTCACCTCCTGTATTCCCTAGTTCTTGCACTATGTGATTTCTTTATGTTTCCGAAATTGAAATAATTCCTTGCTGTGCGGAAATATTAGTCCTGACAGGCTCTTGGATCTGCTATTTATCAGTATATTATTACTGTGCCCAAATCAGCGTACCGTGACGCCTTCAAGAAGTGGATACATCGGTTGAAGCTTTGCATTTCTAGCCACGGAGAGTTCTTTGATGGCATGGAATGAGCACTTTTAGGCTTACTGGAAATTTGAAGTCTCCAGATAGATTCGAACATCCCTCGTACTGTGAATTCGGAAAATTTCGCGAGGATTTGATTTCCATGAATAGCATTAAATACATATTTACGACGTTAAATAATCGCGACTAGGGCGGGAATGATTTACCTATATTAGTTAACGGCAGACTGCTTTCGTCATCTCGCGAGGATTTCATTTTCACGGAACTTCGCATCCGCGAAGTTTTGCGAAAATGAAACCCTCGCAAAAAATTCCGAATTTACAGTACGTAGATGATTTATGACTGCCTCCTGTAGTTTGATTAATAGTTAGCATCAAATTCTGCAACATATTTTTTCTGAATGCGCAATGATCATAATATCTGATTAAATTTGCATACACAATTAGCAATGATTATTTATATAATACAGAAACACATCAATCTTTTCTGTCAGTTATCGTACATACATTTTTCATTATGTGTGTTCTATAACCGAACATAAGCCATATTTTTCAACTGAAACATTCAAGTTAAATTGTTTGTTTACGAGGCAGATTCTAAACGAATAATCAAAATGGATAATTGGGTTTGGTTACTTTTCCAATTTTCGAACAACGAGGGCTCTATTAAATACATGTATGCAGACTCATCAGAGCATTCGCTGCTCGCACACATATACATGTAGTTGTAGGTGAGGGCTCAGACCAAAATTAAGGCCTCTAGCTTGGCTACGTACGTCACTGTGTGTGTTTATTGAAGGCTTTTTGCGTATATGCGAAAAGTTACATGTACTGAAATCCAATGTGCTGACCTTTATCTAATGTTATGTCGTTCAAGGCATCTCCTGGCCGCGAGGTTATAAAATTTGTTTTCATGCTGAGCAAGCAATTTCAACTGCTCATAAAAACTAAAATGCTGAAAAATAAAGACGTGTTTATGTTCCTGCTTCCAAACTCTCAGCTGTTGTATTTAACCACTGTTGTCATTTTAATATTTATAAGCATGATAGATGTCATGCTCAGTTGAGTTAAGCTTGAATTTTTTTTATATTAAACTCTGGGCCTGAGTGTTCACATACTAAGCTAGCACTTACCGTAATATATTTAGTAAATGGACTGGAAAGAAACATAGGCCAAACACAATTACAACTGCAACTAACATTTTTGCCGCCTTTTTCCGATTATCTGTCTGATCTGTGTCTTGTTTACCCATCATTGGCTGTCGTGATTCTGCAAAAATAAATTTCATGTCACACTGAAATCTGGTTTTTGTTTGTAATTGTGCGTAAACGTGCATGTCTTGAACACTACTTTGTACATTGACAATATTCTTCTAGACATTCAAAGGTGTTATGCCTTAGAATTTGAATACTGGATTTTTGTATATTTCAGTATTTATATTTTAGAAATCACCGAAAAAGACCAATCCACCGGTGCGGGGAAGGTAATGTACTAATCATGCATGCATTCTTACTGATAAGCGTAGATGACCTTTGCATATGCTATGCAAGGTTTTGAATTTAGGTATATTAAATATGAAATGTATTAGCTTCCGATCATAGAAAAAATATTTGGCTAAAAGTATGCGATTTCATGTACATGTATCTCATATTTTGCATTGTTGGAACTTTCACACTTTCGAGCGAGATAAAACCATTACGCTTTTGTTCTAAAGCATTAAGCTTTAGAACGAATGTCAGCAATGATTTTGCAGCCACTCATCAAGGTGGAATATTACTGACGTTCGTTCTAAAGCTTAAGTTCAACACCTAATTTCCCAGTTACTACCAATCTGGTGTCATGTTGGCTGGGTATTCCCTAAGTATAATCAGTATTTTGATAGCATACATGTATCCCATGTTTTACATTACCAGACTGTTCGCACTTTTGAGTGATCTAAACCATAAAGCTGTAGATCTAAACCACTTATAAGCTAGAACGAAAGTCTATTAGTAAGTTTGACACCTAATTTCGTTTGACACCTAATTTCCCAGTCGTTGCTGGGGTATTGACTTTTGTTCTTATATAAAGCTTAAGTTTGACACCTAGTTTCCAAGTAAATGCAAATTATTTAATACCGATCAGGGCCCAAAAGTAAAAGACCTCCTTAAAGTTAAAGTACTACCATAGCTAAGTATTGATATTTCAACATGATATTTTAAATATTTAATAAATTGTCAGGCTTGGTGCAGTACATATGGTCAAAGATGTCGTTGTGATCTACAGAATACAAAAAAAAACAATTTTGATTTTAAAAAAGTTTGAAACGTTATTTTGTGTATCCTAAAAATCATTACTTAACTAAGGTGGTGCTTAACTTTAAGGATGCATTGTAATTGTGGGCTCTAGTGCCATATTCATATAAGCTGTGTAGAATCATACGTAGCATGGCATCATAACTCCACAATGTGTTGATAAAATGCTATCAAACAATACAATTTTGTAATCTAGATTTCAATGGTTACTTAATTGTTTGATCTTTGTCGAAAACGGACCTACTGAGTCTCAGTTAAATAAGGCGAATTCTTCTGAAACTGAAGCTCCGTTTTTGGGCTTGAACTTGGCAATGACAAATGGCATAGTTTCTTCTAAAATTTATGTTACATGTAAATGGGATGATTTTGATTTTGAAAAAGTAAATTTCTCATTTCTCAATGGAGATGTTCCGCTCTCCCCTTCCTATGGCGTATAAATTTCTCAGCTTATTTGTTTTGCAAGAGTATGTTCTAATGTTGATGATTTCAACAACAGAAACTTGTTTTTAACTACTAAGTTATTAAAACAAGGTTAAAGATATTATAAAATTCGAAAAACTTTTTCTAAATTTTACGAAAGACACTCAGAGTGTATTGTTATTACAACATTAGGTTAAACCATCTTCTGCAACAAGGCATATCAGAACCTATATTTTAAGGTAATTTAGTCTATAAATTCAAACGAATTGTTGTAAAACCTAATTTTAGTGATCATTCAAAAATATTATCAAACGTTATATAAAGTTTGGATATAACCTGGATGTCAAGCAACAGTCTGCATGCCAGGTTTTAAACCCAATCACGGTTTATAGCTAAGGTTTCCTCTTTAATTGCACGACGGTGGATCAGGCCTCAGACTCTATGACGGATCTGACGTAAAGCTTTAATCAGTGGGTTGGTGCCTGATGCTTATCTGTAGCTGGGCCAACCGTGGTTCAACTTGAGGTTTTCTTTAGCTCTGACTATCTGTGAGTCGTGAGCCATTTTCTTTGTTTCATCATAGTATCTTAATTTGATTAGTGTTTCTCCATGATGATACATTGCAATAGTTAGAAGGCTTCCATGCGATCTGAACATTTTTGTACTTCAACAACATCAGATTCTAGGGCGAAGATTTGGTACCTGTCCAGTAAAACGCATTTAAGCCCCCCAGTGGCTTAGTCTGCTGTCCGTTCTAAGGCGGTGGTTCTGTTGTTGTTGACTTGTTGTTTATTGTTACTCCCATTGTGGGATTCTGTAATTGTTCTGTGTTTTGTTGTACGTTTCTTTATGTCCCTTCTAGTATTGCAATCATCTTGATGGGGAAGAGAGAGCTGGTTGCTTTGCTTAGTTTGCCTTCCTGGTGTCGAGTGATTGTTGTTTGGCTCTTCCTCGCAGTGCCATGGGTTGGTCTGTAGTTTGTGATTGTGGTATTTCCTGATCATACTCACTTACTCTTTTAGCGTGTACGTGCAGCGCATGCTCGAAATGAGTAGGTGTTTATACACAGGCGGAAATTTTAAGCAAATTCTAGGGGAGATTTTGGACCTTTTTTATTATCATGGCTTGACAAATGAACGATTTAGTGCCAACTGATCTTTTGATTAAAATATTTTATGTGATCACTGCTTGCACGACTTGCGGCTTTACATCCAGAAAATATTTACTAAAAGAGAAATAGCAAACTTTCAAAAATGGGACTTTGCGATTTTTCTTTACAGTTTTCTATATATTGTGTCAATACAGGAGCACGAAATATGCCTATTGAGTATATAACAGGCTTTATTTGTAGCGAAAACTGTATTTTATAAAATCGTCCGGCAAATGTGTTGACTTGTTTTGTTCTGTATTTAAGAAAATTATTCAGGGTACAACTACCCCTACTTTTTCAGAAGTGGGTGGTGTCTCAACCCTTCATATCTTGTCAAAGGAATAAGATTTTATCATGGTATTGCCTTTACCATCACATAATTGATTAAATTCTACTCACAAGGTATGGTCTAGGGGCCAAATCTCAAATTTTGAGTTCTGTTGCACCCCCCAGGAAGAAAAGGTTGGTTACTATTTTCAGTCAGGGACATGTCTGGGGGCCTCAGAAACCCATGTTTTACTAAGTTTTCTGTGGTAAATTTTCTGTAAATGGTCTGTAATCACCGTTACCCCACAAACATAAAAAATAGCAGTACACAAAATACAAGACTAATAATATATTTTATAATAGTATCAATGCATTTATTTGAGGTTAAAATGTTTAACATAATTATAAACATCAACTGCAGACATCTGTGAGATGTATTGCAGCTCGTCAGCGTAACGTATGTTACTTTTTATACGAAAATGCAGATAATGACTTTATAGATTGCATATAAGAATAAACCATGTTCCCCAGCCACAGGAAGAGAAACTTGGTTACTATTTGCAGTCTGGGACATGTCTTGGGGTATTCGGAACCCATGTTATACTATGTTTTCTTCGGTCATTTTTCTGTAAATGGCCTGTAATTAATGTTACCCTACTAACATTGAAAATAGCAGTACACAAAATACAACACTAATATGATATTTTCAAAAGTATAAATGAAATTATTTGAACTTTACATGTTTAAGCTAGTCATAAACATCAATTGCATACATGTGTGAGATGTATTTCTGTTTGTCAGAGTTACTTATGTTACATTTTTACGAAATTGCAGATAATGACTTTAAAGATTGCATATTAGAATAAACCATTTCCCCCAACCTTAAATGGGTATTAAAGATCTCTATTCTAACATTTAATTTCCATTTTCACATATTTTAGGCTATTTACAACTTGTTAATGGCAATAGAGGTTGAAAAATAAATATTTAAGTATGGTTACGAGCATGTCACTTCTATTATTGGCGTAGAGGTTGTCTATCTGACAATTTACATTGCATTGGAATGTACAATGTCTTCTTCACCACTTTCACTTTGAAACAAAATAATAACTATAAATAAATTCAACTACGATGGATAGTTTGTTGCTGTTAATATATATCTGGTAACGTAGGTAACAACATTGTCCCTTGCATAAATGGTTAAAAATACTAATTTAAAAAGTGTGGAAAGTAGACACAAATTTTACCTGGGCCTGACAACAAGCCGGGCACAGAATATATTTGAGTCTCCTCTCCACATATTATTTAGATATTTTCAATTATGGACAAATTATTCTAAATAAACACTTATTTAAGAGATTTTTGTAATTTTGATTAATAATTACTTTACTTTGATATGACAAATAACAGGTTGTCAATCAATGGTACTTGCCAATATGTATAATATCTACTTCATTTTTCAAATTTTGGACTGAATGTTTTACTACGTTTCCTTTGGTCTCCTATTGTCAAAGTTTCGTAATAGGCCTGTAAACTACGTTACCTAATAAATGTGGATAGAATATTTGTAAGTCAGTACAAATTGAACGCTAATAAGCATATTTAAAAATTTATTTCACAACAGTGACAAGTAATTAACAGCTTCAAATATGTAAAAAAAAAAGGAAATTTACCATTAGAATAGATATCTACATTATAAATTTAAGGTTGGGGATCATGTTTTGTTCTAAAATGCAATCTATAAAGTCATTATTTGCAATTTAGTATACAACGTTACATAAGTAATGCTGACAAACAGAAATATATCTCACATATGCCTGCAATTAATGTTTATGTCTAGCTCAAACAAGTAGAGCTAAAATAAGTTCATTGATACTATTGAAAAATATCCTATTAGGTAAGTGTGTATTGGTTGGCCTTTTGGTGGCTAAGACTCTTCAATAATATATACACATGCTATGCAAGAATCTGTCATTCACCATATTGCAGCAGCTAATAGCTTGAGTGTACACCCAGTCTATCATCAGTTTATCTGAGGTCATGTCTAATGTTTGGAGAAATTACCTCACGAAATGTTTATCTAATACAAAATTACGAACATAATCAATTGGTTTAATGTCTGATTTGCTTGATGTAGAAAAAAATCCCTAAGGTGGGAAACTCGCCTGTCCTTACATATAAAAAATGCATCTGTGTTTTAACCATATTAGTTTGCTGAAACAGTGATCCATTGCATATAAGGTTGGTCTTTACATTAAAGTTATCTACTACATGTATAAACCAGTGCAATATATGAGATTAGCTTGCACTTGTAATTTGTAACATACTCATAATTTGTAATCTTAATATGGCATTACACTTGAAATAAAACTGAAATACTTTCCTTTAAACAGACACAGTCCTCAAACAATGTTAATATTAACAAATAAATACATGGATATGGGTGCAAGAATGAGTCAGTTTATGACTAAAATTATGTTTACGAGCTGTTGTTTGCAGTATTGCTCACAATTTTTGATGGTTTTGCATACAATAAGGCTAATTCAATAAATCTTTGAAACCAACAAACTGATCAAAAGTCTCTAACTCCTCATGTATAAACATGTATCAGTGTTACAAATAGCTCAACAAGACCCAAAGGTGCAAAAAAGAAAGAAAAAAAGAACTTCCTTATGAATTATGTAAGAAATCTAACAGCAGCATGTGAGTCGTGGCACTACTTTTTCAACAGACACTCATTCCACAATTTAATCTCTGAGTTTCAGAAATTCAAACCATGTTGTTGAATTACAGTGAGTCATGTTTATGATTAAAGCTTTAGAATAACTCCTCTTAATGGACTTTAAAATTAAGCTTCACGAACAGGCAAACATGTGCAATTAATGTTAACATGAAATAGCTTTGTAATTAATGTTACCACGTAATATGCTTTTAAGTCTATGCGTATCGCTCAGGTTGCTTTACCTCAAACTTGCTTGGTTAACAAACAAAATAATTTCTTTTGAAACTGCTGTATTATATAATAAGATAATAAGTATTTTACAATATGATATAATTAAATCGTGTTCTACAAGAGAATAGACGATTGCAATTGTGACATGCCTAGGGATACACTGATTTTTTTTCAGAATGTAATTGTCAACAGTGAAAATTAATGTACGATTATTAGGCGTTCAAGAAAAAAAAGTAAATGCTAGATCTACAAAGCATCAGGTACATTTTGGTATAACCGTGCTATTTCTATACTGTTAAGTACTTTGATAGAAATCATATTTATAATTTTTAAAAACGATAGAGGAATTTTAGATTATAACAAAATGCAGCCAAGACCTAAAATGTTCTGTGTTTCTTCCTCACGGTACCTTTGTTTGACCTACAGTCTGTGATTTATGGTCATTCTCATTTTTTAGCAAACATAGTTTTTCAGGCATGACAATATACTTCTACTGGCAAAAAATGAGCAAGTTGTCGCAGGAAAACATATTTAAGCGAACATAATGGCAGTGTGCTGTTACATATGTTATGGGCATGACAAATATATGCATATAGTGTAAAGGTTTAATACCTTGTAAAACAGTGAATTATCAAATTTGACCAATTTGTTACCCATTCAAAGAAGGCTTAGCTGGAACTTTACTAGTTTTAAGATGTGTCCTCTGTGTAAAGTCGACAGAAAGCCCCTGCTCTCGAAGACACTTACACTATCCTTATGCCTCGCCACCAGACGCATTAAATATTGCTTTTCTATTTAAATTTGTTTATTGAGGTACGGTATATTCAGTCCAATATTTGAATCATAAAGTAAATATCATGTTTTTTGCTATGAACCATTGATAAAATAATCTGCAAATTACCGTACATGTATCAAAGTAACGGGATCAAACAAAATTACAAAACTCTCTTAGATTAATATTTATTTTAAATAATTTGTCTATTAATGAAGTTATTAAAATGTGGAGAGTAGACTCTGCGTGCTGTCAGGCTTAGGTAAAAATATGATTTTACTTTCCACATTTTTTAGTATATCCATTTACGCAAAACATCATTGTTGTTACTTACGTTACCTTATTTATACATTGGCAGAAATTAAATGCCCATGGTAGTAAAACTTGTTTTTAATGCTGTTATTTCATTTCATTGTGACAGACATGAAAGAAGACTGTTAATTCCAATGAAATGTATATGGTTGAAACAGAAAATCTGTATGCCAGTAGAAATGATATGCTTATAAGCATATTTTAAAATTTGTTTTACTACAAATTATCTCCAATTACAAATATTAAATAGATTCAAATATGGAAAATGGAAATTCATCATTAGAATAGGTATCTTTATCGCACATTTAAGGTTGGGAATATGGTTTATTATAATATGCAATATATACAGTTATTATCTGCAATTTCGTAAAACAATGTAACGTAAGTAACTCTGACTAGCAGAAACACACATTACAGATGTCTGCAATTGATGTTTATGTCTAGCTTAAACATGAAAAACTCAAATAATTCCATTAATACTATTGTAAACTATTCTACTAGTCTTGTATTTTGTGTACTGCTATTTTCAAAATTAGGGTAACATTGATTACAGTTCACTTACAGAAAACTAACCATAGAAAACTTACTAAAACATGTGTTTCAAAAGTCTAAAGACATGTCCCAGACTGAAAATAGTAACCAAGTTTCTCTTCATGTGACTGGGGAACATGGTTCATTCTTATATGCAATATATAAAGTCATTATCTGCAATTTCATATAAAATGTAACATACGTAACGCTGATGAGCGGTAAAACATCTCACAGATGTCTGTAATTAATGTTTATGACTATGTTAAACATTTTAACCTCAAATAAATTCATTGATACTATTATATAGTATATTATTAGTCTTGTATTTTGTGTACTGCTATTTTCAATGTTTGTGGGGTAACGTTGATTACAGGCCATTTACAGAAAATTGACCACAGAAAACTAAGTAAAACATGGGTTTCTAAGGCCCCCAGACATGTCCCCGACTGAAAATAGTAGCCAACTTTTTCTTCCTGGGGGTGCAACAAACTCACAAAATAGCCCATATATCTCAGTTTGGCCCCTACACTAGTATTCTTACTAACTTGTTTGCCACTGTTTTTGATTGAAATTAACCACATCGTCAACTCATAGCCAAACTCATTCTGTCCAAATAGCATGGATTTAAGAGTGACCTTGCCGTTTTTGTTTGTTTTTTCAATACAAAGAGCACAAAGTGTACTTTACAGAACAGAGCAGATTGTTTGTTTGAAAATTCCACAAACAAACATGGCAGAAGACAGATGCGTGTAGTTTAAGTAAAATTTGTTAATATTTCATATCAAATCAGTGGTGGAGAAGGTTTATAAATGAATATGTGATACGATTGCGTGATCAAAATTAGTTATTAATGATGTTGACATATATACCAACGCAGAGCATGTTTAAACTACGGCAGGCTATACATTTTTAAAATATGTGCTTTTTACGTGCGATTTTAGCCATAAAATAAAACACATAGCCTTGCTTTTTAAACGGTTTTGGTATTGCTGTCCAGGTATTTAGTTATTAGAGACAACAAACTCAGTTATTACTTGTTTAATGACTCTACCAGATCATGATAGCCTACCTAACGGTATAATAAACTGAAACCAAGTTCTAATCAGTCACTTTTCAAACTCATTATTTCTGACCAAGCGCATACAAATTTGAAATATTTTTTCCTAGATATGTGCAGTCAGAGGAGTATGATACTACCTTATGCTTACTGCTTTGGGTATATGCCATAACTGATCTTAAGTGCGGGCATGATCTGAAATCCTTGTCAGTCATACGCTTTTGGCTCTAGAGCGTATTAGCAATCTGATCTCATCCTCTGTGGAAAATCTGTTATAATAACCAGTTCGCTCTGCAGCACATCATTAAAATTTTACACTATCAATAAAAACAAATGTCTGTTGTCACTTAACTTCGAGAGCACAAATTTAATTCTTATAAAATTTGTGCCAACATTTTGAATGCTGCAATATGTACACTACTGCCCGCGTATTTGTCCTGCGAATTCGCGTTTCATGTGCGTTTCCAACGCATTGTACGTGCGTTGAGTTTAAATTACGTATGAAACGCGAATCAACGTATTTCGAAACTCATGAATATTCATTAGCAGCCCTCTAACGCGTTTCAACGATAAAATATGCGTTTCTTCCTTAAGCCAATCAAATATTTTTGCTACAACGCAGTAATGCATAAACAAATCAAAATTGAGTTGACTTTGCTCAAATGTTTACATTGTTATTCACGGTTTAACTTTGCTTTGAATATTTCTGATCAGACTTGTCTTGCAAATCTCATTTCCCGTTTCCTTTGAGGTTTAAAAGCCTAGTTTGAATCAAATATCTCACTCCATTCATTGGTCAATATTTTGAGCTGACAATCACGATTTTCAGCGGAGAAATGAATGGAGTTACTCAAGGCCGAAAAATGAATATATAACAGTAAAATCACATCGATATTCATCAGATATAGAACTATAATTAGTCTCTTTTAGTGCCCAATGTAAAATATTTTTCTTAAAACAACGACATGAAGCAAATGAGTTGAAAATATGTCGCACTGCATTCAATTTTGTTTCTTGGGATTCACATCAAACAATTTCGAACTTTCAGATTGGGTCAATTGAGATGCAAACTCTCCTTGTTAAGTAAAATAATCGAGCCAAACTCACTTGTTGACATTCTATCTGAATAGATCTCTCTAAAAAGAAAAAAGAAGGCACGCCTAAGCAATTGCATGTGCCCAGGCTTCAACTGATCAGTCCTAAAATAAAAGTAGAGCAGTATATCCAGTTCTGCCCATCTAACCTGCTCAGGAGGTAGAAACTGACACCGCTTAAACAACCTACACCCCTGCCAAGGAGGTAGGCTCAGACCCCAATGAAACAGCCTGCACCACTGCACCACAGTGCCGGGGAGGTAAGTTCCGTCGACGCTTAAACAGCCTACATCCTTGCAACACAGTGCCCGGCAGGCAGGTTCCAACACTGCTTAAACAGCCTGCACCTCTGCATCACAGTGCCGGCAGGTAGGATCCGACATCGCTTAAACAGCTGCACCCCTGCAGCACAGTGCCGGCAAATAGGTTGCGACACTGTTTAAACAGCTACACCCCTGCAGCACAGTGCCTGGCAGGTAGGTTCCGACACCGCTTAAACAGCCTGCACCCCTGCAACACAGTGCCAGCAGAAAGGTTGGGGCACTGCTTAAACAGCTGCACCCCAGCAACACAGTACCGGCACGTAGGTTGGGACACAGCTTAAACAGTTGCACCCCTGCAGCACAGTGCTGTCGGATAGGTTGCGACACTGCTTAAACAGCTGCACCCCTGCAACACAGTGCCGGCAGATAGGTTTCGACACCGCTTAAACAGCTGCATCCCTGCAACACAGTGCCGGCAGATAGGTTTGGACACCGCTTAAACAGCTGTACCTCTGCAACACAGTGCCTGCAGAAAGGTTTCGACACCACTTAAACAGCTGCACCCCTGCAACACAGTGCTGGCAGATAGGTTTCGACATCACTTAAACAGCTGCACCGCTGCAACACAGTGCTGGCAGATAGGTTGCGACACTGCTTAAACAGCTGAACCCCTGCAACACAGTGCCGGCAGATAGGTTTTGACACCACTTAAACAGCTGCACCCCTGCAACATAGTGCCGGCAGATAGGTTTCGACACCACTTAAACAGCTGCACCCCTGCAACACAGTCCAGGCAGATAGGTTTGGACACCACTTAAACAGCTGTAACAATGCAGCACAGTGCCAGCAGATAGGTTGTGACACTGCTTAAACAGCTGCCCAGCAGTTAGATTGCGACACTGCTTAAACAGCTGCACCCCTGCAACACAGTGCAGGCAGATAGGTAAGGACATCACTTAAACAGCTGCACCCCTGCAGCACAGTGCCCGGCAGATAGGTTCAGACACTGTTTAAACAGCCTTTTTTTTTCTCTCTCTCTCTCTCTCTCTCTCTCTCTCTCTCTGAACACAGTGCCTTCTGTGAGGCTTGGACCTGGAGCCTCATCAACTGAAGACCCATATTTAATCGAGCCAGTAAGAAGAGATTGGTCGATAAAACATGCACAGAAAAACATGTTTGCTCCCTCTGTACTAGTTTTTTAGTTTAGACAGTGATGTACAATCTTGCGATATTTGCAGAATGGTCAGCAGCGTTGCAGCTCGGAAATATTTCAAGAGCAGGTTTTCTTTTTCTCATGGTATGGCCTATTCGGTATGCTCTCGTCTGCTTCGTAAGTATTTCTCGACATAGCTAGGCAGCTTAAGGCAGTCAAGTGTGAAACAAGCAGCGCCAGACAGTGTTTCTGACAATCATACAGAGTTGATTGAACCATATATTGAATCAATCCATACGATTTCCGAACGGACGTGTCTATACTAGGAAGACACGGGACGTTTGCGCGTCTACGAGGGTCAGTCAAAAATAACTGAGCCCTACCTCATAACATTTCAATCAAGTAAAATGGACATATATTTAGATGATATTTCACTGTAGTTATATGTCATCTATTAAATCACCTTATTCATTTCTGTTGGAAGGCTTTTTGTAACGGTTGCTAGGCAACAGAATATGACCTGTCGAAGGTGTGCATTCACGCTGTGATACATCCAAATCAAAGCGTTGCTATGGAAACAGTAATGTAAAAGCAAGTTTTTATTCACTGTCGTTTGATTATTTTAACATGTATCTATTCAGTGTCACTGAACAGAAACCAGCTGACCTTAAATTATAGATGCTGTGGTAGTTTGATTTCAGACTTTATCCAATTTTAACATGCCTGAGGTCAAATAATTTACTCCACACACTTTCGTATTTTCACAAGTTTAATAGAAAACATAACATATTAGCTTAATAATGCTTTAACAGTTCTGCATACACAAACCAACCCTTAGACGTATTAAGTTCCTTGATTTAAATGCACAATTTTGTACCATGGCGACACAATTCACGTGTATTTGAAAATTTGTGGATTTTTGGCGTTTTTTGTTGCTAGGCAACGCATACAATAAATGTTCACCTGAACATTAACGAACTAAGTGTAATGAAAAGACAATATAATATATGTTATTCAAATAAATGTCAAATATGTCTTCAACAAAAACTATCAATCGCACAAGCTTTTTTAAGACATACTGTATTTTCCTGGTGGCTGAGATCGTGAACGCATCGATCTGACTGACGATCCTCAGTTGCCTAGCAACCATAATAGAATCTTCACTAGGGTGCTTCTTTAGGGTTAAAACATCTATGACATGTTATACTTATAGAACATAGTCACATTTGTTGTCTACAATGCCAAACTAAAATGTTATGAGGTAGGGCTCAGTTATTTTTGACTAACCCTCGTTCATGTACGAAGTATTGCCTCAGCTTTCGCACAATCGTGTATACATTGTATGTACAGCTCGTGGAAAGTTCGAACCCAAATCCCTAGACATACAACCTTATTAGGTAAACTTAATTGATCTAAGGTAAAAACATGTGAAACATTTATTGGTACAAAGGCCAGCTACATATGCACTTGTTTTGTCCTACAGAAAAGGAACACGTTTATATTATCATGTCAGGCTAAATCTGAGATACTGAATCATATTTACATTTGCCAATTGAAAGATGCATTCAACATATATGATCCATGCCATTGGTGACTGAAACGCCTTTCATCCATATAAGACCCTAATTTGTTAAATGTGATAAGCCTTGTACATACACATGTAATAGACCTAGTCAGAAGCCCTAATTATCTAGTATTGACTGCGATGAATCAAATGCTTGAATGCTTCAATATTGAGAACAGGGACGGCGGCATAGCATTGTGCATGCTCCCAGAAGCCTTTTGCTGTTCGCCTATGTAATAACATATATTTGGAACTCGTCGTGAGAAAGCTTTGGTGCACGTGACCAGCAAACGCAAAACAGCATACATATACATGTACGTGCAGTCTGAAAAGCGCATGCACAATTTCAAGGAGGTACATGTGTGCTTTGTTCGCAGACTCCGAAGACAGGTTTTCTCGTGGTGCGGTCAATTTCATATGGGCCTCGACGCGACCAAACCTGTATGGAGTTTCCGACGAAGCGAGATTCAAACCAGTCTCCTCGGCTACAGGGGATGGCTAAAAAAAATAAAAATTTCGCATGTAGCAAGTTTAGATATGGTACATTCTAGAACGCGAATAAGAAAGGCGCCGACCAGTCTGCGCGGACAAGCGGTCTGGTCTGCGTTATTGTATTTCACAAACCCCGAAGACAGATTTTCTCGCATTGAGGCCCATTATGATAACGCATTTTATTCGTAACAGCTAAAATTGAGGTTTTCAATTTGATTTGCATTTGCCAAAATGTTTTGTACCAAGTCATTCACTATTAATACCATTCAGCATATTTTTTACATAAATGAACTACATGTAAACAATATGCTCACCTATACATACATGTACATACATGTACATTGCAAATTGCGCTACGTTTGTATATTCAAAAATTCGGGTTTTCTTTTTGATTTAGAAATAAATGCTATTATAACATAGTCTGCTAAGTCGTAGTTTGTTGTGTTAAACGCAACAGAAAGTGCCTGCCTTAATTGCAAACATTGTAGTTTGTAAGCTTGTCAATTTGTCTGTTGGTTCCGCTAATTCCGGTAACATACGGAAGCTATTCCCCGACATGCATACTGCTTGTTGTCGCAAATTGAGCTTAAGTAGATCGATGACTAGCTGCGTAATATTATATAATGGCCAGTGCATGAGACGCATATGTGCAATGTGCCTAAAAACGCCGATTCTGACACATCCAGCGGGGTCGAAATTCGGGGTCGGTTTCGATCTAGAGGTCGAAAACATGAGATTTCAAACAATGTGGCATTTTGACAAGTGCAGACTCAGACGAGCCTGTGCAGTCTCCTGTTAGGCTTAGAAACTCCAAATTATGTTCATTCAGTAGCTTAACACTCGTCGAATATTCAAGCGACTAGCAAAGGCTAAGATCAGACTGCGCATATGCGCAGGCTGATCTGAGGCTTTGCTGGTCGCACATACCACATTGTTGGAAATCTCATGCACTGGCTTATTTATGAGTCCTCATCTACTTCCATACGGTGTGTATGCGAGAAGCGATGACTCTGGTGAGTCACTGCATATCTACAGACTCACCTGAGCGTTCGCTACTCGCTGGTTTGACAATATGTAAGCATCGAAATATCGTGCACTTTCCCTGTCATATACAATGCTTTAACATTCAGGTAGCATCGTATTACATGTATAATTTGTCGATTTTGCACTTAATTTGTAGGTACACGTAAGTTGAGACATTTTACTAACTGGCATGTACATGATAGCGAAGCGTCATAGCAGACAGGTCGATTTCCGAAGAATATGAGGCTAAATGTACATTTCCGATTGAATATTATCAAAAAAGCAATGCTTGCAACTTTTAAACAATATGAATATAGAAGATAGTTTTTAAATTGAAGCCCTCTTTTCGAGACTTGTGCTTGCTCCGTTACTTCATGCTAAAACATGAGGCCAGTATACGAAGTTTCCAAAATGTAGAAAATTATCTTGAAGTTCATAGTTAAAATGGTAAGATAACAGGCGAAATCTAAAACAGCAAATCTACGAAAATGTCATAACAGCAGGGAACATTCGTCCATTAAAAGCAGAACCTTGAAAATGTAAGTTAGATTTTATGTCAATACAAACTTTCCATGGAATATATAGCGAAGTGAGCTGGAATAAAGACAGTTGTGAATTAGGTTAGTTGAATATGACATGATAGATCTTTTCGTAAATTTTAATTTACTAAACGATCTATCATGCAATATTTAATTTCATAATTGGTCCAGCCCTTAAGAAAACGATACCTAAGGACATTTGCTACTAAATACTTCCCATGTTAAAATTTGTTCAATAATTTGCATACAGTTTGTTGTATGCATGGACTATCCATTTATGAAATAAAAAGGGATATGTCACCGTGCTTAGTTTTTCATAATCTCATATGGAAATTTTAAGCATTTCAAAACAGATGAAAGAATAACGCTTGTCCTAAATATCAAGCTAATATAGTTGTAATCATCAGACAGCTACTTTCTTTTAACTTAAATCATTGATCATGACTTCAAGCCTTCTAGAAAATATGCAAGTTTATTAATTAACCTTTGCTGTGACAAAATACTGCATGCAATTTCGGTCATTTTAATAATGTCTCTTTTCTATGAAGTAATTCAGCATAAAAATGCTAAAAAGGAAAGAAGAAACAACGCACTGAAAATACGTGCCCACCCTGGGAATCGGCCCGGGGCCTCTGGTTTCGTAGGCCGACACGCTAACCACTTTGCCACAAGATCAGGTCGTGCGCGGCTCAAAATAACCATACATCTAGATGAGACAATCCGAGTCTCGGCCAATAACGTATTTGCAACCAGGGTTAAAACTTGAAGAGTATGTACATCGTTTGCTTTTGCCTGATCTATTTATCTGTATTTGGGGCTGAGACAGTCAAGTCTGACGAAAGGTCAAATGCATATTTCGGACACATTTTAGCTACTTTATTTTGTCAAGGTAACGTCGGAACATCGATCTGGAATAAGAGTTTTTGAAATTCGTATTGATCCGAATTTTTAAATGGTCGAAAGACAGGACCCAGACCAACTTTCGCAGTTTCCCGACGCAGGAAATATGCGCATGGAAATTAACCGCATTAATGAATCGCATTCTTTAAATGGGGGTTGGTAATTAAAGTGTACAATGTATCGCATATGCACAGACTCGCCAGAGCTTTCGCTGCTCACATAAGCAAAGTATGGGTGTAGATTAAGGTTCAGACTAATGTTTAGGCTTCTAGCTCCGCTTGATATGTATGCATGTAATTTTACTCGTATTAGAGGCTGGATATGCGATAAGTAAAAACATTTAATGTGTCGGTCCAAACGTTCATGCGCAGCATTATAGTGACGTTAAAATGTACGTGTTTACATGTACATGTATACGAGCTCATCTATTTTGATAGTTTCTCAGCGTGCGAGCAACAAAAGTTCTCGCGAGGTGCGTGGAGGCACAGGATCGTTTGCGCCTTGACTGGTCGCCCTATATGCCCAAGACACAACCTCATTTGCTATTCCTATAATCTAGGTCCAAACAGCGGTCATTTCTTTGAAATTAGTCCTAAAAGGAAGTATTATTCAGTGAGACGAAATATTGTTTATGTTTAATTCTGCTTTGTTTACTTAAGTGTCAGTTTGTTTGATTAGAAAATCCCAGGGTGGTGAATAAAATAATTTCATGCAACACAATATATTCTATAATGCAATGTGATACGCCAAGCTATGTCTTTCCTGGCAAGCTTGCGTGCCGCATTTTTTGGCCTCATGTTCCTGTAGCATATGCGTATACAATGTAACAGCTCCGTACATTCGCTGACCTTCACAGTACCAATTCTCAAGAGTTAAGGAATTTCGTGATCTTTTGTGGGTTTTCTTCTCTCCAACGAGTTATGAGGATTGCCTGTCGACTTTCCCAATAGTGCACTAAATGTAAAGTTCAATAAGCGTTATCCCAGGCTATTCACGCAACATAAAACATTCTTTTCAAAGATGCACAACCACGTGATAGGTACAATTTTGCACAGGTTTCATACATGTATGTGTACATTTCGATATAGTGTACAGCAAAACCTGTTTAAACGGCCGCTCAGAAATGACAAAACAAACATCTTATTGACAAATGGTAGCTTAATGCAGGTCAAAAGTATTGCAGAATGCCCATTGGAGCATTCTGCAATACTTTTAACCTGTATTTAGCGATAATTGGTCTTGACAACCAATTTTAAGTCTTTTTGAGAGTGACCGTTTTACACAGGTTTTACTGTTACTGCAAGATAGAAATATCGTGAATATACGCATTTTAAGCAGTTCATTTGGTGAGCGCAGTTTCTTGGTGGTAGAGTGACAGCTACATGTGATTCGGGAGTCACTAGACTGGCTCCAGTCCTTAAAACAATTTTTCATCAATGTTTCATATCATATACTTGTAGCCAGTCTTACTCTGATGGCTCTGTTTTAAGGACCTTAAAACAGAGCCATCAGAGTAATACTGGCTGCAAGTATATGATATGACACATTGATGAAAAATTGTTTTAAGGACTGGAGCCAGTCTAGGGAGTCACCAAAGACATTTTGTTCGGTCATTGAGGTAGACACTTTATCCTCTGCTTACACTACCGATCGCGTATTTGTCCATGTCGAACTCTGCTAACACGTACATGTACATGAATCAGTAAAATCTTTCGACTTTTCTGACAACTGTTGATTTAGACGTAAAGCATCAACATAAACAAACAAACCAAAGCGTTGGTTTTCCACTGTACAATCATAAACCATTTAACAGCTTTTTAATTGTAGAAAGCCTGTTTTGGTTAGAAACGAGTTTTAATCAGGGGAGGGGGTGTCCAAGCCAATCTAACCAAAAATTCGGACGTTTTTTTTCATTTATTTTTTATTTTGATTTATTCTTTAAGTCCTCATCTTACTTTACAGACGGGGCCCAATTATTTATTCTGAGGGAGCTAATGCCTAATTCTTTTTAAAACCTATAGTTATTGTGCACCGTATTATATCGCTTTTGTTCGACTTATGTGATAAATTCAATAATACACGAACACTCATATAAGATCCTCCACAATTAGACATCGGCGAGAGAAAACTTGTATTCGAGGGTTTGCGAGCAACAAAGGCGCAGTCCAGCACCTTTGTTATACTCTTAGTGGAAAGTTATAGTTGGCTATACTTGCTACAAGCGAAATTTCATTTTTAGCTAGTCTCTGTAGCTGAGCAAGCTGATTGAGGATAACCTGGTCAGAAACCCCGAAGACTTGAAGACAGGCTAGTTTTCCCACGTCGAGGTCAATACAGTGAGCCACTTTAGCTACGCACCACTTTTTAAGGGCCCACATTTTTTCACAAAAATGCTGGAATCGAATATTCTCTATGATAATTTACTTATTGACATTTTATGTGCTTGATGACATCAAAAAAAATATCGGAATCACTCATGTGAATCATTCTGTAACGCCAAAGGCAATTTTGACAAAAGTGCACGACTGCACCTGCAATGTGAACGTCTATAATTTCTATTTGTGTTTTGCGCTAGGCATTATCCATGGTGATCGTTGTGACAGAAAAACACCAAAAACAATTATTTTATTCAAGTAAACCCCCTTTTTCGGTCGTTGAAATCAGTAACACTGCTACTATTTGAAGAAATGCTTGTTTTGACGTCATATTAACGTCAGTTACAATAATCAAACAGATTTTCCTTCGTAAATTGTCTTGTTATGAGTCACTTTTTGACATAGAAGTATCAAAACACTAAAACATCTTATCATTGACACATCTTATAGCCTTGGTAGTAGTGACGTCATCACTTACGTCAACACCGTGACGCCAATAAATCCATTATTTTTTTACGAAAATAAATGGCGGACACATGGTTGTTTAAAATGAAATTATAAAAGAAGTGTTTTGATAACTGGTTTACTAAGAATCATACGAAATTTTATCTAACTTTGAAAAAGTACTAAAATCAACTTTTTTCAAATCTTGGCCAGCTGGGAACCAAACTAGAAAAAACGTTATTTTTTTATAAAGTTAGCAAACACATTCATGCCAAGAATAAATCGGTTCTTATCTCTGGCATAGCAGAAATTCGACCCTGAAAAAAGTGCGATGTGATCTGAGTTTCATTCGAAATAATGCAATGTGAAATGGTGTTTTGAGGGTAGTGCCCTTCAAGATCCATTTTTATCCCCATGCTTTTTAAAAAAAGCGTCGGGGATATTGCAATCGCCTCCGTCCGCCCGTCATGCTATCACCTCCTAAACCATGGGACGAAATCCAACCAAATTTGGTGTGTGAAGTGCTCACATGAATGTGGTGAGCAACGGAACATTTTTTTGGTCCCGCCCCCTGGGGCCCTGGGGAGGGGCCAAAAGGTCAAATATCATTAAATATCAATTACAAAGTCAATTTCAAAGATTTTTTGACCGAACTTTGTGTTTTCTCACACATGAAAGATATAAAACATATCAGACGGTATTTTCATTCGGTTGCCTGGGTCGTGCCCCAGGGGTCGAACTTAGGGGTACCATAGGGGATTTGGGGGGTCATTTTTTTTTCGCAATTCAACCAGATTTGATGTGTGAGTTACTTACATGAATGGCACATGCACCGGCACCATTTTTGGGTCCCCACCCCCTGGGGCCTTGGGGAGGGGCCAAAAGGTCAAATATCATTAAATCTGAATTACAAAGTCAATTTCAAAGGTTTTTAATCCAAACTTTGAACATCTTCTCATAAATGACATATTGTCCTACTAAGGGTTGCGATTGTCTAATTAAACCCTTGGCCTCACAGCTTTGATTTTCTCCGATTGAATACGTCATAAGCCGAAAATAGCAACAATTAATATGATCAATCGCAAAGCGGTGCAAAAAATTAATAAACACCAGGCCTCCAGATAAGACGACGTGATTAATTTTCATTCAGTTTTCTTATTTATCAACTAAAATGTACGTTTAATGTGCTCAAAAGAACTGTCACATTACGATGGTTATTTTGAGCACCCATAACATTATTTTGAACTTAATTATAGAAGAGAAATAAATAATTTAACGACCAAAATCTTTGCTTATCTGGATTTATGGAGACTTAGCAGGCGGTGCACATGAGGTGCCAATAAACTGCTACATTTAATCTGATCGGCAGGAAGGGATTATCGAAAAGATCCTTCCTGGCGTTTTCATTGGTAGATTAGTCTGTGCTAATAATGAATTTTGAGGGTCGTGAGGCGAAGGGTATGTCGAAAGGTAGGTACGACGAAACTTTCGCTGGTGAAGATGATAAATGAAAGATATATAACATATCAGACGGGATTTTCATTCGGCCGCCTGGGTCATGCCCAGGGGTGGGATTGGGGGTACCGTGGGGGTTTGGGGGTCAATTTTTTTCCCCCGAAATTCAACCAGATTTGGTGTGTGAGTTACTCACATGAATGCACCGGCACAATTTTTTGGGTCCCCACCCCCTGGGGCCTTGGGGAGGGGTCGAAAATTTAATTTTCTGAACATGGTCATGTGGCATATCAAATTAAAGGGAATGAGCAGTAAACCACGATGCACTACAACATTTTAACCTACAATAAAACTGGTGACCTTGGGATGGGGTCAAAGGGTCAATTACCATTAGATTTCTTTGAGAGCATGGGGATTTGCGATGGCGCGCCATCGAATGTGTTCTAGTCTCATTTGTTTCTGATCTGAACACAATAAAATTTCAATGGCTATTGCAACTATAGATGCGCTTTACGCTGGTAGTCTCAGATTAAAGATATCATATTTCTTTTTTGAATAATTTTACGTTTTATAAGTGGTGCGTAACTAAAGTGGCTCACTGTATATCGATTGGCCCAATTACATGTATGTACTATCTACCAATGACTTACGTCTTTCTGCGGTTCCAGGTATATGTTCCGTCCATAGAACTAAGGCAATATGGGTGTAGGTAAAACCCATTAGACACATCGGCAGACAGTACAAGGCCACCATAAGGAATATTTGAAAAATTGCTGTCTGCTTATCAGTCCACAACTTTGGAAAACACGCCGACAAGAGCACAGTGTCTTCTCTGAAGCGTTCCACGGAGGCTGAGACGAGTTCGGGTATAGCGACGCAGATAGAGAGGAACCATATCGTTGCTATGATTAGTCTAGCTCTTCTTACGGTACTGTGGAAATTCAGCGGGTGACATATGGCGTACCATCTTTCTACGGATATTGCACATAGCGTCATCACAGAGACAGATACTGATACTGTCTGAAACAGAGAATGCAATCAAACATTACGAACAAGGTCACGAGGTTAACTCAACTGAGCATGCTACAGTCGAATTCATTCTGCATGGGTGAAATATGTAAGGATTATTCCTGAATTTAGGATTTTGAGGCCGACTTTCCATAGAAAGTCAGCCTCAAAATGCTGAATTAGGGAGATTTTAATAGATTCTTTGGTTTATATTCAGTCTGTCTGAAGACAATTGGCCTTTTAAACTTGAAGTTGTATTTAGTGTACACACTGCACGTTTAAAGATCGGAGTTTCAAAAGTTCAGGATTTTGGAAATTTTGAACTTTCAACCATGATGCTGCTCATTTATACATTTGTACACAACTTAAGGATATGGTTTGTTTGTTTGTTTTGGGTTAGATGCTTAAAGTGCCAGTTAATAATTTTAGTCATGCTCAGACGTTTTCCAGGTTTACGTCCATTCTAGTATTGCAATCATCTTGATGGGGAAACGAGAACTGGTTGTTTTGCTTCATTTGTCTTTCTGGTGGTTCGTGATGGTTGAGTGGCTCTTCCTCGCGGTGCCATGGAGTTGTCTGCGGTTTGTGATTGTGGTATTTCCTGATCATACTCACTTACTATTTTATCTCATATTATCAAAGGATGGTTATTAGTACAATGACTTTGATAACACTAAATGTTACTAGGTGACGAAATGCATGTTTGTTGCTTTGAACATTGAAAACTGAAATCACTTTAAACTCTCGCTAACTAAAGTTCTGGATATTGAAAGTACAGCTTCAGGTACATGAGCTTGATACATCGGTTTATCAAACTATAGAAATATATAAAACTCATTTTTACCATTTACTAAGATATACATGTACAACAAATACTAATACAATCCACCATGTCAAATATATATAATAAAAGTATTGTGCCTCATCTCTGGGGACTGCCTTAGAACCTCCCTTCAGCCCTTCGCGTGCATGAAAGCGAAATATACACATAATATGAGCCGTGACATGAGATTTCCAACAATATGGTATGTGCGACCAGCAAAACCTCAGATCAGCCTGCGCATACGCGCAGTCTGATCAGAGTCTTTGCTTGTCACTTGACTATTTTATGACTGTTAGACTACTGACTGAACACCATTTGGAGTTTCTAAGCTCAAAAGGAGGCTGCACAGGCTCGTCTGGGTCTACACTTGTCAAAATGCCATATTGTTGGAAATCACGTGTCACGGCTCAATTATATTGGTCGTGTGGCCATGCCGCTTTATACTCAGAAGAACGCATGTGAGTGATCTCACCAGAAGCTGTATAGGATGCGATAATATGAATTTAGGGGACCACGCGTGCAAATTTGAAAAGACTGAATATCCCGTCAGAGCCATAGATTTTGAATAGTAGTTGGGTGGGGGGGAAGGGTTGAAGTCACCCGGTCTAATCACCGGTGATCCTTGAATGAAATGTTAATCCGCGTAATGCAGATCCAGGTAATATCGAGTGATTTAATGCAGGTGCTCACACATGTACAATGTAACATACACGTGTATAACCTGTGAAACAGGACTTTGTCGATATCACGGGTCATCCCATATGTAAAATGGAGCAATGGGTTGACGAATGGCCAAGGTAATGCGATAATATCTCAAATGAAATGATCCAGTAAATTTGAGCAAATTTCGAATTACTATCAGAGAATATAGGGCGACGAGTTTCAATTTGAAAGTAACCTCCCCCCCCCTTCTCCTTCGTTGATGTGGTTGCTATCCTATTTAAGGTGGTTACTCTGTTGCTGCTCTCTTTGTTGTTATTTTACTGCTCCCGTGTTATAAGAGCCGCGCCATGTGATTTCCAAGAATATGGTATTTTGACAATTGTAAACTCACTTAAGCCTATGTACAATGTACATGTAGCCTCCTTTTGAACTTCAAAACTCCAAATCATGTTCGATCAGTAGCGTAACAGTCATAGGATAGTCAAGCGACTAGCAAAGGCTCTGATCACGCTGGTCTGAGCCTTTGCTGGTCGCACATACTGTACCACATTGTTAGAAATCTAATGTCGCGGCTTTATTATGGAGGTTTCATGTTTAGTGAGCTTTGGTGGTGCATGCCGCGTGTCTTAAATATATTTTGACAACTCACACCGAACTTCATTCTCTCTTTAGAGTACTCTCGATTTGTAATATGAACATTTCAGCTTATATACACCATATAAACTGTTAACATACGTGTAAGTTAACAACGAAAGAGGTGGCAGCTAACCTGTCGCCTCTTTAGATGCAAAGTTACACGTTATTTCCTATTATTGCATAAAAAGCCGTGTCGCACGCTATTAACAGCCATGTTTCAACCGGCGAAATCCATGTATTAATCAGGCAATTCACGTGCTGTTGATGCATGGCTTTTATACTTTATATATATGGTTTCTAGGCCGTAACAAAAATTGACGCCATCATCAGTAACGCGCATATAAATGAACGTAATTCAATGACGTAAGAATGACGTAAGTCGTTGCTCTGGAACAGGCGTTTTCAAAACCTACGATCCTACATATTTTGCGCGCCATTATAGTAATACAAAAATGAATTTTCCGAAGCGTGTTTCCAAAGTTTTCAAGTGACAAAATGACTTTATTCATTAATAACGATCAAACATGTTTTCCTTTGCACTAAATCCCTGGGAGTTGTTAAAACCCTCGCCTCACAGGCTCGGGTTTCAAACCACCCTCGGGGTCTAGCAGATGTTAATGCATAGAAAAACATGTTTGATCCCTATATTGAAACAACAACAAATTTGACAGCTTGTCTACCTGTCATTGTCGTATTCATTCGCAACTATTTGTAAGACAAGTTGCAAATACCATAAGCAGAAAAATGCATTGAATGAAACAAATTAACGTGGATCTGACCTGATCGTAGCATTAGAGGTAATTGATTACAATCAGGATTAATTGAATCATGGCCATCTTCAATCCGCTCCATTAGATCATGTTTGTGCCTCGTTCCGAGAAAACCTATTTACAATGTACAATGTACTAGGAGTTTCGCGATCATGTTGGTCTCAAACAGGTGAATTTTGACAGCGAACGCGAATGCTACTGGTAGGAGTGCGCGTTTTTACAGGCGTATCAGCGTCTTTGTTAAACGATTCACATAATGATTTAATTATATGTTCACACACCGTAGTTTAAATATCAGACCACAAGAAATCCTTATTGGGCGCTTACATTCTTTGATGCATAAGTTATACACTGTTAGATATTTTACATGTGCATGTAGCTGCAGTAAGGGATTAGCGTGTATTTTGCGAGGAACAAAATGAATGTATATAGTTTCTGTAGTTTTCCTTGCGATTAACATTGAAAATTATACTTTGTTACATATACACTATTAATATTGTTTCAGTATGAGTTGATCAATAAACATGAAAAACATCCCAGCCACCAAACAGTAACATGCCACCATGATCGGCCCGCCGGCGATACACCATTCACATGACGTTTCACAGGCGGACCGTTTGTGGCCCGTTTTTACATGTACATGTACATGAGCCAAGTACATGTATATGTTTAATGGGACTGATAAAACCAGCCCGACATGGTTGTTTTAAGTTGCTCCTGTATTGCAACAATGGCTATAAACTTTGACATGGCGATTCCTGCTTGGACGTCAAATGTTTATCTAGATCGACGGAATAATCCATCTTGATTACATCCTGATCTCATGCGCTTGGTTCATTATTTGTGCCAGCCCATAGTGCATTTGCATTGTACATGCACCTATCGCCCATGCTAACATGTTGTGCATGTATAGTTATCCCGAAGGCCTAGAAACTTTCAATGCACAGGCGCGTTGTAACTAGCGTTGGAACCTGGCTGGTACAGGTAACCTATGCGACAGGAAACTTACCAACTGTACTTCCATATGTGCTGGCTCTGTATAAAGTATACTACGCGGTGAATACATGAACATGGGGGTTTCTCGCTTTGGAGAATAAGCCACAGCATAATTATTGATATCTTTCCAGGAAGCGTTTTACTATGCATTTGCATGTATATTGTACCTATACACATCCTCGGTTTTTTTCTCCAGAGTGTGTGTCTAGATATGTTGTAAGTTGTACATGGTAGCTACATTGTACTACAACTTTTTCTCATGACTTGATTAAGCAGCTTAATAAAAAAAGCAGGCTTTATTCATGCTAAAACATGCTTTTTAGTGTATACCAAAAGGCAAAGACACAGATCAGCCTAGAAGTTTGATCAGCGCCACTGTTATTTTAGGCATTGAAATACAACTGCTTACACACCACAGTTTGTTTGGCTAGCCTCGGCCTAAGGAAAATTTCTATATCACTGTCCTGCCAGCCTAGAGTGACAGTGTTGTCATTTTTTTGTTTACAAAGTTATCATTGACTTATCATCGATATATCACGTGTGTATTAATCCTATCCGCAGGATTGGATTAATACACAAGTGGTCTATCGATTAGCGTAAGCTCAAGTGGAGTGTTCAGGTTAAATTTTACTTAACAATTGTAATCAAAATATTACGTCACTGTCACTCTTGGTTGGCACGACAGTAGCTGTGTATATAAACGTTTTATCATGAAACAGTTTATCATGGTTATAAAAACTAACGTATTTTTTTTGTATCTCAAATTTCACTGTAATTTCCTTATCGTTCGTGTTCACGGAGTTCGTTGAACGGTTTTCTTCAAACAAAACGGCATTTAATGATTTCTGTTGTAAATTGATATAAACAACACAATCTTCATTTATCTCCATCTTTTTTTTTATTGCTCAGCTCAAATTGCCATGTTCTTTGCTTCATTGTGCAATGTATGACATAGGAACGGCCAAACGAAAATAAATGATACGTACATGCACTCGTACTATTACATGCAACTATTATCAATTTTTTAATGAGTACTTTGGCACATATTGAAGACCCAGATGAAATGCATAATGCGACATTTCATCACAGTATTCACTGTTTTCTGAGACAAAAATAAGTGACAAGTGTAGTCTAAAACAAACCTGTGCAACCACCTGTTAATCTTAAAAAATCCAAAAGGTGTTCGGTCAGTAGCTGAACAGTCATAGAATTTTCAAGCGACTAGCAAAGGAGCGTATGCACAGGCTGGTCTGAGCCTTTGCTGGTGACACATACCACATTGTTGGAAATCTCATGCTAACACCTGAATTGGTTAAGGCACCTTTACGCATGATACGAATCGTTTGGTTTTGGAAGTGAAGATCCGGCATCAAGTGGTTTGATCATGTTAATTAAATATTGCAATCTACTAAAGACTTCAAGAACACACAAATATCTTATACTAGACCTAGTTACTAACAATTTGTGTTATGATTTTCTAAGCAGCTGGTAATTAACCACCACTTAATGTAATTTTGACGCTAATGTATACGTTAGTTAGAATCTGCATTGGCTTCGCTATATGCTTGAAACCGATTTAAGTCCTCCAGTAAAATATTTTTACTGACCGTTCCAAGGCGGTGGATCATTTGCATTATGCATGTCTTGTGTTTGTCATGCTTTCGCGTCTGTTCATTGCTCCCTTGTGGTCACCTGCCGGAAAGGGCTGATCTTTTGACAGTTGCTTGTGATGTTTAATAGTGTTTTTGTCACTTTCCCATGTGGTATCCTGGGTCAGATGTGGTACTTGATTGTATCGCTGCCTTTCTTACTTTGTACTCTTATTAAGAAGAAAAGTGCTAACCAGAACTTTTCAAATGCAAGTGCAAAGTGCACGTTTTCGTGTATCTATATATGCCATATACATCACACCCCAAAGAAGCTTCAAACGGCATTGTTCGTATGTCATACAGGAAATGGTAGGGGTAAGTCCATTGTATAATGGAACGTATTTCATATTGCGATGGTTATATTTTCGCGAAACTTCGCATATGCGAAGTTTCGTGAAAATATAACCCTTGCTAAAGGGTAAAATCAGTCTGTCGTTTACTGATTTAGGTAAATCATGCCTTAGTCGCGATTTTTTAACGTCGCAAATATGTCTTTTAACGCTATTCGCGAAAATAAAATTCTCGCGAGTGTTTCCTAATTTACAGAATGTGTGCAGTGCTCCAGCGAGACACAAGACGAATACGCGCCGGTTCATAGGCTAGTGCCATTTACATTCATAAAAGCTATCAATCTATATTTATGGAGGATCAAGTGATCATAATTGCAATACCAATTTCAACCCTTTAATAGTATTTCCAATTAGACATAGTCCTTAATGTTTGTTTTATCTCTTAATAGCATTTGATTATTGGTTGCAGTAAAAGACGCCAGTGATCTAGCTTACCGTATTGCTTAGACTGGCCCCCGTATTTACGAATTATACAGCTCTTACATGCGCGGATTCAGGAAGTTTTGTAAGAGGGCCCAGGGTCCAACTTTGACAGCTGATTTTTTATAAAAATTTTGAAGAATGCTGATTAGGTATATACTTACTTGATGAAACAGAAGTTAAACGTGCATACATGTATAGGACCTAATAGCAATTTATTGTAAATTATTTTATATTTATAAAAATAAATGCTTTCACTTGGTCTGAAAAAAATCTAGTTTTAGGCTGTTGGATAAAACACAGCCCCTTCCCTCACCCAGAAACCAAATGGTCTGTCCCTAATTTAAACAAACTCAAATCTAGAGAGCATTTTCCATAGCTACTCTTTCTCCATACCTACTCTATCAGGTACAGCAAAATCATTATAAGGATGGCCTCATACTTTGAGATATGTATCATGTATTTCACTTAAATAATTATATGTCATTTATTGCATGGCTAAGCCCTGTCTTTACATGTAACATTATAATGCAACCTATTAAGTGAACATTAAGTCATGCGCTCTTGTATAACTTCATAGTTTTAAATAATGTGACTTTAATTCTATGGAAAAATACATTTAAGGGAGAATTGGCTTACATGTACACTCACACAAACTTCTAAGCGGTCACCTAGCAATTCCAAAATTTTGACAAATTTTTTGATCATTTTCAACTAGTTTTAATTTCATGTTTTGACATATTGTATTGAGAGATGTCATACAAAAATCATTCCATGATGTTTCACGTGAAATTAATGAAGAACCAAATGCCCGTGTTAATAGGACAAATACATGGTGATTTTAAGGTGACCGCTTAGAACTTTGGGCAAGTGTATATTGGGGGGCGGGGGCAGGGAGAAGCTGAATTAATTTTAGGGATATTTGGGGAGCAAAGGCAAAATATTTTCAGGGAGCTGCGGAATTTTTGTTCAGGGATTTTGGGAGATCAATGCATTGTTTTTAGGGAGAAAGTGAGCACAGACCCCCTTAGACGGCTCGCAAATACTCTTTTCCTCCTGACGCGCACTCCAATATCCTTTAAAACAATAAATAATTAAGACCCAGATCAAAGTTTTAATGCGATAAGAGAAGGATCCAGATATAAAAGTTATGCTGTAGCGTAATTCAAACAACGCTTGATTAAGGCGTTTTCACGCGATCATTTGATCTTTCTAAACATTATTTTCGATGATTTGATCTATCAGTCCTGGTTTATGATGTAGTGGTTTGTATCCCTTTTTTTCTGTCAACCATATAACTGAGGAAGATACCATCAAAGCTATTCATGGGTAGCAAACTTCATTAATAGACCCGCCAGTTCGATATATGGAGGCTGAACCTGTCAATTTTCCATTTAGTGCGTTTATCGTGTAAAATAGCGAAAGATGAGTATGTGGTGATCCGCTGTGGTCTTTTAATCCCAGCTGATGCTGTACGGTTTTACATGTATCTGAATCGTTTTTGTCGTGAGGTTAACAACATTCATTTACCTCACAACAAATAATATTCAGACAAAATCGTATACAATTTGGATTCATACAACACCAGACACAATTTCCAGCTCGCATCAGCTAAGATAGAAGTTTAAAGACCAGAGCGGAGCACAACATTCTCCTTTGTTCGCCTTTTTACACTATAAAAGCACTGAATGGAAAACTTGCGGTTTTAAGGCGATTTTTCAGTTTCCATATACAGAACCGATAAGAGCCTTCTCCTTACCAGACCCGACGGTTCTGTTTATGAAGTTTCCTACCCGCGTATTAGATAATAGTGTGTAATTAAAAAATACCTAAACATATGTTGCGGGTATTCAAAAGGGCCTGATAAAAATGTTTAAAAAATGTATATAAACACGTGTAAAGAAAAATAGGGTGTTACAAAAAGGCTTCCCCAGGGCTCGTAAAATGTTAATGCTTGTTAAACATGTTAGATTCCTCTCTTTTATAAGTCAGGCATATGTTGACAAAAGTATAGCATACATGTATGCTGCAAAACATTTCATTGAAACTTTCACCTGTCTCAGTAGATGTAACGGTTCAGGGTTATTTTGTGTCCAACCTTTTTAGAAGCTTTTAAGACAATAAAATTACAACCTGTCATACATGACCTGTGCGAAATGGGACTACATTCTTTTGGCGTTGTTAACAGTAAAAAAAATCATATGGGAATAATGGCTGTATTACAAGACTTAGTGATGTCGAGAAAACTATAAACTGCAGTGTTGCAGACGTCACTCGGATTTTACGTCGAGACTTCATAGTGTTGTTAATGATGTAAGCAGCATAACAAAGCGTACGAGTTTAAAAAAAGATAGAAAAAAAAACCTAAAACATGATACACGTACATTACCCTGCACCGGTTGTTTGTTTTGATTATAAAGTGTGGACACAGTTCTCCTGATATCATTTTCGTTTTTGTTTCAGATTTAGTTTCCAACATTGTAACCAATCTATTTGTGTAAATGATCGTGGAATTGCAGATCTGAATTAATTCCTGCTTGTAAACTGAAATACAGTTCAGTTAATTGTTCTGAGCTGCATTTATTTTCTATTAGCGTAGTCAACAAATGGGAGAATTATACCAACGTGGTAGAAGCATGTATTTTGCACATTAGTGAAATAAACCCATCCTCTAATCAGCTAATGCAATTTTAGAGAATTTCGTAGAGTGATTTTAGCACGATACACATACAGCACGAACACAGCAAACTACTGCCCTGCCAGCCAAGAGTGGCAGTGACTTCATAATTTGATTACAAAGTAATTAGGGACTAAAATCGATAGATGACCTGGGTATTAATCTATAGATCACGTGTGTATTAATCCTATCCTCAGGATAGGATTAATGCACAAGTGATCTATCGATTCGCGTTAGCTCAAGTGAAGTGTACACGTTAGTGCTTTACTGAGCATATGTAACCAAAGTATTACGTCTCTGTCACTCTTGGTTGGCACGACAGTAGTTAATGCGCAAGTTCATAATACATGGTATTGGAATTCGAAAAGTCATTTTCAAACAATTATTATAATGTACATGGCAAATCACATATTATTTTGGCACTCGCCGCATTTTAGAGCAATAAAGGCTCAGTCCAGCCTGTGCATTGGCGCAGCCTTCTTTGCAGGTAATCATAATGTATACTGTGTGGATGTACACTTGCCCAAAGTTCTAAGCGGTCACCTTAAAATCACCATGTATTTGTCCTATTAACACGGGCATTTGGTTCTTCATTAATTTCACGTGAAACATCATGGAATGATTTTTGTATGACATCTCTCAATACAATATGTCAAAACATGAAATTAAAACTAGTTGAAAATGATCAAAAAATTTTGTCAAAATTTTGGAATTGCTAGGTGACCGCTTAGAAGTTTGTGTGAGTGTATATGAAGACTCTGACAAAATATAGACCTCTAGCCCAGTTGGGTATGCCACCATGGGGTTTTGAAGGGGGCTTTAGCGCAAATGCGATAAGGTCCAAATTATCACTAGCGTTTACACCATCATTTCCATGAATCGGAATAAATCCTATGTTTCTATTTATAGTAAATTAAAACGATAAATCTCCCTGTGGAATATGATTAAAGAAATGTACGAATGGAATAGAGACTGACATTATGCGTCTCCTATTAAGAATATTAATGTCTTTATTAAAAACTTAATAGATTCGTCTGTTGTTTGTTTTTTCGTTTATTAAGTAAGTTATGGAGCATGCACTATTTTGAAAAAGAAAGGTCGCTTCCCTTGACTTGCCTTCGACCCACCATGCTCATCTAAGGAGATGAAAATCTCCTCAATGCCTAACAACAAATACATGTAACCAACTACTGAGTTTCTGTTTTGAGCCGACTTTTTATTTCTTACCATCACTAACACACATTCAAATACTTCACTGCAAAACTTCATTTAACAATATGTTGAAAAGCATTGCCAATCTTACCATTACCAAAGAAAAATTAATGTGTGTTTAATCGGTCGCTCTTCGGCTGAATGACGAATTACATCACCATATCTAGGTACCTCCAAAAAAGCGACAGCTCCACAACAGTGCCACCCAGTGGCTCTCACTAAAACAAGGGAAAGCAATTTTCGTCCAATTCATTCCATTCAAACGACAAAAATTACATATACATTTTGCAATAAGATTAACTTAATCGGTATGTTTCTACAGTAACACAAGCATGATACAACTGTCAGAAACCTATTCAGATGACACGATTCAACGTAGGTGCTTTTTGCAAAACTGTACAGGTAAAACAGAAGATAGTATAACAAGGAATTGTAGATACTAGCAGCCGCAATTACAGACCCGCAGATATCTTTTTATTTCATGAAATATAGTACACTAAAGAAGTTCAATCGGAAACGAGAATCAAGCCTCTGCTGTACAGTGTATGTACATGTAAGGTGCAGTACTATGTGTGAAAAAGCTGCATTTTATTAGCCGGAACTAGCATAAGGGAGAAAAATACTGTAGCATGTGGGTTCAGTCCTATAAAATCCATTATTTTGAATACCAGGAACGTTTTATCAACAGAAGAAATTAAGTTTCAAGATGTTTTTTCAGCAATATTTTTTTTTGATTGAAAACACGTTAACATCATTTATAGCAATGTTTATAACCATTTGTTACACTGCAATCACACTTATTATTGTGTTGACATGGTTTCTGTGACGCCAGTGTCACGTTATATAACGTCAGCGTCACGTTATCAAAGAAGACCCCCGATGTACATCTGAGGTCTGATTCAACGGAATTGGCCAAGGCAGTTCTGATTGGCAAGAAATTGTCACGAATTTAGGTTTGAGAACTTTTCTGCAACAAGGCATTTCAGAGCCAGAGGTTTATGGCGATTTATTCTATAAATTCAAAAGAATCGTTGGAAACCGTTCTTTTTATGATCATTAAGCGTTATAAAATATGTGTGATATAGCATGGATAATAAGCGTCAGTCTGCATGCCTGGTTATAAAACCCAGTCACGGTTTATAGCTATGGGCGCCTCTTAAATTGCGTAATTGTGGGTCAGGTCGACACTGACTTGAATCTTTAATAGGTGGGTCGGTGCCTGATGTTTGCCTGAGGCTGGGTCCATCGTGGCTCAACAGGGCAGAAGGGCGGCTCTTTAGCTCTGATAGTTTGTGTGTTAAGAACAATTTTCTTTGGTTCATCACAGTTTGTTAATTGATTTCAAAAATTGGTTGTTTCCATGTGATGATACATTGTATAAGTAAGGAAGCCTCCATGCGAGATAAACTGATTTTGTGTTTTTACAACAGCAGAATCGAGGGTGAAGATTTAGCCAGTAAAATTTTAAAAAGCCTCCAGTGGCTTTGACTGCTGTCTGATCTAAGGCGGTGGTTCTGCTGTTTGTCATTGCTACAATTTTTGTGGGGGTTTAGTGTTAGGTCTTTATTTAGTTTTACAATACATTGCGTCATTTCTTTTTTTGCAAACTTCTCGCTTGGGAAGATAACTTGTGTTGTGTTCTAAATGTCACATTAGCCTAGTTTCCATTACGCAGTATACGCAGTGCGTAATAAAAATAGTAACACTGAAAGGAGCTCAAATAATGTGGTAAAAGCGATTTCCCATACCACAAGGAACTAATCTGAAAGGAAATAATTCGCTCCCAGAGGAATTGTTCTTAAAGGAAAGAATTCGTTCCCTCTGAGACCAAATCCTTTCCTTTAAGAGAAGTTCTAATTTTAAGTAAACAAATGTAGAGAATCAATACTTGATACAGTAGTCTCCCTTTGATGTACGTAACTTTTTTCAGCGTTCTAGCTACGTCACTGTGTCATGTCGGTGTAGTCGTTCTTTGAATCCTTCTCGTGGTGCCATGGGTTGGTTTGCACTATGTGATTGTGGCATTTCCTGGTCATACTCGCTTACTTTTTAACATAAAATACTGTATAAAATACTGCATAACACACTGTTGTAGCCGTGATAAGTATGAGTGAATGTCGTTCTAACCATTATACGCCAACTTCTAAAAAGATTTTAAGACTAGATGGGGGGAGCAATGTATGTTGAGCATACATCGGCCAGAGACGGTATGGTCACTCTTTGGAAATCGCATAGCACAGTGTAGTTTTGTCTAAAAGGTAATCAAACATATTACATAATGAACAACCTAAACGATATAAGTTGTGGTCATGCCAGCATATACGTGATACTCTCCATTATCTTTTGGACAATATATACTAGAGGACTTTGAAAACGCATCACCATATTTTTGCACTGTTCTTGCAAACCGATTATGCGATTGAAAAGTTAATTGCATGTTTTAATGTGCAACCCAGAATTGGTATGAATCGGTCTTTAATTTGACTGCACTATCACGCGACGTTGCTGATGACATAGGATGGGTACATACAGCATCCAGCACCTTTCTGCACAGTTAAATGAAGCTTTTTTTTATTATAATGTTTAAACTGTGGTGTGTTTGATACCATATCACCAAAAGAGTTTATAGACTTTTTCTAATTAAAAGTAATTGATAATTTCCATTTTTCGAAAATAAACGTCAAATTTGAACATCAATTTATAGTACCTTTTTAGAAACATCGCCATAATTTTCCTTTATGCACGCGTTATTACTGATATTAACTACATACACTGGAAGTCATGTGGGGAAGTCGTTTTGATGTAAATCATGGCAGGAGATCTGCTGTCATATGATCGAGAACGTCTTAAAAATACGTTAACGTCACTTGCACAATACAAAACACACGTGATACAAGTGTAATTTATGCGTAAGCTGCCATTTGTGTATCCCCTGAGCCTCTTCCAATAAAACCGAACGTAAAGAAAGGCCCAAGACGTTGAATTTCATTACTAGACTATAGGGTGGGGTATGTCGGTATTTTAAAGGGGTGTACTTTTGAGTATACCGAACTGTCAATTCGTTTCTAATCGTTCAATGATGAATGTGCAATCGTGAAAGAAGCAAAGGACGCAAATCTGTTGAGTCAGGAATCAAAACTAACGCGTGTTAACTTGCAGCTGAACTGTGTGTCCTCAAAATCGACCACCCCTGTCTTAAAACGGATACTTTTTCAATACCATAAAGAAAATTAACAACAATGAATTTTCTACGACACACTCCAAGCTGGTCAGACTATGAAATGCAATAAAAATTATCTCACTGACATTCTCACGGTTTGTGAAATAAAGGATTAAATCTGGGTGATGCTTTTTCAAAGTCCTTAAGTATATATAAGATTTGGCTCGCAATTATATAGACAAATTGTAGGTATTCCAAACTGATACTTATTGTGCTCCTTTTGTTGCAGATTTGTTTTTATTTTGTTATGAGCGAGGCGTCATGTCGTCTCTGTCAGACAATTATCAAACTGATATTATTGAAGCTTTTAACTCCACCTCAAGATATTTAGATGCATTACTTAATATTGATAATCCTAGAGTTTGAACACATGGCAGGTCAGATATATCCCACTGAACGTTAGTTGAATATGGCAAATTCTTCTGATAATGACGCCCCGGTTTTGGGTCTGAACTTGTCCTTACCAATCTAAGGTTTATGATAAGTGGGATGAATTTAATTTTGAAATAGTAAATTTCCCATTTCTTGACGGAGATGTTCCTCGCTCCCTGTCCTGTCATGTATACATTTCTCAACGTATTCGTTTTGCAAGAGTGTGTTCTATAATGTTGATGACTCCAACAACAGAACCCTACTTTCGACTCCTAAGCTATTAAAACAAGGTTATAAATATCATAAAATTCGAAAAGTATTTTCTAAATTCTACCACAGACACCCATTGTTAATTGTTAGATACAACATTGGGTTAAAAACTCCTCTGTAACAGAGCATATCAGAACCTATATTTTATGGTGATTTAATTAATAAATTCAAGAGTATTGTTGGAAAACCTAATTTTAGTGATCAATTCAAAAAAGATTATTTAGCGTTATCAAAAGGTTGGATATAACTTGGATGTCATGCGACAGTCTGTAGGCCATGCCTGGTTTTAAACCAAATCACGGTTTATAGCTATGATTTCCTCTCTAATTGCACGACGGTGGGTCAGGCCCCAGACTCAATGACGGCTCTGGCGAAAAAGTTGTTGCCTGATGCTTATCTGTAGCTGGACCCAATGTGGCTCAACTTCAGGTTTTCGTTAGCTCTGACTATCTGTGAGTCCTTTTCTTTGTTTCATCATAGTGTGTTAATTTGATTAGACTGTTTCTTCATGGTGATGCATTGCAATAGTTAGGAAGCCTCCATGTGAGCTTAACATTGTTTGTGCCTTAACAACATTTACTGCAGAATCTAGGGCGAAGATTTGGTACCAATAAAATGCATTTAAGCCCCCCCCCCCCCCCCCCAGTGGCTTAGGCTGCTGTCCGTCCAAAGACGCTAGTTCTGTTGCTTTTGATTCGTTGTTGATTTTTACTCCCATTGTGGGATTCTGTAATTGTTCAATGTTCAATGCGTTGAGCATAAAAAAACGAAAATAGAGCCGTGGGACCTGGTTACGTTTAATTTTATTTTGACAAGGTTGGCTACATTTGTCAAATTTTGAATGCGATTGCCTATTTGAATAAGTCCGTGGCGTATTATCGAGCGAAGACGTTTTGTGTTGAAGTAATCTTTGGAGAATGAAAAGTTCTCTCTTAAAATCGTGACCAATAAAGAAATGGATTAAGGATTTATCATAAGACAACCAATTTACCATGCTCATAAATTTTAATTGTAGAACAGTACACTGTTTAATGAATAATCAAATAACACAATGTACTGTAGCGGCTATTTCAAGTGTCAGCACAAATTACTACAATGCATATTTGGGCCTCGATGCGAGACTTGAACTTGTTGTATGCGAACAACAAATGCGCAGACCAGCCTGCGCATCCGCGCAGTCTGTTCAGCGCCTTTATTTTACACTCACTGCGAATTGTATTACTTTAAGCTTGCTTCATACAAATCTTAAATATTCTAGCTGCTAGTACATGTATATGCACATTGTCGCTAACGCACGAATACAGAGGCCAATTTAAGTTCCAGCTTTCGCTACAAGTATAACTATAATTCGCCGTTAATCATGCACGATTCTAATTTCAAAAAACAATTTCAAGTTGTTTAAGGAACAGCCATATACACAGCCTCTAAATTCTACACTGGGTTTGTCCTTGTGCTCATGCGCCGATCCAGAAAGTTTTGTCAGAGGGGGTCAAACTTTGACAAGGAATTTATTTAGAGCAAATACTAATATAAGTGGGCCATCGGCTCTCCAGTGAAACATTGGCGTGCCAATAATGGCCCAAAATTGAACACTGGCCTGGTAGCTTTGTGATTTTTCAGGAGATCTGGACCTTTATTGTCCGAACCCCCTGCCCCTCCCCCTTCTGGATCCGCTCATGGTGCTGCATGTACATGTAGCTGTACTTGGTAATAACACTTACTGTCGTGCCAACCAAGAGTGACAGTGACGTAATATTTTGTTTACATTTGACAAGTAAAACACTAACATGTACACTTCACTTGAGCATATGCGAATCGATAGATCACTTGTGTATTAATCCTATCCTTCGGATAGGATTAATACACAAGTAATCTATCAATTTAAGTCCCTGATAATTTTGTAAACAAAACATGATGTCACTGTCACTCTTGGCCGGCAGGACAATAGTTCTTTACTTACTTTCTTACACATTTGTCGTTGATAAGTTTTACATGTACTATCTATGAGTGCGTCGTCCATGAATTTAATCTAGTGTATTTTGGATTTAGGGAATGCTTTTATAAGCAATCTATAAAAACAAAAAATGCAATTTACTGTCTGACGTTTAGACAGTATTCGAAGTGGTCAATGTCGCATCCATCACTGGCTTTGCGACATTTGCAAATTGCCTGACAATTATAAACGCCAATGTATGCTTCTTTCTTAGAGTGGTCTGCTCTATTTTAATATCGAGTTCGCCTGTCCAAAGTGCACACAACCATGTGTGCGTCTGCTTCGATGTGGAGGACATTTTATTTACGTTTGTTTTTAACGTTTATATCTCCTGTACGCCCAGCTTCAAAGCAGGTGTCTGCCCAGCGATGGCTCCAACAAAGATCCGTAATTAATTGAACCAGTGCATATAGAATATTTTGTGTTACCCAAAAGATAAGTCGTGTTAAAGACCTAATTTTTTAGACAATACTAATGGTGCCACTGCCCGAGTGCTTTTTCAGGTAGACCAAATGCTTATCTGAGGTAATAAAGTGGTCCCATAAACGATGAAGGGTCAATGTGTTTTTTTATAAAACAGTGATATTCATCTAAGGGCATTTTCTATACAGGTTAGTCGCCTCTGGGGACCCCTTTAAGCTAGTGAGATTCTGGAACTGTCCCTTATCAGTTAATCGACTAATGACCTATATTGGACAGTAATATAAGCCTTTAACTTTAAAACCCTAAAATCTTAGATAATAAAAGTCGTATTACTAGACTTTTCGCTTACTGTAAAGGCGGCAACTTTAATATTCATATCTGGGCGTGGTTCGGCTATTTCATCTGCTAAGTAGGGGAAATCAGGTTTTATTTATAATGTGGTAAAGTGTTAATAAGCTTTTTTGTGCCGAGCAAACGTGCGTGCATTTCGTGAAAATCCTAACCGTATACACACTGAACTCACATTTATTAACCCTTAAAGCACATAATCACAAAATGTATGTTTTCGTCGTCCACTAAAATATTTGAAGCCTCATAGACAAACAGTGTGGACCCAGATCAGACTGCTCCTGTGGGAGCAGTCTGATCTGGGTCCACAATGTGTTCCTCTTTGCCTATGTTACGTAGACATTTTCAATTATTTTGCTGGCGTTTAAAGGACTAAATAATGTAGTTTTTGTCTATATTGAGGTAATGGCGCAAGATGAAACAGTTACTTTTGAATAAAACCACGCCTCATTTTCAACTTTCACCTATGTCTAAGGTTGACCAGTCCTAATTACGCATTCATGAGGTACCGCCTTTACAGAACACGAACAGTCAAGTAATACCACTGCCTGAGGGCTATTCCAGACATATCAAATGATAAACTTTTTTAGGTGATTATGACGTCCTTACAGGGGGCAATACATTGGTCCCATGAAAGGTTAGGTACTTTCTGATAAGGAATTTAGGGAACGAAACTGTGTTGTATACAGGCAAGTCCCCTCTTGAGGCCCCTTTAATCATGTGAGATACAGAAACTTATCAGTTAATCCTTTAATGATCTATCTCTATTGGACATAAATATAGGTCTGAGGGATTTTTTTTGTCTACGGTGCTTTCGAAGGCAAAATGGGGATGTATAGAAAGGGTAGTTCGTGATGTATGCAGTGCGCGGCTCCTGGTGTTTTAGACAATAAGTACAAACAGACCTTGACAATGGGTATTTTGGTAAGCTTAGTGTGCATGTTGTTTTGCCATAATCTGAAGATATGCATGTGTATACATTATTAATTCTCAGGTAATGTTGTGACTTATAGTGCGAATCATGTTTACTGTCGTCGCCCTGGGCCCGGCCACGTGTTAAACTAACAGTTCCGGAAGCCAACTCACGAAAGTAAACAAGAAACGGATAATAATCCATACTGTGAGATCCGTTTTTCCATTATATATGCACCGTGTAAACGTGTTTATGCATGCTCAATACCTACTCCATTCTTATGCTTATGCATTTAGAAACAATGCATGTGCTTTTATCATTGTCTTAAAACTGTTATTATGCTTTGGATACAAATCATAAACTGATTTACGCTTCTTTTTTGCACGATTTTATTTGCTTTTTGGGTCCAGCTTATCAAATTGTTTTAAGTACATTTATATAGTACATGTGTATAACTCATGTTAGTTTAAATTGGTTGAAATTCTTTAGAAATTTGCGCTATTACAAGATTTTGTGACTTTTACTTAGGATGTGATATTTTAATTTGCTTTGGTTAGAATTTTATAGTCAAGCGATTAGAAAGAAATTTCTGCCATATATGTATCATGTGTTGAATTATTCTTATCCCCACTTTTTTGCTATCAGTTCACACATTCTCAAATTATAAAACTTAAAGTAAGCGTTGCGTTACCTGTGTCCTTGAGTGTATATGTACAGTATATATACCAGTTACATGTACGTATCAGTCAATAAACATATCTTTGCGGATAGTTTCTTTACAATACTTTTAAAGTAAGTAAGATAGGGCAAAGATCAGGAATCGATACAATCAAACACCATACCTGACCCAGAATACCAATGGGAAAGTGACAACTTCAGAATTAGACATAACACACGAGAGCCAAGAGGCCAGCCCTTTCCCAGCAGGTGACCATAATGCATCAATAAACAGACGCACACGAAAGTATAACAACAATCAAGACAGAAACAACACAATGATCCACAATGGAACGGTCATTAAAACTATTTCACTGAAGGGCTCAAACCGGTTTAAGTCATACACCCAATATGAACAATAATACACAGTAAATTAATGAAGTTTTCAGTTTGGTCCTTTAAATCTAAATATGATTGGTTCAGATGTGATTTAAAGAATTTCATCCTGAAAGGCTTACCACTGTGATTGGTGAGTATTTAAACTGAAACTTCTAGTTGATGATTTGGGCCCGGAATTACAATGCCTCCTTAAAGTTAAGGAAGACTTAAGTTAAGAATTGATATTTCAACATGCTATATTAGATGCTAAATAAAATCTGGATCGATGCAGTACTTGTGGTCAAAGATATCATTGTGATCTACAGAAAAAAATAAAATGAAACTATCTTGATTTTAATCAGTTTGAAACGTTATTTTTCGCATCCTGAAAAAACAATACTTAACTTAAGTCTTCCTTAACTTTAAGGAGGCATAGTAATTCCGGGCCCAGTGCCCAAACTTACAATGCTTCCTTAAGGTTAAGTGCGACTTAAGTTAAGTATTGATATTTCAAAATGTTACATTAATTTTTTAAGAAATTGCCAGGATCAATCAAAGATATCATTGTGATCTACCGAAAAATAAAACTATTTTGATTTTAAAAAAGTTTGAAACGTTAGGAGGCATTGTAATGTTGGGCCCTGGGCCCAAAATTACAATGCTTCCTTAAGGTTAAGGACGACTTAAGTTAAGAATTGAAATTTCAACATGTTACAATGAATGTTTAGTAAATTATCTGGATCGATGCAATACTTATGGTCATAGATATCATTGTGATCTACAAAAAAAGAAACTAATTTCATATAGATTTTAATAGGTTCGAAACGTTATTATTAGCTACCTAAAAATCAAAACTAAACTTAAGTCTTTTTTAACTTTAAGGAGGCATTGTAGTTTTGGGCATCGAATCGATAAACATTCGGCTGAAAAAGCCTCATCAGACTGCATTTGCAGGAAACCACTCGTGGATATGTTTCCTGTTTATAATGTCCATTGATATTCTGTTACTCACATGTAGTAGATATTGCGGAAAATTTGTTCTTGCACACCGGATAAGGATATATGAGAGTTTTTTTTTTGTTCGTTTTGTTTCTTTACGTCCCGAGTCAACAGCTACGGTCATGGCGGGACGGCCAGTTCACCCAACCACTCTTTCTCCTGGGCAAGCTTGAATAAGTGGTTAGTTAACCAGTACTTCGTGCACATTATTTCATGATCAATCTCCACGAAAGTATGGGACCGGACCGGTATCGAACTCGCGACCTCAGGATCAGCATTCAGACTCGCATCTGTTGCCGGACAAGTTACCGACTGCGCTACGCGGCCCGGTAACTATGAGAGTTTACCCTGGGATAGAAACATTTATCTTACCCAGGACGTCAAGTAACGTCATCGTGTGAAATTGCAATTTAGCTTATTCAGAGACTTCTGGAAGCTTATTTTAAAATAAATAAATAAATAAAAACAGTTGTGAGCAGGAAAAAGAATCCATTATTCGTGTGAGGGTAGGATAGAAAAATCCGTCCCTCGGGATCAACGTTTGTCATCACTCGGCAAGCCTCGTGATGCAAACGGCGATCCTCGGGACGGAAACTCCTATCCTACCCTCACACTCAAGATAGATTCTTTTATTTTATACTTAGCAATGAAATCAATGCATATCAAAAACAAATAAAAGTGATATCAATCACTAGTGAAATGATATGATATCAATCACTAGTGATTGATATCAGCCTATATTTTCACTGTAGCGTTTTTTGGATCACCTCTGACTTTTCCATTCACGTAATGCAGCTCACTTCGAAAGTTCAAACGCCTATAACTTTCTAATTTGTGAACAGAAACATCAAGTGTGGGTAGTCATTTTCTTAGTTAGAACATGAGGAACATTTTGGTACCAAAATAATTCAGATTTATCTTGATTTTTCAACACCTCCCGCTTCAGTGAGTGAGGCAATGCATGTAACCTATGCTACGCAACGTCATCAACAAATTATGACATCGCTTACGAAGTCACTTGTCTCGCACTTTGACGCTGAATAAATTGCTTTTTATACTGAAACAAAAATATTATGTCCGCTTGAAGTTTATGTCTGCCAGTTCCAAATGTATAAATGCATTTCATTCAAATTTTCACATTACCAACTCTGATCATTAAGAAACGTTTTGCACATAAGAGATATTCATTTGATAATCAGTAGAGCCGCTGACAAAGTAGCGAACACGAGTACCCTTAAAATCAAAAGTCACAACATCAATAGCTTGTTAGTCCGTCATAATCCCGAACCGTTCAAGCACATTTAAACATCACTGAGCAAACTTTCTAGTAAGATGTTATGCGAACTAGTTGCATGCATTGCTTTTACGACCACAACCATCAATCTGCAACATACTCTGACGTCACAAAATATCGACCACAAGCGTGCATGAACACACTCAGAAATTTCATTTTTGGTCCGGCATTTTGATAATCAACAGAATCGAACTAATTTATTGTTGTTGTTTCGTCATAACAAGCATTTCAACATTAATTAAGACTAATCAGTATGAAAACAATTGATAATGGAAATTCTCTGATGATTTTGCAGTAAAAGGTGGGGTATAAAACACAGATTTAGTAAACCTTTGATGCCCTACATCAGCCATAGTTTTTGTTTTTCTCTTGTGTTTAATTGTTGTCATAAACAAACACAACAAATTAAAACCAAAAAACGGTCTCAAAATGATGGTAGTTTAAGGAGATATGGCAATTCTTGAATTGTTATTTGTTTAATTGAAAGGGAGGTAATTTCAGTTGATTTCGTAAATTAAAGGTTTTGAACTGCAATTTCGCTCGTTCAGTAAGCTGACTTAGGATTTTTAGGTGTTTTTTCATCGTCGGACATTTCTGGTTGCAATTTAACGTAAAATGTGCCACGTTTTGTCGATTAACCTCCTGATGATAATGGAAAAAAGCTGTATGCACATTTGGTTCAATAACCCTTCAAGATAAGAAGATAAAAATCAAATAATTACCAATTTTGGTGTGTCTGACGTTTGATAAACATTTTGGTTTTACTTTTGTTGCGACATCTTAACTGGATCAAAAAATACAGTTCCATGAAAATCGGACGTTTCTTTGTTGTTTGAGTATATCTGTAAGTCCTGATGACTATAGATCAAGTAGATTGATCCAGGTATTCTGTCACAAATCTTTGTCTTCTTTTACATTATTGTGATTCACCTACAAGACTGTAAATCTTCTAAAAAGTATAAAATAAAAAGAAAATTTACTTTTTTAGTAAATACCAAATATATTTCATCTCGTGAGTTGAAAACATCGAAATTTTCATTCGTGCTGCGCACTCATGAAAATTCTAATGTTTTCAACACACTCGATGAAATATATTTGGTATTCACCTCAAAAAAGAAAATATCCTCTATATATTCTATAAAACGTGCCATCACTTTTCTTAATAAAGAGTTAGCATTTTCTTAGATTTACGTACAGTATGAAGAAATAGCCAAACTTTGATCCAGATCGATTTTGGTACATCATGCAAACAGCTATGAGCCTTCGTACGTATGTAGGAGAAGGCTCAGGCGAAATGTTAGGCTTGTAGACCCAGTTGATAGCTGAGTATGTAAGCAATGAAATGAGTTTATACAATGCGATTTTAACAGTATTAAAGTCTTGTGAACTGTCTCAAATAACTCCTGACTACAGTAAATGTCTTAAAATTTCGAACATTTTTCTTTCCGTTCTAAAATAGTATGTTGATTATCAGGGCTGCAAATCACAAACTGTTTGTCACAATAGCAAACGGGTATGACCATGACCAGAATGAAGAAGCAGTCGGATCTGGGTCTGCGCTGCGGTTTGTATATGCATTTTTGCAGGCAGCCAGTGTTCGGAAGTTTAGAGCTTTACACCAGGGAGTAAAGGCATAGGAGGCGATAATGTCATCATTATTTCCGAGTTGCTATGAAATAGCCCCATTAAATCGAATAAAAACAAACTTGATGACATTAACGTAATATCCAAGTGAAGCACTATTCTGCCACCACACTGTCAGGAACTGTGTCAAGGACTCCCGTTAGGTTTCTATGTTCTTTCAATGCACTGTACATTATGATTGGACTGACCTACTGCTATACACTTATAAACGGAGTCATTTTATTTTTGCGCTACATTGTATATATGGTCGAGTAAATTGAACTTCAAACACTCCATGTATTTGAGATTTTGGACAAGGAAATACTCGAACTAAACTAACCAGACACTTTGACAAGCCAGAATCATTAAAAATGGAGCACAGCATCGCCGTGCAAGTAACATACGCACTAAGCTAATGCTCAGATCCCGGATTTCTGGAAAGAGGGTTCAGATGTGTAAAGGAGGGGTTTGCTTTGATGAGTCTATATTTTTTTTTTCTTAAGTATCCCATTAAATGTGATATTTTAAACGGGGAGCGGGGTGGGGGTCCGAGTAAACCACTAAACCCCCTATGGATCTGCCACTGATGTTTGTGTCACATTTGTTGTTAAGTAAGACACACACCGTCGCTGATAAAATTCAATAAAAGTATAACCGGGCCAGATTAGATATCTGTATCAGAGCAATACACTTTGTAATTATTATTTAAACGTTTGTATACAATAACAACATGTTATTTATACGTACCTGTATGTGTGAATATAAACATGTTACATGTATGAGCTCAAGTTATAGAAATAGTTTTAAAAGACTTTTAAATATTTAGGAATTGTATTTACTACAGGGGGTTCATTCTCAGAAGCGCAAAACGCGTTGGCAGGACAAGCACAAAAGGCCACATTTAAATTGAATAAGTACCTTTATAAGTTTACATTTGTTGCACCAAAACATAAATAAGAACTCTTTGATAAGCTTATATCACCAATTTTAAATTATTCATGTGAGGTATGGGGATTTTGTCAAGCAAACGCAATTGAAAGGGTACACATGCACTTCTGCAAAAAGCTACTCGGGGTTAAGAAAACAACACAAAATGATTTTGTATATGGGGAGCTGGGAAGAGAAAATTATGCCACAAAACGAGTTTTTATCATCATTAAATATTGGTTCAAAATATTACAAACACCTGACAATAAGTATACTAAAATTATATATAATATGATGTTAAATGATCTTGAGGAGCTACCAAACAAGAAAAATTGGGCATCACTTGTTCGTGATGTATTAGCTTCATTAGGGTTCCGTAATGTCTGGTTAGCTCAAGGGGTTGGTATTTAAGCAGAGGCTTCATGATAATTTTATGCAAAATTGGCACGATAGACTTAATAATTCATCAAGAGCAAATTTTTATAAAAGTGCAGCACAATTTCAATTTCAAACATACTTGGAGCAGATTAATGTTTTCAAATATATGCAAGCACTGAGCAAACTAAGAATGTCATCACACAGATTAGCAATTAAATCGGGCAAATGGGCCAGGCCAACCAGTATTCCTATAAACGATCGAAAATGTGTACATTGTAATGTTTTAGAAGACGAATTTCATTTCGTGATTGAATGTAAGATATTTATTGAGCTAAGAACTACATTTGTAAGTATATACCAAAGTATTATTGGAAGAGGCCATCAATGTATAAATTTATCGAATTGTTGAATACCACCAAGGTTAAACTTTTACGAAACTTGAGCGTATATGTCTATCTAGCTTTTACATGTCGCACTGATCTATAATATGGAACACAGGTTAAATAAACATTATTTCTGGTAGTAAATTGGTAAATATTCTCTTTCCCATCAGTTTTAACATGTGTTTTGGTGCCCAAAAGAACCGGCTCATTGAGACGGTTCTTTTGAGTACTGACAACAAATGATTCAGTTGATTGGTAGGCGACCGTTGAATTATTTTTTGTGTTTTTCTATGAAAATTTATAATAAGACATAACTATATGTATATATAATAAGGATAGTGAAAGTTCACATATATATATATATATATATATATATATATATATATATATATATATATATATATATATATATATATATATATATATATATATATAGAGTGAGAAATAGGCTAATGCACCAAACGAGATATCTTTCCTGTGGCACTGGATCCAGTAAAGGATGCTAAATTGATTTGAGAAATAAATATAAAAGGATATAAATCAAAAAACAGTGCTAAATTTATTTTGAAACTAAGCGCTTTCGGCTTTCGCCTTCATCAGAGTTTCAAGACACAATAGATTAGGTGAATAGTTAACAAAATATAACTATATACATGAATTATGTGATAATTTAAGCCCTGTAAATTATCACATAATTCATGTATATAGTTATATTTTGTTAACTATTCACCTAATCTATTGTGTCTTGAAACTCTGATGAAGGCGAAAGCCGAAAGCGCTTAGTTTCAAAATAAATTTAGCACTGTTTTTTGATTTATATCCTTTTATATATATATATATATATATATATATATATATATATATATATATATATATATATATATATATATATATATATATATACTTTATATTATTTGTCTGGAACCCTGCCTTTTATATTTTGTTTTCGCTTAGACTAGGTTCTGGACACTGCTTAGTTGTGTAACATGCTTTATTATGTTCTATTCGGGAGCGTTCTTCTATGTAGAAGGGCGTACTCGACACATATTAAAGCTTAGACAAGTATCGTGCGAAAGGCTACTTATTACACACCTTCTCCGTCTTTGACCATTTTCATAGAACATAGGTCAAGGCAAACAAAATAGAACAGCGTAATCAAGTCAATATGTTTTATTCTTTAGTTAAAACATAAGGTGTGTGTCATCGAAAGAAACGTCCCATTGAGACGGTTCATTTGAGCACCCACAAAATATGATTTGATTGTCAAATAAGTAGCATTTTGGGTGTTGTGCTCGATCGCAAACGCTTATAACTGTATTGGTTCTTGTCAGTGGTGAATTTAGTATCAAATAAATCAAGGAGACAGGGAACATGGTGTCTGGACATTGCTAGCCACCGCATGTTCTCTGCCATGTGTTGTTAAAACTAAAATGCAATGTAAACTGTCAAGATTTTGTAAGAACTCAATCGTTTGTTGATTTACATATTGCATTCTTGCTTGTACTGTCTGCCATCATCACCATGTTTATATTGTATTTGTTGTATCCTCATGGGCTTTATAGCCTATTGGAATTTTGAAATAAACCTATCTATCTATCATGTAGCGGTGAGCAAAGGAACTGTGAACAATGACGTGTTCGGACACGTGTTTACTGAGAGAACGCACGAAATTTATTTTTCAATTTAAGCTTACACAACAAGCTGTCAACAACACACGGAGTTATTACCATCGTGAATAAATGTAATACACTGCTTTCAATGCAGTGATAGAGTGATATATTTCCGAAGCATATACAGAAAATAATACGAGACCATCACATATACATTTTCTGCTTCTTTGAAAATCATATGATGTTGAGATATCTTTTATCCATCTACGTTTATTTTGGACTACATAACAAGCAAAACGTGCTTGAGATTTTCAATAACTAAGAACTGTTCCACGACAAAACCCACTCGAAACTTTCCGAATTTACAGTACTGAAATGACGGTCTTCAAAAGTAACATGACCATTCATCTAGTTTTAGCCTTATTTGATGCCATTTTTGTAACTAAAGCAATCATGGTAAGATCTGAATAAATACCATAATTATTACACTTCTGTTATAGTTCTAACAAACCAATTAAAAGCGAAATAACGGGACCAACATAGCAAAATAGCGCAATTAGTTCTCTATACAACTTTTTTTCCCAAATCTAGCACATAATACCTTGTAATTTTGTTTGTCTACATTATTATTTGAGCCTCGGCATGAGACTTCCAACAATGTGGCATTTTGACATATGTAGACTGGGACGAGCCTCTGCAGCCTCCTTTTAAGCTTTGAAACTCCAAATGGTGTTCAGTCAGTAGCTTAACAATCATAGAATACTCAAGCATCTAGCAAAGGCTCTGATCAGACTGCGCGTATACGCAGGCTGATCTGAGGCTTTGCTGGTTGCACATACCACATTGTTGAAAATCTCATGCACTGGCTCATTGGTGGTGAAAAAAGTTATACCTCAGTTGTCCACATGTACGTAAGATAATCGATACAGAGTATCGCCACGTACATACGGACAAACCAAGGTGTGACTTTTTTGCTTAATTTAAAAGGTTACATTCGGATAATTTAATACTTGTACAATTGCAATCTTTGATAACATATTCATCGAAAATGAATTATATTTACAACATTCGAAAACAAATTGTATTAGATTAACAATATTCGAAAATGAATTGTATTAACAACATTCGAAAATGACAGAGCGAGTTTGTTCGCAGAATTATAATAGTACCTGATCATGTTTTACAGTTTTGTACATTGTACTTCCGTGTGCTTTTACAGAGCATTTTAAGATACACGTGGTATACATGTAACTCATAAAATGCACTTAGATTCTCCCAATGGCATAAACATTCCACAATGGTCAACAGAGTGTATGTTTACACTTGTTTTATTCTATCAAACTGTAAAGTTGAAAACCTGAAGTCCATTAATGTTTCCAGACACCGGCTAGTATTGTATGTCAGTTACTTCTTTAATGTCAGTACTTAGCTCATGAAATGACGATGTAGTTTCTCAAATGCATGTATCAGTTGTGACACATCTTCTGTCTGTATGTTGAAAATACATTAAAAAATATAATACGACCCTGAAACCTACTTGTGAACAGTGATATTCCTCAATCGACAACAGAGGGTGGGTTTACTGTAATGCCAACCAAAAGTGATAGTGACGAAATATTTTGTTTACACGTTTGAAGTAAAGCACTAACTTGTACACTCCATTTAAGCTAACGTGAATCGAGGGATATCTTGTGCGTTTATCCTATCCTGCGGGTAGGATTAATAAACAAGTGATCTATCGATTCTAAATCCCTAATAACTTTGTAAACAAAACATGTCGTCGCTGTCACTCTTGGCTGGCAGGACATTATATGAGTTTTATTCCACTAAGTTTCTCAATTGGATACCCAGAATCCATAAAATCTTTTCTTTGCCTTTTGGGTAATTGTCTGTGCAGGCGACACTATTACGTAAAAAATTAGTTTTCTTAATTCGTGTATGTCAATTGCTTCTTTAGTGTGCATAGCTTAAGTTTCTAAAATGCATATAACAGACGTACAGTAATGGATGCAGCACGCCTTCTGAGCGTATGCCGACTATACTTTGATACGACCCTGACTTAAAACTGTCATCGATGTGTTGGTGCCGAATGCTTTCTGTCACATATGCTGGGCTAGGGATTAGAATGTCTTCGGGTCCTGTTTTAAGGCATCGATACCTGAAAGTTCTATAACTTTTTTATACCCCGCCACTAAAGTGTGGCGAGGTATTATGTTATACCCTTCGGTGTCTGTCCGTCCGTCCGTCCGTCCGTCCGTCCGTCCGTCTGTCCGTCCGTCCGTCCGTCCGTCCGTGCTCACCATTTCCGATCGATAACTTGAGTATTTATTCACGGAATTTTTTCAAATTTTGCATACATATTGTTATCGGCGATGAGTGGTGTGGGATTGTTAATGGGCAAAATCCGTCCATTTTTAACGGAGTTACTGCCCTTTTTCGTATTGGAAAAATGGTTTCTGGCCTGTTATTCCTTTACTATTCATGATATCTGAATGAAACTTCACAGATATGTTGCACATGAAAGGTTACATATTGTGACTAAGGACCGTCACTCTGACCTTCCCAGTTTGTTAGTTATCCGCCCTTGATAGGTCTGAAAAAAGGTTTTTGACCTATTGTTCCTTTACTATGTGGAACATCTGAATATAACTTCACAGATATGTTTCACATCAAAGGTAACATATTGTGACTAAGAACCGTCACTCTTACCTTTCCCGTTTGTGAGTTATCCGCCCTTGATTGAATTAAAAAATGTTTTTTACCCGTAGTTCCTTTACTATGTGTAATATTTAAATGAAACTTTACAGATATGTTTCACATCAAAGGTTACATACTGTGACAAAGAACCATCACTCTAACCTTTCCAGTTCATGAGTTATCTGCCCTTGATTGATCTGAAAAATGGTTTTTGACCTGTAGTTCATTTACTATATGGAATATCTGAATGAAACTTCACAGATATGTTGATCATCAAAGGTTACATATTGTGACTAAGGATATTCACTCTTACCTTTCCAGTTCATGAGTTATCTACCCTTGATTGATCTGAAAAATGGTTTTTGACCTGTAGTTCATTTACTATATGGAATATCTGAATGAAACTTCACAGATATGTTGAACATCAAAGGTTACATATTTTTAGTAAGGACCGTCACCCTTACCTTTCCAGTTCATGAGTTATCCGCCCTTGATTGATCTGAAAAATGGTTTTTGACCTGTAGTTCATTTACTTTATGGAGTATCAGAATGAAACTTCACAGATATGTTGACCATCAAAGGTTACATATTTTTAGTAAGGACCGTCACCCTTACCTTTCCAGTTCATGAGTTATCCGCCCTTGATTGATCTGAAAAATGGTTTTTGACCTGTAGTTCATTTACTTTATGGAGTATCAGAATGAAACTTCACAGATATGTTGACCATCAAAGGTTACATATTGTGACTAAGGACGTCATATCACTGTCTATCTCAGTTCTGTTGCTATTTAGGCATTATATATCTCACAAAATAACTTTTGGTGCCCCCAGCAGTGGCGGGGTATTACGCAGTGCTTGCGGTGCTTTTATTTACTTCCCCATTACTCAGTTAAAAAATAAGACAGACAGTGAAAATGTTACAGAGGTAGTGCTTGTGTATGCTTGTATATGTATGTGCACATATCTTTTACCATTGCTCTATTAACTGGTCTGACAAAAATGCATGTACATGTTTACAATAATACTAAAATGTGCAGACTGTCAAAAACATTTTGAATTCAGATAAATCCTAAACAATCTGGAGGAGCTATTTATGACTCAGGTGTCATTATGTTGAGTATAATTACTTTGTTAACACATAACGTACATTACACAATGACAGACCCAAAGATACTTTAAACAATGAACGCTGCAGTACGGTATTATATTGAAGCAAATGACAAGATCAGTGAGATAGATGTATGCTGAACTGTAGTTGCGCTTATTTATTGAAAAAGATGCATTCGTGATTCATGCAATTTTAGCCCCCGCCGACTGTCTTCATCGTATCATGAAAGTTGAAAAATAATATCTTGATTCTTAATGAATAAGTCTTATATGACGCCATGCAGCTTAAAATGACTGACTTCCATTGCTTCCCATTCTCTATCATACAAATATATACAGGATACATGTATAACATTTTTTCCATTTGATTTTGATTTGGTTTGCGGCATATTGTAATGAATGACTCAATTCCAGTTGATTCCAAAGTTGCGATCCCCTTTAATTTTGTCCGTACATGTATGTAACTGTTCCTTGCGACGGCGTATAGAGATTTAACATCATCTAAATGAGCCGCTTTGCAAATGCAACATGTGAATGCATCCAAATACTCATGCCAAAAAATCAAGTAAGCGTGCAGATATCGAATGGAATCAACACGTTCATTCATCAGATTTAATTCCAAAGTTTTGATCATTTGATAGGCATAACTTTATGTGTCAGTATATGAGATTGTGATATTTATCGTGTATCCACAATAGCTTCACAAAACGCCACATGTTGACGTATCTAGTGAGGCTAGTGGTATAAGCTTAGGTGTCAGTCTTCAACTATATTCATAGTTTGTGTATGCGAGCAAATAAAGCTCTGGTGAGTCTATGCAGACTCGTCTGAGCTTTCGTTGCCACACAATTCAACAAGAAACAAACTCTCATGTGCCGGCTAATATGATAATGAGCATTGCAGGTCTATCGCGATGTCAATTTACTAATAACAATTTATGCTGGTGCATCCTAAATCACAAATATCCTTTTTATCTCATGTTTACATCGGTTTCATTAAAAAATATTTGGCTAGTTAAATATTGGCTTCTAGATTTTCGGAGGATAGCAATTCCTTAGGGATGACTTACAACAAAGACGTCATTAACAATATAAAACGCCTGTTGATGGGAAAGTGGTCATACATTAAGTCAAGTTATTTAGTGTGGTTGTTCTGTCAAAATCATTTCGAAAAAAATATGATATTTAGGTCCTATATCGCATTTCATTAAGCCAGTCCAGGGGAAGATCCATGATTTCTGGAAAGGTTTTTTTATTTAGATATTAAAGGTAGGGGGTTCGTTTTGCTGAATTTATCTCGTTTTTCTTAGATACATATATCCCGTGAAAATGAATTAATTTGGTCACAGTGAGACCAAATTATTTCATTTTCATGGGATAATAAAAACTGGGGGCGCGGTTGGGGGGGGGTCGAGCGAACAACCTGAACCCCCTCTGGATCCGCCACTGAATTATTTACACATGCATGTAAAACTACCTAGTGGGAGTTGAACACTAGATTCATCGACGTCCACACCTTATGTGTAGTGCGTGACCAGCCAGCAACGCCTTCACCGTTCGTCGATGCCACGAGTGCCACTATTTCAAATTTTGGCCTTTATACTTTTAATAGAACTTTGCAATCTGATATAAAAAACTGTACATTCATACTTTTACCGATATAAATGCACTGTATTTGTTATGAATGACACAAATTATAAAATCAAAATACGATCTTAACTAGTTTGATGATGCAATTACTAAAACATGTTAAACGCTTAAACGCCTCATATTTGGACGCGCTTCGCATTGTTAAAAACGGCCTCCTAGTTAGGCTGTGCTTATGCACAAACTCAAAAGAGACTTTGCTGTTGGCATTAGTTTGGTGTGTGTGTGTGTGTGTGTGTGTGTTGATGAGGATCAAAGCAAGCTTCCTATTGTATAATGGCTACCTTTACTTCTTAAATTTCTAGTTAATGCACTACTACCGAGTTGTCTATAATTATGACGTCTTGCCTCACTGCGATTAAAAAACCTTGTTATAGAATATTGTGAAATGACAATTGGTAAATATCTATTTTGGTCAATTAAAATCCAGGTAAAATTCTTAAAATTTTAAAATGTATCTAGTAAAGATTTTCTAGCATCAAGTTTGTCTACATACGATTTATTTACTCTCTATACTACATTGCCTCATAATCTAATCAAAGAACAACTAACTGAATTAATTGAACAAGGCTCACTTAATTTGGCTTGTTATGAGAAATGCGCGTGTCCACTTCTTAAAACCTAAAGGATATAATTTTTGGTCACACCAGAAAGTTTGTGATGCTCTGCATTATTTTTGGACAATATATTTATACGAATTGATACTGAATTTTATGGGACAAATTGTAGGTACTCTGATGGGTACTAAGTGTGTTCCTCTTGTTGCAGATATGTTTTGTTTGCTTCTGACAGAGACTTAATATCTTTTTATATCTTGATTTATATGCTCTAGGAGATGATGCATTGATAAGTTAGGGGTCTTTCATGCAGAGCAACCATCTATGTGCCTTGATCCACATCTTAACTCAGGGTGCTGTTTGCGCACCGTGAAACCACTTTAAGCCCTCCAGTACAATATTTCTACTGACTGTTCCAAGGCAGTATTTCTTGTGTGGATCATTTGTGTTATTTATGGCTTGTGTTTGACATGCTTTCGCATGTGTCCATTGCTGCCTTGTGGTCACATGAAGAGGAAAGGGCTGACCTCTTGGCTCTTGTTTGTGATGTTTATTGTGATGTTGTTACTTTCCCATTTGGTATCCTGGGACAGGTGTGGTACATGACCGTATCGATTCCTTATCCTTGCTGTCTTTTTTACTTTCATAGTGTCTCTTTTGGAAATAATCAAGCTGGTGTTGCTGAAGCATTTAACTCTTTCTCTTAGATATCTACTGTTGTGCCACCCAAGAGTGACAGTGACTTAATACTTTGTTCACAATAGCTAAGTAAAACATTAACTTGTACACTCCACTTGAGCTAATGCGAATCGATAGTTCGCATATGCATATACTTAAGTATTAATCCTATCCTCTGGATAGGATTAATACACAAGTGATCTATCGATTATAAGTCTCTGATAACTTTGTAAACAAAGCATGAAGTCACTGTCACTTTTGGTTGACACGACAATAGTTGACTTGCTTAATATTGATATATTCTTTATTTTGAACAAATTGTAAATTCAGATATATCCCACAGAATTTCAGTTAAATAAGACTAATTCCTTTGTTAGTGAAGCCCACTTTTTAGAATGTGTTTCTTTGATTTCATTCTTTACATCCCAGTCAACAGTTTTTAAGTTATGTTGGAAGGGGTCTTCCTGGGTTGAACCAGTACTAAGCAATGATTAATGCAAAAAATATGCAATTCACGTAGTGACACCAGTGGGGTTCGAACCCGTAACCCCTCAGTGTCGAGTGAAGCGGGCTTATGTCTGTATAATATAAATCTTAAGGTATTTGACCCTTTTAAGACCTATGGGATTTTTCATAAAGCTACTTATAATAAAGTCAGGATGATCCATTGTGTATATTCAATGATCATAGGCTATAATAGATAATTACCAATATTTTTTTCTTTTGTTCTGAATCAAAGGTAGCATTTGTCTTAGCAAGCATGTAAAGTGCAGACCATGAAGAAATGCCGCATTATGCGGCATTTCATCTGGGTCTTCACGTTTTGCCATAGTAACCATTTAGGGGTTTCCTGTTTCCCTAGGGTTAATTGTTTTACATTTTTCATGGTTTTGTACATTACTGTAAATCTTGGATCGCATACTTTGCACTCACAGTGCATATCAGTGATTCATTAATAAGTTTATTTTGGTAAATGATGTTCCCAGTGCACGTTCAGATATTTCTTCAAATAATATAACGGACGGTTTTGTAATCACCTGAAAGTTATAAATTTATAATGACTTTAACATCAGTCTAATATCTTCCGTCTAACCTATTTATGTAGGATGAACAAATACACTAATTTGTAATCAGACGTCTAGTAATTAACAATGCTGTTCCATTATTAAATAATATAGGTTCAAATAATTGATATCAAGTCTATCTTCTTCAAAAATACGTAGTGCAAACCTTAAGATTCGATGTATGTACGTCAACCAGGATACATCCTAAATGCTATTGTATTCAATATCAACAGAAACTGCACAGGCTTTCTGGATATCAATGACTTATAAACTGACATATATGTTGTGCTTACATGTACATACAGCAGATGTAATCAAAACTTAATCAAATATCATAATGTTAAACAATAGACCAGAAAAAAAGCAGATTATTTTAGGATATATGTATCTCTTTTTCAAAAGGATCCCAATTCCAGATTATTGGTAATAATTTAACCTATATCTAGCATAAAAGCATAAACACATTTCAACTGGTGACACAATAGTCGACGTTTACAGCTGCGTTCTCGGTCGAAATTTGAAGTGTTATCAGTGTTGGGTGTACTAATTAAAACGATTAGGGATAACAAGTTAGCAGTTGCTAATTCTATAGCGATATATAACACTCAATATATTTACAATCTTTGTCTGTCCATTGTTGTAACTAGATCTGTCTTAGATATCTGCTAGATGCAAGCCAGATGCTACCAGTAATTTCATACGACCGACAGTGATTATTTTTTTAAGTATTTAAGATACATAAAATGACTTGTCTTCATAAATTAACATATAATGTATTTACGATGACGTTTGATCATCAAGAGCTTGTCAGTTCTAGTTGTTACTTTAATACCAATGAAAACAAGAATACGAGGGGCATTTCTTATGAAATGAAACCTTAATGAAGACTTAATGAAAACAGCGAAAGTAAATACATACATTGTATATATATTTGGAAAGTTTGAGCTTAATGTATAAATCCAACATAAAACCAACATAAAACTGTTTAAACCATATTATTTTAATGATTTTCGAAAGAAATAGGTAATATACACTGGACACTGGAAATATGGTTAAAATATGAAACTGGTTGACTTTATCTCTTAAAGAGCGTTAAATCGATTGCAAGAAAATGGGTTGATTTCCATGCATGTCTTCTACACTTTAATTGTCCTTGGACAGAAGATACGTAGTCTTTCAATATTTTGTGGTCATTATAGCATATTCGTAACAAGTATTGGGTATGAAAGATTTATTTCGAACCTAAACAAATTGTACAGTATGTAAATACCATTTTATTGGGAAAAGATGCTACAGATCGAAGTTGGGTATATGCTTTTGAATGTGACATAATATGTTAGATGTAAAGTACAGGTATTATCATTATATTTTTATTGAATATAAGGTAGATGGAAGTATTATGGTACTTTCATTCAAAAACATTATTATTATTTTGTTTTTATTACAATTGAATTGCAAAACACAGAGCGAAAGGATTATTAAAATCTCTGTGTACATAAATGACGTCATGGAATATTACTATGCTTAGAAAATGCATTTTACCTCTTAACAGGTGTTAGGATTACTACAGAAAGAAACCCCTACAGATCCTTTTTTTGTTATCAATCTAAAATTATGGGCTCTGCAAAACCAGGAAAAAAAAATAAAATATATTCATAATCGTAATTTTAACATGTTCATAAATCAGCACTAGACTGCGAATATTTTGGAAAATTGATTGGTCATAGAAGAGCGCATAACATTCTAATATTTTAGTTAGGCTTGCTTTCAACAAATAATTTTGATGGTGCAAAAGAAAATTCGGCTTGGCAAATATTTATTTTACCACAGTGTATGAAACTTAACAGCGTCTAATTTTATGCTGACTGTGCACTTAAAACAGCACAATATTTGGTCAGTGTGATTCACTACCCTCTATTTGAAGCTGTTTATATCGACTAAACTAAACTTCAATGATGTAAATTTTATACCGAATGATAGTCAGAAGCTAGACCTTTAAAAAATTCAATATTTCATCTTCGCAAGACAAGGGTACTGAGTCCATTTCGTTCCTTAAGGCCCTGTCACACTACGACGTATAGCACCAACGTATGCCGACGTATGAAAAATTCAGCAAGTCCGTTGGTATACGCTGAGTACGTTAGAAATAAGTTTTAAACACGTTACTAATACGCTATTGTACGGTGGTATACGTTGACATACGGCCAAGAGGTCCAACATTTTGTGCATCCATAAAAATTGACAGCGTTTGCGAACGTACTGTTTCTATACGCTAGGCATACGCTAGATGTACGCAGCAGGTAAGTTATGCATACGTTAACGTACGTTAGCAACAACGTATGCGGACGTATGGGAAATTAAGCAAGTACGTTGGTGTACGCTGAATACGTTAGAGATAAGTTTTAAACATGTTACGAATACGCTACTGTACGTTCGTATACGTTGTCATACGGCGAATAGATCCCAAAATTTTGTGCTTGCATAAAAAATCTTCAGCGTATGCCGACGTATTGCTTATACGTTAGGCATAAGTTAGATGTACGCAACAGGTAAGTTATGCATACGTTAAGGTACATTTGCACCAACGTATGAAAATTCACCAAGTACGTTGGTGTACGCTGAATAAGTTATACGATACGTTATCAATACGTTACGAACACGCTACAGTACGTTGGTATACGTTGCCATATGACAAAATGGTCCCAAAATGTTGTACTGTTTTATACGTTTGACATAAGTTAGAAGTACGCTACATGTAAGTTATTCATACGTTAACGTACGTTTTATGTACAATTCATCATACGTTAGCCGTTCGTTGTGCATAAGTTTCAAGAACGCTAGTGATACGCTGGGCATACGCTTTTATACGCTGATACAAGTATAAGTTATGTTACGTCGGGAATAAGTTAAGAATAAGTTACTCATAAGTTAGACATACGCCCTATGCTCGTTTCGCGTACGCTTTGCATAAGTTCAGAGAGAGGCTTCCTCTGATTTTTTTTTATTAGATTTCAGCGTATGCCAGCGTACTAGATATATATGTCATACGTCGGCATACGTTGGCTAAAACGTTATAGTGTGACAGGGCCTTTACGCGTAAGGAACGAAGTGGACTAAGTACCCTTAGTTTGCGAAGATGTGAATACTTATGGTATCATAAGTTCTACAACTCAATTCTACGAACATGAAAAAATGCCGCTCGTAGTATATGGTTGGGTGTTATGCTTTGAAATTATATGTATCTGATAACCAAACATGCGCCACAATTTGAGATGTTATAACTCGACGTGAAAAAACTTGAATTTCTTGCATGCGAACAAGAAAGAAACCAAACCGCGCATCCTATCAGTCTGATCATCGACTTTTGTTTTCACTCTCTAAAATAATGCTAGCTAGACAAGCGATTGTCACATATTTGTAATTTAAGCTTGTCTCTGTGAGTATACAGTCTGGATGAAGCCTTACCTAGCCAAAAAAGAAATTCAGGTTCTCACTCGACGTGGCCCAATCACCATGCAATATCGCTTGCAGGTTCATATATTAGCCCACTCTCAGTCACTGACTAATTTTAACGGTGGGCAGTCTCAATGACGGTCCTGGTGTAAATCTTTCATCAACTGGTTGGTGTCTGATGTTTGTCCTTGGCTGGGCCCATCGTGGCTCAACTTGAGGTTTTCTTAAGCTCTGATTATATGCTAGTCGTGAGTTACTTGTTTCAGTTTAGTGCGTTAATTTGTTTAATTTTTTCCTCTGTGATATTACACTGCATACGTTAGGACACCTTCATGAGAGCTTAAACAGCACAATCTAAGATTTAGTACCAGTAAAATGCATTTAAATCCGCAAAAATGCTTCGGCATCTGTCTGTTTGAAGGCGAATGTTCTGCTTTTGTATTCATTCATTGTTTAATGTTAATCCCATTGTTCCTTTTCATATGTTTTGTGGGGGGGGGGGGGCTTAGTGTTCAAGTTATTTGTTGCTGTGGTTGTTTTTGCTTGTTGTTTGTTTATTGTTGTTGTTTTTTTGTTGTTGTTTTTTGGGGGGGACGACAAATGTCCTTGTTTTGTTATGATGTACTTAGAGTCCTTTATAGATTTGAAATCACCTTGAATTCACAATTTGGCGTGTGGATGCATCTTGTGTTTGTGGAGTGTCGCGTACCGTTTTGGTGTTACTGTGAACTTGACTTATGTCCTCAGTTCTAGAGTTATCATGTTTGGAGCATATCTCATAAAGTAAATTATTTGACGCCAGGAATGTCAAATCTTGTGTGTGTGTCATTGGCCCATGGTCAGATATTGTGATCGTTGGATGTCTGTCGACCGTCGAATGTCGTGCTACATGCGTCTTGTGTCGTGTGTCGTCGATAATTGTTTCTAAGGACATCTTCTCCTAAACTACTGGCTTTTCCGAAACTTGTCGAAAATGATCCTCATATAGCATTCTTTAATAATTGCTCAAATGGTTGTGGTCCAATAGATTTTATTACCCGATATAAACCCCAACTATGACTTCTAATGCTGTGCATTATTGACTTGTCCTTTTATTTAAAAAAAACAATGTATATATACAGATTAGATAGCATCTGATGAAACCGTCTGACCAGGACCAATATTGTTTTTACCTCTGGTTGAAAATACATACTTCCAACTTGAACGTTGCAGGTTTACCAGATAAAAACTTGAAAGCAGTATTGTACACATCAATGTTCAGCATGCCAAGGGTTAACTGAAATGGTCAGACTACAAAATTTGAGCCGTGGCATGGGATTTCCAACAATGTGGTATGTGCGACCAGCAAAGTCTCAGATCAGCCTGCGCATACGCGCAGTCTGATCAGAGCCTTTACTAGGCGCTTGATTATTCTATGAGTATTAAGCTACTGACTGAACATCATTTGGAGCTTGTAAGCTTAAAATGGGGCTGCATAGGCTCGTCCGAGTCTACACTTGTCAAAATACCACATTGTTGTCACGGTTCATTAATGTTTGCTCATCTGTTGTTAATTTGATAAAGGACCTCGGACAGTCTTAATGAAGGATTGCCCATAAAAATCACCAGAGAAAAGTTTCAAAGAAAATGATATTTTTTCTATGAAAAAGATAGTAGGTTCAACCCTCGACTTATCCACAAAAGCCGTTTTCTCATTGGACAAGTACCAATTGAAAAATATGGGTTGAAAACTGCGTTGTTGCTATTCAACATATAGAAAATAGAAAAAGTTTTACTGAGGTACTTTCCCCCCCGTGACCAAACTAATCCTTTTGCATACAGTTGTAGCTTTACATTTCACACATCATATAAAAATGCCATGATTGGTCACGGGGGGGGGGGGGGGGAACGATGTCAAAATGCTCAAAAACACTTTATTATAAAAACTTATTAGAAACTTATTTTGTAAGAACCTGTAGGTAAAATTGGCATATATCAGGGCTTTAGTTATGAGTGCTTACAAAGAAATTAATTGTTTCATTTCTCAACCAAAACATTATGTGTTGGGTATTCAAAAGAATCGTCGCAATGAGACGGTTCTTTTAAGCATCAAAATTATAGGTTAAATCTGATGTGTAAGAAAATATTACGATTTTACGCTAAAAAATGTGTTTATCTAGACTATGATTTATACAGTATACAGATATGATACACCTCAGTGCACAAGTCGAACTGGTTGAACTCGAAACACTACAGGTAATAGTCAAAAGTAATTGACAGCACACTTCTTTCGACGAAACAATGAAATCTTCTCAAACGGAATTTTGTGCAAACGCATCACTTTCGTCTCAAGTTTTATGCCGCAAACATTATATTAACATGTATCTAGGTGAATACTCAACGAACTTTCGACTTTCTGTGAAATAAAATTTGGTCACAAAAATACCCCCACCGCCTAAACCCTAAAGTCCTGGCATAATTATGCAATATTTTCAAGATATTTTTATTTTGTTAGATGCACTTAATGTAAGTGTTTCATTTAAGCACAAAACTATAGTTGTCAGATATGCATTATGCTAGCCACAGGCTGTCAAAATTTGGGCAGATTGAATAGGAAACCGTCCGAGGTCCTTGTCCATAATGCATTGATGCTATTAGAAGCTAATAAAACCATTTACTGGAATACAAATAGCAACCTTCTCAGAAGGGAGTTTGAATACCTTGTTCTCTAAAGTGACAAGACCTAGAGCCTTGATTTCAGGTATGCAACATTATCTAGTAGACCTCTGCTATTTTTGTTCAAATTATGCCCTTGGGGTCAAAATTGGCCAGCACCCGATGTCATATGCTTTACCTTGGCCAATATAGGGAAAACATGAAAATATATTCCTGTCTTAAATCACAAGGCCTTGAGCCTTGATATTTGGTATGGTGCATTGCCTAGTAGACTTCTACTAAGTTTGTTCAAATTATACCCTTGGATCTAAAAATAGCCCCTTCCTGTGGGTCACATGTTTTGCATATGCTTATTTAGGAAAAACATGAAAAATTATTCTTGGCATACAGCCTCGATATTTGGTATGCAGCAGCACCTAGTAAACCTCTACCATGTTTGTTCAAATAATGCGCCTGGGGCTAAGAATGTGTCTGCCCCGGGATCACATGTTTTTAACACAGGCTTATAAAGGGAAAACATAAAACATTTAATTCGTCTCAAAATTAAGCCCCTGGAGACAGAAATTTCCCACGACAGGAGTCATATGTTTTACATGGGCTTATATAGGGAAAACATGAAAAATTGTTTTGTCTGAAACCACAAGACCTACAGCCTTGTTATTTGGTTTGTAGCATTACCTAGTTGACCTCTACCAAGTTTGTTCAAATTATGCCCCTGGGGACAAACATTGCCACGCCACATGGGTCACATTGGCTTATATAAAACATTATTTTAGAATGTGGTCATGCTGCATGTCAAATTAAAGGTAATGAAGATTACAATATTATGCTAGCAAATATTTTGCACTTACACACACCCTTAACCCTTTGGTGGGATAAAAAAAAGTTGTTTTTCTCTTTTCTGAAATTAGTCATGTTGCATATCAAATTAGCGAAAATGGATCAGAAAATTCAATGCAAGCACATTTTCTGCCCTTTTACATGCCAAGACCCCCAAACTTAGATCAAAAGGTCATTTGTTTCTAAAGAAGGTCATGTTGTATATCGAATTAAAATGAAAGAAGTGTAGTAAAATGTTTGACCTTATGCAAACTCCTGACATTTTGGGTTGGGTAGAAAGGTCAGACAATAAAATTGTGCAGATAGGTATATTTCCATTGAACAAAGTGAGCTGATAGGCTTTGATAATGATCCAAGCGTTATACAAGTTTGACTTAGGTTTTGGAGAAATGGGATTTATATTATGTGGTTAACATTCTCTCCTCGTGGTGAACGGTCCATGGCCCAAGGGCCCTCGTTTTTTGATGAAGGTCACATATGCGCCCCTTTGCTGTTTGAGCTATTTTTTCTATCTTTTGGAAGAGTCCTAGTAACACTACTGTAGTCAGTTCATATTCAAACTAAATGCATATGCCACAAAATAACATAAACAGCAAATGATATCTTATGTGGCCTACATAAAAGTCGGTAAAAATGATTTCTAACAGTTCTTGTATTCTACATCAAGGAACTTAACGCAGTATACTCTTGTTTTGCTACGACTCCTTCACACAAGTCTCTCATTCGTTTATATAAATAGACCATGGCTGATTTTCTTTACGTATGGTTCCAATTTCTATGTAATTCACAGTCTTTTTATCACAACGGTAACCATGGATGACGTCTGAAACCAGACTAGAGATATCACTTTTTTTATTTTAAGTGCAAAATGGTTATCTGCAGAAGTTGGTTGGCCAGCTCAAAATAAAGCGCACTGATTGGCTACTCGCGGACACATGTCCGCAAGCAGCCAATCATTGCGCTTTAGTTTGAGTTTGAGAATGAACTCAAGTTCTATAACATCGAGGCCTGGATCCATACTGTTTACAAAGTTACATATATCTGGGTACAGACAGAAGACATAATCATTTTTATACGCACTTTATGCAATGCAGGCTTTTGAACTCTAATTTTAGATAATGATTATACTTTTTGTTTTGAATTTCCATTTATGATAAAACAGTAAACGGCAAATATTGAACTTTTTTGTATAAAACGTTACCCACTTTCTATTTGCAGCATAACGTGGGAGTGTTGATGGGAAAACGTGTTTGCTTGTTTATAAAATATTTCTATGTTAAGAACTTCCTTGATGAACTGTTTTTAATTTTAATCTGTGCTAAGCGACGGATTGGTGGAATCCTGAAGAATACCTAAGCATTTTGCAATTTTATCGTATATGAACTTGGCCTCGACACCCAAGAAAAAACCTATCTTTGGGGTTATCGAGAAACAAAGGCGCAGATCAGCCTGCGCATTCACGCAGTCTGATCAGTTCGTTTGTTGGAAAGTATCATATATAGACTTGCTACGTGCAAAAGTTCCATTTCTAGCAAGTCTCTGTAGCGGAGCAGACTGATTTTAATCACACTTTGGCGGAAACACCAAAGACAGGTTTTCTCATGTCCCGACACAATTGATTCCAAGTGAACATGTCACATGGTTAACTTGTTCTGAGAATCATAAGAACAAAAAGGTTATACGACATATATATCAATCTAATAATATAAAGTTTAAAAAAAGGTAAGAAGGAATATTCGTACCAAATCTTCAAAAAAAAAGTTTTAAATAAGTGTGTATTTAGCAAAAATAGTAGGTGAGTATGATCAGGAAATACCACAATCAAAAACCGCAGACAACCCCGTGGCACAGCGAGGAAGAGCCGCTCAACCGTCACGAGACACCTGGAAGACAAATTAAGCAAAGCAACCAGCTCTCTCTTCCCCATCAAGATGATTGCAATACTAAAATGGACATAAAGTAACGTACAACCAAAAATAGAACAATTACATACTCCCACAATGGGAGTTACAATAAACAAAAAGTCAACAACAACAGAACCACCGCCTTAGAACGGGCAGCAGCCTAAGCCACTGGGGGGGCTTAAATGCATTTTACTGGTACCAAATCTTCGCCCTAGAATCTGCTGTTGTTGAAGTACAAGAAATGTTCAGCTCGCATGGAGGCCATCTAACTAATGCAATGTATCATCACGGAAAAAACTCTAATCAAATTAACACACCATGATGTAACAAAGAAAAGTGCTCATGACTCACAGATAGTCAGAGCTAAAGAAAACCTCAAGTTGAGCCACCGAGGGTCCAGCTACAGATAAGCATCAGGCACCAACCCACTGGTTAAAGCTGTACGTCAGAGCCGTCATAGAGTATGTGGCCTGACCCACCGTCGTGCAATTAAAGAGGAAACCATAGCTATAAACCGTGATTGGGTTTAAAACTAGGCATGCAGACTGTCGCATGATCCAAGTTATATCCAACCCTTATATAACGTTTTACTATCTTTTTGAATTGATCACTAAAATTAGGTTTTCCAACAATTCGTTTGAATTTATAAACTAAATCACCATAAAAAATAGGTTCTGATATGACTTGTTGCATAAGAGTTTTTATCCCAATGTTGTATTTAAGAATTAACTCTAGTGTCTGTGGTAGAGTTTAGAACATGCTTTTCGAATTTTATGATATCTATAACCTTGTTTTAATAACTTAGCAGTTAAAAATAAGGTTCTGTTGTTGAAGTCATCAAAATTAGAACACACTCTAGCAAAACGAATAAGCTGAGAAATATATACACCATAGGAAGGAGAGCGAGGAACATCTCCATTAAGAAAGGGGAAATTTACTACGAGGGGCGTTTAATATGTAATGAAAACAGCTCAGTATATCCCAGAGTTTTATATTTACATACTTCATCATTACTTTCATTGAACGGCCTGTTTCTTGGCTAAATAAATGTAAAATGACAGTTGTCTAGCTTCTTATCGAATTTACACTAGCCACTTTCAAAATAGGGTACTGAAATACACTGCGATCTGAAATAAAATAATGTTTTCAAAAGCAGATAAATGCGAGAACGAGGGATGTTTTCAGTCTGCTTCTTCGTGTGGTAAATACCCATATATTTGTGATTTATAACTGCAAAAATCTGTGATATTGATTTATATTCTGTGAAATACTGCGACTGCCATTTTGGTTAAACTCCTCTTAGATGCTACATTCTCTGGTATTCCATTGACAGAGTCGTTTTTGCGTGAACGAATACATTGCGAAAATGTATACGAAAATCATTTGTAACATTTCTTCTGGTCGCTTTGATGTTAATTTGCAAGCAATACAGCCGATTTTGAAATTTCCATATCTAATCTCACTCATAAAGTTACCCCAAATACGTCATTTGAAATAAGAAAATCACATAAGAATCGCATCTCTGTCTTACACTGAAATGGATCAGACAAAATACTGCGTTTCATCGATGTTTGCATCCGGATGCATTATTTGGACATTGTTACACGTATTTACATGTACATTATCTGGCTGGCTAATTTCAGACGATATAATTATAGGAAACGAAAATGGTATACCACTCAGATGAGATACCCCTATACATTGGTTTCAGTTTAACTTGTTTGCTGCCTACGCACTGTGTGTATTGAAACTTCAATACAATCTAAATTGTCCTTTCCTGGTACACAGCTATATTTCTGATTTTCAAGAAACGTGCGTATTTTAGTGTTACGTCCATTGATTTAAACGACGTCAACTTTTATAATATGCCAATGTTGTGTGGAACAGTTGTACACAAAATGAATCAAATGATCTCAAACATGATCCAAAATGAAGCTGCTAGAATAGTTACTGGAGCAATTAAGTAAGCCTCCATTCATGCTCTTTTCACAGAAACGGGTTGGGAAACACTGGGATCAAGAAAATTCACATAAGCTAACCTTGTTTTATAAAATTAAAAATGAACTTTGACCAGTGTATCTTACTTCATTTGTGCCTGCTAATTTCGGCAGGGCGTCAGCATACCCTTCATGTAATTCTTCAGATCTACAAACATGTCATACAAACTCTTGTTTCTACTATACACTTTTCTTGCCTTCTGTTAACTGTGATATGAATGAACTTCCAGAGCAAACAAGTACTTTTCAAACCCTAAACATCTTTAAAAACTAAAGAACTATTTCGAAATTGAGTACATCACCCCAATATGTAGGTAGAAGACTTGGCCAAATATATCATGTTAGGCTAAGAGATGCATGCAGTCCTCTCTGACATACTTGTATTCAAAACATATAGTTGAAAATCGCTATTTCACTTGTGCCAGAGTATAGAAGATACTCATCATTTCTTATTTACATGTCAGTAGTTCACAAACCTTAGACTAGATTTAATTAACTCAGTGTCAGATTTGTATCAACCTCTACTATATGGTGATATATCATTATCATATGATCAAAATGAGAAGACATTAAAAGCAGTACAAGAGTTTTTAAATCAAAACGTTTTAAATGAACATATTAATGCTCCAATACCACACTACATCTGTATGAAACATAGTTCAATATTCTAAATAATAGTATTATGAAAATACTGGTATATACACACTTAATCAGTTTGACGACAATTCGCCTAGCTTGGAACATAAAGGCAACGACCATACAACTTCCCTATAGAATTTACCATCTCCAAATCCCATGGAGAGAACAAGCAAAATGTAATTTGTAAATAATCATGCTCCCTTGTAAAATATCACATATTCGTATTAAACAACATGTTTGACATTGAAATATTTACAGCTAAATCTGGTTAATTCGAGTTCGAATTATCAAGTTTTTGTTGTGCTGTCTATACATACTTATGTCAAATAAAGTCAAATGTTAAAGTTTCTAATATTGAACAACTGGGAAACAGATTTACAAAAGTCAATAGACTTTCTCCTGAATCCCTTTTGTATTCCAAAATGATCTGCATGAGACCTTATTGTATTATATGTACACATGTTGTTATACAAAAAAAGGAATACAAGTTTAAACTAACTTGGTATGAAAATACGACACAAAGATCAGTGCACAATCCATATGTATAAAAGAATGATTGTTTTACCCATCGCTCCCGACGAGCGTTTCAATATCCTATCATATGTGGACTTAGCTAGGTCTTAACAATTATGCTAATTAAGATAGCCTTATGTTTATCATGTTGTAATGCAAGATTGCTAGATAAAAAACAAAATGCCATTTATTCTGTGGACAAGCCGTGGAGTTACACCAAGTACAAGGTGCAGGTACAGACCAGATGGGTAATACACTTGAACCTTTTTGACAAATAATAAAATCTATTCTATACTATGCATAATAAGTTTAGCAATTGTTTTTTATGGGTTAGCCCATCCACATCAGATCTCAAGTTTAGTTTGTTGTCATAAAGATACAATCGCCGATCATCTGACTAGAATTTCCATTTAAAAAATACAGAATTACCCAAAGCAGCGGCCGTGCTAAAGTGATGTTAAATTATAAGACTAGCGGGTAACGTGGGTATTTCTAATAATTGGGAGAAGCCATAACCCTTTTCAAGCGAATGTTTGGTCATTGAAAACTAAACAAACATAGCAAATGCTGCAATTTATTGAACTTTCTGAGATAAATAAAGGATAATTTGGCGTTATCGCCTTTAAACGGTGTTTCTAGTCGGGTTTTCTTGAATCACATTAACAAGTAAAGCTGTTTGAAGCCTTTTACCAACACATTCAGAAAAATAATGTTGAATGAAACATCTTCACGGCTACAGAGCACGAGCTGAAAAATAAAATCTAATGTCACCGTTATCTCGCAAATGCGTCAACCCATTTTTAAGTAGCTTATGGTTTTAATCAACCATAAGATGAGTTACATGGTAAGCCTATGATATCTTTGTAAACTGATTCTCTTTTGAATTGAAGCACCAATTAACATTAGAAGTTTAATCAAATGATGACTACGTTTTGACGTCATTGGCGGCAGCTGATTTTTTCAGCGTGAAATCCCTATCACATTTGTCAAATAACCAAAAGATTTTATAGGCGTATGATGCATGAGGAAGATGAAAGACCACCAAACGAAAAACCACATGCTTATTATTTTAGCATTACTTACAACGGATGTGGATTATGCTTACTGACTCCTCCTGCATTTTTGCTCTCCCCAAATGCCTATTTAAAGGATGGCGTCTGTACATATACATTCGTGGTTTCATTCGCCTAAGATCATGGTCTCGTCATTGCAATTGACATTGTTCGATATTGACGAATGAGCACAAAAAATTCGAAACATAAGAAATTGCTGATCAATTTCAGGTAGGTGGTGTGGTCTGGCTTTAAACTTGTTGCTAGTGCCTTATTACGCCTGATAATGTTTGAAACCGGTGTGCTAAAAAACGATAATGTCTTCAGCAGGACAGTCAAATTTTAGCATATAAACTATGAACAGGCTTATACAGCCAATACATGTCATTGGTATGTACAGACAAAATGCTCATACATGAGTTATATAGAGGATCTTACATGAGTGCTCATGTTTTATTGAATTTATTAAACGAGTTGGGGAAAAGAGATAAAATGCGAGGCTTGCCGAGCATTTTATCTCTTTTTCGCAACGAGTTTGATAAATTCAATAATTCAAGAGCACGAATGTTAGATTCTATTTATCATATGACAAATACTTTGAAATCTCATTTCTGGCGTAAAAACGTTATGATTTTGTCATCATGTACACAACGTTGTTATGGACGTAATAACGTTTCCCGTAAATCGATAAACCACTAGTGGTTTACAGATTTTATTGCATGGCGTTATTTCACTCCCAGACGCGACGTCATATGATAAACAACATTTTGACATGGGACCCAACAAAACAGAAATCAACTATGACCCAAAGCCAGCAAGATGACCGGAGGTTCCTCAGCTTTACAATTGTGCTAAGCAATTCTAAAACTATACTAATTTAATAATCGTTCCAAACCCTGGTTTGAAATACGTTCCAGCCTCAGTGCTAGGAACGTAGCTCAGCTGTATCCCTGAGCAAATCTATAAACTTTATGGTCCAAGCAAATAACGTTATGAAGCATCAACTCGTATGTGTTTCAGACTGCCTGTCTGAGACAATAGCTCAGAGCCTGGCTTGGACGTTTCCAAACGTTCTTATGCTTCCAGCTTAGTTGATACGGAGATATAGCGTTTAAAACCTGATATGTTTCCAGCCTAGCAAGTTGGCACTCATCGAGCAGTCAGACTCTCTGAGACGACAGCTCAAAATCTAGCTGCATCCATACTCTCTGATGAAAGTTTTCTCAACTTGTATGAGACATTAAACATCTAGGAGTTTGTTTTTATTATCATTCATGCACACGGAGCGCTATGCTCTGTTAACAATACATACCCTGACTGGCGAATCGCTTCGAAATCCAAGAGAATTTAAGAAGAAAACATTTTTTGTTGCTTTCCCTGGGTAGTAACCAGTACCGGGCCGGAGGGTTTATGATTTGTGTGTGTGCTTTATGATGTGTCCGAATTAACATTTTTCGAAATGATCGCGATATTTTTTTTCAGTTTATAAACTGTCAAACTTATTAATTTTTTTCTGCACTTCAAGCTACCTTGCATACCTTTTGGGTAATATTTACAACATACATTTGATGAGCATAATTTACGATAAAATTCGAAACAAGAATTTCGTTGAACAATCTCCCTTTGATTAGTAATATTAAAAGGAAACAAGTATATAACTTACATGAAAAGAACAAAAACGCAAAACAACACAATTGCATATTCCCAGCGCAGATTATCATGACAATTTGATTTACATTTAGCTAGATTAGGGGTCTTACCAGGAGCTATACGTTTTGCAAAAAAAGTCTAATGTTCCATTGGTGGACCGCTTGGATTAATTGGATTAAACTTCTGAAAGCTCATGCATTTTTCCAAATTCTAGTTTTATAGAAAGAACATGTGAGTGTTATATTGTACATATGAATGTGTCATAGGCTAGACACATGTAAAACGTGTTCCAGTCCACGGCAAATCAGACAATACAGACCCTGGGGAAATGCGGCATTGTGCAACATTCAATCTAGAACTTCACGTCTTGTTGTCTAAGTACTCATTTAGTGGTTTACAATAGCCAAAGATTTAAATGAATTAATAAAGTATTTTGCCATATGTGTTCAATACCATTTTGATACAGAATAATATCCTCATTTATTTATTAATTTACAATCTTATCACCAATCTGATATTTTTATTTGAGTTATCTCTTTATTCCCAAAATGCTTTTATATGCATTCCAGGAAATTTTAGTCTCGGTTCTCGTATAAGAGGTCATGGACAATCAGATTGGGACACATGCGCACTCAACTACATCGGCTGGTGCCCGGCAAAAGGTACACTTTGGCATGTGCGCCCATCGAACACTCAGATCAGCCTGCGCTTGCGCAGTCTGATCAGAGTCTTCGATGGGCGCTCTATGGGTAGCCAAGGATCCAACATTTCTTCAGGCGGAAAACTAAGACTCTGATAAGACTGTGCGGATAAGCGTTTGAATTTTCGCTGTACACCATGTCAAAGTAGACATCATGCTGGTCACATTTTGTACCTACTCATATAGAGGATAACTACACGTTTCAGAGGAGTATAAAGCACACAAAAATATAATCTAGATCTGACACAATCATCTATCGTTTCCATAGGAATACAAAGAAGAGTATAGGCAAACTAACAACAGGAACAAGCAGGGGGAGAAAACCAAGCAAGCTTGAACATCAATAGTTTAGAAAGGACACAGCATTTATTTTGATAAATTCAAGGTGGCGGACAAGATGCCTGCCAGAATCACAGGAGTTTGGCGCTGTTTTTTTTCTCCTTCTTTTGCGAAACGCTCACTCCACTAATTGTTTTAAATGAATTTCACCGTTATTATCCAGCTTACTAGCTAAAGTGAATATCTAATATCCTTTAGATGACCAATTGTATTTACTGTCTTCCGCTATGTATCTAAATTGATCAATAGGCATTTCGTTTTTTTTATGATAATATTAAGAGACATTCCTATGCTGCATACAAAAGGGTACACAAGCATAAAAAAAAAACATAACGTCAAGCTCCTTGTGTCCAGCATATATTATTACTATCAAACCGCCCGCCATGTCCTGTTAGACTAATAGTCGGGGAACCAAAGTTGCGTATCGTGCAAAAACACACATTTTTTGCACCCGAAAGGTATGCGGCTGGAATTTTGTATACTGATAGTCTAAATGGTGCTTGATATGAAACCACTGTATATCAATTCGACCAGAATTGCATTTTGCGGGAAAATGCATTTTTGTATGCAACATAGGTCATGTTAAGCAATCTTTCATAGCATTGAAATTGTGATGTTTCCCTTATCAATAAGTTAAAGAGTGTGCTTTGGTCTTCAATTTAATAGGTCCATTTAAGTACCCACAACATATGTTTTGGTTGTAAAATAACAAATCTAATTTTCCATTACACACTCTTATCTGGAGGATTGGTATGAGAAGCCGTTTGACTGTTCGATAATACAACAATACACTATCAAATGCATTTAAAAGTATGGGCAGTGATTTGTGCACCAAAATAATCTTCTTAGGGACATTTTTGTCTTTACAAGTACTATGCGGTTACATTTCTGCACCTCATACAGGGACAGACAGGTTTTCCATGGTGATATGATCATAGTTATACGAGTTTTTTCATATTTATCTTACCACTGTTAAATGAAATTATTGTTTTCAGTAGATAAAAATCCCATTGGTCCCTACAATGACCCTCTGTTTCAAAGTTGCTGTAAATATGGTAGATAAACATCCTTTAAACCTTGATAAATTTCATTTATGTGTTAAAATGCTCTTAAGTTGTCCTGGCATGTAACTACGCACCCGCTGGCATGAACTAAATTACTAAGTATCAAATTATCGTGGTTTCATATTTTTACTTTTCAGCTACCTTTTCTAGTTTGTCATAAAAAATAAATTAAATTGTCTTAAATTATGTCCCCAAACGTCTGTCTATCTGTATGCAGTGTTTAAACACATTCAATTCAAAATTTATTTATTTATGTAAAAAATATGCAATTCATACCACTTCAGCGGGAGGACAAAAGTGATTAAGTAAGCACACATTTTTTACGAGATATGCTTCCAAGCGATATATAAATAGTTATCAAATACATTTTGGGGCAATAAATGCAGTTTTATTAAGATTTGAAGAAAAGAAATCTATCAATTTAATTTCAAAATGGGGGTGCCCTAATCTACATGCTTTAAAATTCAATAAGCAGTCTTCTTAGATGACCACCACTGCTTCTAAGGTCTATGCCGATTTTGTATTAGTATATTAACTCAATATTTTTCAATCGTAATTTTGTTTGATAAAAATATATAACATTTTGAAAAATAATATTTTTACATGTTCTTGCTGGGCTTCCGTAGAAAGTTGACTGCTCTTGCGTTATGCAAGTCGATCGAGTCTGCTATACAGTGGTTTCAGATACACCATAGAATTACCTTTGCAACCATACAAAATCCAGCTGTATACCTTTCGGGTGCAAGGGTTAGCATTTTTTCTACCTTGGTTCCCCGACTATAATATTTGCCTAGAGTTTTTTTGGTTGGACATAGGCAAATCTTGCAAACCAAAAGCAGACCCTGCAGAATGCGGCGTCTGATCAGAATCTGCAATGTTTATATTTAAATATGTATTGTGAGTCTGTATTCAGTCAGACGTAGATCATCATAGATAAATGTTATATATAGGCGCTTGACATGTGATGCTGATCATTCAGAAAAGCCAGTCAGGCTTTGAGGTTATAAAACTTTTTTCATACTCATCTCAATTGAGCACGAATTTTCAACTTCTCATAAAAAACTAAAAATACCGAAAAATAAAAAAAAGTTTATTGTTTTAGGTATCTCAGATGTTGTATTTATAATGCTAATAAATGTTGAAATGCAAACAATTGATGGTATTTTAACATTTATGAGCAGAATAAAGGGGTACGTGCAATTAGGGGCTATTTTGGCCCCCTCTAGATCCAAAAAATGAAAATTGTTTTTTTACCAATTCCTTTTGATTAGTTTATTAGAAGAATCAGGTGCATAACCTCCAAAAGTTAAAAATATATCACTTAAAATTAATTATTTTTGCAAAAAATCAAAAGTAACCTGTCTGGGTGAAATATTCTTTTTTCATCTTCATATTCTGGAGTTACAGCAATTTTCATGGTCATGTGTGTAATTTTATCTGAAAGACCTATTACATTAGTTTCCGATTGTGCAATAAAATTCCCCAGACATCGTCTAAAAATGTGTACACAAGGTCATTGAAAATAAGAAAACAAGCTACGTTTTAACTTGAACAAGTTATATTTTTAGCTTGTAAATTTGACCTTGGCCTAAATAATTTTAGATATAACCTATATACGTTACTTTCTGTTCGCTTAGAACCATTGTTGAAAATACACAATTTTAACTTACACAGGTTATGTCCCTGACTGATAACTGAAATGTAAAATTTCGGCATTTATTCAAATTTAACCGTTGGTATGGGAACAAAAATGGCCGACAAAATAGGCTTAAAACAGAGAAATTGCCATAATTATCGACCAACTTTAAGGCATTTTGAGACCATTTTTTTTTAAGAATTAGATATCAGCACAGCTAAATACCAAAAAATCCTTTTAATATGTCGTGTGTCATGGTAATTCTCATCTCCTGTTAAAATATCTTTTGGGTATTTGCTTGTGCTCTTTGTTATTTTCTCTGTCAAGCCTCTCAATTTTGCCTCAAAATGGTCAATTTCCTATTTTTAGCCTATTTTGGCGGCCATTTTTGTTACCATAGCAACAGTACAATTCAAATAAATGCCAAAATTTTACACTTCAGTTATTCGTCTAATAAACTATTAAGAACAAATAGGTGAAAAACTATTTTTTATACTTAAGCCTCATATGGGGGGGAAGCCCCTTAATGCATGTAGCTCTTTCATGCCCAGTTGAGTTGAGCATGGAAAAAGTTTTTTAACCTCGAGGCCAGGAGATCCACTCATATACATGTGTATAGTACTTAATAAGAAACAAGCCTAGATGATGTCATTAATGTTGGTGTACCCGCTCATCTATACATTCAATACGGGGCGCTGGCTGTATGTATGATTGCGAAAATACTAACTTAAGAATTGCGATTTATCTGCTACGCTAAATTGCACAGAAGTTTCAAATGCTTATCATTTAATACTACTTTCTTAGTGGGAAGTTCGTGGTCTTTATTAGAATTGAAATTAAAACCAAGCTTAGGATGTTTAAAGCAATAATGAGACATGCTCTTTGTTTGTATATAATAACGTTAAGTCAAAATTTCCCTACATTCTAGACATATTTGGATGCATTTAGTGGTTAATAAAATGAGAAACGATTCATCTGAACTTGTATCAACGTGGGGTACCTTGTTTTTATGCTTCAGAACTAAATCGTGTTGCATTCATGCTACACACACCTCCATACGACAAAACACATACGTTTGCAGGATCGATTCCTGGTAAAGCCTCCTACATTTTATTTCCTCAGCTCTTTGAAATTGAAAGCATAACAATGCTTTTGATTTACAATAAATAGTATCAACTTACAATTATCAGTTGATGTTTTCCGAGTTACGCAATTAGCAATTATTAGCAAATGCTTATATCGGCTTCCAAAGAATCTCATAATGCAGTACCGCTTATATCATTCGCTACTGGATAACATGGCTTCACCACAGTTTATGAGGGTATTATGATAATCGCACTGCATGGGTATATCAAAGTTATGTTTTCTAACATTATAAACTACCATGAGTATTTTTCTAACGAGTTTTCCTTTCTGTTAGAAAAAAAAACATTCTTAACGTAAGCAAGGCTTCCTCTATTTTATCGCAATTACCGGTAAAGAATTTTGAACGTGTTCTGTTTCTTTCCACAAGCTACATGTACATGTATGATGTGCGATCGGAACTGCCTCGGCCAATTCCGTGGAATCAGACCTCGGATGAACATCGAGGGACTAGTTTGATAACGTGACACTGACGTCACAGAAACCAGGCCAACACAATAAGAACTTTGATTGCAGCGAAACAAACGGTTACAACATTCCACAACATACTATAAATGAATTTTAGATCTTTTCAATAAAATATTTCTACAGTGATATTTTTTGTGGCTTTCCCTGGGTAGTAACCAATACTGGGACGGGAAGGTTTTTTATGATTTGTGATTGTATTATATAACGGGAGCACCAAAAGGCTCAACTGAAAGTGGTTCTGGAGAAGCCGGGAATCAAACCTGCGACCCCTGATGCAGCATTGAGATTGTGTACAAATTCTTACAACCTTCCCCTTGTTTCCATATGTACGTCTTTGTTTGAACTGAGTATACATCCACGGCCACACCTTCTGTATGCGAGGAGCCCAGGCTAAGGCGATATATGTAAGTACCATAATAGCATGCGCTGCCACCAATGCTTCTCGGACAGCAAAAAAGACTATATTCAGGAAATAAGCTACCTACCCATTATCATAATAGTAACTTGATCTGGCGTACTGTATCACGTCGAGTGGATGAGTTCATACCATCGGATCCAATGGTTTGGCCTCATCCACGAGATGTGATACTGTACGCCAGATCAAGTTACTAATTATGATAATATGTTTATTATGTGCATTTTTCTGACATTCTTTCTGATTTTAAAACCTGTTTTGGACTTTAATCCCGAAAAAATGCGGGAACGTTTGCCATAACGTTACGTTTCTTGACGTCACGTCAACATGTTTTCGTCTCTGGTTCCATGCTTGCAGTTTACTTTACGTAACGTCGCCGCAAAAGCAGGTAACCGACGTTAGCCTCGTTTAAAGGATAGTAATATGGATTCAGAAAACCTCAATTCGTTGATCCGGCTTTTTTTAACATATAGCCAGAAAACAGACAGTTCTAAAGTCGTATCAGTTATAGGTACATTTGTATATGATAATATGTTTTATCAACACCAAGTCCAGATTGTCCCCTACTTTTACTATATTTATCCCAAATTTGGGATAACTTTCTTGCAGAGATTCTTCGATGATATGAGATTGCAATAACAACGCCAGTTAAATAAGGATGGCCCAGCCAACCTGTTTATTGAACGTTTAAGACAAATAATGATTGTGCTTAAGCAAAAATGCTATCAAATCTTTATTGCGTTCACCACTTGTCTGTCTTTTCAATGCATTTTAATGAGTGTAACAGACACGGAATAAACAGCAATAAGACTCAAAGCTGATAGGAGCCTCATCTCGAGAAAACCTGTTTGTATTGTATGCGATCCTACAAAAGTGCACATCAGTCTGCACAAGTTGATCAGAGCATAGCTTTGATGCTTGATGTCTAGAATATAATAATTAGGCAAGCTTATGGGACTATAGTACTGATCGCATCGGCGAGGAGCGAAGGTTCACAAAACAAGTGAGCATCAAAGTATTGATGTAGATAAAGGCTCAGATTAAATTTTACACCTCTAGCCTTGATGAACAGGTCCGCTTAGGTGTTCAATAGCGGCAATTTCCTATATGTGAGAATGTCAATATCGATACATGTATATGTGCATCTATATATGTACAATACAAAATGCAATAGCTTAATGCTACGCGCTTAAATCAAGGTAATACTTTGCAAGTGGCTTCTATCTGTTGCAGAACGAGAAGATTTTGATCTCTGCTGGTTGTCACATGACGTGGCTCGGTGTGCCTCTGATACAAATGTAGAAGTCTGTCTGGCAAAATGCATTTACAAGCCGTATGCACCATGCTCAACTTGAAGTCTAAGATAAGGTTCCAAGTTTGAAATATGGATCACGATAATTTGTTTAAAGGTTTGATGCCCGTACCAAATAGATACTTTTAGTAAAATCTTTCACAAATAATCATATGAGCCAGTTTATATTCTTATCGCATATGAGAGCAGCAAATGCTCAGACGATTCTATGCAAATGTGCAGTCTCTCCGGGGCCTTTACTGCTCTCACACACAAAGTAGGTACATCAGACCAAACACCGGGCCTCTAAGCAATTAAGGGTGCAAAGATCAGGAATCGATACAATCAAGTACCAAACCTGACCCAAGATACCAATGGGAAAGTGACAAACTCACAGCAGACACCACAAACGAGAGCCAATAGGTCAGCCCTTTCCAAGCAGGTGACCACAAAGCACATATAAACAGACGCGCACAAAGACATAGCAAACACAAGACAGAACAAAAACATAAAAGATCCACAAAAGAAGTACCGCCTTGGAACGGTCAGTAAAATATTTTACTGAAGAGCTTTAACCGGTTTAACGGCGCCAACCTCACCCTTAATTCAGATGTGGATCAAGACACATAGATATTTGGTTTGCATGAAAGACCCCTAACTTATCAATGCATCATCTCCTAAAACATATAAATCACGATATAACAAGGAGATAAAGCAAAGATAAGGACTCAACAGTAAATAAAACTGAATACCGGAGCAAAAGAAATCCACTTGATAGATGTATATGCATGCGTGAATGAAAATGAACAAAACATATCCACATAACATACTGAATGCAATAAAAGTTAAACAACCAGCTCTCTCTTTCCCAGCCCTACAACATACTGTCTAACAAAACAAGGACATAACGCAAAAAGCGATAAATCCCACAAAAATAGGGGATACCATAAACAAAATAGAAACAACAACAGAACTGCCACCTTAGAACGGATACCATGCCACATATCTGTAATTGTAAGAAGGGCACTAATTGGGTCAAAAGGTGGGTGGAAGTTCAGCAGTATACATGTATTTAAGTTAAAGTGTTTCGTAATTGGTCAATAATTTACATACAGGAAAGAAATCATATTTATTAGACGGGTATATATTTGCTGGACTGTTTGAAACAACCTTTCACTGCTTTTTCGTTAAGTTTTTAGGTGTAGCTTAGAAAAAGACCTTGTAATTCGACATTTTGTCAATGTCGTTGTGGTCACAGGGGTATCTCGTTCTGTAGATTATTGATTGAACTAGGTCCAATCTGTAATTTTATGGTAGTCTCATTGTCTTTTTATAGTTGTGAGGACCACAGCTTACTTAAAAGCTATAATGGAGGTCTCTTGGAAAACATTTACAGGTCTGTGCCATAAAGAAGAATAGCAGGCCTGTTTTGTTGAATACCTTGGCTGCTATGTATGTGACATGTTATATGATTTTAATATGACGTACTTTGTTTTGATTTCAGGTGGTTCTATAATGATTCCAGCTTTCAATACGTCCACCTTTTTGAAACAAAAAACATTTAGACAGCTGAAAAAGAGCCTAATTAGGAGATAAAGGGTGATGGTTGGCTTAGATTTGTACTACATATTGGGCTTTGAAACATATGAGTTGCACTTCTGTACTATGAGGCTATACATTAAGGGGATATATCTTTCAAAAGCTCTTACTTGCATGATAATGTTCCTGTATAAACAAAAATTGCTTTTTGTCAAGGAGACGGATACCTTTTGCCACATTGTTGTATGAACAACTTATACATCTCACATAGATCACTTTACGCCCCGATATTGCAGTCAGATAATTGTAGTTCATGTTCATGCAAATGATTTTCTCTAAAGTTCACCCAACGTGTCACAATATTTCAAACGGTATCAAACCAGGAAGTCAATCTTAAAGGGACTGATAAACATGCTGCCGATTGCTCAAAGGCTGTATGTTGGGGCGTAAAGTGAGGTAGCAGCGCGGTCTCAAGCTCTGTGGGACCATGAGGGCTATGATACTGATACATGTAGCCCTCTTTCAGCAACTTACATGTAGCAGTCAAAAATAATAGGTTAATGTTGTCGAAGTTACTTACGCTTGAACATATTCATGCATAACGAATTAGCTGCAAACTATATACACCATACAAATGACTAACATATTAACGGGCTAAATATGTGGCGTGCCTACAAGCAGTAAGGCTTTTATATACAGGTTTCTTTATTTCTATGTTTTTTCGTCATAATCTTGGACTTTATACATGCAGACACCTAACTGCATACATATACACGCTGTATATTCCCAAATACAATATAGTTTGTGGATGTGCATGCATGGATTTAGAAAAGGGAAACATGATTTAACAATGGATAAAACGGTAAATTTTGAAATAAGGGTGTTAGTATATGTACATGGTGAAACGATATCTTGAACTTTATGGACTCAATTAATTGTATTTTGGTAAATGCATAATGCACATGTCACATGATATAAAGCAAACTGGACAACGTTTCATACGGCTTTCACTCCAAGGTCAAGGTCAAAAGTCAAATAATGTATTTTATTGCAAATTCATATATATCTGTAAGAGAAAAAAGCGGGTGTTTATGATGGTGTACCACCGACTGAAGTCTAGTTTGATTTGACACAGGATTCGCCAAGTGTTTGATTAAATTTAGCTTTATTTGTGCTTATTATTGTTAGTGGATGCATGTTACATGTACAACTGGGACAAAAGAACGTCTTGTAAACTACGCCGGTGCGTTTGTGTGTGTTTGATGCGATTTTCTCCCTTTTTCTGTGGCGACAACATCGATTCATTGACCAAAACGCACTGTTCATTTTTGAGGATTTCCTCGGTTTGAGAAACGTAACAATGCTTTAATATACTAAATTGCATGAAAGTATTATACTCGAACAGAGGATTAAAGGTATTTAATGGTCGATGAAAAGCCAAGTAGATCTATAACATGTTATTCAGGTACACCATTTCATGTGTTAAAGTGCTTATCCCATTAGCGACTAGCGTAGACACAGACGAGTATTCATTCGCGCAGTATGTGTACTACTCGCCCATAATAATTGGGGCTCGGCGCGATAAAGCCTGCATTTCGGAATTTGTGACTGACCAGCGCCTTTGTTATTCCCTGTTTGGAAAGTGTCACATCTAAACTTGATAAAAACGAAGTTCCAATTTTCTACCTAGGCTCTGCAGGTGAGAAGGCTGGTTTTGGTTTCAATTTGTCGGAAACACCGAAGACAGCTTTTCTCGCGACGAGGTCTAGATTATTATGAGATTTCGTCCAAAAATCTAGTCATCTACATGTATCATACATGAATACATTGTACATGTAACAGCAGATGATTATGACCAAAATAACATATCACCACTGACTGCAACAGCCAAAAGGAGGAAGCTGAAGATGAACGTGTTCGTCCAGTAGATCAACAGTGAGTTTAGGCCCGACTCACAGCCGTGCACGAAAATAGGAAGATACTCTTTAAAACTGTAGTATTGCATGCCGTATATATGAAACGATAGCACATGTTATGCAACACTTATATAACGTTTCATTGAATTGCTCGGTTCTATGTACAATAGTGAAAGTTTATTTTTTGTAATTTGTATAGTGGGAGGAGCTTAGCAAGAATTGTCATGAAGAAACATGTTAAGCAACATTTAGAAAACCATTTCAATTGTAGTTTATCATAATTTCCACCTGAATGTTTTGTATGGCTGTAGCCTGTACAGACGCACAAACCATGCGATAACTGTCGCATTGAACCAGCATGCATTTGCACATTGTACTTTCTCCGATACTTGATGCAAACATAGGAATATTAATGAAATATGCAATAATAAACTAAAATATCTTAACAGCACTTCTTCATATATTTTTAGAATTATTTAATTGCATTAGGTTTAGGCTTAGTTAGACAAGAAGCCAACACTAACGCAAATGTTATCATAACAACTCTATTGGGAGCGCAATTGTTGTTTAAATTGAACAATTTCCCAATCTTAAATTTAACAATATTTCCCATGGGAAGAAATGTTTATTTTTATTAAATACTTGTATCACTTTAAACTTAAATAATACTTGTAACAATAATCATGCAGTTTTAAAGTGAATAAAATATTTATCTTTCTTTAATACTTTTAAAACTGAGCCATGCCGAGAACTGACGACCTTTCGCACCGAATGGCTGCAGCAACAGCGGCGTTTCGGAAGGTTTGGTAGTATGACCACGAAATGCCACAATCACACACTGCATACCAGCTCACGGCACCATTTGGAAGAGAAAGAAGACAATTGATGCAGTACTTAGTGCTCTTTTTAGTGTTGTAATCATCTCGCTGAGGAAGAGGGAGTTGGTTGCTTTACTGCCGAAGTAAGGCAACCCATATCCATTGGTATAACGTGTACCAGGTTGTTAAACACTATATTCTGAATCAATCATCAATATACACTCAAGCCTGTTTAAAACGGCCGCTCAAAAATAGACAAAACAAAGATTTAAATAACAATTTGTAGCTTAATGGAGGTCGAAAGTATTGCAGAATGCTCCACTAGGAGCATTCTGCAATACGTTTGACCTGCATTAAGCGATAATTTGTCTTGAAACCCATATTTCTTTTTGAGAGTGTCCGTTTTACACAGGTTTTACTGTAATGAATTTTTGAATCACTTGATTTAATAGCTTAACACTTTAACCCTTTGTACACTATTATGGTAACCCCTTAACGGACACTCTGGCAAACTGAAGACCAAGATAAAATGCAGTAAAATGCTACATTTCATTGGCGTATCCACTGTTTGCTAATTTGATAATTGCTAATTGTATAGGTTTTATTTAAGCAAACATGTTAGACCAAACATAATACAGCTTGATCAGCCCATTTAAACATTTATTCTTTCAAGACTGGTGTCCTTTTCCTGTTTTAACCTGAAAGTTAAAGGGCATTTAAATGACATATGCTAAAGATATTTTGATGGCATTAAATAAAACAGTGAATCCTATTCATAATGAATAATCCTTGAAAATTTTAATGCCGTGCCACAGATAATAAAGCGTACAGAGCAATGCAAAGTTGATATGCAAATTACATGCTTAAAGCTATAACACTTTGATTAAGCTGCTGATAGTGGTTGCCTTCATGTTAACGTAGAAGAGAAAAGGAGAGTTCAATTGTCACAAAACTTTTGATTCTTTTTCATCTTATATCACAGCTATAATTAACAGCTTCAAACTCATTAAAATATAAATGGATAACATATCTGAGGAATAATTTATATCACAGTAAAAAGTGTGACTTTTTGAAGTGTATGTACCTTTACTCTGACTTTGTCTATGCAAAATCTAACAGTCATTTTAAAATGGCATAAATTTCAGAGTCTCGAGAAAGCCTTGTATTTTTAATGGAATAAAACATTTCTATGAGCGATGTTTACTTTCTGAATAGGCGCAAAAATGTGTAGGTGGCCACTTATAACTTCGTTTCAGTGTATGTGTTTGTCATAGTTTTTAAATCGCCACATTTGATGCCTACAATATAAAGTGTTTACAGTATAGGACTGCCTCTTTTTATGAAGTCAAGAGAACCGGGTGAGGCATGCCAGGGCACAGCCGGTTGGAACTTCCACATCAGTGTTATTGAATGTGTGTTATCATAAGGAATGACATAACATATGATTAAGGGGTGGGGATCTCACTGGTTACCAAGATTATCACCCGTTTATGAAGTAAATAGGGCTGGACAAGACCGGCAAGCCCAGTGGGACTTCCCCGTCAGTATTGGAGTCCGTCTGTCCGTCCAAGCGTGGTCAGATAGTGAAAATGCTTATAACTCTTATTTATTTTATATTGTCTGGGCACTGGTATGCATAATCGTGGCGAAGGTTTGCCAAGCATTAGTTTAGCTGCTCAAAGTTTTTAGTGAAAATGCTCATAACTCCTGAACCGCATGGTATATTTTATTCAAATTTCAAATAGAGATCATTAAAGGATTAACTGATAAGGGCAAGTTTCAATATCTCATAAAATTAAAGGGGCCTCAAGTGGAGAATTACCTGTATACAACACAATTTCTTTCACTAAGATAAAGATCAATACATTATCATAAAATACCTAATCCCTTCATGGGACCACTTTATTGCCCCTGCAGGGAAGTCGTTATCACCTCATTATGACTGTCCTTTTGATCTACCCAGTATGACCCCTGGAGAGAGTGATAATGAGTGGTACCAGTATTATTGCTCAAATTTTTATGTCTTTAAGGTTATTATCTAACCAAACAACTTTGTTTAAGAAAGCGTATATAATAGAAGAGATCTAAAAGATGCGCTTGACGAAAATATGTGCTTAAATAATCAAGGGAATTATGTTCACTTAATTCAGAACCTTGAATACAGAATCATTGAACATTGATGCAGAACATTCATTGGTAGCACATGGAGGGCTTTGGTTCCAGACATTAGTAAACTGATATAATAATTTATTTCCAATCGAATGGAAGGATGCACTATATCAACACCCTAATGCATGTAAAAGAACTCGACAGAGAAAATACATATGGACATATGATCTTCAATTAATGATTTTAATTATATGCCGGGTACTCCATATGTGACAAACAGACTTCAGATTTTAATGAGTTTACGTATTATGTTCTATATTGTTCGAAAAAAATATTATAACAATCCACCGCCAGTGTCCATATAAGATAGAGCTTTCTCTATCCTACATGAACAGGCTCATGATGGATTGTTTTTCTACCACTTTCCAATTCTTTTTTTACTCGTTCGCGTCTGTTTATTGTTGCCTCGTGGTCACCTGCTGGGAAAGGGCTGACCTCCTGGCTCTCGTTTGTGATGTCTAATTGTGAGTTAAAAATGATTGCAAGACTAGAATGGACATAACGTAGCGTACAACAAAACACAGAAAACAATGGGGGTAACAATAAACAACAAAGTAAGTAAGGGTGCAAAGATCAGGATATGATACAATCAAGTACCACACCCGACCCAGGATACCAATGGGAAAGTTACAAACTCACAGTTCAACAAGTCAACAACAACAGAACCACCGCCTTAGAACGGACAGCAGCCTTATACCCTTTTTCGGAGAAAAATAATACTGTCCATGTCATAAAGCAGTCACGTGGACATTTAAGATAGAAATTTCTTTCATGAGCTAACAGCCTGTCTTAGGAGAAATCACAATTAACACTTTGTACACTGGTCACTCCTGATCGAGTACTTTGGTAAACAGTGAATACCCTGATGGAATACCACATAATGCGTCATATATTCAGGGTCTGCATGAATTTCTAAGACATTACATGATCTTATAAGCAGAAATGTAATTTTATTGGGAAAGTATAACGTGTGGCTCCTTGATATATAAGGGGGTCGTTGTGGCTCAGATGTAAAGTGAGAGTCGCTTGTTCAATATCCACGGGAGACACTATGTGGTGTCATTAAGCAAGTCACTTTAACTTCTGCTTAGAACTAGTTTTACACAGGGGGACATTAAATCGTCCTGGCATGACTGAAACATTGTTCATTGAGAAGTAAACATCAAGAAAAACAAATGAGCCATGTGACACCAGGTAATTAAGTAATTGGTTTGCCATTAAACGTGTAGAGGCCAAACCTTTATACATGTACACTGTGCAAATACTGTGGCATTATTGAGATCAACATATGAGATTTTGATACTATTCGCATACATGCGTAAGGTCACTCTTAAAGCATGTATGAACAGCATTTTAGTGGGCTAGAGATATAAAGTTTTGCATGATCCACTTTGTGTATGTGAACAACGAATACTTTGGCGAAACTTCGAGTATGCACAGGTTCGCCTAAGCTTTCACTAAACAGTGAAGTTTTCTCGCACATGCCAATAATACCAAGATCGATTGTGCTGGTGCAATATATATTATTTACTTACCATAAGAAAGAGATGAATTTTACAAAATGCTGTCCCCAAAAACCAGGTCTCTGTGACGTCAACGAGCAGAGTAGAAGGCAAACAGATGATAATTACGCCTAAGTCAGCTACTGACAGATTTACAATAAATATGTTTGTAATTGTCCGCATCTTCTTGTTTCTCCATATCGCGAAGCAAACCAAGGAATTTCCGATCAACCCAATGAAGAAAGTTATGATATACACCACTATAAGGCCCCATTCGAATGGTTCCGGATAAATGTAATCTTCCATGCGGTCAAAATAGTCTTCCATAGTTTCACAGTATATATTAAGGAGGCACAGAGGTGATTCAGTTCCATTGGCGTCATAGGTATAGTTATACATGTCTGTCCCATTATCCGGTATTTCCGTTGTCGTCACGTTGTCGGATTCCATAGTGTAACTTGTAAAGTTATTCTTGATACATGTAGATCAATTTAAGTCTATTTTTATAGGCTCACTGTCCATTTTATCGGACAAACTGTAGCTTCATTATCTAAAGGCACTATACAGTAGAACCTGTGTAAAACTTTTGCAAAACCTATGTAAAACGGCTACACCAAATAGACAAAACAAAAATCTTAATGACAAATGGTAGCTAAATGAAGGTCGAAAGTATTGCAGAATGCTCCTACAATGCTATTGACCTGCATTAAGCGATAATTGGTCTTGAAAACCAGTTTTCGGTCTTTTATAGAGTGGCCGTTTTACACACTCAGGTTTTACTATATACTAAAAGAAAATAAAAAAACGCTGAAAAGCGTTCGTATTGCATGATATATTACATGTTTCATTTATTATTAGTCATTTTTTTGCTGTTTTTTTTTTTTTCATCTTAAAATAAATCAAACCTGATGACTCATTATTTAAAGACACTTGCTGCTAAATACTTCCCACATTGAATTTTTTTTTTAAAAAAAACTTTGCAAACAGTTTGTTGTTTGCATGGCCTGTCAATTTATGAAATAAAAAGGATATGTCACCATGCTCATTTTTTCATAATTTCACACGGAACTTTTCAGCATTTATCCAATTTTCTGAAACTAACCTAAGTCCTTAATATTAAGCTTAAATATTTATTATTACTAACATCCAGCTTCTTTATTTTAATTTTAATTTTAATTATTGCTCATGATCTCCAGCGTTCTAGAAAATTTGAAAACATATTTGATATAATTTTGGTAAGTCTCCAAAAAAAAAAAAGGATTCCGATTTTTAGAGCAAATTATATATTAAAAAAATCTGACATTGAAAATCTTTTTTAATTGTTTTTGTTTCGTGGACTATCATTTTACATTTTAGAAAAAAAAATATTGGGGGTCACCGTACTAATTATCTTTCAGGAGGGCCAAATTTGACCCCACCACCACAGATGTCGAGGATAATTCAATATAAAATGTTAAGAAGTGTAATTTTTTGTCATTTATATAATCCCATATTACTTGTATGAAGTACTGTTGCATTATATGATAAGAAAATAAAAATAAAAATATGTAATAAGTGCCCACCAAAGAATCGACCATGGTCCTCTGGTTCCTAAGTCTGACACGCTAACCACTTGGCCACGATGTCAAGTCGTGCACGGCTCGAAATAACCGTACAGTTTGGACAAATAATCTGAGTATCCGGCCGTACAGGGTTAAAACTTCAAAATATTGTACATTGTTGATGTCGCCTGTTCAATTAATCTGTATTTGGTACTGAGACGTTCAGTTCTAATGAAGGGTCAATATATATTTCGGACACATTTTAGTTACTTTCTTTTGTCAAGCAAATGTGGAAATATCCATCTGACATAAGATAATCTGAAACCTGAATTGATCAGAATTTGTAAATGGTCGGAAAGACAGGACCCAAACAACTTTTACTGTTTCCCGACGCAGAACTGGTGCTCATGGGAATTACCTGTAATTGACCTTAAGAATATAATTTTAATGTGGGTGGGGTCGTGAAATTATTGCTCCCGGTTTTATCGCTACTCGTGTATAATCCAAACTATAGAACATGCCTATGTAAAAGCAGCAGGCAAATAAGATTCGATGGAGAAAGTTTATGCCATATATGTGTATGCATCACTTGAAGAAAGTAAAATGAACTTTTGCAACAATGGCTTATATAGGTTGTGTCTGAAATTATCTAAGTCAAGATAAATCATATACATGCAACTAATTAACGCTAAAAGGGTAGCTTATTTTCTGCTATTCAATGACCTTGCTTACTTTCTTGACGATGCGTACAAAATTGTAGTGCATAATTGTTAAGTTATGTAATAGGTCTTTCAGACAAACTTACCCACGTGGCCATGAAGATTACAATAACTCCAGAATATGGAGATGCAAAATAAGCAGCAAATGGACACACATCCTGTGCATGCTGAGTACGTTGGTATCTGTGTCTTTTGACGATCGAGTATATTATTTCAATAAAGAGGAAACCACGTCTTAAAAGCGACTACTTTTAAAGGAAAGAGAATACCATTCCCCATATCTTTAAAGGACATTAAATTGAGAAATCATCAAAATTAAACTACATGTACAACATTACGTGATTTCCTTTTAAATCCAAAAATTTTAATGCAGCGAATATTAAGTGTTTTAGTAACTTCTGGTAAATTATACTATCTTTAAAATAAAACATCTGTCAGCGAACGATTAAATACTAATTATTACGTAGGGGTGTTGAAGTTGTGTTCCGCATATGTTTTAATCGTTTCGCATGTTTTGCTAGAAGGAATGCATCCAACATTATATTATATCGTAGCAAGTGGTGCCGACAGGACTATGTACATACTTTCAATCAGTTTATAATGCCATCACAACTTCGTCGTTCAAAGTGTGGACAAATAAATGAACAAGTGATGAAGTGGCACCTACAAAATATATTCGGTGTTACGTCAGAATGAACAGCATGCCCAAATCGAATTATGGCAAATCATGGTCCATTGTGTAAACGGATAAAATGATAAAAGAAACAGCCTAAGATCAGTCATTTGGAGGAGATGGTGCGTTTCTAAAGTCCTTCAGTATATTTGGAAAACACTATATGTATAAACCCTTATTAAAACTGAACAACGCGGTGGCTCTTCACTATGCTCGATGTAATGTATATAATATTTGCCTTTACATGAAATTACATACTGACCCAATATTTACAAGTTTATATGAAAAATGGTATGGCTATAGTTGTATGAATCTTTAGAGTATAGTATGATATATTCATACCATTCAAATTAACATGAGATGCAACACATTTTAGGTTGTTTGCTTCCTTATGATACATGTATCACTTTAACTATTTAAGTTTCAACCTATCAGAAATAGTCATAAATTTGCATATATGAATATCTGCTAGAATATGAAGATTGCATTGGTTAATTACCAGACTCTCCATACAGTTTTTATTCCGGGTGACAACACATACTGAAAATGAAGTCAATATCTAGGGATGCAGAATTTTGCACTTTTCCTCTTAGAAAATTGTCAACGAAACTGCAAGTAGACTTTCTCAGAAAAATTGTAAATGAAAGTGAAATGAGACTTCTATTTTTAGAATAATGTATTTATTGCAGGTCACATTCATGAATAATCAGCATTATAGTGAACTTTGATTTTCTTACCACTATGTGCAATCCAAAATTTTCATATAAGCATTTTAAATATCGTCTGCACAAGGCTTTAGTTGCATTTTGAGCGGATGTTCATAAATGTAGGGGGGTTGGTTTAAACATATTTTATTTGATCAATCACTTTTACATAGGTACAATATCAAAGAAGTAGGATCTGACGGTAAGCCGTAAGGCTTATTTTGGTCATTTCCTAATACAGTTTGATTTTACAATATTTGAGAATGGCATGCGTAGTCTAAACACATTTAATAGACAGATAGATAGATAGATAGATAGATAGATAGATAGATAGATAGATAGATAGATAGATAGATAGATAGATAGATAGATTGATAGATAGATGCTCCTTTTCTAGCAGGCACTTAAGTGAACTGAATCAAAAACGTCGTGATAACGCCAATGTCACGTGATAGTGCCTCATCGACGCTAACCCGGCGCTGTTGCTTCATTATTTTTTTCTTCGTTATTCGTTTGCTTCAAGTGCCTGCAAGTCTAAAAATATAATCGAAAAACAATAGCAATTCATCAAGTGATGCAGCCCACGTAACTATAGCACATACTGCATATGGGGTCCATTTTTACAAATGATTTCAGCTGGCATCTGGAAGGTTGGTGCTTTGTTCCAATTCACGAAGGGGGGTTAAGTAGTGATTTTGCATTAAAAAAGCAGTGCCCTGAATTAATTTAAAACACTTACAATAATGTTGGCATTGTAACAGTATCAATTATACTTTCCCAAGTCGGATGGCCCTGTGTAACAAAGGGCAATAAATATAGAACAAATCCCATAATTTAAATGCAGCCCAATATCTTTTTAAAGATGTTTCTTGTTTCATTTCTGCTTCAAACTATGTGGATATTCCTTTACACACACCACATTTGGTTGCAAAGAGATACGGTAATTTCATTCAATAATCATCCAGTCATACTAACAGTGCACACGGTATTTGAGGGATCCAAAATCAGATCCGATGGCATTGTCAATGTAATGTACTGTTACAGCAAGATCTATCGTAAATTCCTGGCAACAAATACCACTTATTTTTTACTCTTGGGAAATTTATCACAAATTACAGTTTCAGTTATAGTAGTACACAGTACATGGGTTTTTATTAAAGTGATTTTTTCTAGATCACCGTATGTTAATATCCATCAAAAGAAAGAAATCTAGAAAACATATGTTACCAGCTTTCATTCAATGTTAAACAATCATTGACCAAGTAATGAAATGATTTACGTATATATTCAATCTACGAGCCAAGATATCGCATCGTAAGCTGATGCCAAAGAATAGCAGCTTTGTAAAGTTAATAAAATAAATGACGCGCTCATACACACCGAGTAGGCGGCAATCGTAAACGTTAATACTATCGACGAACGTAGTTCAAACATCATTGGAAACAGTGTTTTCGATTGCCATTTGTTGCCTGACTGGCTAAAAATGACAATTGGAAACACTGTTTCTAGCGATTTTTTATCCGTGTTCGTAGATTAGTAAGAGCGTTTTCGATTGCCGTCTATCAGGTGTTTACAGCCTGGTGCGAAGCGTTGAATTTCTAACCTCAAAACCAATACCAATTATCACCGAAAGCCTAATTCGATTAATTTTGTGGAGAAAAAATAATATTGACTCCCTTATATTGGATTATATTTTGAATAATCGATAGATATCAAAAGATGTTTTCCGATTAGAGTCAAAGTATGAATCTATCTTTTAATTTAATCGGCACAACATCGGTTCATCTAAAAAGCTTGCCACACAGGCGTGTATGCACTTTCAGCCCTGAACCAAAACCTCATTTGCATACGAAAACATCAGTAAACTATTGTAAGTGGTTTTGACAGCTTTGTTCGGTCCTATGAATTCGTCCAGTCATTAAAATGTTTGAGGAAATTTCCACCCGATGATTGTGCTTTTTTTATATGGTAAGGACACATATTGTTTTCATCCGGGCTTCTATCTGACTCTCCGTCTGTCAGTCCGTATGTCACAAAATCGTGTCTGCTCTATAACTTGAAAACCTTCCAAGCTATCATCACGAAACTTCACACAAATATTTGTCGTGTAAAACGCAAGAAGCGAAACACTGGATTGCCTATCTTTGGAGATTTGACCCATTGAATCTGAAAATAGTTGATTTTGCGATATAAGCGTGTCCGCTCTGTAACTTAAAAAGTCATTTAAGCTATCTTCTAGACTGGTCCCAGTCTCTGATGTCATTTTTATAGTAAAACTGATAATCTCTCTAAGATAGCAATTTATTAACTTTACCTTGGAGTTGTTCTTGGCTTGCAATAATCATAAATCTGGGTAGCCTAATATTGATCATATGGTCCTTTGAATCTGAAAAAGTAGATTTTGCGATAAAATCATGTCCACTCTGTTACTTAAAACCCAATTACGATATCTTCATTACACGTCATACATGTACACATATTAATCAAGCTTACATGAAGTCGACGTGAGGAACGCAACAACCGTAAGTTTGGATTGCTGTTTTGGAGATTTGACTCTTTAAAACTGAAACAAGTAGATTTTGCCATCTGACCGTGTCTGCTCTGTAACGCTGGATTGCCCATCTGTTGAGTTATGACCCATTAAAACTGAAAAAAGTAGACTTTACGAGTGTCCGCTCTATAACTTAACATGAAAAAAACTGTGAATCTTATCACTCTGCTTTGGTGGATGTCCTTTCTGTACATACTGTTAAGAACACTAGATCATTATTTTTTTACTGGGGGCTGCTCATATTTATTACATGTATTCTGAAGGCGCGTTTTTGATTATGTAGATTGCAAAAGCTGCTGTTGTGCCGTGCTGAGTATACCCAAATATAGTCCTATTTTGTTTACCATTTCTTCAAATTGACCAGCACATAATAATTTGGCATATACAACTTTGACGAGCAATGAGTACTCAGACGAGCCTATACACCAGCACAGTCGCGCCCCAGGGGGAGGGGTACTCTTATATTTTCATATATGCATTGTACGTAGGCTTGGCCTATTTTGGGGATTCAAAATTCTGAATTTCAATACATTTTGGGGTTTTCAAAAAATGAATGTTTTGAGGAGTTTGAAGATTGTGTGGATATTTGTGGGGTCATCACAAAACTGGACTAGATTTAGGGGTAATTTCTATACATTTTAGCTCAAGAACAGAATAGAGATATATTTGGTGGTTGCTAAAATTTCATATTTCTGTTGGGGTGCCTAATATTCCTGATATTGTTTGGGGGAGGTGGGTTAACCAATAGATGCTGTGCCCAAGCCTACGTATTAAGAAAAATATTAGAGTAACCCACGCCCCACCTCTACACACACACACTCGGGAGTCGTGCAAGAAACTTTTCTGCTCTCATATACAAAATTTAGATGAAATGATATGATGGCTCAAACAAACATTTACATTAAGATATCTAGTCCCACTTATTACTCCAGGATGAGCGTCTATTGGATTGTTTTTGCGCATATGCGATAAGTACTAAAACTTTATTTCCTTTTCTATCGATAAAACTGGGCCTGAACTTACACTTAGTAATAGTATTTGCTGTTCCTTGCCAGTAACCGTTACTGAGCCGGGTGGGTTGTCCGGGAGCAACTAAAGGCGCAATCGGCAGTGGTTCTGGTGTAAAGCGTTTCAGAAGACGGGGCCACGGTCTAAAGTAAATTCGACATTACTCGCGGATATGATTCAATATGACGCGAATCGACAGGTGTCCGATTTATAAGACATGCCATCTGTTCCTTCATATTGACACAATACTGATGGAATAATCATGTTTGTTTTTAAAATGGCTGCCAGTCAATTCGTTTTATAAAATGGTACATGTATATATCTGCCACTAAAATCGTTTTTATCTTAGCAAACAATACAGACCTTGATGAAATACCGCCTTATTCTCGGTCTTCAATGTTAGTCAAAATATCTGTTTGTTGGTACATGTATTCAGAATGAAAAGGGCATACGTGTACGTAGGCTACAGTTTGATTAGTCTATTATGGTATTTTTAGATTACTGATTACCCAAATTGTTTTAAGTCCTCTACACAAAATATTAAAATCCCCAACTTGTCCGGACTTGCATGCCACAACTCCATGCATTTGAAAGGCGGGCTGAGCTTATAAAGTTTTAAAATAGTTTTGGAACATTTAACGCAATTGTAATAATAATAATAATAATAATAATAATAATAATAATAATAATAGTAGTAGTAGTTTTGAATGTTATGTAAATTAATAGATATATTGTTAATAATAATAATAATTATAATAATAGTAATAATAGTAATAACTTTGAATGTTATATGAATAAATAGATATACTGTTAATAATAATAATAATAATAATAATAATAATAATAATAATAATAATAATTAGTATATAAACATTATTGATATTATTATTATTATTATTATTATTATTATTATTATTATTGTTGTTGTTTTATTATTATTATTAGTAGTAGTAGTAGTACCAGCAGTATTAGTAAGTAGTAGTTCATATACTTGTTCCATCGTTAAACACTTTGATTTTTTTCTATTTGTATCACTAAGCATATTATGTGTCCCTGTACATGTACATATCAGTTATCCTTATTTGCTACTAAAGTTTGTTCAAGCTTCAATAAATATCTGCATATTTTCAAAACAAAAAGTTGCAACAATCACAGAACATACGATTTTCTCAGAAAAGCTTGATCATCGTCTAGAAATACTTAATAAATATGTCTTACCTAGTCAGCATACATTATTGGACCTCCATCGGCCCACCAGCGAAACGCCATTTAAATGGCGTTTCGCTGGTGGGCCGATAATGGCCCACTTTGGTATGCTTACTAGTTAGGTAGTGCTATACTCCTGTTCACTAAATACTTGTTGTTATTAGGTATTCCGCGCGTACAGTGTTGACTTCCGCGGTGCTCTCTGACTTGCTGTAGGAATAATCACGGCGATCAGTCTAACTTAGTGGCGTATGTGCATTGAATTGATTATTTTGTATAAAAGGATGCTTTGATTACCAATGCATCTATCTATGATAATCTATAGCGAGTCTACATCTAAGTATATTTGGGGGTTGAGCTTTAGCGTGCCAATACATACATACATACATACATACACACACACACACACACACACACACACACACACACACACACACACACACACACACACACACATACATACATACATACATACATACATACATACATACATACATACATACATAACTTACGGTACGAAGAGTCATGCACATCAGGGAACTATTCAGCATACTTTTTAAGGTGGAACACAAAGTTAAAAAAATAATTTGACACACAATGTGTTATTCTATCGATTCTTCAGTTGAACAAAGATGACTTTTAAAACAAAACTGCCATTTAAAGATGTACAGAACCTGATCAAAATTTAATAAAAAAATACCGTCTTCTATTGACGTTTAAGAACTCAGATTTTTTAGATATTGTTACTCTATTCACACGGGCGATTTCGATCAAGAATGCATTTAAATGTGCAATATGACTATGTGTTTTGTGTATAGCAAAAATGAATACTTTTAAAAGTTTCCCATTAAGGTATGAGCATCTTGCATTGATAAGAGGGATGATCCAAAAGTTCTGATCCTGGCAAGATATCTCTGAAACCAGCAAGGCAACATGCTTGAAAATTGTACCAAATAATAATATATTCTTTGTCTATATACCGCGCTGAAAAATTGCATGTAACTTGAAGGAGCGACCGGAAATCTACCCGGACATAGCCATACCCTCAAGGCACTGACCTATCGAGCAGACTGTGTATAAAAGAGACCTCACAATTTAGACAAGAGTAGCCTCAGCAATTCGCTTTCTATAGCTGCTCAATGTTCATCTGTAAGCCAATATGTTCTGTACATATGGCGAAGTTTCTATATGATCTAGGTTTCATAGGTCTATGCAACTGTCAGCTATAATCAAATTTGGACTACTTGAAGTTTTGACCGGCCCATCCTGTCGTAACAACAGCTGTATAAAAGGTAAAACAAATTTTAGCCAAACTTAGATGAATTGACTTTTTTTCTGGACGAATTATGAATAGTCGGTATCGTCGGAGACTGATAGTAAGCCACATAAGAAAATTAAAACAAGTCCATAAATTAGGTCAATACTCCGAGGTTCACACATTTGCGTGTGCATATCTAAAAATAAAACCTAATCAACTGTCGAAAGGTGCACTATATCGTAAAACAATGTAATATGGGATTCAATTGAGCACAGAACATCCATCTGAAACCAATGACAACTTTGAAAAATTCTTATTTAAAATCAATCATTTCGGTAAAAAATAAAACTTTTTTACAATATTCTAATTAAGATTAAGAAATTTTGTAATCAAAATAATATCATTCTTAAATATTTTGCCAATATTAGATTCGCATGTTTTAGATTCGATATGTTTTAGTCCAAATTGATAGACAGAAATAGAATATTCTCGGAAATGAATATTCTGCAATGTTTCAAAATGACGTAATTATCAATGTCAATGACGTCATCACAATAGCACATTGTGCTTTTACTATTGAATCGACACAACCTGTCACCACTCTAACGTTTGAATGGACATTTTAAGTAACAAAAAGTTAAAATACAATGTAGTTTTATTTTGTGGTTGGTTTTAAAGATGCCTGGCTTGAAAGATTCAGATAATTCTATAACATGTAAACATGCCAGTGGTATGGAGTGGGCTATATGCACTGTAGTCATACCACTACGGCAATTTGGGTCTCGTCACTTATTCCGGTGCTAAGGTAACTTTCTCATCATGTTCCATTTCTTCATTTAACCACAGATACAAGACCCAAAATGCTTGGGTTCCAATTATTTTTTTGTTTATCAAATTCACATTGTATCTTTTAGCTTTAAAATTATATGAAAACTTTAACGTTTGATGTCTAGGCATGAAATAGCTAATTACGGTTTCGTCATCGTGGACAATTAATCAATGACGAAACCATATAATTATGACTAAACCGTAATTGACATTTTTCAAATATAACTGTAAAAACACACATTTAAAATCTGATTTTATCTCCGTTTTGGCAAAACAACACAAAGGTTATTAACTAGACGATGCAATCTCGAGACAAACATATTCGAAAGTCCTAATTTTTGTCAGCCTTTATTTTAAGGTAATTTTACTATAACACCGGAGTGTGTGACGAGACCCAAATTGCCGTAGTGGAATGACTACAGTGTATATGTATTGTACTGTAATTTTTCAACGAAACAGTACAGCGAGAACATATTAGCATCATCATAAAGGTAAATGCTAGTAGTTTTGAATGATGCATATTATGCCTCGCAAAATGGTCCCTGGGCAAAGCTACAAGATAAAAATCTGAACTTTTGGATCATCCCTCGTACATGTTATTGTATGCTGAACCCTCCTAAATCCATCGTTAATATGATGGAACATCCAATTCTACGGAAAAGATTTGTTTAAAAGTCGTAATGGATATTGTGGAGACCTGTTACGTTTCAAAATACATTTGAAAGTGTTTTTGTTTGTTTTTTGGTTTTTTTTGCGGAGAAAATAAGAGCTAGTAGTTTAACGTACAGTAATACCTGTGTAAAACGACCATTCAAAAATAGATAAAACAAAGATCCTAATGGCAAATGATAGCTTACTGAAGGTCGAAAGTATTGCAGAATGCTCCCTTTGGAGCATTCTGCAATGCTTTTGACCTGCATTAAGCGATAATTGGTCTAGAAAACCAATTTTCAGTCTTTTTTAGAGTGACCGTTTTACACAGGTTTTACTGTATTGTCTTCTCGTGTTGTTGGCTTTTGGTTTGTTTGTTTTCTAGTTTCCCTTCTTGTTGTGCCATAGCTGCTCTATGATCTGTGATCTTGACATATCCTGGTGATGCTCACAATTTTTTGAATACATAGAGAATCTAACATGAGCGCTCATGTTTTATTGAATTTGTCAAACGAGTTGGGGAAAAGCGATAAAATGCGAGGCTTGCCGAGCATTTTATCGTTTTTCGCAACGAGTTTGATAAATTAAATACTACAGGAGCACGAATGTTAGACTATATTTATCATATGACGTTACAATTATTTTGTCATCTCATTTTTGGCGTGACATTATCAATATTTTGCCATATTTTACGCAACGTTACAATGAACGCCATTACGCTATGCTATTAATCTGTAAACCGCTAGTGGTTTATCAATTTTATTGCATGGCGTTATATGACTCCCAGACTCGACGTCATATGATAAAATATTTTGCAACATACTGTGAGAGTAAAGAGCAACTGAATCGTCATGCACAATGTGCATACCAAACGATTCCCCATACGAGGGGCCTATCAGTTTATGTATAACACGATGATACAGTTGCAAAAAGTAAGACGCGTATGACCAAGAAATGCCACAGCACTTTCTGAATAGCCACCTAAAATAATTCATAAAGCCACAATATTTAGAAGATAAAAAATCAACTACATGTCATGCGTCATAGATCAATGTGGCAAATGCTGTCATAACTCACAAACATGATAACATTTAGATGTTTTAAATTATATACTTAAGGAATAAAGAAACGCAACTGACAAAAATATAATTTTTTGCGTGTTTATATGATGGTTTGGTGAAAATTCTTTTGAAACATTCTTATTGAGTATTTATAGCATGAAATGAAATACCAAACCGTCATTTTTACGCTACATTTTACGCTACAAGATGAAAACATATGAATACGTAAAATGTGACGTTAACGTAAGAATAAATATCAAGAAACCCCGTCTTTTCCATGTTTGGTTATTTGGCGTCGACTTGACAATGTGCAAATTAAACAAACGTCCAATCATATTCGTAATGCAGTCAAATATTGCGTCAAAACACGCTCCTTGAATGGCAAGATACACAATGGTAGTAAATAAGCGATAAACGTCACTTAGTGCCGTCGGGTTTGGGTCGCTGGTGAATATACGGGATAAGATAAACCTAGAGACATCAGAACATGCTTTCTTGGGAAAAAACTGACTTTTCAGATATCGTAGAAATACGCTGGTAAGGTGTATATATTGACGTTAGCCAAACAAAATACGGCATATTGCAAGAGAAAACATCTGATTACATGCCAAGAGTGAACACCCAACTTGTAAATTGTGACCTAAACTTTGTCACTGGAACATATTATCATGAGAAAAGCACATTAACATCACGGAAACCATTAAAACGTAGCATATCGAATTTTGACGTCAGAATTGAGGTTTTTTGACGTTAGAAGATCTCAAGTCATAATTCGTGAACAAAACGTCCTTGTAATGAATAAATCTCAAACAGAAAAGAAAGTTTACGCGTTTCATGCAGTATTCAGAGTTGACGTTAATGACGTTAAGCCGTTTCAGAATCCTACAGAAACGTCGCCATTTGGTCATTTCGTTGTTCCGCAATCTATGCCAAGACTTTTTAAAACAATAAACCGATGGTCGATTCAAATTTTGCTTTTATTGACCCTGTTTCAACAGTTTACTACGGGGGGTCAGGCTGGTTACGCGCATACCAAAATGATTACTTAATCGATAATTACGCTGAATCTGCTGTTATTTGACGGACATATACTGCTCCTATGGATAAATATCATTTGCACTAAAAACTTGCATGATATTGTATGCTTACAATGACCCGAAGTGTTTGTTGCGTTTTTTATTCCTTAAGTATAGAAGATATAAATCGGCTTTTGGGTCACTGTAACGCCACTCCCCCAACTGGTTCTCCGTTAGCTTTACGAGTGATCGGGACGTTGCATACCACGTGGAGATACAGTGACAGATAAGCTATACAATAAGTAAACACAGAAGCAAAGTCACTCTGTTATTTGCTAATACTTACGCCATTATCAAGGGACGTTTCAACTAAATTTCTTTACATTTTTAAGATAAGATCTCAAGGCAAATCTAACTTTTAGTTAAACTCATTAATGGACCCAACTCGCTGAGTATTAACCTTTAATGGTGATGGCACAATTAAAGTATCTTCGTGTGTAGGTGTGGTGACAATAGTTTGCCAACAATGAGACGGATAGAGTTTTGGATTGAAGGATGCATTATTTTATGAGCAGTCCCATGTGACCACTCTTAAAAAAAATAACCGATATCATTGCGTACAACGTAGTGCCAGACACTATTATTTCCTAAGTTATTAAGGTCAAAAATATAATATAACATAATATGTTTTAGCAACTGGAGTTTATTACAGTAATCAGTGAATAAAGGTTAGGAAGCTTTGATTTGTTCTGAGATAAACGTTCATGGACATGTGATTACCAGTGACGGTGAAAACTGTAAACTTAGATGACACTAAAGGGGCAGTATGTTTCTAGAGCCTATCGAAAACGATTTATTTGTGGAACTTTTCAATTTTTGGCTAAGTTCCTTCAAGATCTTTCCAATGCGCTGGAGTATATACATGCTCTGATACGCAAAAAAGTTAGAGGACACAAAGAAGAATTAATATTAAAAACGAGTGAGCTTTTTGCTTAATGCAGGTCAAAAATATTGCAGAATGCCCCAAGACATCGATCTTGGTGTGAAGATGCGTCCACAAAGAAAGAAAATAGCATGTTGACACAGTCCCTTGTTATCAAATATGCTGATCCAAACATAGAGGTTGTTGTTCTTATTGATAGCAGTACGCATACCTATACATCTCACGTGCTTCTAGGGTCTGAGAGAAACTGGACACATTTTGAAAAAGTAAACTATCTTTGGAAAGAATTTATCAGTACCCATACAGTAGACGCAAGATCATGCAGCAATACAACAAACCTCTTGAATAAACACAACATACGCCTCTTGGTGTGTTACAGAGAATTCTTTTATAGTATTTAGATTCTTTTATAGTATTTAGGTAAAGTGAATCATTGATACTTGCCAATACCATTAGTAGAGCTGTACTGAAGAACTTGAAGACAACGATATGAGCAGTATTCTGCATATAAATGTACCAGATAAAAGGCTTACAATAATAAACACATTTGGAAAATATAAACGTATGGTTGAACTAAAGCGGCTGGCCTCAACCGAAATATGAAGTATTTACTTTACTTTTTTTTCTTAGGTCACATTGTGCACAATGGATGATCTGTCAGTAGTGTCCTTGGCCCTTTCTTTTGTGCACCATTTCCTAAATTGCATAGTATTGTATGTGTACTTATTTGATAATTCAATACACACACATTGATGCATAATGTATATGTGTGCATGCATGCTAAGAGAGTGCAATTTTATTTTAAGATGGTGTACTCGTAGACGACTGTTCTAAAATATGGATTTAAAGTGTCATGGACATTCTATAGAAGTTCTGACTTACATAAAGAATCGCTCATAACTTGGAAACAGAACCAAGTCAATGTAAAATGAAATTGTGAAAATATATGGAGATTATGCACTTTTGTATAGGACCGTTTCAGATGAGCAAAGCAAATTCGTGATGGGAGGGAGCGCCTTGAAAATCGACCAAGATCAGGTCAAAGAATAAGTAAAACCACAAACAGCAGTAGTGAAAATTAAATAATTACTTGAAAATAATGTAAGATGTACCCTCGGGGAGTTAGCTAAGATGACTGATATCTTATTTTGAAACGTTCATTTAATTCTTCAAAATTTAAAGCAGTTTTGCATACAAAAGGTTACAGCTCGACGAATCCCACATATACTTTCTGATTAGCAAAAGAGGGCACGTGTTGTTTTAGCGAATAACATGTTGCAGCTATATCCGAAATTTGTCAAGAATAACTTTTCTAACCTTTATTGGGTAACTAAAGTCGGATACATTTTTTTGAAATTCAAGAGAAAATACAGTAATAAAATTTGGGTCACTAAATCTACCAAAATGCCATTGTATTGACAGGCGAACAATGAGTATGCGGAAGGCTATGTATGCAGTCTAATATACAATTTATAGGCCTGCAATCCAGGTTCCTGTGCCGAAGGTTAAAGGTGATACTGCTTTATTCTACAGGGATAAAGCGTTGAAAAAATCCGTATTTTCAAAACCAATGGCCGAAGAATGTACTTAAGTATGTCAAACTTCTTCATGATAATGTCCATCTGCACAAGGCCGCCAATGTAACGATATTTTCTCGAGGATGATAAAGTAACTGTCTTGTCCCATCCACCTTATTTTCCAGATATGGTCCGATGTGACTTCATCATATTCCCCTAGATGTAAAATATGCTAGCTTGTGGGACCAACTATTTTTCAGAAAATGACTAACAAAAGACATTTTAGATGTAGATTAAAAAGCCGAAACTTTGCAAGACATTTGATGGTGAATACTTTGAAGGAATGAAATAAAATCTAATACTCTACTTAATGATTAACCCTCGTATAATAAACACATTCAATTGTGATAATATAGTAATCTTGAAAGGCAAATCATTTTTTCTAAAGGCACTTAGAGCTGACAGGAAAGGAGGGGCTCGTTTGTTTCACTTTGTATGGAGAGGAGACTGAAATGGCACATTTTGACCTGGAGTGGCCTGGAGTGGCAATTGTGTGGGTCATGTAAACCAAGTCAGAATTTTAAACCATAAAATGAGTCTGATAAATTTGACAATGATTACCATGGAGGAAAGTGAAATTAAAGGAAACAATACCTTGTCATAGTGGACCATTTCACAAACTTCATATAGGGCCTAATGTGGCGTACTCATAACAATAACAAGCTTCCAAGTAATCATGTAACGGAGGGAACAGTTTGCCAGATTTGGGATTACAAAACGTTCAGTGTTAGACTAAGGAACACATCTTACGTCAAAGAATGTAAGCAATTTGTTAAACAATGTAGTATAGTGTACTTTATTTGCATGACACCAGCAATTAAATGGAAAAGTTATAGGATTGTTGAAAACTATAAAACATATAGAATTCAATATTTAAAAATGAACACGATCAGGACGAGGCTTTGCCTTTCTTTATCTTAAAAGAAGTTCTATGCTTTTCTCAGGTATCAACTAAAACAGCTGATAAATTATTGTTAATGTATGATTGAAGTAAACAGAGACTTGTCAAAATTACATTACGGCCAGTCCATATACTTTGAACATAAGGAAGTCAAAGACTGGGTAAATCTGATGGTGCTTGAAATATAATGTAATATTATTATTTCATTTACCTTGACCTTAAGGCCATGTTAAGTAGATAGACATGGAAGGTTAATTTTAGTATAAAAAACTTTGATATTTTCCCTGTTAGATAAATATATTACTAAAGAATACTATCATTTAGGCGGAGATGGATCAGTACATGTATCAGGTCACTTTTGCGATACAATAAATATTGTACGAACAGTAATGATAGCTACCTGTGTGGTGGGTGGTTTAATATATAGATTAAGGAAGAAGGCAAATACTTGTTTGAACATATATAGAACTCCATTGGTGAGTTGTGGTAAGATTTATCTCGTACTGAAATGTAAAGCAACAACAGCAACAACAAAATGTCGAAACACAACAAGCATAAAACGCCAGACTCATACATGTACACAATAAAATTATCAACACTTTTTTGCCTGGGCTTGCATTATATCAACGAACAACTCAGTTCCAGTGCATAAGGGTTTTGCGTTTGCTCACTTTCAACCATCATTGGCGTTGCTCCCATTACGCAGTTACGCAAGTGCGTAACAAAAATAGTAACATTCAAGGGAGGTCACCTAATGTGGTAAAAGTCATTTTCCATACCATAAGGAACTGCACTTAAAGGAAAGGATTCGCTCCCTCCGGAAGCATTTTTTTCTTTTAAGAGAAGTTCTCATTGTGAAAAAGGACGCAAATGAAGAGAATCTTTGCTTGATCCAGTAGTTTCCCTTTGTGTGCGCAACTTTTACAGCGTTCTGGCTTCATTATTGACCATAGTATAACATTGCATGTTGTTGGTACATTAAGCTCAAGTGTTCTGTCTATGAATAAGTTTATGGCCACTATGTTAATGCGTTCGTTTTAACCCATATAAGTCTCGCGACGTTTTTATTGGACACCAGCAAAGAGTCAAGAGCCTGCCGTCAAGGCATGGACTCCAATGCTTGCTAACATGTTCTATTTAATTTTAGTTGAAAAAAACACACCTTACAATCCTAATACTGTTGGATTTAAGGATTCAACGATATGACTTGTATCAATAATGGCGCGAAGAAGGTATTAAAAAAACATGTTTGTGTTTGTCTTTAGTTTTTTGTGAATTACTTTGTGTCCTTACTAGTTTTGCAATCATCTTGAAGAGGAAGAGAGAGCTGGTTGCTTTGCTTTTATTGTCTTATGGATGTCTTGTTATTGTAAACGTTCTGTGATTCTTCCCCACGGTGCCACGGATTGGTCTGCGGTGTGTGATTGTGGTATTTCCTGATCATACTTTCTTACTTTTTGAATCGAAAAAAGTTAGAAAGACTACTTGGCTAAAAAGTGCTGCACAAACAACTTCGAAATATACTCACCGGGTAAAAGCATATATTGAGAGGAAAATAGGGACAGTCCATTGGATCAGGATTCCATCCGCTCATATGTTTAAACTGATGAATAAGACAATTAATCGCAATTTTAATCATAAAAAGGGTCTGCTTATCTGTGCCATTGTATAATTCTTCATTTAACGTCAAGATAAGGGTCAATTCATGAGATTGTGGTACTTAGGCCAAATAAAAAAAGACCTGTGTTTAGGGTTACTTGACATAAATTTACTGGTGAAGCAAAAAAAAAAATCAAGATTTGCCTTTCAAAATGCATTAAAAATCCAGAAAAAAGATTAAAAATATATTTGTGCCTACCCTACCTAAAATTTTCAGACCCGTTACACGCAACACACTTATTGTTTATTTGGCCTTATCGCACATGCGTATAGGCAACATTTAAATGTGCATATACAACTATCTAATGGAGAAAGAGGCATAAGCTCTGAACTTGGTTTTCATCAACCATCATGCCTTGTGTGAGCGAGTTGCAAAGGCCCTGGCAAGAAAACTAAGGTTATAAAGGCTGCCTTGAGACTTCGTTGGCTGTCATCATGATACAATCCAAAATTCCATGTGCTGGCCCAATTTATTTTATGATCTAATTCCCTCCTTCCCGCACCCATTTCAACTGAACTGTTGTCTGTCTTCTTATAAGTAAAAGTGGAGATTTAAGTACGTGACAATTAAGAAGGATGTGTAGAAAATGGATAAAAGCTGTCTGCTGGTATAATTCTATTAAAGACAAATATCTGGTGATCGGAAATGACGAGAGTAGCCTCCAGCATTGATCATTATGGATTTAGTGCATAGTGAATCTTACTTTCTTGAGAAGGCTCGGGCTAATCATTGATGGCCTTAAAATAATGTTTCTAAATGCAGATAGAATAGTTGTGACTGTGCAAAAGTACATTATATTGAGGATCTTATATGAATGCCCATGTTTTATTGAATTTATTAAACGAGTTGAGGAAAAGAGATAAAATGCGAGGCTTGCAGAGTGTTTTATCTCTTTTTCTCAACGAGTTTAATAAATTTAATAATACATGAGCACGAATGTTAGATTCTATTTATCATATGACATTAAGAATACTTTGAAATCTCATTTCTGACGTAAAAACGTTATAATTTTGCCATTATGTACGCATCGTTGTTATGGACGTCATAACGTTTCCCATAAATCTGTAAACCACTAGTGGTTTTCCGATTTTAATGCATGACGTTATTTCACTCTCAGACACGACGTCATAAGATAAAAAAGATAATAGCATGTTCAAGAATAGTATATACTATTTGGTAAAAGGGTCGTTGAAATTTCTTCACTTTCTCTTCTCGTATGTCCAGTTTATTTAAGAAAACTGTTACACGTATATGTGGCTTAGTATTTAAAAAAAAAACATCTACGCCTGAAGTCTTTATAGTAATGGGGCTTATAATTTGTTCTTTGATTTATTTTAAACATCGTTTGAGTACAACAGCATAATCTAGGACGAAAATTAAGCCAGTAAAATATATTTAAGCCCCCACCAATATTGGCCTTGGCTACTGTCCGGTTTTCGTCGTTAAATCTGGTGTTAATTGTCATCGATTGTTTATTGTTGCTTCCATTTGGGCTTGGGGGTTTTGTGTGAGCTTCTTGTTCTTGTATTGTGTTTATTGGTGTTTGTTTTATAGTTTACCATTTATCTTGCTGAGGAAGAGAAAGAGAGCTGGTTGCTTGACCTTACATGTGTTATGGCTGTCTGTGTTCTGTGTTGTGAGTTTGAAAGCAGTACAGTTAAACCTGTGTAAAACGGCCACTCCAAAATATACAAAACAAAGGTCTTAACGACAAATGGTAGCTTTATGAAGGTCAAAAGTATTGCAAAATGCCTCCCCCTCGGAGCATTCTGTAATACTTATGACCTGCATTAAGCAATAATTGGTCTTGAAAACCAATTTTCAGTCTTTTTGAGAGTTGTCGTTTTACACAGGTTTTACAGTATGTGATTGTGGCATTGCCTGGTCATGTTCATTTGCTTTTTATATTAAAGCTGCATAGTCTGTAACTTTGATCTTCTAATTTTGAAAATAATGTTTTTTTATTTTTCAAGAACACAGTAAAAATACTCAAATTCAGGTAAAGTTTTTACCATTTTCGTAAATCTTAACAAGTTAGCACTATCAAAACAACTGCATTTATGATAAAATTCAATGGTCTAGAATTATTGCATATATTGCCAGCTCTGTTGGTTAAATGTCACACTTTGAAAATGCAATACTAGTATGCAAGATCAACGTGACCTTGTTGTCTTAGGCCAGGCGCCCAAAACCCCAAAATAAACACATGGCACAACATGGTCATAGATCAAAAAGACAGGCTTAATTCCATAACTTGAGTTACAGTCAAAGTTACATTACTGTGTCCCCATCAGGACGAGAGAAATCTGTGTATGCCAAATGCCACCTAGAGGATTGCTGAACTAGAGCTGCATAGTCATCACGGATTGATGCAGTTGACGAGGGCACAAATCATATCGTTTTAGTGTACCTGGCTGTTGAAAAAGATAGTATTTCTGTTAATATTTTACTTCTGAAAATATTCTTCGCTAATTATTGTCACGTATATCAAACGTTTATATATGCTTAACAAAGATTTATGTGAGTTAAGTGATAGTTGATTGAACACCCAAGTTATGCCAAAAAGGTGTTTTGTTTCCTGAAAAAAGGATGGAAAGCATTTTTGTTTGTGTTCTTGATTTTATGCTTACTTTAGATAGAATGCAAAATACCAGTACTTTAATGTGCAAAAGTTCGAACATTTTGAATACTGTATATCAGGTGTTCTGGCTGATTGATCGGGTCGTCGATTGCATACAAGTTGATTATATTTAGACCCTCGAATACTGGCACAATGCTCTTGCCTACTCAAAATTTGCACACAGCTACAAAGTGGCGTGCAACTTCACTAACAATAAACAGAGATATGCAAAATTTTCTATTCCTTCACTTATTTGTATATATCATTATGTGATACCATTAAATCATAACTAATGACTTGAATAGTGCACTCATTATATAGTCTGTAAACATATTCTGACACATAAAAACCCACTGGCTATCCAGAAATTGGCTGGTACTTAGCTAGTTTTAGAATTTAAAGTCTCCAATTGAGCCAGAATTGAATACGATACCTATGTGATAATTCCAAATAAAAAATCCTCGTGAAAATTTATAGCTATAAAGAACTTGCTCATAAAATCGATCACAGTTAGCCAATATAGTAAATTGTGTGCTTCGCCGACTGCAACCAACCCGCGATAACTGCGATGTTAGAGTACAGTGGTTCAGTAACGTGAATGCATGCGCTGAAAAACGATTGGATAAATGATTGTACAGAAACCCATTTATTTCCCAGTCAAAAGATAAGTACTCCATTTATTCAATATTTTCTACCATTTTGACATCAATGTTGAGTTTAACCGGAAGTATTATTTAGTTTGCGCATGCGTAATTATAGAAGACATTTTAAAATTTATTTTTTTATGTCTTTGATGACATCTAGAGATATAATGAGTGGATTTTACTATGTTAAACGCAAGTACTGGTCTGTATAGTAAAGTAAGACCTATTTTTCTTATAGTGAAAGTGAATTTTGCCTTGCGCATGCGCAGTGGAAATTTGTCGAAGTGGTTCTATATCTAAAAATTATCAGCTCACCAACCTTAACATGTGTAGAAAGTTTCATGCTTGTATCCAGAATAGCACAATCTTGGCTCTTAGACGCATAGCTAAGATACTAACCCACCTATTATATCTCTTATTGGGTGTTCACGTGCAAATAATCACAGTGAGGCAACAACCACGTTGATATGTATACTGCACCATTTAAGAATTGAAAGTTATTTTTCTGCGTTTCATTGAGGTATGAAATGTCGGGAAAATTGCATCTAAAATTAGATGTTATTTAAACGACATTATATACCTCAGTGAAACGCAGAAAAATAACTTTCAATTCTTATAATTACAACTTCTTCTTTATTCTTTCTTATTCAGTATTTATAATTATGTTTTCCTAAAAAAAATACGTTTCCAGCTAATAGTTCGTATCGCGTATTTAGACTATGACGTGCGTACGTAGACGTTACGACGTTAAAAAAACACAAAATGGCGGCCGTTCGCCAATTGAAAATAAACAACTACATTTTAGAGACTAGAATCTCGTTTTTACATAGTGACAACCGAAAAAACTTAACATGGGTGTTCATTAGAATGTTTACGATAGTTACGTCATCGGATACGACGTCATTCGTTTACATTGGTGCTGTCAAAATGGCTTTGAAAGGAAAAGAAATGACCCCCAGCAAAAAGAAATTGTGCTATCTTTATTGAGTGATTGAAGAAAGCAAAGACGAATTGCAGCACATGTTGAATAAACCAGGCAACAGTCAGTAACTTCAAGAAACGATTTTATTGCGGGGCTCGACTGAAAACATACAACGAAGTTGCAGGAAAACGAGGTGATCGCATCATTTTGCGGACTGGGAAACTGAATAGATCGCAACAGACAGCTGATCGGCATATGACTACTGTTAATTTAGGCGTCGTATGGAAGTTAATCTTTGCTTTTCTACCTGAAAATATAGGTACAAGTGTAAGGTAAAGTGTCAGTAGTTGCAGGCTGTCCAAGTCTCGTCAAAGAAGCATTGCACAGTATCACAAAAGTAGTTCTGTCGTGAATGGCCCTGGGGAATGGCCCCATCCCTCATTAATACGGACCGGGTTCATTGGAAAATGAAATACGGGTCAATGCGATCAGGCGACCTTTCTTGACCAATCAGATTTGCGGATCTCAATAAATGTTATGACAGTTGTAATTATTTAAAGTTAAATTGCATCAGTTTGTAACCATGTGGGAAACCCATCAGTACACAATTGCAACTTGAAGTGTTAAAGACGACAGTAGAGCTAAAAGCAAGATAAAATACCAGGACTGCCACATCCATAGCATTCTAGCTTCAATTGGGTGTGTATGTTCAAATAGTCAACACTGATGCTCGCATTCAATCTATTTTATAACTACTCGTTTATAACGTTCAAATCGGATTAATAAAATTCGGTATGACTTCAAATTTTGAAATGACAGCTCATAGCCCATCTTGTGGTCTTATGATCATATCACATATTGAATCGTCCTTTCACGATAAATATATGTCTAGTTCCTTTAGTTTCGCTAAATAAATGCACATCAGCATGGGCCTTTATTAGAGACATTTGCGCATATGCTATACACAGACAGATTTAAGTGCATGTGCCAAATTCTAGTGCACTGACACATATAATAGAACACGTATCGTACTTTTATGATGCTGTATTGCTTACTGCTGAACATGTCGTCGAGCATTATAAGATCTAAAGAACGCTGTCACGATACTTGGCAAGTTATCTTAATAAAGAACTTATCAAATTGTTGGCTTAATGTCTTTATTTGAATTTATCTTATGTAGTGTAAGCTTCAGACAGATAAAGTTGTCTACACATGGAATTCTATACTACTCTATCTAATTAATGTTTAACATCTGAGCGACCTGACCGAAATAAATGCGTGTAATACAGTTGAACATGGTTAATTAATAATCCTCTGAATATTTGGTATATACACTGAGCCAAACTTATAATGCAATTCATTAATGGCTAGACTCTTATACGAACAATTGATGTATGATAGGCCAATGGGCGTTCTGTGAATACTAGAAGAAGTCTTTGGTTATGGTAACTACCTGTAATTCATAGAACAAATTATTCTCTGAGTAAACATTTACAAATGGGTGGCAACCCACACACACATCACATGTGTATAGCATACTAAACTCTATAATTGAGAGCAAAATAAGCTGGTTGGAAACTTATGTCAGCTCAATACTAAAAGCGTGGTACTGTAAATTCGGAAAGTTTCGCTAGAATTTTATTTTCGCGAATTGCATTAAAAGGCATTTCAACGACGTTAAAAGTTCGCGATTTGGGCATGATATACATGTAACTATATCAGTAAACGACAGAGTGATTTTGCCATTCTCGATGGTTTTAATTTCATATGCTAAGTTTCGCGAAAATAAACCCTCGCGAATATTTCCGAAGGACCTCGGACAGTCTTAATGAAGGATTGCCCATAAAATGACCAGAGAAAAGTTCCAAAGAAAACGATATTTTTTCTATGTAAAAAAATAGTAGGTTCAACCCTCGACTCATTCACAAAAGCAGTTTTCTCATTGGACAAGTACCAATTGAAAAATATGGGTTGAAAACTCTGTTTTTGCTATTCAATATATAGAAAATAGAAAACGTTTTACTAAAGTGCTTTCCCCCGGTGACCAAACTGATCCTTTTGCATACAGTTGTAGTTTTACATTTCACACATCATACAAAAATGGCATGATTGGTCTCGGGGGGGGGGGGGGGGGGGTGGGGGATGGGAACGTTGTCGAAATGCTCAAAAATATTTTATTATAAAAAACTTATTAGAAGCTTATTTTGTAAAAACCTGTAGGTAAATTTCAATTTGCAATTGCATATATCAGGGCTTTAGTTATGAATGCTTACAAAGTAATTAATTGTCTCATTTTTTCAACCAAAACATATGTTTTTGGTACTCATAAGAACCGTCTCAATGAGGTAGATTAAATCTGATGTGTAAGAAAATATTAACGATTTTACGCTCAAAAACTGTGTTTATCGATACTATGATTTATACAGTATGCAGATATGATACACCTCAGTGCACAAGTCAAACTGGTTGACTTGGGACATTACAGGTAATAGTCAAAAGTAATTGACAGCACACTTCTTTAGATGAAATAATGAAATCTTCTCAACCCGAATTTATGCAAACGCATCACTTTCGTCTCAAGTTTTATGCCGCAAACATAATATTTACATGTATTTAGGTGAATACTCGACGAAACTTTGACTTTCTGTGAAATAAAATTTGGTCACAAAAATGCCCCCACCCCCTAAACCCATGAGTCCTGGCATAATTATGCAATATTTTCAAAATATTTTTTATTTTGCTAGGTGCATTAAATGTAAGGGTTTGATTCAAGCACAAAACTTTAGTTGTCAGTTATGAATTATCCTAGCCACAGGCTGTCAAAATTTGGGCAGATTGAATAGGAAACTGTCCGAGGTCCTTTACAGTATTCAACACAATACAAAGCAAACGAAGCATGACACGTACATTTTATACACGCGATTTTTTTAAGAATCTGGATTCACGGATCATGACAGAAAAAAGTGAACCGACGCAATTTGAGAACATCAATCTCAGTTGTTGTGAGTCCTTTCGTGTCAGTAAATGTAAAGTCTACTAAATGACACGCACCCTAGTACCGTTTTAGTACGGTTTAAGCGGTTTCCGCAAGAACCATTGATTATATTGAACAACTGCACGCTGCACAGCAATTTAGCTGTTGCGATCTCTAAATAAAAATGAAAAAAAAAAGATTATCCAAACAGAGAGAAACTACTCGTAAAGCGTTTTATAACAACATACATTGTACTTGGTTTCATTGGACCAAAGGAAAGATAGTGTAGCCCTTAAAATAGCCCCTTACATCTCCTTATATGCAAGCAGTGTTCTGCTTTCTGTCAAATTGTAAAATATCACAACTAATCAATGCACGGAGAAATGACCTTTCGGCATCGTGTTCAAACAGCTTCCTCGGGACCCGGCAAATGTTAATGCATGAAATAACATGTTTGATCACTATAGTTTGGGTTTTCGCATGTGCAGGCGAAATTCTGAGCACCGTTTGAGTTACTGTAAATTCCGAAACTTTTTCTAGTATTTTATTTTCGCGAATAGCATTAAAAGGCATGTTTGCGACGTTAGAAATTCGCGACTTGGGCAAGATATACTGTACCTATATCAGTAAACAACAGTGATTTTGCCATTTCGCGAGGATTTTAATTTCACGAAACTTCGCACATGCGAAGTTTCGCGAAAATAAAACCCTCGCGAAAATTTCCGAATTGACAGTATACCGCTGATTCTAAGGGAGAGGTAAGTTAAAAACAGCTCTACCACCGCCCCTTGATCTGTCAATGCTATCAACGTTCTTTATGGATCAATTCAATGTAAAGGCGTCCAGTTTTTGTTCGATGTATAAGAGTAAGTCAATAGGAAAAAATGACTTAATACGTAGCAACAGCTTGGTCATATTATCGTACTAATCAAATAAGCCATTCAATTTGACAATGATTCTTTGACCGTGTGCGAGCACCATAAACCATATGTATTCTGTACGTGTTCACTCTCGTATATACAGTCAATATATCAGCATGAGGTCGTAGAATTATTCAGAACTAGAAATGTGTCTAGGATTCACGGGTGCCCCGCTGTTGCAAAACTCGCATACTCTCTCAAACAAAGTCAAACATGACATACATTTGTATTTTTATGAACAAAGGACAGATTCTCTTGAAGGATCATTTTGGAACTTGAGCAAGACATAATTACTTGACTTAGAGACCTGACACCATGCAAAGTGATGGATTTTCATGAACAAAGGCCAATAATTCCAACTCAATGCTTTTATTGTTATTTCGGAGATTTTGATTGGTCCGTTGGCAAAATTAAATTGTTTTTACACTTCGATAAAAACCCATGCGTATGAATATTTGATATCTGCGATGATTTCACAGTGCTAGATTGTGTTGATAATGGCGAACTTAACATAAATCTATATAACTTTCACCAGATTAAATATAGTTAAGCATGTTCTAAAGCGTATTTGAAAGTCCTTTCGTTGTACATGGTGTAACTTCAAAGCAACGGAGGAACTCTAAGAAATGAACAGGATGGGGAGTTACGTGACGTCACTTGACAGACAGTCACGTCATTGAAAAAACTCGTCATCAAAACAATGTCAAGGCTTAGACATCAACAACGAAATGTTTCAGCGCAGTTTGAATTTGTCAAATCGCACTTTTGAAATTGACGCTAAGATCCTAGATCTACTTCGGAGATTTAAGGCAGAACTTGTGAAAGTAAGTGCTTCGATACGTGACCCAATCCGTTGTAGGCCCTTTCGATGAGCCCAGCAAGCTGTACGTATATTTGACAAAAGAAAACAAAATGGAGTTGTTTTGAGCCCACACTCACATATTCGCCCGAAATAGAGTGCAATTTTAATCATTATTTAGCAAAAAAAGTTTGAACTGACAGCATTTTCAAGATGGCTGCACGGTCTTTCATAGACAGCGGTTACGAACTATTTTTCTTCAGTGGGCTTTTAAATTTGAAATATTGTCAACAACCTTTTACAAATGTGCTGTTTTGTTCCAAAGTTGGAATTATAAGGAACGAAATTTATTTTTTTTGGTTTTTATCGATGTGTAAACTCCGGCGAATCACTCACAAATTTAACATAAAGCCCTCCGGGCTTTATTCAATTAGTGAGTGATTCGCAGGAGTTTACACATCGATGAAAAACAAAAAAATAAATTGCATTCCTATAATAACTCATGAAGGAATGGTGCAATATGAATTATTATCAATAATGGTACTAAAACAATGTGACCAAGTTTCATAAAATTCCGATCAAAGCTATGGGATTTAGAGACTGGACGTCGTTTGTCGTGACGTACGAACATATGTTCGGGGTAGCACTTACAGTTAGCCACTTTAGTTACGCCCCACATATAAAATCTAAAATTACTCGAAAATGAAATACGATATTATTATTCTAAGACTATCAGCGTAAATCGCATTTCTATTTGCATTAGACATTGAAATTTTCTTGTGATCAGATCAGAAACGAATAAGAAAATGGATCTTGAAGGGCAATACCCTCAAAACACCATTTCACTTTGCATTATTTCGAATGAAACTCAGATCACATTACACTTTTTCAGGGTCGAATTTCTGCTATACCAGAGATATGCGTCGATTTATTCCTAACACTATCTAAGACTGGAATGTGTTTGTCCACTTTATCACTTTTTAAACGTTTTACTACTTTGGTTCCTAGCTTGCCAAGGTTTGAAAAAAGTTAATTTTAGTACTTTTTAAAGCTAGATAAAATTTTGTATGGTTCTGAGTGAACTAGTTATCAAAATACTTTTTATAATTTCATTTTAAACAGCCACGTGTTCGCCGTTTAATTTTGTGAAAACAGATTTATTGGCGTCATGGTGTTGACGTAAGTGATAACGTCACTACATTGTATTATCAAGGCTATAAGACGTGTCAATGGTAAGATGTTTTAGTGTTGTGATACTTCTATGTCGACAAGTGACTCATAACAAAGCAATTTGCGAAGAAAACATGTTTGATTATTGCAACTGACGTTAATATGACGTCAAAACGAGTATTTCTTCAAAAACTAACGGTGTTACTAAATCCAACGACCAAAACAGAGGTTGAATTTGAATACAATAATAGTTTTTGATGTTTTCCATCACAACGTTCATCATGGATAATGTCTAGCGCAAACGCAAATATAAATTGCACGTGCATTTTTGTCAAACTGCGTTTGACGTAGTAAAATAATTTGCGTCAGTAATTCCGGTATATTTTCGATGTCATCAAACAGATAAAATGTCAATAAGAAAAATATCATAGAGAATGTTCGATTGCAGCATTTTTTTGTCAAACTAATGTGGGCCCTTAAAAGTAGTGCGTAGCTTAAGTGGCTCACTGTAATGCCCTGGTCATTGTCATGGCGGGGGAATACTTATTTAGTGCAGTCGAAGTAAAGCTATGGACATCAACACGCTGATCTCGATATTCAGTTCTGATATACTCAAACAATAAAGTTATATTCTGCTTGACGTTTATGTCTGTCATTTCCAAATGTTTGCACGCATTTGATTCGAATTTTCACATTATAGTATGTGATCACCTAGGAACGTTATGCACCTATCCAAAATTCATCTGATAATCAATAGAGTCGCTGACAAGGCTGCAAACACAAATACTCTTAAAACCAAAAGTCACGAGATCAATAGAATGTGTGTGTGTCCGTCATAATCCCGAACCGTTCAAGCACATTTAAACATCTAGTAAGATATGAGTGCTTGCTGTATGCATTGCTTTTGTGGTCATAGCCATTAATCTGTAACATACTCTGACATCTTAAAATATCGATAGTGAAGACACTCAGAACATTTATTGTTGGTGCAGAATTTTGACAGAACCGGATGCATTTAATTTTCTTTTTCATCATCACAAGCATTTTAACATGTATTAAGACCAATCAGCATCAACACAATTGATAATGGAACTTCTCTGATGATTTTCCAGTAATGGGTGGGGTATAAAACACACATTTAGTGAACCTTTGATGGCCGACATCAGCCATAGTTTTTGTTTCTCTTTTTGTGTAATTGTTGTCAAACACAGACACACCAAAACAAAAATTGTGTCTAAATGATGTTAGATTTAGGGAATTCGGAAGTTTTTAAATTGTTATTTGTTTAATTCTAAGGGAGTTAATTCCTTTAATTCCGTAGATTAAAAGTTTTGAAGTCCAATTTATCTCGTTTGATTAGGCAGACATGGGATATGGGGATGATGTTTTCATTGTCGGACTTTCCGGGCTATCACATCGTGTAAAATGTCCCACGTTTTGATGATGGACTTCCTGATGATAAAGGACCAATACAAGCTGTGTCTTCATTAGGTTTAATAACCCTTCCAGATAAGAAGATAATATCAAATAATGACCAAATTGTGTGTGTCTAACGTTTGATAAACATTTTGGTTTTATTTTTGATGCGACATATTAACTGGATCATTTGAAATAGTACCATAAAACTGGACGTTACTTTTTTGTTTGAGTATAATAGATACGTACATGCACAGCACTTTTATTCTAGAACGGGATAGGAAATCTGAGATCTTAGCCTGGGACAAAAAAAAAGATATCATTCCAGTGTAAACCTTCCCAGGTTGTCACGTGTGGGCTGTACAATCACAGGGGGTTAACTCAGTCACAGTGCGGGTGGTTCTTTATGAAAGTTGTCAATGATGCTTTATGAAAGTGTTACAGGTGCTTTATGATTTCCTTAATCAGTATAAGGTAGGTGGTGGGAAACTGCATTAAACGTAAGATTTTCGAAGCCCGAAAGTGTATTATCTTTATTAATTCATATAACTGAAAAGCTAATGGTGTTACTCTGTCAGTCTTTGCGATTATGGTTTATGTGTCAGGGATTAATGAGCGGTTTAATTCAGATATTGTTAAAACCCATAACAAAAATCAGTATATTTATCAAAGTACATATTCCATCAAAGATAGTGTGCATACAACTTCAAGTTCAATCTAAATGTGTTTGAAAAAATCAATTTTCTCCTCATGTAAAACTATAAAGGTCTTATTTTAAATGACTTATATTGACAAGCCAAAAACTGGTGGTAAAGAATCAGTAACATATTTTGGTAACAGGTTCTTTACCTGTCCGAATGATGGATAACTGGTTCTTTATGAAAGGGTTCGGATGCTTTATGAAAGAATTTGCAAAGATGTTAATGGTTTTAGAATCCAATATCAAGGCAATTAGACCTATTACTGCAGCCCTGACTCGTTTATTGATTGAATTAAGACTCAACGGCCCAGTCAGCAATATTTCTGTCATGTCGGGACTCCTCCAGGAGACAGGGAGATACTAAAAGGGCCCAATCCCATCCAATTTGCCACAAGTCAAGCAAATCACGCCCTATCATTATGATTAAGGTTAAGATGCATTTCAATATTATATCAGTGATACCGAGACGTAGCCTCTGATTCGTTTAACTGTTGTTTGATTTGATTTGTTGTCTATGGTAAACAGCTGTGGTCATCTTAACTACAGTGCTCCTATGCAAGCCTACTGTAGGGCAGTTTACCATTATTTTTGCTCATTCTTATACAAGTAACTGGCAACTTGGTCTTCTTGAATCATCAGGAGAGGAAACAATTCTCCATGAAAAATATGCTGGGTGCGATCTCCTGTCTGGTTGCATATTAAGCAGATGGGCAACTGATCGAGCTACAGAGTTCAGATTGTTAGCTAAGCATCGCACGTGCGTGTCCTGAGGGTGGGGGACAGCGGGTTTGCATCCCATCTGGAAGATCACAAGTTGTTATATGTTTCCTTAGAAATACTGTTATTGACAACCTCGAGAAGAAGTAGGACCCCTTGGGTCCAATTGCTTCGAAAGGGATCCCAGGTCCGCACTGCCCTCTGTGAAAAACAAAAAATAAAACTAAAATAAAGTTTTCAGGACACCCCCCCCCCCACCCCCGACAGAATTTTCTGGATCCTCCCATGCATCGTTAACATTAATGCCCTGCTATCTGTAGCATTGTATCCGAGACATCAATATATCTTTTTCGAAACTCACAATAAAAATGAATAGGAGCATGTGGTGGATTGATGGGGTTGAGGTGGCCCAGCGTATTTTGAAGGGACTTAACATGAATTAGTGAGAGTTGAGCCTGACAGGGCAGAATAGGAGCGTTTGGTTTGTTCGTTTGCTTGTTTTGACTTGCTTGGCTTGAGTCTTTACGTCCAAGTCGACAATCTTTCGGTCTTCTCGGGATGGATCTACCTGGGTGGATCCAGTACTAAGCATCCTGTAAAATGTCTGTTTGCTTTGATATTTTTCATCCCAGTCGGATCAAGACGATTTCTTATCCTGTTTTATACCAGTTTCGGTGTCTTGCTCTAGGACACAACACAGTGACTCTGACGTCTGTGAGTCTCGAACTAGCAAACCTTCAATTGAGCCACTGCGCCTCACACATGCAGGCATTATAGTTTAAGACAAACCTTGTCCATAATAACTTTAATCTTACTGTACTGCCAGCAAAGAGTGACAGTGACGTCATGTTTTGTTCACAAAGTTTTCGGGACTTAGAAACGATAGATCACTGAAGTAGTAATCCTATCCGCAGCATAGGATTAATATACAAGTGATATATCGATTCGCGTTAGCTCAAATGGAGTGTGAAAGTTAATGTTTTACTTAACAATTGTAAACATAGTACGTCACTGTCACTCCTGGTTGGCACGACAGTACTTGATAGTCTACTCTTGAGAAATAAAAAGAGACATGCAGACAACAACTATTTACATGTTTGTTTTCTTAAAAGAAACGTCTCATTTAGACGGTTCTTTTGAGTACCCAGAAGAAATACAAATGATTTTTTTTTTCGAAATTCGCAAACTTACCTCGCCTAATGATATATCCAATCATAAAAAACCTATAAAAAGCAGACTATTTATGAACCCAGACGCAAGGTTTCTCGTTCTGGATACCTGCAGCTGCAGTTATAGTTCTCTTCGCAGTTGTTTTCTCATAATTTGAAAACGAAACATCAGCTGGTGCCTACCGGGTAGGCGGCAATCGAAAACGCTCTTAAAAATCGACGAACGCGGATAATCGCAATAAACGGTGTTTACGATTGCCAATCGGGCGACAAGTGACAATAGAAAACTCTGTTTCTTTCGATTTTGATCTACGTTCGTCGATAGCATTAACGTTTTCGATTGCCGCCTACCCGGTGTGATACAATGTACGGCTTTTGTGTCTGTACGGGCGAAAATCCTGACTTACTCTTACGGCACATCTAACGTTTTGGCCATTAAAAGCCAAGCTTCATTGGTTCCTTCATGTATAAATGCGAACACTACCATATTATGCATTTTGTGCGAGTGATTTAGGGGAGGGGTACCCTCAAGTACTCTTTCTACAAAGGCTTGGTACCCCTCCCCCGCATCCCGACAAAAATTTCAGGATCCGCCCTTGAATAGCTTTTGATGAAGCACGATAAGTGATAAAAGCATGCAAGCTGGCTCCAAGGCGCTCCGTGCATTTTGTTCTTGGGCTATTACAGCTAGCTAGACTTGAACTATTGGGTGTAACTTTAAAAAATAGACAGAAATTGACGCAACCTCAAAAGGCTAGCCAAAAACTGTGTTTGATCATTACACCCAAGTCGGCTGCTGCATATATTTGTTTAGATTATAGACTAATATATTAACACAGAAGCAAACTGCAACAGTCTGTTCTGAGTCTACATTGTTTTGCCTAAGAGGCTTCAAAAACTTTCAGCATACGACAAACGCAGACAGCTTTTGTTGTAATTGGCAAGAGGATTCTAAGATCAATGTCCATGCGTGTTAGAAGAAAATATTCCTAGTCTTACCATATAATAAACAAAAACTGTTGTTGTTGTTTTTTTTTTTTTTTTTGTTTTTGTTTTTTTTTTTTTTTGGGGGGGGGGGGGGGGGGGGGCGAGGTACTTCTGGTACTTCTATTACAGAGTGGACACGATTACATTACAAAATCTACAATTTTCCGTTTTATACCACCTTTACCGACTTTAGCATGAAATATCTCGTAATGTGCAAGGTCTACATTGATGTAGGTGGTATAAATTAGTTATACCATGTTTTTCCACCTGTACGTAAGATAATCCACTCGCTAAAGCTCGTGGATTATCTCCACGTACAGGCGGACAACCCATGGTATAACTATTACTTAACCGGTCATATATATTTTTTTTTTAAAAAAAAAGGTAAAACAGGAGTCCGTGTGTATTACACGTCGTCTTATGTTGATTGATATCTGTTTCATGAAGATACCTTAAACTGTCATTGAGATACAGAGAGGACTCATAGCACGTATGATCGATGGACAGACATCTGAGTTGAAGTTGTTACCTTGAACTTGGGAGATGGTGGCTGAGTGTTGTGCCAATACATTAGATTCCGGATGTAACAGCTTCTGACTAGGTTTGAGCCAAAATTCTGACCTTGACTTTGGGAGTTGGTGGTTAAGTGTTGTATGCGACACACCTTCGTGGGATCAGTTATAACCATGTGAAGTTATAATCAAAATATAATGAGATTGGCCTACCCGGGCACGAAACCCATAGTTACAGCGTGGCTCACAGATTTTGAATCAAAGCTGTGACTAAATTGATATCGATACATATGCACTTCCGCGAGCAACCCTGTCTTTGGTGGTTTCGAACAAGAAAGGCACAGACCAGCCAGCGCATCCGCGCAGTCTGATCAGCGCCTTTGTTAATCGCTTATTGGAAAGTATCATATCTAGATGTGCTACAAGCGAAAATTTTATTTTCTAGCAAGTCTCTGTAGCTAAGCAGGATGGTTTGAATCTCACTTTGTCGGAAACGCCGAAGACAGGGTTTCTCGCGCCGTGGCCCAATTATAAAGTCTGATGAGATATGATTTTTTATTCATATGTTTTTTTAATTTTTTTATTGATATTGATGTATTTTAACTAAATCATCATTCCTCTAAAATAATTCTTCATTTGCTTTTTCTTCTTCTACTATCTCATAGACGTTTTAACAGACATAAATTAATTTTCTGGACAGCATAAGATATGATGTGGAATGGTAGCTCTTGCTTGTTTGTTTGATTTGATTCTTTATGTGGCAGTCAACACTCTTTTAGCTATGTCGGGACGGGTCTTCCTGAGTTGAACCAGTATTAAGCAAGGATAAATGTGTCTTGCTCAAGGACACAACGCAGTAACGCCGGTGAGGCTTCGAATTCACAACCCCTCGGTTCTGAGTCAAGTACTCTATCACTGAGCCACAGCACTCCTTTGGAATGGTAGCGGTTGGTATAGATTCATAGGGGCAATATTAGCATCTACGACGGATATCAGTCCAGTGGTACACCTTCATGTTATCGGTAATATTCATATAAGAGTATAAATTTATTGGGTCCCGTAGCTCAGTCGGAGGCAAACCCAGCTTTTCATCAAGGGTTCGTGAGTTCCATTGAGACCCAACCAAAGTCCATCATTTCCTGGAGATTGGTCATAAAAACAGATATACATGTACATGTACGGTCTTTCGCCACCTTCCGCTGATTCAATAAGGGTTCTTGTCAGTTTCAACTGAAAGTATGTGCAAAAAGTACTGTTTTATACCCCTATTCCACACAGGGCCCGAATCCCACGAATTATTTGGATTCGTGGGCTGAAAAGTACTCAGTTCGCGAAGATCTTAACTGAATAATACAGTCCGTAGTTAGTTCTTGCAATATGTAGGTCTATCGGGAATTGGGATCAAAAAATTTGAACTGTTCAAAACTTGGCCACAAATTCCCCGATTCGAATAATCGTGCTTGATTCGTAACAAATTCCTAATGCATTCTTGGACATTGTAACTGAATCGTAATAAATTCGGTTGCGTTCTTAGGTATTCGTAGCTACTCTTAACTCATTCGTGGGTAATCGGGAGATTAAGACAAGCAATAAAACCAAGGAAGAAATAGTAGAAGGACTTTCTCTTAGAGTAACTACCCCGTCACGCACATACATTCGAGCCAGTCCTGGAAGTGGAAACAGATTTGGCAGATTCAGGAGCACAATTAGGATCAATCAGTAACTCCTGGCTGGTGTTTTTTTGCTGATTGCGAACTACCATATTTTTCCAAGTCAAAGAGTCAGGGCCTCTCGACATTAACGTAGTTGTTTTCTTCTAGCTATATAAGTAGCTGTTTTAGACACTCAAGTTGCAGGATCAATTCTACAGCTGACAAACGAGGAACATTCATTTTGGAACTGATCCCGCCAAGCATGGGTTGGCTTTTTTATAAGTGTCGTGAGAGGTGAGAGAAAATCTCGCGAATCATCACGAATCGTCGTGGAATTCTGTCAATTCGTACCAAATTCATGCTGCATTCGGCGTATTCTCAACTAATTCGTGATCGATTCTTAAACTTATTAATAGGTTATTGTACATCGTAAATAGTGAATTCGGCACCCAGGCCGAATCTAGCCGAATCCCGCGAATATTCGTAACTGTTTCTTACCTATTTAGAACATCACGAATAGATTGAAAAAATACAATTATCCACGAATACTAACATTCATCGGTTCTTGATGATTCGTGGGGATTTGTGGTCTGTGGGGAAATAGGACAAACTTGCCCAGTAAAGTGTTGGATACCCTAACATGACGGAAAAATTGTTGACTTCCCTGCTAATACCTCCACGGACCCTAGGGATGTGTCAATATGTCAAAATTCAACTTTTTCCAGAACAACATCAACACAAACCAACAACAAAGACATTTGTACCGGGACAACGTACATGCACGGATCCAGGATTATTTTGTCAGGAGGGGGGGGGGGTCCAGGCTCCTTAACTTATTTCACAGTTTACAGAGGGGGTCCAATGGTTTTATTACACATTTTACAGGGGTGGGTCCAACTTTTTCCAGGGGGGGTCCAATTGCCAATTTCTATAGAAACCCATATAACTATAACTTGTGATTTTCCAGGGGGGTCTGGAACCCATAACCCCCCTCTTGATCCGCACATTTTGGCACGAATAGGCTCAGACGAGCCTGTGCGGCCTCCTTTTAGGCTTAGAAACTTCAAATGCTAATCGGTCAATAGTTTTTAAGCGACTAGCAAAGATTCTGATCAGACTGCGCAAATGCACAGGCTGGTCTAAGCCTTTGGTGCTCGCACATACCACATTGTTGGAAACCTCATATTGCGGCCCATTTAATGGTGCAAAAAATGCATAACGGCTGTATATCAGGACGAAATTGCATTTTTCTCATAAGGAACCTGTAACTTCTTTCATAAAGAATATGTAACAACTTTCTAAAAGAACCTGTAACCCGAATTTTAGGCTCATAAAGCATTTGTAACCTTTCATAAAGAACCATTAACTTCGAAAAATTTTGAAATTGGCTAAAACGTATATTTAAAGGGATAATTCACACCTTTTTTCAAATGTAATTGAGCGCCGATCTGAGAAAAGGGTCCTTCGGGCATTTTAGCAGTTTTTGTATAATCAAAATTTCAAAAACGTCTAAATTTTCAAAATTTTGCATGTTCTTACAATGGACTCAAATTGCTTCTAACATGTAATACAATCAAAGGCGCAAACAGTTCTGATAAAATTAAGTGATACAAATAATGTATGTTGCCATGGCAACAGCTGTGCATATGGACTACACACTTCCTTGAAAACAGGATACCACATTTCAAATGCTTTGTAAACACGGGATGTGCGTATGTGGGCTATTTGTGCAGTCTATGCAATTGCATACACATCAAATTAAGAAAAACATGAAGCATTTTTGAAATATTGCTCCTAGCATCTTTGTATTAGCGCCATATGTTAACACAATGGGGTTGACGTCAGAACGTCATTTACAACGTTAAGCGACATCATGTTTAACATGCATCATATATACGAGTTTAAACGCTCATAACTTTGTTATTTGTAAAGATAATTTCTTCAAATTTTCTGCAATTGTTGACAACAGCTAGGTCTGTCTTTCTCTGTAGATATCTCATTTTTGACTTTTTTGTCAGAAGGTCCCTTTTGTCAGATCTTGGCTCAATTATTATAGAGTTTACAGTATGGCAGGAATAATCCCTCATTAAATGTTTGTGAATGCTCTTCTATTAGCCCGTAATTAATCACTTTTGCTTCTTAATGGGAGTCTGGTCATTCTCAGGTCAATGATCTCTACACACCAAAACTGGAATCACTTCCACCGGCTTACACACTGCCAAAGCAGAATTATAAATCAGCCAAAAGGCAAAAAACAACAATGTTTCAGAGTAATGCTTTTAGCAGTGTGTGCATTGATGAGTATATGTTGATACTTGGTCCATATATAATAATTAACTCTAAAATTAAAAGTCTTAAAGCACTAATTATTACTATAGCAGACGACATATTTTGTAACAAGTTTCTTCTTTTTGATAACAAAAAGACAGAATAAATCAAATGAAACTTATTGAAAAACAAAATACTTTTCATTTGACAGTTGTTACATTTTAATTTGCAATGATTTGGCTGTTGATTGTAATTAAAACGGAACACCTATTATCCAATATTGAAATAAAGAAATTGACTGAAAAGTGCCGCTTCAATCATTTGCCAGACCAGCATATTGAGGTTAACTCAGGTTAATGTGTGCCAATAGCTGTAAGATGGCTGCTCCCTGAACGGCTATAAAAGCTTCTGTAATTAACTAACAAGATAGATAAATGATCTGTGAAAATAAAATTAGTCCATAACGAAATATATATTTGTGAATAAAGTAAAATGTTAAAAAGCATGAACATACACTTTAAGGAAGAATTTAAGCTTCAGATATCAAATTTATAATATAATGGTTCGTTTCCAAGCATGTTTTGCTCGATAAAACTATGAAATACACACGTATGGCATTTGTTGCAACTTAGCATCTCTATTGTAATTGGTGAATTGTTGGACAGCTAAACTGTATGATAAATGCATAGACTATCATAAAACATGCTGCATAATGTCTTTTAACAAAATTTGACTCTAAAACGGTCTAATATTACCATTTTCATCCCGTGTCTGGCATGAGCATCGCATCTTGTCAAGAATCATTAACCCAAAGTAAAGAACCTGTAACCCTTTTCATAAAGCATCATTGACAACTTTCATAAAGAATCACCCCGCACTGTGACTGAGTTAACCCCCTGTGCAATGGCTGCATTGAGTTTACGCTCATGGTCAAAAAGTGACGTCATCGTTATCTCAGTCAGTGACGTCATAATGTAATATTGCATCTCAGTTGACACTGAAACCTTTTGGAGGTTATTTTTTTATCCAATTGTTAACTTTGATAACGTGACAGTGACGTCACATAACATAACACTGATGTTACAGAAACTGAAACCAACGATTACAACATTCCACAAGATGCTGCATAATTAAAGTTCAGTTTTTGTAAATGAAATATCGCTATATACAGCGATATTTTATTGCAAAAAAACACACATAAACTTCAATTATTCCGTTGACATTTAAATAGAGGTCGGCCCACAAGCTAAAGACTATTTTCCTAACGCCATTTCCGGCGTATAAAATGCAGATTTTTCATACATACATGTAGTAGTATTTCGCCTTACATACAAACAGGGCTTGATTCTCGAATTGAGACGAAATTTTCCGATTGGGTGATCGCCAGATCCTCTATATCACCCTTATACTTATGTAAGATTCTTAAGTTGCGTTTACCTACCACAAACAATTCAAATATTTACACAGCTGTTCAACCTATAAAACACGTCCATGTATAAGTTTAAAAAACATAGCACAATCAATAAAAAATCAAAAATGCAAAATAATAATGACAACTGCATGCTTTAATATATCTCAACGTTTCCCGCTGAGACATGCCAACTCTTGTCCTATCAATCAATCAGTTTATTAATAGATGAAACATATTGAGATACAAAAGTACAATGGATGGTTTCAAATATAAGATGTTTTGCTATTTTGTACACCATTGTGTCTTTTAGAACGCCGTCGACTTGATTTAGCTAACCACAAATGCAAACCTAGAATAAAGCCGGCGCTGTGCTTTCCGAGAAAAAGAATTCATAAAAAAAACAGTCATAAGCAAAATGTCAAGTGTTTGGTTTTTTTTGCAAATTGGCTAGACAGGTTAGTAATCACCTGTACTTCAATTCGATAAAAACTGCACTCAAAACGCCTTTTTCTTCAAACAGTTGATTTTTGCATGTTTAAACCCCATAATCGTGAAGTGATAGAAAACTCTTCCATTGCAGCGCTTAAGTTTAGTCCATTAAAATGCACATACGTGGGCAATAATCATTTCAATATCATTGGCGCATAGTCATAAAACGAAATTGAAAGTGGCCACTTAGAGCTTCGGTTCAGTGTATACACTTTCAGTCATGCACAGTGAATTAAAATATACTTAAGGAATAAAGAGATGCAACAGATGGAAATATATTTTTGCGCGGTTAATTCTTGTTTTGATGATATCTCTTTTGAAAAGGTCTAATTGAATATTTCTAACATGTGATAAAAATTGTATTTACTGATAAAAATCACCAATTTCTTTGCTTCGAGACTACTGGGTTCCCCCAGTTATTAATAGACCATTTATTTCAGAGTTGGAAAACCCCATTTTTTCAACAGAAATCTAAAACGTTAGAGCAGTATTTCATATAGATAAAAACATTTTTAGAAAAAAAATATTTGTGTCAATATTTAGGAAGGACTGGGTATTTTACTCCTATTTTGTACTGTCATCAATGGGAAATATTAAGTGGAAGACCTCCTATAGTCATAATTATTTAAGAAAAATTCCTTGTATTGAGTAAAACTCAAGCAGAAATTTTACACATATAACGCAATAATCAGTGCTGACGTTAATGATGTTAAACCGACGGGAAAGTTGCCAGTGATCCGCAATCTATATGCCAGGAATTTTATAAACGACGACCCGGTTGTTGATAGAGATTTTGCTTTTACTGACCCTGTTTCAACAGTTCACTATTGGCGGCCAGACTGGTAACGCGCGTATCGCGTATACAAACACGCATATGTAATCGATAATAACGTTGAACCTACTGTAGTTTGATGGACAAATGTACTGCACCGATGAATTAACAGCATTTCACAAAAAACTTGCATCACGTTGTATGCTTACAATGACTTGAAGTGTTCGTTGCGTTTCTTTATTTCTCAAAGTATGCATGTACTTAATAAGTTACAACCTCCCCCCCCCCCCCACCCCCATCGGTCAGTGGTGTACAGTAGCAACAGTACGTATCAGACCATTATACTATGGTCGTATTTTTGGATTGCTTTTACTTAGTCCATTTGACAATGATAGATTTGTCTGATAATACAGGGAATAATATGGACTACTGATTCTTGTAATAATGATGTGGTGTCGAACAATATCTATGACTGATTACCTTGAAGAACGAGTCAGATCAGGTGAAAATGAGGTTTGCTCTCTAGGTATCCTATTAAAGTTCATTCAAGGGAGATAACTCAAACAAAAAGTATAATAGAGCAACCATACTTGTTCACTACGCACTGTCTTGACTCGATTTATATGTCTTTCAACTATTATTAAAATATATCAAAGGATATACTAGTTATGGAGTGAACACGGTTTACGGTTAAAATGCATTCAAGGGAGAAAACTCCCAAGGTATGCAAGGGAAAGCAAGGATTGTTCTATGTGACACACCGTCTTAACTCATTAAATATGTCTACCACATATTATCAGAATATCTCAAAGGGTATAAAAGTTATGCAGTGAATATGGTTCCCCTTTAAACTTCATTTAAGGTAGATACATCAGTACAACTCCAAAAGTATGCAGGTAGATACATCCATTTTAGTACACGTCTTAAAAAGAATGTAAGAGAGACAGAGCAATTTTTGTAGGGAACACACTGATCTTACCCAATATTATATAAATATTACATTCCCTGAGAGGGTGATAGTCGAAAATATCATCCCGAGGAATGTGATTATCAACCGAGGCGCAGCCGAGGTTGATAATCATATTACGAGGGATGATATTTTCGACTATCACCCTCTCAGGGAATGTAATATTTATTTTATTATACCGAACAGAACATTAGATCCTTTATTTTCTACCGTTTGTTTTCTCTTAGACTTACCACGGTGGGGGAGTTCAAAAGGGAATGCATGAATGAAAGATATATTTTTCACAAAAATGGTTCTGCTTTTAACAGTTTTAAGAATGCTCGAACTGATCACTGACGTTCGGTTAAATAAATTACGTCATAAAAACTGATGACGTCAAACTTCATACTAAGCAGCGTCATTTAAATGGAGATACTTTACCGTATGCGACTTTGATGCAAACTAGAAAATTTCGCCTAATCCGCTCAAATTTGGTCTCAACATGTTCCGCTCGTCCTAACTAAGAAAACGAGTACCCACACTTTATGTTTCTGACCATGGACAACGAAGTTATTGGGAGTTGAAAGTGGCCAAAATCATGCCACATGTCCGCCATTGCTGTAGAACGTATCCTGGCGTGAACGAACCGTACGCGCATTGCCGTTGCGCATCAGACGAACGACTGATATTTTACAATATCACCCGCTGCTATGGCAAACGAGTGGCAGTATTCGCCGTGGCTATAGCAGCGGGTGATATTATAAAATATCATTCGTTCGTCTATGGAAGTTTTGTATGGGGAATTCACGTGAGGTATAATAAAATATATTATGTGTCTATCAAATATCATTTAAATTTCTCAAAGGGTATAAAAGTTACGGAGCGAACAATGTTTTACTGTTAACTCCATTCAATGGAAATACATGTAACTTTAAAAGTATGCAAGGGGTCCAACCATTTTAGGGTATAAAAGTTATTGAGTGAACAATATTTAACTTAAATATTCAATCAAGCTCCAAAAAGGATGCAAGGGTAAGTAACCATTATTGCATGCGACGCGCCGTATTGACCTGATATATTTCCTGACAACATTGACCTGAGACTGTTAATTTCCATCAAAACCTTCGTGATGTTCGTGCGTTTTTGTGAACTACTCCTACTACTGAGAATGGTAAGATAATGTCAATTCAATAATGGAAACGGTCTGAAGGCCTAGTGGTCAGTTAACTTAATACAGATAAAACAACACCAGGGTCGAATCTTGGACAAAACCTTTGTTTTCTTTTTTTACATAAATTCCAAATACGTGCATTATTTTTTAAAGTTACAAGTAGAGTGTTCTCACATTTGTATATCTAACGCCATCTAGTGCACAACTTAACATATTTCCATTTTTATTTAGTCGCTTATGTATTTCCTAGGGGTCCTCACGAATGTTAATTAAAAATAGTAAGTGAGTATGATCAGGAAATACCACAATCATAAAATGCAGACAACCCCGTGGCACCGCGAGGAAGAGCCGCTCAACCATCACGAGACACCAGGAAGACAAATTAAGCAAAGCAATCAGCTCTCTCTTCCCCATCAAGATGATTGCAATACTAAAATGGACATAAAGTAACATACAACAAAACATAGAACAATTACAGACTTCCACAATGGGAGTAACAATAAACAAAAAGTCAACAACAACAGAACCACCGCCTTAGAACGGACAGCAGCCTAAGCCACCGGGGGGCTTAAATGCATTTTACTGGTACCAAATCTTCGCCCTAGTAGGCTTATTGAAAACATTGTTCTACATGTGTATTTGATTCATAAGCGTAAGCCAAATTCATGTTTAGATATCCATTTATGCACAACATGAAGTTCACAAGATGAAACGAACAGAAAAACGAACAAAAATGATAAAAATGATATATTGAACTGAGATTCGAACCTGCATCATTTGAATCGAGACTTGTAACGACTTTTATCCAGTTAACTACTGAGGTATTGCATATTTCATGCATTTAGACAAGTAATTGTACCACAATCTAAAGCATTTCCTTTACGATTATTCCCTGAAGACAAGAATAAATTTAAAAGTCTCAGGCCAATGTTGTCAGGCAATAAATATATGCCAAATGATCCGCAACATGTGATTCCCAACAATGTGGCATTTTGACGAGTCTAGACTCAGGCGAGTCGGTGCAACCTCTTGTTAAGCATAGAAACTCCAAACGATTATCAGCCAGTAGCTTAGTATTCAGGTAATATTCTAGCGACTAGCAAAGGCTCTGATCAGACTGCGCCTATGCGCAGGCTGGTCTGAGCCTTTGCTTGTCGTACATACCACATTGTTGGAAATCTCATGCAGTGACTCAAATGTATAGAGGATATTTACTTTTTTCAGGTGAATACCAAATATATTTCATCGAGTCCGGTGAAAATATCAGTATTTTTCACGAGTGGGTAGCGTGAGTGAAAATGCGGATATTTTCAACACACGAGATGAAATATATTTTGTATTTGCCGTAAAAAAGTAAATTTTCTTTTTATTTTATACTCAACGGAAATACAGAAATCACAACCTTACTTTTTACTTGGTCGTTTCTCGTTCGATTTGACTTTCGCAGTGTGTTTATTGGATATAACATTGGGTGTAAACATAGTTTGCACCTTGAAAATGGCTTAGAATCATATTTTAACGAATAGAACGCAAGAAATCAGCATTTAAAGAAAGACTATTGAGTGTGCCTTACGGTAGGCGTCACGTGCAAACTGGCGCTACGCCAGTTCAAACCGTGACGTCATTATGTTTGATGTTGACGTCACAACATGCGTAGCGTTATTTTTGACAAATATACTTCACTTAAAACCTTATGTTAAAAAACCCAGTCACAAAATTGCCAAGAAAGCCTTGTTTTGCTACGGTTCTATTCTATTCTACAGTGAAAATATAAATCGTATCAGTCACTAGTGAAAAAATACGATATTTTTTCACTGTAGAAAAATACCAATTTTACTCACATTTGATATGCATTGAATTCACTGCTTGTGATAAAATAAAATCAAAATCTCTCAAAGTGTATTTAAGTTATGGGGTGAACAAATTTTCGTCTACAGACGGACGGATAAATTGATGGACACCATGCTGATCGCTATATCCCCCGATCCATTTCCGACCATTGTATAAAAACAATGCCCCTACTTGTTCATTATTTTGTATATGTTTTTTTTTTTTGTAAATGTAGTTAGCCAAGACAATTATTGTTAAACTGGGATCCCTGCATAACATGAGCCCCTTTATGCAAGGCACAATGCTAAGTAGAGAGTAACACATAAATGCGCATGTAGAACATTTATGCACTGGAGGCTAAATGATTAATGGCCTGTGATCATATGATAAGTTATTTTGGAACTTAAAACAATTGTAAGGTTCGACGTTTGTGCAACATGTCTTTATCAACTGTGGTTTGAGCTAGTATCTATCAGTCTGTTACACAATGCAAAAAATGATAATCTGCAATATTCAGTAATCAGAAGTGTGAAATCAATTTTGCAGTTTAAGCGGTTTCGCACATATCTAGTCCCGCAATACGTTAATAGACGTTTATATTAAGCTCGCAAAGTCTCCAGAAAACAAATGATAAGGTATAAGCAATATGGAGATTCAATTACATGGGGTAGAGTAAGCTGTGGTTAAGCATAACGCATTTTCCTTTATATTTACTTTAATAAAGTACGTGCATGCGTAACTTACTTTAGAGCAGACAGTGTGCGTATTTAAACTGGCACTGGGCTTTTCTTGCTCTCGAAACTGTCGTGCAAAGGTTGTTTGAATTTGATGGAGCAAAAGGGTTTTGTCACAGCAATAGAAAATTCATTTCTCACCACCAGCTGGTGATTATAAAATAATCAGATTCTCAGCGGGTCTTTTCGTCTGATAGATATGGTCTGTAAAAGTTCAGACGGTGTATTCATTTATCCGCAAACGGTACTATTCCATAAGATGTTGTTTGCACCAGTATTTCTTGACACTTCTACCAGAGAAGAAATACAACGTTGATAAGTATTCTGGCACAAATCAAGAATGCAGATCAGTATCCTCCTTTTCCAAAATAGAGTTCTTGGAGTTTAAACTATGGTCTTTTTTTCAAAACTCATTAGTTTGTATTCATACACCTTGTAATTCAGGTATTAATTTTATTATGGACTCCTGCTCTCTTTTAATGACTACACCTGGGTCTCGTCGCAAGAAAGCCTGAATGTTAATGGTGTGATCAACACAGATGAGGACCAGTCTGCGTATCTGTGGAGATTTTGTGTTCGGTCCGAGTTTTGTTATGCAGTACTTAACGTCCTTTCTGGTTTGCAATCGTCTCAAAAAGAAGAAGAAGAGAAAGAGAGGGGGGGGGGCTGGTCGCTTTAATCGAAGTGTCGTGCGGCTGTTAGCGATCTAGTGATCTGTTTCTTCTTCTCGCAGCGTCGTGGGCTTGTCTGCAGAATGAGATTGTGATATTTCTTAGCCATACTCTTACTTTTTCGTGTATATTTTTCTATTATCATAATATCCGATTAAACACATCATAAATATACAAGTATTGCTACAGAAACGTAGTAGCCTTACCAAACTGTTGCTTTATTAAACTTTGGACGCATACATTTTAGTTGTAAACCTTTTACTGTACTAAAGCAAATCAAATAATATGATTTGTAAAGGTTCCCAATGTTTGCAGCTACTATAATCACTCTACATATTAATTTTAGGTTAATAATCACAAGGCATTTGTAAACATGCTTTAAAATTTTTAAGTTATGTTTTCACAAAATACATAACACACAACGTTAAATGAATAGTGCTTGAAAAAATGTAAAATATGTTCCTCCCACAACTAACTTTGATTAATTTAGATTCAAAAATCCATGGTTTTGTGCACAACATGGGATACAACATGGATATCATGCGACCCGTTTGCATACCTGGTTGTAAACCCAATCACGGTTTAAAGATATGGATTCCTCTTTAATTGCACGACAGTGGGTCAGGCCGCAGACTCAATGACGGCCCTGACGTAAAAATTAAATTGGTTTGATGGTACCTGATATTTGTTTTTGGGCCCAGCTCAAATTGGGGTTTTCTTTAGCTCTGACTATCTGTTAGCCATGAGCCCTTTTCTTTGTTTAAATTATAGTGTGTTAATTTGATTCTATTGTTCCTCTGCGATGATGCATTGCATTAGTTAGGAAGCATATATGCGAGCTAAACAATTTTGCGTTTTAACAGCAAGAGAATCTAGGGCGAATATTTGGCGCCAGTAAAACGCATTTAAGTCCCCAGTGGCTTAGGCTGCTGTCCGTTCTAAGGCGGTGGTTCTCTTGTTGTTGATATTTTTGTTTAAAGTACTTTCTATTGTTTGTTGGGGTTCTGTGTTTGTCTCTGTTTTGTTATGTATTACTTTGTGTCCATTCTAGTGTTGCAATCATCTTGAAGAGGAAGAGATGGCTGGTTGCTTTGCTTTTATTGCCTTACAAATGTCTTGTTACTGTAAACGTTATTTAGCTCTTCCTCACGGTGCCTTAGTTTGGTCTGCAGTGTATGATTGTGGTATTTCCTGATCATACTCACTCTTTGTTTACAGTTTTGTTTTATAAGTTACAAAGTTACAACCATACACGTGTATTACGACCAAAACTTAACAAGTGAGTTATACGAGGGTCATTTGGAAAGTTCTTAGCATGGCATCATAACTCCGCAATGCGTTGATAAAATGCTATCAAATAATACATTTTTGGAAATTAGAATTCAACGACTACTTGATAGTTTATTTTTTGTCGAAAAAGGACTTGGCGTGCACGTGTAGCACATGCTCAAAATGAGTAGGGGTTATATATACTGGCGGATATTTTAAGCAAACTACTTGGAAAAAAGCGAAGGAAAATTGGGGACCTTTTTGCGATCATGATTTGACAAATTAACGATTTGGTGCCAACTTATTTTTTATTAAAATATATTATGCGACCACTGCTTGCATGACTACCACCTTTACATTGGGAAAATGTTGAATAATAGAGAGATGGTAAACTTACAAATAAGGGATTTTTTTCGATATTTCTTTATACTTTTACTATAAATTGTGTCACTAAGGAGCACGAAAAAAGCCTATTGAGTATATGATTTGCTTTGTTTGTAGCCAACAATGCATAACAACAATTTTGTCCCGCAGAATGTGTGGCTTTATTAGTTCTGTATTCAAGGAAATTATTCCTAATAACACTACCCCTACTTTTCAAGAAGTGGGTGGGGTAACTCAACCCAGCATATTTTGTTGATTGCATAAGAACTTCTCATGGTATCGCGTTAACCATCACAAAATTGATTGATTTCTACTTTCAATGTGTTTTTACTTTTTTAATCTGCCACTGTTTTCAATTGAAATGACCCAGAACGTCAACTCATAGCAAAACTCATTCTACCCATGGGATGATTTAAGAGTTATCTTCCCTTTGATCTGGTTTACAAAATTTCTTTTGGTATCAATACAAAGAGCATAAATTGTACTTGACAAAAATACCTACACACGGCATTTTTAAGCTACTGTCGTTGTATTTTGTCAAAATATATGAATTTTTACATGAAATTTTTTGATGTAAAAATAAGCGCATTCTTTTGCTTGCTCAACGGTTTTGGTATTGCTGTTCCGGTGTTTATTTATTAGAAACATCCAACTCTGTCATCAATTGTATAATCATTGTACCAGATTGTGGCCTGTCAAATGTTACAAAATTATCTAATTTCATGCACTATTCTTAATGTTCTGCACATTTTTCCAAAGGTAAAAAGTTATATTTTCAACTGAAATTTTGCGTTTTCCAGTAAACAAACAGTACATGTATCCACAATAATATTTTTCGTGTTTGCATCATGACATCCTCATGGCATTTGTGCTATACTAAAGAGGAAATATAGCGCTTTAAAATGACACTAAACATGATAGGGTTTGTAAATTGGTTACTGAGATAAGCGACCATGCTAAGAATTTCCCAAATGCCCCTCGTATTACGTAGCTGCTTATTTACGTAGCTACAAATAACCAAGGTGTTCTAGAAAACTGTAGTTCATCCTTATTAACATATTGTGTAAAGTTAAATCTTTCCCTGAAACGATTTTCTTCATTCCACACCTACACTCATTTCTCCTAGCCTACCAAATCATTAACTACACTGGAATACCCAATCCTACTCTATGGTTATCCCACCTCAGTAGTTCCGTTACCTTATCCTATCTGTCTTACACAATACTAAATTACCCTCAATAACCCTGTCATTGTACTAATCACCACATATCCTGCATAACAAAACCCATTGTAACCGTGTTCTATAAATACTGTACCTTTCTTTTAACATATTATTCCTACGTTACCATTACTACCCTAGCCACAAGTTACCTGACCCTGTTCCAGTGTAACAGACCATGACCAAACCAGCCCCTTGCCTTACACTTACACACGTTACAGGATCTACTGACGGTCTATACTCAACTTTACTGCTCCTATTGGAACACTACACTATTCCAAATCATACCCTATTCAACCTACAGCTTCCCTGTCAAGCATTATCTACTTCCTCAATTCCATTGTCTTCTCACTAACCTGCTCCTTACCTGTCTTGTCAGGCCATATCATAACTTTTAAAACATATCGTATTTTGACAATATATAAGTCAAATATATCTTCAGAGCTCCAACTTAATAAAACTAATAACTCTGATACCAAAGCTGCGTTTCTAGACTTGCATTTGGCAATTTCTAATGCTATTGTTTCTATCAAAATTTATGATAAACGTGCGATTTTGATTTTGAAACCGACAACTTCCTATTTTAGATGGTGATGCCCCTCGCTCTACATCCTATGGAGTCCATATCTCTTAACTCATTCCTTTTGCTAGAGCGTCTAGCCATGTTACTGACTTCAACAATCGCAATAAATTGTTAACTCAAATAGAGTATAACTTGTCAGATCTATAGAGTATAAATTGAAGAAGAGTGTTGGCTTTAATCATTTTCAGCGCAGTTTAATTAAAAAAATCCCATTAAAAAAGATTGACTATAGCATTAATGTATTGCAACATACTGCATGCTTGGTGGACAACCAAATCACGGCTAGCACCTTTGCTTTTCTCTTTAATTGCACGCCGTTGGGTCGGACTTAAGACTCTATGATTGTTCCGACTTAGAGACTTATCTATTGATGAGATGGTAGGAGCCTGATGCTTTGGCTGTTGTCAGGCCTGTTGGATTTCTTTTGCTCCAGTATTCAGTTTTATGCACTATTGAGTCCTTAGATTTGCTTTATCTTCTTTTTATATCTTGATTTATATGTTCTATGAGATGATGCATGAATAAGTTAGGCGTCTTTCAGGCAAAACAAACATGCATATCTGAACTAAGGGTGAAGTTGGCACCGTTAAACCGGTTTAAGCCCTCCAGTAAAATATTTTTTACTGACCATTCCAAGGCGGTACATCTTTTTTGTTGATCATTTGTATTATTTATGTCTTGTGTTTGTCGTGCGTTAGCGTCTGTTTATTGCTGCCTTGTGGTCACCTGCTGGGAAAGGGCTGACCACTAGGCTCTTGTTTGTGATGTTTAATTGTGTTTTTATCACTTTCCAATGCGGTATCCTGGGTCAGATGTGGTACTTGATTGTATCGATTCCTGATTATCGCCGCCTTTCTTACTTTAAATAAATACATGTACAAATGTCATGTCTTACCCGAGATACAGGTCTACCAATTCACACCTGCAACTAAATACAAACACCATACCCTAGACCCAATTATTTCTACCCGTATGCATTGGGGTATGAGTAGATGTGTGAGTAGGATACTCATTTGGATTAAAGTTTGGTCAGAGTATAGGTAGATTATGAGCATGGTAATGTAGGCTATCCTATATTTAGCCCTGACATACCAAAGTCCCTTCCAATGCACAAACTCATATTATAATGTATTTATTATATCCTAGCTGGCAGCTTAAACTGTAAAATCTAGGAAAGTGTTGTGCATAGGCTATTCATTGGACTTACTCTGTAAATACATATACGAGTACTCATACCTTACCATTGTCGTGCTTATCAACTTTCGTATCCCAACTCAAACCATACTCTCCCCCTATCTCTACACATATCTACTAATATCAAATGGGTTAGATGAAATGACCCTATATTTGCAAGATATGAGTATAGCAGAGGCTAAGGTATAATTAGGTAACCCCGTACTCAAAAATTACTGTATTGTTAAGGTTTGTTGTGAGGGTTGCATGAAAATTGCCAAAAATGAACATATGTTGCTACCAAATCGATGATGTACGCGAAGTACTTTTTTGAAAATATATGATTAGAATCATAGGTATAATAATGAATAAGAACCATTTTGTAACCATATAACGGTTGTATTGATGACTTTATCCCATTTGTCTTTGTCTAAGCAACTATTACCTGTTTACTTTGTTTTCGACGGTGTAATAAATATTTGAGAAGGAAGCATCTCATGTTCTATTTAAAATAGAGCTCTAACAATGGATTCATTTTCAACCAAACTCGTAGTTCAAACAATAAATCACACTTTAAAAAATCTTTGCAATTTCAGGCTGTTTTAATATTATCAATTGCATATGGAAATCAAATCAGGTAGCTATTGCAAGAGCTAATGTCCTAGGTCTGCTCTGTTTGCAATGTCGTTAAAATGCGTTTCTATGAGCTAAAATGCTAACTGCTTTCAAACTATAGCACAGGGTGTCAACCCCAGACATTATTTAGCAGCTTGGACTTAGGTTATTAGGTATATTTGCTAACGAGGCGTGCTTTAATGTACATACACGTATTTTTGAGCTGTCAATTGATGTACTCATGGTACTGTTATGATATTGATATGTTAATAGCTATAGTTTCCTTTTTAATTGCATGACAACGGGTTAGATCTCACTTTATCATGACCCTGGTATAAAACGTTAAACAGTGGGTAGGTGTCTGGTGTTGTCTATGGCTGGGCCCGACGTGGCTCAACTGCGGGTTGTCTATTTTATCTCTGAAAAAGTACGTGAGCATGATCAGGAAATACCACAATCACACACTTCAGACCAACCCATGGAACGCGAGGAAGAGCCAAAGAACTTTTACAGTAACATGACATCTGTAAGACAATAAAAGCAAAGCAATCAGCAATCGGCTTTCTCTTCCTCTTTAAGATGATAGCAAAACTAGAATGGACATAAAGTAATGCATAACAAATCAAAGACAAACACAGAACCCCTGAAAGTCTGAGTTGAAAAGAATTTTCATTGTTTCATCACTGTATGTTGATTAATTTGGTTGTTTCCCCGTGTTGATACATTACATTGGACCAGTTAGGAAGCCACCATAACAGATAAACGAATGTTTTTGACAACAGCAGAACCTAGGGCGAAGATTTGGCCAGTAAAATTGATTTAAGCCCCCTCCCCCCTTCCCCATTGACTTCCGCTGATGTCTGTTCTAATGCGGTGGTACTGTTAATGTTGATTTATTGTTTATTGTTGCTTTTAATATTGTTTGCTGTGTAGTACTTAGTATCGTTTCTAAGTTTACAATATTCCCATTGGGGCAGAGGGAGCTGGTTGCTTTTATTGCCTTTTGGTGTCATGGGACTGTTAGTATGTTGGGCCTCTTCCTACAGTTGGTCTGGGGTGGTCTACAGTGTGTGATTTTGGCATTCCTTGGTCATACTCACTTTTTTATGAATAGCGCGCATCTATACTTATACCACGACCTCTAAATGACCATCGATTCATTAAATTAATTTCCCGTTTCAGTCACGCCTCAAAGCGTTTGGTGGAAGAATAGTCACCTGCTTGCCAGTTCACGCGAACATGAGTAATAAAGTGTTTATTTACTGGACACTAAAAGTTACTTGGTCTGCTTCTTCCTGGTATTTTACTGACGGTAAAGTAAGTTTTATTTATTAAAACACTGGTTTGAACAGCTGATAAATGGCATTTGCAAAGTATTTGCACAGACCCCGAGGTCATGAAGCTTTTTTATTTGCTCAACCCACTTGATGTACCGTTCGACTTAATTCCTATTTAAACATTATATGTTTTGGGTGCTTGAAACGTGCACCCTGAAAACTATTTTGACAGGAAATACTGAAATTATCCTCAGTTTTAGAGGTGGGCGGTTATATGTCATTCCATCAATCGGGAAAGTCCGGCACGGTTCGAGAATCGAATCAAACCTCGGGTGTACCAGTACTATGTACGAAAAAGCTCCATTTTGATAGCCAGAACTGGCTTAAGGAAAGTTAGTTCTGTAGCATGTGGGTTCAGCCCTATCAAAATCCATTTACCCGAAACGATGAATTAGCAGAATAAATATCGCTTAAGACATAAACTTCATTTACAAACGTTTGTTTTGCTGCAATCGCTCCTGTTATTGAATTGGCATGATTTATGTGACGTTAGCGTCACGTTATATAACGTTAGCATTGCGTTACATGTATCAAAGTAGATCCTCGATGTACGTCCGAGGAATTGGCCGAGACAGTTCTGATTGGTTATTCCCTGGTTTAATATATCATTTGCTGACTAACTTCCTGATATTCGTACTATTGATACATGTAATTCGAACTAATGTATTCGGTCCCTAGGACATAGAATCAACATTGTCTGCTATGCAGAAATCAGTTATCCCAATTTAGACGCACAGTATTTTATGATCTAGCTTTTAAACGGCCGACTTCTCAATCAATTGAATTGCTACTGTGTATTCCATTGACGATGTTCTTGTAAACAATTAGCTTCTGTCAGAGCCGAACGTCCATCAAACAGCTTGTTAACCGACCATTGACCAATATAATGTATTTGCGTAACATCTATTACAGATTTCTTGAGAGCAGCACTTACAGACGTAGTGTAACACCTGGACCATGTCTTCGTTACAAAATTATTACTTATTTAAGCTTTTATCTCTAAATTTAGTTTCGTTGTAATAAATACATTGCGATACTCTACCATGTGGCTAGCCTTTGGTCTGGTCCCGAGGATATTTTTTGTTATTGCTCATCTCAACTGAGCATTGAATTCCAACTGCTCATACAACAAAAATGCTGAAATATAAAGACTTGTCTTACTTTCAAACTGATAGATGGTGTATTTGTCACGCAAATAAATGTTGAAATGCCAACAATTGTTGGCATTTCAACATTTATGAGTGTGATTAATTTCATACTCAGTTTAATTTAGCCTGAAAATAATTGTATAACCCCGAGACCTGGTGTGTGGAATCTTGATATAGATAGTCAGAGAGGGATAATACCGCCAGAGGATTAGTAAAAACGTGACTCAGCTGCAACGTGAGAAAACCACCAATGTGCCTGAGCGTCACGAGAATACTCTAATAAGCCTAGCCATCAACTCATTCTGATCAGAGTTTTTGCTGCATACATGGTAAATTTTTGAATCATTAATTACTCACTAAGCGACAGCTACATAAAAAGACAGTATAGTATACTGATACGATGTTCCTTAGCGTCAGATGTTTCCTCTCTTAAAAACTTTTTAAAGGGAATATTTAGAATAATTTCATTTTACATAGAACGTTCCTTGGATATCTATGGGAATAGATAACTTCATTCTTACCAACAGTGTCACCAATATTGCAATATAAACACTTGTACATACTGTATAGCTGACCCTCGTTACGGTACGTCCCATGCGTGGTGTTGTATAGCTATTATGGTCACTTATAAGACCCTTACTAAAATAAACATAGATATCCTGCAATATCCAAGGTCTGCACTTATGTGTGTGTGGTGTAAAAGGCTATATATTGTACTGTGATTGTTCACTCATCTGTACAGGATAACCCACGTGCAAAAGCGAGGATTTTCTCAGGATTGAACACAGGCAGTCAAACCGTGGTAAATATGTACTTTAACTTCAAGTTTAGTTTTCCCCTAAAGGATTGCCATCTCTCAGCTCTCATTTAACTGATTAATATTATTTGATCTAAAAAAATCAAATCTTGACAAACGCTGAGCATACATCGGATTATCTCTTCGTACCAGGTGGTAGGTATGGGGAGGGGAATGCTAATGTGAAGCATAAATTACATGTAGCTCCCATGGGATTTTGTTGTCGTTATGTTGAGGTTTAAGAGTACTTTGATACATTCTTGTTTTAGTTCTGTAGAGCATAGTCATAAATCCTAATTCGCTCCAACCAGTTTACTGGCTGGGCACCTTGAGCTATCTCATCATGCTCTGCATCATTGCATTGCTATAGCTAAGAACATGTGTTTAAACTCATTCCCGCGAGTCACGACTTTTGTCATCTGCTATTTCATCTGCTTATGTTCTTAGGTAGTCTTTGTGACGAACAATATCGACCCAGATCAGACTGTTCCCTGGAAGCAGTCTTGTTAGGTTTATAGTGTTTACTTCCATGATAAGATCTCCCCTGAAGTACACTTAAATATATGCAGCAGGTTAATAAGTAGACAGCATTTTCAGGACAAACTACTGGCATCTTTAGGGTTATCTCTTTTATCTTGCTCCAAAAGCAATTAACCCCAGTGACCTCAAAGCTGATTGGCTAATTCGCCATGATTTTGTAATGGCAAATAGAACCAGTTCTATCCCCCATGACATGTCGTCCTGACTCTAAAATCATATACGACTCTGTAATAGCAGTGTTTACACGAGCTGATTTGTAATGTATGACTAAGTCAGGCTGACAAAATCATGCCGTCTAAACACCCCTTAAAGAGAACAGCTAAATCGAGGTCGTTACCTCTGAACAACAATTGGATAGCTTGAAAAGATGTTGTGGTCTTTCGTAAAGTTGTAGAAGAAAAAATATAACAATTTTGGTATGGCTTTCAAGTGAGTATATACTTACCATTTATAAATATTTTTAAATATCATGAGTTTTATTTTTTTTATTTCTGTTATCCCATAACACATTATAAGAAAGGCTGATTCCCAGCTACATATGGTTATACAAATATTATCCCTTTCGTTGCATAACCCTGCTTGGGGTGAAATTACCCCACTCATTTCAACTGAGTATACAACTCAGAAAACTTCATCTATTGGTCCAACATTTCATATTATTACAGCTAAGACATACTAGTTTGATTACACAAAGTTTAAAGGAAATTCGTAGTGGCCGTGAAACAGGCCTTATAGACACTGGTCCTTTCATCAATTAGCTTACATGTAGGAAGTGATCTGACTGACAGACAAAGCCCACACTGGTAAATGTATACGTCGATTTGCTGGTATTTACGCGTATTGCCGGTACTTCATAGACCGGAAGTGGTAGATATTGGTGTTAATACTATAAAGAAAAACATGCCATATGCCTAAAGGAATATACATGTAGAATTAGATCGTTTTTAAGTATTCAGCATGCACATGGCGATTTATGTAAGCATTTTGGAATAGATTCGAGTACCGATCATCTAGATCGGTACTCGAATCTATTCCTAAATGCTTACATAAATCGCCATGCACATACTGAATACTTAAAAATGATCTAATTCTTTAGTCCTTTAGGCATATGGCATGGTTTTCTATATAGAATTAACACCAATGTCTACCACTTCCGGTCTATGAAGTACCGGCAATACGCGTAAATACCACCAAATCGACGTATAGATTTACCAGTGTGAAGCCGAAACAATTAAGACTCCGCTTTTGACAAAGGGTGGCGGATGGGCCGTAAAGTTATGATGACCAGGCACGGAACCATTGTTCCAAGAATGTTTTGTTTGCGTCGTTTTGCTTGTGGCATTATTGTTGCATAGAATCAGCAAATCTAACCAAACGCAGACTATATGGCAGGAGAAATCAAATTAGCAAATCAACTCGCTATATATCGTTTATTAATGAAGGCCCCTGTGGGATCTAGAGTCACACAGTGCAAGGTTGATTTCAAACATTAACGGAGAGCATGTGCTCTGAGAACAATATGTTTTGCATCGTAGCTAATTTACTGTACATTCAAACATTTTCGCGATACTTTTAAAAACGCGAATAGCGCTTAAAGCATTGCTTTAAGATGATCTGCCCCCATCAGTTAACTAATAACATCAGATTTCGTCATTTTGCGAGTTTTGTTTTGCGGACTTGTCTTTTTTCGCGAGGGTTTATTTTCGCGAAACTTTGCATCGGCAAAGTTACGCGAAAATAAACCCTCGCGAAAATGTCCGCATTTGCAGTACTTGCAGGGACCTTTCAGCAGAGTGTGACCCATTTAGTTCTCTTGTCTGGTAGACTAGAATCTATTTGTTACAAAATATGGAATAATTTTTAACTTACTTAAATTTCAATATCCTGTATAATTAAATGTCTTTTGCATGGCTTCGTGTAAGAAACCTTTCAGCGATTCATGTTACGAGTTTTCTAGAAGCATCAAGATTTGTACTTTTTATTTTAATGGAGAAATGTACATGTAAACTTATTTAAATAACGGTCTGTAAATGGAATTGCATTTAAAAGTATGAGTGTCAACTATCTGGTTGGTTGTTGGTACATGTACTTATCTCATTTGTAAATTATGTTCGAATATTGCATTAGTTCTGTAAGATGGTTCGTGTTATGCCCCTACCAGACAAATGTTTGGGTTTCTGCAAACAAAATTGGTCTCTAAAACATCCCCACCCCTTAACCCTAAGGTCCTGGAATCAATATGCAATATTTTCCATTTATTTTTAATTTTTAGGGGTAATAATTGAAGCACAACAATACAGTTGTCAATTATACGCTTTCCTAACTACAGACTCTCAAAATTTGGGCAGATTGAATAGGAAACTGTTCGAGGTCCTTGGCATGGTTCAGCAGTTAAATACACACACTACACCAATCGGAACTGCATCTGCCAATTCCGCGAAATTCCGTGGAATCAGACCACGGATGCACATCGAGGATCTACTTTGATAACGCGGTTGATAACGTGACGCTGTCGTTATATAACGTGACGCTGACGTCACAGAAACCATGTTTACACAATAACAAGTGTGATTGCAGCAAAACAAACGGCTTAAATTAAGTTTATGTGTTGTTGTTTTCTCAATAAAATATCGCTATTTCAATAAAATATCGCTATAGCGATATTTTATTTAAAAAGAAAACCCACATAAACTTCATTTATTCTGCTGATTAAACTTTTTGGATAATCAGAATTATCGATTCTAATAGATCTGAACTCTCATGCTACAGAACTAATTTTCCATACGCCAGTTCCGGCTAACAAAATGGGGCTTTGTGGTTCATAGTAATTCGCGTAATGCTTCTTACATACACCGGAGCCATGATTTGAATCTCGAATTGTGGCGGACTTTCCCGAATGATACTTCAAAATACGTTTTAAAGCAACTCAGAATTTACAAAAACAGTAAGTGAGTATGATAAGGAAATATCACAATCTCAAACTGCAGACAAACCCATGGCACCGCGACGAAGAGCCACACAACAGTCACGCGACACCAGGAAGATAAACTAAGCAAAACAGCCAGCTCTCGCTTCACCATTAAGATGATTGCAAAACTAGAATGGACATACAGTAACGTACAGCAAAACAAAGAACAATTACAGACTCCCATGATGGGAGTAACAATAAACAACAAGTCAACAACAACAGAACTACCGCCTTAGAACAGACAGCAGCCTAAGCCACCGGAGGGGGGGGGGCTTAAATTCATTTTGCTGGTACCAAATCTTCGCCCTAGATTCTGCTGTTGTTGAAGTACAAAGTCGTGAAAACTTGTGTATTTTGTGCTCACACCCCTCATTTTTCGTCTTTAAACTGGGTACCGTATCAACCAAGCTATGGGTGAATGTATTGCTATTTTTCAAAAGAGTTAATGTGAATGATAAAAGTGCTCTTTACTTCCAAAAAGTTTGATGTTTCCTTTATGCACATGCGTACAAAATATGTTATAAATCATGACGGGTATTTCAGTTTATTTTAAATGCCGCCCCCAACCCAAGATGCCCTTTCGACACTGAACTGTTGCTAAATACATACACAATATATGGAAAGAGTTGGGACAGGGTTGTACAAGCCCAAAAAGCATCAAACATCTGACAAACGTAAACAGATAAGAAAAATGTCTTGATTAAACTCCATTCAGAATTTGTGTTGTAACGGTTTTTCGAAGTTCCTGCTTTTATACGTAATTTTAGGTCCTACATCACTATGAGAAAGTTACTGGCGTAGACCTCCCCTAATGTCTTCAGCAGGTCCTGTGCGAGCTCCTGGCAAAGCCCTGATATATTGGGAAAAATCATGAAATTGAGAAATGCACACGCAGACAATTTGACATCATTGAAACGCCCTTCATGAACAAATATGGAAACACCAACAGTTTTATTATAATATTTGGGAGTGGTCATTTCAGTGGTCGAAAAGTTCGTGGGAAATCATCAAGTGTGACTACACACCGTATACCTAGATGTTCTACGAGTTTGCAATAATTAAGTGCCCGATAAGTCCGTTGTATAAAAAACGGGTCTAATCATGTTCTTGAAAGCGTCTGAGGGAAATGGAGAGAATAAAAGGACATAAAAGAAACAAAGTTATTTATAAATTTTATTTACCGATCAGTGAAACGAAGATACTATAACTTCAACTCTCTATAAGATTAATTTTCCGTCCCTCTGCCTGTCTGTCTGTATGTCTGTCTGTCCACCCACAGTACAGCTGGAGATTTAGCCTGTCTTCAGGCCCTGTATTAAGACATCTAAATGAAAGTTCTATAACTACTACAGAGATAAATTTATGATACTTTATTACTTCCCCATTGCTCAGAATACAGTAAATAAGACAGTCAGAGATTTTTTTCTTCAGAGATGTAAATGCTTGTTTATGTATGTGCACATATTTTACTATTTTTCTATTTACTGGTCTGATACCAGTCTACTGGAGATTCAGCGATGGCCAAAAAGTACTAAAAAATTATGTCAATAAATATTTTTTGTTACCCTGGCAACGGAAGCAGTTCAAATGAGATACCAATTTTGGATATGTTCAAGCCGTATTCGAGTAATGCAACCATGGTCTCATGGGACCTATGACAGCAGTGGCATATAGAGACTTTTGTCAGTGTCGGCACTCGGCGGTGCTTTGTTTATGTCAAGCTTTGAGCCCACACAAACAGAGGTACTCCTGGGCACATGTTGATGGGCGGAGATCGTTACATGTACCAGGGGTCCGATGTTTAAAATGTGCCCTTAGTTCAGGGCATATATCCGAGCTTTGCAGAGGGAAACGTCAATATCTATGTTATTCCCCGGTCCCAAGTGCAGGGGGGAGGGGGCAAATAGCAGATGCATTACACATGAATGTGTACATGTCTACATGTATTTCAGGCGGCAATTTGAAGTAGTTCCAGCAAAAGTGATGCCACAACGGTAGCGCAGCACACGAGCATTCTTGACAATGCCTGTGAAGGACGCGCCTTGAATTGAAAACTTTATCACAATTGTAGATCTCAACCCCTTCGCTCCTTTCACTTACATGTAATAGGTAGTATTTTAGGGTATAGATGTATGATTTGGGGAGCCGTCGTTTTCATGAACTAAAACAGAAAGATTCATCATTAGCTTTCCCGTCCTCCAAATCATATAATATCCGAGTAAAGTAAATTGAAGCGTATCAAGGAATATTGTTGTATATATTTGATGTGGCAATCATCGTCAACTGGACTTGTGGACGCATTTCTGAATTTCTTGATTTTCCCCAAGATATCAGCGCTTAGCCAGAAGCTCGCACTGGTACAGAATCAGTTGGAGAAATTAGAGGAGGTCTACACTATTACCTTTCTCATAGTGATGTAGGACCTAACATTACGAATAAAAGAAGGAACTTCGAAAAACCGTTGCAACATAATGTCTGAACGGAGTTTAGGCATGAACTCGCTTATCATGTGGTGTGCTGAAATCTACATAATACACCAGGGCCCGGAATTAAAATGCCTCCTTAAAGTTAAGCAAGACTTGAGTTAAGTATTGATATTTCAACATGCTACATTAAATGCAAAATAAATTGCCTGGATCGATGTGGTATTTGTGGTCAAAGATATTATTGAAATATTGTGATCTTCAGAAAAATTTTAACTGTTTTGGTTTAATCAGTTTCAAACGTTATTTGTTGCAGTCTGAACAATCAATACTTAACTTAAGTCTTCCTTAACTCTAAGAAGGCATTGTAATTCCGGGTCCTGGAAATTGGAGATTTTTGTTGCAGCTTATGATATGGCGTGGCTTGTAGAATATTAGCATAGTGAATGGGTTGGGGAACGGACTATGATTCTAGAGATGTCGAGCAATGTTACGCTTTTTTTTTGCGACGAGTTTAATACACATACTAATGTGTGTCACTGATATTACATTTTATCTGTAATACGTTCGACCTTCATTAAGCACATTTGTCCTTAAGATCGTTTTTTTCTTAATTTGAGTGGCCGTTTTACACAGGTTTTACTGTGTTAGCGATGTTGTTCTTGTTGCCATTATAAATCTTACATCAACTTACTAAATGTTATGTTACCCACTGGTGGTTTATCTGTTCATATCACTCCCAGACACGTCTCCATATGATAAAACATTGCAGCCTTCGTGACTGTCTCTATTCTTGCTACTTTGATGTTACAGTAAAACATTTCTTAAGCGGCCACTCAAAAATAGACCTTAATGACAAATGGTACATGTAGTTTAATGAAGGCCGAAAGTATTGTAGAATGCTCCCCTCGGAGCATTCTGCAATACTTTTGACCTGCATTTAGCGATGCCAATTTTGGTTTATTTTTAGTGGCCGTTTAAGACCGGTTTTACTGTATAATGCAGATAAGCAAAAACGCATATTAGTGCTCGTTTTGCTTGGTTTGAAATCAACAAAATACTGTGAAATTGGAACAGTATTATTTTAATGTCATCGTGTATTTTCTTGGTACTCATCTTTCAATATGAAGATTTGATTCTTATTTCGTTTTATCCGATCAAAATAGTATTGGCACTTGTCAAGTTGACGCAGCAAATTTAGATCACGCTAGCATGGTAACTATATATCTGTACATGTAACACCTTGTACCCAGGATATATGACAAATTATCTTTCTATATTTTCTCAGACTGAATGTCAAACATTGTTCACGTATACAGTTTCCCCCTCGGCCCATTTCTGGCTGACTGTGATCAACAGTGCTTGCAAAGAATAGTATGTATGCATGAAGCATTGCAAGGGCAAGTTAGATTAGTCAGAGATAACGGTGGAAGCAATAAAACGTCTACTGTTTTCCTGTCTTATACAAAAAGTCAGACAATTTCAGTGGGATCTATCTAGGTGATCCGCACGAGAAAGACTATGGTATAACTTGAGCTGTTGTTTGGCTTCATTCGCGGAATACGTGTTCTTAAATAGTGCTCACTCATTCGAGTTTGGGCAATATATACACATTAAACGCAAAAAATAACCAAATAGTTCCTTAAAGGCACATGGAAAGTACTTTTTTACAGAATATATGAATGTTTCGTGCAGATAGTCTATAACTTCCATGTACGTACTACATGTACTTAAAATCGATTTCGTTCTGGTCCTGCCATTGCTAGAATTGCAAACAGTAAGTGAGTACGACCAGTAAATGCCACAATCACGCATTGCCACGCAATCGGAACTACATCGGCCAATTCCGTGGAATTCTGTGTATTCATACCTCGGATGTACATCGAGGATCTACTTTGATAACGAGACGCTGACGTTACAGAAACCATGCCAACACAATACAAGTGTGATTGCAGCAAAACAAACGGTTATAAACGAAGTTTATGTTTTATTTTGTTTTTCAATAAAATATCGCTATATAGAGATATTTTATTGAAAAAACAACAACAACAAAAACTTCATTTATTCTGTTGATAAAACGTTTTGGGTAATCAATATATTGGAGTTTAATAGTATAAGCTACATTACTATTTTTTCCTAACAATACAATGGAGCTTTTTCATACATAGAACTACGCCTTATATGCATTCAAGGCTTGATTCTCGAATTGAGCCGAAGTTTTCCGATTGAATGCCACGAGGAAGAGACACGATTTATGAACAGTCCCATGCAATCAAAAGGCAATTGGAGTCAAGCATCCAACCCACTCTTCCCATGCGAGTTGATTGTAAAATTCGAAACGACATTCAATACATCACAACTAAACAATGGCCAAACACAAGCCCCACACAAAACAATTGGAGCAACAATACATGATGAGTCAACAACAACAGAACCACCTCCTTACAACGGACGGCAGCCGAAGCCTGCGTGTGGGGATGTAAATAAGTTTTACTTGCCAAATCATCTCCCTTTGTTCTGATGTTGTCAAAACATAATATGTGTTGAACACGCATGAAGGCTTTATAGCTTATCCAGTGTACCTTTACAGAGAAAAACCATAATCAATAAAATAAACTGTAATGTTGTCATTGAGTCTGTGGCTCTTCGTCGCGGTGCCATGGGTTGTAACCATAGCTATAAACCGTGATCGGGTTTATCATCAGACCTGCTATATCTCAAAATAGTATAATGCTTTTAGCTGTATAAAATTGAATATACATGCGAAGATCAAGGCGGCCCCCTGAAAAATCACAAAAATATAGGGTTTCCTTGCAATATTTGTCCGGATCCCCTAAATATCACAAAGCTACCAGGCCAGAATTCATTGTTGGCCCATCATCGGCACGCCAGCGAAACACCATTTAAATGGCGTTTCGCTGGCGGGCCGATAATAGCCCACGTAAAGTGGTACTTGGATCCTTCCCCCTCGTCAGCTCAAAAAACGTTGTTGAAGCTGGACCCCTCTGACAAAACTTTCTAGATCGGCGTATGAATGTAAGCACTAATATCTAAACGAACATGTAATGCATCGGCCCATAGGTCCAGATATCAACTTTTTGAGTCTAAAATTGGGATTATTTCCTTACCCATCAATATAAACATGCGTTTCGGGACTGTTTAAAATGAGCCAGTGCATGAGATTTCCAACAATGTGGTATATGCGACCAGCAAAGCCTCAGACCAGCCTGCGCATACGCGCAGTCTGATCAGAGCCTTTGCTAGTCGCTTGAGTATTCTATGATTGTTAAGCTACTGACTGTACACCATTTGGAGTTTCTAAGCTTAAATGGACGCTACGCAGGCTCGTTGCAGTCTACATTTGCCAAAATTCCATGTCCTGGCTCAATTGGCATGCGTCGTCCATAGGTCCAGAAATCAACTTTTTGAGTCTAAAATTGGGATTATTTCCTTACCCATCAATTTAAACGTGCGTTTTGGGGCTGTTTAAAATAATGCGGTTAGATAGATGTAGCTACGGTGGGTCACCACTTACACCGATTCAATGTTGTGCAGTACTCTCGTAGAAATATTGACAAACAACGTGACGTTACTTTGTGTGTTTGAAGTACTTAACTTATGCATGACCAAATATATTACTGCATTTTAGTACCAGAATATGTATTTTACGATCAGTGCTTAATATCAAAATACTCATTTGGGAAAAGTACTGGTATGAGTTTTTCGCCGAGATAAAAACATCAAACAATAAACACATAAAATAGACAGAGTAGTTAACATGATTAAGGAACACACAATATCGCAAAAGCGGTACGCTTCCAATAACATAGGAGATTTACTTGATATCTACTTGACTTAATGGTAGTTTGCTTTTTAGATACAGTTAATTTATATATTTCTAAGTTAATGTGATCAACACCGTCACGTATTTGTCATTTTGTTTACGAGCTATTGGCATGCAATTCATTATCATCGTTCCTGTGTTTACGTTATAGCGAAGGCGCTCTATCAAAGGTTACATTAAAGATACACTTTATATAATGGTTTCCACGAAGACGAGCGCGCTAAAGTCATGTATAAACAACAGATCGTGTGTCACACCATTGTAATCATATTGGCAGCATATGTGCATTAAAATGAGTCAGTGCATTACAAAACGTGTATCTTTATTGTCTGCACTCGCCAGGCTACTTACTATTACATGTTTGTGACTTTTTTGATATTGTAAAGGCGGCACCTCATGAATGCGTAATTAGGACTGGTCAACCATAGACATAGGTAAAAGCTGAAGATGACGAGTGGTTTTATTCAAAAGTAACTGTATCATCTTGCACCATTACTTCAGTATAGACGCAAAACACATTATTTAGTCCTTAAAACGCCAGCAAAATAACTGCATCTGAAAATGTCTCTTTAGCATAAGCATAGAGGCAAACACTGTGGACCCAGATCAGACTGCTCCAACAGGAGCAGAGGCAAACACTGTCGACCCAGATCAGACTGCTCCTGAGCAGTCTGATCTGGATCCACACTGTTTGTCTATGCGGCTTCAAATAGTTAAGTGGACGACAAAAAACATACATTTTGTGATTATACGGTTTAATAAGTGTGAGTTCAGTGTGTATACTATTAGGATTTTCAAGAAATGCACGCATGTTTGCGCGGCCCAAAAAGCTTATTAACTCTTTACCAAATTATAACTATAACCTGATGCAGATGAAATAGCCGAATCACGCAAGGATATAAATATCAAAGTTGCCGCCGATACAGTAAGCGAAAAGTCAAATAATTCTCAGTGAGTTCACAGTGAAAACGTAGAAATGCTTAGATTGATATCCAAAGTTGAGTTCAACAATGCGAGCGCTCGATCGAGCGCCTGTTAGTGTGACCATTACATTGTTGAACTACAGGGAGCGCTTGCTCAAGAAAATTGGCTGCGCCATGTAATCAGCAAATCAAATGCATCCTTTGGTTGGACAGCTTAGCGAAACAACCTTTAAATCGTTTGATTCATATATCCACACAAAGAAACAAACATCGTCATTCCAAATATCGAATCTGAAAATATTGCGCACATAGTCTCTCACGAAAACTTATTATTGTCATGGTAGCCATTTTGGATTTTTGGGCGAAACACCTATTGCATAGGCTAAACAAAGTTATAATAAATAATCCTGGTATAACACTACCTTAGGTGTAACTGCCACGACTAATAGTCTGTTGTTACTGAAGCTTCTTCCTTTATATTCCTGTTATAAGTATGGTTCAGTAAAATGACAGTTTATTAAAATGAACAAGATTTTTGAAGCCAGCCCAACGATATGTCTTAGGCTATAATCAAATATGTCGAAGACAGCTCACTGACGCTTTTGCTATAAGCTGGCATATAACTATGAAATATCGCCAGCAACATTAAGTCTACCTAAATATCAAGAAAGTGAAATAGATCTGGAATTAGAATATCACTGTTAAACAAAGTGAAAGTGAGATTGCTATTATAACTTGAATATTGATGACGTTAAGGTGAACATTGAATGATATATCTAAAGACAAATGGTAGCATTAGCAATTATTCTACAATGTCCATCATGAATATTAAACATTGCAGTTTCTATTTATCATTGTATAATTCCAGCTCAATGTTTTTTATCGTTTTTTTCGCAATTTTGATTTAAAAAAAATGGGCAAGATTAAATCGTTTTTACACTTCGATAGAAACCCATCCATAAGAATCTGCCTAGATTCACAGTGCTAGTGTTAGTAATAACGAACTGTACATAAAACTTCGAACCTGGTATTGTCGTGTACAAGATAAAACATTCATCAGTTTAAATACAGTTATATATGTTGAAAGCTCATTTGAAAACCCTTCCACCTTATGGTGGTGCATCTACAAAGCGACAGGGGAATCTAAGAGATAAACTGGACGACGAGGTAATGTGACGTCACCTAACAAACAGTCACGTCATTGAAAAGAATTGTTATCAATATAATGTCAAGTCTACATCAACAACGACATATTTCAATGCAGATTGAAGTCTTTAAAATGATTTTTTAAAATTGATGCTCAGGTCCTACGAATGTGGAAATTTTAGGAAGGACTTGTGAATGTAAGCGCTTTTTAAAACCTCGTCACCTTAGCGCAAAAAGTCAATAACTCCAAAATTTCACAAAATCACTTTTTTGCATTTTTCAATGCACAATGATGTTTTACATATTGTATCAAAATAATGGTCCAAAATCAGATATGCAAATTAGGTAATTTGCATAAAAAGCAAAATGGGTTAACTACATCTCCATAATAAATGAGCGCAAAAACTTGATAAGCGCGCTTGTTGAGTTTTTGCACCAAAAAAATATGATAGTTAAAACCAAGTGTTTCGGTGCAAAAAGTCTATAAGTGCTTTTATTGAGTTTACATCAAGTCTGAAAACAAATGTTATGTATGGTTTTGGTGCTAAATTCAACTTATGAGAATCTGCAATATTTCACTAAATTCTTCATGAGCTATCAGACTTATATTTTCAAATTTTACATTTCCACTGCAGTGAAATCTTTAATGAACCTTTACATTTGAGATGTTGTTCATACTTCATGAACAGATCTATTTAAGCCGCCCCCACATACGTATAATTTGAAGGGACCAACATCATTGCCATCCAATAACATAGTTTGTTTACTGACGTTTGTGCGACGTTGAACACAATATCACAATGACGTTAAGCTTGGGAATTCAGGATTTTGGCTATTATGTCTAATTTAATTCAAAATGTCTGGAAAACCAGCCAAATTAGGTGAAATTTTAAAATCAATACTTGACTGATAATATAAAATGTTTAAATATGCAAAAGAAAATTATTTTTTTGGTCAGTTCATGGAATCATGAACATGGCCAGTCTCTTGCTGAACATGATGGGTCTCTTGCAAAGCAAGTGAAGCCTAAAGACCAAAAATTGAATTTATTTCTTATATAATCTGTTGGGAAATCATACTTAAAAGTAACTCATCTTTTGTACATATACCACAATCATGCTAGAAGCAGACATTTTTTATTAGTGCCTTGCCTTGCGTTTAAGACACTGATACCACCCTTACCAACTTTAGTGAAATATCTCTTGATGTGCGAGGTCTACACTGATGTAGTTATTTTACTTATACCATGCTTGTCCACCTGTATGTAAGATAACCCACTCACTATAAGTCTGCGTGGATTTTCTCCACAAACAGGCAGACTATTACTATTACTTAGTCAACACCATTTACATGTAGCCTCAAATTGATGAAGTCATTGGAGAAAAGCACGTATGTAAGAAACTACACGTCATGAAATGGTTATTGATCTATTAAAATGATTTAGTCGTATGAAATGGATTTTTATGCACTTTTTCATTAATTCTAATAAGATTTTCACATTGATGCTGAAAGAATGAAATTAAGTAGGCGAAAAATGTCTAGAAATGTCTTTGTTTTATGTTTTCAAAATTGAGAGTTACGGCATTTTATGGCATGTAAATTAGTTCATAGGAAATATTTGTTCGATTTTTAAAGATCAGTATTAAACCACAATTGTTTTTTAACATGACACAACAAACAGCAAAAAATGTGTGATGCTTTTTAAATGTGCAGCTTTTGAGGCGCAGAAATATACACATAAATACACATAATCTTCACTCCAAACACCTCAGCCAATTCTATGAATCAAACCTTGGATGAGAAACTTAAGATTTCAGGATCACATGACAAACACATGATAATGATGTCATAGAAAACCATGACAATACAATTTAACAGAACATAGTATATATATAACATGGCAATATAATATATAAGTTAAAATGTAGCAAAAATAGTGGCTATATAATGCCATTAATAACATTGAAGGGAAAGAAAATGCCACAGCAATTTATGTTACGGAAAAATGCAAAATTTATTTTCTATCAGACAACTCTTGGGGTCACCAGAATAATCAATTTTAATCAGGTTAACATCCACCTTACAAAATACTGCATTTTCATACATAATACTAGGGCTGAGGCAGTTCCGAATGACAGAATTTTATCATCAACCAAGAAAAAATGTCCTAAAATTGGGGAGCAGGGGATTTTTTTTCTTTCTGACTTGAGTTTTCTAGAAACATCTATGCGACAGATAATGAAGTTCTAAATTTTGGATTACCTGCCTTGCCCGCATGGATTCCTTATTAAAATGAATGAGCTTAGCTGACTGAAAACAAAGTACTCCAGCAACCATGGAAAAAAAATCCCAAAATAATGTTTTATATAATTTTTTCAATTTCTCACATTACTCATATCAAACCTGTCTTCTTTCACCTTATTTTTTATCAAGATATTTCTTGTTATTTGTTAACTTGTATTACTGATGCAAACTTTAGGACTTGATGAATATAAAAAAAATAACGGAGTGTTTTAATTTGCATTATGGAGCTTTTACAAAAAGCCATTCACGCAAAATTAACCCACATTTTATGTTTTTAGTTTGATTTGATTCTTTACGTCCCATAAAAAATCTTTCAGTTATTTAGGGACATGGCTTCCTAGGTTGAACCATGCTAAGCAAGTATAAATGTTTCTTGCTCAAAGACACAATAGAGTGACGCAGGTGGGGCTCTTACCCGCGGCCCCTCTGTCTTGAGTCAAGCACTCTACGAGTGAATTCCAGAAAGCCCAGGTTTTAAAAGATGTAACGATAGTAGATGTGAAATCCACTGAGTCTGATGCTCACTTCATTGTTAAGTATAGAGATGTTATGATATTATGTTCTCATTTACTGAGTAGGCCTAGATAGCATAGCTATATATGAAATTTTATGAAAAATTTACAAATCTAAATCAAATACCATATGGGCCATAATGTGAGAAAATGATTCCTTAAGAAAAAAAATCACTATCATAGAAACAGAATAGTTTGATTTTATAGAGTTATGCTACTAATTTTAATAGTTTTTATTTGACTGGATTATTTCAATCTTGAAGTGAGATAGGGCATATTTATTAAAGACCTATATACCCATTCAACGTTATTGCCACAAAAAAAGTTGCCAAAGTTGTGTTTTCCTTTTTGACACATTAATATTGCTCAGAAAACTTTTAATTTGTTTGAAATAGTTTAACCATTGGAAAAAAGTATTGCTCAATGGAAAAGCAGCATATCAACCTTACATCCAATCTGCAGAAAATATTTTATCTACTATTTCTCGTGGTTTTGGTTTTGCTATAGTTACAACTAAGTGATAAACATATGAATTTAAAGCATAAAGTTGGTTAAAAAGTGCAGATAACTCCCAAAAGTGAACTTTTTTAAAGATAATTTGGAATTTGTTAGTTTGGTGATCAAAAGTTTAAAGTATACAAATGCAGTATTATTTTGCATACATGATTTTCATGATGTTTTGTGGAGTTCACGGTTAAGGTTTATATAATTTTGATCCAAATCAAAACTTTGACTGAAAACTATGATCAAATCCTGCATAAAAACACTTTGATTAAAATCTATGATCATATGCTGCATCAAAGCACTTTTGTAGTTCATTTGCATCAAAGTATCCAAGTCAATATGCTACATAAAAGTGCATTTACCAAGTTTTTGCACCAAAAATTTTCAGCGCAAAAATGGGTTAAGTGCACTTATTGAGTTTTTGCACCAAAATTTTCAGTTGTCAATTTCCAATAAGTGCATATTTTCTTTAATTTCACTTTTATCATGAAATTATAAGATTAGAGTTTTTTGCACATGAAATCTAACAGAAAATGCATTTGAAAACATTTTATAGCAATAACATGAGAGGAAAGTGAAAGAAGATAAAATGTTTTTTGCCTCTCCTGAAAAGTTTGTAAAATGGAGTTATTGACTTTTTGCGCTAAGGTGACGACCTGTCGATCCGTGGTAGGGCCTAAGTCTATATGATCTTAAATGAGCCCACAAGCTGTATATTATTGTTGAGATCATACACATATTCACTCCCAATAGAATGCCATCTTAATCTTTATTTTGCAAAAAAACATATGCGAACTGACAGAATTTCCAGTATGGCTGTCCCGTCTTTCATGGACAGCAGTTACAAACTATTTTCCTTCAGCGGATTTTAAAATTTGAATTTTGTCAGCAATCCTAATGTTATTTTTAATCAATTTGTAAATGATTCGTTGGAGTTTACACATAGATAAAATCCACAAAAATAAAATTCATTCTTATTACATTTTACAAAGTAGAGCTGGCAAAATAATTGAGACATGAGACCTTTGCATCCTTTATCATATATAAATTTACGTTAGGCCATTATTGTCAGTAAATATTAACTCATTTGCGAGTTTATTGTTTAAGACTAGTACCATTTAATTTAATTAAATTAAATTCGTTTATTATTGATAATTTCACATTAAAAAATAAGTTTTTTTTAAAGATGCATCGACTTGTTTAGGTATTATCAATAACCGGTCTGTATAGATATTTACATACAATATGTTATAATTTTGTTTCGGTAACGTATAGGACAGCACTATAACAACGGAAGTTTTGTTGACCCACCAATTCGACCCTACTCTTAGTAAACATGTTTTGGTTTCTACCGTTTTACTTTATATTTCAGGTGTGTTTTACGTGCCATTAAACATGCTATCTAATTCTGTGTCATGACGGACACTCTCAGCTGCTTTTTAAGAATGTCACAGTGAGACAAAAATTATTTTATAGAACAAGTACGGATGTGGATGCGTGAAGCCTTGAAGTTCCTAATTTCAACATGGCTGATAGGCCTCAATATGCATGTATCATGGCAGAACATTCCGATGGTGCGGATTATATTCAGGTGCGAAAGCATAGATTGATATTTAACTTTTCGAAAATTGCTATGTATGCTAGGATAAGCATTCAGCTGTCTTACACAAAATTTCATTATGATTTGAAAACGTGCGTATAATCAAGTCTACCTAAACATCAAGAAAGTGATGTAAATGGAAACGATGAATATATATTTTTTCAAAAGTACAATAAAAGTAAGAAAGAGGGCAAAAATCAGGAATCCATACAATCAAGCACAACCCCTGACCAAAGATACCAATGGTAAAGTGACACTTCACAATTAGACATCACAAACGAGAGTCAAGAGGTCAGCCCTTTCCCAGCAGGTGACTACAAGGCATTATTAAACAAACGCACACGAAAGCATAACCAAAACAAGACCGAAATAACATAATCCACAAAAGAAGCACCGCCTTGGAACGGTCATTAAAAAAATCTTACTGGAGGACTTAAACCGGTTTCACTGTACGCCAATCTTACCCTTAGTTCAGATGTGGATAAAACCACATAGACGTTTGGTTTGCATGAAATACTGCTAACTTATCAATTAAACATCTCCTAGAACACATAAATCAAGATGTAAAAAGGAGATAAAGTGAAGGTAAGGACTCAACAGTAAACTGTTCTCCCACAAACGTATGCCTATTTCGCTAGCTATTCTTTGCAGGTCTCGCCCCTTATGGCTCATTTAGGGTGTGCACGACATTGACATTTTCATCAGTTGTGGCATCTTTGGGGCAGCCAGGCCGTCCAATATCCTCAACGCTCTCTCTCCCACCCTTCAACTCTGCTGCTCATTTTTTCACTGTGCTTTAACAGTAGACTCCTTCCCAAGTGTTTCCATGAAGTCTTCATTAATTTCCTCGCGACGCATTCCTTTCTTAAAGAAGTACTTGATAACCACTCTGGTTTTAATTTTCTCCGTTTTGCAAATGTGGCGCACCACCTACCTCAAAAGCGTTTACATAAGCACATGCTATTCACACTCCCAACAACCCTTTAATTAGATCAAATGACCGACTGACAAAGATTTTAGTTCAATGAATCTCATCGAAGCATATCAGGCCGAGAACTTTTTGATCACACCAAACTAAAGCTGGCAAAATATAAGTAAGACGTAAGAACTTTGCATTCCTGTAACATACGAGGGTCATTTGGAAAGTTCTTAGCATGGCATCATAACTCCACAATGCATTGATAAAATGCTATCAAATAATACATTTTTGGAAACAAGAATTCAACGGCTACTTGATGGTTAAATTTTTATTGAAAAAGGACTTTGCGTGCACGTGCAGCGCATGCTCAAAATGAGTAGGGGTTTATATACTGGCGGAAATTTTAAGCAAAATACTTGGAAAAAAGCGAAGGAAAATTGGGGACCTCATTTGCGATCTTTATATGACAAATTAGCGATTTGGTGCCAACTTATTTTTTATAAAATTATATTATGCGATCACTGCTTGCACGACTACAACTTTTACATTCAGAAAATGTTGACTAATAAAGAAATGATAAACTTTCAAAAATGGGACTTTTTTCGATTTTTCTTTATACTTTTACTATAAATTGTTTCACCACAGGAGCACGAAAAGTGCCTATTGAGTATAAGTTTTGCTTTATTTGTAGCGAACAATGCATAAAAATCATTTCGTCGCGCAAAAATTGTGGAATGTTTGGTTATGTATTCAAGAAAATAATTCCAAATAACACTACCCCTACTTTTCTTGAAGTGGGTGGGGTAACTTAACCCCTCCCATTTTGTCGATGGCACAATAACTTCTCATGGTATCGCGTTTACCATCACAAAATAGATTGTTTTCTACTCTCAAGGTATTTTTACCTTTTTGTTTGCCACTGTTTTTTTTAATAAAAATGAACCAGAACGTCAGCTCATAGCTAAACTTACTCTACCCCATGGCAGGATTATAAGAGTTATCTTCCCTTTGTTCTGGTTAACAAAATTTATTTTGGTTTCAATACAAAGAGCATAAAGTGTGTTTGACAAAATTACCAACGCAAAGCATTTTTAAACTACTGTCGGTTATATATTTTCAAAATATGTGCATTGTGACATACGATTTTTAGTCGAAAAATTTAGAATATTGCTTTGCTTTCTAGACGGTTTTGGTATTGCTGTTCCGGTATTTAGATATAAGAAACATCCAACTCGGTCATCAATTGTATAATAAATGTACCAGATTATGGCCTACCAAATGGTACAAAAGTATCTAATTTCATGAATTATTGTTAATGTTCTGCACACTTTTCAAAAGGTAATATGTTATATTTTTCACTGAAATTTTGCGTTTTCCAGTATACAAACAGTACATGTATTCACAATAATATTTTTCGTGTCTGCATTATAATATACTCATTAAATTTGTGTCATAACATAGAGGAAAGATAGCTCTTTAAAATGATACGACACATGATAGGGTTTGTAAATCGGTTACTGAGATATAAGACCGTGCTAAGAACTTTCCAAATGCCCCTCGTATATCAAAATACTTTAAGCTATTTTTGTCAGTAAATCTTAACTTCTTTGCGCATATACTCTTCAAGGAAAAATTACTATTTTTATGATCCTAGGATGGCTCAGAATAACTTACGCATAATATTTAATTTATGCTTTAAGTTGAATGATTTCCTGGTATACAACTATTTTTTTTTTGTCATATGGTCCCTCTTTTGTTTGAATTCTAATCTGCATTAAACGCAGTTTATATGTTGTGGATATATATATCAAATAACCACACCTATTTATGCAAAAAGCTGTCATAACAATGTGGCTTACTTATAAATAGGAGCCTAATGTTTCTACAAAGCAGCACAGGCAAGTAATGGTTCAGTTTGTCATCAAGTGGTCTCACAGAATGCCAAATTACCCTTTTATATGCCTGTTTATGTTTCAAGAAGGCGTGCATTACCATTATGTTGTGTCAAACTTTGGTTTAAGACTGACACCATTATTATAATGTTAAGGAAGTTGTTTGAAAAGATGAAAAGGAAAGAACAGTTAAGTCACTACAGTAACTGCATAAACAGACATGAATCGGCCATGAATAAACCATGACTATCACTATTAATGGGCATGAACTAGTCAGCTAGGCATTAATTATGCCATTTACTGGCTATTTTTCTGCAAACATCAAATCGATGCCAATTATTATTTTTGATTACCATTTATTTTTCTTTCAAATCAGTGGATATTAAATTTTGATGTATTTTATTAATGAAATATTGACAGGAATTAAAAACAGTTGGGTTATTCATGATTATAAGTCAAGAATAATGGCCATTAAAGGTGACATTATTAATGGGCCATTATATTATTAGTTGCTTTCATTTGTCTCTCTTTTGAATTAATGTGCCAAAACTACATTTCAGGATCATTATATTCTTTCTTTAATTTTATTGAAAAACATGGCCATACATTTCAATTTGATGGCCTAAGTTACCGAAATATTCATGATCATTAATTTAAATAAATGTCGATAAATAATGATGTTTAATCATTTATAATGCCCATAAATAATTAAAATACATGTATAAATATGTACTAAAGCTCTATATCCTTTATCAATGGCCATGCCTTTCTTTTTAAGGGCCTGTTCTGATGGTTATGGGCTACAACTATAATATTGTAATGACCCATACTAATGGCATTCAATGATGTTTTTTATTGTCATGACTTGGGGAATTGGTTTTAATGGCCATGCTTATTCACAAATGCCTATGATTAGGTTTTAGTAGGGGCTTTATCATTATTATTTCCTTCATGCATTGATTTAATTGCAGTGTTCCGTTGTGCTAATAATCACTGATGCATAAGTTCATCTTAAAAATGTTTTTTTTTTTATTTATTGAAGAAAAGTGTGAATTATATGGTACATTAGACTCTGTCTGAATACCAATTGTTGGCATCAAAATAATGTCTTGAAGATAATAATGTAGGCATGGTGCATGAATTTCAATATATTAGACTGTAAAATGTTTCAAATACAAAATGTACCTTGCAAATTATCTTCCCATAAATGTAAATATCATTTAATCCTAAAATTAACTTACACCAATTGTCACGATGACATGTTAACCAATCTTTAAGCCATCATGTTTAAACTTTGTGTATGAATATTCCTCCTCATTTAACATAATTATGCAAAGTGAGCCAAGATATACTTTTACAATAATAATTTAACTTAAACAGGCACTATTTGTTTGCCACACCAGAATTGGGCAATATCACATCATCTTTCTAGTGATGCAAAATACTCAAAACCACTTAGATACATAAATACAGACATAAATGAGTAAAACATATACATTTAGGCCTAGACAATAATATGCCATTATGATGAAAAAAAGTATGGCAAAAGTAAGATAAACCTGATCCGAGTTTTCCCCAAAAATTCCAAATGGGGAAACCCTGCATGTTTTTTATAAAAAAATGATCAAGAAATAAGTTTGTTGATTGTACAACTTGAAGAAAATGATTGGTTAGGCTTAATTCCAAACTTTGATTTCCCCTGCAGGGATTTTCCTCAATTTCAGATTGTGGAGAAAAAACAGGTTTGTTTTTGAAAAAATAAAAGTTTTTTTCTATTGTTTTAAAACAATACAGAAGTTGAATTGAATTATTTTTCATCCTTTGATGCGGGCTCTTGCTACCACGAAATGAAATGGGATAACAACCAAACTTTCACCAAAAAATAATAATCTATTTTTTAATAAATGTGATTTACAATTTGAGCTAATAGAATGTATAAAGATAAATGTAACAACTTGTTCATACCTTATTTAACCTATCTGTTTCTATTATTTCTTATTTCTTTCTGAGAACTATTTTTATGACCAAATCATTAGTGGTGATCAGTTTAATTCCACTTGAACCGTCCCTTCTAATGGCCATTAAAGCAACTGACTACTAAATAATGCCAATAAGTTTTACAGCAGTATGTTGTGGTATATGATTTATGGGTATTCATTTTAGTTCATTTATGGCCATTACAAGCACGTTTTTTTCTATTTTTTGTTTGATATTTTAAAATGGACATGAATGTAATTGATGTCTTTGTATTCAATGATAGGCTTTATATCAAATATTTTTTCTTTTTGTTGTTTCCATTGCCCATGAAAGTTAATATTGATTGAAATGTTTCTTAACTTAACTTTAATGTTACTACCTCTTGAGCCAGCGTGTTTATTAATATCTGCATTAACAAAATTAATGGGCATCAATTTAGTGTCTTTTATGCATAAAATTTAACCTTTCTTGACTTTTTCTAATACTCATGACAAATTTTGCTGCCAATTAATTATCATTTTCATTGTATGGTACTTTTGTGTCTACCATTAATTTGTAATGGACATTAAAACAATTAAATAGCCATTAATTTGTAATGGACCTTAAAACAATTAAATAGCCATAAGTGTTGAGATTTATAGCCATAAAATGTATTTTTGTACCTTATGCAATTATATGAAATAATGATGCCAATGAGAGTATGTAAGTGCTTTTTTGATGGGCATGAACCTAATCAACGTCCGTGAGTTCAATACGTTTTTTTTCTTTGTTACCGTAAGTCAACATTTTGTTGAGCAAATAATGGGCATAAGTGTTGCATTTTTGTAACCATAATGTCCATTAAAACATATTGCACGAGCTATGGCTCCCATTAATATTGTAATGGGCATGAAACTCATCAAAATACCCATGAGTTGTATGATCGTCCCTTTGTTATCACTAGTTACCATTTTTTGCCATATAATGGACATTACTTACTCATGTCCGGTCATTATAATGACCATGAAAAGATAAAATAAGGTTAAATGGCCCATTTCGTTTTTATTAATGATATATTTAAAGGCCATTACATGTTTTAATTGGATGTTTTAGTTAATTATCACGATTGTAGGTTTTAATTGGATATTAATGAATTCAAACACATACCATTATTTTTATGCAATGATTAATGCCTTAATTTAATTGTTTCAAGAGAGTTAATTGTATATTCAGGTTAGATTAATGGAATTTTAATGGTTATTTTCTGCAATAGTGAGTGCCAATCTCAACTGCAGCAGACGACTCTTTTTGAGATATTGTTCATAATTTTCGAAAAAGTAAGAAACTTGAAAAATGTCGTATGCTGCAATAATAAGTGGCGCCTTAAATGGGCTAAATACTTACCATATTTATGCTGTGGCCTTTTTGCACAAATATAGCAGTTAATATGTGTATGTTATTCAAAGAAATATATCAATAACTATAAATTTTGGGTAAGCATATCCTTTATTTGCATACATAATATGACAAATTGTAGATTCTAGGTCATGTTTTATTCATCGTTTGATACGATTTGCAATATAGATAAGAGCCGCTGCAAAACAGAAAAACAAAAAGCCACTTCATAAAACACATATGTTTAACCTGTAGTTTCAAGTCCATGTTTTCCTCTCCAGGAGTTATAATTCAAATAATATTCATTTATATTCCATAGGGAATAATGTTAAACATTATTCCCTATGGAATATAAATGAATATCACTTCATAAAATGTTGGTACTTATCACATGTGTTAAATACCTCATTTATACAAATGTACGCATTTCTTGGCATCCAGCTGAGATAGAGTCTTGAACTGTATTTGAGCCTATATCTGCATAAATATATATTGAGCCAGTGCATGAGATTTTCAACAATGTGGCATTTTGACAAGCGTTGACTCGGACGAGCCTGTTCAGTCTCCTTTTAAGCTTAGAAACTCCAAATGGTGTTCAGTCGGCAGCTTAACAATCATAGAATACTCAAGCGACTAGCAAAGGCTCTGATCAGACTGCGCGTTTGCGCAGGCTGATCTGAGGCATTGCTGGTCGCACATACCACATTGTTTGAAATCTCATGCACTGGCTCATATTGTGTATGCGAGCAGGGATGGCTCTGGCGAGTCTGTGAATTTGCGTAGTATCGTCTGAGCCTTCTTTTTCATAATGGGATACATACCGACATTTTACGTACTTGCTCAAATAGACGTTCATGCAACCAGCAGAAACTCTAATTGCGCAGTTTGACCGGAGTATTTACTGTTTATATTAAGGGTATTTTCAAAATAGGTGATATCAGTGCATGTAAAATATACTGAGGGACTTAAGAAACGCACCACTGGTATTTTATTAAAATTTCTATACTTCTTCAAATAATTCTAATCAAAACTTTTAAGTAAAATGTTGTCTGGTCATTTGGGTGTATTTTGATTAAAAAATTGGTATCATTTGATATCTATTGGTAGCATGCGCAATGCTTTAAACAACATACCCTCCATTCTAAAAGTCTCAATACCGCGTATGTCCTCCATGTGCTTGGATAACTTCATTACATCTTCTTCTCATTGACCGTATAAGCCTTCTGATGGTACCCTGAGGTATACGTTGCCATTCTTGTAAGAGTGCGTTACGTAATTCATTGACGTTGGTTGGTGGAGGGTCCCGAAGGTACACCCTACGACCAAGTTCATCCCAAAGATGTTCTATTGGGGAGAGGTCTGGAGAAAGAGAAGGCCAATCCAAAACCTCAATATTGTTTGTTTGCAAATACTGGGTACACAATCTAGCGATATGAGGCCTGGCATTATCGTGTTGGAATACGCCATTTGGCAAATGACGTCGCATAAACGGCTGGACAATGGGAGCTAAAATTTGGTCCCTGTAAGTCTGTGCATTAATCGACCTGTCTTACATGTGAAACTGAGTACGATTGTCTGCCGTTATTCCTCCCCAGACTAAGACACTGCCACCACCCCATCGATCACGTTGTTTAACACAACACTCAGCGAATCTTTTTCCATTCCTACGCCACACACGATCTCTTCCATCAGACATGCTAACATTAAAACGAGACTCATCAGAAAACAAAACTTCAGCCCATTGACGTCTCGTCCATTGTCGCCGTCTAGTCGCCCATTGTAGCCGCTGACGTCGATGCCTTCTTGTAAGAATTGGGCCAACATAAGGCCGTCTTGCGTAGATATTCCGCTCCTGTAGACGACGCCGTACTGTCCTTGCGTGGATGTGACGCCTGTATGGAAAACATAGTGTTTACCCAGGAGGGTAACCTTACGAGGCATCATGACGTTACATCGACGTCGATGTGACGTCTTGACGTAACATCGACGTCGATTTGGCGTTGTTTTGACTCCATTGTCATGCTGGAAAAGTGTCAAAGACATTTTTTGAAGAAAAAAAAACGGTTTCTGGATCATGAAGAGAAATAGGGCATTGTATTGGCTCAAAAAAAAAAAGCGGTGCAATTCCTGTATGAATTTTATTGCATACAGTGACAAACGATTCAATGCTACCCTTTAAACTGTACACCAAATGGTATCAGCTGATGTGTAATGAGCAGACGAAACAAACGGGTACAGTTTTGAGAGCTCGTAAAGAAATCACAAAAAAATAATGTACAATTACCCGCGACGTCCCAAGAGTATCCTGGCAGTCGATGATGACGTCAGAAATCTTTCCCGGAGATGCCGCTGTCTGATGAAAATATCCTGTCGGGGAGTTGTCACTTATGGCTGGCCTGGTCTTGGCCGATCTTTTGTGGTACCACTGAGTTGATAACGCATTAAAAGTCGGGAAATTGTTGAGTGATCACAGTTTAGTTGCCGTGCGACATGACGATAGCCGACGCCAGCTCTTAACATGCCAATTGCTTGGTTCCGCTGTTGTTCTGAGAGACGTGGCATCTCAACGAAGTAAAGTTGATCCAAATGAAAATGTTTTTCAAGTTTGCCTATCGTTTGGCTGTCATGTATACACAGCTCAGATATTGACCTTGCATACTTTAGCTGCACGTGCAACTTGTTCATTTTCGATAAATTTAGCCCCATGGTATACTCGTGTTGTGATATCGATAAAAATGGCGTGTCATATACAGGTTATGGTCGCTAGTAGTCGGCTGAAAATATTTTTTGGCTTCACACTATTCAAATAACCAAATTATAACAAACTAAAAATGGTGCGTTTCTAAAGTCATTGAGTATAATATAAAATATGAAAATGCTTTTGTCCAAATATTTCTGCTACCTGCACTTGTCACTTGAAATTGGGTGAATTAACCTGTCGTTTCACTATATGCTATACACTTTCAATGTGCCAATCTCAATTACGGGGTAAGGGGCTGGTGGCTCAGTGGTAGAGTGCTTGACTCGAGATTGAATGGTTGCGTATTCGAGCCTCGCTGGAGTCTCTGCCTTGTGTCCTTGTGCAAAAACTTTATCCTCTGCTTAGTACTGATTTGACCAAAGAAGATCCGTTCCGACATGACTGAATTATTTTTATTAGGACGTAAAGAATCAAAGCAAACACATAAATGATTACGAGGTCTGCGATTTAAACTATTTTGAATATGTGTACATGATTTCAGCACACTAAATAAATGCAATGTTTTGGGAAGTACTACCAGATGTACTTTCTGTGGTAGGCATCAAGATTCAGATCCATTCAGATATTCTGATATCAAAGTAGATACGTATCGATGAATAAATGTACGATGAGTTTGAAGCCACCATCTGAATTTTAGGCTCGCTTTAGATCATGCCGTGTGTGAGGCAAAACATCAATCAAAAAACGTGTTTCAGAGTTCTTTGTCTTGGACATCATTAAATACAGATAAATTTGGTCTCCCGTTCTAACCATTAATATCGTGATACATTTTATGCTCTATTGAATGAAAACCACTCAAAATCAGAACATATTTGCTTAATATCTCTCGTTTAATAGTAGCCATTAATATCTCTATATTGATAAGTAGTAGCCGACCAAATGGACTGGTAGCGGTTTATTTATGCTATGTCAACTTAGTGCATGACACATCATATATGTCTGTGATTGTACGACCGGCAGGTGTGCACTATAATCACTGAGTGAGTCCGTCTATCCGACTGTCTATTAGCAGTTAGTGCAAATGCTCATAACTCTTGAACCACATGGTATAGCTTGTCAATGATCAAATTTTGCATACGTATTCATATTAACATTGTCTAAACAATGGAATGCGTAACATCATTTTTTGATGGTCAGGCTTTGCTGAGCATCAGTCAGCTGGTGATGGTCAATTAGTGAAAATGCTCATTACTCTTGAACCACGTGGTATAATCATTTTGATCAAATTTTGCATACTTATATATTTTAACATCAAATGAAAATCTGTGCTGAGGCTTGTTTGAGCATTTTTTGGCTGGTATCTGGCTCATCATCATTTTCATCAAAATGGATGCATCGTCTTGGAACAGTGTGTCCTTTCGGTTTGAATTCAAAAATACTGTATTAAACCCTTAACTCTTTGCCCCCCCCCACCCCCTGGGATATTTGTCCCGCTTTTTTCATTGTCTGTAGGTATTTTTCAGAATCCATTTTTTTTTTCAAAAAAAAGTTTTTCTAGGGTTTGATCAGAGTGTCAAACTGTTTGGACCCAGATCAGACCCGAAATTATGTTGGGCCTGATCTGGGTTCAAACTATTTGCGATGGTTTTCAGCAGACCGCCTTTGAAGATAAAGAGTTAAAGAGCTGACGGAAAAAGAATCTGATATGTTGTCTGCTTTAGTTATCTGCTGCATATCTTTGCTGAAATTATTGACTAACTTAGGTATGGAGGCAAACAGTGTGGACCCAGACCTGGCTGTTCCTATATGAGTTGCAGCAGTCTGATCTGAGACCATACTGTTTCAACTAGATATTTCTAGGGCAGTTTGCCTGACTATGACCACATACGCAGACAACATTTGTTTGAGATTGGCGCTTTATTATACAATGTGTGGAATTGGGGAAGGGGGTTTCCTTTAATCTTGTAGGGAACTCATGTATTGCATAGCAATACGACATGCCCTTGTAAACGGATCGTGCCTATTTAGATTTGTCAGCAGCCTCAATACTGAAACGTGAAGGGAAGTAAATCGTATTTGTCTTTTGTAATATTGACTTGAACAGTTATTGCAATCCAATGCTTTGTCATATGGCAATCTATGATGTGTCTATAAATGCTTTCAAAAAGACATTGCTGAATCAATTAAAATTGGGTATGACCTGGGAATGTCACAATCACAGATCGCAAACCATCCTACAGTAAGGGAGTAGGCAAAATCAGGAATCGATCAAATCAAGACTACACCTGATCCAGAACACCACATAGGAAAGTGGTAAAACACAACAAAACACTATACAAGAGAGCAAAGAGGCCAGCCCTTTCCCAGCAGGTGACCACAAGGCTGCAATGAACAGACAAATCCGTATAACAGACATGAAACATAACAAAGACGATTCACAAAAGAAGCATCGGCTTGGAACGGTCGGTAAAATGTTTTTACTGGAGGACTTAAACTAGTTTTATGGTGCCAACATCACCCTTACTTCTGATGTGGATGAAGACACATTATGGAAGAGAAACAGAACACTGACTCCTAAATGTTTTGGGACATTACAAAATAAAGCAACCAGCTAAAAAAGATAGGACAATATAAAACATACTACAAAACAAGGACCCAACACCAAACCTTCACATAGAAAAATGAATAAACCTCACCAGAATTATCGCCCTAGAATTGACAGCAGCCGATTAAATGAGCCACAACGTGTGGGATTTTTAACAATGTGGTATTTTGACAAGTGTAGACTCAGACGAGCCTATGGTGCACCCTTTTAAGCTAAGAAGCTCCAAGTAATGTTCAGTCAGTAGCTTAACATTCATAATATATTCAAGCGACTAGCAAAGGCTCTGATCAGACAGCGCGTATGCGCAAGCTGATCTGAGGCTTTGCTGGTCACACATACCACACTGATGGAAATATCATGTCGCGGCTCATATTTTATTTATAACCATTCTCGAAATGAATAAGCTAGGAAATATATGGGAGGGGTTTTCATGATAATCTCCACCCAGGAATGGAAAAATGGAGATTAAGATCATCTAATTATTAATCAAAATTATTTAATGTTTAAATTAATCATTTTTTTGCTGATGATTAACACTAATCATAATACAAAATTAGTGTTTGAGAAACCCCACCCTCTGCATTTTGCAAATGTATGGGGAATAATTCTGAAAAAATTCCCAACACTTTTCTGATAACTTTGAATAGACTTGTAGAAAACCTACTGATCAGTAGATAAAAACGATTCATACTTGTCAATATGTTATATTGTCTGTTCGTGCCGCCACTCATTTTGTAACGGTTTACAACTGTCTGCCAAGGTGCCCTTTTAGGCGTTTCCAGTATACAAAGTTTTTTTTGTTGAACCAAGCATAGTCATTGTATGCCCTTTCACACCAAAAGCAATTCAAACATACAGGAAGAAAACTATCTAAAACGGCCACTCTCTAAAAGACCAAAAATTGGTTTCTAAGAACAATTATCGCTTAATGCAGGTTAAAAGTATTGCAGAATGCTCTCATTGGAGCATTTCGCAATTCCTTCCGCCTTCATTAAGCTACCATTTGTCATTTAGATATTTTGTTTTGACTATTTTTAGTGGCCGCAAAAGACTCATAAGTATTAGAGACGCTGTCCAATTTTGCAAGTGGCATGATATGTTATGTTTTTAATGAACTAATCATTGATACATAGCTTTTTCGATGGGCTCAACAAAAGAATGCAAATATGGTACCACATGTCCATCTAAAGAAAACTGTTGGAATTAAACCTGAAAGAAATTAAAAGTGTAATTGCTTTCTTAATAGCACAGCATGCTGATTGTAGAAGTTTTGGATTTAAAACAAAAGCTTTTCTGTTCACGTTTTTTTTTTTTTTTTTTTTTTTTTTTTTTTTTGATGAATAAAACCTATTACTATTGAGCTTCGTCGCTAATTTTGTTTTTGACGGTTTTACCAGGTCAGACTAGAACCAGTCTGCTTAGCTATAGCAAATACCTAGCATCGTTTGAGTCTTTTATTGATACTTTTCGAAGAGCGAAACTGAATAACTGATCAAATTGTTTTGTAGCGCAGGCCAATATGTGTCTTTGGTCTATTCCATGCAAAATAATTAACTTGGCTCAAACAACTTTACCAACCTGATTTCCCATATTGCGCTGATGAAATAGTCGAACAACGCCCCGATATGAATATTAAAATTGCCGCCTTTACAGTGACACAAAAGCTACATAATACTTTGATGGCCCTCTGAATAAGTAACCTCGCGATATACCTATTTTTAAACAATAAATTCCAAACTACTTCCCGTGATCGAAAACCATTTTATATAAAATATGAACATTTCGACTGATTTCTTATGATACTCTATCGTTGTGCATGTGCCGCACGGAGTTGGTACAGTATGTAATAAATATACAATAGCTTTGATACCAGTCATTTGATAAGAACGTAGGATTCCTCCACAATAGCTCAACCAAGTTTACATTTTTACAAGAACAAAATCTGGGGCGACGACTTGGCCATATATACTGAACAAACGTGAAAACGCTACACCTGAATTGTTTGCTTCCTATATACAAAATTATGCAAACCAAGAATGCAATAGAAAGTGTATCTTAATGTTCAAATACTGGGTAATGCAAAACAGTAAAAGTTTTACGGATGTTGTCACGAGGAAATACATGAAAGCCATTTAAATGTGACAGGGGTCCATTTTTACAGGTTGCCAATTTGAACGGAAATCTAACACAATTAAACCTTTAGAAAGCCACTACCTACGAGATCAGACTGCACGAAATGGTAGTCTAGACATGGGACAACCAGAAATGTGAAAGACTGATCTCAAGTGTGTTTTGATGGTTAAGAAATTTAAAAGCAATCTTAAAAAGCGGATTTTCCATCAAATTGCCAAGTTTAAAAATTTAACACTGAAATCTTCATAGGAAAATCAATGCGTTGTTGCACCTTAGTAAGAGGACATTACTAGTCGAGAAATGGTAGAAACAATGTGCTTAGAGGTCTACCTGAGTTGGCAAAAGAAAAGTATCGAAAATCGTGATTAATCGAAGATTTCCAAGCATTTAATATTCCCTATTTGTTATTGTCAAAGGGAGATAATTTTCAATATTTTACAAATTTGCTATATTCGAAATTGATTTCTGAGCTTGTTTCAAGTGATTAAGCAGTTTTCTTGCATTTTTATGCAACGCAATTAAGACCAATTTTGATAAGCATAACAATTTTAATTTGCGCATTCGCAATCGCAAATTTCAGTGAATAAAGCTTTAAACACTTAAAGGAGCATAACTCATGCATCAAACGAGACTAATTGGTGGAGTTTCGACGAATCGTTTGCTGGATGCAAACTGAAGCCCCCAGTGGCTTCTTTAAACGGTGGTCCTGATGTTGTTGATTCATCGTTTATTGTTGATAAAATTTTATGGGTATCTGGCTAAAGTCTTGTTATTTTTATACATTATTTTGATTGCATTTCTAGGTTTGCAATAATCTCGCTGGGTTTGTAAGATTTTGTTGCTTTATTTTAATATTGCCCTCTTTACTATGACGTCTTATGGCGGTAAGTGTTCTTTTTTTCTTTCTTCGCGGTGCCGTTGGTTAGTCTGCAGTATATGATCATGATAATTCCTAAACATAGTCACTTACTTACTTTTTTGCCATTACCGTTAAAAAGAGATCATTATACAAGCTACTGTGCTAAACCGAGAATGACACCCATGTGCAAAATCTATAAAAAAAGGGTGTTTAACTTTTTCTATACCAGATATCCCTTAACAGGTAGTTTGGCAAACAGCGAAGACGAACAATCAGGTGATCCATCAGGGTCTGCTCTGTTTGTTAAATTACAGTATTCAGGGACTGAATTTCGTACTTATTTGGAAATTTCTATCTATGAACCCTTAGAATATATAATAAACAGTCCAATACTTATTGGCGAGTATGAATCCATCAGAACACAAATGAGTAATAAATTAGTTTTCTGTTAATGATGCTTTTATTTAATTGATCGTTAAACTGGGTTCAGCTGAATATGTTTTTGTATGATATAACTTCAGCTGTAACATATATGATATGCAACAGTTTGCATGCCTGGTAATACGTAAAACGATTCGTAGTTTATAGATATGATTTCCACTTTGTTTGTACGACGACAGGTTCCGCCTGCGACTCCATGTCTAACTTGATCTAACATTTCCTCTGACATTTTCATTTGGTGCCTCTCTTGGTGTCTTATACGTTTTCTTGTCCGTCATGGCTGATGAGAAAGTTACCTTAACACCGGAATAAGTGACGAGACCCAAATTGCCCTAGTGGTATGACTACAGTGGTAAGGAGAGACACAGAATACAGCCAACCTAAGGGCATATAAAGTAAAACAACCAGCTCTCTCTTCCACAGCAAGATCACTATAATACCAGAAAGGACACCATGAACAAGACAAAGACCCAACACAAAACAACAATGCACACAATTTAAGCATTAACAAACAATGAATAAACAACAGCATTAGCATCCCATTTAAAACACTTGAGCCGCTGCATGAGGTTTCCAACAATGTGGTATGTGCGACCCGCGGACCAGCAGTGGCTCAGACCAGCCTGTGCATACGCGCAGTCTAATCAGAGCCTTTGCTCGTCGCTTGAATATTCTATGACTCCAAGGCTACTGACTGAACATATTTGAAGTTTCTAAGCCTAAAAGAGGCTGAACAGGCTCGTCTGAGTCGAGTCTACACTTGTCAAAATGCCACATTGTTGGAAATCATATGACACGGCTCACTTTATTTATTTGAATTAAAACAGAATCTTTATTTTGTTTGTTTGTTTTTGTTGCTTTACGTCCCATGTCAACAGCTACATTCATGTATGGTAATTGCCGGACGGTCAGTTCACTTAACCACACTTTTTCCTGGGCAGGCTTGAGCAAGCGGTTAACCAGTAATTTGTGCACATACTTTCGCTTGTAACTGACAACAACCCTTCTTGAATAAATCAGCGGAAGGAGGAAAATGACCGTAGAAATTATTTCATGATCAATCTCCACGAAAGTATGGTACCGGGCCGGGATCGAACTCGCGACCCCTGGATCTGCAGTCAGACATGCATCTGTAGCCAGACACGTTACCGACTGGCAGTAAAAAGTATTTGACTACTGTTTGGTCTTAGATTATGTCTTTGTTTGGCGTTTATTATTTGTTGGGTGTATTTTACGTGTGGGTGTTTCTAGTTATTTTCCTGTTCTTCGATTTATTTGTTTGCGTCCGTAAATTTCAAGTTTGATTTCGTTTTCTTTGTTTTTATTGCCATTTTTCCTTGACCTTCAGGAATTCTCTGCGTTCTGCGATTTTATTTTTTCCTGAACATATGAGCCGTAACATGTGCTTTCAAAAAATGTGGCATTTTCACAAGTGTGGACTCAGACGAGCTTGTGTAGCCTCCTTTTAAGAATGTCCCGTTAGTAGCTTAACATTCAAAGATTATATTCAATCGTCAAGCAGATGCTCTGATCAGACTGCGCGTATGCGCAGGCTGATCTGAGTCTTTGCTGGTCGCACATACCACATTGTAGGAATTATCATGTCGCTGCTCATTTAATCACTTGTTTAACAAGCAGAATACATTTTAAATTTGCTTAAAGCAATAGATTCTTCCATGATGTACAACTCGTCTAAGAGTTATCTACCATCTACCATCGATTGCTATACACTTAACAACACTTATAAGTGTGCACATATAAATGGGCTCATATCTCCGCAAATACTGGTCAGATCATTTTCAAATTTTCAACAAATATAAACGGCATGTGAGTTATAAAATTGCATTTATTTTATTTTGAATAAAATAAAAAGTTAAAAAATGCGAACGCAAAATTCAAATTTATGGTAAAATCAAAGTTCACATTTTTCCAATACTTTAGAAGAGACCAAGCTTGATCGAATATATCACACCTCAAAGTAAATATCACAATTCCTGCAGCGGCGTCCATGACCATGTAAACTTAGTAGTGAGTATGTCCCCCGCACTGTTCGCTACAACAGACAACGGCGTCGCATTGAAGTCTCATGACGCTGAACGTAATTCTGAGGGAGGTTGTTCCACTCGTGGAGAATTTTTGCTCTCAGTTGATTCAGCGTGGTCACAATAGCCCCTGTTCTCCTAACACGACAGTTTGATTTATGTTTAAGTTTGGTGATTTTTGGGGAAAGTCGACGACAAATTCGTTGTTTGCTTTCAGATATGTAGTAGTGGTCCTTGCCCGATGAACTGGAGCACTTGGAAAAACGCCCAGTGCACAATGAGGAAAAAAGCCGGCAATTTACCAAATTTCTCGTGCATTTTGTGTTGTTGTTATTATTTGTAGTTGCACGCTTTTTTGAAACCAGGAGCATGCTTTATCAGTAAGAATTTCCACGGGATATTTATTGGACTGAGCAAAATCTTACACCACCTAATTTTATTCCAAAATGCTTAACTATAAAATTATATGCATAAATGAAATGTCATAGAAAGATAAATTCTAAAACAAAGAAAACTGTGAACTTTGATTTTACGATATATTTGAATTTTGATTTCGTATTTTAATAGTTAAAGTTTAATGAAAATGAAAAGTGATCGAATATCATGGCATGAATGTCATCTATTTCTGTTGAAAATTTCAAAATGATCTGACCTTTATTTATGAAGATATGGGTCCATTTATATGTGCACACTTATAAGTGTTGTTAAGTGTATAACCCCACATTTAAACTTGTCCAAGGTATAGACTGAACTTGTATAAAATTCATAGATGGTTAGGCGAAACGGCGAAAGGCGCAATTTAGGCATCTAAATTAATCCATAGACATGTAATGGCAGAATGGATTTTATATTTTGTTGTTGCTGTTTTTTGTTTGTTTTTATCTTTAATTGACCTTTTTGTGTGTAAAAGTTGATCACTGACGAGATGTTGGACCTCAGAATAAAAGTGGATTTCCATGACTTATATTGTACAGATGGAATAAGAAAAGTAAGTAAGCATGGTCATGAAATGCCACAATGACACACTGTAGAACAACCTACGAAACTGTGTGCAAGAGACACAAAAAACTAACAGCCGCATGCCAGCAAGAAAACACTACAAATGAAAGAAATCAATCTCTCTTCCTCCGCGAGATGAAAGCAAAACTAAAAATGGCACCTACTACATGTACTCCCTAACAAGAAAGGGATCAAAAGACGCACCCGTTACAAATATTGAGTGCAGCAGTAAACAATGAATAAACAAAACCAAAACCATCACCTAAATGAGCGGACAAGAGCCGAAGTAACTGTGTCTGTGGTCGAGCCCACCGGAGTTTAACTGTTGGATTTCCTTTGCTTAGGTATTCAGTTGTATGGAGTCCTTATCTTTGTTTTATCTACTTTCTATATCTCGATGTGTATGCACTAAGTTAGGGATCGTCCATGCGAATCAGACATATATACTGACGGACTTTAATAACGCAACACTTGGATAACAGCTTTAATTTATGTCTCGAAAAAGAAGGCAGAACAATAATTTTGATTGTATGTTAAAGAGCATTCATTTGTGGGTAAAACATGAAAAACTTGTTCAACTAAGATGAACTTAATGCATTAAAATGTGAACTTTTTCAGATAGGTGTCAACTGTTTCATGTGGCCAAATGTTATGGATGAAAGATTCCCTACTTCTTTAAATAAAGAAACACTAGAAGCATCAAATTTGTATCATGGCCTTTGTTAGTCATCGAGAAATCACTCTCATATGTATCGACTGGCCTGCGATACAGCTTATTTGAGTATATGACGTTTATCTGGGGGTACCTTTTCATTCAATAGCTTAAAATCTCCTCTACTTAAGCAATGTTTAAATGGCTGAATTCAATTGGAGCAAATAACGTCGTCAAGTTTAGCTGTACAATTAAAACTTAAGTGTTTGCTGAAGAAGCCAACTCATGATGACATTATCGAAGCAAAAGAAGTTTACATTCAACAGTCTTTTGGAAGATATAAGGGGAAGTTAGTGTTGCATAATTAAAGTCCGTCAGTATATGTGTCTTGATCCACTTCAGAAGTAAGGGTGAGGCTGGTACCGTCACACATGTTTAAGCCCCCTCCCCTGTATCTTCTTGCTGACCGTTCCAAGGCGATGCTTCTTTTGTGGATCCTTTTTTGTTATTTGTGTTTCGTGTTTGTCTGTGCCATCCTTGCAGCCTTGTGGTCACCTGCTGGGAAAGGACTTACCTTTTGGCTTTCTTATGTATAATGTTTTATGTGTTTCTTGTGGCTTTCCCATATGGTATCCTGAGTCAGGTATGGTACCTAATTGTATCAATTCCAGATATTTGCCTTCTTCCTTACTTTGACTAATTTTACTGGTCAATCTTCGTTATAGCTTCTACTGTTTCAAAACCCAAAACATTATCAGCTCTATCAATGTATCATTGGAAGGACTTTCGTGAAGCATGAAACAAAGTATATAGACATTGCCTTGTATCTTGAAGATTTTACTATATTATGTATTATATAATTTATCATCGTGACTCAACGATCACTTTTATACACTTTTCTTTAGATTGACTGGTGCAGTGAATTCAGATGAACGAGTGTTTTTCGTGCTTTTTTATTTTTCTTTTTTTTATCTAGACAAGTAAGCCTACAACAACTAATTTTATAGCAGTTTAGGTGTGTAAAAGAATAACAACTACAAAACAGATTTATCCAAAAACAGGATTAATATTGTCGTACATCACTTGACACACAACGAACAGTGGAGTGGGGCGCCATTAATCCTTAAAGCGCCAATCACGACTGCAGCAGACGGCAAATATTGTGATATCTTTCCCAATTTTCGACAAAAATAAGGTATGATATTACATGAGAATCGTCTGCCAGCAGACGATTCTCATGAAATATCATGCCTTATGTGTTATTTTGAAAAAAGCGGCAAAATTTGCAATTGTCATCTGCTGCAATTTATAGGTGGCGCTTTAAGGGTTAATATAAACATTAGTTGATTATTTCATTTGGCTATTTACATGTTATAGTCTATACTGCAAAATATTTTAATATAAACATCTGACAGCCAATGGCATCAGGCTTTAAATCCTAATATTTAAGTTGCCCAATGCTTAATCCAACTTATAGTGGCATAGGCGCCAAACAAAAAAACCCAGATCTTCTGACAGTCCGCCAAGACTGATCAGAGACTTCAATGTGCGCTCTATAGATAGCGCAGCAACCACGGTAAGAAATAATCTCTTAATTGTTATTTGGCGTAAAGGTCAAGTCAATGGATAATATTCGCAACTTATTATAAAATATACACAAACATACTGATATCATAGGTCTATAAACAAAACTTGAGCGTAAACATGGTGAATATTACTCAATTATTGACTTATGTTGAGGTGGACATGAATTGTTTTTGAACAGTAAACTTCATATTGACTGATGCGGAGTGGAGGTCAGTATGACTGAGTTTACTGTTCAAAACCAAAACATAAGTCAACGATTGTTTTATTGTATAATAAATGTATGTTAAGCGATTCCTGCCATTTGGACTATTAAAACCATTGTGTTCGGAGTTGTATGGCCAGGTTTAGATGGTTCTGTTGTTGTTGACTTGTTGTTTTTGTTACTTCCATTGTGGGAGTCTGTAATTGGTCTATGTTTTGTTGTACGTTTCTTAATGTCCATTCTAGTTTTGCAATCATCTTGGTGGGGAAGAGAGATAGAGAGCTGGTTGCTTTGCTTAGTTTGTCTTCCTGGTGTTGTGTGGCTCTTCCTCGCGGTGCCATGGGTTTGTCTGCGGTTTGTGATTGTGGTATTTCCTGATCTTTACTCACTTACTATTTTTAAATGGCGTTTCGCTGGTGTGCCGATAATGGCCTAATAATGAATGCTGGATTGGTAGCTTTGTGATTTTCGGGGGATCCGGACCAGTTTTCCTCAGAAACACTATATGTTTGTGATTTTTCAAGTGGGGTCCCGACCCCCATTTCCCCTTTCTGGGTCCACGCCTGGTTAGGGGTTATAAACTCCCTTCCTGAGTACCTATGCAGACTCGCGCATTGTGCACCTAAGGTGGTAGATGTACCGGTTGTACATACGAGCAAATGTGATTCCACGATATGAAGGACTTATCTCCGGTGGCCTAGCAAGCAAAAGAAAAGGAAAGAGGCATATCTGTAACGGTAAGTAGAAACTGTTAAAGTAAATAATTGATCTGTTGTGGCATTTGTTTTAATTTTAGAGATATTGACTGGAAAAGGCTTGATGCATATTTGGGAAAAGAGCTGTATTTTGGGTAGCAAGCCTGATAACGCAGGAGACTCGTCGTAGAGGGCATGTGTTCGGAATTTTATGGCCATGTTTAAAACATCATTAATTAACCAAGTAGTCAGTATTTTTGTCTCTGACTAGTCTGCGTGATGCCTTTGGCTTAGGTGATTATAAAACTGTATTGCTTAGATTGAAGATACAGCGGATTTATTCCAAATCGGTTCTCAAAACTGCAAAAATAATAGCACTGTAAAATCGTATGAATACGATTTATTATTTGGTATACATATGTATCAAGTCAAGACTTACATGAACTTTGAAACGGAGAGCTAGTTTGGTCCATAACTCTTATACTCTTTGAGATGATAGACATGCATATCAGACCAGGACAGTGTGTTGTATGCAGTCATTAATGCTCTTCCTTGATTCCTGTTTAATTATCTCCCTTGAATGAATTTTAAAGCGTTTCATAACTCTTATAATCTTAGAGCATTTTAATATAATCTGGTAGGGTTATATTTCAATCCCTCAATTACTTTCATTCTCTTTCAGATACTTTGATATTATTTGGTGTGGTTATAAAGCAAAGCAAGATTGTGTGTCTTATGCAATAAATGGCTGCTCTCTTTTTGTGTTTGGGTTATCTCCAATGGTGAAACTCTTAATGCGTTTCATATCCTTTGAGAGTTTAATATATGGATATATACCAGGGTCACAGTGTTTTGTTGGGTGTAAGAATGATTGCTATTAAGGGCTTACTTTTTGACTTTCCTCCCTTGGATGTTTCTCTAGAGTCAACATTCCATATTTGCTTGCAGTAACGCTCAGTATTATCTCATCAAATATAAATACTAGGTTGGCAGTTTGTATATGTTTATCATTTACTTTTAGGTCGGGGACTTGCCACCCCATCTTATGGATATTTTAACTGTCTTTCAGTTTACAAATATGTCCTGATCTGGAGCTAAACTAATTGGCACTCTGAAAGTGTTCCTGTAAGATATTTCTTTGGACTATGTCAGCAGACGACAACATGTTAAATAATCTAGCTTGCAAAGATTTAAATAAGTATGCGCAGCTACACAGTGTAGTGCATGTATAATTTTTGTTTTTATTTTTGTAAACACTATGGACCCAGATCGCATTGTACCTACGAATCCGACCATAGTCCATAGCTGAAGTTCATAGTGCTTATTAGCGTTTGCTCCTTTGATACAATCTAGTCTGAAGTGCACTTGAACTTATGCAGCAAACGTTAAAATCAGACATTATTTTCAGGGCAAATATGCTGACAGGATAAGTGTAAATATTGTCTGGCTTTTTTGCAGTATAAAGAATCTTGGCACTGCATACGCAATTTTATATATTAAGACACCAGGGTATTTAGATGGACTAGCACGCGAGTCTTGGCAAAATAATCGCACAATATAGCAGCTACCTAGCCCGAATATCCACCCAGTCCCACCATTACCTTTGCTGCTCAAACTAATGTTTTGAATAAGTTGATGGCTGAGACTTTATACCAGAGCTTCAAATATAATTATCTCAGGGCCAAGCCTAATGATTGAGCGGCGACATGTGATTTCCAACAATGTGGCATTTTGACAAGTGTAGACTCAGACAAGCCTGTGCAGCCCCTTTAAGCTGAGACACTCCAGATGATGTTCTGTCAGTAGCTTAACACTCATATAATATCCAGGCGACTAGCAGAGGCTCTGATCAGGCTGCGCGTATGGACATGCTTACCTGAGGCTCTGCTGGTCGCACATACCACATTGTAAGGAATCTCATGTGACGGCGCAGATAAACACATGGAAAAAAGTAAAGAAGCACCTCGCTTAATTCTAGGGTAAACTTTAGACTTAAGTTTTCCTATATTTTAAAATAATTTTTTTTTCATTGGATTTTTTTTCAATTAATCAGATTAATACATTATAGTCCAAGGTTGCTTCTATTTGAAAAATAAATATGATTCATCGATAATTGCGGTGAACATGCCCATCATGGATACAGAAAATTCGTTTATGATTTTAGGAGCTCATTGAAACATGCTGTCCCAATTGCCGGTTTCAAAGCCACATAACGCTCTTGATCTTTTAAGACTTTCACAACAGAAAGTCTGGAGATCGTCACAATAAAATTATCCAGCTAAGGCTTGTGGTATTTCTGACCTAATCACTTGTTTCTTTTATTTTGGAAATTATCAAAGAATTTCTGTCTCCATAAAATCAGTGAAAAATGCAGAAAACTGTACGGTAAATGCCATTTGGTCTCGTACACTATTTTAAGACCAAACTCTTACATTTATTGGAAATAATCCATTTTTTCATTGCATGCTGTTTTTGCTCTCCAAAATGGTTTTCTGTGGTGTACAGAAATAAGGCAAACCTATTTTCAGAAATTGGCATTAATCACAATGCGGCAAATTGTATCATACATAGCCCAAAAACTAGTTACTGTGGATTTCAATACTTCGACGATGCTTTTAAAATATATGCCATAAACTTTTCACTGTATCGCCTGGCTACGGTAAATTGGAGTTCTTAGGAACAAAAAATTGCTCCATAACCTTTTCAATGTGTATATATTTGACCAACCGCTTACAATGAACCAAGTATAATGTTTTTGTTTGTTTGTTTGCTTTTTTTTTATATTTTATGCGCCCAGATGATATTTTATTAGACACGCTGAAACATTTCAAGGGCTAAACCGATTCTAAGACGACTTAATTTAGAAATGTCAAATCAAAACCCAATGCATCTGTCTAACTCTTTACTTTAAGCTGACGTGACAGGATTTGTCAATATTTTGTGTCCATTGCTTTTTTATGATTGCTTAGCCTTATAAGTACATGTGGAACTCCTAAACTGGTCTTTGCAAACTGTACGACCTGGACCTAAAAGTATAATGCCTCCTTAAAGTTAAGGAATACTTAAGTTAAGTATTGATTTTTAGGGTGCAAAAATTAACGTATCGAACTTATTAAAACCAAAATAGTTTCATTTTTTCTCTAAATCACTATATCTTTGACCGATCCTAGCAATTTATTAAACACTACTGTAACATGTTGAAATATCAATACATGTACTTTACTTAAGTCGTATAACTTTAAGGAAGCATTGCAATTTTGGGCCAGGTAAACAAAAAGGACCCATAGGAAATTTTACAGGGTGTCAGGCCGTCACATTCCATTAAGGTCTGCCCTGTTTGCTAAATTTAAAGCAGTCTTCAGGGCGTTGATTACATCTTGATTAGGAATGTCTTTTCTGTCACTCCTGGATATGTACAACGAATCACCCAAGATTTAACCCTTAATGCGCCAATCGCAATAAAAGTCGTCAGCTTTTCTCGTCCGCTGAAATGTTTAAGAAGCCTCTATGGCATAAGTGTGGGCCCAGATCAGACTGCTCCTATGGGAGCTGTCTGTTCTGGGTTCACGCTGTTTGCTTCTATACTTAATTCGTCAGTAATGTAAGGTAATTATTTGCAGCAGACGACTTCAGCAGACGACATTTTCTGATGCATTTTTTTTCCTTTGCGATTTAAGGGTTAAGGAGTCATTGGTATCTAAAGTGTCAATACACCGAAATGTTTTTATCCTGTAAATGAACTGTTTCCATGGCGGCTTCCTCCGTCCGGCATGCCTGGGATCGCCTATTGCTGTTGTACCTATATATCATTGAGCGTCCACTGTACAGAGTCATGCGGAGCATCTCGGACTGACGGACGCTTTCACTCATGCCACAGCCCACACATATCTTCACTGCAAGTCTAAACTCCTTCCTGAACTTTCCTGGAAAAGATACAATCAAGTTGGGCAAGAACATCAGGTCGTTAGGTTATGAAACTTTTTCAGGCTCAACTCAACTCAGGATGAAATTCATTCTGCCTTTAAATGTTAAATGTTAAAATGCCAACAATCGTCGGCATTGTAACATTTATGGGCAGAACAAATACAACATAATAATGAGAGATTTAAAGCGAGAAATATATTTTTTCTGTTATTTTTCTGTAATTTAAATTTCATGGACAGTTGAAATGTCATGCTCAGTTGAGTTGAGCATGAAATATATTTGTATAACCTCAAGGTCAGGTTTGGTACGTATCGCCTTGCGTAGCAAAGAAGACTTATGCAAGACTGTGTAAATGCCTTGCTCACATAAACAACGAAAGTATGAAGTGAAGACTCAAACAAAACTTAAAAAAATCTTACCCTGTTGGATACGTCAGCTTGGTCGTTTTATAGAGGATTTAGAGAATATGCGACACGTACATTTGTACCAAACTAAGGGAACAGTAAATGTGCAGTCTGATAGTGAATTTATTAAGTGTTTCATATCAAAATTCGATCTTCTCTCGGAACTTAATTGGACTGGTCTAGAAGTCTTAAAACACTGCCGTTTATTGTACCATACAAAACTGCGGAATGTGCAGTATACTGCAAATTCAGAAGTTTTTGCGAGGTTTTGTTTTCGCGAAACTTCACGAAATTTAAATCCTCGCGAAATGGCGAAATCAATCTGCCGTTTACTGATGCAGGTAAAACATGCTCCAGTCGGAATTTTTAAACGTCACAAATGTGTCTTTAAAATTTAATCGCGAAAATAAAATCCAATGCATGCGACAGAAGAGCCCATTTTTATCGTGAAATTCGATAATCGTAGTCTCCTTGAAGCGTCTTCTTCAATCTAAATCCCTAAGAATAATCGACTTTTCATTTTCTTATTTGACGTTCTATTATCGCTTTTATCCGCATTCATTTCTCATACGCATCGGACACCATCTTTATCTTTTAATGGAAATAATCAAATATCTTACCACGCATTTGGCTGCATTAAATGAAAATAAATTCATTTCGTGCATTTGGTAGATATATCTGTATGTTGTTAACAATGCCCTGGCTAATTGTGACAAAAGCGTCTGATATCAGGGGAATACTTAAATGCTAACCAAAGATATTTTAGTATAGCTCAGGGTGAAAATATGGCCAACTGTCACCGACCGGTAATACTTGAACTAGGATTGAAACAATCTTAAAAGCAAGCAAGTACAGTTAAACCTGTGAGAAACGACCACTCTCTAAAAGACCACAAATTGGGTTTTAATACCAATTATTGCTTAATGCAGGTCAAACGTATTGCAGAATGCTCCAATAGGAACCTTCTACAATACTTTCGACTTTTATTTAGCTACCATTTGTCAATAAGATATTTGTTTTGTCTACTTTTGAGTGGCTGTTTTACATATATTTTACTGTAGCAACCAAGCAAGTATATGGTTGATAACATCAAAGTTTGGCACTTACAATAGAGAACTTAATATTAAATGAGAGTTGTATTTTTAATAACTGAAGCGTTTAAGACCAAATATGAAATCTAATTTTAGCATATTTGAAAATGATTTTCAATATGAGAAGACAAACACAGATCATATTTATTTTTAGTTCTAAGTATGACAAAATAACTATAAACCTATGATTTATGCGGGCATGTTAGCTATATCAGAGTACATTAAACCTTTACCCTTACACGTAGTTATATAATACGAGCTTGTTTAATAGATTTTATTCTAATCGCTCAATTTTAATGCTTGATATTATTATCATTCCGAGACACGACGTCATATGATACATGTAATCTGCCCTTTATAAACGTAACAACACCGCTCTAATTGGTGTTACTCGTAGGGTGGTCCTGATTGATTTTGTTCGATAGCATGTCTTCCAGATTGGGTCTTTGAAATTTTAAATTGTCCAATCTCAAAGCTACTTTGTAACAGTAGCACATCGAAAGTGATGCGTTTTGGAAAAGTGTATTTTGTCGCCTTGTCTGTATCATTAGGACATTGCAGTTGCATTTATGACAACAACTCCATAAATTCCAATTATCATATGAATAATTGATCAGACTTTAATATGAATCAAATCCATTTAATATATCATTAATCTATTCCTGCTAAAGGCATATACATTAACAGTGTAAAGTTGATTTTGGTCTTAAGTATATAACTGATACATTTAAGCTAATTCTTGGAGTCGAGCATTGTGTTCAAGGATCATATCTGTAAAAAGAAAACCACGGGTGCCAACGTTTGCTTTTGTAAAAAGCTTAGAACAATCGCATAGCGTATTATAGTTAATAAAGATGATTTTTACAGTGTTTTAATATTGCATTTGCTGAAACCACTCTTTTTTAGTGTTTCATGCATTTCAAATTCGAAGTATTTTTTTGTTTTAGTTAGCTATTAATCGAAGTTCTGAATAGGAGATCCACTGGAAGCAAATATAACACAGCAAATATGCATATTCCAATTAAAAAAGTCAATAAGCAATGCTTATTAGATACCCCCGCACAGAAACTTATGTTTTGGCAAGTGATAGTTCAAACCAGCAGACCCAAGTTTTGAAAAAAAGTATTTTTTGAACCAAACTTCTTCATGCATATTTTTAATGTGTCTACATTGTATAGGCAACATATCAAATTGCTCCGCCAAAAGCTGTGGTAGGAGTTGATCGACCCATGAAGGCACTATATATGCATATACAAAAGCCATATACGGGAGAACTTGTCTAAGTTCTCATAGCTGTCATTTTGTGAAAAAAAATCAACCAGACTCCTCCATGCATATGTTCAATGTGTCTTTATTGTATAGGCAAAGTATCAAATAGCTCCATCAAAAGCTGTGGTAGGAGTTGATCAGCCCATGGAGGCACTATCTATGCATATACAAAAGCCTAATATCAAAGCTTATATAGGAAAAATTGTCAAAGTTCTCACAGCTATAATTTTATCATTTTTCAAACTATAATCTTTCATACATATGTACAATGTGTCTATATTGTATAGGCATAGTATCAAATTGCTCCATTAAAGCTGTGATAGGGGTTGATCAGGCCATGAAGGCACCATCTATGCATATACAAAAGCCTTATTAGGGGAAAATTGTCTAAGTTCTCACAGCTGTCATTTTGTCAAAAAATACCTTTTTTCTAATCAAACTCCTTCATGTATATGTTCAATGTGTCGTCATCGTATCAGCAAAGTATCAAATTGCTCCATCAAAAGCTGTGGTAGGAGTTGATCGATCCATGAAGGCACTATATATGCACATACAAAAGCCATATAAGGGAGAACATGTCTAAGTTCACATAGCTGTCATTTTGTAAAAAAAAGCAACCGGACTCCTTCATGCATATGTTCAATGTGTCTTTATTGTATGTGCAAAGTATCAAATAGCTCCATCAAAAGCTGTGGTAAGGGTTGATCGGCCCATGGAGGCACTATCTATGCATATACAAAAGCCTAATATCAAAGCTTACATAGGAAAAAAATTGTCCAAGTTCTCACAGCTATAATTTTATCCAAAACAAATTGTTTAACCATACTCTTTCATACATATGTTCAAGGTGTCTATATTGTAAAGGCATATTATCAAATTGCTTAATTAAAGCCGTGGTAGGGGTTGATCAACCCATGAAAGCACCATCTATGCATATACAAAAGCCTTATTAGGGGAAAATTGTCTAAGTTCTCATAGCTGTCATTTTGTAAAAAAAAATTCAAATAGACTCCTTCGCGCATATGTCCAATGTGTCTTTATTGTATAAGCAAAGTATCAAATTGCTCCATTAAAAGCTGTGGTAGGAGTTAATCGGCTCATGAAGGCACCATCTATACATATACAAAAGCATTGTTAGGGAAAATTGTATAAGTTCTCAAAGCTGTCATTTTGTCATGAATTATTTTTTTCTGGACCAAACTCCTTCATGCTGCATATGTTCAATGTGTCTATATTGTAACAGCAGAGAATCAAATTGCCCCATCAAAAGCTAAGGTAGGAGTTGATTGGCCCATAAAGGCACTATCCATGCATATAAAAAGCCATATATGGGTAAATTGTCTAAGTTCTCATAGCTGTCATTTTGTCAAAAAATATTCAAACAGACTCCTTCGCGCATATGTTCAATGTGTCTTTATTATATGGGCAAAGTATCAAATTGCTCCATTAAAAGCTGTGGTTGGAGTTAATCGGCTCATGAAGGCAACATCTATGCATATAGAAAAGCCTTGTTAGGGAAAATTGTCAAAGCTGTCATTTTGTCATAAATTCTGTTTTTCTGAACCAAACTCCTTCATGCTGCTTATGTTCAATGTGACTACATTGTATCAGCAAAGAATCAAATAACCCCACCAAAAGCTGTTGTATGAGTTTATTGGCCCATAAAGGCACTATCCATGCATATAAAAAAAGCTGTATATGGGAAAATAGTTCTCATAGCTGTCATTTTGTTAAAACAATTAAGTTTTTCTAAACCAACCTTCTTCATGTATATGTTCACTGGGTCTACATTGTATATGCAAAGTATCCAATTGCTCCATCAAAAGCTGTGATAGATGTTGATCGGCCCTTGAAGGCACCATCAATGATATACAAAAGCCCTATTAGGGAAAAACTGTTCTCATAGCTGTCATTTTGTAAAAAAAAATTCTGAACCAAACTCCTTCATGCATATGTTCAATGTGTCTACATTGTATAGGAAAAGTATCAAATTGTTCCACCAAAAGCTGTGGTAGAAGTTTAACGGCCCGTGTATGGACTACAATAACATAAACATAAAACTCTTTATAAAAAGTCATTTAGAACTACAAAGAGAGTAACTCTAATAGAATTGGTCCCTAGCCCTGTACGTTTTTGTTCAAATTACTTGTCTTGCATATATGAACATGTTTGCAAGGTTTGATGATAATCCAGCAATGACTCTTTTAGATATTAAGGAAACAAAACGTTGCGGACGAACGCATGCACACACACACACACGCACGGACGGACAACGTGAAAACAGTATACCCACCACAAACAAAGTTTGCGGGAGGTATAATAAGAGACTGCTCATGAATACACTGAATAGCGGTAGAGTTCACCCTCTCCCCACACAGACATTTTAGCATTATTAACGAGGAATACACATAATGCCTAGGGGACATATTGAAACTGACCCATCTACATCTGCTAATATAACACTATGCCAAGAATAACCGAAGGCTCCATGTTTAAACTGGGTTCTAGCTCAGTGGTAATGTCTCTTATTGGCCAGTATGCCGGTATAAGGACACTATTTTTTTCCTTTTCGTTTCCAGAAGCAAGCCCGTATCCAGAGAAGACCAACCAACATATATCAGCATCACTGATGTTTTTGGAAGTAGCTTGATTGATGGGGAGTTTGGGAAGGAACAGTTAAAGACACTGCTGAGGGGAGTTAACATCTGATTCGTGGGCAGATTTTATTTCCGCTACTTGCTGATAGAGCAGGCCCGAATCGAACAGGCACCCTGTAGGAATCTGGATTCCGGGTCAGAGGAAATATCTCTAATAAGCCTGTTTGTTTTCAGAAGCAAGCTGATATCCAGGTTAGATAACTAACGTATATCACTCAATGATGCGATGGTGAATAAAGAAAATGGTGACACTTAATCACAAATGCGGATAAGGAAGCGCCATTTTGTTGCGTAAATCAGCGACAGAAGGAAAGACAGTATTGTTTTGTAATAATTATGGGATGTTTAGACATTTCATACTTAATAACGTGTCTAAATGTACAGCACATGTCTTAACTGTCTCTGTCAACAATGCAGAAAAATGTTTATTTTCAGCTTGACAGCGGGCAGCCAAATATACCTAGAAACAATAAAGGGAAAAGGATCGAACCGTTCCAATTATAGAAAGGCATCTGTTTCCAGATTTACCTTTTTTCCAGAGACATAATGCGGAGAAATTACTTGACTTTTCGCTTACTGTAAAGGCGGCAACTTTAATATTCATATCTGGGTGTGGTTCGGCTATAGGGAAATCAGGTTTTATTTATAATTTGGTAAAGAGTTTATAAGCTTTTTGAGCCGCGCAAACGTGCGTGCATTTCATGAAAATCCTAATCGTATACACACTGAACTCACATTTATTAACCCCTAAAGCGCATAATCACAAAATGCATGTTTTTGTCGTCCACAAAACTATTTGAAGCCTCATAGATAAACAGTGTGGACCCAGATCAGACTGCTCCTGTAGGAGCAGTCTGATCTGGGTCCACATTGTTTGCCTCCCTGCTTATGTTAAATAGACATTTTCAGATGCAGTTGTTTTGCTGGCGTTTTAAGGGCTAAATAATGAGTGAGGTGGTGGCACAAGATGATACAGTTACTTTTGAATAAAACCACGCCTCCTTTAGCTTTTACCAATGGCTAAGATTGACTAGTCCTAATTAAGCATTCATGAGGCGCCGCCTTTACAGTAAGCGAAAAGTCAAGTGATACTTTAACGTTCAATCATTATAGTTGTGTTCATAATTGGCCAATCAGTGCGGCTGTCCCAAAAATGCATCGGAACATTAAGATATTACGTAATTTTAGGAGTTCCAAATAATTACACAATTATTGACGAAATCTTCTTTCAATTTTCAATTTGACGCTTATTACTCCCCAGTAGTCATTACTCCCAATAAAGTGATAAGATTGTGCCTAAGGGCAGATTCTTAGCAGGCTATATAAATCATAAATTTGAATGTGAATAAGTAAACACCGTTCTATTTTCCCTAGCCATGGCAGCCCCAGTGCAAGACCAATACTCTAACCTCTGTGCCAAAGAGTCGTCTCTCTGACGCAGTTATCAGAGTTCGATTAAAATCTAGATCCTATGTGAAGGTATCTAAATTGAGTGTGCTGGCCCGTGAGACTCGCCATTTTTAATGCAGTCATCATTAATGATGGCAGAAAACGTTTTAGGCGAAATAAAGTCTTATCCTGGCCGTGAGACTCCAATTTTCGATATGAAAGCCGCAAAAAGTGTAAAGAATGACTGCATGTTTTCCCAACGCCATGGCTGCCCCGGTGCAAGACCAAACCTCTAACCACTGAGAGACAAAAGAGTTGGCTCTCAAGCGCATTTGTCAGAGATTTATGATAATCTAGAAGCTTAGTGCGGAATCTACAATGTGTGGATATTACATAACACCCACCCTCTTTAATGACCTCATTATTTATGATAATGGAAAACCTTTTTGGATGGAATAAAACCCGATCCTAGCAGTGAAATCCCAATATCTGACAAGAAAGCATAAACAAGCGTAAAGCATAACTGATATTTTTTCAGCACCATGGCACCAAAATCAAACCGTGGTCGACCTGGTCAAAAACCATGCTCTGGCCACTGAGACAAAGAGTCGACTCTCTGTTTTAGTTATCAGAGATCGATTATAATCTAGGAGTTATATAAAATCTGCTATTTTACGTGAAAGTATTGGCCCATAACATCGTCACAGACTCGAAAAAATAAGAACTAATGCTAAACTCGACTTTGTGTGTGTCTATGGATTGAGAAAAAGCCAAGCCGCAGACGTTAAGTAGTTAATTTGTTCGCCCTCTGCTTTCAGTAAACCCATTTTAACCGCATGGAATTTCCCTCTCCTATTAACTGGATCAGTCCATTTCCATTTAAAGGGTTGTTGGGTGGTATTTTTCATTTTCATGCAAATTTTAATTGAACATTCTGTAGGCAAACAGTGGAGACCTGGTCAGACGCAGCGTGCTGCGGCGTCTGATCTGGGTCTGCACGGTTTACCTATGTCCGACAAAAAGGACGCTAGACTTATATGGGTTAATGATAAATCAATCATCTATACTTACCACTGAAGAAATTATATATGATTGGATTAACACAACTGTTAAAATACATCGTCCAATGAGCAAGTAGAGCAATAATTTCTACATGTGGTACAACTTTCAAACCAACTGTGTATCTAAAAAGGAAACAGAAAGTTAGTCATACTTAAAACATTGTGAATGGAGCATGCTCTGCATCCCTTGTGATATAGGGTGGGTGTTAACAGAAGTAAAGTATTCGCACTGAGTGCTGGTTAAGCGCTTAGTGTCAGCTTGCCCAGGAAAAGTGAGGTTAGGTTAACTAACGATCTTAGCATGACATTAACTGTTGACTGGGATGTAAAGCCACAACCCCTTAACATCATTGTATTGTATTATTATATATCATATTGGTAATGCAATAACTGACGGTATACTACTAGTAACTTCTTTGAGGACTACGACTAATGTAAATGCATCAATTGGCACATGCAGTGTGTGTAAGTTATTGTATGGTTTGTACGTCTGTATGGGAGGATTATCAACGAACTTTAGCGAGCAGATTATCCCATATAGATAAACAAAACTTATAGTAACTTTCTTATTGCACCAGCATGCATTTGCACATTGTGCATTGTGATCATGACATATTTGATGTAAAACATTGCAACATCACTTTCTATCTACACTATAATATCAAAGTGTTTCGGATATTTCTGATACAATAACAAATTTGTTCTCTAAAATGTTTATGTTAAATTGATCTTTACATCATTCAAAATTATAAATTGACCATACTCATTCATTAAACATACAATACTTGTTACAGTCTTATTATACATGTACCTTTATCTAATCAATGAATTTATGGAGAAATAAAAAAAAATGTGTTCTAAATATTCCATTTATATATTTTCACAAAGTTATCACCAATTTATCAGCAGGTCTATACAAAACAAATTGAATGACGTCTTGATACATGCTTACCTCATTTACAAAGCTATTATTGGCAATGTAAACCATCGTAACATGTAGAATCGTTCTTTTTGGGAAACATTTTTCTTTAGTTTAAGGCTTCAGTGAAATTATCAATCTAGCCCATCCTTAACCCAACATATGAAATGCATTGTTTTTAGAAGCTTATAAACGGTCTTTTATAGCATAAATACTTGATCTGTTTTTTTATCAATTATATAGCTTGATTGCGTACAATCAAACACACATGGATACATTTAGACATAATTTATTTTAATGATTCCATTATTGGTGCGTATATAAATACCAATGTCTTTATTGTCTAAATCGTAGATTAAAGCCTGCCTTCGTCATTTAAACGAGCAAACATAACAATAGAGTTCTTTAATTGGTAAAAAGCTTCAAGAAATTCCTAAATACGATGATATATGATACGACTACGTAATTTTAACATATCATTGACTTAACTTGACTCCGGACAATTTTAAGTGCCAGTTGCTGTCTTAACCGTCCCAGCAATGGGCATACAAGACCTTCTGAAGAGGTGGAAGTTTGTCATTGAACACAAGGGATATTACTCTCAGACTGAATGAATGTTGAAAACACCTCAATATTCTAATTCATCTATTTAGAATTGTGTTACACTGTACATGGCGTCATAGCGCACCTAGATGCACGGCATTGAGTGATAAATCACACACAAATATTTGAATGAAACGTTTCTGTTTCAGTAGTGCATTTTAAACAAGATCATTTTTTAAAACACTTGTTATGAATAATTTAGTATGTTTTATTCATGCATATGTCTAGGATGTACGAAGTAGCGCTAATTCCAGACTTCGTTAAGATACTTTTGAAACTTCTAGACTGATCAAAAGAGCTGATGATTAATTTTACCAACACACGGTTTTCTTATGCACGAAAATATGTTTATGGTGTAAATATTTCAGATTTTATTATGTTCAAAATTCAGTGACTTCAAGTTTGACTGCCTTACCTAAAGAAGGTTATGGATATAAATATAAATCAAGGCACTGCATATAGATATGAATCAAGGGAATGACAATGCATATTTGTATGTTGTTTAAGTGTAGAGCTAAAAGTTAAAATGGTCTGGAATCAGATGGGCCTCAACGCGAGAAAACCTGTCTTCGGGGATTTGCGAACAACAAAGGCGCCGACCAGCCTGTGCATCCTCGCAGTCTGATCAGCGCCATGGTTATTTGCTTATTCTAAAGTATCATGTCTATACTTGCTACGAGCGAAATTTCAATTGTCTAGGTAGTCTCTGAAGCAGAGGAGACTGGTTTGAGTCTCACTTTGTTGGAAACCCTAAAGACATTTTGTTTGTTTTGTTTGTTTTGTTGCTTTACGTCCCAAGTCAACAGCTATGGTCATTGCGGGACGGCCAGTTCACCTAATCACACTTTTTCCTGGGCAGGCTTGAACAAGCGGTTAACCAGTAGTTCGTGCACATACTTTCACTTGTAACTGACAACATCCCTTCTTGAATGATTCAGCGGAAGGGAGGAGAATGACTGTAGAAATTATTTCATGATCAATCTCCACGAAAGTATGGGACCGGGCCGGGATCGAACTCGCGACCCCTGGATACCCTAAAGACATGTTTTGTCGCGTCGAGGCCCAGATATAACAGGATAATTCGCACTGCTTATTTGATACTGTAAATTCGCAAATTTTCGCGAGAGTTTTATTTTTGCTAAATAGACAAAACGCTTCAATATTTACCGTATAATGTTAAGGCCATGTATTGGTAAGAAACAGATGGCAAACAAGCACACAACCATCACCAACATTCTTGCTGCCTTCCTGCGCCCCTCCAACTGATCAGCACCATCATTTAAATTACTTTCCCTAGGTCTGAGGCATTTATCTGAAAATATACAGACTACAAATTGCTTACTCTGTTCAAATCTAGTTAACAAACAATAATAAACGCTTAGTAAATAGAGTCATTGGCCCTTTTTTCCATTGGAAGCCTGTAAACGAGATGTGAGCAAATGGTGAAGACGCGGATGAAATGCTACATATTTCATTTTATAATTCTACTGGTTAAAACCTATTTTATTGGCAACCATTACAGCAATGGGGTTGGGTCACACGTTCTCGCAACATTAGTTACGACCCTCCTCCTACATATACAAATCATAATCTAGACATGCAAACATGGTTATTAATATTACACACATTATCTATGTATTGAAATAAAAAGAAAATAAATTTGTTTGTTTGTTTGATTTGATTCTTTACGTCCCATCAACAATCTTTCAGTTATAAAGGGTCTTCCTGGGTTGAACCAGTACTTAGCTAGGATTAATGTTCTTGCTCAAGGACACAACGCAGTGACGCCGGTGAGGGTCGAACCCGCGGCCCTTCGGTCTCGAGTCAAGCTCTCTACCACTGAGCCACTGCGCTCAATAAGAAAATAAATAAATAAATACTTATTTGAATGCAAATTGGTATGAGTTATGTTGCAGCTTCTCAAAGCCAAACAATACGACTCCAGTCATCCAAAGGATGACACATTAATGTTGTCTGTCTTTAAGTATCATATATTTGCTCTCTTATTGTTTATTCGTCATTAGTTATTGTCACACTTTGCTTATTTATCTTTGGCCAAATAGAGTACAATTAAAGCAAATCATCGTATATCTATATTATACACACTCAGTTCTATTTGGCTAAGAGATTCGTAAGCTCCAAAGAAATACATTCAAATGTTCTAGAAATAAGATATAAATATGGTTGAATACTCTTTTCCACGTTCGCCCACCACGTTCTATTTCGCTGTTTCACTCACCAAAAATGTACAGAATTTGAAAATTGGACAAGATTGCACACTTGGGTTTCGTGTTTAGTATTACTGGTGTAACGAAGGGTCAACAGCGTTTACTAAGTGACGTGTGTCTACAGTATCATCATGACCGCTCGGTGTTGACCTGTATACATGTTTTATTATTTCAATAGCAGTCACGCCTCGAAATTTTTTTTACACAGGTATGCATGATATCTGTAAAAAGAATCAAAATAAACAAATGAAAATAAATAATTACTAATCATTAAATAAAACAAACTTCAAAAAGAACTGCCTAATTGTAACTTATCAATTTATCAAGTGACCATATTTACATGTGTAGCTGCAATTTTGCAAAGATTCGTCAAGTTTGATAATGCGGTTGTCCTGAATGTTTTCAAGGCACCATATAGGGTAGATGAAAAGGTATACAATTAAAAACTATATATCAAACAATGAATTTAATTTTAACAACATTGTTTAAAATTGTATAACTGTGTAAAAAGTATTTTTTCTGATAGTTTCGTCTACACCAAGTAAATTCATTAAAAGTTTATAAATACCAAGACCATGTTTTTGCATAAGATATGGGAGGATCCAGAAAATTCTGTCAGAAGGGTTGGGGTCTTTTTTTAAAAGTCACCAACGTGCTTAACACAGGGCCTTACGAATCTCCCTCAAGAAGCCATTTTAGCCAGGTGCACAACTTAAAAAGAATGTTAAATTACATTGCATAAATTTACAAGGAAAGCAATAAAACTCAAGCAATTCTCTCTCTTCTTTTTCTCCTTCTTCTGAGTGTGACATAGGAAATGTACTGGAAGACCACATAACTAACCAGACAAAGACACGACAAAACAAACTCTTAGAACTCCACCATTTGGCTCCAGCTGTGCCCAGGCTATATTTCGATGAAAGCTTTGTCTGCGACTGTATAACTTTCAATCATTATTGTTTATTTTCAAAATGATAGATAGCAAGAATAAAACAGACACGTCACGCTATAACTTTTGATTTCTGTCTGGGCTAAACTATTTACAGACCTGTTACACTCTGCGACATATGGACTTGCTTATATGACTGATAAATATAGATTGATTAGCACATGGAAATTTCCTTATTACCAATATCAACTCCAGACACCCATATCCGCAATAGGTGGTGTGGGTCATGGTTTGATATGGGATATTATATGCCAATTGTCATATCATAAGCTATATAACTTACATTTTTTATTCAACCGAGGACTTATTTAGATAGTTTAGTCTCTAAATTATCATTTTTAAGTAATATATGTTTGTTTATATAGCAATTATCTCATCGAGGCATTTCAAATGTGTGTCTGCAACATATTATTTCAATAAATGATTTTTTTTACTGTACTCACATATGTGTTTATTGTTTTGATGAAATGAGCTTTTGATATTGTTTAGCATGTACCTATATATATGAGAAAGAGACATTATCATATGACGTCGCGTCTGGGAGTGAAATAACGCCATGCAATAAAATCTGTAAACCAAGTGGTTTATTGATTTTCGGGAAACCTTATAACGTCCATAACAACGTTGCATACATAATGACAAAATTATAACGTTTTTACGTCAGAAATGAGATTTTAAAGTAATCTTAATGTCATATGATAAAACATTCGTGCTCTTGTATTATTGAATTTATTAAACTCGTTGCGAAAAAGAGATTAAATGCTCGGCAAGCCTCGCATTTCATCTCTTTTCCCCAACTCGTTTAATAAATTCAATAAAACATGAGCACTCATGTAAGATCCTCTATGTAAAGCCACAATCTATCTCATTCTTCAGCAAGGTGATTGCTAGTGCACCAAGAACCACACCACAAAACAAGGGGCAAACATATAGAACATACCAAATTTACGCAACAACATACAATGAATAAACAAAAACAGAATAACCACCTGAAAAATTACAGCTTTGAAGGCAGCTGGGGGAGAGGATATACATATATCATATAACTTTTATATAAAAAGTTAACTTTTATATAAAAAGTTACAAGGATATGCGTGTGACAAAGGATATTATTAAAATCAAAAACACATAATTGCTATCTATGTCACTTTATTGCCACTTTGCACTAATTCAAAGACAAACAATAGTGATTTGAAAAAAAAATGTTTGCGCCAACGGTTTTCCATTGCCTAAGCAAATTATCTCATAAAGTTTTCCTTATATTTTCTAAGCAACAGTTTTAGAGATACAGCTGCCGAGATACGAATCGGGCTGACTCATGAATCAAAGGATCAATAAAACACTGCCAATATCATATCCTTTATTTTCGACAGGGGATAAGAATATGACAATGACTCCATACACTGTAAAATAGTGTAACATTACATCCAATTTACTGTTGATGACGCCTTTTTGTGAAGGCACAGAAAGTGTATGAAGTAAAATAAGGACATTAACAGAACGTAGATTGCCTTGTTGATACTTGGGTTTATGTCAGCTAGATCATGACTGTCAATATCGCGTGAAATGTTTTTTATGCAATAATATTAATTCAATGATAGTTTTGAGTAATTAAACTCAAAAGAAACAATTTAAAGCTAATGCAGTGATTAAAATGCATTAACTCTGCAGTTAAACTGTCCAGTCGTAGCCATACCATGACTCCCTTAAACAGACCGTGACGATGTCGTAGCCAGACAGTGACATACAACCCCTGATCATAATTCTGTGCAAAATGCATAGATTATCATGATGGTTTGAAGCGATATGCAAATAGTAAATTCGAAGTAGGGAATTTAGTCAAACAAATACAGCACTTATTTGACATTTAAAACGGATTAAATAACTATAATATGTGAACAATGCAGAAACCCTACTTTTGGCTTCGGTTTGCGAGGGTTTCATTGAAATTTCATATTCATTGTCATTACACTTTATTCAAATAGTACAGAATGGTATGGTATAGTCTGTTTGACTTTATTTTCATAAATGCAATAAAAAACGATTTAACTCTTATTATAACTTTACAAAATAAGCCACATACGTCTTTTCAGCGGAATTGTTTCAAGATGGCCCGTAGGTTAAAAAAATCCAAATTCTGTGTTACAGAAGTAGGCACCAGAAACAAAGGACTGCCAATACTACGAAACTGACAGCTTATATTGAGATATTTCATTGACAAATGCTAGCTTGATACTTGTGCTGCTGTAATACTTATGTAGTCATAATGTTTTAATAAAACTAAGCATTTTGATAAAGTTTTCTATTTGTTTGCTTTTCATTTTTTACTGATTAATAAATATATGTAAGTAGCCATATAGCAACACCTGCTCATGGGGATAGGCTTATTTCATTCATGCATATAGTCTTATAAATGAGCGGATAACAAACAGTATTGACCCAACTGAGACACCTTAAACACAGTGTCACATCGGGGTCAGCACAATTTGGCATAAGAAGGATTATATTTAGCTGACCATTTATTCGATAAATCTAACACGCCAAGGGGCACTTTTTTTTTAGGAAAAATGACAATTCCAAAGAAAGAAAGGCGGCAATGATCAGGAATCGATACAATCAAGTATCACACCTGACCCAGGATACCACATGGGAAAGTGAAAATAAAACGCAATTAAACATCACAAACAAGAGCCGAAGAGGTCAGCCCTTTCCTAGCAGATGACCAAAAGACAACAACGAACATACGCAAAATCATGACAAACATAAGACATAAATAACACAAATGATTCATTGCGCCAACCTCACCCTTGAGTTCCAACTCAAACCTTGCCATGCTTAACCTCGAAATATTATGTTTTGAAAGCAGTGTAGATCTAGATTTATTGGCTTCCACTCTGTGTGTAACAGAGTACAATGTTATAAATGGATTTATTCAAAAGTACATGTAATACATGTTGAATACAAACAAAATTATACTGAAAGAAACAGCTTTGAACATGGCTGATTGACAATTTTGCAAACGCTGTGATAGCCTAGATCAATTTGCGAAACATAATGACCTGACCACAGGTTTCGGCAGCTTAGGAAGGCTACTATTACATGTATTAGCTGCTCAAAGAAACGTAACGATTCCTTCTGTCTTTTCAATCAAAACCATTCGTATTCTGTAGTCTGTAAGCTATGTTGTATAAAGCATTACTAAGCTTGTATGACAATGGTACCCACTACAGTAAAACCTGTCTTAAGCGATCACTCAAAAATAGACAAAACATAGGTCTAAAAGACAAATGGTAGCTAAATGAAGGTCGAAAGTATTGAAAAGTGCTCTCTTGGAAAATTCTGCAATACTTTTGAACTGCATTAAGCAAAAACCATTTTTGGTCTTCTTTTAAAGTGGCCGCTTAAGACAGGTTTTACTGTAGTCATTATTTGGACTAACATGTGTGTTTTTTTTATTTATCGCATATGCGCATTCGTCTAATTTATACGTCCGTTCTGACATATCCAGCAAAAACAGAAGTCTAATTTTGGTCTTCATTGTCATCTTCACAAAACATAATACGAATGTAAGCATTCGTTGCTCGCCTTTGCAATAAGAGAAAAAAAATCTCACGCTTTGTCCAATTTGTCGATGTATCACAAAGCCCTCGAATTACTTACTGGTTTACAACTTGGCGGTTATTTCATTCTGGTGTTTTAACTTCTAGACTGACTCCAGTCCTTAAAACATTTTTTTCATCAATGTGTCATATAATATACTTGTAGCTAGACTAACTCTGATGGCTCTGTTTTAAGACAGAGCCATCAGAGTTAGACTAGCTACAAGTATATTATATGACACATTGTTGAAATATTTTTTAAGGACTGGAGCCAGTCTATTTTACTTCTCCAAGCCGATTTAGATTTCTCATTGCTAAATACTTCTGCTTTCCAAGCACGTTTCATTTCGAAATGAATAATCACTCGCTGTTGTATATTTCTAACCATTTTCTCTTCCTATGAATTACAATAAGCAAGGCGATATTGATTTTATAAAAAATGTATATTCTGTAAAACCTGTGTAAAACGGCCACTCTCAAAAGTACCAAAAATTAGTTTCAAGACCAATTATCGCTTAATGCAGGTCTAAGGTATTGTAGAATGCCCCAAGAGGAGCATCCTACTATTTGTCATTGAGATCTTTGTTTTTGTCTATTTTGGAGTGACCGTTAAACACAGGTTATACTGTACTGTAAAACACTTATATTTGGAGGTAACTTAATTTTGGCGCTATATTGGTATTATAAAAGAAAATCGCCAATTTGAAAGTAAAATACTGCAAAATACAGTTTCTTAGACTTAGTATAACATGCCATAAATGGACACTGATCTATGGTTTGTTTGCTTTGCTTTCCGTTTCAATGAAAAAAAACAACGTTTTACTGTTAGTGTCTATTTCTGTAAAGTAGCTACTCTTATAGAAAAGAATTTTCTCCCTGAGGAGAGCATATTCTTTTTGTTTAAGAGTATCCCTTATAGAATAGGAAATAGTCCTCAAATAAGAAAAAATGCCAAATATGAACTACGCCAATATATATATATATATATATATATATATATATATATATATATATATATATATATATATATATATATATATATATATATATATATATATATATATATATATATATATATATATATATATATATATATATATATATATATATATATATATATGTTTGTCATAGTTTTAAGATCGCCATATTTTGATGCCGCCAATATAAAGTGAGCCGCGACATGAGATTTGCAACAATGTGGTATGTGCGACCATCAAAAGGCTCAGACCAGCCTGCGCATACATGTACGTGCAGCTGATCAGAGCCTTTGCTAGTCGTTTAAATATTATATAACTGTCGTGCTACTGACTGAACATCATTTGTAATTTCTAAACTTAAAAGGATGCAGCACATGCTCCTCTGAGTCTACACATGCCAAAATGCCATATTCTTGGAAATCACATGTCATGGCTCAAGTGTTTTAGAGTATAGGGCTGCGCCTTTTTATGAAGTCAACGGACCGGGTGGGGCATGCCTGGGCACAGCCGGTCGGGACTTCTACATCAGTGTTATTTAATGCGTCTTATCATAAGGAATGACTTGACATATGGTTTAGGGGTAGGGATCTAACTGGTTTTCAAGATGTTAATTCGTTTATGAAGTACATGTAAGTAGGACTGATAAGACCGGACACGCCCCTGTGGGACTTCCCCGTCAGTGTTGGAGTCCGTCTGTCCGTCGTAGCGTGGTCAGTTAGTGCAAATGCTCACAACTCTTATTTATCTTAATATTGTCCATCAACTGGTATGCAAAACAGTTGCAAGGCTTTGCCAAGCATCATTTTAGCTGGTTAAGGTAGTTGAGTATAAATGCTCATAACTCTTGAACCGCATGGCATATTGTAATCAAATTTACACACTAACACATTTTAACATACACAGGTATGCAAAACGGTGACTTGGCTTCGAACATTTTTTTCATAAATCCCAAGAAACCTTAAGTCAGAATCATCCAAAATAATTTTAACTTTTTATGGGTCAATAAAATTAGCCATCTTATAGCAAATAAATGTGTGTTTATCGGATGTCCAATCAGTGATAAGCTTACAAAACGGATTTAGGCTCTATTTAGGCTTTCTGCTAGTGATTTAGCTCCCTTGCATACGTTGAACAATGTAAGTGAATAAGCTCCTTGTTGCAAGAATATGTTACTATGTTATGCAGTATATTAAACTTTTCGCTGGTATATATTGATACAGCTATTTAATATCAAGCATATTTCCTAACAGAGGGACTGTATAATATTATCTGGGTGGTTATATACGAGGGATGATTAATTGATAGATTATCGGCCCTTGTACTCCGAGCTACCAGGGAATGAAAATTAAACCATCAATTTTCATTAAACCATTAATTGTCAATGTAATCTCCTTTAAGGCAATGCACTTAGCCCCTCTCTGTTCGAGCTTTCTTATCCCTCAAAATACAAGGCCTTTTCTTGATCCCCAAGCTCTATGACGCCTTCATTGATTCCATACTGTGTACCACGAAGATGGGATTTCAGTTTTTGGAACAGAGAGAAGTCAGAAGGAGCCATATCAGGAGAATATGGGGGTGAGGAAGGCTTTTAAATCCACATTAAGTCGCAGCAGTCATGGCAACTTGTGACGTGTGAGCAGGGCGTTATCAGTTTTCCTCGCATCTTTCTTGCGATTTCCTGGCGTAGCCGCCTTAATCGCCTGCATAAAATGCACAATTTACCGCTCAAACTAATCAATCATTATCACCCTTGACTATCCCAAAATATTGAGGACATCACCTTTCCTGCTGAATGAATCCTCTTTTATTTCTTAGGAGGGGTATGCTTCCATTGTTTGCTCTGCATTTTCAAAGTGGTGTACCCTATTCTCATCTTGGGTTACAATTCATTCGATAAAATCGCCGAGATCATCTAGAAATTTCGAGCTGAGTCCTTCCTGATCATTGGTCAACATTCACGGCACCTATCTTGCCGAAACCTTTGACATACATAAGATGTCGGTTAGGATTGATTGTACTGCCCCAAAACGTATGTCCACTTCGCTAGCTATGCTTCGCAGGTCTCACCTTCTATGACGCATAATCAGGGTGTGCATGACCTTGACATTTTCATAAACGGTGGCATTTTTGCGGCAGCCAGACCGCCCATCATCCTCCACGCTCTCTCTCTCCCTCTTAAACTCTACTGCCCACTTCTTCACTGTGCTATAAGGAGACGCCTTCCCAAGGGTTCCCTTGAAGTATTCATGTATTTCCTTGGGAGGCATTCCTGTCTTACAGAAGTACTTGATAACCGCTCTGATTTAAAGTTTCTCCATTTTGCTAATGTGTTGCACACCCTCTCTTAAAAGTGCTTTACATAAGCAGACAAGCATGACTTTATGCTTTACACACTCCCAATGTCCTTCAATTTGATAGAATGGCGGACTGACAAAGATTTTAATTCAATGAAAAATAGTAATTGAGTATGATACCACAATCACAAACTGCAGACAAACCCGTGGCATCGTGCGGAAGACCCACACAGCAACCACGAGACACCAGGAAGACAAACAAAGCAAAGCATCCAGCTCTCTCTTCCCCATCGAGATGATTGCAAAGCTAGAATGGACACAAAGTAACGCACAACAAAACATAGAGCAACTACAGAATCCCACAATAGGAGTAACAATCAACAACAACAGAAGCACCACCTTAGAACGTACAGCAGCCAAAGCCACACTGGGAGGGGTGGCTTAGATGCACTTTACTGGTACCAAATCTGCTTTAAAAATTTGTTGAAACACAAAAAAATGTTAAGCTCGCATGGAGGATTCCTAACTATTGCAATGTATCATCATAGAGAAACAATTTAATCAAATTAACGCACTATGATAGTCAGAGCTAGAGACAACCTCAAGTTGTGCCACGGTGCATCCAGAAACAGCCAAGCATCAGGCACCAACCCACCAATTAAAGCTTTAATCGGTGGGTTGGTGCCTGATGCTTGGCTGTTAAAAGGTTAAGAATACTTAAAGCCGTCATTGAGTCTGAGGCCTGACCCACCGTCGTGCAATTAAAGAGGGAACAATGTCACCGAAGCATATCGGACCAATAACTTTTTGATCACACCTCGTCTTGACCAAGTTGCATGGTGGGGTATAAATATCTAGAGCTTCAGCACTTATCGTAGCTTTAATTTGCTTGGTATATGGGTGAAATCGTCACTTTAGGATAAAACTGCACGACCCGCATGTGTGCACTATAAACAATGTATGCGTCGGCCTGTCCACCCGTTACCATTTAGTGAAAATGCTCATAACTATTGAACCGCACATTATCTCTAGCTTAGTACTGGTTTAGCCAGGAAGACCTGTTCGGATATAACTGATTTATTTTGCCTGGGACGTTAAGAATCAAATCAAACAAACAAACAAAACGATCTGTGACAGTCAATTGTTTGCTAACGTACATGTAGGCAAGTGTGGTACTTGATTGTATCGATTTCTGATCTTTGCCTTCTTCCTTACTTTTACTTATATATTTTATATCTGATCTCCCTGTGATTTGGATTTGAATTTTTGATACCTCGAAGTAAAATCTCTAGTCTCTAGGACTTAAAATTTAGAAGATTTGACTATATAATTATGCAATTGAAATACTGTAAATTCGGAAATTTTCGCGAGGGTTTTATTTTCGCGAAACTTCGCGTATGCGGAATTTCGCGAAAATAAAATCCTCGTGAAATAGCGAAAACTCCTATGAGCATTTTCACTAAATGGTAACGGGTGGACAGGCCGACTCTGATGTCCTTTACTGATGAAGGTAAATCATGCCAAAGTCGCGAATTTTTAATGTGGCAAATATGTCTTTTAACGCTTTTCGCGAAAATAATATTATCGCGAAAATTACAGTAGGTTGTCGCCATATACTCTTTGTCAAGTCATCAGAGTTAAGGAGAACGTATAAGCGTTTGCTTCCGTTATAATCATGACATATGCACGATTGGGAATTGTTAAAATAGTGTATGCACTTGAGTTCGATAAGGATAAACCAAAGGATTTACGGAACTATTCTGATCTGAACTCGTTCGTCAACCTTTACATAATGTAGTTTTCATAAAAGCTGGATGTAATTTGCATCATTACTGCGATGCACGCACAGTTAAATGCTGTTTATTCTGAGAAATACGTTTTTTGAAATTATTTCTGTTGATGGGTGTGCAGTTAAATGCTAGAGTTTAAAGCCTAACTTTAAATAGTCTGGTATTAAAACATTTGACACAAGAAAACAATCCTAATACCTCGCCTGATTGTGTCTCCAACAGCATATTTGCCTACAAATAGAAATACAATCAGGCTGCAAGGCAAATTTTTCGGACCTTGACCATGCTGTTCAAAATGATGCAGTCTAAATGTATTTTATCGTAGATAAAATTATTTATGTAAAAATGTAGCCCGTATCGATCCTCATTCCCGTGGCGTGCCTCTCTGTCTGCTCATCGCAGCCGCTATGGCTAATATTGATTTTGTAGACCAATCAGATGCGAGCGGGGAATGTGTAAAGATAGCTCGCGACATAACACAGTTTGTCTGACCACGCTTGAAATGAGTTTGTCTGACCACGCTTGAAATGAATGTCAGCAGATGATTTTCTCGTCGTATTTGACAGTATTCATCTCTATTATACAGTTCCCGAGACATTCTATACGGTAATCTGTACGTATTAGATTTATACATTATATTATCGGTTGAATTTGGTGGGACAGTGCCATTGTCTTCATTTTTCTGGAGAAATCACCCTTTACAAGACCCCAAAATGGCATCCCCGGGTCGACCTCGTACGGCTGACGAAGAGGTATTTAAAGTGCTCCTGCTAGGACATTCTTTCATCGCAGGATTTAAGAAGTTCCTTCAGGATCGCCAATCAGTAGAACATAACATTACATTGAATTTGTCGCAAAGGGAGTTTCTTATTCAGTATTCGGGGAGAAGGGGCTCATCTATTCCTCGGATCAGGTCAGACCTTGAAATTGTGTATGACTTTACCCCGGATATATGCATATTGCAAGTGGGATCCAACGACATTTGTTCAAAACCTTTAAAAGCCAGAGATTCAGATTGGGAAGAATGGGTTGCTGGAAATTTGTTTGCTTTAGCACAGCATTTAGTCGAGACTTGCAGGGTCAAGAGAGTGGTGATAATGCAAATTTTGCATCGTGTCCAACCTAGACGTCCTGTGAAATACCCGGTTGATGTGGTATGGTTCAGTCATAGGTGTGATAATATTAACCGTTTGATTATGGCATTGGTACAGAATGACAATCTCATATTTTTCTGGAAGCATAAGGGTCTGTTTGAAACAGATCATTTGTCATTAGCACTTGCGGATGATGGTACCCATCCAAATTACGAAGTCGGTTACCCGAAGTTCTTTAAGAATATTCGAGCAGCCGTTGTATCAATGAAAAAAGATTTGTGTAGCCGATGCTAATTTATTATGTAACATTTACATTGGTTTTTATGCCAGGTCAAGGTTGGCAAAGTATGGTTTATGCCGCCTGGTTATATATTGGTTGTACAGTGCACTGCTTTTTTGTACGGCGTATGGTCACCTGTTTTTGGTGCGCTTTTGTCATAGCAGTGAAGGGTCACTAGTACTATTTGTTAATATAATGGTTTATACTGTCTCGGTGCATACACACTCATGGTTACATATTTTCAGTACAGTCACATTTCCTGTGTATTGGTGGGGTATTTTTTATACTTTGTTATATATTTGTGGCGCACAGTCTCATTACCTTACCAACCTTTTTGCTCTTAACCCCATCTAAAAAATAAATAAATAAATAAATATTCCATTCCTGTTATCAGAAGCAAAAATAATAATAATAATTATAATATAAAAAAAAAAAAAAAAAAATGAATAAATTGAAATATAAATAAATAAAAAATAAATAATTAAAAAATAAGAAAGGATTCAAACGCATGGAAACTGTTAAGTACTTTAGCTTATAGGGTCGAGCGAAAGCATCACACAATATTGTCATATGATTTGGTTTCCATGCAGGTTATAAGATTCAATGCAACATAGTTTGATGCATTGTAATTTTATAAAAATCCAGTTGTTTTTGTGGAATATTTCAATAGTTCAGGGAGTAGGATACTTGTCGGTTATTTTTTCCAATTTTGCAGGTTTAATCATTTGTACCATGGCGCCTGCAAAGAAGAGAAAGACTACCATGGGGCCTAAAAATGCAGACATTGCACAGGGTGCTATGAAACGGAGGCGCGCAGTGAACAATGCTCTTCAGCGCGCCACCCAGTCGTTAACCAGAAGTGTCAATGACAGCAACTTATCAGGTCACAGTGTGTCACATTCCGGCAGGGGTCATTCTGCTCGTGGTCCTTCTAGTCAAAGGCGCGTTAAAGTTGGTGTGCAGCCGAAAACCTCGGGTACAACCCGAAAGACTGTATCCACTCATAGTCATAGAACAAATTCCTCAAAATCAGTCAACAGGGACAGTAGTGGTTCTGACTCAGAGGACCTGCCAGAACAATGCAGGACATCTCCAAAATCTGGTCCATTTCTTAGGATCCCAACTTATGAAACCGATTCGGACGAATCAGAGAGAGAAGACATTATAATACCTTCGGTTGTCCAAGACCCTGATAATAATGAACTGAACAATGTTGCTCATGCTCATTTAGATATGTTAACAGGTGAGCAGCCACAGCCACAAGCTATTCATCCAACCATATTTGCAAAACCAATTTCAGTCCCCATTTCTTCACAAATTACGTCAAAAATCAAACAGAAAATTTGGGCCAACAAATATGTAGATTTTGCCTTACTTTTACCAAGTTATAGCATACAACCTAAACAACAGAAGTTTACACTTCAATTATCAAATGATTCAACATTCAATCTGATACCACAATCACAAACACGCAAGATAACACACATTGCGCAATGGACATCAGCATTTTTGAGATTTGTTGCTGTTCATACAGAGAAATTTCCACAAGAAGCACCCCAACTGATTAAATATGGGGAAATCATTCGTGATCTGGCATATCGTAGGCCCGGGCTAGCTTGGTATAATTACGATACTCAATTTCGACAACTAAGGGAGTCCGTAACTTACAGGTGGGACATGATTTACTATGATTTATGGGTCCCTGCAGCAACTGCAATGTTTCCAAACTTTAACAGACAAAAACAACAGTCAAACCAGCCATTTCAAAGGCAAAACAATCCATTTCTCAGAAACTGCTGCTGGGCTTTCAATAGGTCAGGAACTTGTACCAGGCCCGAATGTAAATTCCCCCACATATATGGTTTCTGCAAGGCCTCCCATTCAGCAAGGGATTGTAAACAATCACAAAATACAGGCAGACCAGATTTGCAAGGTCAGCATGGGGGTTCACTGCTTCAGGTCCCAGACCAGGCCAAAACATTTCATATACCAAGCCAAGGCGCCTGCAAACATAGACAGATCAAACCCGTAACCCCCATAAATGTAGCTCGATTTGCCAAATGGATACACGGTTTCGAATTCAATGATTATTTGTTGACTGGTCTCTGTGAAGGTTTTAGAATAGGATATGAGGGTCCGAGATATTTTAGGGATTGTATCAATTTAAAATCTTGCAGGGAATATCCCCAGGTAATTTCAGATAAAATTACCACGGAACTGAACTTGGGTAGAATTCAGGGTCCATTTGAGAGACCCCCTTTTCATAATATTCAATGTAGCCCTATTGGGGTAGTACCTAAAAAGAAGCCAGGGGAGTTTCGTCTTATACAACATTTAAGTTACCCGGAAGGCAATTCTATTAATGACTATATATGTGCTGAGCTATCAACTGTAAAGTACTCATGTTTTGATAATGCCGTTGACATGGTGTTATTGCTCGGTCCTGGCTGTCACCTTTGTAAGACGGACTTGGAGTCGGCGTACCGGATTCTCCCTGTCCATAAACTGGATCATGACCTATTGGGAATCAAATGGCAGAATAAATATTACTATGACAACTGTTTAAGCATGGGTCTGCGCAGTTCAGCGGCAATTTTCGATAGGTTCAGTTCAGGTTTAAAATGGCTTGCACAAACCAAACTTGGGATAAATTTTATTTTGCACATTTTGGATGATTTTTTGATTTTAGGCCCTGCTGAGTCGGAAAGTTGCGCAAACGATCTACAGAAATTTTTAGCAGTTTGTAAAGAAATAGGTGTTCCAATTAAGGAGGACAAAACAGTGGGTCCTTGTACTTGTCTAACATTCATGGGGTTAGAGCTAGATTCAGGAAAAATGGAGGCACGTTTGCCCGTGGATAAACTTGAAAAGGTTAGACATCTTTTAAGCATACACCAAAAGTGTCGCAAGATAACTTTACACTCTTTACAGTCAATAATTGGCCTTCTCAATTTCTGCTGCATCGTCGTACGTCCAGGGAGATGTTTTCTTCGCAGACTCATCGACCTTACAAAATCTGTGTCTCGCCCAAACCATAGGATTACTTTGAACAAGGATGCAAGACGAGATTTAGCAGCATGGTTGCTGTTTGTTGAGCATTTTAATGGTCGAAACTTATTGCTGCAAGAGAAATGGGTTACATCCCCTTCACTAAATCTGTACACGGATGCTTCGGGGTCAATTGGGTTTGGAGCAATTTTTCAGAATCACTGGTTAATGGGCAAATGGCCTAAGCAGCTTGTTGATCTTCCAATAACATTAAAAGAGATTTTTCCAATAGTGCTAGCTTTTGAGATTTGGGGGGCCCAGTTTCGGAACAAATGTGTTACGTTACATATTGACAACGCGGCAGCCGTTTACATACTGAACAAACAATCAAGTAAGGATCAATACATTATGTGTCTTGTAAGGAGGTTTGTTCTGTCATGTATGCGCTTTAATATATTGACAAGATGCGTGCATATTGAGGGCCGTTTTAATATTTACCAGATTTGGTATCTCGTTTTAAGGTGGAAGAATTTCATCAGCTAGCGCCACAGATGGACAGAGAGCAGACTCCGATTCCAAATTTCCTGCTTCAAATAGAGAGGTAAAATACTCTGTGACACAGCTACTGAATGCATCAATATCCCAGGCTACTAAAAAGACATATCGTAATGCAATGGCAAATTACAAGAGTTTTCGTGGATTGGGTAAAATAATGTCAAACAAATTTAAGTGTTTTCCAATTTCTGAATCCAGCATGGCCCGTTTTATTGTGTTCTTAATGAACAAGGGTTATAAACCATCCACTATTCAAACTAATGTAGCAGCTTTGGGATACTATCACAATATCCTTGGTTTACCAAGTCCTACAAACTCTTTCACCATAAAGAAGTTGATATTGGGAGCAAAACGCATATCTCCAACACAGGATCAGAGATTGCCAGTCACCTTACACATCTTACATACATTTGTTCGTGTCATTGATCGTTTGTTTTCCTCGCCTTTTGAAATGCGTTTGTATTCTGCCATGATTTTAGTAGCTTTTCATGCATTTCTTAGAGTAGGAGAGTATACCACAAAGGGAAACAATCAATCACATACTATTCAACGAGAGAATATAAAATTTTCGGCACAAAATGGGAAATTAAGGGGTATGACAATCACTTTGTTTCACTATAAGCATTCAAAAGGGCAGGTAACTCTCGACTTTAAGGTTGGTGCCAAGGCAAAATTTTGTCCAGTTCAGGCCTTGGCTCGACATATAAGTTCTACAGGACCAAGAACAGGTCCTATTTTCATTAATCAAGATGGGTCACCTGTTTCCAGTTCACAGTTCTCCTCGATTTTTAAGTTTATAGTTTTAGGTGCAAAAATGGACCCTAAGAGTTTTAAGCCACATGGCCTGAGAATCGGAGCGGCAACTTGGGCGCATAGCTTAATTTATCAGATTCACAGATTCGGGAAATGGGCCGCTGGAAATCTGAATCATTTAAGCGTTACATTCGTATTCCTATGGCAATTTAAATAGGCCAAGTTCAGCTTGGAGCTATCAGATTAAGGGATTCACCTGTCAACCCCGGCCAGTGTAGAAACTGTTTTAAGGTTCAATGGGGATAAAATTACAGTCCTGTCTGGCTTATGCAGCTGGACTGCAAATGGGTTCTGTTTTTTGTTTTTTAAATACACAAGTACATGTATTAGTAAAGTAATTTTAGAACTACAGTATGATTCTCAAGTCTGAACTGTTTCTGACTGTCTTATGCGGCTGATTCATTTCTGTCTTGATTATCTTGTTGAAGTAAATGGTTCCGGTATCCCTGTGTGGCTGTAAGAATACATTAAATAGATCATATATATGTATGCCAAGGTGTTATGTACATAAACAATGGGCATCAATAAGAAGCTGACTGTCTTATGCAGCAGTGACATCATTTAAACGTTTGGGCATTTTCACGGTGAATTACATTTTAGGCGCTATATGAATCTATGAGCCTCTAGAACCTGTCTGACTTATGCAGCAGGTACAAATACTAGCTTATACACATATACATGTACATTACACGTTAGCTGATATTGCTTGAATTGCTAAGGTAGTTAATAACATGATATAGTAGCATTTAGTATGCCTTGCATTCATGGTATAATGCATCTCTGTACATTATAGCTAGTTGAGGTGCGATAATCATTTGCATGGGTCCGGTTTATGAACAAGGCAAGTTACTAGTTTGCATGTTTTGGCCTATGTGCTGTTTTTTACAAAGGTATCAGGTGGAATAAAGCTCCTGCATTTGGGGCTGATAAGTATATTCTAGCTAAAATGCCTTAAATCTTTTGGGATAACACTGCATATGTGCCGGAACAGCTATGGTGGCCAAGGGAAAAAGTTATTAGCTAACAATTTAAACCTTCTGTCTTATGCGGGGGTTTATTGACATTGTGCAATATCTCTTAGTGGTAACCATTAACTATGTGTTGTGCATGTATTTGAGGTCCTAGAATTGGCGATGTTTGTCTGGGCGCTTTTGGGTAGCTGGGCGGCTAGAGCAGCTGCCTAGCTACCCAAAGGTGGCGGATTTTTCTAGCCCAGATTTGGCTTCCTAGTATCAAAATAAGGATATAACTATGTCATACAAATTTTTATATAATTGTATGTTGTTAATACTTTTCACAATTTACGGTTCGGCATTTTAATAAATGCCCATGAACAAACAAATCAAGTCTTGTTTTATCTTTTGCCAAACATAGCTGCACATCGCCAATCCTTGCAAAGGTTGCACACTAGTACATTAGTAGGTCAAAATGTTTCATGGCCTTTTCATCAGCTTTTCAGTCATTTCACATATATGTTTTTATATAAATGTATTTTATCGTAGATAAAATTATTTATGTAAAAATGTAGCCCGTATCGATCCTCATTCCCGTGGCGTGCCTCTCTGTCTGCTCATCGCAGCCGCTATGGCTAATATTGATTTTGTAGACCAATCAGATGCGAGCGGGGAATGTGTAAAGATAGCTCGCGACATAACACAGTTTGTCTGACCACGCTTGAAATGAACCACCTCCATCCCCAACTACACCAGCGGCGGATTTTTCTAGCCCAGATTTGGCTTCCTAGTATCAAAATAAGGATATAACTATGTCATACAAATTTTTATATAATTGTATGTTGTTAATACTTTTCACAATTTACGGTTCGGCATTTTAATAAATGCCCATGAACAAACAAATCAAGTCTTGTTTTATCTTTTGCCAAACATAGCTGCACATCGCCAATTCTTGCAAAGGTTGCACACTAGTACATTAGTAGGTCAAAATGTTTCATGGCCTTTTCATCAGCTTTTCAGTCATTTCACATATATGTTTTTATATAATCTAGTTTATCATGGTTTGCAACGATATGTGTATACAATAAAGCCTGACAGGGTGTAGAACGGCAACTCAAAAAAAAAGACAAAACAAAGATCTTAATGGCAAATGGTATCTTAATGAAGGTCAAATTGCAGAATGCCCCACTTAAAGCATTCTGCAATACTATTGATATGCATTAAGCGATACTTGGTCTTGAAAAACACTTTTTTGTTTTTTTGAGAGTGGCCGTTTTACTGTTACAGTAGTTTCTAAATTATAACAATAAGCGACAATGCGGGGGACTTCGATAGGCTTTGATGCTGAAAGGGTTAGTTCGAGCGGTTCATGACCACATCACGTGAAAGCCTTGTCCTCGGTGTTTAAAAACATGTAAGGCTCAAATAAACCTGTTTAGCTACAGAGAACTGTCAGAATATTCAATCAGACATGTAGCATATTGAACAATTCTTCGAAGGAAGCGATCATAAATGGTGACGACCAGACAATGCGCAAATGCGCAGTGTGGTCAGTGCCTTTGTTGTTTGCATGAAACAAAGTTAGATTTTCTAGCGGAGAGGAACAAATGTGCATTATCTGCATTAATCTTTAGATCATGCCTGTAAAACTGCCTCGTAAACTAGAGCTATTAATTGAAATCAGGAAAGTAATTACAAAACAACACAATGCAGTGTGCGCATATTCATTTTTTTTATAATTTAATACCCTCCATTGAAACATACTAGATCCAGAGCTTCCAAGGTCTGACAAAGACATTGAGCCTCACCGGTGTCACTGCGTTGTGTCCTAGAGCAAGACATATTAATCCTAGATTAGTACTAGAGACGTCCCTTTATAACTGAAAAATTGTTGATGGGACGTAAAGAATCAAACAAACAAAAACAAAGGCAGCTACTGTTATGCCAGCCAAAAGTGATAGTGACGGAATGTTTTGTTTACAATTGTTAAGTTAAACACTAACTTGTACACTCTAGTTGAGCTAACGCAAATCGAGAGATCTCTTGTGTATTAATCCTATCCGCAGGATAGGATTAATAAACAAGTGATCTATCGATGTAAGTCCATAATAACTTTGTGAACAAAACATGTCGTCACTGTCACCCTTGGCTGGCAAATCAATAATCAAGATCAATGTTGATATTCATGCACACGATGGATCCATGTTTATAATAACATTGTACCACAGGTTACACTGGATATCAGAAGTTCATTTTAGCTGAGGTGTAGCAACAAACGGGCCTATTGAATACTCAGATCATACTGCTCATCTGCCTTGGGTAGCCAAGTGTCCAACGCTTCTTCAGGCGAAATTTTAAGACTCTGATCAGACTGTGTGGATGCGCTGACTGATTTGATATTTCGCTGTGTGCACACACCCACTGTGTACCTTATGCTGGATACCAGTCCATATAGTGTTAACAACCTTTTAAGTACTCAATGTGCTTAATCTTACATGACTGTTCATGTTTCCCTTTTCATTCCCTTTAATTTGATATGCCACATGACCATATTCTGAAAAAGTTGATTTTATATAAACCTAGTTGACCCCTGCTACGGGGCCAAATTTGACCACAGAGGCACAGTTTGAACAAATTTTGTAAAGGTTTACTAGGTGATGCTACATACCAAATATCAAGGCTCTGTGCCTTGTGGTTTCAGAAAAGAATATTTTTTTCAAGTTTCCCTATATAAGCCTAAGTAAAACACATGACTCCGGAGCGGGGCCATTTAAGGACACAGGGGCATAATCTGAACTAACTTGGTAGAATCTACTAGGTGACGGTACATACCAAATATCAAGGCTCTATGCCTTGTGGTCTCAGACAAGAAGATTTTTTCATGTTTCCCTATATAAGCCTATGTAAAATATGTGACCCCAACAGTTAGTCCATTTTAGTCGCAGTGGCATTGTGGGGCACAGAGAAATAATTTGAACAAACTTAGTAGAAGTCTACTAAATGATTCTACATTGAAGGACTTCAAAAACGCAAAAATCGATATTCATAATATTTACTAACATTTAATGTCTCAATTTTATTGAGATTTAGCAAATTAAAGATCAATATGTCAGCAAAACATGTTTTAAATTTTATGTCATAATAATAAATAATGTTAGAGCATCAGTCTATCAAATAGCAATACCCTATGATTCTAAAGCTGCAATTTGAAATTTGTCTAGAAATTGGACACGATTTTAAGTTATTGTGATAAAATATGTTTATCAAAAACCAAAAACGGAATTAAATTACCCTTGGAGACCTACTATTCGTCTGGCACTGACAGTAGCTGACCGGAGCGGATATCGTCGATATAAATATCGTCGATACACAATCGACGTAAGTTGGCACTTAACGCCGGTCGCCATTCTTGGCTGACCAGACCTGCGTCGATCTTTAACTGTCCTAGTAGCCTGTTAACGATCTCTGAGGCGCTGTATAGTTGACAAATGGCAATTATTATATATGGCGACGTCAGAAACACGCACGCCACTTTTAACGTTCCAATTGTGCCAGAACGTTCATGTTCAGACAAACGTGGCATCAACAATAAAGGTTTAAAACTAAAGCTGTTGTGTTTTTGGAATCGATGTTTTCTCAAAACATCTGTTTCCAATGGTAACATATACACAAAATACACACAAAATCCCCATACCATCGAACCCCCGTTCAACATTGCTACCCAGTCCGCTACCTAAACCGTTACAGCCTGTGTAAGTCGCTGGGAACCAAATGGCCTTAATGCAAACAACCCTTGTCCTGCTGCTAGACAAAAACAATATGGTATTTTATTAGTTTGTTGCGGTTTTCAGCTCTGAAATGTAAACCCAATGGTCAGAAAAACGTTGTTGTGCTTGAAAACTTGATTATTGAAAGCTTCCATATGATTGAAACAGAATTATAAGTTTATGTGTACATCAAACAGAGAGGGTCTCAACGGGGTACCTTAAAAATCAGTGTTTCGTTTCTTAAAATTACGCTTTAATCAGTTTAATTTAAGAGAAATCACTGATAAAAAAAATATTTTGTAATGCTGAATGTGCTTACTGGTAAAAATGAGTTTTATGAAGACGCTAATTGGTAAAAATTTGGGACAAATTCGCAAATCAGTAAACCCCATTGGATGCCTCAAACGAGCGTCAGAAAAACAATGCCTTAGCATGAGAAAACCTGCTCTTGTACGACGAAGAACCGTTTGCAATATCTATGATGCAGCCAGATATTGCAGTTAAAAGCACAATATCTTGCAATCGTTTTTTATCATTATACTTTTCTTTGCTTTTAAACATTACGAGATGGACAATAAACGCAGCCCTGTCCTTTTGTCATAACGTGAAGAAGACACGTTTTCTTGTGGATTGCTAATGTTTTCCCGCCCTTTATGAACCTGACCGCCACTAAAATAGTTCTAAAAATATAGTGCGCTAGATAAGTTTTTATGGACAGAATGATAGCAGTGGCGTTTGAAATTAAGTCAATTGCATCAAAAGACACTGTCGATAGACAGAAACGAATAATAATAATAAAATAAATACACCTTAACTTTCGTTTCGTTTCGCGCAACAATATCATCATCGAGTAGATTTACACAAGTATTAGCTTTTCAAAAAAGCTGGCGGTTGTTTAGCCATATTATTGTATGTGTTCTTGCACACTGCATGCTTCCATTTTGAGCTTCTCGAGCATATCCATGTAGATTTGTTCTAAGATCTGATTATTAACGTTTCAACTGTATTTTTTTTTACCATTAAACACATTCTTCCAGCGAGTATGTTGCTTGATCTTAAGCACCCGGCTTATGCATGGTATGTTATGGTAATGTATCTAGCATGAACGTTATTTGACAACATTGGACAGCCCGTTTTTCTAAAACTGATGCCAGAAATCAAGGCCTAGTCTTATATACATAATGAAAGACTGAAACCATCAATAGTTGACTAAAAGTCGCGATAATCACTGTGTCTCAACTCGGACCAGGGTCCGAGGTCTCAACATTTGTTTTCCACTAACATATTGCAGAATCATATACCTCATCATGTTTTGAGGTGTCACTAGATGCTCCGGGAATGGAAAATGAACAATTGCATGAAAAAAAACCTGTCCTTCGGGATTGGCTTTACTGTTGACTTGAAAATTTGGATATCGCAAGTGGATCTATCATACACATGCGCGGATCCAGAGGGGTATGGGGGGCCCGGACCACCTGGAAAATCACAAATTCTATAGGTTTCAATTGAAATTAGCATTTGGACCCCACACCCCCTGGAAAAATTTAGACCCCCCTCCCCTGAAAAATGAAAGACCCCCACTGGAACCTTAAAAAATTATAGTTTTCCTTAAAATAAATTATTGGACCCCTCTGTAAAATTGTAAAAGGCTGATGCCTAAGAAAACGTTATCAGAGTGTTTTTTCTCTGTCAGTTGAGCCTAGAGCCCCCTACCCCCCCCCCCCCCCATGACAAAAATTCCTGGATCCGCGCAAGATACTACCGTAAAGTCAACAGTGTTGGATGCACAGGCTCATCTTTGCCTACTAGCGTCTAATGCTCTTCACGTCGTTAAGAAAAAAAAGTAAATTTCCGGTGCGATTTTTTCGGTTTTGTGACGGTGTATCGAGGCCTTTTATGCACCGACTGGAAATTTAAAAAAAAGGAGTTCTGGCTGTCTCCCGCCATTTGATAAAATTCACGGTATATAGACGCAAATGAGCCTATCCGTGAAAAACTGCTTTTCCTGAGCCCTATCTGCTCCAGAAAAGGAGCCTATCAGCTTAAAACAAGCCTAGCGATAGACAGTGACATCAAAAGGTAAGTAAAATAATAAGTTCCATTAACTACATGAAGAAAAGGGCAACGCAACGGAACAACAGAGAAGCTATAAGACAAAAAGCAAACGGCCACACGTTCGTTGATGATGCAGATTTTTTATAACGTGACACACTCTTCATTTCGGCGACGTCCACAGACGATTACACAACAAAGACAACAAACTTTTTCGAACAGTTTGGGCTGTTCTCGCAATTGTTTTTGGTATTTTGTAAAGAATTTATGTGGAAAATGACTTATATGCATTTCACAGACCGAATTATATGTTATTCCCTCTATAAATGGCATGGAAAAGAAAATAATCTGGCTAGGGATCCTATTTGTCTTTGGCTAAGGAGCCTGTATGGTTGCTGGCTACGGATCCTATTTGCTATTTCTTACTTTTATAACCTATAGGCTCCCATGGCACGTAGTTGAAAACATATACGCTCCTGTGCCACGGGTACGGCTCATTATCATGTGCCACAAAATGGTCATTTTTCTCTCAACGTATAGGCTCCTTAGCCGTCTTGTTTTTAAACATGACCCTTCTTTTCTATGGAAACCAATTTTAAAAGCAACACAGACGCTTTCAGTAAGGGGGTGGAACATAAAACATTTTCTGCTATGGTGTAGGCAGGCAAAATTGACTGAATTGTTTAGTTTTGCTTCATTTTCCAACGCAAACTAAATCGCGGAAAACAGAGCAGTCATTTTCTGTTTAATTTTGTAGACGTGACTTGACATCAGGCTTATCATATGTTTCAAAATCAATCAAGTCAGAGACTTAAAAGTCCCGTGCCGTTTGATTTTATGTTACTTGCATCGTAAATAATCTAATATTGGCCCAGATTTAAAGTATCTCCCCTCCCCATGTCTTGTTTTTGGCAGATAGGCTCCTTTTCTGGAGCCGATAGGGCTCAGGAAAAGCAGTTTTTCACGGATAGGCTCATTTGCGTCTATATACCGTGAAATTGTGGGGCATTGATAGTTTGAATTTGTAAAGTAAATTTCCGAGATCCAAAACAATTTATATTACATGTTTGCGAACGTGTACGCGATCGCAATGAGCGAAAGTGATGAGTTTACAGAAATTGTCTTTTCATGCCAGATAGCTCATGGGCGGATCCAGAGGGGGACAGACCCCACCCCTGAAAAATAGGGTTTCTTAGCATACTGGTCCGGTTCCCTTTAAAATCACAAAGCTTCCAAGCCAGCATTCGATGTTGGACCATCAGCGGCACGCCAGCGAAACGCCATTTAAATGGTGTTTCGCTGGCGGGCCAATGATGACCCGCATATAGTGGTGTTGGATCCTCTCTTCAAAGTTGGACCCCTTTCTGGATCCGCGCATGCAGCTGAGCAATTATGTTTTATGTGCGAAGTCCGCTTTTATGTGCCAATGCACCACGTGCTACCCAACTCTTAAAACAGCACGTGGCATGAAAGCGGCGGATTTGATCTTCATGTCTGCGGCTGATATTATTAGCAGACAGATTTGACCCAGACCAGGCCCGACAAAATGTTTAATGTTTGTATTCATAACAAAGGCGCTGATAAGAATGTGCGGTACCCAGGCTGATCTGCGACTTTGTTGGTCTCATACAACAAAGTCGGGGTAAAACATCTACAGACGTGTGGTAAGGATGTTTGCAAATTCTGATATGTATGTCACCGCGGATGATCTCAAGGTCTTTTGCTGTTTTCATTAAGATAGATGTTATAAAGACCTTCCAATTTTCTGTAAAAAAAAATAAATGGAAGGAAAATCCATCCAAATTGGAAGACTTTTCCTTCCAAAAAAGACACACGGTCTGACTGTTCATGAAAACTAATATATTGAAAGTCGGGATACATACATCAATAGATGTGTGGTGGTTAAAATAAAGCGAATTCTTCCTGTTTTCAAATTCACAGCCACCTAGTGGGGCTATTATCCTAAATAAATGAACGTACCTTCATCTACATTCCTTCTATGCTCGCAGTTAAGCCTGAAGGCGCTGACGATTTTCCGCAGATGCACAGGCTCGTCTGAGCCTTCGCTGCTCGCATATGCGATAGGTACCATAATCTCATGAACTGGCTTATTTCATGGAAATGCCATTCATCAAGACCTAGAATCATGATACAATCAAATTATACTCGGTTTGTGCGTCTGTGCGTACACTATCTCGGTAATCATGAACTCTCAGGACCTTCCGTATGTAGTTTCATGAGGACAGCAAGAGACGCCACGATCGGCTAAACAATTTGTTAAAATGTTCCATTTGTTTGAACCTAGGAAAAGCCGCTATTACTACATTTATTGAGTTATTTACGCTCAGAAAACCGAAATTGATATTCAACTATATAAAACAAAACGTACGTAAATATCTAGAATTTGATTTGGTCTGAGCATGCTGAGTCTTCATCCACTTCAAACTTTATGTTAGTGAGCACCGGGCCCCTGATGAGATTGCGCAAACGCACATGCTCTCCTGGGCCTTGTCATAAGTACCAGCAGGCTATTTACGAAATATTCTGGTACCAGTTTATATGAGGCACCGCGCAAGTTGATTTCGTGTCGGGCCCGAGCTGCACAAGTATAAAAATGCTTTCCGGGTCGCACGCGGCTTGGGTGTCCGATTATAAAAGATATATGACACAGAAGTAAAATGTAACTATCCATTATTCTAAGGACACTTTTTGTAATGACCGTACAGAATATATCTCCGACGCATCGGCGACATAGGTCGTGTAAATTAGCATTCGCTCGATTTTCAGAAAACAAATTTTAATGTAATTAACATGCGACGTCAATGCTGGATTTACGTTAGCGACCGAAGTCGTTAGATTGACAGACGAAAAGGTCTGTTTGGTGTAAGCACGCGAAAGTTAACAGGAACATATCGTTGACAGCCACGCTGATTAAAAACAAGCACCAATGAAGGAAAAAATCGTTGTGTACGAACTAATAGAATTGCATATAAAAATGACTAGTGTACGAACTAATACATGACATATAGTGTACGAACTAATACAAGATTTACCGTATTATAAAATCCAACTAACTAGGATTCCTTTGGATAATATATCAAGATAGATTCCCAGCAAGGATGAAATAGAAAATGACTTGGTGACTAGCCTTGACAGGGACTCTTATGTTTGTTCTTTGATGTGCTGATGGTACTTTAACAAGCAGAAATAGGGTCTCTTATTCCATTCGTTCTGATTTGTTCTATGTATTTTATAGAGGGTCTTACACAAGTTATCATTTCATAAGAAGGTGGTAGAGTGGGGCATTTTATTTTCTGCTGAAGGTTTCTGAGAGATGGTTCCTTTATTGTTGGCAGGATTAAATTTACTTGTCAAACTTTGTTGAGGGATGGGGGCCAGGAAGTATATTCTTTTCTTTGCGTTCCTCTGTGGGAGGAGTCTAACTAGACTGAATAATGTTGACCAAATACTTAAAGCTTAAGTCAATCAGTTTAGACAGCCTTAGGTTAGTTTGAAAAAATGATTTGAAATGGGCACAAATGGAAGATTCTCTCATCATCTGAACTATTGCGAAATTAACACCTCCAAAGCTGGTTTATTTCAAAGAAAATTTACTTTGTTATTAACATAACTTCTTTGTATCAAAATTATGCAACCTGTGGCCATAACATTATTTTTTCATTTGATGTTACTGTTATTCAATGGAATATATCATGTCAAAAAGGGAGCGCAGAGGCTCAGTGGTAGAGTGCTTGACTCGAGACTGAGGGTTCAAGATTCACCGGCGTCACTGCGTCGTGGTCCTTGAGCAAGACGCATTTATCCTAGCTTAGTGCTGGTTCAACCAAGGAAGACCCGTCCCTGTTTAACTGAAATATTGTTGATGGGACGTAAAGAATCAAATCAAACAAACAAATCATGTCAAAAAATAATGTCATAGCCAGAAGTTAAATAACTCTTTGGTGACAAGAAACACAATTGGAATAAAAGTAAGTAAGGGTGCAAAGATCAGGAATGAATACAATCAAGTACCACACCTGACCCAGGATACCAATGGGAGAGTGACAAACTCACAGTAAGACACCACAAACGAGAGCCAAGAGGTCAGTCCTTTCCCAGCAGGTGACCGCAAAGCACCTATAAACATATGCGCACAAAGACATAGCAAACACAAGACAGAACAAAAAACAAATGATCCACAAAAGAAGTACCGCCTTGGAACGGTCAGTAAAATATTTTACTGGAGGGCTTAAACCGGTTTAACGGCGCCAACCTCACCCTTAATTCAGATGTGGATCAAGACACATAGATATTTGGTTTGCATGAAAGACCCCTAACTTATCAATGCATCATCTCCTAAAACATATAAATCAAGATATAACAAGGAGATAAAGCAAAGATAAGGACTCAACAGTAAATAAATCTGAATACTGGAGCAAAAGAAATCCAACAGGTAAACCCCAGTGGGCCCGACAAACAGCCAAAGTATCAGGCCCCTATCATCTCATCAATAGATAAGTCTTTAAGTCGGAACCATCATAGAGTCTCTTTGACTCTAAACACTCTTAAACACTCTTTGAAGTAAAGCAATAACTTTTTTTAAAATTTCTCATGAAATGATCACTTCTGTAAGAGCCGCTATGTATGACATGATGTTATCTACTGAATAACAGTAATGTCATATGATAGTTAAATTTATGTATAGATTGTATGAATGTTTCTAGTCATTTCATATAGGTCTGAAATAATGTATAGTCAATGTGTCTTTGCATATAGTTCTGAAGTAGATAATTGCACCCATCAAGCGTCACATCATTGTGTCCTAAGATAACCATTGGTAGCACATGGATTAGAATTTTTCTCAGCAAAGTGTATGTTCATTATAGATAAGTATATTTAGTATGTGCCAAGTAAAGGAAATGTGTGAAAATGCTTTATTCACATTTGCACAAACTTGATATTAAACTCTATGCAATAATCTTTTGTGCAAGATCTACTTTGTATTACATGATGTTATCTACTGAATAACAGTACTGCCATACGATAGTTGAGTTTATGTATAGATTGTATACATGTCACTAGTCATTGTATGTAGGTCTGAGGTAACGCATGTATTGTCATTGTGTCATTGCATATAGTTTTGAAGTCCAGAATAATTTCACCCACCGAGAGTCACAGCCTTCTTTCCTAAAATAAACATTGGTAGCACAATGAGTTATTTTTTTTACAAACAAAGTGCATGTTTGTTAAAGATATGTATATGCAGTGGCTCAGTGGTAGAGTGCTTGACTCAAGATGAAGGGGCCCAGACTCGAGCCTCAACAGCGTCACTGCACTGTGTCCTTGCGCAAGACACATTTATCCTAGCTTAGTACTGGTTTCAACCCTTACTAACCCTTTATAACTGCAATATTGTTGATGGGACGTAAAGAATCAAATCAAACAAAAAAACAAACAGTATATTTTGCAGAAGCATGTGAAAAGGCTTTATTTGCTTTTTGACAAACTCCATATTATGTTTGATCTGTAAGAAGTCTAACTAGTCGCTGAAACCAGATATTATATTGTTTAAAAATTTTGTCAACAAATTGCTTGCAAATTTACAATTTGCTATTGCTTGTACCTTTGCTATTTGAGCATACTCTGTGCCATTATGAACAAAACTCAACCTGGTGGTTGTAAGAATATTGCAAATTACAAATGCTGATTTGGGTATAATTCAAGGAATTAGGAGACATGAGATTTCCTGTGACCGGCAAAGGTTCGGGTCAAGTCTGATCAGAGCTTTTTGCTAGTAGCCAATACCACAACTGGTCCTGACAGCAAACTCCATTTAACTCTCCATTTAACTGCTATTCCTTGTAGCAAACTTGCATATTTAGAATAGGAGCTTAAAATTGGATCAAGTGTGATGTTTTTCAATTATCATCGATTATTACCAAAAACACAATCAAACGAAGTTTTTGATTGATCATTGATTATAATTGGTGATTATAATTGATCATCGATGCAACGCTTAAGATTACACTTGTCAAAGTGCCACATTTTTGGAAATCACATGTCATGGCTCTTTTGTTGCTCTTTTTTATTTTTAAGTGTTTTTTTTTTACTTTTTATTGTCAATGTTCTCAATGAAACCTTAGTTTACCATCTATAAATCTTCTTTTTATATCTATACTATATGCCAGATATACACAGTTAATAATGCCAAAGAGCTACATGCATCAGGGGGGGGTGCTATTTTGGCCCACATATGGGCTAAAAATGCTTTTCACCATTTTGTTCTTATTGGTTTATTTGAACAATATACCAAGTTTAAAAGTAAAACTTTTAAATTGACGTTTATCTTTGCTATGGTTACCAAAAACGGACATCAAAATGGGCTAAAAAATGGAAAAGCGAACATTTTGGAACAAATTTGAGACATTTGACAGAGAAATTAACGTAAACTCAAACAAGATATTTTACCAGGTGATATAAATCATCAGAACACATAACATATTAAAAGCTTTTTAGGTATGTAGCTTTGGTGATATCTAATAATCCCTGACAAAGTTGGAGGGATATATACTGATGGACTTTAATAACGCAACACTTGGGTAACAGCTTTAATTTATGTCTCGAAAAAGAAGGCAGAACAATAATTTTGATTGTATGTTAAAGAGCATTCATTTGTGGGTAGCCATGGAAAACTTGTTCAACTAAGATGAACTTAATACATTAAAATGTAAACTTTTTGAAATAGGTGACAACTGTTTCATGTGACCAAATGTTATGGATGAAAGATTCCCTACTTCTTTAAATAAAGAAACACTAGAAGCATCAAATTTGTATCATGGCCTTTGTTAGTCATCGAGAAATCACTCTTATATTGATTGACTGGTCTGCGATACAGCTTATCTGAGTATACGACGTTTATCTGGGTGTACCTTCTCATTCAATAGCTTAAAAACTCCTCTACTTAAGCAATGTTTAAACGGCTAAATTCAACTGGAGCAAATAACGCCGTCCAGTTTAGTTGTACAATTAAAACTAAAGTGTTTGCTGAAGAAGCCAACTCATGGTGACATTATCGAAGCAAAAGAAGTTTACATTCAACAGTCTTTTGGAAGATATAAGGGGAAGTTAGTGTTGCGCAATTAAAGTCCGTCAGTATAGTTTTGGCGTCGTCCGTCCATCACATTTTTGTCCATCCACATCTCAGAACTACTGGTCAGATTTGATACATATTTGGTACACAATAAGTATCAAGTACTCTGATATCCTATAAGTTTCGTCAAAATCGACCCTTAAAACTTTAGTTATTGCCCTTGTTGGAATTTTTAGGCAATTATAATGCAAGTCTATTTTAGCAAAATGTTAACGGGTTGCTCCACTGAACAAAATGTTATCAAGAGCTTGGCAAAAGGAAATGGCTATAAACCACCTTTCCTTAACCATTGTTTCCTGTTTGCAATAATTCATCACATTACCCTCAAAATAGGGCAACAATGAACCGAATGGAAAATCTAAAAAGAAATCTAAACTTCTTAACCAGTAATCCAAACTCTTAAAATAAGTTCAGTGATGTATTCGACATAATGCCCTCTGCTAAATATGGGCAAAAGGTTTGGTACCAGTAAAATGCATTTAAGCCCCCCCCCCCCCCCCCCCCCCCCGGTGGCTTAGGCTGCTGTCCGTTCTAAGGCGGTGGTTCTGTTGTTGATGACTTTTTGTTTATTGTTACTCCCATTGTGAGAGTCTGTAATTGTTCTATGTTTTGTTGTACGTCACTTTATGTCCATTCTAGTATTATAATCATCTTGATGGGGAAGAGAGAGAGAGTGGTGGTTGCTTTGCTTAATTTGTCTTCCTGGTGTCTTGTGATGGTTGAGCAGCTCTTCCTCCCGGTACCACGGGGTTGTCTGCGGTTGTGATTGTGGTATTTCCTGATCATACTCACTTACTATTTTTGATCCCACATAACAAAATGGCCACCAGAGCTTAAAAGTGAAATAGGGTTTAAAGACATACCAGCCCATGTTTGAAATGATAAGATTGATATTTTGTCGCATGCCCCTTCAAAATTCTGTTATGCTAAAACTAAAAACTAAAAATAGAAATCATATCAAACTTTTCCTTCATCATTGTTCAGAAAAATATACAATATACAAATTCAAATATTCCTAAAATATCATCTACAAAAATGCACTCTGCTTACACCTACAAGAACTAAAATCACAAGACATCGTTTCCATCAGTACTCTCAGTGCTTTGTTTTAAACATGTATACTTACAAGCTATACGTGAAGTGATAAAATATTTTGCTTCATTGATTCGTGGGGACGCCACGAGCAAAACATAGTAAACCGGCAATGCATGCGCGCATAATTGGGGGTAGCCAGTGTCTTTAAAAACACCGGTATTGGATATAGATGGAAGCTGAGTGTCGTTATTATATGTTTTATCTGTTAAAGAAGGCAAAAAATGTTCTGGATGCTAATAATAATAATTTTTATTTTTTGTGCGTTGTTAAAGTCATTCAGTGTACATTTTCAAATATCAAGGCTCTATGCTTTTTGGTTTCAAAATAAAATTTGTTTAAAGTTTTCCCTCTCGGTTGCCATGCCAACCATAATTTTGCGTGGAATAGGAATCTTTGAACAACTTTGAAAATGGATCCAATGATCATTCCTGTGAGGTTTGGTGAAAATCCACCAAGTACTCTAGGAGGAGATGTTTAAAGCAAATTGTTGACGATCGGGCGATCACAAAAGCATGGTGTATATTTTCGAAGCATGGCGATGACGTGTTAAGTTACGTCACGTTATGTTAAAAGTTCAAAGAATGGCTTCGACCCTAGTTTAATTGTCGCACGAACCTAAAAAAACTCATCGATCAATTTAGTCAAAATGAATGTCTGGTGTTTGATTACTTGCACCATGCTATCTTTTGATTTTTTTCAATTTGAACGATAAGAAAGCAACAACACAAGATGCAAATGTCAGACGTTGCATTATTCAAAAAAGTCCAATTCCAAGAGGACGTAACTTCCAAAAAAAACCCATCAACCTAGACGTTGATAATAATTGATACACCCTAACAAAAATGATGAGATACATGTATACAAATTTTGATTTGTTAAACATGAGGGAAAGTTCCACGACACAGATTCAATAATTAAGACCGTTGATTTCTTTGTTTGATTTGATTCTTTGCAATGTGATTCTTTACGTCCCAGTCAGTAATTTTTATGTTATGTCGGGATGGGTCTTCCTGTGTTGAACTAATACTGAGCAAGGGTAAATGTGTCTTGCTCAAAGACACAACACAGGGACGCCAGTGAGGCTCGAACCCGTGGCTCCTCGGTCTCAATGAATCGTTGAGAGCTGTAGACTGACGAAACTAAAGTTAAAGTCAAATTGACATAGTTTCCATATTTTGTTCAAATATCATTAAGCTCCAGTACAGACGAAATAGCATTTTGTCGATGTTTGATGCTCCCAGGGAGTCTGAAATGACACGATTAATTTTAGATTAGCATTCTAGTATGCTAGTCCTGTCAACTACTTTTAATAAGGTCAGTACATATGAACTGATACTTATCACATGACGTCGCGTCTGGGAGTGATATGTGACAGGCTCTTATTTAAGAACATCACAATTAGTCCTAGATTCTGCCATTTCGTTTTGTTGTTTTAAACAAAGCGCGTATTTGTAACTTTGACTGTCAATAGGATGAATCAATAATAAAAAGCGATGATAAGTCCGTGTCAATACGCACACTGATTGCGTAATGGTAGAAATGTTTGCTCATTGTTGAACGCAGCAGGTTTGCGCTTGCCAAATAACGTGCGTCGCCGTTAAAGTATATTGACGTCATTTAAAGTCGCTTTTTCTGCTGATGACGTCGTACCTCCACAAGCCCCAAAATCGCAGAACGCGTCACATATAACGCCATGAACCACTAGTGGTTTACAGATTTCTCAATGTTACATAATAAGCTCATTATAACGCTGCAAAAAAGATTGCAAAATCTTAACGTTTTGACGCAAAAATGCGATTTAAGTAATGTTAATGTTACATGTATGTGATAAAAACTTCATGATCCTGTATTATTGAATTTATTAAACTCATTGCGAAAAAGAGATAAAATGCTCTTCATATCAATTCCTCCTCAATTCGTTTAATAGTTTTGAACATAAGCACTTATGTAAGATTCTCTTTTCATATCACAGTTCCACTGCCCAATCTTTCACCCAACATTTGTCCAGATGAGCGGTTTTTTGTGCGTAAAATGTGATTATATTCTTAGCCATTAGTTTAATCATATGTTCTGGGTACATAAAAACCGTTTCGTCAAGACGGCTCCTTTGAGTATCCACAACATATAATTTGGTAAAGAGATGCTTTAAAAATCAATAACACACTTATCTGGATTCGTGTATCTGCTTATCTATATTATATTTCCTCAAATTCGTAAAAAGCATCTGACATTTGAAAAAGTTGTATTAAAATAGAGCCAGTGCATGAAATTTCCAACAAAGTGGTATGTGCGACCAGCAAAGCTTCAGATCAGCCTGCGCATACGCGCAGTCTGATCAGAACCTTTGCTAGTCGCTTGAGTATTATATGATTATTAAGCTACTGGCTGAACACCATTTGGAGTTTCTAAGCTCAAAAGGAGGCTGCAGAGGCTCGTCGGAGTCTACAGTTGTAAAAATGTCAAAATTTATTTATATCCACTCATTCTTTGTTTTCCCATATGTGTGATCAAAGTCGCATATCTATTTATTTTAGGATTTTATGGGCATTGAAAATACATTATCACCAGCTAATTAAATTTCTTGAAATATTCACACTTTTGAACGGTAAAACAATAATCTATGAAAGTGTCAATTCAACCAAAATATTACAACACATAGAAAGCAACTAAGCACTTTCGTAGTCACTGAATCGTTGAATTAAAAACAAAGTTAAATTATGTGCTTGCATTGTGGTCTTTGCACCATGTACTTTAATTTGGTATGCAACATGACTACTTTCAGAAAAAAATATGTTTTGACCTTGACTCCACCACGGGGGCCGAGGGTGTGTGTACGGACAAAATATATGCTTGCATGGTGCTCTTTGTGCCTCCAGTCCCTTTAATGTGTTATGCAACATGACTACTTTCAGTAAAATTTGTTTGACATATCGACCCCACCCCAGGGTGTCGAGGTGTGCAAGAACAGAATATGTGCTTGCATGGTGCTCTATGCTCCATTCCCATTAATTTGATATGCAAAATGACTTTTTTTCAGAAAAAATGTTTTGACCTTTGATCCCACCCCAGGGGCCTAGGGTGTTTGTAAGGCATAATATGTGCTTGCATGTTGCTGCATTTGTGATTCCCTTTAATTTAAAATACAACGTGACCATGTTCAGAAAAAATGCATTTTGACCTTTTGACCCCACACCAGGGTCGGGAAGAGGAGTGGGGTCTACGGGAAAAGTATTAGATACAATGTTGCTGCATGCGTCATTCTCTTTAATTTGATTTGCAACATCTCCTAAGTCCACCCAGAGGGGCGGACCAAGGTCTTCGAACTAAAATACCGCTTGGTATGTTTTTAATATATTGTACCTCTGTCAGCATACGAAATTTCAGTTCAAAATCTTGACAACTGACGGAGTTATTGATGTTTCAAGGATAGATGAGAATCGTTGTAAACAAACACTAGCAAGTTTACGTTGCTTTGTGGCGTATGTTACAGTAATAATGAACCTACCATAGAATACTGCATATACACGTGGTAGTGAATACGTCATCTTTACCTGTTTATAAGAAATATAGAATCGCCTAAATACTATGCATCTTCGAAAACATCAGTATTGCGAAATTTAAATAATTGACCTTTGGCCCCGCCTATAGGGTCAGGGGGTGGGGTTAAATTTTAATCACTGGCTGGCTTATCTGCAGTAACTTGGTAATCTTCGTGAGACGTTGTCAGATGTAAGAGCTTTGGGGAAATGTGAAGTTCATTACCCATTATAATAGCTTTCGTATTAGCCTAAATCTAAGTCTAAAAAGGGCCATAACTCATAACTCATTCAAAATTTTGCAAATGACCTCCAAATTCAAACTTGACCTTTATTTTATAATGTTTTACCCTTATCTAAACTTTGAATGACATTGTTGCATTCTTTCAAAAGTTATTGATCGGAAACCACGATTTAGCCAAAATCTAGTCAGAAAAGGGTCAGAAAAGGGCTATAACTCGGTCAAAAGTTTGCGGATGACCTCCAAAGACAACATAGACATGCATTTGATGATGTTAAACCCTCTGTACACTTTAAATGAAATTTATGCATCCCTTCAAAAGTTATCGGTTGGAACTCAAAAGTGTGACAATGCGGACGAGGGAGACATGCTCCCTATGTGTCGATTATGCTTCACAGGCGACACAATAAGACATAAGCAGGGTTTGAAAACACGTGGCTTTTGAAGCCATTTGTGCTGCAGTAGGGATGTCGCCATCTCGGAAACTGTCCTAATATGTACATGTGAGTCGTAAGCTTTTTTGTCTGTAATAAAAAAGTTGCAAAAGAAGCAGCCATTTTTACGAGCAAGCCCGAAGCTTATTTAGTTCATACATTTTTTTTTGTGACCACACACTGCTCGTTGACGTTTTAAAGTTCGACTTGAGTCGTAGATCATTGTGTAAACCACCATAATGGTATGGATTTGTGTCTTAGTCCTTACTTATAAAAGATTACAGAGCATGCATTGCATTTTTGTTACCAACAAGACTGCAAAAAAGTATGACTCGTGTTCTAATTATACCATACCCCGTCTTAAACAAAGGCAGAGCTGATGACAATTGTACCATCGAAGTAGAGACAAGTTTCAAAATGGCCGCGGCCACTTAGTTGATACGATGACGTCAGAAAACACGCGTTCAGCTCCATTGAAAGGGGAGTATGTATTAGAAATGCCAAAATCACAGAAGAGGGTCTGGATGGGGTATAATGATTAGTGAAAAATGGCCCTTTTTATAATGAATAGTGAATAATTAGCCAAAAAAATAATGAATAGTGAAAAATGAGGGCCTAAAATTAATGAATAATCCTATTTTTTAATGAATTGAAGAAAAAAATAATGAATAGTGAATATCCTATTTTTTAATGAATTGAAGAAAAAAATAATGAATAGTGAATAATCAGATTTCTTTGCCACCTTTCTTACATTTAATGAATAATTGGTCTTATTTTAATGAATAGCCCAGAATTTAAATGAGATGAATAATTGGCTAAACTTTTAATGAATAGTGAATACCAGACCCCCCCCCCCCCTTATCCAGACCATTACAGATTGCAGACCAAACGATTGTACCGTTAGAAGGAGACAAAGAAAACAGACAGCCACAACGCAATCAAAGTTAAATTAGTTTCCTTCTCTTCAGTAAGTTAACTAGAGAGGACGCCAGTAACCACACCACAAACCAAGGGCCCAACAAAAAACATACACAATGGGAACAAACAGTGAAGAAGCAACAGCAGAATCACCTCATGTTCCTCTATGCGAGGTGCAATATGCGTACAGTCTAGGCAGTTAGAGTTTTGAGTATAATGATTAGTGAATAATGGCCCTTTTTATAATGAATAGTGAATAATGAGCCAAAACAAATAATGAATAGTGAATGATGAGGGCCTAAAGATTAATGAATAATCCTATTTTGTTTTACTAAATTGAAGAAAAAAAATAATGAACAGTGAATAATCAGATTTCTTTGCCACCATTCTTACTTTTAATGAATATTTGGTCTTATTTTAATGAATAACCCAAAACTTCTATAATGAGATGAATAATGGGCTAAAATTTTAAAGAATAGTGAATACCAGACCCCCTATCAAGACCCTCTTTAATGAGTGAGTTGGTTGGATTTCAAACAATAAAAACAGATATGAGCCGCGACATGAGATTTCCCAACAATGTGGTATCTGCGCCCAGCAAAGGCTCAGACCAGCCTTTGCATACGCGCTGTCTGATCAGAGCCACCGAACAGTATTTTTTTGTTTTTAAGCTTAAAAGGAGGCAGCACTGGCTCGTCTAAATCTACACTTGTCAAAATGCAACATTATTGGAAATCTCATGTTGCGGCTCCAATATATATGACCATGATTAGCTACAATCCCAGATCATAGACCAGCCCACATCACAAAATGAAAGATCGGCTAGAAAACAGAGCAACAAAGCAGACCTTAAGATAAGAGTGCTGAATTGAAAATTAGTTTATTTTTCTCAACCAAACATGGGTTGGGGGTACTTAAAACAACCGTCTCAATGAGACACACACTAGAACCAGCATCAACCAAAGAACCTCCAGGGGTCGGAAGTTCGATATCGGCCTGGTCCCATACTTTCGTGAAGATTGATAATGAAATATTGTTTACGGTCATTCTCCTCCTTCCGCTGATTCAAGAATAGTTGTTGTCAGTTACAACTGCGGAAGTATGTACACAAAGCACTGACTATTGGCTTAATTTTGGTTACCCAGAAAAAAAGTGTGGTCTGGTGAATTGACCTTCTTGACATGGCCATAGATGTTGACTGGGACATAAACCTCAAACCGCGCAAAAGAACAAACAAAAACCAAAGAACTTACAAAAAAAAGAACCACCTTTTTTGAATGGGCAGCAGCTAAAACAACCTGTAAATCGTAATTTTATTTCACTGGCCAAATAAGACTGATACTGTTTATATAACAATAAGCACTGTTTCAAGTAGGGTAGATGGCATTTACTAATGAAAGCATACATGCATTAAGTACCAATTAATGAGCTTCTTGACCTGGAACAGTGTGATATGAATAAAATTTGCTAAATGAAACATTAAGCCCCAACAAGAGCAAGCAATAACTGAAAGTAATTTATTATGTCAAATATAACAAAAAAGTCAGCATGTTTGCTTTAACATGCAATGAAAACCCAGTTTGCAATTTATTATGTTGATACAGCATGGATATTTTTGCCGCACTTTCAAAACTCTTAGTCGATTAGTGACGTACGCCATTCAATTCTAGAATGATTTCTTAATGTAATGCTATTTTACTGGAATCACAATGAGCTATTATAAAATCAAATTTCGCAAATTTTACGAAGCGTCAGAAGAGTTTATTATATGATTATATATGGGTGAGAGGGCGATTAGACCATCCCTATAAATCCTCAAAGCCATGGCAAATTTTGAATTCAGAAACATCATACCGGTTATAGCTATTTTCTTCTGCAATACATCATTCATGAAGATGTTTTCTTTGCCACAGACGTACATTGTGTTTACATATTTCACGATGTAATAGAAACGTTCTGGGACATATTGATTACAATTGACCAGTGAATAACTCTATTCACAAACACATGTTTGTGAGACAATATTTGGCACAAGTAATACGTCCGATGTTTTATTGGATTTAAATGCCAGACGCACATGACAGCTATTTGTCTTCTGTCAGGTTCTCGACAAAAACAGGAATAGCCCTGATCTATTGAAGTGTACATCGTTTTATTATATATAATTGAGCCATGACATGTGATTTCCAACAATGTGGCATTTTGACAAATGTAGACTCAGACGAGCCTGTGCAGCCTCCCTGTAAGCTTAGAATTTCCAATCACTGTTCAGTCATAGCTTAAGACTTATAGAATCCTCAAGCGACTAGCAGAGGCTCTGCTCAGACTGTGCGTATGCGCAGGCTGATCAAAGGCGTTGCTTGTCACACATATTGATGGAAATCTCATGTCCCGGCTCATATGTCATATGCTTTATGCGTGTATGCATAAGTATTTCATTTTTGGATCTACAAATACAAGTATGACGTCAATTATTGCTGCCAAAGCGACAACAAATTTAAATTGATAAACAAAATGATGAGTTTCTTCAGCTCCAGTTGATGTGGGCTTTGTGTTATTTTTTGGTTCTCATCACGGTGGTTAGTTAATTTGCTTTGATTGTTTCTTTGTTATGATGCATTGAACATTTTCTGAAGAAGATAATCATTTGGAGGCAAACATTACATCAAAGAGCTGCCAGTGTAGAGTGAACAAACGGTTTTGGCCAGTTAGGCCTTATCAGTGATCCTCCAATGTTTTAAAAGTTCCAAAATGGAATCAACAATCCTAAAGGACAAGAAAATAAATCTACAGTATAGTTGCCTTTTTGAGCACCCATTAATCCAGTGAGATAAATGTACTGTAACACTCTTCGGTGTGGCGCAATTTGTGCCTTATCAGTCTCTAATGAACATTTTTAAACTAAATTGTAAGCCGTCAAAGAGACTAGGTCTGCAACTATGAACATTTTTCGAATTTTTTTATTTTCTTTTTTAGTCATTTGTCAAAGTAGAATTAAGTTATGTTTTCACAATAAATCTGTTCACTATAGCTGAAAACTGCACGGAACAGTGAATTATCTTATAGGTGTGTTATAGGTGTGTTTTTCTCTTGTTGGTAATTATTTGCATCCCTCCAATAATTATAGACGGCTACTTTTAACACAAATACCGTCGTTTTGTTACTGATAAGTTGTTAAGATTTACGAAATTGGTAAAACATTGTAAAATGTATACCTGAATTTTAGTTTTTTTACTGTGTTCTTGAAAAATAGAAACATTAGTTATAAAATTAAAGGATCAAAAGTTACAGACTATGCAGCTTTAAGATCTAAAACTGATTACATCCTACACCGCACTCTATCTTACAGCAGGATAAGGAAATAAACTAGGCCCCGAAGTTATGAAACATTTTCCATGCTCAACTAAACTGAGCATGAAATTGATCATGCTAATGGAACATCTGAGTTATTCTTTAGCATTTCAGATTTTATGAACCGTTTAAACTTCATGCTCAGTTGAGTTGAGCAAAAACAGTTTTATAACCTCGGGGCCAAAATTCAGATTACCAGTGAGACAATTGCCAAACCGGAAAAGACACGACAAATCACACTACAAACCATAGGCCAAACAAGAAACCACAGCACATGATTGGATTAACACAACTAGTCATAGCAGAAGCCACAGTTGGAAAAAGTATGTGATGTACCAACAACAACCATGCCTAGAGAGGGGGACAGGGGATACAAACCCCATCCACTGGAAAATCGCAAAGCTATATGGCGCCTAAGCAATACTGGTCCGGATCCCCTAGAAAAACTTAAAGCTACCAAGCCAGTATTCAATGTTGGGCTATTATCGGCCCACCAGTGAAACGCCATTTTAATGTCGTTTCGCTGGCTGGCCGATGGTTGGCCGCTTTAAGGGTTTTTTCGATCCTCTCTCCCCATCATCAGCTAAGAAAACAAACAAAATGCGTCAAAGTTGAGTAGGACCCTCTCTGACAAAACTTTCTGGATCCGTGCATGAACAACGGAGACTTGTGCAAATGGATGGCCAGTAAAGTATGTTTGGGCACATAAGGCTGTATCTTCCGTCCAAAGCTCTTTATTAAATTGGTTTTGCCTCACATGATTGTTGTTATTTATAAGCTAGCTGTCTATTAGATAGAAGGGTATTGGTTGACTTTCGAGGTTTTAAGTTGATCCAATTGTTTTTAATGTGGCCGTCTTACTAATATAATATCCGATATTGCAGACATATTTAAAATTAATTTTCAACTACTTTCAAACAAAACCTTATCAGAATGAGCTAACTGTAATCATGACATTATGAAAATTGCTGGACTGGTAGTTCTTAAAAACATTGAACATGGGTAAATTCATGACTCGATATCCGAACAGGTCAGCATGGTTTGGTAATGAAGTTTTGTGTGGTCTACTTGTGTGTTCGAATTTCTTCAAATCGTGTCTAATTGACATTCTATATGAGCCTTATATTACTTTGATAACGTTTATATTAACAATTTAGCAACTGTATGGCAAACTGTATGCTCAGGAAAGACTATGACCACCTAACCATTGTCCCACAGTCAGATCAGATTCTTCATTTTTGTGATCATATGTGAGCTTAATTAATACTCAATACTTCCTCATGGGCGCAGTGACGATTCTGATCAGACTGGATGGATACCCAGACTGGCCTGAGTCTTGGCTAGTCGTATCTATTATTGTACTTTTATTTGAACATGTATAACATTTTATCAGTTACCTCTCGTATCAACTGCATTGTTGCACGTTGCCTGATAAACGTTGTCTATCTCACGGCATGTTGCCTTTATCAGGTCGTGAAGACGTTGCACTTTTTGAACGACGTCGCTAATGACACTGAATCAACATACAAATCGAAAATGACGTCATAATCGCTAGTTTGAAGAGTGAAACAATGGGTAAACTGATAAATAGAATACCAGGTTCGCGTCTTTTGATATCAAGTTTACCAGGCTCGGCTTTGAGAACGCTTGTTGAATCGCTCGGCAAGCCTCGCGATGTCAACAAGCGTTCTCAAAGCCTTGCCTGGTAAACTTGATATCAAAAGACACCCACCTAGTATTCTCTATATATTACTGCATGCGGAATTATATTTAATGTAAAAGGACACCCCTGTTAAAATCCTACGTTTGATTTTTCTAGTGGTATTTGCTTTTCGAGTGAAGAGGCGAAATGTTGGATAGGATATATAGAGGATACTAGGTGAGTGTCTTTTGATATCAAGTTTACCAGGCAAGGCTTTGAGAACGCTTGTTGACATCGCGAGGCTTGCCGAGCGATTCAACATGCGTTCTCAAAGCCGAGCCTGGTAAACTTGATGTCAAAAGACGCGAACCTGGTATTCTATTTATCAGTTTACCCATTGTTGAACACTCTTCAAACTAGCGATCATGACGTATTTTTTTATTTTTGTTTTGATTCAGCGTCATAGCGACGTCATTCAAAAAGTGCAACGTCATCATGACCTGATAAAGGTAACATGCCGTGAGATAGGAAACGTTTATTAGGTTATGTTGAAACAATTCAGTTAATATTAGGGGTGACTGATAAATATATTTTCCTTGACTCTCTTTCGATCACCCATGCTCATCTAGGAAATTTATATCTCCCCAATACACAAAACTGAAGAAACAACTACTAACGCTCAAGCAGGAAGAGGTGACTGTAACCAACAAGCATGCACACATGAATGTACTCCACTAAACTAACGCGTGTTGAAATGCTAAAAGGGCTTTGTCAAGTGTTATATTTTTTTTGAATAAGTAGGAGTATAATTGTTCGCTGTTTGGCTGAATAAGTGTAACGTAGTTGATTCTTTTCTTCTAAGTTCGCGTTATGTTTCCAAAGTATCTTTAGAATTTCTTAGTCTTATAATTTCAGCAACAAGGTTTTATATAATATTATAATTAATTAAATATTAAAAAGCCAATTTAACTTCTTCGTCTTTTTTTAAACAAAATTCTAAAGAACTTTTAAAAGTCATTTTATCATATGCATCTTAAGCTAAATATTATTAACTGTGATGATAAAGTCAGTTACTATGATCAAGAAATGCCACCATCACACAGTACAGCCCAAGAGACACAGAACACTACAATTATATAACATAAAGAAGATAATTAACAACAGTAGAGGCCTGCTTCTCATGTTAGGGACATGGAATTGTGCGTTCAATGTGGTTCTGCCAACAAGCCGGCAGTTAAGGTCTCTATCTCCCAAGTAATCTAAATATGGCCAGTAATTTTTACAACAACAGGTATGTACTAGACTTAACTTGCACGAGATACATGGTCATACATGGTTGTCGAATAATATGGTATTTACCTAGAGACTGTACTGTCAGCAATATGAGTAACAGAATATGAGTAACAGAATAATCAAATTTAACTAAAAAACAAAATAAATATTGGATCGACCTAGCACTCTTGTGCCATTCTTAGATGGGACAAATTGATGAAACGCTAATTACACAGGCTGTCCCTATAACCCAAAGATCGCGTATCGTTAGCACATCAGTAAATCTATTTTTAAAAGGTTAACCAAAACAGTATTAGGCCGTCCCTTGTAATTGTGGTTGACACATTGAAAGTAGCTTGCCTTAAGAGAAAGGTAGCTAGATCGACAAGTACATGTAGTAGAAATTTTTGGATGTATGTTTTCATGTTATATAACAATTTGGGATTGATTTACACTAATATCACCTATACAAATATATCATGATAAATTACTGAAACGTTACTGTCTTTTTTCTCAGTTTGTAAAGTATTTCTATGCGTTATCACTTAAAGGAATTTATTATAGATAAAGAGTTAAGCGTGGAAAGAATGTGAAACCCAAAATAAAGTGTTTTAGTGTCTCCTACATGTATCTGAAGACAGTTCCAAATCCTTTACCTAGCCACACGCTAGTCACACGCCATATAATAATATGGGTTGCTAGTTGCAAAATTCTTTAAGTCACAACCCATAATATGGGTTTGCGACTTTACAAAAAATGTAATTCTATAGAGAAGATCAACCCAAATGAACAGTTTTAAAGTCACATTAACCCTTTACTCCATAATAACACCTTTGGAATATCATATATTTATCAATATTATGGAAAATGGAGCATTTTTATTTCATTAAAAGCATTTATAACTTTACTTATATTTTTCTTGATTTTTTAATGTTGTCAAAAAATAGAAAATGATGTCCTGATATAAATACAGCCTATGGAGTAAAGGGTTAACCGGTTTAAGCCCTTCAGTAAAATATTTTACTGATCGTTCCAAGGCGGAACCTCTTTTGTGGGTCTTTTATGTTTTTGTTCTGTCTTGTGTTTGCTATGTCTCTGTGCGCGTCTGTTTATATGTGCTTTGTGGTCACCTGCTGGGAAATTTCTGACCTCTTGGCTTTCGTGTGTGGTGTCTAACTGTGAGTTTGTCACTTTCCCATTGGTATCCTTGGTACGGTGTGGTACTTGATTGAATCGATTCTTGATCTTTGCACCCGTACTAACTTAAGTTATAATTATATGATGGCATGAAATAAACTACTGAACAATCCAATGCGCCAGATTATCTCTGCATTCATTGTATCTCAAATATATCCCATACATGTATAAGCCTGACGTCCTTTTTGTGGGACATAGACTAATATGCAGAACTAGATTTGACGCCACACAACGTAGCGTCAGATCAGGCCCTCCACTATTTTGCTTACATAAATGTATGGTGATTTAGTATATAAATTCAAACGAATTGTTGGAAAACCTAATTTTAGTGATCAATTCAAAAAAAAACAGTAAAACGCTATATAAGGGTTGGATATAACTTGGATATCATGCGACAGTCTGCATGCCTAGTTTTAAACCCAATCACGGTTTATAGCTATGGTTTCCTCTTTAATGCGAGACGGTGGGTCAGGCCTTAGACTCTATGACGGCTCTGACGTAAAGCTTTAATCGGTGGGTTGGTGCCTGATCCTTATCTGTAGCTGGACCCACCGTGGCTCAACATGAGGTTTTCTTTAGCTCTGACTATTTGTGAGTCATGAGCCCTTTTCTTTGTTTCATCATGGTATGTTAATTTGATTAGAGTGTTTCCCCATGATGATACATTGCATTAGTTAGATGGCCTTCATGCGAGCTGAACGTTTCTTGTACTTCAACAACAGCAGAATCTAGGGCGTAGATTTTGTACCAGTAAAATGCATTTAAGCCCCCCGGTGGCTTAGGCTGTTGTCCGTTCTAAGGCGGTGGTTCTGTTGTTGTTGACTTTTTGTTTATTGTTACTCCCATTGTGGGAGTCTGTAATTGTTCTATGTTTTGTTGTACGTTACTTTATGTCCATTCTAGTATTGCAATCATCTTGATGGGGAAGAGAGAGCTGGTTGCTTTACTTAATTTGTCTTCCTGGTGTCTTGCGATGGTTGAGCGGCTCTTCCTCGCGGTGTCATGGGGTTGTCTGCAGTTTGTGATTGTGGTATTTCCTGATATTTTCAATTCAAAAATGAAAAAGAAAAAAAAGGACAAACATGGCAACCTTTATATTGGTGATTGACTATGCCAATTCATAAGAATAAGAAAATCCATTTGGCATAAATAAGTATCCGGGTTCTCGAGAGTTACATGTAAATCTACAAAGCCTCTATATATAAGAAGAGTGTGTAATAAAAAATAACTTTCTTATTTATCAACCGACCGAAACATATGATGTAAGTACTCAAGAGAACCACCTAAAAGAGACGATTGTTTTGAGCACAAAAATATATGTTAAAACTGATGGGTAAGAAATTAAGATGTTCACAAAGGGGTACGTGCATTAAGGGGGTGTTTTGGTCCCAAACTGAAAATTGCTTTTCACCAATTTCTTTCAATTGGTTTATTAGAAGAATAACTGAGGTGTAATATCATGAGTTTTATTTTACTTTTACCGTTGCTATGGTAACAAAAATGGCTTTAAATATAGAAATTGTCATTGTGGGCAAAATTTAAGGCTTTTGTAGACCGATCTTTTAATAATTAAATATCAGCACATGCGAATACCAAACAATACTTTTAATATATTGTGTGCCATGATAATTCTCATCATCTGTTAAAATATATTTTTGGTATTTGCTTGTGGTCTATATTACATGTCTCAAATTTGCTTTTAAATGATAATTTTCCTATTTTCAGCCTATTTTGGCGGCCGTTTTTGTTACCCATAGCAACCGTAAAAGTCGAATCAATACCATACGTTTACACTTCTGCTCTTGTTCTCATAAATAATAAGAAGAAACTTGTGAAGAGCAACTTTTATTTTCTGACCTCATAGGGGGGCCAAAATAGCCTCTTAATGCACGTACCCCTTTACGTTTTAAAACTGTGTTTATCTAAATGCACTTACCTGAGTATGTAATCCCTGGAATGTGTTTCTTTGATAGTACTATAGCAATGCTAGAATAAGTATATCCCATTAGCGCCAGTGGCACAAAGTAAAATACAACCATCAGAACTATTTGAAACGTTTGTATCTGTTTATCCGTCATTAGTCCCGGGTAGCAATACGCCCCTATGACGGTGTCATTGCTCTGATATATAACGACTGCTGAGGCGGCTTCGGGCACGGCTATACATATTGATATGAACCACACGGCAAGAATGAGGAGTGTGTAATCAAAAGAAAATGTTCATATTTATCAACCAACCGAAACATATGATGTAAGTACTCAAAAGAACCGCCAAAATGAGATGGTTATTTTTAGCACCCAAAACATACGTTAAAACTGATGGGTGAGAAATTAAAATATTCACAAATTTACGTTTCAAAAGTTTATCTAACCAATAAAATTTGAGCCTGTGCATGAGATTTCCAACAATGTGGCATGTGCGACCAGCAAAGCCTCAGATCAGCCTGCGCATGCGCGCAGTCTAATCAGAGCCTTTGCTAGTCGCTGGCATATTTTATGAGTGTTAAGCTACCGACTGATCAACATTTGGGGATTCTAAGCTTAAAAGGAGGCTGCAGAGGCTCGTCTGAGTGTACACATGTCAAATTGCCACATTGTGGGAAATCACATGTCATGGCTCATTTAATGTATTGACTTACCTGAGTATGTAATCCCTGGAATGTGTTTCTTTGATAGTACTATAGCAATGCTAGAATAAGTATATCCCATTAGCGCCAGTGGCACAAAGTAAAATACAACCATCAGAACTATTTGAAACGTTTGTATCTGTTTGTCCGTCATTAGTCCCGGGTAGCAATACGCCCCTATGACGGTGTCATTGCTCTGATATATCACAACTGCTGAGGCGGCTTCGGGCACGGCTATACAGATTGATATGAACCACACGGCAAGAATGATAAATCTCGCTCTCTGGATTGTACTGCGGAACTGTAATGGGTGACATATGGCGTACCATCTCTCCACGGATATGGCGCACAGGGTCAGAACGGAGACAGCTATAGAGACAGTCTGGAAAAGAAAGAGCATACCTAGTAAGCACGTAAAATTGGGCCACTCTCGGCCCGATAGCGAAACGCCATCCGGATGGATGGCATATGACATACCATCTCTCCACGGAAATGGCGCACAAGGTCAGATCTGAGACAACTATAAAGAATGTCTGAAAAGGGAAAAAAGCATCAATGGCGTAGCCAGAACGCTGAAAAAGTTACGCACACAAAAGGAAAACTACTGGATCGAGCAGTGATTCTTTCTTTATTTGCGCCCCTTTTCAAAATGGGAACTCCTCTTAAAGGAAAGATTTTGCTCCCAGCGGGAGCGAATTCATTCCCTTGAGAGCAGTTCCTTATTAGACTTCGAGCTAAAGAAGGTCCTGCCCCCCCCCCCCCCCCCTAGGGAATTTTGCAGACATATCCTATCTTGAAGAAAATTTCAAGCCACATCTTTTAAGAGATGTTTGCACTCTTAAGAGATGTTTGCACTCTGTGCTCCGGGGCGTTAGTCTCTGACAGCCTGTTACATATGTTACTGTGACAAACTAAGGGAAAAATCAAAATGAAAGTTTGAGCTACAGAAAGAAGACATTAAACCATCTAATTATTCAAATTTCTTATGTAGTTTGCAAGCTGGATGCCTAAGCTACATAAAAGCAGCATTTTAAACAAAATTACAGCCTTCAATGGTGTTATATGCGTTACATAGATTAAATTTCCCTTTAAAAGTTGAAATCATGACTTCCATCATTGATTTTACAGACCATTTGTGCATTTTTACAAGTATTTTTAATCTTAGTTTACTAAAATACTTATTTGACTAATAGAAAAAACAAGGTTTGCTTTTCTATCTCAAATACATTGTTTTATATGAGCTATTAAACAACCCTTCCCCCAATTTTAAGTATCCAATTTTGGTATCTATTATTGAAGAAAAATATATGAAAATATTTGACGCTCGTGGATATCTTACATTTTTGGCACTTGTGGCGAAGAGAAATTAAGCACATCTAATTATCATTCTTTAATTGTGTTCTTCACCACAGAAAAGTAAAATATCTAACAGTAACAAAATATAATTAAGATTCGTCCCTGTTTACTTCCAGCATCAGGCTGTTCCTGTTTATACTCTGTTATTATTGACTTTCCATTTTATCTGTTCTAATGACTGTCATTTCTGTTCTGTCCTTGCTTAGTTACTCACGTTGCTAACGTCGCGACGTTAAGTAATCGACGCAACGTCATTAGTGTGATGAGATTACAATAAATATCGCGAGATTCGCGACAGCACTGTCTTGCTAATGCAATAAAGAATCATACATTTGCAAGTTTGACATCAGGATCAGAGCACTTATTAAAGTATGTAACGTATGTTACATGGCATAATGAATGAGCTAGGAAATTTTCTTGGAAGTAAGAGATGATATTTCAGAAAAATACCGTTTTTCACATGTTTTCCTATTAATCTCTAGCCTCTGGTGCCTTAGTCTTAGTAATTACAGTCATTGCTGATAACAAGCCCATGGAACTGTGTTACCTATGTTATATATAACCTTTTTTATCACATGTGTCCTAATACCTACAATATTAAAATATATAGACATATAGATAGAAAATAATAGTTCTCATTTAAATGACACAATTTAATAAATACTCCTATTAAATAAAATTATTCAAAAACAATCTTTATTCAAAACACCCTCACAATGTCTATCATTGTGTCTGCTTCTATTGCAAAATAATCACCCATTTCATCACAACCAGCAGAATCATGGCATTGTATTAGGACTGCAAACTGAGAACAGTCCTGTTCCTCTCCACCCCTTTGGGAATTGTGCAGACATATTCTATCTTAAAGAACAATTCAAGCTGCATCAAATAAGAGATGTTTGCACTCTATTAACTAGGGGGGGGGGAATCTATGTCTCTACCGTGTACCTCTAAGAATACTTTAAGATTTCTGACATTTGTTAAACAGAAATTTGATAGGCTGCTTTTTTGCATCATTTGCCATGGAACCTATCCAGTCTTTTGGTGCTTAAGTCCTCAGGTCTTAGATCAATAGTATTTTGCTGCGCCCAAAGAACTTTATAAGTTTTCTTTAGTTACAATGTTGACTCTTGATGGTTTTGGCAGACCGTCTGAAACAATATCTGTTACACCTTGAAAGTTATCTGGTGTAAGAGAAAGAATATTAAGTTGGACATTGCCATCAATTATATTTGCAGTTGGTTGTTTTTGATGTCAGTACATTGAAGCATGTCTTAAAATAATGTAAAACCTATGATTTCTCAGTTTTTGCAGCCATATCATTAGCTGTTGTATTCAAAAGAAGGAAAGTGGACTATAGGTAGAATGGGATAACCAGTAGTTCTATATTATGCTCTATGGAAGATTATTACAGAGTAAACAAGTTGATAAGGTGCCTCATTTCATGATCCATTGAAAACACTGAAATTGAAAACACTTACCTCTGACTGTGTCATCAAAAAGGATGTCACGACAATGCCCTTGCTCATTTATTATGACGAGTTATATATGTTACATCCTTTAATAAGCGCTCTTATCTTAGAAATTTAGTGAATCATTGAATTGAAAGGGTCTAATTTGCCCTCTGTTCATCCTGCATTTCATTGCTTTACCTGCTGTGATACATCTAGTTCATTTATCTGAAGGGAAAGAGTTACCTCAAATTCAGCACTTCAGAAGTATTAAGACTTCAAATAAGTATTTGACTGCTTGGGGAAAGATAATAAGTGCAGAGACATTATTAGATGAAAATATGTGGGTTGCATGTATGGAAAGGCTACATTTATAAAAGTTAACCAGCTATGATATGATTCTTTATCACAGAAATATCAAGGTACATCAGTCCAGGTACTCATTGCTCTTAATGGCATAGTTTTCTTCCTTGTAAAGCTTTAGTCTTTCTCCTACTTGCAGAGTATCACTTGAAACACATACTCAAAGAGACAACTATGAGGAATTCATATCAGTTTCCGAATGTTCCAAGCCATAAACGGCAAAATTGGGAAGTTGATAATGGCTCATCAATTTTGAGTGGACTGGTGGTAAAATTGAATAACAGTAAATGATTGAAATATTGTGTGATGATTCTACTAGTTGCAAGGAGGCGTGAGTTAATAATGATTACCACAGAAGCAGACAACGACAAACGTTTAACATGAGTGTTAAATCGATGAGAAATAGTTTTGGCCATTTCATTTATTGTATTTTCTTGTAAAAATGTAAAACTATCTTTTCTATTTGTGGCTCTATATTTAGCATTATATGCACAGTATTAGGAAATGTGTCCAAAAGGTCATTGATAACATCTGTAACACCAGTCCATGGGCTTGATAATCAGAAATGAATATAATTTCTAGTGTTTTGGCACCAAAGACTTATAAGTACACATTAAGTGTCCTGATCTTTAACTTAATGACATCTTGTAGATATATGAGCAAGACAGACTAAGAAAATGAAAAATATCCACATGCTGTAATCGCTTTCATGTGTTTTACTTAAACGGTAATAACAAAATTCGCTTCTCTGTAAAACTGGGAGTAGGGCTGTGTATTAGCTCCTATAAGACAATATATTTAAGATAGAAAAGCAAACTTGGTTTTTCCTATTCATCAATTGAGTATATGTTTGTAAAATCTAATAAAACAGTTTGAAACCAAGTCATAGTAGTTGTTTAACTACATGAGGATAGCCACAATTATAGCTTTTAAATCATAATTAGGTTCATGTAACGCACATAACACCACAGTTAGCCGTATTAATGTTAAACAGTTTCCATATGTAGTAAAGACATCCAGTTTAAAGACTATAAGAATGTCAATTTATTAGATAATTTTGATGTCTTCTTTTGATAGCTCAAACATTCAAATTTCTTATTCTCAAATTGATATAGTAACATGTGTAACAAGCTGTTACAGGCTAACGCCCCGATTTACAGAGTGCAAACATTTCTTATTAAATGCACCTTGAATGGTTGCATAAGATGTAATTTGTCTGCAGAATTCCAAAGGGGATTAGGATGGAGCAGGCCCTTACTAAGCTTAATGTCAAAATACTGTTTGATGATTTTACTTATCACCCTAACATATGTAACGCTCTCTGATCTTTAAAACTTGATGACAACTAGCAGATCTATAAGTCTTTAACATAGGAGCCAGTTTAAAATCCCTAAACAATGTAAGATATCCAACAGCTGCGAGTTTTTCTCACAATTTTAGCTCGAACTTTCAAACTACATTTCCTTTATTTGATATAGTAACGCATGTAACTCGCTGTTTCAGACTAACGCCCCAACATAGAGAGTGCAAACATCCCTTATTCGATGCAGCTTGAGTTGTACTATAAGAAGGAATATGTCTGCAAAATTCCCTCGAGGAGATTAAAACATTTTTAGGCATATCTTACGTAAAGACAATGAGCTTGCCCATTTATTACATCAGGTAACATATGTTACAGCCTCTGATATTAAAAATCTTGCAACAAACTTGCAGATTTATGAGTCTTTTCATATAAGCAAATAAATCTCAAACAATGAAACACATTCATCAACGTCAAGTATTTTTTTACAATTTTTACTTTAGTTTTAATACCAAACATTTCACCTTAAAACTGGATAGGGGTAGGGTTGTTTAATTGCTTATTTCAGAAAAAAATATTGAAGCTAGGGAAACAAACTTTAATTTTTCTGTTAGCCAATTGCATAAGCTAGTCTGACATGGTTAAAACATTTTGCAAAACACACAGAGAGATTGTGAATGTAAATGATGTTAGTCGCACTTGCAAATTTTAATGTGTTATCTGCTTTATGTAACGCATATGACACCTTAGGAAGCCGCAATTTTGTTCAAATGGCTGTCATACGTAGTTAAGATATCCAGTATGCAGACTTTATGAATGATTTTTAAAAAAAATAATTTAATGTCTTTAATTTGTAGCCCAAACTTTCAATTTACCTTTTCTTAGTTTGATTAAGTTACGTATGTTACAGGCTCTTACAGACTAACGCCCCGGAGCACAGAGCGCAAACAGCTCTTAAAAGACTCGGCTTTCAATTCTCTACAAGATAGGATATGTCTGCAAAATTCCCTAGGGGGGGGGGGGAAACCCATTCTCAGCCATCCGTCTATATGGTATGGTAAATAACTTTTACCACATTGGGTGACCTCCCTTGAATATTGCTATTTTATTACGCACGTGCGTAAGTGCGTAATGAGAGCTACGCCAATGAACATACCTTGCACAGTAAGCACGTAAAATCGGGCCACTATCGGCCCGACAGCGAAACGCCATCCGGATGGCGTTTCGCTGGCGGGCCGGTAGTGGCTGGTGATGTGATGCTGGCTGGGTAGTTACATATACATTTTGTTCATGTACGTTGTTCAAAACTCCGGATGACTTCCATAAATAAAAAAGGATCTGAAATGAGCGGTCAAAAGCCAATAGTAAAAAAATACATTTTTAAAGCAAAATTAACACGACGCACTCTGGACGTTACTTACTTTCAACTAAACACATGACGTTCATTACTGCATGGACTTGCAAATGTCAAGTTAAATTTGAACTAAACACATGACATTCACTACGTCATGAACCTACGGGTGTCAAGTTAAATTTTAACTAAACACATGACGTTTATTGCATCATCAACCTTCTAGTACCACGTAAAATTTGAACTAGACGCACGGCGTTCATTGTGTCATGAACCTACAAATGTCAAGTTACATTTAAACTAAACACATGACGTTCATTGCGTCATGAACCTACAGGTGTCACGTTAAATTTGACCAAAACACATGACGTTCATTGCGTCATGAACCTACAGGTGTCACGTTTAATTTGACCTAAACACATGCCGTTCATTGCGTCATGAACCTACTAGTACCACGTTAAATTTGAACTAGACACATGGCGTTTATTGCGTCATGAACCTACAAAAGTCAAGTTTAATTTGAACTTAAAACATGGCGTTTATTGCGTCATGAACCTACAAATGTCAAGTTAAATTTGAATTAAACATATGACGTGCACTACGCCATCAACCTACAGGTGTCAAGTTAAATTTGAACTAGAAACATGGCGTTCGTTACGTCATGAACCTACAAATGTCAAGTTAAAATTGAACTAGCCAAATGGCGTTCATTGTGTCATGGACCTACAAATGTCAAGTTAAATTTGAACTAAACACATGGCGTTCATTACGTCATGAACCTAGAAATATCAAGTTTAATTTGAACTAAACACATTGCGGTCATTACGTCATGAACCTACAGGTGTCACATTAAATTTGAACTAAACACATGGTATTCATTACTTCATGAACCTACAGGTACCACGTTAAATTTAAGGTCACTGCCCACACCTGGGCGATTTTTTTCCAAAAAATAGATTTTTTTTCATTTTTTGATATTCTGTAGTACATCATATTATAAGCAAAATAACGCAAAATGAAGAAAATTTACCGTCCAATTCAAAAGTTACAGCTCTTCATTATATGGCCTATGTTGGCTTTTTTACGCAGCTTTTTTGAAACTCATTAAGACAAGTAAAATATTCTGTAACTCAATTTTATATTTGAAAATCGTTATTTCAAACAAGCATGCGAAGCCATAAATAATTAAGAACTTTTTCTCAAACCATTCTTTTGCAGCTTTACAAGTATTTTTCTTCATATCACGCGTTCAAACCAGCATTCACCGATATTTATGCATTCATTTTCGGCAATTACTGACTGATAATTCAATATTTAAACATATTTTAAAAAAATAAATTTTTCTAATATTTTTTTAGGAAAGTGATCATTATATAAGATGCATTATGACAAAATTTTAAAAAAATTCACCGTCTAATTAGTGAGATATTACCAAATAATTATCCCTACCCCCTAAACTAAAAATTAATGAACTTAGCAGGCTTTTCTTATTTCTAAGCATGTTAAAACCTTACGAACCAAACACTGATGATTGAAATACCTCACTTTGAACTTCCAAATGAAACTATATGTACTCCAAATACTTGGAACATTTATATGCATATATGTGAAGACTTTTCAATACCAAAAACGATACCAAAATACCCCACCCACTGTAAAAAGAAACTTATCCGCATTTTGTCTGAACACCTAGTCAATATATTTCGACCAAATTTGCATAGATACACCATTAGGATAGAGATGTAAGGTTTTGGGGACATTTACCGTTTTCCAAGGTCACGGGGTAATTCTGCATGTCAAATTTAGGTGAAAATATGCTGTTTTAATATGCATCGCTTTAATTGATCGATGCATATACTTCATGTACTCATCCAAGAATTTGCAATGTTTTTAAATCTTTGTTGCGGCCTCGGGCGCCATACTAATGCCCGATCGCGAAGCAAGGCCAGACCTTAACACTTGACCAGAGTTGGTTTATTTCTATTAGATCTATATATCCCTTGACGGACATCTTGTCAAATGTAGAGTAACATTGGAGATTAGCAAAAATTTTAGCGTAAAATTGTAAATATTTTATTGCTCATTATTTTCATATTTGCTTTGGGTGCTCAAAAGAACCGTCTCACTGAGTACTATAACTTACCTATGATTTGTTTGGTTGGACCCGCATTTATATGAAAAAGGTTCTTTTTTTGCCCACACCCTTCCCGCTACTGAAGGGGGTATTCAGTGGTGCGGAGGGGGAGGGGTACTATTTTTGGTACGGATCCCGTCGGCGTTGGTCATGGGCGGAATTGGCCACCAGAAGTCTAGAGGGGCTAGACATTTTCTATGCGCATATCACATGAACCAGGCTTGAAGATTGGGTCCGCATTTACATGAATATAAATGAGCATCGATGCGACAAAACCTGTCTTCAGGGTTTCCGATAAGATCATACCAAAACCAGCCTTCTCAGCCACTGAGACTAGATAGAATAGTGAAATCTCGCTTGGAGCAAGTTTAGATACGATACTATTCAATTTGTGAAAAGCAAAGGCGCTGATCAGACTGCGCGGATGCGCAAGCTGGTCTGCGCCTTTGTTGTTTGCAGACCCCGATGGCAGAATTCCTCGCGTACCTTTAATAATTTAGAGTAGGCCTACTATAATTTAGAATCACGACTATACTTGAGTCAACCTTAGCCCAAGATAGCCTTGTAGCTAAATATTGGAACACAATTGACATAAGGCAAATTGTTTAGGACGCAAACTAAAGCGAGGGACTCTCAACGTCAACGTCAAGTTCAATTCTTGTCGTTTACGCATAATGACGTCATAAGAGCAAGTGACGTCATAAGCGCACGTCAGAATCAAAGTAGACGCTAGAGAACGTGACGAGAAATTTTAATGCAGGTAAAATAAAACCAGAAAATCATATATAGATCTATATACTACGGAAGCCTATATGTGACATTGTGTTTTGTGTTGTGTCGTTTTGATTTCGGTGTTTTTACTTTTGTATGTTGAGTTTTCTGTTGCACATTTTAAACGGCGCAATTCACGAGGTAGAGCCAAGATGGAGAAGAAACGAGGAAAGAAAGGCGAGAGTATAAGTATTTTAATGCATCCGTCGTAATGTTAGTTTGAAATCGATGCATCCGGTAACTATCTCAGTCGAAAAATCTATCGGAGGCTTTCGGTTTGATTATGCTGCATACTGGGTTCTCACTGTGAAAGTAGTCACATAGACCCAGTCTTATTCGATATAGTGCAATTCGACTCATTATTATAGTTCGAACCATTTAAATTGTTACAGAAATTAATTCTGAGATTTTATTCTGTAGGTCTGGATCTAGTGAAGATGGCATTAAAGGCAAAACGTATCTATCTATCTATCTATCTATCTATCTATCTATCTATCTATCTATCTATCTATCTATCTATCTATCTATCTATCTATCTATCTATCTATCCATCCATCTATCTATCTATCTATCTATCTATCTATCTATCTATCTTGAGGTTAACTGTCTGTCTGTCTGGCAGTCTGTCAGTCAGTATAAATGCTATTTCAAACGTCACGCCCACTACGATATAAACTTCTTGGGTTTTATCTACCTTTCTGTCTGCCTAAATGCACTTTTCTACCTTCTATCCCATAGCAACAGCCCCAACCCACCCGAAAAAATATAGAATAAGATAAAATAATCCTTGAGTTCATTCACCTGTCGGTCTGTTTGTGTGTCTGTCTAACCATCTGTCTGTCTGCGCCTGTCTGCATGTCTCAACGTCTGTCTGTATGTCCGCCTCTCTGTCTGTTTTTTCTGTCTGTATAAGAAAACAAGTAAGTATTACCTGGAAATTCCCCACTTACTGTGAGGATGAGACACAAAACAAGCACAGCCACAAGACAGCAAAATTGCATTCAAAGTTAAGCAATCAGCAAATGAATTTTAAACTACATGTATAAAATCACTATAAACTTCACCAAAGAATTAGAAGCCAATACACCCCCCCCACACACACACACACTCACACAATGGGGGCAACAAGGAATAATGAATTAACAACAACTTAATCAACACCTTAGAACGCCGTACAACGGACCCTGGTCGAGATCACCAGGGAGGGGGCTGGAATATATTTCACCTTCCAAATCTTCTCCCTAGATTCTGTTGTTGTACATAAAGCTGTTTTCCACTGCCTCCCCCGTACATACCCATCATCCCATAAGTTTCTTGGAGTTAACTACATGTCTGTCTGTCTGTCTTTCAAACTGTCTCTCTGTCTGTCTGTCTAATACATACATATGCTCGGACCATTTTGGGGGTTCAAAATTTTGAATTTCAATATTTATTTTTTTTTTGGGGGGGGGGAAGAGGGAGGGGAGGGGTCAGAAAAAGGAATATTTCTTATGGTATGACACAATTGGACTAAATTTTAGGGGTCCTTTTTAGGCATTTTAGGGTCTTTTCTTAAGGTCAAGGTACAGAATGGGGATATTATGGGGGTTTGTTAAAATTTTAAATATTTTTTGGGGTGCTTGATATTCCTGATATTTTTAGGCGGGGGGGGGGGGTGAACGGTAGATGCTGGTCCAAGCCTACGTATGAAGAAAAAATGAGAGTACCCCCTGGGGGCTATATATTTACTTATATACTTTTGTTGTTTTGACTTTTATATTTGGCATTTTTACTTCATCTTTTGTGTTTTACCTTTTGTGCCTAAAATTTTGTCTTTAGAAAGATTTCTTTCCTTTATTGTCTTTTGCCTTTTGCGTTTTAACTTTCGGCTTTTTACTTTTGTCTTTTGTGTTTAAGCTTTTGTATATTGTATTTTGGCTTTGGGTTTTCGCATGCTACTTCTATGATAAAAAGGCATCTCAGTAACCCTACAAATTTCGGAAGCAGACAGACAAATAGACAGACAATTGATAGTGTATCAGATATGGGAAGGCGGTGGAAATAGATTGATATATAGATAAGTTTTGAATTTAATGTCATCTAATTTTTTATTGCACTGTATTAGACCTACGTAATAAATACTCATAAGAAATAAGGTTTTACTATTAAAATGGGTCAAGCTGTCATGTACAGAATTGTTCTAGATCTATTTGTATACTTACACAGATAGTGTGATTGAACAAAAGATTTTTGGACTCAGATATTTACCAGCTGCATCGATTTCAAATGTTAAAAATGTTACACAGGATGCATTAAAATACTTACACCCTTGTCTTTCTTCCCTATTTTCTTTCCATCTTGGTTCTACCCAAAGAATTATGTTGTTTAAAATGATGCACAACATCATACACAAAACATACATATGTATGCAAATTCATATATGAGCCACATCATAAGAAAACCTGCATTTTGAAATGTGAGAACAAAAAGACTCTTATTAGATGTGTCCTTAAATGTTGGTCAACACATTTGTTGCCCACTAGCGTTAAATGTAAATATCTTTTTTCAAGATTATAGCTTGCTTTTGTAGCTTAGAAGGTCAATTCCAGTCCGACATAAAAAGTTGGAAAATTCACAATTAGAAAACGAGTTGTTTAGCGACAGGCTAATTGTCGCTGTTTCAATGCTTTATCAGTTTCTTAGTGGATGCACAGCTGATCTGCACTTTTGTTTTCTGTATGTTTACAAATAAAACTCAGCGTTTATTGGACATAGCTTTGATCAGTTCATTTTTATATAAACATTTATTTGTCTATAGGTAGTCCCTGTAGCTTCACAGCCAAGTTTGTGTTGGACCTGTTAGAACTCCCCAAAGGCAGGTTTTCTCATGATGAGGCTCATATGTCAAAGATTATACATGTACAATACGACTACTCATATAGGGCATGGCAACTACTGGACACAATTTACAGAATTAACTTTTGTTTTACAAGAGTAACAAAATTAATGCAGGCACACTGAACGACTAACGAAACCTGGCACTTTTCGTTTGTCTCTAAGTTGTAAAGAACAAGTTCTAAGGCTAAAAGTAAATGTTTATTTTAATAAAATAGTATAAAATGTGATTTTTATAAAAGCAACATTTATCAAATATATAAACGCGACGTTATAATGAGTTACTTTATGCCTGAAGGCTTTGTATGAAGACATTTTTAAATTAATTTCATATTTGTCAAATCAATACTACTCATTACAGACGAAATTGCACCAACAACGGTGACGTCTGGAAAAGCTGCTTTTTGTCACACCTGCTGGCACTGGCATGGTGTGACATAGAAATCCACATTTCTGTCCAGTCCTGCGAGATTTTGTCAACCAACAAGTATGTTGACATTCTCGACCTGGTAAATTAAATTGCATACCACCATCAAACTGCCCTAAAGTATCAGCTCGACATGCTAATCTGGCTAGCACATTAAACCAGTGACCTTGACCTATATTTTGCATGCTCCAGTGACTGGTATGTTTATATTTGTATGTCAACCCTTATGCTCTCATCAACTATAATGCCTAACACCATCAAACATTGCATAAGGCATCCCCTCAACATCTCCAGTTAGCACGCAACTTAATCCGATGACTTTGACTTAAATTTCAAGCTCCATTGACATTGCCGTTTTTGTGTCCACCTTCAGGATCTCATAAAATGTTGTGTCTACAACCACCAAAGAGTGTATAAGCCATCTCCTCAAGATACTGTCTACTCACTTACTATGTTTAATCCTGAGACCTTGACTTAAACTGAAACCAAGTTCTAATAGGTCAACACCTTGACCCCGTAACCTATATTTTACGTTCCATTAATAAAGGTCTGATGACTTTGTCTCCCTTTCCCCAATAGATGCGACACCAACTTCCATGGAATTCTTGTTCCTTGTCGAAACACATCCCAGTTTCATGTATGATAATTACTTTGTTGTGGCTGTGTAGCCAAAGTACATTGCGTCAAAATCGGAATGCAAAAAAAACAACATTTCTGCCCATCCATCTATTTTTTTCGTAATTTACATGGAAATCACACGTTCATCTCATCAAAATGTCAAGCAGTGTAGATTGAACCTTAACAAAAATATGCATCACTTAATTCAAAACGAAGATTTCATACATCTAGATAAAACAATTATTCATTTACTTGGAAATTCAGAAAAGCAATGTCAGGAACTGTAACAATTATATTCTAAACCCTGCACATAGAACCACAAGGGTTAATATTCACAACAAGATTAATGCAAGTAAACAAATGACATATAGTGAACTGAGTAAGCAGCTCTTTTCCAAACAGGTGGTGACTCAGAATTCAAACGTTACTGAATAAAAATTACACCCTAAATAGGACAATGAAATAATAACACAGAACAGCAAGGAACCACAACAAAGCATCAACTTGGAACGGTCAGTAATGCGTAACTAGTGGATTTATGTTAATTTTACGAGGGTTAAGTCCTAATCCTTGCTTTCGATTTGGTTCTAAAACATGTATCTGATTGGCCCACTAGGAGGTTTCCAACTCGTCAATAAATCAACATGGGCAACAAAGGAATCACAGGTAAATCCATGGTGGTTCAAGGATGAAGGGTTAACATAAACAACGCGTATTCTGACATTTCACATCACCACTGGAACACTGGATGAAATGAAAGCCAAAAGTTGAATCCTGGTGAGCCAACAAACAGAGTACGTGTAACCGTTAATATGTGCGACAACCTTTGCTTATTTCATATGTTAAGCAAATACAAGTATTTAAAAATATAATTAATTAGAATTACATTTCGTTGCTCTTCTATGGATGGTGCAAAAACTTCCACGTTTCATGTTTGTTTGTTTGATTTGATTCTTTACGTCCCAGTCAACACTTGTTCAGTTATTTAAGGACAGGTCTTCCTGGGTTGAACCAGAACTAAGCAAGGATAAATGTGTCTTGCTCAAGGACAAAACACAGTGACGCTGGTGAGACTTGGAGCCGTGACCCCTCGGTCTCGAGTCAAGCACTCTACCACTGAGCCACTCTGCTCACCAATGTTTCATGTGTCTGACATGTGTATGCAATGCAAAGTAGGGAAGGAGGCAAAGATCTTTAACCGATACAATCAAGTACCACACCTGACCTAGGATATCTTATGGGAAAGTGACAAATGCACAAAAAATATCAGATACATGAGAACCAAGAGGTCAGCTCTTTCCAAGCAGGTGACCACAAGGCTGCATGACACACACAAGACAATATAGCAAAGGAAAACACAATATAAAGAAGATCCACAAGAGAAGTACCACCTTGGAACGGCCAGTAAGAAAATTACTTGAGGACTTAAACTAGTTTCACGGTACCAACCCCACCCTTAATTCTGATGTGGATCAAGTCACATAGATGTTTGGTTCGCATGTAAGATTCCTAACTTATCCATGAATCATCTCCAAGTACATATAAATCAAGATATAAAAAGGAGCATTCCATGGTCATACGCGTCTGTTTCGGTCGTTTTTATCTAGTTCTGCTTAATGAGATCAATAAACAGAATCAGACACATTCAACATAAAATGGGGTTAGTGTCTTGAAATTGCCCTGTATCTCTCAGGTCTTTAAAAAGCCTATCAAGCGACGTATACCCTGATGCCCCAGCGTTCCGTGCCATGGCTCTATTCGCTGATTGGAAGCACAGTTTCCGTACATGAAGATGTTAATTCCAACAACTGGGTCTGCAGCTGTGTGTCTTAAAAGGGTTGCAGAAGCACACTTCGTTGTACCTAGGTCACAACGTAGAACATCTGGTGCCATCTAGAATCGTTCAAAACATCCAAAGTTGAGACGGGTTCTGAATGCTGAAACCGCTGTCGTGATTTTGTTTTTGTTGTTTTTTGTGTGTTTTAGAATACATATACACTGTCTTCTACATAATGTAAACCAATGATACACGAACAAAATCATTTGTCAAAATGTACCAGAATTAATTGTACTCTAGATAGGCCATTCATTGGAGGGAGGTATGATGAAACAAAATCAACAACTTTACACTGTGCAGCAAGATAACCACATTAATCTTGCAGAGACATGATTTAACCTGAAAATAAAAAATGATAAATTATGAATAGTTATTAATAGTAAAACATCTTCGGATGCACAAATATATGTTTTTCTGCGTTGTGGTTTGCTGACTGGTTTCATATATTAATATACATGTATTAAAACAACTAATAAAATTGTTTTTATAGAAAAGAACAACTGATTTGATATCAGTAAAAGTACCAAATTTTAAGGTTCTCATAGGTACAATTATTGCATTTTTATGGTAAACCCAAAGATCTCCAGTGGAACACAATGTGCTCACAAATAGTGATAGAGGTCAATTCAGTTATTTCACGACCCGCAGACAGATAGATAGATAGATAGATAGATAGATAGATAGATAGATAGATATACAAAAATATACCTGTAGATAGATAGATAGATAGATAGATAGATAGATAGATAGATAGATAGATAGATAGATACAGTAAATATACAGATAGATAGATAGATAGATAGATAGATAGATAGATAGATAGATAGATAGATAGATAGATAGATAGATAGATAGATAGATAGATAGATAGATAGATAGATAGATAGATAGATAGATAGATAGATAGATAGATAGATAGATAGAGTAAATATACAGTAAGTATACATGTAGATAGATAGATAGATAGATAGATAGATAGATAGATAGATAGATAGATAGATAGATAGATAGATAGATAGATAGATAGATAGATAGATAGATACGATTTGCCTTTCATGTCATCTAATTTTCGATTGCACTGCGTAAGACCTACAAAATAAAATCTTAGAATAATTTTAAATTGGTCAAACTATTATGAGGGACTAAACTGTCTCGTATTGAATTGTCCTGGATCTATTTAAATGCTTCCACAGAGAGAAAACCCACTTTGTAGCATGGCCTGTACATTTTTAACTTCACACTTTAAAAAAAAAAAAAACGAAGGAGATATTGTAATTGCCCCTGTCTGCCCGTCTGTCCGTTATGCTTTCACCTCCTAAACCATTGGACAAAATTCAACCAAATTTGATGTGTGAGATACTCACATGAATGGGGCGTGCAAGGCAAATGTTTTTTGGCCCCGCCCCCTAGGGCCCTGGGGAGGGGTCAAAAGGTCAACTATCATTAATTTCAATTACAAAGTTAATTTCAAAGATTTGTGACAACATTTGTGTGTGTTCTCACAATGAAAGACACAAAACATATCAGACGGGATTTTCATTCTGTCGCCTGGGTCATGCCCCAGGGGTGGGACTTCAGGGCGCTGGGGGTGCCCAGGGGGTAATTTTGATTTTCCAAACATAGTAATGTGGCACATCAAATCGACGGGGATGCCAAGCAGAACAATATGCAAGTAAAATTTTCATCCTAGGGTCAAACTGATGATCTTGGGTGGGGTCAAAAGGTCGAATATCAGTTAAAATGTCAATTTCAAAGCTTTTTATACCAAACTTTGTGTGTGTTCTCACAAATGAAAGATACAAAACATATCAGACTGGATTTTCATTCTGCCATCTGGGTCATGCCCCAGGGGTGGGACTTTTGGGCGCTGGGGTGCTCAGGGGGATCAAAAAATTTTCAAACATGGTCCTGTGGCATATCAAATCGACGGGGATGACGAGCAAAATAGAACGCAAGTAAACATGTCAATCTAGGGTCAAACTGGTAGCCTTGGGGTGAGGTCAAAAGGTCATGTATCATGTACACTGTAATTACGGTTTCCATGTCAATTTCAAACATTTTTTACCAAACTTTGTGTGTGTTGTCACAGATGAAAGATAGAAAACATATTGAACATAATTTTCATTCTGTTCCTTGGGTCATGCCCCAGGGGTGGAACTTGGGGGTGCTGAGGTGGGCCAAAAACTTTAGCGTGGGGATTAGCGATGGCGCCCCATCGACTAGTGTTCTAGTTGACTTTGTGATAGTTACTGGCTGCATGGATTTCAAATGTAAACTACCCCACTAACAATACATGTACAATGAATGCATTAAAATACTTACAACTTCGTTTTTCACCCGTCTTTTAGTCTCTACCTCGTGAATTGCGCCGTTTAAAGTGTACAACATCGTAAACAGAACTCAAAACAAGAAACTCAAAATACGAAAGTAAAAAGTCAAAACACCGAAATCAAAACGACGTAGTACAAAACACAATGTCACATATAGGCTTCCGTAATATACAAGTAGTTATATCATGATTGTTGATGTGGACTTTCAAAAAACCGCGAACAGTCAACTGACATTTCCCTGGTAAAATGCGTGTTCCATTACACTGACTGACTTTTTTTCTTCTCACAGAGCTGAGCGTCCATCGTTTAGTATCCGTAAAGAATGCCAACTTTTGTTGTGCATTATACTAAAATTTTGTTTGCATTTTTAATGTTATATCAATCACTTTCTGATTACCAGCGTGCAGTGTAACGGGCATTACTGTCGGTAGAAAACATATCATAGTTGCGTAAAATCACACTTTGTCATAATCGAACGCTACCAAGTATTACCTCCCTTGATGATTTAGAGTTACGGTTATTGCTATGGGTAGTGACCTTAAACAAAACACATGACGTTCATTACTTCATGAATCAATGATAATGAAATTAATTAATTAATTAATTAATTCAGTAAAGCGAGGTCACATGTAACCCACCTCATACATTTGATATGCATATGCACGAGTTTTCATGAGTTGTCGTCTACTGATTTTATTTTCAAAATTAAAGTTTTCAAATAAAATATTTAGGAAATACCATCAGAATGTCAAACAGATTGAATCCAGACCAGGCCGGGCCTGAGCTGGGTCTAAGCTGTTTGCAAAGGTGATCAGCAGAAGACTAAAATACCCACTAGCGGCAAGAGATTAGATCTGTAACTATGAACATTTTTCGAAAAAAAATATTTTTAAATCATTTGTAAAAATAGAATTAAGTTATGTTTTCACAATAAAAATGTACAGTATAGCTGAAAGCTACATAGAACAGTGAATGATCTAAAAAAACAGGTGATTTTTCTCTTGTTAGGAATTATTTACGTCCCTCCAATAATTCTAGGCAGTTGATTTTTTAACATAAATGCTGTTGTTTTGCTAGATATAATTTGTTAAAATTTATGAAAATGGTAACATGTTTACCTGAATTGGAGTATTTTTACTGTATTCTTGAAAAATAGAAACTTTATTTCCAAAATTAGAATATCAAAAGTTACAGACTATGCAGCTTTAAGTATTCACAGACTTTTTTAACAACGTTATGATGCACGTACAGAGTGATAGTCAATGCCTTGAAATTTATTTCATAAAGTGCATGCGCGGATCCAGAAAGTTTGTTTTTGTTTTTAGTTGATGATGGGAGAGAGGATCCAAATACCACTATAACCGGGCCAGCATCGGCCCACAAGTGAAATGACGTTTTGATGGTGGGTCGATAGCGGCCCAACATCGAATGCTGGCTTGGTAGCTTTGTGATTTTATATGGGATCCGGACCCGCATTGCTAAGAAACCCTATATTTTTGTGATTTTTCAGGGGACCGGACCCCCTGTCCCCCCTCTGGACCCACGAATGGAGTAGATTGAAAATGTAAAATTCAAAGATGAAATACAAAGGAGCTAACATACATGTTCATGTCATATTGAATTTATTAAACTCGTTGCTAAAAAGCGATAAAATGCGCGGCAAGCCTCGCATTTTATTTCTTGTCCCTAATTCGTTAAATAAATTTAATAATACATGTATATGAACACTCATGTATTCATTTAATGCAAAAACATAGCATTTTGTACGTATGAGCCATTTCATGAAATTTCAATATTTATCGAACATGTGTAAAGTCATTCATATACACTACCGCCTGCCTATTTGTCCTTTTCAAATTCGCGTTGAAAACGCAGGTAATACGCACTGTATTTCCAACGCGAATTCCAAATAGCCAATCGCCGCTCACCAGTCTACCAATCGATACATATACATTATTACTTTAGTCACTTGATCTGATGGGTTGGATCACTTCGAGTGGCTGCGCCAGGAACATCAGATCACACGAAGTCGAGTTAATCCAATCGTTCCTGAAGCAGCTACGAGACGTGATCCGACCCATCAGATCAAGTTACTAAAGTAATAATATTTTTATTATATACCTACATAAAACCAACAACAAACCAACAACAAACACTTCCAATTCAGTGATAAACGCAACAAAAAAATAAAATTGATACCGTGTGCCGTGACGTTGCAACACCATAGCAAATAAAGTCGCGTCAAATTTTTGATGATGTCACATTGTGTAAACATGTTCAGCAGAGCAGGAAAATGCATTTATCGTGTTTAATTCCTTTTATTTTCTTTAATGTGGAAAAAATTGGTTATGCTAATCGCCAAAACACCAGATATAGTGGTATGTGATTTTAGTGAGTAGGGTATTGTAAACGCGTTATCGCTCAGACTGTGGTTTGCCATCAGGTGCTGGGTTTTATACTTGTGAGGTGGGTAAAACATGGAGGATGGTGATACGGAAAAATATCACCCTAGTAGGGTGATACAAGATTTTGTATTTTTAAGTTGGAAAAGGGGTTGTATCAGGTGTGTTTCTTTGCAGGTATATAATAAAGATGATTTATCAACGCGAATCAACGTTTGTCATTGGGTAGCAATGCAGTTCCGCATTGTATTTCATTGCCACTTAGTCATTCATTATAGGAAGGATAAAAGACGTTAAAATGGATTTAATGCAAATAAATCATTAAGGTAAGAAAAATTATTGTGTTACGCACAATAATATAGAAAATTTCAATGTTTAGATTAGATTTACCCATAAGAAAGTCAACACATTTCAATATCGGTTTTTTTCTAAATAGGCAATTTTGATTGGTTAACGCACTAACGCTTCCCAGCACGTATGAATATTCATGAATCTTGCCTTGCGTTGATACGAGTTGATTCGCGTTTTCAACGCACTTTGAATCATACGTGCGTACAACGCATTGAAAATGCGCACGAAGCGCGAATTCGCAGTACAAATACGTAAGCGTCAGTGTAGTACATGTAAAACTTTTGTGTACAGACATAAAATTGCACTGGAGTCCTAATTTTCAGTCTGCACATTCGTCTGTTTGTGTACTATGCGAGCAGCGGATGCTCTGACAAGAATGCGCAGATAAGGATGAAGATGAAGGCTCAGACCATAATATCACCTCTAACTGTGCTGTATACGCCAGCACGGGCGTTGGTAGGAGGCATTTGCGCATATGCGGTAAGTACCAACAACTCCAGTACAGAATAATAATATTATATACTAATGACATAAAGTTAAGCATATTTTGATTGTGTTGCTAATGTTTACAAGACTATCATTTTTTACAAAATTATCTATTGCTCATTAAAAAGTACTGTTATTCTACTACAATGTATCCAAAAGTCAGTAATATAGAACTCTACAAATACTGATGACGTAATAGGAATGTGAGAACTGTACAATACTAAAGCACTTCCGAAAACCAAAATGTTGATTTTCACCAAAATTCGGGAATGATTTTGCTGACTGTCTGTCAAAGTTTGCAAATAATCAACCCCTGGCAGTTTCGAATGGGTTTAAATAATGACGAATTTATGCCCTTTGAAACTAGGCTGCATTTAGGATAATGGCTAGGAATCCTGTTTCCTGGACCTTATCGTCTGTAAATGCCACAACGATTCTTCTCACATCTCCAAGCAATATTTTGCAGCAAATTGGGACAGATTAAATAGTCAACTAACAAAATTATTGTATGAATTGTATCACACTAACACATTTCATGACCAAATTTTGTACATTTTTGCTTTCAAAATGCTCCTTACCAGATCGCCTTTCCTATCCGTTGTATGTACACAGCATCGAAGTTTGGCATTTTACATACTGAGAGTTGACCAAGAAAACACGTTCTTTTGAGTCAATGAATATGTTTTGCAGTAACAAAATTTTGGGTTTCGACTCAAAACAAGTATGGTAGACTAATGTAAAAGTATTTTATGTTAGACCATCAGAATTTATTATTTTGGTCATTGGAAGTACAATATGCTTAACATTATGTAAATGACATGTTATTTCCAACAATGTGGTATTTGACAAGTGTAGACTCAGATGGGCCTATGAAGCCTACTTTCAAGCTTAAAAGCCCCAAATGTTGCTTGGTCAGTAGCCTAAGAGTATTAGAATTTTCAAGCGACAAACGAAGTCTCTGATCATACTGCGCATATACACAGGCTGATCTGAGCCTTTGCTGGTCGCACATACCACATTGTTGGAACTCATATCTGATATTGTTTCTTGCAGTCACATTTTTCGCTTGATATCTGTGTTTAGTGTAGACATGATAAAATTTACGCAATTCGATAAGTAGTCAGCTTATATTTCGATTCGAATCTAACGAATTAATTACGGATTGATACATATTTCTCTAGAAATCGACACGGCTGACATTATAAGAGTAATATTATTTAACACTGTAGTCATTATTATTACACTCTTATGCCATATTCAGTTGCAATTATTTTCTAGCACAGTGTCAGGTAGGTGGTGAGGTCTGGCTATAACCTTGAGCCCTATGACGCCTGACAATGTTTGAAACGGGCGTGCTATGAGGCGACAATGTCTTCAGCTTTAGCATATTTTTTTATAACTACATTGTATGAACTTATGAATTACCCAGGCTGATAGATCCAATACACGTCAGTAGTATGTACAGACAAAACGCTCATGTATATGCATGAGCTATATCAACATGGGACCCAAAAAGCAGAAATCAACTGCAGTCCCACGCCAGCAAGACTCAGCTTTATAGTAGCGCTGAGCAATTCTTAAATTATCCTACCTTAGTGATCGTTCCAACCCCTGGTTTGAAACACGTTCCAGCCTCAGTGCTAGGGACGTAGCTCAGCTTTATTCCTGAGCAAATCTATAAACGTTATGGTCCAAGCATATAAGGTTATGAAGCATTAACTCATATGTCCTTCAGCGCTAGCCTGCCTGTCTGAGACATCAGCTTAGAACCTGGTTTGGACTGTTCAAAAAATTCTTATGCTTACAGCCTAGCTGAACGCTACAAGCATCGACCAGTCTGCGAATCAGGTATGGATATATAGCGTTTCCTTCCTGGTATCTTTCCAGGCTAGCAAGTTGGAAACTCAATGAGCATTCGGTCTGTCTCAGACGATTGCTCAAAACCTGGCTTGCCAAGATAGTGGTTCCAAATCCACTGATAACTCTACAAGCATCCAGACTCCCTGGCAAAAACTTTCTCAACTTCTAGGAGTTTGCCTTTATTATCATTCATACAAACGGACCGCAATGCTCTGTAAACACATGCGTACACTGACTGGCGAATCGTTTCGAAAGCCAGATGATAATAAATCTACTTTTTTGTGGCTTGTTCCTGGGCTTTATGGGTTTGTGTGTGTTTTTATATCGAGAACACCCGAAGGCTCAACCGAAAGTGGTTCTGGAGAAGGCGGGGATCGAAACTGCAACCCCTGGTTTACAAGGCATGTAAATGTAAATTTACATGTAAATTGCGTTTCGCGGGCAGGTCGACGATGGCCCGCTTATAGTGGCATTTGGATCCTCCCTCTCCCGTCTCAACTAAAGAAAGAAAGAAACAAAACATTTTCAAAGTTGGACCCCATCTTACAAAACTGTCTGTACCCACGCATGTACTTCGTGTACCTGCAGGGAGTAGTTACACCAGGAAACATAGGCATGTTTTTAAGGGGAACAAAGGCCAAATTGTGAGAGGAGCAGGGCAAGAAAGACAATACTTTGCAATAGGGAACATAAGAAACGACTTTTTGTTCTGTGTTTTTTGTTTTTTGTTGTTGTTTTTTGTAAAGGTGAACAAGTCAATTCATCCCAGGGGAAAATGTACACCCTGGGAGGGCACTGTATATGCCCCTACTCCAATAGTTAATGATAGCGTCACAACAGATTCAAAAGTCATTTTGGTATTTTCTTCGAATTCGGAATATTTCTAGACTTAACGTTTTAATAACGTCTCGCTTATCAAGACCGATCTACACAAAGCAATTAAAAGCAATTAACGGCTTATAGAATATCAATTTAATAAATCAGTGCCTAGAAAATGATGAACAAACGAATCATGAACACGAATCAGAGTCATTAGTTAGCTATTTTTAGATCTTGCAAGAGGTCCCAAACGTTCATTGTCTTGTATTTATAAAATCCATCTTCAGAAAGATATTCCCGGTGAAGTTATTTCCAAGCAATTAAGTGACAGCGACGAACAGATTATTAAGTCATATATTTGTCAGCGGTTTCCTAAACCGATTTCTCATCCATAAAGCGCCAATCACAGCAACTGTAGTCTTTTTTTCATCTGCTGCAATGTTTTAGAAGCCACATTTCCAACTAGTCTAGACCTAGATCGGACTGCAGCGTTTGTCTCTACATTTTTATTCAATACTGTTAGCAAGTATATGCAGTAGACGACACTTTTAGATGCAATGTTGGGTTAACTTTGTACAAGCAATGTAGCTCAAGGATCGCCACCAATAATTTGCATCTGACGACAGCTACGAAAGATTGTTGAATCGTTCTTAAAACTTCATTACAAGCCAGTTTCTGCTGGCAGATAATTCACTGAAAATACCAAACAATTTCTTTTCTGACAACTTTTGAAACATGTACTAAATATTTCTTTGTTGCTAAAAAGCGACATAATTAAATGTTATTGGTTAATTACAATATCAAAATCACTCGGAAAGACTCACACGGAATGGCATGCATCATTTTGATAAATTTATTTCTTCTTTGTCATTGTCACCAACACAGTGGCGGACCCAGAGTGAGTTCGGGGTTCGCTCGAACCCCATCCCCACCCGTTTTAAAATATCCTATGAAAATGAAATAATTTGGTCTCAGTGAGACCAAATTATTTCATTTTCATGGGATATTTAGGAAAAATGAAATAATATCAGCAAACCAATCCCCAACACCTTTATCTGAACCCACTTTACAGCAATCCTGGATCCGCCCCTGCAACACCAAAAGGGCTACGATCACTTTGGTTCTATTAGAAATAAGGGGTAATCCTAGCTATAAGGCTTTATGGGGGAACAGTTCAGCAAAGGCCCCTACATATTTTGAATTTGGTAATAATATGATTTTTGACCGTGAAATGGACTTCTTTACGTGCGATGATACATTTATATTATTTATTGACATTGCCAAACTATCAGTCACTTTCTATATAGATAAACAAAGTTAAACTGGCACTCATTAATCTTCGCCATCATTCGGTCACGTTCGGTGTGTATTAGCTATTTTAAATGGTTAATGTATGGAACAAGTAGCTTTCAGCAAGGTCGTCTAACAATGCTGAGGCAGTGGCGTAGTGGTAAGACGATTAACTCATATTCCAGATTGCGAGGGTTCAAAACCCACTGGATATAGTTATTTTAGGCATCATTTTTAATTTCATATTTATTTTTTTTTTGAGTTATGATATTGTTTCTTGTTTATTTTAATTTTGATGGATAGTTGACATGATGTCAGTTTTTAAGACTGATAAGAGATTATTTATGGTTGGAAGAGGATGGCAGTGGGTGTAAAACTCCTGCACATTATTTCTGATAACAACCTCATCAATGTCGTCCAGAGGTTTGTATTGTCCCCGTTTCGAACATTGCGGCGACGAAAATGTAGCAGTTTCTCATAGTTCTTTTCGTACTCCGAAAACGGTTCTTCTGCTGACCCCAGTTGCCTAAATATGATGAGTTGTCCTGCCATGAGTGTTTCTCAAAATTGTTTGAAACATTAGCTATGAGCAATTTGTCATTATATTTTAAATGTTTTAAAGATTTATCAGTAGACATCACAGTTCCTAATTAATATAATGCTTTAAAATGAATTTTATTACATATACTTTACACGTTAGTCCTGTAAAATCGTGCAAGTCATGATTTATGATAAAAAAAAATTAAGCATATTGTATGTCGTGAGACTCGAACCCACGATCTCAATGTTGACAGCTATACCCTCTATCCAAAGGGCTAAGCGGGACGGTGGTGGATATAGGATTAGAAAATACATCACTCTAAAATCAATACTTTTCATAATGTTTGGAAATCTAAAATTAGTTTTACGGAGATATACGGGTTTATACGGCATATTCATGAGTGCCAGTTTAACTTTGTTTATCTATACGAGAAAGTGAACATTATTAAGTAAACATAACTTAAACTTTGTCCCAAACATTTTACAAATAGTGTGAACGTTTGTATCCACCTTCCACACCATTACGGGAATATATAACATCCTCCCACTGGGTGACTTGCGAAAATGCACGGACCTTAAGGCTGCCAATAATAATTGCTAAAGGGCATGACAAGCTCGACTACACATTTTGTGTACTGCATTACTGCATGTACACATGTATTTACGTCGTAGACGTATCTTATTCTGTTAACTTCCCGATTTATAAGCTACTGAACTTGAATGTACCTCACCTATCAACTGTGTGTTTATAAGTCTTGATATGCTGAAAACCGTCCAGATTGACGTCCCTAAACCACATAAATGATATAATTATTATACTTGCAACGGCATGTATTTCCAGAGATTCATCCAATTACTGTTATTGTGATGAGTTTTAATCAGATTTGCTGGCATTTGAACATTATGATACTATAATGCCTCTACATGTATGACATATCAGCTTCATGGGGAATATCAGTCGAAATGGAAACAACATAATCTATGGTGAAAATTTGCTGAACAAAATAAACCAGGGCTGCTGTTTTTCTAAGGCAGTGGTTCTGTTAGCTCACATTAGCGCAAAGTGCTCAAAGTGAACTATTGGGGTCAGTCAATGGCCATCGTCTGTCGTTGTGCGTTGTCAAACAATTTCCTTTAAACGACAACTCTTCCTAAACCACTGGGCTAATTTTAACCAAACACCACTGGAATGTACCTTAGGTAATACTCTACAAACACAGTAAAATAAAATGTGGTGCGTATAAAACATGCCCATTATGGGGCGTGGCTTACTTGAAGATCATCTCCTGTGAAACCGGTGATCACAATTTAAAATAATTAGGTAGAACTAGTCACTGGGTGACCTTCTACAAAAATAGCTAAACCGAGTTTTGATCCGTCGCAAAACATGGCCGCCAAGGGACGTGGCCAATTTCCATTATGTACATATGGAAAACTTTAAAAATCTAGACCTGATTTCCTTTCTTGAGCTGATGAAAAAGCCGAACCACGTCCAGATATAAATATTCAAAGCACTGCCTTTACAGTGACCCAATAGCCCTATAACATCACATCAGTCCCTATTGTCTGGCTACAAATGTATCATAAAGGTTAATGTAATTAATAACGGTATGGTTTTGTGTGGATGTTAAGCTTACTGTCCCACACGACATATGTGACGGCTATAATCTTGCAGATGCACAATTAATCAGTTTACAGATTTTCTATTGCGTTAGAGAGGCTGAAAAGGCAAATGCCAAGTTCATATACATGTATACAGTAGTTTGCGACGGAGTGGCATCGAATTACTGTATATTACTTAAGTTGTGTTAGTTTATGTAAGTTATGCCGCATATGCATCGCTATGTCATTTTATATGGCGTCTCTAAAGGCCCATGTGCACATAAAACATTCGTATCAGAACCGTTTTAAAACTTATATTATTTATATACATAACGCATTTAATTCTGAATAATCCTATTGATTTATTCCATTACGAATCATACTCATGTTCATTAATATCTTAGCTATCTAGGATTCATACGATTGATGCATTAAGTCAGCAAACAATGGGAGCTGACGCGTGATTGATGAAGCAGTTCACATTATCCTTTATTAATAATCTTCCCAAACAATGTATCTATTTTATTCCACTGATTTGTTTATAATGCTTACACATAACTCGTATGTAACATACAACATGCAGCTGTGGCGTTAGAATACGAATAGTGGCCAATCGAAGTGTACGTTTGCAAATACGCTGAAATGTTGGTCAGCAAATGACTGACCAGGGTTCAGAGTAGACCGAAAATACGAATACAGTAAAACCTCTAAAAAAGACCGAAAATTGGTTTTCAATACCAATTATCGCTTAATGTAGGTCGAAAGTATGGCAGAATGCTCCAAAGGGAGCATTCTGCAATTCTTTCGACCTTCATTAAGCTGCCATATGTCATTAAGATCTTGGTGTTGTCTATGTTTTAGTGGTCTTTTTACACAGGTTTACTGTATTTGATAATAGTAGTGATGTATGTGTATTGTCAGTTGGCATAGGTTTTGGTGGTTCCTGCTTTAGGAGCCAGGGCGGTCTTTTGTCTGTGACTTTATCATTCACTGGTTCTTGATGGTTTGAAAGAGCGAAGATTGACACGGCAGTTTTAAGTTTGATGATTTTATCGATGAGAATCCTGACAAGAGTCCCGCGTCATACGGACTATCTTATCTTCAGAAATGCCATATAGATCAGGTTGTATTGCAAATATCAGTGCATGCACTACTCTCTTTAACGTATTGCCCATTTGGGATTAAAATACATGTTAGCTAAAGGTGCATACATCGTGTATAAGGAATGGTAAAAAATCAATTTTGTTCTAACAAAAAATCAGATGACATTCTTTATAAACTAAAGTTTAATGATTTTCTAGCATCTAGATTGTCTTATATGGGTTTCCGCTCTTTAAACAATTTTGACCACTGATCTCATCTAAGGAAAACATACTGAATTAATTGAAAGCAGATTGAATTGGCAGGTGTTGGTGGGGGCTCGCTTTATTTGGCATGTAATAAGAAAGTTAACACACTTTTTCATTTCTGAACAAAGAAACATAATTTGGGAATATATCCAAAAGTTTGTGACGTTCTCCATTATCTTTTGGACAATCTATTTATTAGATTTTGCTTCAATTTTTATAGACCAAATATAGGTATTCCTATTGGTGCTTATCTTGCTCATCGTGTTGCAGGTTTGTATATTGTTATGAGAGGGAATTAATATCATGTTGTCTATTTCTGACAACAATAAAGGCAATGTTACTGTAGCGTTCAAGGGAGCGCAGTGGCTCAGTGGTAGAGTGCTTGACTCGAGACTGAAGGGCCGCGGGTTCGAGCCTCACCGGCGTCACTGCGTTGTGGTCCTTGAGCAAGACACATTTATCCTAGCTTAGTACTGGTTCAACCCAGGAAGAACCGTCCCTATATAACTGAAAGATTGTTGATGGGACGTAAAGAATCAAATCAAACAAATCAAACAGAACTGTAGCGTTCAACACTACATCAAAATAACTTACTAATTGATAATACTTATTTGAACAAATGGTATGTCAGATCAATCGGAAAAATCGGCCTATTTCCAGAATCAAGCCTCGGAAGTATTTAAGGCGTAGTATTATGTATGAGATGGCTATGTTTTATTAGCCGGAACTGGCGAAAGGAAATCTAGTTCCGTTCTGTATCATGCGAGTTCAGCCCTTTTAAAATCTACTATTCTTATTACCCGAATAAATGAAGTTTACTTTATGTTTTTTTACAATAAAATATCGCTATAATAGCGATATTTTATTGAAAAACATAAACTTCTTTTATAGCATCTCGTGAAATGTTGTAACCATTTGTTTCGCTGCAATCAAACTTGTTATTGTGTTGGTACATGGTTTGTGCGACGTCGGCGTCACGTTATCAAAGTAGACCCTCGATGTACACCCGAGGTCTGAATCCACGGAATTGGCCGAGGCAGACCCGATTAATTAAATATATAACCCGCAGAACTCATATTAAATACAGCAAATACTGAAACCCCCTTTTTTAGATTTGGAAGTGTCAATAACAAATGAAAAATCTTAATCTAAAATAATAAGACATAGTTATTTTCCCTTTTCAAAATAGAGATGTTTCCCGCTCCACTTATAATGGTGTTTATGTTTCAAAGCCTATGTGTTTTGTGAGAGTGTGTCACAATGTTTCTTGCTTCAATCAACGAAACACACTTTGACTGCTAAATTAATCAAACTGTATATCAATATGATAAACTCTTCTATTGCAGGCACTTAGAGGTGAATATTCAATATACTTAGGGAGTTTAAAAACGCAACACTCAAAATGTATAAATCTCTCACAAACGGTTGCACACCAAGGGTTGTAAATAACGTTCGTTCCGCAGTTCATCATAGAATCTCAAATCATTGAAACGAAAAAAAAATATGCTGATAAAGGCATTTTCTTTTAACCCCTCTCGTTGCCTGCGATATTTTATAACGTTGTACACCTTGTTTGACATACAATGACGTCACAAAATTATATTTTCTCTGTGTACTGTCTTTCAAACGTTCTGGAAAAAAATCTCCATTTAATATTTCATTAATATCTATGATTTGGGATGGTTGGTTTCAGCCTTTCACTTAAGGAAATGTGCCAAAGGTTAATATAAGATGAGAACAAGCCCATGGATAGTTCCTTAATAAGTTAGGAACTTCATTGGTTTTGATCACGTAGGTCATTGCATGGCAATGGTGATTTCTTGCACACCCCCATTTTGCTCCTCAAACCCAAGAATTTCATAGTGATACTGTTTTTTGCAGACCATTATTTCCATGCCAATGTATCTGAGTTGATATCCATTGTGTATCTCTTTTCAAGTATTTTCACTATAATGAATATCAGTGCCATTTATGAGTTTTAACACATGCTTGCTAAACTAATAGGAGACAAATTTTATTGCGGAAATAACTTTCTTAATATCCATCACATGTGGGGTTAGAATGTAGCTGTTTTATCGCCAAGAAGTCGCGGTATTTCTGATGACGTCCTTCTGACCAAACTACTGCACACCGACATAACTATATATTCAGGGATTGGTGTTTTTATTTTGAATTGTCAGAAAAACAACATTTTAATGTGTTTGAAGCATTTTACACTACTGATCGCGTATTTATAATTCAAACACGCGCTACGTGCGCATTTCCAATACGTTGTATGCGCCTTTGATATAAATTTTGATGTACGATTAATAATTATTGATAAGCATTGAAACACATTGATCCGTTAACTTATCCAATTGCTACATTTTGTATATAAAACTAGAAAAAGTGTCCTGGCTAATGGGCTTACTGTTTTATTTTAAACTAGACTTGGACCTCTAGCACTACCTGGGGCCATGAAATGTCTGAAGTCACAGAGCAAATGTCAACCCTAAATAGTACCTGTTGTTCAAAGCATAAATGATTTCTTAAAAGTACCACCTCCACCAAAAATATAGATATGTCCTAGATTTTGATATCTAGCCCAATCTTTTGGTACGTACCCATTTGAAACTGTAAAGGAGATGCCAGTCATGCATGGTACCAATTATCCAAACAGGAATGCTTTCTAATACGTGGTTGGAAAGATATTCGCGTAAGTCAGGAAAATAGAACTGCACTATTTAAAGGCGTCCTAGATTTTGACCTCATCCACACCCTGTGTTATGAACCCTTAGGTCAGAACCACGATAGAAAGACAGCCCGAAAATACAAATGATTCTGTAAATGATAAGAATAAAAGTTTAAAATGTCCAATATTTTGACCTTTAGCCCCAACCTGGAGCATGATCTTAAGCTGTCGAGTGGAAGTCAGCCAATTAGTGCCAATTGGTACCAATTGCCAAAACATGTATGATTTAAATTAAACAATTGGTAAAATATTTGCATAAGTCAAAAAATAGAACAGCATTTTAACTTCTACAACAGAAACTTATTTTAACTGCTAAGTTATTAACACAGGGTTATAGATATCATGAAATTCGAAAAGCATTTTCTAAATACTACCTCAGTTACTCAGAGTTAATTGTTTAATACAACATTGGATTAAAAACTCTTCTGCACCAAGGCATACCAGAACCTATATTTTATGGTGATTTAGTTTATAAATTCAAACAAATTGTTGGAAAACCTAATTTTAGTGATCAATTCAAAAAGAATATCAAATGTTATAAAAAGGTTGGATATAACTTGGATGTCATGCGACAGTCTGCATGCCTGGTTTTAAAGTAAGCAAGGGTGCAAAGATCAGGAATCGATACAATCAGGATACCAATGGGAAAGTGACAAACTCACAGTAAGATACCACAAACGAGAGCCAAGAGGTCAGCCCTTTCCCAGCAGGTGACCACAAAGCACATATAAACAGACGTGCAAAAAGACATAGCAAACACATGAAAGAACAAAAACATAAAAGATCCACAAAAGAAGTCACGGTTTATAGCTATGGTTTCCTCTTTAATTGCACGACGGTAGGCCAGGCCTCAGACTATATGACGGCTCTGACGTAAAGCTTTAATCGGTGAGTTTGTGCCTGATGCTTATCTGTAACTGAGCCCATCGTGGCTCAACTTGAGGTTTTCTTTAGCTCTGACTATCTGTGAGTCGTGAGCCCTTTTCTTTGTTTCATTGTAGTGTGTTAATTTGATTAGAGTGTTTCTCCATGATGATACATTGCAATATATAGAAGGCTACCATGCGAGCTGAAAAATGTTTGCACTTCTATAACAGAAGAATCTAGGGCGAAGATTTGGTACCAGTAAAATGCAACTAAGCCCCCCTCCGGTGGCTTAGGCTGCTGGCCATTCTAAGGCGGTGATTCTGTTGTTGTTGACTTGTTGTTTATTGTTACTTCCATTGTGGGATTCTGTAATTGTTATATGTTTTGTTGTACGTTTCTTTATGTCCATTCTAGTTTTGCAATCATCCTGGTGGGGAAGAGAGAGCTGGTTTCTTTGCTTAGTTTTTCTTCCTGGTGTCTCGTGATTGTTGTGTGGCTCTTCCTCTCGGTGCATTGGGTTAGTCTGCCGTTTGTGATTGTGGTATTTCCTGACCATACTCACTAACTATATTTTACATTTTGCCCCCAGCCCCATCCTGGGTTATAAACCCTAACTTTTGAAGTTACACAGAGATTGTTAGTCCTAAATAGTAGATGTTAAAAAACAATAATTCTATAAAAGAAAAGAAAAGAATAAAAACAAATTCCTAAGATGTCCAAGATTATCATTTCTTGCACATCGGATACGGACATCTGAGATTTTACCCTGGGATAGAAAATATTATTCTACCCATGTTATCTTACCCGGGCTGTCACGTGATGGCTGTTCATTGGTTTTTATTGGAACTCACGCACATGGTCGTCAAGCCACGTCATTGTAATGATAGACTGACGTCATCATAGCATGTGGCATCACAGCGTATTCAGGAACTTCTGGGAGCATTTTTTAAACAACAAATGCGGCATTTAATGGGAGCGCAGTGGTTCAGTGGTAGAGTCCTTGACTGGAGACCGAGAGGCCGCGGGTTCGAGCCTCACCGGCGTCACTGCGTTGTGGTCCTTGAGCAAAACTCTGGTTCAACCAAGGAAAACCCGTCCCTGTTGATGGGCCGTAAAGAATCAAATCAAACAAACAAAAACAAACAAAAGGCTTTAATGGTGAGCAAGAAAAAAGAATCCATTTAGAAAATCAGTCCCTCGTGATCACCGTTTCGCACCAAACCTCGCGATGCCAAACGGTGAACCTCAGGACGGAGTTTTCTATCCTATGCTCACATTCATGATAGATTCTTATACTCTAGCCCAACACTGGGATATCTACCCTAGGAGGTGAATCAATTGAAACCAAGCTAACTATGAATGGTACCACGTGTGAATGAGTGTGAATACTCTATAGTAAATGGTCGGTTAGATATCTGCATAGGTAAAAGAAAAAACAGAAAATCAGTATTTAAAGCTTTCCTAAAATGTGACCTCTATCATCACCAAGGAGTAGCGACCCTGAGATTTGAGTCATGGTGTTATTGCTAATCTTCCAGGGTAACTGTGGATCAAAAACAATTGCTTTTTGATAAGTGGTTACTGAAATATACTCCATTTGAGAAACCTTAACCAAAACTTTGCCCTGTATTGGTGTAAAGTATTGCCAAACGCCACAATGCGATAAATAGAAAATACAGGTATATATATACAGTCATGTATAAACATATTCTTTTTAAATACATACATGTATCAAAATTTAACTGAATAAATCTAACAGTTTTTTCTTGTGCATTTGAAGCTTGATGCTTGATAATGTTCAAAATGTAATGGAAAAGAATCCTTCCGATAAGAAGTACTGAACAGCTCAAGGATAAAGTGTCAATTTTAATATAGAAATTTGTTTCTTAGTACATTTGCACCATTTCACACGAGATGGCGTTACAAAATTGTACATCAATCTCTATTAAAACCTCAAAGGAGTAGCTTAGTGTTTATGGTTTGATAACGCCTGCTATTACCACACGAGTCGTCGGGGTGCATACAAGCCTGGACCAATGAACACGAACTGGGACCAAACTTCAAGATAAAATTCTGTGCGAAAGTATTAACAAAACATGCTAAAATATTGCAATATTCAAAGAAACTGCCGTTTTTTGTAAAATTAACAAAGTGTCTTTTTAAACTTAAGATACGTCTTGTAAAGTATTAATTTGGTTTTAATCGCTTTCTAAACAACTTTTTGCGATTTTTCTAATTATCACCCCGGTAGAAAGGCAATGTTGAAGTGTTTCTCATAAACATGATAACATTTTATCTTATTAAGCATGTAAAGTAAACTTATTTATAAGTGATTTACGGTTAAGTCAATTAACGTATGTAAAATCATTAGTTCAGATAAACTTATATTTTGGGCACGAGATAGCAAATACTATCTTATCTGTCATTTAAACTTGTGTTCTGTGTGCTCCAAAGGGCCATCTCATTGAGATGGTTCTTCTGAGAACACACATCATATGTTTAGTTTACAAATACGAAAATTAGTTGTTTAAGTAGGCACTCTTATTTTAATGGCTGCTAAATGTTTTATATCCAGTGGCGGATCCAGGATTTCTGGATAGGGGGTTCATATTTATAAAAGTGTGGGGGTTCAGTCTGCTGATTGTATCTCATTTTTCTGAAATATCCAATGAAAATGTAATAATTTGGTCTCACTGAGACCAAATAGGATATTTAAAAACAGGTGGGTGGGGCGGGGAGGGGGGATCAAGCGACCCCCCTCTATATCCGCCACTGCTATCAGCTATGAAAGAAGACATGTTTTATAATTTACTCGTGAAACTTCTAACATAATCGCAGATAGGTTATTTTAGGAAGTTATCTCTTACATTAAGTTATAATGCTGACAGCTGAGATTGAGGGGATTTCTAAATCAAGTTAGTTGAACAGTAGCCCGCTAAACATTCTAGCATCTAAATGAAAATCACAAGAAGCAAGTGAGAATGACCAGTTTGTTTGTTTGTGTGTGTGTTTTTTTTTTTTTTTTTTTTGTTGTTTTTTAATCTCCCCATGTCCAATCTTTCTCAATGAAGCTGAACAGAGAGTACCCAAGACATGAATATCACCACTGTGGACCGCGTTTCTAGCAAGAATTGATATGTTTTACAAAAAAATGAAATGATCACATTTGCCTTTTTGCTGGTATTTTTTTTTTCTATACAATTTACAGTGGAAATCCAGATGCTATTTACCATACTTTCAAAAAATCGGAAATTGGAAATTAAACATCGAATTGATTTGGCAGGCACCTGTATCGTTGCAACCCTAATTGGACATTGCTTAATCAGAATGTCTCTGGACTCTGTGGCGGGGGACATGACTTTGTCTTAACTAAACTATCTTTGCCTGCACACAAGTTTTTGGTACATATCGTATTTACTCAAATGACTCTAGTGAACCTCCATGCTGACGTATCAAGCCAAACTAGAGGTCTTAAATTGTGTTTTGATCTTTCATCTTCAATGTGTGTTTTTTGTGTGTATGCAAGCAGCGAAGGCTCTGGTGAATCTGCGCATATGCGCAGATTCACCAGAGCCTTTGCTCCTCGCCTATGTGATGAGTACTGAGATCGTGTGCACTGCCCTACACGTAAAGCTAAGGCCATGCTGTCCTAAACAGTATAATAAATATCACTACTGTCACTGTAGACCGCGTTTCTAGCAAGAATTGATATTTTACGAAATAAATGCAATTATCCAAAATTGCCTTCTTGCTGGTATCTGTTTTTTTCTCTATACAATTTACAGTGGATATCCAGATGCAATTTACCATACTTTCCAAAAATCGGAAATTAAACATCGAATCAATTTAGCAGGCACCTGTATCGTTTCAGCCCTCTTAGGACACCACTTAATCAGAATGTCTTAGGACCCTGTGGCGGGGGCGCAAAATATTGTGGTACTTATCAAATTTACTCAAATGACTCATTCTTTTTGTATTTTAAAATCAGAAAAAAATGAAAAATTTTGAAACAAGAGCAAAATTGCACAGGTTTCTTATGGCGCCCATTTCACTAGAAAGTACACAACAAATTGAATATACTACACCGGTGCATTTGGACAATACGCGAGTGGTCTAATATTGAATTGAATTAACATCCAAAAATGGAGACAGATGCTCCTTTCAAGGTATGGTTGTTATGATTAAATACGTTTGATTCATCGATCATCATGTCATATTCGTTTCTTGGAGAAATTTGATTGCATAGCAAAAGGTAATTGCTCTGCTATAACATTTGATCCAACAACAAAACACGTTTCCATATGTTATTCTGCCACTTGTTCAGCATGTTATTTATCATATTATAATAATCATACAACTCATATGTGAAAATACTGAACCCTGTTAAACACAGACTGTGTTCAATGCTACGAGATACATTCCAAAGTAGCAATAATCACCGATAGGGATTACAAAATGTTCCAGAATATCCCAAGATGTTTTAACTTGCAGACACCCAATTTATTCTCGATCTTGGGGAAATCGTTTGTTCCATTGAACTATTTATATACATGTAGCGTTGCTAAATAGACTTATAATTGTATGATCATGTATTTATAGATACTTGAATTTCAGAAGTTCTCCAGCCAATATTCATTAACAATTCGACGGTCCCTTAGTCTTCTTGTTTGTAATTACTCTAAGTAGACGTCATCAAGAGGATTAAGTACTTTGATATTTCCTGCAGTGAAAGATATCGTAAGCGAAACAATGCTTTTAGATAATTCTGGGACTGGAAACAATTCAAAAATGAGCCGCCGCATGAGATTTCCAACAGTGTGGTATGTGCGACCAGCAAAGCCTCAGATCAGCCTGCGCATACGCGCAGTCTGATCAGAGCCTTTGCTCGTCGCTTGAATACTCTACGAATGTTGAGCTGCTGACCGAACATCATTTGGAGTTTCTTAGCTTAAAAGGAGGCTGCAAAGGCTCTTCTGAGTCTACACTTGTCAAAATGCCACATTGTTGGATATCACATGCCACGGCTAAAATGGTTTCACTCTCCTTCTTCTGGTGTATATACTGTATTTCGTAGCATATTCGATTTGCAAGCGTGTGTTCAATGGTAAGTCATTTCAACAAAAAGAGTAGCGCAATCGGTAACGTGTCGGACTACAGATGCGTGTTTGACTGCAGATCCTGGGATCGCTAGTTCGATCCTGGGCCAGTCCCATACTTTCGTTGAGATTGGTCATGATATAATTTCCACGGCCATTCTCCTCACTTCCCGCTGATTCAAGAATGGTTGTTGTCAGTTACATGCGAAACTATGTACACTAAGTACTGGTTAACCGCTTAGTCAAGCTTGCCCAGGAAAGATACGTGGTTAGGTAAACTGGCCGTCCTGACATGACCAAAGCTGTTGACTTGGACGTAAAGAATCAAGCCAAACAAATTCAACACAAAAAAACTAATTTCGACTGCTTAGTTACTAAAACAAGACTATTATGATTATAAACTTCGAAAAAGCATGTTCTTCATTCTACTGAAGACACCCTGACTTGATCATTAAATATATTGTTGTCTTGAAAGCCCTTCTGTAGCAAGGCATATCAGAGACATTATTTTATGGCGATATAGTTTATAAATTTAAACGGATCATTAAGTATAATATATACTAGTGGAATATATCGTTGATGTTATGCGACAGCCTGCACGCCTTGTTATAAACCCAATCACGCTTTATAGCTATGGTTTCCTCATTAAATGTAGGGCGGTGGATCAGGGCTCAGACTGAATAGCAACACTGACGTAAAACTATCATCGGTGGGCCAGTGTCTGCTGATTGCCTATGGCTGGGTACACTGTGGCTCAACGGTGAGTTTATAGTCCTTTTCTTTGTTCATCACAGTTTGATAATTGATTTGATTGTTTCCCTGTTATTATACATTGCATGACTATATAACTGAAAGATTGTTGATGGGACGTAAAGAATCAAATCAAACAAACAAACAAAACAATATGCTTATTATTTGGTTGTTTCCATGTGATGATACATTGCATAAGTAATTAGGAAGCCTCCACGCGAGCTAAACAAATTGTGTGAGTCTGTGTTGTTATTTTACAACAGCCTAACCGTTCTTAGGCGATGGTACTGTCGTTGTTGAATCATTGTTTTTTGTTTTATCCTTTCTTTGTGGGGTTTAATGTTAGGTCCATTTTTACCATGCAGTACTTTGTGCCATTTCTAGTGTTGCTGAAAAAGGAGAGCTGGTTTCTTTACTTTAAATGTCTTCTTGATGTATTGTATCAAAGTATTCTGTGTCTCTTCCACATGGTTTCATGGGTTGGTTTGCAGTGTGTGATCTTCGCATTTCCTGGTGACACACGCTTACATTTAAAAGATGGGTCTGTGTCAGAATTAACGCTGCACACGTTTTGGTGTCGATCGCAAACACTATGGTGTTACTTTTGGGCTGGCAAAGTGCCAGTTTGACAATAACGTCAGTCACAAGGGACACTTGAAAAACTTTTTGAAGGCAGATAGATTTTGCTATATTCGCTTATTTGCTATTCTAAACAATTTTCTAGGCGCAGACTATATTTACACCCATAGTATAACCAATAAGACACTGAATATTTTAAATCTGACGAGAAACGACCAGGAAAATAGTTGTTACTCTCTCATTTTAGTTTAAAATAAAAAATAGAACGTCTAAGGAGATAACTGTATTCAAAATTTTAATTTGGGGAGGTATATCGTCGGATATACGGTCTGAAATTTAGTTTTTCGGCGACGCGCGAGCTAGTTGAGGCTACATACCAAATACCAATGCTCTGTGCCTGGTGGTATCAGATATTTATGTGTATTCCTATATAAGCCTATGTAAAATGTGTTACCCCCGAGGCGGGACAATTTTTAACCAGAGTGGCATGCTTTGAACATGCTTGGTAGAGATCTACTAGATAAAGCTACATAACAAAAATTTCAAAGGTCTAGGCTGTGTGGTTTCAGACAAAACGATGTGTTTCATGTTTTCTATATATAAGATTATATAAAAGACGTGTTATCACAACAGTATGGGGCACACCGTTCGCCCCAAGATATAACTATATGTACACAGCAAATCTGAGTTGCCTAACAGTGTGTAAAATAGTATAGGAGATATGCCCCAGACACGATTTAACTAAAACTGAGACCGAGGTCACAACGACCCAAAAATAGAATTGGACACTTCGCGACCCAGCAGATGCATTCACACGCTTAATATGGATTCCTACCTCAAATTATTTTAAAGATATACTCCGGACGGGATTATTCTAGAAATGACGTCTGGGTCCAGGTCAAGGTCACATTGACCCAAACTCGAAACGCAACACTCCGCGACCACAAGATGCATCAACCTATTGAATTTAGGAGCCTTGCCTCAAATGATATGAGCCAGTGCATGACATTTCCAACAATGTGGTATGTGCGACCAGCAAAGCCTCAGATCAGCCTGCGCATACACGCAGTCTGATCAGAGCCTTTGCTAGTCGTTTGAGAATTATATGATTGTTAAGCTACTGACTGAACACCATTTGGAGTTTCTAAGCTTTAAAGGAGGCTGCAGAGGCTCATCTGAGTCTACACTTGTCAAAATGCCACATTGTTGGAAATCTCATGCACTGGCACATTATAGGAGATAAGGTCCGGACACAATTATTATTGGACTGAGGACAGAGGTCAAAGTCACAGTGACCCCAAAACGGTTTGCGACAATCGTAGATCTCAGGATGTTTCCACATATTACTCGACTTTTCGCTAACTTTAAAGGCGGCGCCTCATGAATTGCGTAATTAGGACAAGTCAACTTAAGGCATAGGTAAAAGCTGAAAAGGAGGCGTGGCTTTATTCAAAAGTAGCTGTATCATCTTGTGCCACCACCTGCGTCATTATTTAGTCCTTAAAACGCCAGCAAAATAACTGCATCCGAAAATGGCTATTTAACATAAGCAGGGAGGCAAACATTGTGGACCCAGATCAGACTGCTCCTACAGGAGCAGTCTGATCTGGGTTCACACTGTTTATCTATGAGGCTTCAAATAGTTTAGTGGACGTCAAAAAACAGACATTCTGTGACTATGCGCTTTAAGGGTTAATAAATGTGAGTTCAGTGTGTATACGGTTAGGATTCTCATGAAATGCACGCACGTTTGCGCGGCTCAAAAAGCTTATTAACTCTTTACCAAACTATAAATAAAACCTGATTTCCCATCCTTAGCAGATGAAATAGCTGAATCACACCCAGATATGAATATTAAAGTTGCCGCCTTTACAGTAAGCGAAAAGGCAAGTAATACCCAAGTCGATTTTCCTACGTCCAATAACATAGGTGATATGCTCAGGGTACGATGCAGATGGATGGACAATCTGGATGGACGGACGATGTGATTATTATACACCTCCCTATTGGGCATAAATATGATGGTTCCATTATGCTGTTAGAGTGCATGCGCGGATCCAGAAAGTTTTATCAGAGGGGGTCCTCATTTCATAACTTTTTTTTTTCTTTCTTTAGTTCGTAATATCACTATAAATGGGTCATCATCAGCCCGCCAGCGAAACGCCATTTAAATGGCCTAACATTGAATGCTGGCTTGGTGACTTCGTGATTTTTCAGGGGATCCGGAACGGTATTGGTAAGAAACCCTATATTTTGTGATTTTTCAGGGAGGTCCTGTCTCCCCTCTGGATCGGCGCTTGTAGTCGCAGTAAGGCGTAAATTATGGAACCTGCTAAAAAGTGCACATGCTTCATATTTTGAACATTCACTCCGTTGTACAGCTTGAAATTTCACTTTCGATGGTTCCTCAAAGTATTCCCAACAGTAGGACAGAAAAAACATCATCCCCGGAAAATCATTAACAACACTTCCATGCATCAGGTGATTTCCCCGCAGGAGTACTTAAAGGGTATTGTCACCTACGCAAACTGCTGTTCACTTGCATGCAATTAACCAAATAAATTCTCTTTGTCGTAAAATTTGAGCCAGTGCATGTGATTTCCAACAATGTGGCATTTTGACATGTGAAGACTCGGACGAGCCTCTGCAGCCTCCTTTTAAGCTTATAAACTCCAAATGGTGTTCAGTCAGTAGCTTAACAATCATAGAATACTCAAGCAACTAGCAAAGGCTCTGATCAGACTGCGCGTATGCGCAGGCTGATCTGAGGCTTTGCTGATTGCACATACCACATTGTTGGAAATCTCAGGCACTGGCTCAAATTATTGCAAAGCAACTTCTGATCAATAAGCAGTCTTTTTTGTCCTTTAAACAAATGGGCTTAAATTTGTTCTGGAATGTTTCAGTGCTAAGACATTAGAAACGTGTCTGTGCTATTTTTTCAGATACTGGCGCGATGACATACGATCATTATCCATTGAGTGATAAATTTTGAAAGTTAGCTTTTGAAAAAAACATGGAATACATGGCTGTGCTTTTGAATCTATTTTGAAAGTAGTTGGTGAATCATATTAGAAAGCTAGCCTCAAGGTCCTATGACTAAATTATGAGAGCACTAAGACTCTGTCATCTGAACAGTGATCACAATAGGAGAAAAACTATTCCAATGTGGAATGGTTCAGGAATATAATGCGATTTTTAAGGGAGTCACTATATGTCTGGTATGTGCATTATTTATGTGATGAAATGATAACTTATGAACTCTTAGCAGCAGGGGTCAAGAACTTGTATTTTAATAAAACACAAGTACACATTGAACATTGTGGAATGAGAAGCCAAGAGGAATTATCCTTATAGGCGTACAGAGATGGTCATACAAGTCATAGAGCATCTCTTCTACAGTAACCCCTGTCTGAAACGGCCACTCAAAAAAGACCAAAATTTGGTTTTCAAGATCGATTATCGCTTAATGCAGGTCAAAGTATTGCAAGAGAGCATTCAGGTATACTTCGACCTTCATTAAGCTACCATTTGTCGTTAAGACCTTTGTTTTGTCTTGTTTTGTTTTGCCGTCTGTAATTTTCCATTTGATAAATCTGATATTTGAAGTATTTAAAGCTGCATAGTCTGTAACTTTTGATCTTTTAATTTTTGAAATAATGTTTCTATTTTTCAAGAACACAGTAAAAAACTAAAATTCAGGGATACATTTTACCAATTTCGTAAATCTTTACAAATTGTCAGTATCAAAACAACAGCATTTATGTTAAAACTTGACTGTCTATAATTATTGGAGGGACGCAAATAATTACCAACAAGAGAAAAAAAACATCTGTTTTTATAAGATAATTCACTTTTCCATGCAGTTATCAGCTAAAGTGAACAGATTTAATGTGAAAACTTAACTTAATTCTGCTTTTACAAATGATTTAAAAAGAAAAGAAAAATTTTCGAAAAATGTTCATAGTTGCAGACTTAGTCTCTTTAAGTATTCCAAAAAACTGCTGCAATTACTCCAGTTTAAGTCAAACCAAAAGTTTGTAACTATGCTATTTATAAAATGGGATCGTCTGCATCACCTGTGCTAATAGCACAGGTGATGCAGACTTTCCCATTTTATTCATTTTCTTGTGCTTATTACCTTTCAATCGTCGTTAACTGAGAGTTCAGCAGAAATTGCCGCTAGCGACAAGGTAAATCAGAGTAATCGATTGGACAAAGCACAGATGTGGCCGATGTCAGAGTGTTGTATTTTTGATTTCAAAATCGTATATTAGCCATTGAAAGTCAACGATTAATATTTACATTTTCGAAGCAATCATTTAATGAATCTTTCTTTTTTGCAACCGTTTATAGCCTCATGAATAACACGTATTGGATTGACAGCTGCCAAGCTCACTTGCCTGTGCAATACGCTTCGAACATCGAATTCATTCGCCAGAAGTGATGCTGGTGTTGTGAATGACAGCCAGCCACACCTGAGTCGCACATGCAAAACAGGCCTCTTGTTTGCTCCATTGGCTGTCCGTGTTTAAGTTGGCTGTTCCGCTTTTCCATTTTACACTTCGACTAAACCACTTATGCGATTATGTTTTTTGAATACAAAATGTTTTAATTTTTAAATCAAAAATATCTTTTATGTTTTAGATATGTATATTAAAATGTAAATATAAGCAACAAATTCAATTTTTGGAATGTTCATGGAATCAAGAATACTTCGGATTTCTTGCAAAGTTAACGTGAAGCCCTTCGCAAGAGACCCGAAGTATTCATGATTCTATGAACATTCCAAAAATTGAATTCATTTCTTAAACATATGTCCTACCTAAACAATATTTTGTAAAAAGACCTTTGAACCTGGCAGAAATAACATTAAAGTTTGTACCTCTTCCACAGTGGTATAAAGTTGCCGTAGCTATTTAGGAAAAAGCAAATCTATAGCATATACATGTAGCTTGGAATGATATTGTTCTAGAACAAAATCATCGCTACATTTTATCGTCAAAAACAAATTTTGATATGGAGATTTGGACACCCTTAAGCGTATGCTCATTACCTTGATTGTGTGAGTCGACGTCGCTTATAACGAAACTGCTACTTTATAAACCCAGATCACGGATATCTTTTTTCAAAAGTAAAATGATGTACATACTTTTTGAAATTGAGTGTATAAAACTCTGACAAGAGCCCATGGATTAGACGACTGGCACATATGTATCAGGACAGTGTTGTAGATTATTACTTTTGTGGCAACCTGTATGGGACTGGACTGGTCCCTGTAATATATTTATACATTCCTGTGTGACAAGAATGGTTCTTAATGGACGATCATTTAAAGAGTGGAGTTCATCCCTTCTGTTCCTTGCTTGTCAAAGTGTGATGAATCTTTTTGTGAGTTCTATTATCCAGTCTTCATGTTCCCCTTGGAAGTAGATATTTAGGCGAAGTGGACTGATTGAGGCAAATTATTTGAATATGGTTCGAATGAAATATGTGCCGTGCCATGTGGTTTCAAACAATGTGGCATTTTGACATGTGTAGATTCAGACGAGCTTGTGCAGCCTCCTTTTAAGCTTAGAAACCCCAAATGGTGTTCAGTCAGTAGCTTAACAATCATAGAATACTCAAGCGACTAGCAAAGGCTATGATCAGTCTGCGCGTATGCGCAGGCTGATCTGAGGCTTTGCTGGTCGTACATACCACATTTTTGGAAAGCTCATGCACTGGCTCAATTATCATATTTAGGGTTCAATCACCACAACTCTTAGATAACTTAACACGTTTTGCCTTATTAATTTAAGATATTTTACCATATTCATCTGCAACTTACTGACAAAGGCATATGGGTTTGGTATGTGGAATGCAATTATAATACACTAAAACTAAATACATATTTTAGTAAGAGTTACTGCCCCTGATTTTTGCTTTACCATTGTTTTTTATGTGAAAACTGCTACAGCAAAGTAAATAAAAGCTCAACAATTCTGAAACACCACGGACCATGTCTACTTGCAGATGAATAAATGCTTCTGTGAAATCTTTTTCAAACACGAGTAATTTCAAGGTGAAAATATCAACAACATATGACTTACAACAGCATCAACGCCCACACAATATTGCACACATATTGAAATTTCCTACCATTAATTTTTGATATATTGCTATCAATTTTGCAAGTTTCTTATTGTAGCAATAACATAAATGCATGAGCAGTGACATGAGATTTCCAACAATGTGGTATGTGCGACCAGCAAAGGCTCAGAACAGTCTGTGCATATGCACAGACTGATCAGAGCCTTTGCTGGTCGCTGGAATATTTTATGACTGTTAAGCTACTGACCAAACATTATTTGGAGTTTCTAAGCTTAAAAGTAGGCTGTACAGGCTCATCTAAGTCTACACATGTCAAAATGCCACATTGTTGGAAACCAAATATCTCGGCTAGCATGTTTTGCAACTGTAAGAACCACTTAAACTCTTTCATAGCGTCAGGGTAGATAATTATAAAACATGGTTGGCGGGGTACATGTAGCAATATACATGTGATTTCCACTGAACAGCATCTAGAGTTTCTAGGATTAAAAGGAGGCTGCACAGGCACATCTGGGTCTACACTTGTCAAAATGCCACATATTTGGAAATCACATGTCGCGGCTCATATGTTGAACCATTAGTATCTGGTTTATTCTTTATAATGTACATGTACAGTATATACCAAAGATACAAGCATGCCGAATATATATAGACTCATTTTATCAAGCTCTCGCCCAAGTTCGAATATGGGTCTTCCGATGAACAATACATGTAACTTGATGGCCTCCGAAATGGCTGTCGCCTGTCAGTTTGCACCTGTGCACAGTTTAAAGGGGACGTAAACCCTGACAATTATTATGTTTTATATGAAAGATCTTAATAAAATATGAATTTTGATACCAGTTTCATCTAAATCGGTTGAAAAACTAAGAAGTTATAGGCGTTTGAATATTTGCAAATTGACTGTAATAGAAGCGGCCATATTGTAGGCTTAGTGACGTCACACAGCCTAATTAAATATGCGTAATCAAAATAAAAGACAAACCAATGGATTACTTGCAACTATCTTTAATAAAACATTTTCCTTATGTATAAAGCTGCATATCTGCTGAAACACAGATGCTTTGATAGTATTGATAACTAAAAATTAAGCAGTTGAAAAAAAATTGAAAACTAATTATATATTCAAAATGGCGGCTAAATGTTGGCTATATTGAGTTCTTTAAATGCCCATAACTTCCCCATTTTTCAACCAATTCTGATGATACTTGTATCAAAATTCATGGTTCATAGAGCTCTTTCTGATAAAACATACTTATCATTAGGGTTACTGTCCCCTTTAACTTAGTCAATTATCACACGATTTTCTCCCAATTCATAAATACTATGGATTTTCAACCATCAGTTATACTACTCAAACTTCGATAAGCATCCCTATAAAGATATCAATAGGGCTGAATGCACTGAGCCTACCCATTTGGAACTCGATAATCTTTATTTACAACAGCTTTTCACGCGACGAGGACCAATTAACCTACATGTAAACAATAGCCTTAAATGTAAACCTTAAATGTTTACATTTAAGGCACTCGTAAACTACCTTCTAGAAATTTTCTAGAAAGTCGTTTACGAGTGCCTTAAAGCTGCATAGTCTGTAACTTTTGATCTTCTAATTTTAAAAATAATGTTTTTATTTTTCAAGAACTCAGTAAAAATACTCACAATCAGGTAAACATTTTACCATTTTCGTAAATCTTAACAAGTTATCACTATCAAAACAACTGCATTTATGTTAAAATTCAACGGTCTTTAATTATTGGAGGGACGCAAATAATTACCAGCAAGAGAAAAATACACCTATTTGATAAGATAATTCACTTTTCTATGCAGTTTTCAGCTGTACTGAACATTTTTATTGTGAAAACATAGCTTAATCCTATTTTTACAAATGATTTAAAAAGAAAATAATTTTTTTGGAAAAATGTTCATAGTTACAGAGTATGCAGCTTTAAAACAAGGTCACAAAACAAACAAAAAGGGAACTTCCGACATAGGACCCCGCATTATGCTCTACAGTAAATTGGGGCAATACTGGTGTAAACACCATTATTAAGGTGGATATGAGACATGGTTTGGCACCGTGCAACGCCCATAACATCGTTGTTAATGGTCAGAAACAAAAAGTGTGGGTACTCGTTTTCTTAGTTAGAACAACCGGAACACTTTGCGGCCAAATTTGAGCAGATTAGATGAAATGTTCTGTTTTTCAACAAAACCGCATCGTCTACAAAAACTTATTCAATGAACGCTGCTTTGTATATGTCAAATGGGTTGGGTAATAAAACAGTTATTTCATGCCTGTTTGTAGAATAGTCAAACTACTACCCCTCGGTACCCTGGGCGACCTCAGGTCGTGTACGGCACCTCGGTGTAATAGTTTGGACTATACTACAAACAGGCATGAAATAACTGTATAATAACAGCTTGATGGCAATTGAGGAAGCGATAAAACAGAAGCACCCCATTAGCCTTTCGACCACTGATGCCTTTAATAACTATTTTAATAGCACTCTTATAGGCAAATGTGTCATTGTCATAGTGGTTTGACCTCAGCTGAAGACCTATACTGTTGACCTCGAGTCAATATTGATTGAACTTCGATCGATACAGAACGTCATGTAGTGTGTAGTTCTTTAACCCTTTATTCCATAATAACGCCTTTTGACGCCGTTGAAATATTATGTATTTGAAGATGTTATGGAAAATGGAGCAATTGCCTAATATCATGAAAAATGGAGCATTGCCCTTGTATTATGGAAAATGGAGCATTTGCTCTTTTAGAGCATCTGTTCCTTTTTCGAAAATATTTTCAAACGTATTCAATCTTACCTTATTTTTTTCTGGAATTAATTCAATGTTGTCTATAAATAGAAAATGATGTTGTGATCTAAAATAGCATATGACGTAAAGGAGTCTGTGTCTCCTGCAGTGTAGGTATTCGATATCTACCGAAATGCAGGGGCGAATTTTAAATTACTGATTATTAACAGTAGCATTAAGCGCTTATTATCAAAATGTTGTTGCATTGATTTTTGGTGAATTGACCATTAATCTATTTTAGTGCAATACCTCGATACTGTGACATGTGCTGACTAATAAATATATACATATGGGTTTAACTAGATGTACCACGACCTCTGATTAATGACCTTTGAGATTGATGCAGAATGCGTAAAATGAACCAGTCCGGCTGGAACATCTGTGCATGTCAAAGCTTTTATAGTAAATGTAAATAATTGCTTGAAACCCTTTTTCTAGACAACATATCAATAATGTAAATACAGTCACACTTCAAAGCTTTTGGTTTATCTGTATTTGAACATTGCGATTTAAATGACAATTCGCTAGCGAGCCATTGGTGGCCCGCTATTAGAAGTTTACTAGGAATTAATATACAGTAAAACCTCGGAAATTCGAACTCCGATTTTTCGAAATACTCGTTTATTCGAAATAAATTTGGGACACACTGGATCAGATATTATATCCTATCTATGGTATATTTTAATAATTGTCTATAATAAAATGTTTGGGTGCATAAAAGAAACGTCTCAGAAAGAGACGTAGATTGGAAACAGCCCAAACAGTTGAAATGTATACTCAGCCAATACCTAATACTAACAAGAAATTATACTCTCTAATAGCACGTTAACTCTTTCAAACTGTTACAGTTTTAGCTTTCATTGGGGTATTAGAGAAGAGAAAATGTATATACATGTACATTTGTATCTATAATAAAACAGTATAATCAGGATAAAACTTAACTAAAACGACTGCACAAGTCGAAGAGAGACGTTTCTTTTATGCACCCAAAACATGTGTGAAAACATGTGTGTTTTGGTAGGGGGGGGGGAGAAGCTGATACAAGTTATTTCGGAGGTTATACACGTTTATGTCTACCTACCTATAATTCGAACAACTGATAATTTGAAATAAAATCTTCAGTCCCAACTGGAATTCGAATTAACGAGATTTTACTGTTTCAGCGAAATACCTACCGAAAGGCAGAGGTGAATGTTACAAAACGGTCCACCAAGAAACCAGGTATTGGTGACATCCGCAATCAGAGCAGGTGGTAGGCAAATGATGATTACACCGAGATCAGCCGCCGCAAGATTCACTAGAAATACATTCGTCACAGTCCTCATGTTCTTATTCCTCCAAACAGCAAAACAAACTAGAGCATTTCCAATCAGTCCAATCATAAATGTAATGATATATAACACCACCAAAATCCAGCTAAATGCCCCCAGATATATGGACAATTCCTCATCTTCATCTTCTTCGAACAGCGTGACATTCGTCGAGTTGCCATAGGAGCAGTTCCAAACACTACAACTTTCAGACACATTGTCTTTTGAGAAGTTTCTTTGATGTTTTGTTGACAAAAGAGTGATTTCCATGTCTTTCTAGTAACCACAGGCAAAGATCCACATATAATAATTGTCGAATATCTCTAAATATATGTTAGAAAACTGACAAAAAAGTAATTCTCATGTTTGTCTCGTTTGTTTCCCCTTCTGTCTTGGAATGGTTCGGGAAAATTGACAAATTCTGATTTACACAAGAACTGAAAAAACTTGATAAAACAGTAATGTCCATTTTTGTCTTAAACTAGAACCGCTGCGAGAAGATTCGACAAAACATTATTATTCCTATGTGTCTAGAATCTTTTGAAGTGTTTGATAAACCATCATCTTAACAAGCGAAATTGATTAGAATAGCGGGTGCATGCTCGTATATAATTCCAAGCATTATTCCTGGTATAATTGAATACAGATTGTATTGAAGTTTTAGCGTTTGTAACACTGCTAATAAGGTTTAAGGTTATTTGTCTACCCATAACATTATGGCACGTACAGTAGTATCTGTCTTAAGCGGCCAATTAAAAATTGACAAAACAAATGTCTTAATACAAAATGGTAGCTTAATGAAGGTCGAAATTATTCAGCAGAATGCTCCCTGCAATACTTTTGACCTAATCGGTATTGAATACCAATTGTTGGTGTTCTTTATTAGTGACCGCTTAAGACAGGTTTTACTCTACTGTAAACCCAGACATTTCCGCGAGGTTCTTAATTTCACGACACTTTGCATCCGCGAAATGTCGAAACCTCTCTAACGTATACTGATGTAGGTAAGCCATGCTCCAATCGCGAATTAATGTCGCATTCGCGAAAAATAAAATTCTCGTGAAACTTTTTGAATTTATCATTGGTCATTCTTTTTTCGAGCATGTGTAGCTATTTAAAACAGCCAGATGTGTAGCTATTCTAAACAGCCAGATGAGTAGCTATTCAAAACAGCCAGATGTGTAGCTATTCAAAACAGCCAGATGTGTAGCTATTCAAAACAGCCAGATGTGTAGCTATTCAAAACAGCCAGATGTGTAGCTATTCAAAACAGCCAGATTTGTAGCTATTCAAAACAGCCAGATGTGTTAACTTTTGCATCTGAACTTTTAACTACTTTGTCCCTTTTTCATTCTGGATACCAGCAAAATTGCCGTATTGCACTAGGGTCTACACATGTACATAGATGAGGAATAATAGAAAAAAAAGCATTGCAGAATTAACCGTCTCAACTAGACACCACAAAAACGTAATAAAACTGATGGATAAGAAAATATAAACATTTTTGCGCTCTTTTTTTTTATCTAAGACGAGAACTGAGACGAGCAGCACTTGCAATAAAAAGCTCTGGATGTGCTTAGAAAAATGATTTAACGCTCTGCATGATGGGTAAATTTCATTCTTTAGTTGTCGTCTGCTGATATTTTTCAAAATTAGTATTTATCTAAAAAATATCAGGTACACTATTAGAGTGATAAACGTTTTGGATCCAGATCAAGGCCTACGTTCTGTCGGTCCTGATCTGGGGCCAAATTCTTCTAAAGGTTATCAGCAGACGACAAACGTCGCCTCTAGCATAATATGAGTTTTAAACCCCACATATCTCCATAATGTATTATTAATTAATTGCACCCAAAATGGTCGAACCTCCATATACAACCTTATGTTTACAACCGATGTAGCGCGCGCTTATTACAGTATTTTTTTCCGCTTACTGCTGTGAATGTTACATTTTTAAGATAATTTAGCTATCGTCAACGTCGGTAACAAACTTTGAACATCCTTTATCTTTCATGACTTCCCAATTATGCAGTAGGCATCCTGTAAACAGCTTCCACTGGCAAGCAATTGTCACCCTGTATGGTCTTGTTAGAATTCCGATAAATGAGAGAAACAGATGCAGCCTCTTTTAGACGTTATTCCTACGATACACTTCTGTCTACTCTTCAACTGTGTACATGCTTGGTAATATTTCCTGATTTTGTCGGCTGACATCAAAGTGTCAAACAGCTTGGATCCAAATCAGGCCCGACCTTTTGTCTGGCCTGATCTGTGTCCAAATTGTTTGCAAAGGCTATCAGCAGACGACAAATGGTCTTGTAAGAATACCGATAAACGAGAGAAAGAGATGCAGTTTTTTTCAAGAAGTTATTAACTCTTTGCATTCTGGTAATTTGTTCATGATTGCATGATGGGTAATATTTCATGTTTTTGTGGTCTGCTGATTTTTTTTCAAAATCAACTTTTTCGAAAAAAAATATTTCAGGAATACCATGAGGTGCCAAACAGTTTGTATCCGGATCAGACCCGACGATTAGTTGGCCCTGATCTGGGTCCAAACTGTTTGAATCCCATTAAATAGACGTTAAAGCTACGATACACTTCAGTCAACTATTTAAGTCTTTTATGACTGTCGGGCCTGATCTAGGTCCAAACTGTTTGCAAAGATTATCCGCAGACAACTAATGGTCTTGTTAGAATCCCGATACATTCTAGAAGTTACTCCTGTCTACTCTTTAATCCAATACGGTGCCTGGGACTATAGAAGGACCAGAGTAAACACTTTTCAGACATAAAATCAAAGATGGCTATCGTGTATGAGTCATTCTACAAAATGTGAGGAATTCCTGTCCCTCGCCGGCCTACATGTCAATGCTTGCATATTTTTTTCTAGTTTAAATATCTTGCCCTTGGAAGTTTGTTTTAGTTAAAATGATCGATTATCTAACATTTAGGACAGTGACTGTGATACTTAATACACGTGTTCATATTTTTTTCTAAAATAAATAATGGTTACATCCCTCATATTTTTCTGTCTTTTCGCAAATAAATGAAGGTTTAACTTCAGTTTGACAAAAAAAGTGCTTGTATAAACAAAATAAACTGAGACGTGATGGAAGTCTTTCGTAGAAATTAACCACGACAGAAGCATCGAATATCCTTTGGTTTCGATTTGAAGCTGTGCTATGTTTGTTTTGGTATGTCCCCCCCCCCACCCCCGTTTGTGTTATCCTTGTTTCCCCGCAGTTGCAGGTATAGATTATACAGAGTTACTATCCATGGACGTTATATTTCACTTGAGTTTTGTCAGGTACAAAGTGTCAATTTTCTAAAAACATTAAATTATTTGATAAATATTTGCTGAGAGGTAAATATAAAACAATTAAATAAAGTAGTTAGGGAGTCAGGCAGGTAATCTGTCATCCCTGTTACCCATATTTCTATAAAATATATATGCTGCAAATAAATACAAATTCAAAAACTAAATAAGTATGATGTGCCTTAATTCTATTGTTAAACATTTAAAAGTGTTTACTTCCAGAAGAGTTTGCATTCGTTTTGTCATTTATGTTAGTGGCATCCCTGTTACTCGCCAAAAATGCTTACACTTTAAAAATGATGAAATATATGTAAAATATAAAAGGAGGTTGTGTTCGACCATTTATAATTCTTTCAAATAGGCTAATTTTAATATGATGTGTCTGTACAAAACAGTTTTAGTGAGTCCTTTGAACGATTTTCATTTAACTTCACTCAAGTTCAAGGTCACACTTCAATGTCATGGGATCTACCCTGCAATTTTGTGTCCGCTCAATATCTCCTGATTACAAAAAAATCACCAAAATATTTATCTGAGTGAGGCGTTGTGTAGAACTCATAAACAGGATCTGCAGACTCAAGGTCAAGGTCACAGCTCAAGGTCATGGACTTTACCCTTGATGTTCTTGTCTGCTACATATCTCCTGAGCCTTCTTAAAGGGTTTCATTAAACTTCACACAAATATTCCTCTCAGTGATACGATGTGCTGAAACAATGTCTTAGCTACCAAGACTAAATGCTAAGGTCACATTTCGGGGTCATGGGATTTTTCAACCCTTCAATTTAGTGTATAATCCATAGCTCCTAAGCCCTTTAAATGATTTATTAAACTTCACTCAAATGCTCCTCTCAGCGAAACGTTGTGCAGACCCCATGACTCAGTTACGCAAAGTCAAGATCAATGTCAAACTTCAAGGACATGGGATATACCCTTCAATTTCGTGTCCACTCCATATCTCACAAACCCTTTGAGCGATTTTCATTAACTTCACTCAAATGTTCCTCTCAGTGAGACGGTGTGCAGAACCTATGACACTCAGCTACGCTGCCTCAATGTCAAGGTTACACTTCGAGGTTATTGGATTCTGCAGCCGGGGTTTAGCTGTCCTTTAAACTACTTTCTTGTTCAAACTATGTTCAAGGTGTCAAAAATGGCCCCGCCCAGTGGTAAACATGCATTTAATTAGCAAATATAGGGGAAAGTGAATAAAGTACCATAACTTGACCAACTACGTAACACTACAAGGTAAATCTTAAAACATACTTACAGCACAGGCACAGCAATATGGCAAGGCAAGATGACTATTACTTCTGAACCTTTATCAAATACCATACAATGCTTATGAGAGTAATAAAAGCCCAGACGAGATTATGCTGCTGAGTATGCTCGTCTGTAGCCTTTGACTCTTAATATAGTTTAAGGCCAACATTTCTCCAGTGATAAATCTAAATCATTTATACCTGTTATTGTTGTGGTTATTCTCCAGATCATTACAGGCAATCAAACAGAATGTAGCCGTTAAAGCGGTTAAAAAGTTACACATAATTCAGTGGCAGCTTACTGTGGCAGCATAATTCAGTGGCAGCTTACTGCAAGTTCGGAAATTTTCGCTAAAATTTTATTTTCGCGAATAGCGTTGAAACACATATTTTCGACGTTGAAATTCGAGACAAGGGCGTGGATTACCTATAAGTAACAAACAGAGTAATTTCTCCAATTCGCGAGGATTTTATTTTCACGTAACTTCGCATATGCGAATATGCAGTTTCGCGAAAATAAATCCCTCGCTAAAAATTCCGAATTTACATTAACTGCCACAAAAGAGCTACGTACTTTAAGGGGACATCCCCCGCCCCCTTTCCCCTATGTGGCTCAAATTTCCTCTTATTACACGGGTGGTAAACCTAGGAACTACCACGAAATTGTGTTAACGCAAATTTGTTCCCAAGCCACATCCGGGACACGTCGTGGTAGTTTCCAGGCCGAAAATTGGTTAAAGAAAGGTTGGTGTCACGTTCATTTTTGTTTTATTTTACAACTAAGAACAAACAATGCTGAAATCCGACAATGCAGTTCCGTGTAAATGTGTTTCAGCGTCCCCTCTAGCCCAAAATTTTGTATGGAAAGTTATTTTCTTTCTTTTGATTCGTGTTTCCCAACTGAGCATCGGACCAACTTTCCCCAAAATTCGAAAGATTTTAGCCCATATCTGTCAAATTAAATGGAATTTGATACCATTTGACGATGAAAATGATTAAAAGACCCTCAATAAAGGTTCCTACACAGAAAAAAACATCTGAGTATTTACTCGTAAACGATTCATGCCCAGTTCGTCCTGTGTGGTAGTTTCCAGCTCATCGTGGTAGTTAAAATGCTATTGTGGTAGTTTCGAAGAGTTTGTAGGAATTTAGTAGTAGTTTGCATCAGCAGATGTTTTCTATTCAGGGGCTACTTCATTTTTTAAAGAGTGCTAGCGAACTTCACATCAGTAAACGTACTTATATGATTGTCATCCACATCTGATCACATAGAATTACTATGAATTCAGGCACTGTCTTATGAGTTATGACAAATAGGTTTTATGCCCCTAAAGGGAGGCATATAGTAATCAAACTGCCTGTCCTTAGTGTCCTAAGTGTTTGTGTTTTCATATCACTAGAAACGGGCCCGCGCAAGCGCGGGTTATGATGAAAAGTGTTCTGAGCTCGGCTGAGCATGGCAGATGTCCTCATAAATATTAAAATTGAGAACAATTGTTAGCATTTCAATATCTAAGAGTAGGATAAATACTAATGAAATTCTGATATGAATCAAGGGCCATAACTCTGTTATAAAGTATATTATCTATTTCTATCAACCTAACTCAAAAATAAGGCGGTAACGACCCAAGGGTGAATCTTGATCGAAACAACGCATGTAGCATAACGCACTACATTGGTGTTAATCGAAGTGACTGTACCGTACGACAACCAGCGTATATGTATGCCAATGAAAACTGTAAGTTGTCATATCAACTTTTGAGTCCTTTTCCAATGCTTATTCATTCCCCTGAGATGACCAGATATCGAGGGGATGCAGACCTTGGGTCATATTTTAATGTCTTACTCATGCTTGTGCTGGCTAGATACTATAAGTGAAATATGGAATGAGCTTCACAGCTTAAGAGAGACCCACAGATGCCTGTACACACCATAAGCTCATCTATGAGCCTTCGGCTCAGATGAACTAAAAAGTATACAAAATTTTGTGACTGCAGGAAAAATAGGCCAAAGTTTTCTATTCTGTCTGTATAGATTAGTATAATTGATAAAATGAATACAGCAAATTCATTCTGTATGAAAGAAAGACCAGGAATCGAACCAATGGCCACTTGGTTGATAGTAACACTCTACTGATTGAGTTAAGCAGCCCATCAGTTAAGAGTGGTGTATATGGTTAAAGCATTAATGAATGTGACATTAAGTCTAAAGTTTTGAAAAATGTCTACTGTGATATTCCAAAATTTTATGACTCCCTAAACTTTGCTGTAAACATGCCAAAATTGAACCAAAAGGGTTTTTATAGAATAATACCAAATAAAGATATTGACAGAACTGCAAACAGTGAAGACACTGATTAGACTGCTTCTCTAGGGACAGTCTGATGTGGGTCTGCACTGTTTGACCATACCTAATTGTCCAAAAAGTTTGGCATTAATTTCATGGCAATTTCTTTTGGTAATTGTGTTATCTTTCACGACTATTGATGGTGACAGTGATTATTACAATAATAAGAAATGGGTACATACACTTTAAATTTATGTTTTCAACCAAACACATGGTGTTGGTAATCAAAAGTACTGTCGCAATCAGACGGTTCTTTTGAGCACCCAAAATATAGTACCATGGTTGCAAATAGAGCTTACACGTTTACAAAATTTTGTTAAGGTTTAGACGAATTCCTAAAATCGAAATGATTCCGTTTACACGCACCTACACAGCATTTCTACACGTCGAATCACGGGTTCGTTGTAACTACCATGCAACAACAGACTTCTTTCTTCATAAGAAATGATACCTATGTAAAGCTTTTATATTTGAAACGCAAAAATGAAATCGGTATATACATCCGCTGTAACTACCAGACAACAACAGACTTCTTTCGTCAAAATAAATGCTACCACTGTATATTAAGCTTATATTTTTGAAATACAAAAAAGTATCAGACTCAAAAGTGCCGTATCAATGAGACGGTTCTTTTGGGCACCCAAAATATAAAACCATGGTTGCAAATATGGCTACCATGTTTACAATTTTTGTAAACGTTTACACGGATTCCAGAAATCGAATAATACCATGGTAAAGCTTATATCTTTGAAACACAAAAAACGGTATATACACTTTAAATGTTTTCAACTAAAACATATGTTGTAGGTACTAAAATTTACAGTCTCAATGACACATTTCTTTTGTGCACCATAAATATAAACCCATGGTTGCAAAAGGACTTCCATGTTTACAAATTTTTACACGAATTCCAGAAATCGAATGTTACCAATGTAAAGCTTAAATCTTTGAAACGTAAAAAAGAAATCAGTATATACACTTTAAATGTTTTCAACCAATATATATCTTGTGAGTACTCAAAAGTGCCGTCTCAATGAGACGGTTCTTTTAGCACCCAAAGTATAAAACCATGGTTGTAAAAAGGGCTTTTACGATTTCAGAAAAAGTTAACACGAATTCCAGAAATCGAGTGGTGCCACTGTAAAGCTTATATCTTTGAAAACGCGAAAAAGAAATCGGTATATACGCTTTAAATGTTTTCAACTAAAACAATATGTAGTACCATCTCAATGAGACGGTTCTTTTGAGCACCCAAAATATAAAACCATGGTAGCAATTTTGCAAATCACCTGTGCATAAAAGCGGGGTATGGTTGCAAATGATTTGTGCATAAAAGCCAAAAATAGGTGTGGTTCGGTAAAACAGTCGATTTTCCAGTGGTTTGGTGTGTTCAGGGCTACACGGCATTTCTACACATCGAATCGTGGGTTCGCTGTAACTATATTCTTTCATTATGATAGATGATACCACTGTAAAGTTTTTATCTTTGAAACGCCAAAAAATCGGTATGATACACATTAATTGTTTTCAACCAAAACATATGGCCACATATGTTGTGGGTGCTCGAAAACCGTCTCAAGAGACTTTTCTTTTGAGCACCCAAAATATAAGGGGTCTGTAGCCTGTAGGTCAGCATTTTTTTTTTCAAAACTCTGCTTTCAGGGCAGGTAAGTTTTATCTTATTTGCCTATAGGCTGTGAGGATTATTTACGTTTTGATTTGACAGGTACCCGTATGATGATCAAAAATATATGGAACATCGGTAAGAAAAAGTCTGCAAGAGCCGGAAATAGACAAACAATAACTCTTTAGGTGCCAACTAAGTATTGAAACCACACACCCTGGTTGTTTCACCCCTAAAAGTATGCATTTCCTGTTCCCAGCAAACCCTTCATGCATTATTCATTTTCAGAAGTTTGACAATCCAGAAAATGAGCGAAAGGCAGGGTATACATACATGTATAAATGTAGTTAATATTAAGATAAGTTGTTAATGGTGAGGTAAACTTTTTTTGAGAAACATGGGGTAATTAAATGCCATACTACTTTTGTGGCAAGAACTGAACTGCAGCAAAAAATACTTAAAGAATCTGATTGGAACCTTATTTGGCAGACTGTTGAGAAATGGTCTATTTGAATAGACATGTTGCTGTAAATTTACCAATTTGGATCCAATTACCGAATCAAGCCTGAAAATGGTCAATTAGTTTGTTTATCTGTTGTTTTTTTTTGGTTTTTTTTTGTTGTTGTTTTATTTTTTTTTTGGGGGGTGGGGGGGTGGGGGGGTGAGGGTTGGGCATGTTAGGTCAAGGCGCTCATTGGAACATGAATTTAAGCGCCTAAAGTAACTGATGCTACCCACATCATCTAATTGCAAATTTTAAGACGTCTGCTGTGCCATCTTTTGATGACTTGAAATGCTGCTGTGGCAAGTAGTGTAGGCACAGATAAGACTGCCTTTTAGTCCACAATGTTTATCTGGAAGTATGGAACTCAACACAGCAGACAACAACAGCCGGGTAATATATTCTATTGCATACAAAATAACTAAGTACCATTATTCATTTATATTCACCTTTCTAGTAAAAGAAACCACTCAGGCCAACAAAGAATATGACATTTTTGGGCCATTTTGAGTCCGATTCGGTAAGTTTACAGACCCCCCCCCACCCCCACCCCCCCACCATATCTAAATCCTTGTCAATACAAATGCTGTAGTAGACTTAGAGATAATGTTTATTTTGAAATAAAAGTAATGAGCTTTTGACAGACTTTGTTGTTCTTTTTTTGTCCCTTACTGTGGCGCAGGACGATAGTCCTAGCCTACGCATGTGAATGCCATGGTCACTTGTCTGACCGCCACAATATACGTTGGACGTATGAAACAACAGCAGCCGGGAAATATATTATAATACCTACTAAATAACTCGGAACCATTATATTCGTTCATTTCCACCTTTCTAGTAAAATAAACCACTCAGATCAACAAACACAAAAACATGGCATTTTCGGGCTTGATTGGGTCCGATTCAGTAATTGGGCCAGATTCGGTAAGTTACGGACCCTCCAAATCTAAATCAATTTCAAAACTTTTTTTTCATAACATAGACTTAATGATAATGTTTATTTTGAAATAAAACCAATGAACTTTTGACAGACTTTGTCATTCCTTTCTATGTCCCTTCCTGTGGTGCAGGATGATAGCCTATGCACGCTAATAATCACTTGGAATTCGTTAACCATTCCCCCACCCCAAACAATATTTCCCCACCCACATGCTCAGATTCAAGACCCCTCTCAAACACTTGAAAAGTCAAGTGATCGGCCAAGACATCTGCTTAAATGTCTATACAAATGCATCTTTCGAGTGATGCACACTGTTGTCGTTGCAATTTGAACAGAAAAAATGTTATCCCCGCTTCTAAAATGAGTACCACAACTTGAAAAAGTTTTGACCTTTCTCTGCCGACAGAATCAACAGAGATAAACCAGTAATGATCTTCGCTGAAACACTTTTGTTGTTTTTGTGGAAAATCAGCGAGACTGAAAAACCCAGCTGACAGCAGCCATCTTTGTTTTTTTTTATCGGGTCATTATCTTCCAATAGGTGGACATGCACAGAAATGTTATCGGGTATGAAAGCCATGACCGGCCCGATCTGCCGTGCCAGAAATCTATTTTTATATACAAAAAACATTATTACGTACCTTTTTATTTTGCAAATGAGAAAATATTTTATGCAGAGGATAGAGCAAAAATGAATAGAGATTGAACCTCTTTGTTCTGTGGGAAATTGGATTTCTGGCGCGGCAGATCAGACACGGCAGCACCATGCGGTTACGGCTTTCATAACCATTATATCACGTGTCAACTTTGACCCTTGCAAGTGACGTATGACCGCGCGACATATGGAAAATACACCATACGACCAATCGTTGCAGCCTGTCTTGGTAGAAGTTGGGAGAATATGAAAACATAGATCGATATCGTCCATTATCATTAGTTGATAAAGAAGGCGTTACCCTGTCACAATTGATGGGAGATTATGGAATCTAAAACTGAATTGTATCAAAAACCACAAAAAACGAAATAAAAGTAAAAGAATGTTAGATCGAAGTTATCAATGGGGACAATATCTGAATAACTCGGTGTAGAAAAAATGCTGGTAAAATATACCGTTTCCGAGTTTTTGAGCGCAAAGGGCTCCTTTAGTAGTATAGATATCCGGAGTATATCTCCTTTATTTTTTTGGTAGGCATGCCCAATATCGTGTCTTAATGCATTTAGGGTCATGGAGCGTCACGCACCTTTACCACTGCCATCAGATCTAGAAAAATCGTGACACGAGCATAAATCCTTGGAATCCCAAATTTGGTTTGTGAACACATCTTGGGGTCACGGAGTCTGTACATATACAGTTAAGCGACCACGGTGACCTTGATTTTCTGGCATCCGTTTGAAGAAAAATGTGCTGTCTAGTGTTGTCAAATGATTTTCCATAAATGTGTCGTATGCTAGATACATTACCATAACATACCATGCATAAGCCGGGTGCTTTCAAAAGATTAAGCAACATCCTCGCAGGAAGCATGTGTTAAATGGCAACAAATCATCACAGTTCAGATGTTAATACTCAGAGCTTAGAATAAATCTACATGTACAAGCTCTAGAAGTTCAAAATGGAAGCACGCAGTGGGCAAGAATACATACAATGATAGGGCTAAACGACCGCCAGCTTTTTTGAAAAGCTAATACTTGTTGTTACATAGCAGTCATGGTAAATTTAACAACAATGCAAGCGTTTACACTTGGGAATTGGTAAAAAACAACTCTCAGTTTTGGTCTTCGGAGGGGGCTTTATTAGTCCCTTATTCTAATGCACGTAGCTCTTTGGCGTAAAATTACACTACATCTTGTTTTTGCTGTGTTTAAACCTGTGCTGATGCATTTTTGTGCAAAATTAAGAACCCTAGTATATCTAGTTCTCCTGTTATCATGGTTATTTAGCTCTCCTGTTTTGATAAGCGTTGAAAGCAATAAATTTTCGGTTTCTCTTTTATATGAAATTTATCATAATGTGTGAAATATAGTTATAAAATAGATAGGATATAGTTTATAAGCGAAATTAAAGCCTCTTTGCGAGAAAGACTATCTTCAGGGGTAGGGACCGGGTAATTTCCTGTAGAGCCTGCTCAGCTACGCATGCTAGCCGGGGTATTGAAATTTTGCCTATAGTGTAGGCACATTGTATTGTTCTTTTCAGAAATTAAATTGTTACTATTTATAACTAAGCTGCTGATCAGACTGTGCAGATTAAAAGCCTGGTATGCGCCCTTTTATAAGGAAAATCAGGATAGATCACCAGTTCTATTCATGCACTGACGGTTCAGCAATAAAAAGTATAAGCTTTTCCAAAAAGCTTGCACTCCTTCAGCACTTAATATAAGTGGGTTGTTATATTGTCTTATTAAAAACGTAAAACGGTAAAGGCTTTATGTAACATTTGATTTTTTGTGTTATCAATTATTACCAGGAGTATTGTTGTTGTTGTTGTTGTTGTTGTTGTTATTATTATTATTATTATTATTATTATTATTATTATTATTATTTGTCTGGTCTTGGTTATTGTTAAAGTAATTATAGAATGGGGTCCATTTTAATAGAAACTTTGACATTTTATTGTTGATGCTTGCAATAAACCTTTCACGTTGAAATTTGACGTTGAGCATGGAAATAAATGAATTGATGTTTAATTTTCAGAAAAGTTATTCTTGTAAATATAGTGTTTTGCAACTGCAAGTATTACTTGCAGTAGCAAAACACTATATTTACAAGAATAAGTAATTTCCTAATTTACTTTTCCCCTGATATGAAAATAAAAATACATTATGTATCTATATTAAACCTTATATATTATATTTTGTAACAGCCACAGTTGTAGAGATTGCCAAACTTCTTTAACTTTATCACAATCGACGAATAGAATGTAAAATAGTGCCTGGTTCATGTTTACAATATGAACACAGATTATCTTCAATTTTTCTTATTCTATGTAAGAATGATTTTGTAAAGATTTTTTTAAATTTGTATTAAAAATCTTAAAGAACTACCTCGTTAAAATCTTTTATAACTGAATTATACGAGGGGGTTCAATATGTAATGAAAACCTATTCATAACTTCATCCATAAACGCGTTAGGACTTTATGGCATATGCCAAACAAAAGATCAAAGCGTGGCCGATATAATGGTGTATGAAACATTATTTTATCTTTCCAAGTTTAATAAGTTACAGTCTTTTTAAAAAAGCACACTAATATACACTGCATATATGTTCCTCCAAAGTGTAAAGACGCATTTTAACAAAGGTAGAGAGGCATGCTGTATTTTCTAAAACAAACATTTAACATGCATGGATCACATATCCATAGTTTTCTGACTCATTTCCCCTTTACCTGCCATTACAATACAAACTTTTGACCGCTACCGATTTCTCGTGCAAACGGTTTTATTACGTTACCCCCTCTTACGTTGACGTCGTTTAAAGCAATGGACGTAACACTAAAGTACGCACGGTTCTTGAAAATCAGAAATATGGCTTTGTACCAGAAAAGGACAATTTGGATCGTATCGCAGTTTCAATACACACAGTGCATAGGCAGCAGACCAGTTACACTGAAACCAATATCTAGGGGTATCTTATCTGAGTGGTATACCATTTTCGTTTCCTATATTTTTATCGTCAGAAATTAGCCAGCCAGATTATGTACATGTAAATACGTGTAACAATGTCCAAATAATGCATCTGAATGCAAACATCGATATAAAGCTGTATTTTGTCTGATCCATTTCAGTGTAAGCCAGAGACGGCATTCTTCAAGTGATTTTCTTATTTCAAATGACGTATTTGGGGGTACTTTATGAGTGAGATTAGGTATAGAAATCCAAAATTGGCTGTATTACTTGCAAATGAACATCAAAGTGACCAGAATAAATGTAACAAATGATTTTCGTATACATTTTTGGTATGTAATCGTTCACGCAAAAACGACTCTGTCATTTGAATTCCAGAGAATGTAGCATCAAAGAGTATTTTAACCAAAATGGCAGCCTTAGTATTCATAGACTATAAAGCAATATCAAAGATTTTTGCAGTTGTAAATCACCAGTATATGGATATTTACTGCACAGAGAAGCAGACTGAAAACATCCCTCGTTCATGTAGTTATCTGTTTTTGAAAACATTGTTTTATATCATATCGCAGTGTACTTCAGCACCCTATCTTGAAAGTGGCTTGTGTAAATTAGATAAGAAGCTGGACAACTGCAATTTTACACTTATTTAGCCAAGAAACAGACCTTTTAATGAAAGTAATTATGAAGTGTGTAAATATAAAACGTACGTATTCCATTCCTGATCAGTTATATACCCCACCTCATTCATCCATTTTTCCTGCCTACTAATTTGGTCTACTTGTATCAACTGGTCGTAAAATGTTCTACAGACCCGTTTATCTTTAAGTAAGTATTTAACATAGAAATTACATGTTACACTATGTTTAGCCTGGATACATGCTTGCCTGTTGTTTATGATTATGTTTCTCCAATTATTTTGAATTTTACCAATTTTAAAATGATTGGTAATCCCCAAAAAGTGCCATTGATACCATATGTTTCTTTTAAAACATCTAACTGATAAATATTTCCGTCTATATCTAATAAGTCTGATACATGTTTAATTCCCTTTTTGAACCAGTTGTTAATATATAAATTTTGCCCTCTGTTTAAGTTATTGTTGACTCAGAGAGGTGAACAGAGAATGTGATTAATTGATTCTACTTTACAGACATTACAAATTTTTGACCACGAGTTGACACAATCTTTCCTACACCGAATGTGTAAGTTTTTTTTTTACTAAGCTCTATAGAGTATTCTGGCCCGCAGGTAAATAATTTATGAAAATCAATTTTTGACAGAGATCACTCTCCGAAACCAAACGTTTTGAGCGCTTTAATAAATTCTGAAAGATTTACCATTCTGAGCCCCCCCCCCCCCTGCTTTAAGGTTTTTAACAATGATGCTTCTTTTAATTGTATCTGGACCCCCATTCCATAGAACCATTCTAAATTTTAAAAGGCCTTCGTTTACTGATGTAGGTAAATCATGACTTAGTCGCGAATTTTAAACATTACAAATATTTCTTGATGTGTGTTCACCAATTTATTCTTATTAGTTTATTAGACCAATATTCCAAGTGTTAAACTCTGCTATTAATTTTACTGTGACCTTTGCTATGATACAAATGTAACACAAATGGCCGACAAAATAGGCTGACAATAAGTAAGTGACCAGTTTGGAGCATTTGAGACATTGACAGAGAAATTACCATAGAGCACAAGCAAACACCAATAATATATTTCAACAGAGGATGTGAAATATCACGGTACACTAAATATTAAAATGTTGGCAATTTCTTTTTTTTTAAAGCCTTTTTTGTCGTCCATTTTTGTTACCATAGCAACGATAAAAGTGAAATAAATTCCAGACTTTTACACTTGAGTTATCCCTCTAATAAATCAATCAGAAGAAAATGCTGCAAAGCAGCTTTCAGTTTTTGGCTCCAGAGGGGGCCAAACTATCCCCTTAATGCATGTAGCTTTTTTGTTTGCATTAATATGTTGAGCGAATCAACTGTTGTACAGTTCATTGGCGAGAATGCTTAAATTGATCTTCAATTTTCGAATATGACTACATGTTGTATGCTAAGTTTAGCATGCAGCCGTCTTAATCAAAATTGTAAAATGGTTGGAACCCCTCCATAGTACTAAGTATAGTTGAAGTGATATTGCATTATAACTTGAAAATTAATGGTCTTCAATTGAATTGGTTTGATGATATTGAACATTGGAATATGTGTGAATGTTGTGAATTGGATACATATTGTGTTGATTAATAGAACATCTTTTTGATGATAATGAACATTGAAATATGTGTGAGTGATGTAAATTGGATACAAATTGTGTTGATTAATAGAGCATCTTTTTAAATAGAATGACAACATAAGCAATTGTTTTACAATGTCCGTCATGGCCAAATAAAGCCAATATTAGAATAGTTGTTTCTTTTTATTGTTCTTTTATCTTTGATTTAGCACTTTTTTTTAAACGAAAATACAGCAAATTGTGACATTAATCGATACATTCTTTCAAAATATATGAAATCACATTTAAGCCAATTGTGTCAGTAAGTCATAACTCCCAGTCCATATAGTCTACAAGAATAATACGTTTTCATATGACAATAAATACAAGCAGTTTCGTTGAACAATGATGTTTGGCCAGTACATGAGATTTGGTACATGATGGACGACTCCGACAAGAAAGCGACTACTCACTGTCTCGCCAGATATTTAAATGTTAGAAAATAAAACATGTGCACGTGACTATCAAGGAGCAAGCCATCTACAATGGCGTAGCCAGGACGCTAAAAACGTTATGCACACCAAAGGGAGACTACTGGATCAAGCAGTGGTTCTCTTCAATTGCACCCCTTTTCAAAATGGGAACTTCTCTTAAAGGAAAGAATGTGCTTCCAGAGGGAACGAATTCTTTCCTTCAAGAGCAGTTCCTTATTGTATGGGAATCACTTTTACCACATTAGGTGACCTCCCTTGAATTTTACTATTTTCATTACGCACGTGCGTATGTGCGTAATGGAAGCTGCGCCAATGATTTATCATCTGTAGTCACAATGAACGCTTTAATATGTACTAGTAACTCCTACATGGTTAGTTTGCAAACAGTGTAGACCCAGGCAAAATACCGCATTATGTGGCATTGCATCAGGGTTTACACTATTTGCTGAGGCAAGAAATGATCTTCATAGAAATACATACAATTGTATCCAGCCATACAATTATAATTGGTTTTAATATAACCTGTGACCCCTTTATACATGTACACATAATATACCATTCCAAGTTTATTGTATTAAACCAAAAAATTGAAGAAGTCATTAGTGTATAAAGGACTGTCCTCATGAAATAAGTACCATTATTTCACTGGCAGGCTCATATTATCTCCAATTATATTTTGTCATAGATTTTAAAATTAGATTGTATGCGTTACATCGTGTATGTTTCGAGACTTATTTCCGGCGTGTCAGATTAGGATGGAACATGCGTTTTTAAAGTAACTTATTGGATTGCATAACGCTATAATGTGGCTACATAAGTGTTCAATTTACTCTAAATATTTCTAAATAGATGTTCAAAACTCTAACTCATTCCTTGACAAATGAATTAAACAGAAGAGCATAAAATTCTGGTCAGATTATGCTGATGCATGCATTAAGTAATAAGTCTATAACTGCTCACATCATACGCTTATGTTTATTGATACTGGAAATATAATTATATAGATAATGAGTCCCATTTCCGAAAATGTGTAGGCACATGAATTTATGATTAATCACTTTAATTGGATGCGTGTTCATGTTTAGAGGGGGTGGTAGGTTTTTTATGTTTCTTTTCTTGAGATTTTATGGCTTCCTTTTTTTTTACTTAACTGGACAACGTTAAGCAATTAAATTAATTTTCTCACAGTCAGGGTTACTCTATATTGCTGATTCAAATGTTTTTACGACAGCAAACGTTTTGTTTAAGATTAGGGAGCGTCTCTCTCTCTCTCTCTCTCTCTCTCTCTCTCTCTCTTAATTTATGTATTGGCCAATATGTGATGCATATAGAATTGTCAAAACATTCGTTGTGAATATGCCTATATGATAAGACAGTATGTTCTCATAGAAAAATTCTATCAATATTATTGATGATCATTTGATCTTTAAATCGATATTGTTTTCACCAGAATTTGTATATATAATTATATTTATAGTAACTTGTATATGTTGGGAAACGGATTTGAATAAGTCGTCAAGACTTCTATCTGAATCCCAGTTTATAACTCTGTAATTAGATACGTATGTATGCTCTTGTCTGTACACATGTAAAGAGATTATAAAATAAAAAATGTTTAAACTTAATGTGTTTTTTTTTCACCAAATACTAAGTATGAACATAGTATTCGCTGCAAATAGTAGAATACACCAGTTTAAAACATCGTCAAAATCGTTTGTGCATGCATATGTCAAATGAAACGAGGTCTAAAATTGATCGCCATTGCAATAGCGGTCACTTATATTGCATTGATGGTTAATGTTTATGTAAATGGCCGGAATAGATACGTATCAACCTTATGTGCTGCAGTTTTATTACACATGAACAGAAATACACGTGGGTGTGTTATGACAAAGTAAGGAAGAAGGCAAAGCTCAGGAATCGATGCAATCAAGTACCACACCTGACACATGACACCACATGCAAAAGTGACAAAATCACAAGAAACCATTACACACAAGATAGCAAAGAGGTTAACACATTCTCAGCAGGTGGCCACAAGGCTGCAATGAACAGACAAGACAGCATGACAAACACAAAACATAAATAACAAAAAGGATTCCAAAAAGAAGCACCGCCTTAGAACGGTCAGTAAAAAGGTAAAAAAAACTGGAGTGCTTAAACATGTTGATGGTACCAACCTAACGCTAAAGCAGACCCTTTATCTCTTTAATCTATATTTTGGTCATCTGATCAATTGTCTTTATTCGTAACCTGTATGTTCCTATGATATCCACCATTGGATCATTGCATGGCATACAGACGGATATTATGTTTCCAACTAGGTTTCCGTTACACTCCTATGCATGTTTTTTTTCCTTTATTACCAAATTGATAATTCCTTACCTTAAGAACATTTGTTTTGGAAAATTGTAGTCTCTGAAGCTGATCAGACCGGTTTAAATCTAACATGCACTTGATTGGAAGTACGTGGCCCAGTTATAACGATTCAAGGTGTTACATTATATGGTTTGATAGCTTAAGACAATCGTTAACCACAAAGTCGATGTAATCGAAGGTTTAAATCTGTATTTCCTGAAATCTTGTGCTTGCAGCGTATTATAATAGTCAATATTCTATTTACTGGGATAGAAAATGGCATTTATACAATTATATGCGGTGTCGCTGTAACGATTTAAGGAAACACAGACATTCTATATTACTCTTATTCCAAAGGGAATATTGCTTTTGTAGCAGAAAAAATATTTTTCACGGTGATAACAAGATTGCTATAAAGCCATGTGTTGTATTATATACTCAACTACAAAAGAAACCCATCAGTCACTTCTCGGGGCAATTATGGAAATCAGAATTAAGAAATGAAAATATATTTATACCATATTCCGTAGCAATCAATTCTGCATCATTTCATTGAATAATGTAACAGCCTTGCTTAAATCTGATCATGCTATTCGCCAGAGTTTCGACAAGGGGTCATTTTCAAAAATGACAAGTTTTACACTTGAGAATGAATATCTCGTTCTCGTCTAAATCAGTTCATTAGAGTTAAATTTGTCCAAAAACAGACATGGCCCTCTCCTGCAGCAATAAATGCATTATAACGAGGTCGAATCAAAAGCATGTGACGCCGCAAAATCCACGCCCATTCTAAATGGAGAGCAACCTGAAGCTGTCGAAGATTCACTGAAGGATCCCGGATGCATCGCAAGAGCTCGTCCAACAACAGCTCTATCATATTGAGATCCGGACATACTAAACTTACGCGGCTTGTTTTGGATTTTTCACACACTTGATTGCCTCGTCAGAGAAGGACATACCGGTTATTGACGTTATTGGACGAAGTGAACTGATTAAGACTAGAACTCCAGTAAAACCCATTTTCTGAAACTTGTCATTTTTAAAAATGACCCCTTTTCTATACATTGGCGTACAGCATGAACGGGTTTAAGTAAAGCTGTTACATAATTCAATAATTTGATGCATAATTGATTGTTAAAGAATATGGTATAAGATATATTTTGATTTCGTATATATTTTACCTTAATTGCCCTAAATTGTGACTGATGGGTTTCTTTTGTAGTTGAGTATATGTTCAGATTCACTAATCTGTCGGGTACAAAGAATACTTTGTATATTTTGCTCTGTCCGCTAAACTTTAATCGATACTCGTTAGTTCAGTACCAATTATTCAAATCGAATACAATTGATGACCCATGACTATTCCAGAATGGTTTCCCACGGTTTGCATGCGTGCTGACAAATTGTACCTCATTTGCATCGATTTGACCCTTGAACACGGTGCGGATCCAAATATTCTGTCAGTAGGGCCTTGTCAACGTTGTTTTTAGTCACAGAGGACCGTACGGACCTCGCCCAGGGTGGTCTGTGTCAGTAAACCTAAAGCCACTGAGGGCCCCAAGGAAGATTGATTCGTCAATTGGGTTACCGTCACTGCATTAAGTCGTTACTTACTTGTAATTTTCCAGGGAGTAGGTCCAGACACCAGGCCCCTACCCCTCTTGATCCGTACATGAGTCTAATTTTCACAAGTGAGGCTTGTTCATTGGTCGTCGTGACAGTCACGTGCTTTTATTGCCTTTAACCGGTAATGACAGTTTACCAATCATTAGTAACTTGTATAAGCTAAATGTACGGCCCACTATTCCTTAAATAACACATGATCGTTAAGTTAATCACACAACGTTTAAGCATAGAACGATTTACGCTTAACTTTTCTTAAAAAAAGCTTGGCTTTTCAATGTACTATACTTTCTTCTAAACATATACAAGGATGTCTTATTTTGATTGACAAATTAAACCCATTCTCAACCAAGGTTAACTCAAAGCAACTGTCTTGAATTATTAGCAACTTTAAAATCATTGAACTCTCGTATCAGAGATGAAAAAAATATAAATCGCCTTCAAAACAATAACTTTTTACATAAACTCTGAAGATTTCATTCTGCAGGCCACAGTTTACATGTAACGTGATAGTGCTGTTCAAATACACATAAGACCATACTGGTCACTGCAGAAAGTGGTGATAAAAATAATCATTTAACCCTTTATGCACTAATGGATGCTTCCTTCTGATGATTTGATATAATTAACTTGGGATGATCCATTGTATAAATCGATGGGTCACAGGTTATGATTTCTAAATAAAACGTGTATCTTTTTCTCTGAAGGTCGTTTTTGTCTTAGAAAGCAATCTAGGCCATGGTGAAATGATGCATTAAGCGACAATTCATCTGGATCTTCACTGGTGACCAAAGTACACATTTGGTAGTCAATGGTACACCGACAAAATGAGCTTAATAGCGGTCTGAAAGTGGCTTAAATCTTAGCGTGCTGGGAAATTGACATGCCTATATTGTCGCCTTCTGGTACGTTTTATTTCCCAAAATCCTCTTGCAGAGTACCATCAGAGTGTTAAGATCAGGCCCGACGTGTTGTTGGGCCTGATCTGGGTCCAAACTACTCGCAAATGTTATCTGCAGAAAAAGTAGTCTTAAGCCGACTGAAAAATCCCCAGATAGTTGAGAACACCAATATCGTCTGTATGTATTTCAAATAGAACAAACAATATACAGTCAGTTTGGAATCCTGTCTATGGCCGTTTATTATGGAAATATGAAAAGACTCCGAGTTCAAGCCTAATGTACAGGTTGGCGTACAGGTTAGGACAAAATTATTGGACCAAAGCCGGCCGATTATTTATGCTTTTTTCGAGAAAGTTGGCAATCATATATTTCAAGGATATAATGGTGCTACGTACTGTTAATTCGGAAAATTTCGCGATTGTTTTATTTTCGCGAAACTTCGCGAATGCGAAGTTTCGTGAGAATTAAACCCTCGCGAAATGGCGAAATCACTCTGTCGTTTACTGAAGTAGGTAAACCATGCCTTAGTCGCGATTTTTTTACGGTGGCAAATATGTCTTTTAACGATATTCGCGAAAATGAAGTTCTCGCGAAAATTTCTGAATTTACAGTATTTAGAGTAAACACGGTGTAGGTAAGCTATTACAGAGTATCTTGTAATTCACACTTGTGGCTGTAAACGTTATCCTTACTAATTTAGTTACGCAAAATTGGAATATTTTCTTAATTAAATAGGCACCAGTTTTACAAACTGCCAGAGTTCACGATCTCATATTTATAATCGATATCAGCGGAATTAATAATCATATTTACCACATCCAAACAGGAACTACAGCAGCTAAGTATTAGATTAGATTTTGCACTAACGACGAAAAATAATGCTGATACTATTTTGAATAAGAACAACCTTTAGGACCTGGACCTTTGACAAAGGGGGTGAGGGTGGGTAGTTCCACCATATATGAAACCTACTCACGCTCAGAATTTTATAAAATATTGTATTGTTTATCACATTAGTGTTATATTTGTAAGATATTTATCCATTTATCTGTTTCAATTGTTTAATTTAAGTGTTGTTTTTTTTATATTTCAATATGGCAAAAAAATGAATACCCTAATTGAGAGCTGCCTTATGCCACATGTATCAGATGTTACATTTTTCTGGGCGAAGCCCCACTTATGCTAACTTTGAACTTATTTATGTAAAAATTCTATTGGTTAATATAAAATTCTTGCCATTTAATTGGATGAGTAATTTGCATATGCATATATTTAAATCTTGACAACATCCACATCATTGTTTACTTTTAGCGACCTCGAAGCTATTTGCTTTATGATATGTCGAATAAACAATCATTAAGTTTGGAAAAAGTGCATACGCTTTATTTTTCAATTTTAAATATTCTCTTCACCTTTTCGAGTCAAGTACTGTTTTGTGGTCTGGGATATTCAGTACTTACAAGATCTTTGTTGTGTTTGGTCGATAAATCTTCACAGTTTTGTAACACTGGAAATAAATACTTTGGTAGCAATAACATGCACTTGTATGAGCACAATAAGCGCTGTACTACCTGTAAAGCAAATATGCATGTGCGTGCAACTCTGTCTTAAGGCATTTAATTAGGTTTATGGAATAAAAATGCAGCCAACAGTGTTTACTTGTGAGTCTTGAGAGCACCTTTTAGCCATGTGAAATGCTCTGAAAACATGTTTCTACCCAAGGGCTTCACTCCCTGACCCCATATAAGGGAATACCCACATACTCATTTTAATTTGCATATTCTATAAAATGCCCCAAGTACGTGCCTGAAGGTACTATGAAACACTATTTTATCAGAAACTTTAGAATCGCACTGCTACAGTAAAGCTGTATTGCCAGAATTAAAGTCAGCAGATGACAAAAATCGAATTGTCAGTTGAGAATTCTGTGAAAGCGTATGCTTTTTTCTTTGGCTACTATGTAATGTTTTTAAGCTGGTGGCCTCTCATCACAGCCAACTACATTTGTGCCTTTGTAACCATTTTGACATCACCAACTGCCAATAAATCCAAATTCATAGCTTGGCTTAGGGTAAAAATACATTCGTCTATACTCTTATTAACAGTCATTCTCAAGTAAGTGTCAAGGGCCCTTTTGTCTAAGTTATGAGATTTCCAAAGACAAATCATTCTCACAACAACATATACATGAAAATGCTATACTCAATTTCTTTGGCTACTACATGTAAAATAAGCAACAACTTCTTATCCAACGACATAATTAACGAGTGTATCCCAGACAGCAAAGATCAGGAATCGATACATTTAAGTATTATTTCTGCAAAGGGGCACCATATGGGAAAGTGAGAAAACACACAAGGAAACATCACAAACAAGAGAGCAAAGTGGTCAACCCTTACCCGGCCGGTGACCACAAAGCTGTAAGGAACATTAAGACAGTATAGCAAAGGCAAACGTGAAACCAATAACACAGAAGCACTGCTTTGGAATCGTCAGTAAAATCACTTCCATTTTATCTGAGCCCAATTATTTTTTAAAGATATTTTTATTTGACCTAATTTGTTCTCAAAATGATGCCTAGGAATGTATTATTATGTATGTACAATTAATGTATTTCAATGTATAAAATAAAGAGTCTGTATCAAATAATGTTTAAAGGCACCCCCAAAATTAAACTTTTTAAAATATTTTTAACAAATTAAATTGTCAATTTTACCTCGCTACAGTTCTTGTCAACCTTTTAAAGTAATATCAAATTTGTCCACAAATAAGTTGGTTATAATCATAAAATTTCAAGAAAAATAAAACCGGTTTTATAGGGTTTCCTGAATTTCAAATTTATTGGTCAAAATTGCACAAAATGTAAAAATCCAGATTCTCTTATATGTGAAGTTCCAGCATATGCTCAAACTACATAGGGTTCTATTCTGTGCAAGCATGCATTTTGGTGATATGTATATTGACTGCATGGCTATTACTTATTTTGTTTTCTCTCTATCGCTTTTTATTGGTTGGTTATGGCAACATTTGGTGTTGCATTCCACGTAAATATAGGGATTCCCCTAAATCGCTTCAATTTGCATTTATAAGTGCCAGAGCAATAATGAGTTTATCAGTTGATCTTGACGAAACTTATACGATATAGAAATGTCATGCGCGGATCCAGGAATTTTCGTCAGGGAGGGGGGGGGGGTCCAGGTCAATCTGACAAAAAAGCTCTGACAGCCTTTTTTTTTAGTCCTCAGCTTATTTTACAGTCGCAAATGGTTAATTTCAAAGAAAACTATCATTTTTCAAGGTTCCCGAGGGGGTCCAACATTTTCCAGGGGGGGGGGGGGTCCAACTTTTTCCGGGGTGGGGGGTTCCAATTGCTTATTCCTATAGAAAATATATAACTTGTGATTTTCCGGGGGAGGTCCGGACCCCCTGCCCCCCCCTCTGGATCCGCACTTGGGACTGCCCATGGTACTATCCATTCATGCAGAGAATGCACCAAATCTGACTAATAGGTACTAAGGTATGTTTCTGGAAGGACAGACAGACAGACAGACAGACAGACAGACGGGTGCACAGACGGCCGACGCCAAAACAATATTCCTCCGACTTCATCGGGGGGGGGGGAAACCAGTAATGAGCGCAGGATATTTAGTGTCATGTTCAAGAACACAACGCAGTGCTTCAGGGGAGGCTCGAACCCGCAACCCATCGATATCGGGTCAAGCACTCTACCACGACTGCGCTCCTCAGCTAGGGAGCATATTGTGTAGGTATGATACATGTCCTACACAATATGCTCCCGATTTAAGGGGGAGCATATTGTGTATGCAGGGTACACAATATGCACCTCGAGAGAGCATATTGTGTATGGAGCATTTTGTGGCTCTACAGTGCTAGCATCGCCATTGCATTTCTCGTCCGTGCATGAGAAGCATGTCACCTACGGAATGTCGATACATTTTATCAATAAACATTTGGAACCATTATCAACTTACAAAGATATTCAACACCACAATATACGTATATATTGGCTAGGTCATCATCATTTTTCAGTTATTGTGACGGTGTGCCGCGGTCCCTGCTCACTAGGCATATATAGCACACACAGCACACCCAGTTTTATGCACCCACTATGGCTTCAAAAAAGGAATTCGGGCTGTATCCTGCCCTTATCCTACGCCTATTTTGCATTAAGTGAAAGTGTGGGGCATAGGTTAGTTTGAATTTTGGAAATGTTCTAAAACAGGTTTCAATCTTGTGGGGATCGACGTGACAATTTCGTCTGCACAGTGTCATCCCCACTGTTCCTGAAAGTGTAAGTTTTTATTCCGCCTGGAAGGGCAAGGAGTTTTGTTATTGTTTGTTTATGTTTTCCGCTCCCCCTAATGGTGAGCTGTATATTGGCTAGGTCTACATCCATACAATCATTATATGATATATTTCTGCCATCATGTTTAAACACTTAAAATTGCCGACAATACATATAAGGTTTATTTTTTTCATTTTCGGAAATTGTCAATGGTGGTATGACTTGATTTGTTTTGATGTGTGTTCTTTTTCTCAACATATTCAGATGAATTGAGTGACTTTTAGTATAATACAGTACACCCATGAGCTTGATCGAAACTTAAACTACCCTTCAAATACATTAGTATTGGGCAAGAAAATGCCACCCAATTATCAGAATAACTCGTCAGAAGTGCGTCTGGCGTTAATATATCTTTCCCACGGATTGGTACGGGTATCTCACATGGGTAAAACAGCGGAAATCACTTCTGCATGCACTGCTGGTAAATGATCCTTAAAAACAGATAATCAATAAATGGAAATTAAATGAAATTCAAAATACCTGAAAATGCAGTTAAAACGACCCTTAATCTACAGCAATTTAGTGTCATTTAAATCAATGGTGTTTTAAGAGTATAGCAAATTAAATACCATTCAATTAAGAGTATTTTAAGGGCAATATAAATTTAATGGCAATTAAAATATCCGCTTTTTAAGGGGCACTGATGTTTAGCCTTTGGTGGTGCTTAAAACACCATTAAAGTAACTGACTATAAAATAATGGTCATTAAAATAGAGGGTGAAAACCTAATGCTCCTCAAAAGTAATGCCCATTAAAAATACATTCAAACCACCTTTAAACTATAGCATGATTAAAAGGACCTTTAAAATTTACAGAAGTTTTAATGATACTTAAAGTCCCATGGTATTGCAATGTATTTTTAACACAATTAAGGACATTTAAAACTGTAAAACTTAATGGCTTTTAAAACAACTGAATTTTGCAAAACAAATATTTAAGGGAATCATCTTCCAATATTAATGACCCTTAATTAGTATATAACTAAAAGTTAATAGCACTTAATTTAAGTTAAGCCTTTCAAAAAAGTACCCTTAAAAGACATTTAAAATTTATAGAAATTCATACACCAAAAGCAAAACAGTTTGTTTACTTCCTTTACAGAGTTGGTTGATCCACGATGGGTGACAGGGGTCCATACCAGTATTCCTTTTGAAACTGGAAACCTAGAGTCACATCCTCATTGCCAAATCAACATTTCGCTTCCAGAAAAGGGTACAGCGTACGAAGAGGGAAAATGGATGCTATGGGGAGAAACTCGTTTTTTTTCTCTGTTATTTACGAATACAATTATATTTCCAAACAATCTCAACCAGGTTTTTCCCTTGACATGTTCCTTAACCTTCACACGAATGATATTTTTAAGCAGTTTATTAGCCCAAGTATATCAAAAACTTCTTTAAAATTCAATAAATTGTTCATTGCATTTAAACATTGATTATTTAACTTGCTACTTTACATGTTTTCAAATCTTTCAGCGCTTTGCAAATCTGTTTAAGGGCATATTGCCTTCAAAAGTTCTTACTTGTATGATTTTTTTTCCTGTATAAACAAAATGACTATTTTATCAAGGAGACGAATACTTTTTTATATATTGTTGTATGAAAAATTTATACATCTCACGCACATCACTTTACGCCCTAACACACAGCTTTTGGGCAATCGGCAGCAAGCTTGTCAGTCGTTTAAAAATTTATACAAGTAAGAGCTTTTGAAAGCAATACCCCCTTAAAACCTCGTTAGTTTGAGAAGTGTGCAAAGCATGATAAGGTTACTTGAGGTTTTCTTTAGCTCTGACTATCTGTGAGTCATGAGCCCTTTTCTTTGTTTCACGTGGCTCAACTTGAGGTTTTCTTTAGCTCTGACTATCTGTGAGTCATGAGACCTTTTCTTTGTTTCATCATGGTGTATTAATTTGATTAGTGTTTCTCTGTGATGTACATAGTATTAGTTAGATGGCCTCCATGCGAGCTGAATATTTCTTATACTTCAATTACAGCAGAATCTAGGGCGAAGATTTGGTACCAGTAAAATGCATTTCAGCAACCCGGTGGCTTAGGCTGCTGTCCGTTCTAAGGTGGTGGTTCTGTTGTTGTTGACTTTTTGTTTATTGTTACTCCCATTGTGGGAGTCTGTAATTGTTCTATGTTTTGTTGTACGTTACTTTATGTCCATTCTAGTATTGCAATCATCTTGATGGGGAAAAGAGAGCTAGTTGCATTGCTTAATTTGTCTTCCTGGTGTCTCGTGATGGTTAAGCGGCTCTTCCTCGTGGTGCCATGGGGTTGTCTGCGGTTTGTGGTTGTGGTTCTTCCTAATCATACTCACTTACTATTTTTTACATATATTTACGAGACAACTTACTGAATAGGTACTTGCCTGGTGGGTAAAGTTAACAATTAAGGCGCCTTGTTTTTGGCTGTTTGTGTTTATGTTTTATGTACCAGTAAGCAATTTTTCAGCCATCTCGTGATATTTTCCTGTCTTCTTAGGTTAAACCAGTATTAAGCTGCGAAAAGTGTTTTGTTCAAGGGAACAGCATAGTGACCCCAACGAGTCTCGATCTAGCGACCCTTCAATGAAGTCTTACACTCTACCAACTGGGTCATTGCTCTCCTTTTGACTAGCTTTAGTAGCATATATATATTTTTGTAATTATTTAATGCTGGAGCAGTCCCTCAGGGTATCGTTATTGCTTTGTGTTTAATTTCAGGCACAAAAGTACAGAATTAACTGCCACCGGAATGTTTTTGCCAAACCAGTTTTTTGGCAAAATGACATAGTACTTTTTGCTGACATAGACACCTAAAGTGACTTATTTCCAGTAGTATAGACCATACTGAGAAAAATTCTATATATTTTGGCTTAAAATTTATAATGGCCTAGAAACTATTCCATGACAAATGTCAAATCCCCATGGGGAAAATATTTCCCGGCGGGGATTTTTCACTTTGCCCACGGGATTTTTCACTTTCCATACGGGGATTTTTCTACATGCAGACAATTTCCTCGCGGGGATTTTCGAAGCACTAAAGTTCCTCTCTTTATTCAATTATGACAAGATCTCATGTTAATGGTGTATAAAAATGGATGTCCACTAATAATAAAAAAAAAACATTTTTCCGCGCGGGGAATTTCAGAGAAAAAATCTGGTTAAGTGTCAAAAATCAAGCTTAGGTTCACTCTTGCAATCTGTTTGACACATTTGAATATGTTTCAAGTATATAATAACATTTTGATTTTCCCCATAGGGAAAAATCACCATGTGGAAATTTTTCCCCATGGGGATTTTTCTGCAGGATATTCATTCTGAGAAGAATTTATTCAATGGCAAAATATTTTTCTGCATTTATTCACATTTATATCGTATATAGTATGGATACAGTAAGTAAGGTTGCAAAGATCAGGAATCGATACAATCAAGTACCACACCTGACCCAGGATACCAATGGGAAAGTGACAAACTCACAGAAGACACACAAACGAGAGCCAAGAGGTCAGCCCTTTCCCAGCAGGTGACCACGAAGCACATATAAACAGACGCGCACAAAACATAGCAAACACAAGACAGAACAAAAACATAAAAGATCCACAAAAGAAGTACCGCCTTGGAACGGTCAGTAAAATATTTTACTGGAGGGCTTAAACCGGTTTAACGGCGCCAACCTCACCCTTAATTCAAATGTGGATCAAGACACATAGATATTTGGTTTGCATGAAAGACCCCTAACTTATCAATGCATCATCTCCTAAAACATATAAATCAAGATATAACAAGGAGATAAAGCAAGGATAAGGACTCAACAGTAAATTAAACTGAATACCGGAGCAAAAGAAACCAACAGGTAAACCCCGGTGGGCCCGACAAACAGCCAAAGCATCAGGTCCCTACCATCTCATCAATAGATAAGTCTTTAAGTCGGAACCATCATAGAGTCTGAAGTCCGACCCACCGGCGTGCAATTAAAGAGGAAAGCAAAGTTGCCAACTGTGATTGGGTTGACTACCAAGCATGCAGTCTGTTGCAATACATTAATGTTATAGCCAATCTTTTTATAATGGGAAATTATTTTAATGAACTGCACTGAAAAATTATTAGAGCCAACAATCTTCTTCAACTTATACACCAAGTCACCATAGAAATCAGGTTCCGAAAGTCCTTGGCGCAAGAGTGATTTAAGTCCAACTTGGAATTTAGAAATCAAATCAAAGTATCGTCTATAAAATTTTGAAAATGTTTTGCGAAGTTTATGATACCGATAGCCCTGTTTAAGAAGTTTCTGAGTTAACAATTTATTGCGAGTGTTGAAGTCAGTAACATAGCTAGATGCTCTAGCAAAACGAATGAGTTGAGAGATATAGACTCCATAGGATGTAGAACGAGGAACATCACCATCTAAAAATGGGAAATTGACAATTTCAAAATCAAAGTCGTCACGTTTATCATAAATTTTGGTAGAAACAATACCATTAGAAATTGACAAATGCAAGTCTAAAAATGCGGCTTCGGTATCAGAGGCATTGGTTTTATTAAGTTGGAGCTCTGAAGGGTATATTTGACTAACCATATTTTCAAAATAAACATTATTAATATTTAAAATATCGTCCAAATATCTGGAAGTAGTATTAAACGCATCAATAACATCAGCCTGCTTATCATCAGAAAGAGACATCATAAAGTCCCTTTCATAACAAAACAGGAATAAATCTGCAACCAGGGGAGCACAATTAGTGCCCATAGGAATCCCAACTACTTGTCTATAGAGCTTGGTGCCAAATCGAATAAAAATGTTGTCCAACAAAAAGGTCAGCGCATCACATACATTTTGACACGACCATGCATGATATTTTTTAGGTTTTTCTGAAGTAAAATATGCATTTCTGTCACTACATGCAAGGTAAGGAGAGCCTTCTCAGTTACATGCAAGGTAAGGAGAGCCTTCTCAGTTACTGATTGCTGTAGTGAAGAAAGCCAGTAAACTGTATTTTAGATTTACTTGGTCACGAACCCAAAGACAGATTTCAACATTATGCTGCTCATATACCTGCATTCACAGTAAAGCTGCACCTGTTAGGGCCACCTGCTTGTGCCATCTCTTTATTCATTTTGCAAAGAGTTTAGATCCAGATTGGGCCCTTTATCTTGGGCCTGATCAGGTTCCAAACTGTTTGACATTGTGGTGGTATTCCTGAATTTGCTTCGGCATGTGTAATAAAACTAACATACTTAACAAAAGTGAAAACGCTACACCTGAATTGTTTGCAATCTATATACAAAATAATGCAAAACAAGAATACAAATGAAAGTGTATCGTTATGTTCAAATACTGGGTAATGCATAACAGTAAAGGTTTTATGGATATTATCACGAGTAAACACATTAAAGCCATTTAAATGTGACAGGGGTCCAATTTTTTAGGTTGCAAATTTGAACAGAAATCTCACACAGTTTAGGCCTTCAGAAATCCATTACCTACGCGATACGACTGCACGAAATGGTAGTCTAGACATGTGGCAACCAGAAATGTGAAAGACTTATCTCAAGTGTGCTTCGATAGTTTAGAAAAGCAATCATAAAAAGCGGGTGATCAATCAAAATGCCAAGTTTGAAATTTTAACCCTGAAATCTCCATAGGAAAATGTCAATGTTTTGTTGCATCTTAGTATGAGGTAATTACTAGTCGAAAAATTGTAGAAACTATGTACTGAGAGGTGTACTGGATTTGGAAGAAGAAAATTATTTAAAATTGTGATAAATCGAAGATAACCAAACATTTAATATTCCCTATTTGTTTTTGTCAAAGGGAGACAATTTTCAATTTTTTACAAATGTGATAAATACGAAATTGATTTCTGAGCCTGTTTCAAGTGATTAATCATTTTTCATGTGTTTTTTATGCAACACAATTATGACCAATTTTGTTAAGCATAACAACTTAAAGGAGCATAACTCCGACATCAAACGAGACAAATTGGTGGACTTTCGACGAACCGTTCGCTGGGTGTTTTGGAAACATTGTTAAGTTTTAGTAAATACTTTTTGTCCAATATTTTCTCACAAAATATAGATAATTGTAGTGTAGCGTTTTCACTTTTGTTCAGTATATTATTATCAGCTAAGTATACATAGAATATTTTTTCCACTTTAACAGTTTTTGTTAAATAGTCGAGGTGATATAATTTTAGCGTTTGTGTTGTCTGCTATTTTTTTATAAAATTAACTTTTTCAAAACAAATTCAGTAATACCAACAGAAAGGCTAACAGTTTTGAACCGGATCAGACCTAAATGAAATATGTATTCATAATTTAGATGACCATTCGGGCCATCTTCTAGGGTATTCTGTTGGTAGACAAAATCCAGATCATACTGGGCCACATAGCGCACGGCAGTCGGTAAATTGCCTGACTACAGATGCATGTCTTCAGCAGATACAGAGGTCTCAATTTCGATCCCAGTCTGCTCCCATACTTTCGTGGAGATTGATCATGAAATAATTTCTACGGTCATTTTCCTCCATTCCGCTGATTTATTCAAGAAGGATTGTTGTCAGAACATAAGGGAAGTTAAGTGCATGAAGTACTGGTTAACTGCTTGTTCAAACTTGCCTAGTAAAAAGTGTGGTTACAGGAACTTACTGTCTCGACATGACCATAGCTGTTGAGTGTGACGTAAAATAACAAGCCAAACCAAACAAAAATACAGATCATACCCACGCTAAACATCAGACCTAATCAGGATCCAAACTGTTTATCATCAATTTGACACCAGGGCTCTCAGATGTTTATATTACAGACTGTATCCTGCATTGTGACAAGGAATTTTACAGCTACACAATAACTTAGCCAGCAATTACTTTTTTTTCTTAAATTATTGCCTGGTTTATACATTTGATGTATACATTCAAATGCACTACAGACTGTTTTTTTTTTTTTCAATAAGATTTTTTTTCACGTAAGGAAATGTTTACAAGGGACACAAATTGATCCGGGTCCCTATAGTAGTTTCAAAGATGCATAATAATGAGGCCATTCTATTTTTCTTATTAAAAGGTACAGTAGGTTAAAAGTAAGTAATTGTGCAAAGATCAGGAATCGATACAATCAAGTACCACACCTGACCCAGGATACCAATGGGAAAGTGACAAACTCACAGAAGACACCACAAACGAGAGCCAAGAGGTCAGCCCTTTCCCAGCAGGTGACCACAAAGCACACATAAACAGACGCGCACAAAACATAGCAAACACAAGACAGAACAAAAACATAAAAGATCCACAAAAGAAGTACCGCCTTGGAACGGTCAGTAAAATATTTTACTGGAGGGCTTAAACCGGTTTAAGCATGACTATTCACTACATATGCAATAATACGTGGTAGGTTCAATATAACTGTAAACTGAGACTACCTGCACGCCCATAATCAAGGTAAACTCGCCAGAGTTTGTATACAACGATTCTCATCTATCTTTGAAACTACTATAGTGTTTGCAATATTAGTTACATAAGAACATCTAGAGACTAGGAAAGCAGCCAAAAAATGCTTCATTAGTCGGGGCAGGCCTCAAAATACCTTAAAATAGCACTTGCCCTGCATCACAAAAAGTATTTGCATATATGGAAAAATAATTTTCACTAGAAATATCAAAATTTTCACTTGCCCTGCAGCCTAGGGCACGAGCGACAGAGTGCTATTTTCCAGCCCTGGGGGGGGGAGGGGGCAGGGGGAGGAGCGCTACTGCAGTAACCTGATTCCCTGAAATTTGAAATGCAACATGACCATGTTCCAGGGTACAATTTTTTTAAAATATTGCACTTATCCTGCAAGATGAACTCGTCCTGAAAAAAATGCACATGTCCTTTACAAGCGTATGCAATAAAGAACATAGGTGAGTAATATGTAAAAAACTTCCTCAAGTAATTCTTTTGAAAGCAACGGTTCCGTCTTTGGAAAGAATCACCCATCCTTTCTAGATTTCACTTGTAATTACAAGCAGACGAGAGGAAATTTTCCCCCCTGCCATGTTCTGAAGAAATTGAAATTTGACCTTTTGACCCTATCCCCAGAAGCACTGGGGGAGGGGATTGGGTGGGGGTTCTATGGGAAAATTATTTGCTACCATATTGCTGCATACCTGTTTCCCTTTAATTTGATATGCAACTTGACATTGCGGAAAAGATGAAAGTTGACCTTTTGACCCTATCCCTTCGGTAAGGGGGTGGGGTTCTGAGGGCAAAAAATTTACTACAATGTTGCTACATTCATGATTCCATTTAATTTGATGTACAGCATGAACTTGTTTTTAAAAAGTTGAATTCTGACCCAGTTACCCCTCCCCAGGGTTCGAGGAGGGGATAGGGGTCTGCAGGCAAAATATTTGCTACCATGTTGCTGCAATAGTGGTTCCATATAATTTGATATGCAACATGACCATGTTTTGAAAAAAGGTAAATTTTGAACTTATGACCCCACCCTGGGACAGCGGGCAAAATATTTGCTTCCACGTTGCTGAATACCTAATTCCTTGTGATTTGATAATGATGCTACGTTTGCACCTTTGACTGCTTCGATCTGGAGCCATAAGTAAGTCACTGTGTGACACAATACAGTGACAATGTACTGACGTTTAGAACTTACGTTCTAGACATAGCGACTGGTATGATTGGCTATTAAACAAAGCGATATTGATGCATGTCCAAAATATGTTTGACCTTTGATAATGATGTCAAGGGCACACAAATGTTGCCCAGTACACATTTTACATCATGTGACAAATACATCTGCATAGCTGCAAAATTATAATGACCAATGGTTTATGAGAGGCATTTACAAGAAACTACATTATTTGACCTATGACTTGTCCTTGGGGTCAAGGTCATACCAAATGGTGCTTAGTATCATTTTCATCATGTAAGCTATATACCTTCAAGTTTGAAGTCGCTATTCGATGCGTACCTGCAAGGAGGATACAGTACACTTACACAAGGAACATGACGGAAGAATGGACAAATGAACAGGAGACAAAGAAGACATCCTCTGATCCACAGAGGGGGAAAGGGAGGCTCCTTCAAATGGCTTAAGTTTTCCTTAGGAATAGGAATACTGGTAAGAATCCCCTCGAGAGCGAAAACAATTGTCAGCTTTTTTAAGTGTGCCTCAGACACCTTTCACACACTCACCGTCCCCCTTACCCAAACGTTTTGGGTCTGTGCATGAGGTGTGTTGAGCAGACAAATTTCAAAGATAACTAATAATTGCGTTTTAAAAGCCAATTAACATTTTTTAGCTCACCAGACCCAAATGCTCCAGGGGAGCTTATAGGATGGCACTCCAGCCCGCGTACATCAGGCCGTTGGTCCGTCCATTTGTCTTTTCACACGTTCAAACATAAACATCTCTGAGACCAGCTGGACTCTTGAGATCAAATTTCATCTAGAGTATCATTGGGGTGGGGGAAAGGCTGCATTATGTTTTGGGCCAGATCTGATTAGAACTCTGGTTTCCATGGCAAAAGATAGGTCCCATAGGGGTATAATGGGGAAATCTTGTGAGCACTCTTGCTCCTCCATTTTTGATTGGATCTTCTTCATTCTTGCTGGTAACAAGTACAATTATAATTTCTCAAATGGGTTTAAAACTCAGCGAGATTCGACCAGGGACTGCAGAGTAAGCTACCCTTGACAGTCTGAAACAAATCCCATAAATTTATAATGGGAAAAATGTTGTGAGCACTCTAGTGCCTTCATTCTTTTGATCGGATCTTCATCATTCTTGCTAGTACCAAGGACAACTATAACAGCTTGGATGAGTTTGAATTTCCGCCAGATCCCATCACCAACTACGGCGTAAGTTGCCCTTGAGCGTCTGAACAATCAATGTACAATGTTGTGAGCACTCTAGCGCATTCATATTTGATTGGATTATCTATATTGTAGATAACAAGGGCAGCCCCAAAATCTTGAATGGGTTCGAAATTTGGCAAGATTGGACCAGGGTCCGTGGAGTTAGCTGCCTTTGAATGTCTAGAAATCCCATATACCTATAATGGGAGAAACGTTGTGAGCACTCTAGTGACTTCATTTTTGGATGGATCTTCATTATTCTTGCTGGTAACAAGGACAATCATAGAATCTTGTATGAGCTTAAATTTCTGTCAGAAACAATCACCAACTACTGAGTAAGCTGCCCTTGAGCATCTGCAAAAACAATGTGTAATGATGTGAGTACTCTAGCGTCTTCATTTTTGATTGGATCATATTCATTCTTGCAGATAACAATGACAGCTATAAAATCTTGGATGGATTAGAAATTTGGCAGGATTGGACCAGGACCTGTGGAGTTAGCTGCCCTTGAATTTCTGGAAATTTCCAAAAAAATATAGTGGGAGAACGTTGTGGCCACTCCAGTGCTTTCATTTTTGAATGGATCTTATTCACTCTTGCAGGTTACAAGGACAACAATCAAAGCTTAGGTATCCCTCTTGAAGTTTACAAGGACAACAATCAAAGCTTATGTGGCTTTGAGTTTCAGCCAATACCGACAACCATAACAGATTGAATTAATTTTAGTTTTGTACAGACCAGACCTGGGACTGCAGAGTTATCTGTCATTAAGCGTCTGGAAATATCCCCATAGACTTACAATGGGATAAATGTTCGCTCATGCAAGCGCTTTTATTCTAGAATAGACCTTTCTCACCCTTGCAGAAAACATGGACAATCATTAAAGCTTGGATGAGTTCGAATTTTACCCAACTCTCATATGAGACTGTGGAGTTAGCTGCCCTTGAGTGTCTGGAATAACCATCGCATACCTATATGGAAGAAATGCTGTTGCTACTTTAACACCTTTATTTTTGATTTGGTCTTCTTCATTCTTATAGGTAACAAAGCCATGCATAAAAGCTTGCATGAGTTTTGATTTTTTTATCTGATCCCACAACTGACTATGGAGCTAGATGTCCTTGAGGGTCTGAAAATATATCTTATCCATTTTAATTCAGATCTTTTTAATGCTTGCAGATAAGCAGAACTGGCATAATATTTTGTGTTTGAATTAAGGCCTGATCACTATTTCAAGTTCAGAATTACCTGATTTTGAGCATTCTAAAATATGGTGCCTCTAAACATTACGCTGGCTTTTGGGTGAGCGATCGTTGGTCATTGGGCTGCTTGTAAACATATCTTGCGTGCAATAGTGAATCCTGATCTGTCGCGCAAGAAATCAGGTATATATTACTGAATCTTATCTAAATAAAGCACATTCATTCGATACTGAAACTTCTTTTTTGTTTGAACGGTTCCATTATGATTGACATGAGATATTTGAATGCATCGCAACCGCAAAAAAGACCTGATGCTCATTATTCGCAAATACAATGGATGAAAATATTTAAAAGGTCAGACTGAAGTATAAACCTCTAGGACTCCAGACAGCAGCAATCCATTGTAGTATACAATACACTCGGCCGACTTACATATTCTATCAAACAATGGAGGATTGTTAACCATATAATTTCTGTAATAGATATACCATGGTTTGTCCGCCTGTATGTGAAGATAAGCAGCTGCATTAGTGTAGACCTTACACATTACGTGATACTTTGTGTAAAAGTTGGCAAGAGTTTGGTAAACGTAGGTGATGCATGTTTTGGTATTCCTGGGTTACATGCACAGACTATTACGTAAGACGATTATTATTACATGTTTTGTTCGTTTTATTACACGCGGGAACCATTTTTAAAATTACAAATAAGTACTGGTCAGTACTACAACATGTTTTCTTATTAATTTTTCATTCAGTCAAACCCCATTGAATATTGTCAGAATTCTATGCAGTAAAGTCAAGGTCTGTCATTCATTTTATGATGTGAAAGATGGGAGTTTATCATTTTTAAGCAATTGTAATTAGTTGGACATATATTCGTATTGCGTGGTTGTCACTTTTTAAAGTGGATTTAAATGTAAACAGGCTATGCATGGGAAATGATTATTAATGAGAGTTCGTAAAGATAAAAATAATAGAAATGTCTTCCCACGTGCAAGTACAGGGTAAACGTGCACCCATATTATTGTAAAGCTCCTTGCATACGTTTGATGTGCATCTGCAATTATATGATTATGACTGCGATGCTAGAAAACTGTTTTAGGGGTTGGCAACCAGGTTAGATTCAAACCAGCCTACTCAGCTACAGAGACGAACTAAAAAACGTAAAATTTTGCATGTAACAAGTTTAAGGTTCTACTTTCTAGAGGTTGAAAAATAAAGGCGCTGAACATAATGCGCAAATGCGTAGCCTGCTCGGCGTGTTTGTTATTCGCATGCTTTCTCACGATATATCATACTTGTCCACCCGTTTATGTATGTTGGCGAATCAAAGTACGAAAAACGTGTAAGATATACAGCTGGAGTTTGTAAGGTTGTAAATATCATTCTATGATGTATCTAAACTCACTTTAAAGCAGACTTGATCGAATTACAAAACGCCAGAGCAGTCCATTGTCTACGGAAGCCCAGACAGAACACGTGAGAATATTACTTTTAAATAATATATCATGATTTTATCCAAAAAAAAAAGATTGGGAATGAAACAGATTGAGCTTATATTATCTCATGATATTCGTGTATACCTCAGAAGCAGTGGTGGCCATCTTAGAATACAGCTTATGATTTTTAAAGTACATGTTTGTAGATTATGACACCCGATTTTGCAGTTAAATGTATATATTTCTTTGCTACAAATGTCACTAAAAGTTCATTCATTGATCAGGAATGTATTTGATGTTTATTCATGTGATCCTTAGAAGTATTTCTCGTAAAACGTGCGCTGGCAAAATAGTATTATCCTTCGACTAAAATGGTCTGTATCACATGTTGTTTTTACATATTGATAAGGCCATTTTAAAGCGTATGCTTTTAAACAATGCATGGTTAGTCTACCATTTATGATATGATCATAATGGTTTTCATTTTATATGAAAAACTAGGGGAGATAGATAAAAAGTAAAAAAACAAGCTATGAAGCCACGATAATTTGGTGGTACGTTTAATGCCAACGTATATAATTTTATTTTCATTTTATGACCATTTCGTAGGAGTCGATATACTGGTGCTGATATATGAATAAGGAACGGCGATTTTCATTCGTTTTTGACAAGTTATGTGCTCGTTATACTAAATGATTATTAACACATGCCACATAATATACATGTATATGTAACAACTGTGTTTGATTAAATGTATGGTTATACAATTCAGAGAATTTGTATATACATGAATAGGGCGGGTATGAATAATCCTAGCCGCAAGTATGTACCGATACCTCCAGGGTTTATGCATGATAAGCGATTTTGGCTCCCCAACTACTATAGGTCATATTGGTAATTAAATTAAACAAAACATTTTAATATACCATGAAAATGGATAGTTTCTCACTAAATAAAACGTATACTTGCTAATTTAAATTATCATATGATGTTGCGTCTGGGATGAAATAACGCCATGCATTAAAATTGATAAACCACTTGATAGATCGGTTTACAGATTTTCGGGTTAAGTTATGAAATGACGCTGTCCACAACATTGCATATCTTTTGGAAAAAACTAATGTTTTCGTGAAAAAATGAGTCCTTATCTTTGCTTTATCCTTCTTTTTATATCTTGATTTATATGTTCTAGGAGATGATGCATTGATAAGTTACGGATCTTTCATGCAAACCAAATATCTATGTGTCTTGATCCACATCTGAGCTAAAGGGTGAGGTTGGTGCACCGCTAAACCAGTTTAAGCCCTCCAGCAAAATATTTTACTGACCCTTCCAAGGTGGTGCTTCTCTTGTGGATCATTTATGTTATTTCTATATCGTTTTGTTATGCTTTCATGCACGTCTGTTTGTTGATGCCTTGTGGTCACCTGCTTGGAAAGGGCTGACCTCTTGGCTCTCATTTGTGGTGTCTAATTGTGACGTTGTCACTTCCCCATTGGTATCCTGGGTCAAGTGTGGTGCTTGATTGTATCGATTCCTGATCTTTGCCCCCTTCTTACTTTTAATGAGTGAACAGTAATGTTATTGTCATATCATAAATAATATCTAACATTCATACTCCTGCATTATCAAAATTAGTAAACTTGTTGCAAAAACGTGATAAAATGCTCAGCAAGCCTTGCATTTTATCACGTTTCCCCAACTTGTTTAATAAATTAAATAACACATGAGTACTCATGTAAGATCCTCTATTAGGCCGCGACGCGAGAAAACCTGTCTTCGGGGGTTTGTGAACAACAAAGCCGCAGACCAGCCTGCGCATACGCGCTGTCTGATCAGCGCCTTTGTTATTCGCTTTTTGGAAAGTATCTTGTGTAAAAATGCTACTGGTGAAATTTCAATTTTCTAGCTAGTCTCTGTAGCTGAGGAGACTGGTTCGAAACTCGCTTTGTCAGACACCCCAAAGACAGGTTTTCTCGCGATGTGGCCCTATTGTAGTAAACTAATTGAGAATGGGTGCTTATATAGAGACATGTCATTCTCTGTATTAATGATAACTAATGCCGACACGATCTCGGAAAATAGCATTGTTTTCAACACGGAAATTGCAGCGTTCCAAATTGTCGAATCGCTTGCATCTTTAAAAATATTTAATTGGGAGATTCACGAGGCACAAGGGGGTGAAATTGTGCTTCCATATGCAATTTTACACTCAGGTGTAAATTGATATGATTCTTGTACAATAAAGCACGCATACAATGTATGGCGCATGCTATACAGTGAAAGCTGCATAGTGTCCAAAGACTACACAGATCAGTTTTTTTTTCTGCTACTTTCGGGGTTTCAGGAGAGGCGATTTTTAAACGATCATTTTACGTTACCATGACACATTATTTACAAAAGTCCTTTATCAAGAGTAACAGTAGCTTAGCCAAAGCTAAACGGTATAGTTTAAAAACATGTCTGGTTCCATAAAAGCTACATGTAACCATCTAATTGCCACTATCCCCCATCCACTACTTTTTCTTACAAAAAAACCCTAGGGCACAAATTAAGCTTATCTGATAGTAAAACATTGCCCTGCAAGCAACCATACAATCAACACCCACATGAGTATGTACGTTAGTAGGGCATTAACATGGAAAATAATATCAGAAATGACGATAACCACCTAACTTTTATTCGCTGCATTCCTTAAAAACACATATTTTCTGTGTTCAAATTTACTTACCCAGAAAAGAATATGTCTGCATTATCTCCCCTTGCTACACAGCATACAAAGTCGTAAAAGTTTGGATGTTCATGTCATAAGACACAATTACCATTTATAAAAACTATTTTTAAATCAAGAAATATTAAAAATCAGAATTATTGACAGCAGCCTTCTAAACTTCGAAGCAGGCCTTTGCATTGTCAGAAATTCCACCCAATGCGAAACCCTTAGCTTTGGTTTAGTGGAGCACTGCATAGTTTGTCGTGAATAATAGACTATTCTGCGCTCTACTACAGTAGTCAAGCTGAACAACACCAGTCCTAAACCACATTAAGTGAAAAATCTGAAGCATGTCATGACCATGGAACTTGCGCCGGACTACAAACCAGGCCCCAAGGTTATGAAACATATTTCATGCTCAACTCAACTGAGCACGAAATTATTCCTGCTTATGTTAAAAAATCAACAAGTGTTTATTAGCATGATAAATACAACATCTGTGAGACTTTAAGCAAGAAACTCCTTTATTTGTTTGGTATTTTCGTTTTTATGAGCAGTTGTAATTTCGTGCTTAGTTGAGTTGAGCATGAACATTTGATGAGACATTTTATATCTTTACCGTTCCTGCATCAACAGCTTGAAGATCAGTTCTGGACAATCAGAAAAAAAATGCGAGGGTTTTTTTTGCGAAAATTCACACTTGCGAATTTCGCAAATTTCGCGAAATTAAAAACTTCGCTAAATGCCGTTTATAGACGACGGTAAATCAAGCTCCAGTCGCGAATACTTAACGTCTCAAATGTGCCTTTAATGGTTTTCACGAAAATGATTTTCTCGCGAAATCGCTTGTCACAGAGTAGCAAATATAATTGTGTTTACTTAATAAGAATGTGGTACTCTAATTATAAATTGTGTTAATTTATTTGGAGACTGGTTTGTTTTTAAAAAATATTACTTATTTTGCTTGATATTTACCTCAAGCCAAAGACCCTCAACTCCACGAATCTCTAAATCTGTGCGCCTTTTTCAAGAAAGTGAATCCCGAACACATGCAATGACTCCTCCACCAGGACGTTCGCGTCTGTCTGTCCTAAATGGAGAATGGAAGTTCTCAATATATATGGTATCATCATTAACTTCCCGTAAAGATGAGTATGTCATGTGCAATGGCTTCACCTCGTACAAGGTCTAATTTGGGAAGTATACTTTGGATGTTAAGATGCAAAATGCTGAGATGATTTGCTAACGAAATAATCGATGCTGAGGATAAATGTCATTGTATTATATATTCCATGTACCAAAACAATCAGCAAGGTACAGGTGTAACACAAGTAAGCGATTTCTAGACACTTGGGCATCAAGCTTCTTAAGAAATTTCGTCATGGGTGTTAGACTGCATCTGGTATTCCACAGCGCAATTACATGAATAGCAAAACGATATTATGCAAGTTTCAAACAATTTACTGCATGATTAATTTGATAAATATTTACCAAAGTTTATAATAAAGGAATTACATTTATAATTTGTGATCTACTATACATTCAGATTGTAAATCATTTATTTATTCAACCATATACTCCATAAGCCTTTCTTAGATCATGGCATCATTTTCTAATTTTTGATAACATTGAAAAAATAAGAAAACAATAAGTAAACTTTTGAATACTTTTAGGAAAATATTTTCAAATACGTTGTATTTCAAAGTAAGAAAGGCGGCACATATCTGGAATCGATACATTTAAGTGCAACACCTGACCCAGGATACCACATGGAAAAGTGACAAAAACACAAAATTAAACATCACAATCAAGAGCCAAGTGATCAGACCTTTCCCAGCAGGTGACCACACGGCAGCAAGGAATAGACGCGAGAGGCATGACAAACACAAGACATAAACAAGACAACTGGTCAACAAAAGAGGTACCGACTTGGAACGGTCAGTAAAATATTTTACTGGAGGGCTTAAACCGGCTTCACGACGCCAATCTCAACCTGAGTTCAGATGTGGATCAAGACACATAGATGTTTGACAAGGCGTCAAAAGGCGTTATTATGGAGTAAAGGGTCAAAATGTATATTTTTACTTGGGATGTTTCACTTGTGTTTATGCACGTACCGAATGTTTTCATTCACTTCATTGAGAGAAGATAGTGTGCGTGTTTTACAACTCGAAGGACGCACAGCTTCTTATTGGATTCCAATTCTAATTAAAGAAGCTGGAGTGTTTCATATTTAGTATAAAACTGTTCGTCTACGTGAGTGCACCCGCTATAAAAACATTTTAAATGTGAATCTTGATTGATTCACGACTGCATTTACATCTTTATGGCTGCATCACCGTTTTTACCAAATATTGCATTGTCTTTATTACGTTGTTTGTGTGTATGATTGTTGTGGTTTTATTGTTATGATAGAAGTACTTATTTGACGAGACATACACATGCGCGACCAATCATCGACAAACTGAACGTGGATACAACTGACTTTCGCTCTTATGTTCAATTAGTGTTTTCTAACAAATCTTAGTACAGTAAAACCTTTGTAAAACGGCCACTCAAAAATAGACAAAACAAAGATATTAATGACAAATGCTAGCTTAATGAAGGTCGAAAGTATTGCAGAATGCTCTGCATTAAGCGATAATTGGTCTTGAAAACCAATTTTTGGCTTTTTGGGAGAGAGAGTGTATGAGTTTACTGTATGTGAGAAAGAACTATAAATCATCTGTTTGCTTTGATACATAATTCTTAATAAGTCACGTCAGCCTTTAGAGACGATCAGCCTCTGCAATATTTCTAAAGAAACGGCAATCGTATTTCAGCCGAAGAGAAATGGGCCTTGTCTTGAGAAACCCAGTCTTAGGGAATTCTGATCAGGTCATGTCCAAACCATCCTGCTCAGCTACAAAGACTAGCTAAAATGTTGACATTATATGTGAAGCAAGTTGAGAGGTCATACATTGCACGAAACGAATATCAAAGTCGCTGATCAGGCTCCGTGCATTCGCAGGCTGGTATGTGCCTTTGTTGTTTGCATATAAAAGTAAAGAAGGCAAAGATCAGGAATCAATACAATCATGTACCACACCTGACCCAAGACATCATATGGGAAAACGACAAAAACACAAGGAAATATCACCTCAAGGTCTACTGATCCCTAGAGTAGTACGCCAGTTAGCAGGTTATTTGGGCCTCTGTTATTTCTCGATTTTAACTGGACTTCTGACCCTTTATTTTGATTCAGATTTGATTTTTGGCAAAATCTTGATTGCGAATATAAGAATCCATCATGAGTGTGAGGGAGGGATAGAAAAATTCGTCCTGAGGATCACCGATGGGCAGCACGAGGCTTGCCGGATGATGACAAAGGGTGATTGCGAGGGACGGATTTTTCGATCTCACCCTCACACGAATAATGGATATTTTTCTTGCTCGCCACTAAATACCCATTTTTATATTGGAAGAAACATGAAAAAAGCTTCCAGAAAATCCTGAATTCGCTGAGATGCGGCATTGTGACGTCAGTTTTACATTTCACTCGGACATTACAATGACGTCACGGATTGACGTGCCGCCAGCGTGCTGGAGACGTGCGGCTTTTCGGGTTATTTTTTATTTTTCCCACGGGCTGGTACCGGTACATGTATGTGAGATAGAATAATTATCTCACATTGGTACAAATAACGGATATCCAGATCTGGTGTGCCAGAAAGGATGGATGTCAAACGAATTTTGTATATACGCTGCTTGAGACAGTAATAAAAACGGGATTACTGCCTATATCCTTCGCTTTTAAAACTGGATTTTATTATTTATTAGGCATCAAATACAAACTCGTCAGTCATCAGTAAATTGAATTTTTGAAATAAATGAAATATTTAAGCGTATTTGTAAATGCCATGTACAAGTTTTCGATCATCTGTGAAGGATTTATGACCGTTTGCTAACATCAAGTTCTAAGTCTAGTATTCGATAATATATGGCATCTTTTATGTAATACTTACTATCAACGATGTATTTAGCCATAAACGTACTGATTAAACTGTGCGGTTGTGTTGACTGATCTATACCAGTTCTTATACATGTAATACGTAGCACTATAAGAGTCCACCATGAGTGTAAGGATGGGATAGAAAAATCCATCCCTCGTGATCACCGTTTGTCATCACTTGGCAAGCCTCGTGATGACAAACGGTGATCCTCAGGACCCATCCACACATGAATAATGGGTTCTTTTTCTTGCTAAGTACCGCATTTCATATTGGAAAAAAATTAAAGTGGCTTCCAGAAGTTAGATGGGATGTAGAGATAGGGTGAAATAGAAAAATCCGCTTGCCGATTGATGACAAACGGTGATCACGAGGGGCGGATTTTTCTATCCCATTTGATTGTTTTTCTTGCTCTCTACAAAATACAAAATCTACAAAATACATCATTTTATATTGAAAAAAAAACATTAAAAAAGACTTCCAGAAACTCCTGAATACGCTGAGATGCTACAAAATACGCTACAATTTACATCATTTTATATTGGAAAAAAAACATAAAAAAAGACTTCCAGAAAATCCTGAATTCGCTGAGATGCGACACGATGACGTCATTTTAACATTACAATGATGTCATCGATCGATGTGCAACGAGCGAGCGGCCTACGTGCGGGTTTTCTTTTTTTATCTTTCCCACAGGCTGGTACTGTAATTATATACTCATGCTAAGAAAAAGAATGCCACCATGAGCTTCGTAAAATGTTCGTTTTATTTGCATAGTATTTCGGGGGGTCACTTACAGGGCAACGCTATAAGGATGAAGGCCTTCACCCACATGTCCTGCCAATCTATCAGACTGTTGGAAACAATTTTATCCTCTAGAAAGACAATGCCAGCATACCTGCAATATGGCAAGGAAATGTTTACAAGCTGGTCATGTTATACCCTTTGACTGGCCTTCCTTGTCCCGATCCATCTTTGATCGACCACCCATGGGATAATCTGGGATGGTGGTTACATTATCAGATCCCTTCCCAGCCGCCACATTTCCCGAAATTGAACTCTAGCTGGTTGAACAATGCCAATGCATTCCACAAGTGGTGGGTGGGGTACAACCTCGGGCTTCTTTTAAGAATGTGCAAAAGGCTCATATAATGCATTCATAAAGGTTGCGGTCATATAAGATATGACCTACAATATATGACTTTGTGATCATTACATTTTCATGTCTGTATTGATTTTAAACAAAGCCGGTGATTTAGGGTGGCTTTCTTTTTATAAGCATGAGTATATGTGAGATAGAATTATCTCACATAGGTAAAAACGACGGTGTGCGAGACTAGGATTAATGTGTCTTGCTCAAGGACACAACGCAGTGACGCCAGTGAGGCTCGAACCCGCGGCCCCTCGGTCTTGAGTCAAGCACTCTACATTGTACCACTGAGCCACTGCGCTCCCTATATCTGGTTTGAATGTGTCGATTGTAAAGGACCTCAGACAGGTTCCTATTCAATCTTTTGAGAGCCTGTGAGTAGGACAATGTACAATTGACAACTGTATTTTTGTGCTTAAATTAAAACCTTACATCTAATGCACGTATCAAAATAAAGAAAATTGAAAAATATTTCATATCAAAGCCAAGACTTTAGTGTTTAGATTGTGGGGGGGGGGGGAGGGGGTATTTTTATGACCAAATTTTATTTCACAGAAAGCCAAAGTTTCTTACGGTATTCATTCAATTACAGGTACATGGAAATACAAAACTTGAGATGACTATGATGCGTATGCATATAAACGAGTCTTAAAGATTTCATTGTTGTTTTTTTTTATAAATAATTATGCTGTCTATGACTTTTAACTATTACCTGTAAATGGCTTACACGTATATTGTACCTGTTATATTTCAAGTTCAATATGTCTGTCCTGTTCACTGACATGTATCATAGCTACATTCTGTACACATGCCATTGTAAATTGAGCCGCGGCATGAGATTTCCAACAATTTAACATTTTGACAAGTGTAGACTCCAACATGCCTGTGCAGCTTCCTGTTAAGCTTAGACACTCCAAATGATGTTCAGTCAGTAGCTTAACAATCATAAAATACTCAAGCGACTAGCAAAGGCTCTGATCAGACTGCGCGTATGCGCAGGCTGATCTGAGGCTTTGCTGGTCGCACATACCATATTGTTGGAAATCTCATGCACTGGCTCAATTAATGTTAAGCTACAGGTTTGTGCAAAAATAGCGCCTATTGAGCTTTTATAATAAACTGTTTTTGAGCATTTTGACAGCCTACCCCCCCCCCCCCCCCCGTGACCAAACATGCCAGTTTTATATGTTGTGTGATACATAAAACTACAACTGTATGCGAAAGGATTAGCTTGGTCACGCGGGGAAGCACTTCAAAAAACTCTTTTTCTATTAATAGCAAAATCAGAGTTTTCAACCCATATTTCAAAATCGGTACTTGTCCAATGAGAAAACATTTTTGCGGATACTTCGAGGGCTGACCTACTATCATTTTCATGGAAAAAATATAATTTTCAGAGGAACTTTTCTCTTTCCATTTTTATGGCCAATTCTTCATTATAAGCCCTTCATTAAGACTGTCCGAGGTCCTTTGCCCTACCTTACCTCTACCTGTTAAACATATCTTAGCTATTTAGGCACATTTACTTACTCCAGCTTGTAACATGGCCAATTTTGATTAAGGTAGAGATGTGATACAGGTTTTGTTGATTGGAAGGTAGATCACAGTTCATAGTCACACACATTTCGGAATGTGGTTCTTTTGATTGTTAAACTATATAGATATCCAAATGATAATAAGTAGGCGGTTTATCTGCCTCACACCTTTACAGGAAGTAAAATAATGAGAATGTAAACCTAAAGTGTGCATTGTAGCCTATAGATAAGTTAAAAGTGACGTGAAAGAGCGTACCAACACTTGAAGGTTATACAGGTTATACCGTTATTAACGGTAAAAAAATTACATTAATGCCTGACAAAGGTTTTCAAAATACGGAAATATTATACCAAGCCGTCATAGCTCAGTCGGTTGAGCCGAGGCAAATATTTGTATCTATATTAACGGGAGATTTATAACGGGGGAGGGTTCGAATCCCACACGATTTGACTTTTTTTCATGAAGGAGATATTTTTAAATATCATTATTGCTTATTATATATAAACAAGACATTTTTATCATATTTTTGTTATATTTTAAATGTTTTTACTATAGTATTCTTTGAGTGTTCTGTGTGTGTTTGTGTCCCAAAACACGAGCTAGCAAATATAAAATTACTCTTTCTCCTTATAGCATATTTGAGAAGCAGACTTTGGGTATATCGCATTTTTCATAACACCCATTTTAGACAACTGACCTTTTCGTAGGTAAAATGATTATCAATGTTTCTATGATTAATAGAAAACCAACTGCTGCAAAGCTCAAATTTGTAAGTGGGTGGTCAACGACAAGCCTTTTTGTAAAACAGCTGTTTTTTTTAAAAAAAATGTGTAAGGAGAGTAGACTTACATGTATTACAAAACATGTCATCAGGTCATCGCCTTCTTTCCGCTTTTCGTTTTCTGTCATATCCGATAAAAATAATAAAGGTCATCATTCACAAACATAAAATATCAAAAAGCAAAGATGAAAAAATATGCCGTGATTGGGGTTCGAACCTTCAATTGCAAAACTTTGGGACAGAGGTCTACGATCTTACCTCCGCGCCAGCCCAACTGTGACAAATATTAATGATAAAAGAATATAATGTACAAAGTTAGCGAAACCGTTTTACCTAGTTACATCAATGGACAATGTCCAATTATCAAAACATGCTCTGACGTCACTTTGAACATATCTAGTAAGGACAGTACATTAAAAATGGCTTTGTACGTATTTACGATCTTTATTTTGCTGATTAGCGTACATAAGTTCAGCTACCGTTAGCAATTATTATATACTGTTCATTCACGATATCTTGGCTCAGATAAACCGTTAGATAGAATTTACCATTACCTTGATATAGGGGTGCTTCTTCTTAGATGAATACGGTATGAAACAATAAACGTGAATCTTGTTCAATCATCCGAGTAGTGTAGAGGATAACGTCGATGGAGCCACCTTTCATGGAGGTTCGAGACCTCACCGGGTTTTTTTTTCTCTGATTACAAATATATTTTTTCTTTATGTCATTATGTCGTAATCTCCATGCTCAAATTTTCTTTTTTTTTCCACTGCACAAACTCCACTGAACTGTTGTCTTATTGGAAAGCTATTCGATCGCAAGCCGTAGAAATTGCTGCATTTGGGTTAAAAGTATGCGAGGAAGAGACAACGAATGCTGTATTTACTTCACCTTTATCAAGAGAGAGAGAGAGAGAGAGAGAGAGAGAGAGAGAGAGAGAGAGAGCAAACTTATCAACAAGAACAGTATCATACAATATCATTTCGCAGAACATAAAGTGATGCCACTATAATATTGGGTTCTTGCCAAGGTGAGACTATGGAAACAGCAAGCGAATGGGGCTCAAATACTTGCCCACAGACAGAAAGCGAAACTGAAATGCATTTTGATATCACGTGTATTCAGATAATCCCTAAAACATATAAAAAGAAAGAAAACAATAAACAAACGGCATATAAAATAAAGAAAAAAATAATGTTTACTTCGGGTTTCGAACCTACTTTCTCTTCGTTACTTTTCAAAAAGGTGTCTCTGTAATTAACATGTAGGTGCGCCTTGCAGACTGAGCTACGCAGCCAATTTAAACAACAAAGTGATTTAAGCAGTTTCGTTATATGGTAAGTGTACAACAAACCCCATGTTCCCTTATTTTCAATAGTTTAGTCCACAGCTAACGGTATCATTAGGCCAAGATATCGTGAATGAACAGTAAATGATGATAAAGCACACACTAATATAACTGTCAAGAACAATAAGGTGTACTAAGGGGTAAAGAAAAACTGTAAGAAAATGTCTAGACACTAAAAGAAAACTTTAAAACAATTATAGACACAGTATCGTTTGGTAAACATTCCTTTGGGTGTGTTTGCTATATATAATCTGGTAAAACGTATCCTTCAGAAAAACAGAGAACCTACAATATTAGAATTTTATTGAGTACATTTATGAGAACTAATGGAAAAATAAAAATTCTCACGCCCCTAGCACCAGCTCATATGCCGTATTCTGCTTCCGTCAGAATCCAATATTTCCGAAGGACCAGAATATGAAAAAAATATTAACCTATCTACCTCTAGGGCGTGTTTTGACCATAAAAATACTCATAAAATTCATTTAAATGAAAATAATAAATACAATGAATCAGGGACACCCAGGTATCGTTTTTTTGTTTTTTTATTTGTTTACTACAGATTGTGTTTGTTTGTTTTGATTCTTTACGTCTCAGCAAACAATGTTTTAATCACCTTGGGACGGGTCTTCGTGGGTTGAACCAGTACTAAGCAGCGGACAAAGTGACAATGGCACAAAACAATGACCATTCTGGTGGTATCATAGGTAGATCAAGAGGAGGGACGGAGGCCTGGACCCCCATCCCCTCTTGAAAAAGTTTCCTTAGAAATTCTGGTACGGGCCCCCTCGAGCAGCAATTGGACCCACTGGGAGGGTTCTGTGCGGCCTTTTGCGAAATACGATGATGACTTAAAATACGTTTTCAGGACCCGCCCCCCCCCCCCTCACACACACACACACACCATCTCCCATCCCCACCCCCCCACCCCCACCACGACGGAATTTTCTTGATCCTTGCATGGATACTATATATTTTGACTGGCATGGGCCCATTTTATAACAAAAGCGCAAATTCTATTTTAATGTTCCCTATCCATTTGCATGACATCTGTTGGGCCTCAGAGTGAGAAAACCTGGTTGCGTTGCATTCAACAACGAATGCACAGACACAGACTAGTTTTTGTCTCTGCCTTTGTCTGATCAGTGTTTTTGTTTTTCGATGTCTGCAGGGTAGAATGATTCAATTTGCTACATGAAAAACTTCAATCAAACGAAGTAACATAATCGTTTGTGGTATTATTTATCATTTTAATATCTGCATCTGGTATTGGAAATAAATAGCCATTGGTTAATCGTTAACCGCAGATATTAATGTTGTATTCTTAATACGGTCTAGGAGAGATTCAATTTAGAACAAAAACATGAAAAACACTATTTGCTGAACTCAGGAATGGGGAACTTTCAGCTCATAGTAAGAAACTCGACATGCAACGTTCAGCTTTTCATTGTATATACATGTATCATAGGTGGCATATAATGCATAGTTTCTACATATAGAATGTAGTATGCGCATTGCGCATATCTTTTCAGATGCTACAACATCTAACCTGGAGGAAGGCTTAGTACATGTTCAGTATTTGTAATGGCTTAAAATGGAGATCAGTCATGAACAAAAGTATCAGATAATATTCATATTCTTGTCAAATAATATTTAGGCAATTTTGCAAGGATGCCTAAAGTTTCGAAAATTTGATAGCTCTGGTAAACCTATATAATACTAGAGTTCGTTTTATGGGACATATACATTTCGTGCAGACACAGGTGGTCTGATCTGGTTCTTCACCGCTTTTTAATCCTATAATTATGAATAAAAAAGAAAAATACCACCCAAAACCCTAAAATTTTGTTTGTGATCGTGTTCCTTGGCTATAATCAGTATTACTATAGTATTGCCCTTCATATGGAACACTGTTTTTGGCAATAACAATAAATCTAAACTGTGAGTTTTAAATTTAATTGGAAATATATATTTAAACCAAAAACCCTAATCAAACTTTTTTTTTTGAAGTTTGCATGCGTTTTCATAAATGCTGTTATAGGATGGCATTTTAATATTCTTAATGTTATAGGTCAAATAATATTCTCCTCATACCTTGAGCAAAATGGACCAATGACTATCAGTTGAACATAAAGCCATGCATATACTAGTATAAGACACTTTTTAATCAGTGGTTTTAAATGTAGTTACATATTGGCTTGCATTGTCGTTTATCAGCCTGGTCAATAATGTTTCAGCTACTTCCAAGTGTGTCACAAAAATGGTGACCCGAAAGAAAGGCCATTATTCGTAGACCTATAAAAGCAGCTTGGATTGCATCGTAAGCAGAACAAGTTGATGCCTTCAACAAAATAATCGTCTGTTGTAATCTCTAATGGACATTTTATAGATGAGCAAATACTGGTATATCTATCCCAGGTGCATTGCACTGACAGTACAAAAATGGGTATTGAACTGGTATTTTCATACTAACAAAAACTAAGTTATTTATTTTTACAAGATATCAGAGCAGTAAAAATGATATTATTCTACGTAAATATTTAAATCTAGTTAGGGTTTTGCTATTTCTATGCGCATGCAAACTTTCAGTTTGAAGTAAGTTGTTTGTAAAATTTTAAAAACAAAAAACTGTGTTCCGTGCGAGGTGCAATACTCCAGTAGTACTGGCCGGATGGGTTTTATGTTTTTTGTAGTTATATGTCCAGGAGCACCCACAGGCTCAACCAGCGGTGGTTCTGGTTTTAAAGCGTCTCATAAGACGGGCTAAAGCTTAAAGTCTCATCCAACAAACTGGGAGAAACATGGAATCAAACCTGCGACCCCTGGTTTACAAGGCATGGACTTATCCCCTACACCACGGCGGCTTCTTAACTCGTACAATTGATTAGGATTGAGAAAGACAGTCGACTTATATAAATTAATTGCTACTAAATATTCAGTGCAGACCATTTATGGCTTTGAACAGACTTTAAGATCACACCGCTCCCCTTGCAGCATTGTTTCAATGAAGCGAAATGTGTGCAAAGCCATTTCATATCGAATGTCCCCTAAAGACGTATAACATAAAGTTTTCTTGTCCAAAGCAGAATGTGTCAAAGTAGGGACATTATATAAGGGAATCCCCAAATGCAAATAAAAAGGAGCAAAATTTTAATTTAAACTTCAGTGGCATTAGGAATGGATATGGACAAAGGATGTAGGTATCTGGCCCATGTCATGCGAGCGTTGATGAATGCACGACACATTCTAGGGAGACATGCAAGCGACTGTGCGACTGATTTTGTCCTTTGGTACATTGTGACCATCCTCATTCCTCTTATCATCATGATGATATTTTAAAAATTCTTGCAACACTAAGGACATGGACTTGATACCATACCCTTTGTGTTTTGCTTCTTTCTACTTAGATTTGGGGATTCCTTTAAATAGTGTCCCTCATACATGTATATAATCAGTTCATCATGAAATGGATGATGCATTACAGTAGTTTCAAAGATGCATACTAATGAGGCAATTCAATTTTTCTTATAAACAGGTACAGTAGGTAAAGCATGTCTATTCACTACACTATGCAGTAATCCGTGGTAGGTTCAATATAACTGTAAACTTAGACTACCTGCACGCCTAAAATCAAGGTAAACTCGCCAGTGTTTGTTTACACAATGCTCATCTATCTTTGAAACTACTATAACCAGATTTTGTTACCAAACAAATAAATTGTTACATGTAACATGATTCTATTAAGAAAATGAATTTCATTTTTCATATGTTCGCCAAAGAATGATTGTCACTAATTGGTATAATGTCGATGATAAAGTGAAATAAATCATTCAGAATCACGTTCGCTCACTCCGCTTGCTTGTGTTAAATGAGTATCTAAAACAACAGTGATTTATCTAGGCATATGAGCTAAATTCACATCTCATCGCGTAAAACGTAGCCGCCATGGAATGGGCTTCCCTACAGGTAGCACTGTTGAACAGTGTATTTCTCATTTCGTAAATTCCACACTCATAAGAAGAACTGGTACCAACACGTCACATTTGTCAAATGTGAAATTTACGTATGGTCAATTTCGATTTTGGAAGTCTAAAATCTTTGCTCTAATTTCTCATGTTGATAATTGCTGATGTATGAATAATTGGCAAGTATTCTTCACACCTGTGATAAATTGGAGCGACTTTTCTTGGGTGTGAAGAATTGATACATGTACCAATCCCGCACACATGTGAAGATTACCTGTGAAAGATTTACGTGTTTAGGCAAAACACGAAGCAAACATCCAACACTAAAAAGATCAGCATCATGCAAGTAGATTTTTCCTGCCACCAGCAAATGGATGACTGTTTTTGTTTTTTTTACAAATCTAAAGGAAGACCAAGTATGGGATAGTCTTTTGGACGCCATTTGCACAAACTTTCGACTTGAGTCTTTCTTTCTCACGGAATAACAAGTATTGATTTTCACAAAAGATTTTCTCAGGGAATATAACAAGTATTGACATTTCATAAAATAGATTGAATTAAAAGGAATTTCCCCCCTGGGAAGTCTAAGCACACAAATACGACCTACTGCTAAATATGTTTATTATTTTCTGTTTGTTTTTGTAGCTTCTTGTCACACTAGTATTCATTTTGTAAAACATGCAGTGAAGTGAAGCAAGGAGTTGAGTACTGTTTCTGGAGTGGTGCCTTTTAATTGTTCTGGCTCTCTCAGATCACTGCCCCAGTGAGTCACATAGAGGTCACCCTCTGTCCTCTTAAAGAAGGGACTGTAAATGCCACTTATCAAAATATAATAAATGAATAAACAAACATGATAAACACAACTCTTAAAACCATTTTACTTCATGGCTCCGCGCCATTCCATGTTTAAAGATAAGCCTCCTGTTGATTTGTATGAATCAAAGGCATTGTTTTCAAAGCTGTTTAAATGATACACAACCGATTGCAAGATATATAAAACTGTTTGCTATATGACTGGAGAGAATCCTGTCTTCTTGTTGGCCCAATTTGTCTTCATAAATATCTATGTTTACCTGAAAACTGGTGTAAACTGGCCCATAGGGTCATATAGGACGTAAACCAGCTCAAAATAGCTTCCAGAAGTTAATATTTTAACAGTTCTCCAATATTATCCTCTGAAGAGCTAAAAAATAGCATGATGAGTATAAAACTAGCATGTTCTGCATGAAATTGACATGATTTGCTGTTTCACCACCCAACAGTAAATTAAAGACTTTCTTGAATTTTAATATTTTGTTTTGTTTGTTGATTTTTTCTTTGTTTGAACAAACAAAATAAAAAAGGTGTTTATTTAACTTTACATTCCATGTTCAGAGAATTTATATACATTTCAAAATACAAAATACTACATTAAAGTATTTCAATAACAGTTGCTAAAACCTGTGAGAATGCCCTTTTGTTAAACATGACTTTGAACAAACCTAACGTGACTGTAGAAAATGTCATACAACAAAACGGTTACATGTATTTACTTCAATTTGGGTAGACATAAGGATTTATCTACCCTTAAGTGATATTCACCTCAGCATTGTGTCCTCAGTAAAAATTCCTCTTTCTGGTCAATAAATCCTCATGTCTACCTAATTGGGGTCAATAATTGTATAATATTTACTTATGATGACCCTCATATCTGTATTTTGGGCAGGACCCACATACAGAAGAAATCTTCCGGGCCGCGTAGCGCAGTCCGTAGCGAGTCTGGCTACAGATAAGTGTCTGACAGCAGATCAGGGGGTCACGAGTTACTTTCGTGGGGATTGATCATGAAATAATTTCTACGGTCATTCTCCTCCCTTCCGCTGATTCATTCAAGAAGGTTGTAGTCAGTTGCGAGCGAAAGTATGTGCACGAAGTACTGGTTACCCGCTTATTGAAGCTTGCCAAGGAAAAAGTGTGGTTAGGTGAATTGACATTTCTGACATAACCAAATCTGTTGCATGGGACGTAAAGCAACAAACCAAACCAAACCAAACAACATAAATACTTTGCTGTTAATACTAAGCACTGGTATAGTCAAATTTTGTAATTTAATGCATTAAAGATCATACAAGTCAATATCGATGGGGCAAATAAGGGGTAGGAGGCAGTTTAAACTTAACTGTGTATAAAATATGTTCGAACTCTTCAATTAAACATGTTCTAGGACCCAAACTTAAATGGCATTTGCAAATGTTTGATTATTTGAGGGCATTGCCAATCGAACACATATTTAAACCGTTAACCGTCTTCTGTTTTAATACCTTCTATCAATCATGAACGTCTACGAGCCGCTCCTGATACAACCAGGCAATCAAGTTAGCATTTCATTCCAATGAAACATCTAAAGATAAGCTGTCAATAATATAAAATTGGCTATCTATTATTGTCATCGAGGTGCATGCCAAACTACAGGAAAACTTGTTCATTTCTATATGCTCATTACACTGAAACATTAAAAACTAATTGAGAAGTTTGTGAAAACCCTGCTTTATAGCAAAAAGCACTCATTTATTGAATGATTGTAGGTGCACATTGGAATTGCCTCTTTGATGCAATTCCGATGTGTACTGACAGCATATGTAAATGAATTTGAGGAAACCTATTTTGAAATATTCACTAAACTAGTATCGTGTCCATTGGCTTTTTTCTTTTAAACATCTCAAACTGCCAATCAGTATTAAAATACCTGTGACTACATGGCAAATTGTTTATATTTACATGACAGCTATATCACCACATTTGATTTCATGAACTATGCTTTTGCTAAGCTGGTAGTTGCACGGTAGTAACATGTTATATAACATGTTATATTACTTGTTCAAATTCAAACTATTCTGGTTGCCATTTTCTGTAACCAAAGCAACCGCTAAAGTCAAATGAATATGAAATAAAAAAAAGGATAATTCATCGAGTAAAACAATCTAAAGAGAATGTTGTAGTAAAGTTACTTTCAATTTTGGCCAAATACTAAGACAACAGATATTCACCCAGATACATGTAATATACCAACATATTCAACATGTTCAAGAGCTATGGCTACTAAAATCTACATACAGTTTTGTAGTGCTGAATACCTGTTTGAAGTTTTATGAATAACTTTTGAACAGTTCCAAAGTAATAACGTGTATGAAAGTTTGTCTAAGGTCCATCTTATTGTTTAGTTCAAAGCGAGTTCACTCAAAAAGTTAAATTGCATGGAGTTACTGCTTTTGCGCCTAACCAAGGCTTTTGAGTGTAGCTCTTGCTAAAACTTGCTTTTATAGTTATTAAGACTTACGAGTCCAGTCTGAAACACTGTGGGATTGTTTTCTCGCGACCCATCTCATCTTAAGCAAAATACGTTCAAAGAACAATTGCCATTCCTCATCCTTCATACAAAAAATCTAGTTTAAAATAATGTTATGTCACGTGAATGTTTATCGATCCTAAGAAAACCACAGACCTCGTGCACTCCAAGACGCTCAAACAGTAGTTTAAATGAGCTATTGCTTTACAATGACAGTCCATGTTGAAAATTAATTCCGAGAATTGGCACAAACATATTATATACGCCTACGATATTGTCTGGTTGCTATCTCTTTCCCTGCAACTGAATATTTTTGTCGTCTGCTGAGAACCTTTGCAAACAGTTTGAAACCAGATCAGGCCCGACGTTTACGTCGGGCCTGATCTGGATCCAAACTGTTTGACACTCTGTTGGTATTTCTGGAAGAATCTTTTGAAAAAGATCATTTTGAATAATATCTGCAGACGACAAATATTCATACACAATTACCCAGCATGCTAAGTTAAATGTCGGGACCAACAAATATGTCAAGATGGAATGTTTCCCACATATCGTCCCATTATATAGACCGCGACATATTGACAGGTATTTTCCATTGTGATAAAACCAATGCCTCTTAAAGTCATAATATGTGTTGCTGCAATGTAATAGGATAGAATAAAACTAAGTTCATACAGACTGAAACTCCCATTAGGATAGATCATGGACAAATCATGTCACCAAGAAAAAGATATACAAGGCTCCAATGTTATAAAAAAATCCACTCCATGCTCCACTGGGATGAACATTGAATGATCATAAAAAGGGTTGACTGTTGAAACACTAAAAATATACAAAAAAACTAAATTTCTTCAAAACTCAAAATACGCACTCCAGGTGTTGTATTTATTCTGCAAATAAATGTAAAAAAAGCAAACAATAATCGGCATTTTAACATTTATGAGCAGGTTGATTTCCATGTTCACTTGAGTTGAGCCATGGTAAACTATAAGAAACAAATCAACCGCATTTGAGCTAGACACGGACCAAACGATGTACGTATAGTACAGAATAGGTGTGTAAAGAAGGCTTTTTGCATATAATACAATAGGTATCAAAATGTTCATGTACTGGCCCGCATCTCTTTCTGAGCAAGAGTATTGTCAAACTAGAACGGACAAGACGCAGGACTACATGTAAGCCACTCACACAGAGTAACCACACAAAACCTAACAAATGGAAAGGAAGTTCAATATGTAATGTAAAGCATTCATAACTCCATCCATAAACGCGTTAGGATTTTTTTTCTACATGTGAAACAAAAAATTAAAGGTTGGCCTTTCAAATAGTGCATAAAATAAGTGAGTATGTTCAGAAAATACCACAATCACACAACACACTGCAGACCAACCCTAGGCACCGTAAGGAGGAGCCACATAACACTAACAGAAACAAGACATCAGGGAGACAATTAAAGCAAAGCAACCAGCGTCCTATTCCTCGTCAAGATGATTGCATAACTAGAATAGACACAAAGTAATAAAGACCAAAACAAAGACCAAACCCAGAACCACCACAAGCAATGGAAGCTACATAAAACAATGCATCAACAACAACAAACCCACTGCCTTAGAACGGACAGCAGCCCTGGGGGCTGGGGGGGGGCTCAAATGCTTTTTACTGGTACCAAATATTCGCCCTAGATTATGTTGATGTTACAGTACAAAAATGTTAAGCTCGCATGGAGTCTTCCTAACTTTCGCAATGTATCATCACAGAGAAATAATATAATCAAATTAACATACTATGATGAAACAATGAAAAGGGCGTACGACTCACAGCTAGTCAGAGGTTAAAAAGAGACCTCAAGTTGAGCCAAGCCAAAGACAAGCATCAGGCACCAACCGACCGATCAAGGCTTTAAGTCAGGATTGCCATTGAGTCTGAGGCCTGACCCACCTTCGTGCAATTAAAGAGGAAACCATTATGATAGCTACAGTGAAACCTATGTAAAACGACCACTCCCAAAAAGACCAAAAATTGGTCTTCAAGATCAATTATCGCTTAATGCCGGTCAAAAGTATTGCATTCTGCAATACTTTCGACCTTAATTAAGCTATGCCTACCAATTGTTATAAAGACATTTATTTGTCTATTTATGAGTTGCCGTTTTACACAGGTATATAAAACGTGCTTGGGTTTACAACCAGGCATGCAGACTGTCGCACAACACCTTATTTTATAGTTCTGACTTCTTTAATTGCAGAATTTTAAAAAGGCACACTCATATACACTGTATATATTTTACTCCGGATTGCAAAGAAACATTTTAACAATCATAGGAATGCATCATGTATTGTCAAAAACAAACAGCTTATTACACACGCATGAATGGCATATCGATAGATTTTTTATTCAATTCCCTTTCACCTGCTAAATCGATGTCTTATAGTCAACTCTTGATCCACACGGATTTCTTGTGTGAAGGTTATATTATGTTACCCCTCTCTTAAGTTGTCGTCGTTTAAAACAAAAGACGTAACACTAAAATATGCGCCATTCTTTAAAAAACGGCTTTTTGGCTTCGAATCAGGAAAGGACAATTTTTAATATACGGAAGTCTGAATACGCGGCTTGAGTCAATTAGGGAAGGAGCTGGGCAACTGCAATATTGCATTTGCGTAGGCAAAAAAGATCCGTTATTAAAAGTAATTATAATTCGTACGTACATAATATTTTGGATTTATTGCCCTGTTTCCATTACATATTGAACAGCCCTCGTGCAGAAACAACGGTTAAATTGTTGTCATGGGCGGATACGAACAGACAACGAAAACTTCATAAAACCTTAGCTTAGTAAGAAGACATTTTTTGATTGACTCAACTATCATTTGGGCCACGACATGAGATTTCCAACAATGTGAAATGTGCAATCGGCGAAAGCTTAGATCAGCCTGCACACACGCACAGTCTTGTCAGAGCCTTTGCTAGTCATTTTGAATATAATGACTGTTAAGCTACTGACCGAACATCATTTTGGGTTTCTAATCTTAAAGGCTTGGCTAAGTCTACATTTGTCAAAATGTCACATTGTTGATAATCACATGTTGTGGCTCATTGCTGTACCGCTTTTCCAACCAGCAAACAGTATCAGAACACTTCTGGCCCACTATATATATGGCAGGATCCAGAAAATTCTTGTTTTTAGTTATCAAGTTAATTCACAGAGGGTCGTATGAACTTCTTTCGAGAAGCATTTGGATAATTTGGAAATCTATAGCCACTTGTGCATTTCCAGGGGTATCCAGAGCCCCTTTCCCCTCCCCATCTGGATCCACCCGTGAGAGAAACGCCATTAAAATTTTGGACCCGTACTGACCCCATTGTGAATGCTTCTTGAGAACATTAGCTCTTGGCCCATCCTGCATACACCACTTATCATATCAAGACGAATTATAATTAGATGCGGTTCCACGTTATGAATTATCTGACAATTAGAAACTTCTAGGCGATTTTTTTAGTTCAATAATCGCCTTGAAATTATCATCTTTGTGTAATTTAACCTTTTCACATGCTCTTTGCACGTTAATTACCATAGAAAAAACATTTTAGTCTTCGAATTTGCCAATCCATCTGTCGTTTTGATTCTTGAAACAATCATAATTAACGCAATGTTGACTTATTTCTGTAATTCGATTTTCTGACACTGTTCATAAATAATTGTCACAAAGACTCCTAAATATATAAGTCAAAAGTTCTAACCAGCCACCTGTGTTTTCACCGATTTCAGAAAAGCTTTATGAACTATTATTGATTTCATTTGCATTCCTTAATAGGCCAGCCTTTCAGTAAACGATATCAGAAAAAGGCTAAGCAAAGTTCATTAAATTGTATCCGGGAGGTTTTGCCGAAAACATATACCCTAAATTTCAAAATTCAAAAGAATTTTCATAGAAGGCGGGGTAATTTTTGACATTTTGGCCAATAACAACGAGACTCGATCAGATGGAGTGTTCATTTCAGCAATTAAGAGTCCAATATGAGTTTGGCTTTTGAAATGTAAATGTTTTGCCTATGAAATGCGGTTACTCACAAATTTTACCAAAATGTGAATTTTGAAAATGGGGGTTCCACTACTCAAATTGCCACCCTGCGTGTACTGTTGAACATTTTGCCAATATCTTTACTGTCTAGGGTACATGACACGTCTGGTTATTTCGAGATGCAGAAAGATTAGTAATATCATTTTACGTTTTGAAGAAAATTAACAAAATGCAGGTGGCCTGTTAGAATTTTTGGCTAGTATATTTGTGTGTTTAACTTTGCAATTCAATGTGGCAGACATGATAAAAGTTAAGTCCTAAAATACATTGTACAGTTATTATTGTGAGATGGTAGCTACATATACGCAAAAACGCAAGTGCGTACACATTTGTACCAAAAATATGGAAAGATCAGATGGATTCATGATGGTATTTGTTCAAAACGTGTGCATAGAACCAATATTAATCTGACTCTCTAAATCCAATTTTGACAGAATTCGTAATGATGTTGGTAGGCACACTTGATGATTTATCATCAAACAACGCAAAGTGAAAGGGGACCTGGTCATATAGTTAAGGACTTTGAAAACGCATCACCCAGATTAAAACCCTGAGAATGTCAGCGAGGTGTGTCCTAGTGCGTCTGTTTATATGTGCTTTGTGGTCATCAGCTGGGAAAGGGCTGGCCTCTTAGCGCTCGTTTGTGGTGTCTAACTGTGAGTTTGTCACTTTCCCATTGGTATCCTGGGTCAGGTGTGGTACTTGATTGTATCGATTCATTATCTTTGCATCCTTACTTACCTAGAAAATTCATGGTTGTAAATATACTTTATGGTATTGAAAAAGTATCCGTTTTAAGACAGGGGCGGTCGATTTTGAAGGACACACTTTCAGCTTCAAGTTATCACGCGTTGGTTTTGATTCCTGATTCAACAGATTTGCGTCCTTTGCTTCTTTCACGATTGCACAGTCATCATTGAACGATTAGAAATGAATTGACAGTTCGGTATGCTCAAAGTTACACCCCTTTAAAATACCGACATCTCCACCCACCCTGATTACTATAGTCTACTAATAAAATTCAACGTCTTGGGCCTTTCAAAGTTTCGATTTTAACGTCCATTTTATTGGAAGAGGCTAAAGGCATACATAAATGACAGATTATGCATAAATTACGCTTGTAGCACGTGTCTTTTGTATTGTGCAAGTGACGTTAACGTAATGTTTTAAGACGTTCTCGATCACATGACATCAGATCTCCTGCCATGACTTACATAATAACGTCTTCCCCACATGACTGCCAGTGTATGTAGTCAATATCAGTCATGAAAGCGTGCATAAAGGTAACTTATGGAGATGTTTCTAAAACGGAGCTATAAATTTATGTTCAAATTTGACGTTTTTTTTAAATATTGGAGTTATCAATTACTTTAAATTAGAATAAGTCTATACACTCTTTTGGTGATATGGTATCATACACGCCACAGTTCAAACATAAAAGTAATGAAAAAGCTTTATTTAACTGTGCAGAAAGGTGCTGGATGTTGTATGTACCCATGTGACGTCATCAGCAGCGTCGCGTGATAGTGCAGTCAAATTAACGACTGATTCATACCAATTCTGGGTTTGCACATTAAAACCTGCGAGAAAACTTTTCAATCGCATATACGGTTTGTAAGAAAAGTGCAAAAAATATGGTGATGCGTTTTCAAAGTCCTCTAGTATATAAAAATTTAATACTATACCATTACCAAGAGTGTATATATTTTGGCACACAGTGCAGACCCTGATGAGACGCAGCGTTAGGCCGCGTCTTATCTTGGCCAACGCTGTTTGTATATGTTCCCTTTTTGAATACATTCAGCCTGCTCCACAATTGCGTACTTTGAATTTTAGGCTAGCTACGCCCCTTTTGCCAGTCCTATCTATTGATACACATACTATATCGTGTTTCCGTGATCAGGAAAAATCTGTCTCGGAGGCTTGACCAGGCAGTCTGTATATTACATACCTTTTTAGTGTTTTACAAGAAAAGAGGCAAACAGACAAGAAAAAACAACAAAGAAGAGTATTGCGTAGTAATACACAATCAGACAGGAACTCATACCATCACTTGTGAAATATGTCACTGCTCAAGATACTTAAGCAATTACAAGAAAGTTATTCCGGTAAAATAAAAAGAGTTCACTCCTTAGGATATTGAAAATAGCTCACTGCATAACAATCATGTTATAAGGATCAACACAATAAAGTCTTGTTTCTAGACGAAGGCTGACTTGATCTCTGTATGGAAAAAAGTACATGTCATGAAATGGGAATTGATCTACTAAAAAAATTAGTTGTATGAAATGTTTAATTTTTGCACCTTTTCATTAGTTCTAAATATGATTTTCGCGTTGAAGCTGAGTGAATGATAGCTAAATCCTGAGAAATGTCAATAATTATCTGTGTCGATTTTTTTAAAAAGAAACTTATGACCAGAAAGATCTTCCGTAGGGATATTTATAGATCCCATCCCACTATTAAGGTAGCACAGTACTATTTTTACGCGTTAGGGGCGCAGGGATATAATATTTTTGCGTTCTGCCTTGAATTTTCGCGGATTTCCCCAAAGTCCAACACCTTATAAGCAGCTCTGTAAAATAATGTAGTTATATTAAATGTTTTGACTTCCCCCCCCCCCCTTGACTTATCAAATTCACACAAGAATAATCTTTCACAAAAGCATGATCTACGCTAAGCATATTTAAAATTGTTAAAATTGTTTCTCGAAACAAGTCATATTTTAAGCAAAGAAGAAAGAGGGTGTGTAGCAGAACCGAACTTGGGATGTCAGGGCTGTCAAACAGATAGACAGACAGAAACACTGACTGACCCCAGGGGATGGGGGCCCTCTGACAAGTTTATGAAAATAAATAGATTCCCCCCCGCCCCCCCCCCCCCCCCCCCCCGCTGACAGAAAAGCAGGCTAGCAGCCACGCATGCTCTTATATGCATGCACATTGTCGCAAATGCATACAGACAGACGTACAGTCATTATGGCCTTGCCGTTTGAGTGCTCAGCCCTCGGGTGGTCCAAATCACTGCCATCCTGCTTTCTTTGTATTGACCAGTTTGGGGCGTTTTGAAATTTGGAAATCTCAGAACCCGGCTAGTTGTTCAACAATGGCGGATTTTTACGATACAAATCTATTCAATTTCAGTAAATCACAATTTTCTGAAAATAACTGTTTTTTGAAATTCATTGGGGTTAGTTTGATCACATGATTGCCACAAGTCACGCCAATCTAAAATGCTGGCAATCAATGGATAGTCTACGTGGACTATAAGCAAAACTTTTTACTGAAGTTAACTGACTGAAAACAAAACAAAGTATCTTCAATAATCCTTAAAAGCCAACAAATAAATGTTTTCTTTTCTTTTCATATGTACATGTATACTCCGCCAGACATTCGGCGCACCACATTTCGGTGTATGCGTGTTAGTATTAATAAAAGTAACTAACTGTAAAACACTAAATTCACAAACATAACAATGTCCTTGTGGTAGAGAATTAAGTTTTATTTTTATTTTTTTTAATGTATTTTTTTTTTAATTTCTCACGTAACTCATATCAAACATGTCTTCTTTCATTTCGTCTTATATTTTTTAAAGATACTTCTTGGTGATGATTATGATGTTTATCAGCATTGAACTATTTTAAGAAAACTATTTGTTGAGGGATTTACCAACTCAGCGCAAATGTATTGGTATGGTTTTCATACGGTAAATATATACGTATGAATAGCTCATTCAGCCAAGTTAGAGTGTTAAGGTAGACATTGTGGGTTCGAATCCAGCTAGATCCTTATTATTGTTCTTGTAGACTTCGAGCTAAAAAAGGTCCTGCTCCCCCCCCCCTAGGGAATTTTGCAGACATATCCTATCTTGAAGAAAATTTCAAGCCGCATCTTTTAAGAGATGTTTGCACTCTGTGCTCCGGGGCGTTAGTCTCTGACAGCCTGTTACATATGTTACTGTAACAAACTAAGGAAAAAATCAAAATGAAAGTTTGAGCTACAGAAAGAAGACATTAAACCATCTAATTATTCAACTTTCTTATGTAGTTTGCAAGCTGGATGCCTAAGCTACATATAAGCAGCATTTTAAACAAAAATACAGCCTTCAATGGTGTTATATGCGTTACATAGATTAAATTTCCCTTTGAAAGTTGAAATTGTGACAAACATCATTCATTTTACAGACGATTTGTGCATTTTTACAAGTGTTTTTAATCTTAGTTTACTAAAGTCCTCATTTGACTAATAGAAAAACAAAGTTTGCTTTTCTATCTCAAATACATTGTATTATATGAGCTATTAAACAACCCTACCCCCAATTTTAAGTATCCAATTTTGGTATCTATTATTGAAGAAAAATATATGAAAATATTTGACGCTCGTGGATATCTTACATTTTTGGCACTGTCTTGCTAATGCAATAAAGAATCATACATTTGCAAGTTTGACATCAGGATCAGAGCACTTATTAAAGTATGTAACGTATGTTACATGGCATAATGAATGAACTAGGAAATTTTCTTGGAAGTTAGAGATGATATTTCAGAAAAATGCGGTTTTTCACATGTTTTCCTATTAATCTCTAGCCTCTGGTGCCTTAGTCCTAGTAATTAAAGTCATTGCTGATAACAAGCCCTTGGAATTGTGTTACCTATGTTATATATAACCTTTGTAATCACATATTTCCTAATGCCTATAATACTAAAATATATAGACATATAGATAGAAAATAATAGTTCTCATTTAAATGACACAATTTAATAAATATTCCTATTAAATAAAATTATTCAAAAACAATCTTTATTCAAGTCACCCTCACAATGTCTATCATTGTGTCTGCTTCTATTGCAAAATAATCACCCATTTCATCACAACCAGTAGAATCATGGCATTGTATTAGGACTGCAAACTGAGTACAACCCTGTTCCTCTCCACCCCTTTAGGAATTGTGCAGACATATCCTACATTAAAGAACAATTCAAGCTGCATCAAATAAGAGATGTTTGCACTCTATTAACTAGGGGGTTAGCCTGTAATGGTATGATACGTATGTTACCATATCAATTTAAGAATAAATGAATTGAAAGTCTGAGAAACAGAAAGAAGACATAAAACTATCTATTTATTTGAATTATTCATGTAGTTTGCATGCTGAATACCTTTGATACATAAGAAAAGATTTTTTTAACAAATATACAGCTTCCTATGGTGTTATATGTGTTACATTAATTAAGATTACTTTTTAAAATTGGTATTTGTGACAAACATCACTTATAAGCATTTCGTGTGATCCTCCTCTTTAGCCATCAAAAGACTTAATTTTCTTTGTATGTGTGGCCAGTGCCAGCGTCAAACAACTTGACTCAGCCAAACTTGAATCCTTAGCATTCTTCAAAAGCAGAAACAGCATGTCAGTGTCATGGGATCAAACACCTGATTAAATATGGGTTTAATGCCATTTCACATATTATGCATACAATGGAGTATGACTCTGGTATATATCTCTTCCTGTGAAGTGGCAAGAGCAATCTAACTGCAGCTGCCTCTGCATCCGTGCTAGTCAAATGATAACTTTGCTCCGATTTTGCAAAATCTATGTCTCTACAGTGTACCTCTAAGAATACTTTAAGATTTCTGACATTGGTCGAACAGAAATTTGATAGGCTGCTTTTTTGCATCATTTGCCATGGAACCTATCCAGTCTTTTGGTGCTTAAGTCCTCAGGTCTTAGATCAATAGTATTTTGCTGCGCCCAAAGAACTTTATTAGTATAAGAGAAAGAATATGAAGCTGGACATTGCCATCAATTATGTTTGCAGTTGGTTGTTTTTTTATGTCAGTACATTGATGCATGTCTTAAAGTAATGTAAAACCTATGATTTCTCAGTTTTTGCAGCCATATCATTAGCTGTTGCATTCAAAAGAAGGAAAGTGGACTATAGGTAGAATGGGATAACCAGTAGTTCTATATTATGCTCTATGGAAGATTTATACAGAGTAAACAAGTTGATAAGGTGCCTCATTTCATGATCCATTGAAAACACTTGCCTCTGACTGTGTAATCAAAAAGGATGTCACGACAATGCCCTTGCTCATTTATTATGACGAGTTATATATGTTACATCCTTAAATAAGCGCTCTTATCTTAGAAACTTAGTGAATCATTGAATTGAAAGGGTCTAATTTGCGCTCTTTTCATCCTGCATTTCATTGCTTTACCTGCTGTGATACATCTAGTTCGTTTATCTGAAGGGAAAGAGTTACCTCGGTTTCAGGACTTCAGAAGTACTAAGACTTCAAATAAGTTTTTGAATGCTTTGGGAAAGATAATAAGTGCAGAGACATTATTAGATGAAAATATGTGGGTTGCATGTATGAAAAGGCTACATTTATAAAAGTTAACCAGCTAAGATATGATTCTTTATCACAGAAATATCAAGTTACATCAGTCCAGGTTCTCATTGCTCTTAATGGCATAGTTTTCCTCCTTGTAAAGCTTAAGTCTTTCCCCTACTTGCAGAGTATCACTTGAAACACATACTCAAAGAGCCAACTATTAGGAATTCATATCAGTTTCCGAATGTTCCAAGCCATAAATGGCAAAATTGGAAAGTTGATAATGGCTCATCAATTTTGAGTGGACTGGTGGTAAAATTTTATATTAGTAAATGATTGAAATATTGTGTGATGATTCTACTTGTTGCAAGGAGGTGTGTGATTCCCGTTAATAATGATTACCACAGAAGCAGACAACGACAAACGTTTAACATGAGTGTTAAATCGCTGAGAAATAGTTTGGACCATTTCATTTATTGTATTTTCTTGTAAAAATGTAAAACTATCTTTTCTATTTGTGGCTCTATATTTAGCATTATATGCACAGTACTAGGAAATGTGTCCAAAAGGTCATTGATAACATCTGTAACACCAGTCCATGGGCTTGAAATCAGAAATGAATATAATTCCTAGTGTTTTGGCACCAAAGACTTATAAGTACACATTAAGTGTCCTGATCTTTAACTTAATGACATCTTGTAGATATATGAGCAAGACAGACTAAGAAAATATCCAAACGCTGTAATCGCTTTCATGTGTTTTACTTAAATGGTAATAACAAAATTCACTTCTCTGTAAAACTGGGAGTAGGGCTGTGTATTAGCTCCTAAAAGACAATTTATTTAAGATAGAAAAGCAAACTCGGTTTTTCCTATTCATCAATTGAGTATATGTTTGTAAAATCTAATAAAACAGTTTGAAACCAAGTCATAGTAGTTGTTTAACTACATGACGATGGCCACAATTATAGCTTTTAAATTACAATTAGGTTCATGTAACGCACATAACACCACAGTAAGCCGTATTAATGTTAACAGCTTCCATATGTTGTAAAGACATCCCGTATAAAGACTATAAGAATGTCAATTTATTAGATAATTTTAATGTCTTCTTTTGGTAGCTCAAACATTCAAATTTCTTATTCTCAAATTGATATAGTAACATATGTAACAAGCTGTTACAGGCTAACGCCCCGACCAACAAAGTGCAAACATTTCTTATTAAATGCACCTTGAATGGTTACATAAGATGTAATTTGTCTGCAGAATTTCAAAGGGGATTAGGATCGAGCAGGCCCTTATTCAGCTTGATGTCAAAATACTGTTTGATGATTTTACTTATCACACTAACATATGTAACGCTCTCTGATCTTTAAAACTTAATGACAACAAGCAGGTCAATAAGTCTTTATCATAGGAGCCAGTTTAAAATCCCTAAACAATGTAAGATATCCAACAGCTGCGAGTTTTTTCACAATTTTAGCTCAAACTTTCAAACTACATTTCCTTTATTTGATATGGTAACGCATGTAACACACTGTTTCAGACTAACGCCCCAACATAGAGAGTGCAAACATCCCTTATTTGATGCAGCTTGAGTTGTACTATAAGAAGGAATATGTCTGCAAAATTCCCTCAAGGAGATTAAAACATTTTTAGGCATATCTTACGTAAAGACAATGAGCTTGCCCATTTATTACATCAGGTAACATATGTTACAGCCTCTGATATTAAAAATTTTGCAACAAACTTGCAGATTTATGAGTCTTTTCATATAAGCAAATAAATCCCAAACAATGAAACACATTCATCAACTGCAAATATTTTTTAACTATTTTTACTTTAGTTTTAATACCAAACATTTCACCTTAAAACTGGGTAGGGGTAGGGTTGTTTAATTGCTTATTTCAGAAAAAATATTTAAGCTAGGGAAGCAAACTTTAATTTTTCTGTTAGCCAATTGCAAAAGCTAGTCAGACATGGTTAAAAACATTTTGCAAAACACACAGAGAGATTGTGAATGTAAATGATGCTAGCCACACTTGCAAATTTTAATGGGTTATCTGATTTATGTAACGCATATGACACCTTAGGAAGCCGCAATTTTGTTCAAATGGCTGTCATACGTAGTTAAGGTATCCAGTATGCAGACTATATGAATGATTTTTAAAAATAAATATTTTAATGTCTTTAATTTGTAGCCCAAACTTTCAATTTACTTTTTCTTAGTTTGATTAAGTAACGTATGTTACAGGCTCTTACAGACTAACGCCCCGGAGCACAGAGTGCAAACATCTCTTAAAAGACTCGGCTTTCAATTCTCTACAAGATAGGATATGTCTGCAAAATTCCCTAGGGGGGGGGGGAGCAAACCCATTCTCAGCCATCCGTCTATTGTTTGTGTTTCTGTTGCTGTTGCTTAATGTTATTTTAATTGACTTCGTATTTGTCTTTATAACATTTTTTTTCATTTTATCAATAACTTTAATGAAATTTGAGTAAACTAATAAATCGTCAGCGGTCTACACCGATATGCGCCTGCTTGTATAAAAAAAACTTTGTCCACGGCGCTTACAATCAGCCTCGATCCATTTTTCTCTGCTACGCTACAAAGACCACTTGTACAAAATATAAGTACAAAACATTTCTAAGGGGTTCAAAACATAGGCGCTGTTCATACTATATGTTTACACTGATTGATCACAGGGCCGCGTAGCGCAGTCGGTACCGTGTCTGGCAACAGATGTGAGTCTGACGGGTCGCGAGTTCGATCCCAAACCGGTCCCATACTTTCATGGAGATTGATCATGAACTATTTTCTACGGTCATTCTCCTCCCTTCCGCTGAACCATTCAAGAGGGGTTGTTGTCAGTTACAAGCGAAAGTATTGCACGAAGTACTGGTTAACTGCTGGTTTAAGATTGCCCAGAAAAAAGTGTGGTTAGGTGAACTGACGTCCCGCCAAGACCATCGCTTGGGACGTAAAGCAACAAAACAAACAAACAACCACTGATTGATCGACACCTTTTTACGTTCTTATGTGCTGAAAAAAGAGTATTTTGTAATATCCAACATATAGAGTTCTGATAACGTTCTTACTTTTAAGTCGTCGACTTGTTATACAGAGAGAGTCCAATTACTTATCGAGGGGATGGGGTCCGTACCAGCATTCTTAAGGAAACCTTTAGCCACTTGAACATCCGCTTATAGTGGTTTTTGGATCCTCCCTCCCCTCATCAACTAAAAAAAATCATTGTCAAATTTTGAACCCCTCTGACAGAACTTTCTGGATCCGCGCATGAGGAGAATATATGTTTAGTCTTTTCATGTTTCATGAGGGTATAGCGTATGTGCAACAATTCACATACCGTGTGAAACCGACTTCAGTACAATTCTGCTTTCTACTGGAACCCAGCAGTTCGGAAGAACCGGAATATTGATATCACCTACCAATACTATAGTCTGTTTACAGCTAACTGAGGCCAAATACACCATTATTTTTAAGCCTAATAATACTTTGGAAGGTGAATATATCTTTAGTCTTTTCATGAGGACAGAACGTATGTACAGCCCTGAGTATGCTACATTTCACGTGCATGTACGAGGGGCATTTGGAAAGTTCTTAGCATGGTCTTTTATCTCAGTAACCGATTTACAAAAACTATCATGTTTGGTATCATTTTAAAGAACCATCTTTTCTCTATGTTATGGCACAAATTTTATGAGGATATTATAATGCAGAAACGAAAAATATTATTGTGAATACATGTACTGTTTGTATACTGGAAAACACAAAATTTCAGTGGAAAATATAACATTTTACCTTCTGAAAAGTGTGCAGAACATTAAAAATAGTTCATAAAATTAGATAATTTTGCACCATTTGGTAGGCCACAATCTGGTACAGTTATCATACAATTGAATACCGAGTTGGATGTTTCTAATAACTAAATATTGGAACAGCAATACCAAAGCCGTCAAGCGCTAGTTTTTTCGACTAAAAATCGCATGTCACAATGCACATATTTTGAAAATATTTGACGGACAGTAGTTTAAAAATGTCATGCGTTGGTATTTTTGTCAAGCACACTTTATGTTCTTTGTATTGAAACCAAAATAAATTTTGTAAACCAGAACAAAAGAAAGATAACTATTGTAATCTTCCCATGGGGCAGAGTAAGTTAAGCAATGAGTTGACGTTCTGGTTCATTTCAATTGAAAACGGTGGCAAACAAAATAGTAATAATACCTTGAGAGTAAAAATCAATCAATTTTGTGATAGTAGACGCGATACCGTGCGAATTTCTTATGCCATCGACAAAATGTGAGGGGTCAAGTTACCCCATCCACTTCTTGGAAAGTAGGGGTAGTGTTATTAGGAATAATTTTCTTGAATACAGAACAACACAAGCCGCACTTTTTGCGCGACGAAATGATTTTTATGCATTGTTTGCTACAAATAAAGCAAAAAACATACTCAATAGGCATTTTTCGTGCTCCTGTAGTGACACAATTTATAGTAAAAGTATAAAGAAAAATCGAAAAAAGTCCCATTTTTGAAAGTTTATCTTTTCTCTATTAGTCAACATTTTCCGAATGTAAAGGTGGTTGTCGTGCAAGCAATGATCGCATAATATATTTTAATAAAAAATTAGTTGGCACCAAATCGTTAATTTGTCAAATCATGATCGCAAATAAGGTCCCCAATTTTCCTTCGCTTTTTCCAAGTATTTTACTTGAAATTTTCGCCAGTATATAAACCCTACTCATTTTGAGCATGTGCTGCACGTGCACGCTAAGTTCTTTTTCGACAAAAATTAAACCATCAAATAGCTGTTGAATTCTAGTTTCCAAAAATGTATAATTTGATAGCATTTTATCAACGCATTTTGGAGTTATGATGCCATGCTAAGAACTTTCCAAATGACCCTTGTACCTTGTGACACTGGCTTCAGCACATTTCTGCCTTCTACTGGAACCCAACAGTTCGAAACGACAGGTCTTCGGTCACATGTAATTTTGAACCAGTATATACAGTGTTTTTAACGACGGTACAGTTAGCTGCAGATAATATATGTCAAACAAATACATGTCGTATTGATATACAATACAGGATCCCCTACGGGGTTAAAGGAATCTCCACTCCCCCAACCTATCCATGGAATAGATGACCATGGTATGTGCATGACCAACCTTCATGTTCATTTGATATGCAATGTTGCTTCTAATAAAAGAAAATAAATGTTTTGACTTTGTGTCAGGGCAAAATATTTGTTTACAGCGTGCATATTGTTTCATGTGTCATTCTCTTAAATTAAATATGCAACATGACCATTTTTCAGAAAGAACCCTGTCTTGACACTTTAACCCAACTTAGAGGTCAAGAGTGCGTGTAAGGGCAAAACAATTTCTTGCTTGATGTAGTGTATTTCATTCCCTTTAATTTGATATGCAACATGACCATATTCTGAAAAAAGTTAAATTTTAACAAGGTCAGAGGTACAGACCAAGGTCAAAGTGACCATAAAATGGTACATGATACAGCGCCATCTCAAGATGCATCCACACACCAAATTTGGGACTCCTATCTCAATCAAAATAGGAGATACACTCTAAACATTATTATTTTAGAAAATAGATCAGGCCTTGGTCACAGTGACGTGAAAGTGGTACTCAACACTCCGTCATCCCAGGATGCATCCTCATTCAAAATTTGGGATTCCTACCTCAAATAATGTAGAAGATATGCTCCGTACACAATTACACGCGAAATTAGTTCTGAGGTCAAGGTCACAGTGACCCCAAAATGAAAGAGATACATCCACACACCAAAAATTGGATTCCTACCTTTAAAAATGTAGGAGATATGCTTAGAACACATTTATTCATGAATCTCGGTCAGATGTCAAGTTCAACAAGGTCACAGTGACCCCAAAATGGTATGCGACACATCAACTCTCCAAGATGCACCCACACACTAACTTTTGGAATCCTACCTCAAATAATTTAGGAGATATGCTTCGGACACAATTACTCTAGAAATTAGGTCAAAGGTCAAGGTCAAGTCACAGTGACCCAAAAATGGTATGCGACACTCTGCCATTCCAAGATGCATCCACTCACCAAAAATGGGACTCCTACCTTAAAAGTGTAAGATATATGCTTAGAACAGGATTATTCTAGAAAGTAGATCAACAAGGTCACAATGATCCAAAATGGTACACGACACATCCCCATCCCAAATTTTGGAACTTTGCTTCAAATGTAGCAGATATGCTCCGGACAGGATTAATGGGGGTTTAGCTGTTGGATTTCTTTGCTCTGGTACTCAGTTTTTATTCACTGTTGAGTCCTTATCTTTGCTTTATCGCCTTTTTATATCTTAATTATATGTTCTAGGAGATGATGCATTAATAAGTTAGGGGTATTTTATGCAAACAAAACATCTATGTGTCTTGATCCACATCTGAACTAAGGGTGAGGATGGCACCGTTTAATCGGTTTTCGCCCTCCAGTAAAATATTTTACTGACCGTTCCAAGGAGGTACTTTTTGTGGATCATTCATGTAATTTCTGTAATGTGTTTGTTATGCTTTTGTGCTCGTCTGTTTAAGCTGCATAATCTGTAACTTTTGATATTTTCATTTTAAAAATATTGTTTCTATTTTTCAAGAACACAGTAAAAATACTAAAATTCAGGTATACATTTTACCTTTTTGTAATAATTAACAAATTATTAGTGCCAAATCAACAACATTTATATTAAAAATTAACTGTCTAGAATTATTGGAGGGACGCAAATAATTACAAACAAGAGAAAATACACCTGTTTTTATAAGATAATTCACTTTTTCATGCAGTTTTCAACTGTAGAAGTAAGATTTATTGTGACAACATAACTTTGTTCTACTTTTGCAAATGATTTAAAAAGAATTTTTTTTTCGAAAATGTTCATAGTTACAGAGTATGCAGCTTTTATTGTTGGGTTGTGGTCACCTGCTGGGAAAGGGCTGACCTCTTGGCTTTCGTTTGTTATGTCTAGTTATTAGTTTGTTACTTTCCCATTAGTATCCTGGGTCAGGTGTGGTACATAATTGTATCGATTCCTGATCTTTTCCCTCTTTCTTACTATGATCTGATGACGTCACTTTAATATAACAATTGCATCCCTTGACGATATAGCATGAGTTCCAATACGACCAATATACAGTCCTCATGTGATAGCCTGGGTAAGATGGGTAAGATTAGATTTTATATCGCGGGATTAAATATCAGTTATCCTTATCGGGTGTACAAGAAAATATTTTCTATCCCAGGGTAAACTCTCAGATATCCGTATCCGGTGGGCAAGAAAATATGTTCTGTCATGATTTAACTGTTTTCTCACTCCCCGTCCCGGTATGTCTAGTAACCAATGCTACTTTTTAGGTAATACACGGAGTTATCTATACATACATAGGGTTAAAGGCACAATGTAAACCACCATTACTTACATTTATACCACCTTTACCATCTATAGCATGAAATATCTCGTTATGTGCAAGGTCTACACTGATGTTGGTGGTATAAAATAGTTATACCATGTTTGTCCACCTGTACGTGAGATAATCCACTCGCTAAAGCTCGTGGATTATCTCCACGTACAGGCGGACAACTCATGGTATAACTGTTACATAACAACTGTTGAAATATCCTTTGTACCGTGGCCCATTTGGTAAAATCAGAAATATTATCATCGCCATTCACTAGAGACAGACTAATTTATATTTTATTTGCTGGGATGTATTTGTGTATATCTTCCAGACCAGAAAAAGTATATTGAAGAAAAACAATTTCATTCGACCATTCAACAGCATACACTGTCAGTAAAATACTGTACTCATTGTCAATAACATCACAGTGCTAGGCCTCTCCTGTATATTTAAACTTTTAAGGGGTTAATGCCTGTCTGTAGTGTTTCTTTTGCCCACCGCTTATATCGAGTGTAACTCTGGTACGGCGATCAACTTAATTGTCCTATGTTTTGTTACTTTATGTCCAATCTAGTTTTGCAATCATCTTGATGGGGAAGAGAGAGAGAGCTGGTTGCATTGCTTAGTTTGTCCTCTTGGTGTCTGGGAACTGCTGTGTGGCTCTTTCTTGTGGGGTTATGGCTTGGTCTGCAGTTTGTGATTGTGGCATTTGCTGATTATGCTCACTTACTTTTGTAGGATATTCTATGATTAATGATACAAATTCTGAAATTAGGCCCTGAAAGTTTATAAGTTATTGAAATATCATTTTACAGATCACCTCTTTTAATATAAGCTACAAATAAAACTATGTGGAAAAAAATTGTCCCTAGAGAATTTGATTTGACGAGAGGTAACTCTATATTAAGTTGCTGCGTACCACAAACTGTCCAGAGTATGTATGGTCGACCATTGGTTAGAAATCAGACAAATCTGACAGAGCATCTAAACACTGTTGCCATGGTAAATCCTTACATTTGTAAAAGGTTGTATTTTAAGCTCTGGTGCCTGCACACATTGTTCTCAAGATGAGCATTTAAGAAATGATGAAATGATGTCCCTCTGTACAAAACGTCATCATGAAAGATAATGGTTTGCAATGGCAACATAAAGGATGTACTCAAATATCTTCATTTGAAAAACAGCAACTGCTGGCTGTCTTTGATGATACGAGGGTCATTCAACAAGTAAACGGCCTGTCCTAATTCCAATTGAGACAGATCCATTTTTCTTTTATGAAATAATTCTCTAGCAAAATACTCTTCGACCTAATGTTTGAAAAAATATTATCTAATAATTCGTTGAAAGTGTGCTAAAATGACTTGGAAAAAATGCAACACTACTATATAAGTTTTGTACTTGAAAATGAACAAGTTTTACTGTTCTTGTAAAAAAATCACAGTGTTTCAGATTTATATTTACATTTAACCTTAGAAAAATAGAAAATTCATTTTAAAAAGATTGAAAATCTGATATTTTACTCTTTTATATTTTGACAAAATTGACTTTATAGGTATATTCAGATATTAATTGATGTATAACTTAAATAGTTGTTAAAAGGTTTACTTTCTGAGAGTTTCCAACATGTCTGCAAAGAGTTATGTCCCAGTGTCCTTAATCATGGATCACTAAAGTTGGTATTGTGATTTATCAAATTATTCAATCTTATCGTTCTTTATACCACCATGTAGGCGATAAATGTTCCTTTCCATTGATATATTACACATGCAAACATTTTGTTTCATACTAAAGATAGTAATCAAATAGTAAAATTTACGAAACAACATTCGCACACAAAACAAACTAGTTTGACTCCTAAGCCATGATCGAAGACGCGATAAAGTATCGAAAATGTACCAATAATGCCTAAATTTAGTATATATGCCTAATAATGGTGACCAAACACACTGTATAATTTTTGACTGTGTTGATTAATTAGAAATAGGTTAGGCTGATTACTTATTGAATGACCCTCGTAATTCATTCAAGGTCTTTGAGTCTAACAATTTAGAATACAAACGTGTGTCAACTATGACATTTAGTGTGCACTGATTTATGCTATATTTAGAGAATGGCTTGTACGAGTAATTGATATAAATAGATGATGAGGCTCCGAGTGGGAAAATATGCACACTCTAGTTTCAATTCTTTAATGCAGTCTTTGCTTCCAAGGGATACCCTTTTAAGAACATTTATGTCAATTATGAGTACAAACCATTTTCTAAATAGTTGTATCATGGCCAACCAGAAAGAAGTATTTAAAATTTCAACTCATTTAATTGTTCCACATTATCAATTAATTTACGAAGACTGACAGATCAATTACAGCCAACTTTCTGCTGAAAAGAATAGTTAGCCTTTTAAGCACTGGAAAAATGTTTACCTGAAAATGCAAATAAAGGCAAACAGTGTGGACCTATTCAAACTGCTTCTGATATGGATCCACACTATTTGCCTTTACACATTCATAAGTAAATAATGACAGCAAATATTTGCATCAGAGGATTGAGTAGATGCATTTGTGCTGGTGCTGTATGGATGAGCTTCGTTAGGTGTCTGGGTCACAAATGATATCTGACACCGTGCTCTTATTAAAACCTTCTCCAGTTAGAGCACAGTCTAAATTTAGAGACATTGCAAGTCAATGGAACTTTTAGCTCCGCCTACTTACTAAGAAATCTAGGTCAATTCAAGCTGTAGCTTATTCAAATAGTGCATCACAACATCAAAGAGAAAAATCTAGACCATGATACAAAGGCGAGCTTATAGTATACCAAAGATTCTGGCATCCATCTATCAACCTTTTCACACGCTCGGCCAACTCAACTCAAATTTCAAATGGTGATTCTATAGGATAGAGGGAGAAAAGCTAGTTTAGTGGTACTGGTTACACATTCAATTCAATACTGTTGCAGGGCTAAATACAGTAACAACCTTCAAGCATAGTCTTCAGCCAATGACTATCCTCTTTTCAAGATTTTTATTGGTGACCCCTTTGCTGTCAAACTTGTAATTGTGCATATTTGCCTTGCCTGGCGATGCTCTCATTGTCCTTTGCAACGGAGAGGACAATAAAGCTTTGCTGTATATTTTGGCATGTCACTGTACTCCATACCAACATAGTTCCAATAGAGTATAACAAGGAGCTATAATTTACATCCCATGAATTCTAGGTCCACAATGCTAAGTAAATGGTAGTCCAATAACAGTAAATGGTAGTCTTTCATGCAAACCAAATATCTATGTGTCTTGATCCACATCTGAATTAAGGGTGAGGTTGGCGCCGTTAAACCGGTTTAAGCCCTCCAGTAAAATATTTTACTGACCGTTCCAAGGCGGTACTTCTTTTGTGGTTCTTTTATGTTTTTGTTCTGTCTTGTGTTTGCTATGTTTTGTGCGCGTCTGTTTATATGTGCTTTGTGGTCACCTGCTGGGAAAGGGCTGACCTCTTGGCTCTCGTTTGTGGTGTCTTCTGTTAGTTTGTCACTTTCCCATTGGTATCCTGGGTCAGGTGTGGTACTTAATTGTATCGATTCCTGATCTTTGCACCATTACTTACTTTTAATAACCAAAACATCGTTCCGTTCATGTTTAGCTCTGACACCTTACCCATGGGCTCAATATGGGCTTTTGTGATCCTTTCATGACTGTCGTCTATCAGTCAACTATTTATTTTAAATAACCTCTCCTTAACAACAAAAGATCACAGAATGATCATTGGATATCTTTAGCTCATCTGAGCCATATGCTCATGGTGAGCTATTGTGATCGTTGTATGTTGGTCGTCCGTCATACATCGTTAAATATTGCTTCAAAGGGACTCTTTACCTAAAATCCTGGATGAATTTTGGGCAAACCTGGCGAGAATGATCTTTATATGGCCCTCTTCAATAATTGTTCATAATGGTTCAGGTCCATTGCACATCTAGGTCAAACGGTCTAAAATATATTTTCGAGATGAAAACCTTAAAAATCTTGTCTGAAACCACAATGCCTAGAGCTTGATGTTTGGTATGTAGCATCACCTAGTAGACCTCTACCAAGTTTGTTCAAATTATGTCCCTTGGGCCAAAATGGCCCCACTCTGGTGGTCACATGTTTTACATACTATTAGGTTTATATAGGGAAATATCTTCTTGTCCGAAACGACAAGGCCATTTTTTTATATTTGGTATGTAGCATCATCTAAAGGACCTCTACCAAGTTTATTCAAATTATACCCCTGTGACCAAAAACGGCTCCCTCCAGGGCTTACATGTTTTACATAGGTTATAAAGGGACAAAATGGAAAAATATTCTTGTCAGAAACAGGAAGGCCCAAAGCCTTGATATATGGTATTTATCATCACCTTGTGGACCTCTACCAAGTTTGTTCAAATTATGGCCCTGGGACTTAAAATAGCCCGGCCCAAAGGTCACATGTTTTACATAGGCACAGATAGGGAAACATAAAAATCTTGTCTAGAACCACTAGGCATAGAGTATTGGTATTTGGTATGTAGCATCACCTAGTAGACCTCTACCCGATCTGTTCAAACTATGGTCCTTGGGACAAAATGGTTCCAAGGAGTCTCTTGTTTTCTATAGGAGGATTATAATCAAAATTTAAAACTATATTGGTTTTTAGCTCACCTGAGTCGAAGGTTCGATTTAAGTTATTGTGATGTGACTTTGTCCTGCATCCGTCTCTTGAGCCATTGGTCAAATTTTGAAATAATTTCACTTGAATGTCCCCCATATTGCCCTCTACCAGAATTGCATAAATGATTCCAGCCCGCTGAACTTAAGGTCCCCCCAGAGTTCCAGATAAAAATCTTTTAAATGACATCTCCTCGTGAACCAATTGTCCGAATTCAAAATAATTAAAAAGAATTGTTCCTCATGAAGCATTCTACTGGTTCCGCTCCACCAAACAAAGGGACTGCCAGAGCTCTAGATGAGAATGTCTTTAAACGACATCTTCTCCTGAATCACTGTTCCAAATTTAAAATAATTTCGCAGATTAAATGTATCTCATGATGCCTTCTACCAACATTGCACAGATGCTTCTGCTCATCCGAACCAATGAGCTGCAAGAGTCTAGATAAAATGTCTCTAAGCGACATCTCCTTCTCACTACTGGTCCTAATTCAAACTATTTCACAGAATTGTTACTCATAATGCCCTCTACTACAATTGCACTCACGTACCACTCCGCTGAACAAAAGGGTTTCCAAAGCTCTAGATAAGAAATATCTTCAAACAAATCTCCTGAACCATGGGTCCAAAATCAAAATAATTTCACAGAAATGGCCCTCATGTTGCCCTCTACCTAAATTTATCAGAATGATCAGCTTAGCTGATTTACATGCCTACCAGGGCTAAAAATAGAAATATCTTTAAATCACATCTCCTTAGTCACAGGTCAATACATCACCTACTCATATCCCAGGACTCAGGAGAGCGATCCAGTGCCCTAGGGCCGGCTTGTTCTTTATTAAAAGAACTTCACATTTCCCCAAAGCTATTATATATAACAACTTCTCATGGCATGTAGATAAGCACAACAGTGCCAAAAATTTACCCCACCCCTGACCCTATAGGCAGGGCTAAAATTCAAATATTTCAATTTCTCAATAACTAATTCTGTTGTTAATATTTATATCAAAATTGTGCATGCAAACAGAGGTACAACATATGTTCCACATATCAAATGGGAATTTATATTGTAGGCCAGGGTCTGCTCCCCTTGATTGACCTAGGGGGTTGGGCAGATGTCATAAATAAACATCAGAATATGGTCATGCTGCATATCAAATTAAAGGGAATGAAGCATACAATGACATGCTAGCAAATATGTTGCCCTTACACACATATACACACACTCGACCCCTGAGGTGGGGTCAAAACCTCGAATGTTTTTTTTTTTATTTTTATTTTCCCTTTCCCTTAGATGGAGTCAAAAGGTAATAAATCTGAAAGTGGTCATTTTGCATATCAAATTAAAGGGAAAGAGGTGTAAAATGTTTGATCTTAAGCACACCCCAGACCTCTTGGGTTAGGTAAAAGGGTTAGACTTTGAAATTGTGCAGATGAGTATATTTAGATTAACCTAAACATAGTAACACTTAAACGTTGGCTGTACTACATAATTGACATGCTTAAGTTAGGAGTTGAGTCATAGATAAGATGGACTTAGGTGTTGGAGAATTGTGGTTTATATTTTGTGAGAAACAGCCTCTCCTCATGAAACATAACTCTGGTGAGTGAATTTGGTTCCCCTTGTTTTAAGTTGTTAGGAGATCTCAAATCCATGCATGGTTATAGTGGGCATTGCAGCCCAAAGTAAAAAAAAACTTCCGAATAACCTACTGGGCCGGTTTGAAAATAATTTGGCACAAATGGTCCTGGAGGGATCTTCTACGACTATTTTGCAAATTATTTTGCTCCATCAAAATACATGCCCACCATAGGACGTAGTGAAACTAAAAATATCTTCTTGTCAGAACTGCTACTAGTCTGGGCATATTTTGATATAATTTTGCTCAGATGGTTCGTACATGACCCTCATCCAAGGTTGTTCAAACGATCCTGATTGATTGGCTGCTAGGGTGGGGTTAGTTTTTTCATATACCATATAATGAGAACACTTAGAGATATTCTTGATATAAAGTACTGATTTGAAAGCAATTTAGCAGCATCCAAGAGTTACCCTTTACCAGGGTTGTTCTAATTATTATGACCCATCAAAAAATATGGCATCCAGAGGATCGCCTTGTCAAGGATGTCACATGATTAACACTGGCGTATAAAATTAAAACAACAAAGACACTTTTATTCGCTCACCTGGGCCAATAGCTCTCAGGTGAGTAATAAGTGTAACGATGCCCCAGGCGTCCATCGTCTGTCAACATCTTTAACAACTTCTTTTCTGAAACGACTGGGCCATTACAACTCATATTTAATAGAGAGACTCCTTAGGATGGGAGAACGAAAGCTTGCACGAATGTTTGTGGTCGCATGGTCAAAACGGCCACCTCACCCATATAAGGTAAAAACCTTTAAAATCGTCTTTCCTGGAGCCAAGAGGTCAATGGCTTGAGACTTGGTTTCTAGCATTGGGGATGTGGGCCCTTCCAAGTTTGCACAAAAGATGATTCTGTGTTGACCATGACCTTCATTACGATGAATTAAATTTTAGACCTAATGCATTTATCTGAGGTAAAACTTAAATGTTCATATTTCCAGAACTGTTGAAGCTAAAATCATTACACTTGCTAGATATCTTTAACAAAATTAGACATTGGTTAGAGAAAAGTACCTAAGGTCAAGTTGATCTTGAGGCTTGTATAGGGGTTTCAGGGATACAGGATATTTGTCATTTTACTTCCAGGGATATAGGATACTATCCATTTTACTTCCAGGGATATGGGATACTGTGTTCAATATTTTGGTTACTTTCAGGGATATCGACTATTTAGGAAAATTAATTATGGGGATATTTGCCAATTTATAAGGGATACTTGCCTGTTAACTTGAAGGGATATGGGATATTTGGTACCCCCATATACAAGCCCCGATCTTTAACCTTTCATCTAAGGTATCTCAATTCACTCCCACATACATAATTATATAAACATCTTTTTCTCAGAAACCACGTGCACTGGACTGATTAGTCAAACTTCTTTGCCTCCTTACTTACTTTCATATTGAGACTCTTAAACTTATCTATAGGCATATCATTAATTAAATTAAAAGCATTTTTGTTTCATGTTTATTACAAAAAGTCATTTTTTCTTCCTGATTACAAATCTGAGAACTTGAATTTGGACGCACGGAAATAGGTAGTGCCTATTTAATTCATATTATTTTATCAGGATCGACACACATGGGAGTGTCGTTTGTTTTTTTCTACCCATAAAAATGTTCAAACTTTTACCTGAACAAATGGCTTTGTCTATTGAGCTAACCATAGATATTCTCTTATTTATTTATATTTTGGTGTTTGTAAGGATTTATAATTTCATGCTCTCTTTGAACCTCTGGGTCAGTAGATTAAAATTCTAACACTGGTCGCCTATATAGCCAATGGTTAAATTCAGTGATTTATTGGTTAATGAGTCACTGCACGGGCTTGCGTGCAGCAATTTGATCGCCAGTTTAATTTTCATGATGTCATCACTCACATACATTCTTGCAAGGTTGACAATAGACGACGTAACGTCGTTTGTACAACTAATCTGCGCTCAAAACATACGTAGAAATAGGCATTTCAGTCAAAACAAGAGTTACAAAATGTACGATAATTCTAACACTCTGTTCAAGATGGAGGAATCGTTAATGAATCTGAAGGTTCGTTCATGATTATACTTAATCTTTTTATGTGTTAAAATCGAAATAAATTCGACTGACCTCAATTCCAGTGATATATTAAGCAATAAATTACTGCGAGTGCGAATCTGTTTTATTAAAAAAAAACTCGAAGCCTGATAAATTAGCGAAAATAACTCTATAAATGTTTTCTAAATATTACAATTTTACTTTAAGGGGCACATGTACAATGACGGAACGTTTGAAGTATCATTCATAAGTGCAGTATTAGGCTGCTTTTCTGTAGAATATCATCTTCAAAATACTAAATCAGGCTGATTGAACAATTTCTCTGTTTTATGTGCGTTTGTCTAAGGGCAATCAATCAGTTTTACTTTATAGTTTTAATTATAGCTTTAAGGCACACTGCATGTCTAACGATTGAAATTTCATAAGTTCAGATTTTTTTAGCTTCTTGCCATGTATATATTCAGAAAGGAGCAAACTTATTCTAATCGAAACACAAACAGTCAGAGTCCATTTAAGGTGCATAGAATTGAGATCAAATTGCATATGTATGAATGCTTATGTATGCATTTTACTCTTATGTGCGAATCATGCACGAATCAACTAACCATACTGACTGTAATGTGTATGACTCTTGGTGAGCGTAGATCTTAGGAGCAAAATTATTTGAGCCAGTGCATGTGATTTCCAACAATTTGACATTTTGACAAGTGTAGACTCAGATGAGCCTCTGCAGCCTCCTTTTAAGCTTAGAAACTCCAAATGACGCTCGGTCAGTAGCTTAACAATCATAAAATACTCAAGCGACAAGCAAAGGCTCTGATCAGACTGCGCGTATGCGCAGGCTGGTCTGAGGCTTTGCTGGTCGCACATACCAAATTGTTGGAAATCTCATGCACTGGCTCATTTATTATCTCTTCTCAAATATGTGTTTTTATTCCCACAATACAGATCTGTGAAAAAGATAAATGACGTCATTGTTATGTTAAGGTGACGTCAGCAAAATATGCCGTACCTAAGCGTATTCCAGAACTTCGAAAAGCCTTTTTTAAATCTAAAAATGTCAAATTCAATAGTGATCAAGAAAAATAATCCATTATTTGTTTGACCACTGCTTGACGGGAACATTCTACAATCTTTCCAAACATCTTTCAATAAATTAGGGGATAACTGTATTCAAAATTTTCATTTGGGAAGGTATATCGCAGGATATACTGCCGCAAATTTATGACGTTATCCAATCAGACGTCGCGTTACATTTGCAATTGCATTAGCATATATTCTGATATGTTCAGCGTTTAGCTCTTTTATATTGTTTTCTGCATTTCGTGTTGTGTTTTTTTTTTCAAATATGAAGGAGATGTTGTCATTATGGATAAGGGCCCGCCTTAATGAATATAGTCGGTCAATTTTGGTCAAGTGCTTTATGAGTGCAAATAGGATTCTCAACGCTAATGGTAAATCACCAGAACATTCCAATACGAACATGGTTCTGAAAAGCCTCGTCATTGTATGTGATAAATGTAAATGAAGTATGAGAGTTAATCAAACTTTTACAATGAGGTCGAAGCTGGTGGTTTAGAGACACAAGAGCCGGTGTTCAACGAAAGGTACAAGTGGAGGTGTGCGCCCATTGAAGACTCAGATCAGACTGCGCATCAGCGCAGTCTGATCTGAGTCTTTGATGGGCGCTCTATGGGTAGCCAAGGGGCTAACGTTTCTTCAGAAGGAAGACCAAGACTCTGATTAGACTGTGCGGATGTGCAAGACTGATTTTAATATTCGCTGTACGCAAATGTCAACTTGTATCTCATGCCGGACATGATCGGATTCAGAGAGTCTGTCAGAGGGGGTCCAACTTTGACGTGCCGATGGTGACCCGACATTGAATGCTGGCTTTGTAGCTTTGTCATTTATTGGTGATCCGGACCAGTGTTGCTAAAAACCCTATATTTTTGTGATTTTTCAGGGGGGTCAAAACCCCTTGTCCACCCCCCCCCCCCCCCCTCTGTATCCTCGCATGCTGGATACCGTCTCACAAATCAAATACTAGTGATTATAGTACCGATCTCGTATATGCACCTGCGGATCTATAAGGGGGGAAGGGACCCAACCCATTGGGGAATTGCATAAATATAGTGTTTCTTAGTAATCCTGGTCGGGATCCATTAAAAAAACACAAAGCTACCAAGCCAGCATTTCATGTAGAATAGAGAGGGCTCACTTTTATGCTTATAATGGCGACTTTGTTTTTCTGGACTTCATAAAGAATATATTTTGTGGCTATGTCAGAAAATTTTGTGACACACTTTATTATTTTTGGGATATTCTACATAAGTTTTGGTTTTAAACTGTATAGACAAATTGTAGGTATTCAAATGTGTACTAAGTGTTCCTAGCTTGTTGCAAATTTGTCGTTCACGGTGTTATGAGAGTTTCAAAGTTAATAGATAAAAGGGTAAACACTTAAATGAGTATGATTTGTTTAAGTCACAAAGATCATTCAACTGAATATGCCGTTATATGATTGATACTTAGTTAAAAGCTGTAAATAATGGAAAACTTATTGGTTATGTGATGGTCAATTTTAAAAACGGCATTTTAGCTTATTGATCATAAAGTTCTGTTAAATAAATTGTAATATTATAAAAATTTAATGAAAGGTGTCTATCATGGTTTGGGTTATACTAATCCATTGGAACTGAACGCTTTTTAGAACGATAATCTTTCAAACCCAGTAAGTGTCACTTAGGGTGCTCCCCAATATTCCATTTTAGGCTCTTTACTATTGTTGTTGAATTATATGCCCATGATACTACGTTCTATGACTTTCAGTCTGACATATTTTAATTAGAAACAAATTTGCAACATATTTGTTGCCGACAAAACAGCATGGTTTTAAATACTGATAAGACTTAAGTGATGTTTATAACTAGTAGCCAGAAAAAACTTAGTTTGCAAAACCTTGTCATATCTTTAAAGTATAGTGACAAAACATAAGGATGACGCCTGCTGGTAAGATTGTTACGTGCCAGGCATAACTAGAAACAAATTCAGGAAAACCAAAATTTGGTATTTGGAAAGTCAGCAAAAAGCACTTTTAAAATCTAACAAAATTTATATAAAAAGTAACACAATTATCACTTACGAAAGCAATAGAAAATATTTATACAATCAAAGAAAATCTAATTTACAGTACCTTATATGTCCAAACCGTCCCTCAGAATATTTACCAACACAAGTCTTTCAGCAGTTTCTGATCTCCAGATTTTGAAGTTAAATCCAAATGAACACTAAGTCTGAATCCAAAACTTAATAATCCAAATAATCTAGAATGAATAAATTAAACACAAAGTATTCAGTGTAGAATTCCAGCACAAAAGGTTTAGACTTTTAAATGGTGAAATGATTTCAAAGATGCCATTATGAAAAATTTACTCTTATACATTATGCTTAAGAAAGTTCCAGAACAATCAGGTAACAACTATAATGTCATATACTAAATATAAATCATTCTGGAAATTTTCAACAACTTCCAAAAACTTGCTCAAAGCTTCTATTGGCATGGCAAAGAAAATTCAAGGGAATTCCAGACTTTCCAGAAACTTCCATGACAATACATTTTTAATTTCTAGATGATTAGTCATCCATCAAGAAAAATCTTATGATTAAATAAACATATTGTTTACAGCAACTTGTTAACCATCAATATCTCCAATATCTGGGTCAACAGAAACTTTGTAAACAACATATTAAACAGACAAACATCATACATGTTACAAAATATTGTGTGCATATGTGGATAAACAATCATTTTCAACATGTTTCGAAGAAAATCTCATCATTTTTATGGTTACTAAGCAAAATAAGATCATGTTTGTAAGTAGAGCACCATCTTATTGTTTTAAAATGCTATGATAAACCACATTTTGAGTACTGCAGAGTACTGCAGTACTTATGGAGCAATACTTCAAGCGGAAAAATCAACAAAATCTCTAAATTACAAAGAGGTGCTTGTAAATTTATTTTGTCTTAAGATTACACAGACATTCAAGAGGCCCTGGAAAGATTAAATATAATGTCCTTTGATCAAATCCTTTTTCTCAGTAAAGCAAAACTAACGTACAAAGTTTAAAATAATTTAGCACCAGTCTTTTTACATGAATTATTCAAATGAGAGATATTGACCATGACAACGCAACATCTAATTCATGGCCATTTGCACATAAAATTACTAATTACCACAAGTAAAATGTAACTTATACAAAGGGAGCTTTTCATATTAAGGTGTGGTAGTCTGTAATAATCTTCATACTGGTATCAATCTGGCATCGTCATTGGATACATTTGAAAACAAAATACATTGAATGGCTAAAAATGTAATACAGCGTTACTTGTACTGTCAACTATTTAGATTCTACCATTGTTGATATACTGTTTATAAGCCTCCATCATCACACGGTCATTTTTTGTGTATGTTTGTACTCTCTGTCTCTCTGTCTCTCTCTCTCTCTCTCTCTCTGCATCATTGTGTTGTAAATCTGGTTTTGCGAACATGGTACTTATCGCATTTTGTGAATAGTGGCGAGAGACGAGGTGCACGGCCTTATCACAGGCTCGTCAGGTTCACTATTGGCTTTAATATGAGTCGTGGTGTGAGAAAACCTGTCTCCAGTGGTTTGCGAACAACTAAGGCGCAGACCAGATAGCGCATCTGTGCAGTCTGAGCAGCGCCTTTGTTATTCCCTTATTGGAAAGTATAATATTTAGACTTGCTACGCAGTCCAGGATATAAAGCCAGAAAATTGAACAAAATTTGTTCAGGCAACTTGTACCCCTTTTCACCAGAGTCGATCGCGGAACACATTCTTGCTTCTACAAATGAAAGCATATTAGGTAATAAGGTTTCAACTTTCAAGATTGTATATACTGACCATTGGAAAACATGTTTGTTTTAAACAACGATGCAATTTTATTTTATTTTTTTGTTTGTTTTGTTTTATTGGAGCTATGATAACTCCTAACTACTTATATCTGGATCAGGTAATTGGTTCCAAACAAAAAGAGTTTCAGAATAAATGGAACATATTTTTCATGCAGCTGATCATTGCATATATTTTAACGTTTTTCTAATGTCCTTCTTACAAAGAATTATAAGCTGATTTGACCAGCTCTGATTTTTATACCCCTGTGCAAACTTTGTTTGTGGTGGGTATATTGTTTTCACGTTGTCCGTGCGTGTGTGCGTCCATCCGTAAGGTTTTGTTACCTTAATATCTTGGGGAGTCATTGCTGGATTTTCATCCAACCTTGCGAACATGTTTATATATGCAAGACAAATACTTTAAACAAAAAAGTAAGGGTAAGGGGCCAATTCTATCAGAGTTAGTTCCCCTTGTAGTTCTAAATGGCTTTTATATAGGGTTTTATACTTATGCTATTATAGTCCATACACGGGCCGATCAACTCCTACCACAGCTTTTAATAGAACAATTTGATACTTTGCCTATATAATGTAGATATATTGAACCTATGCATGAAAGAGTTTGGTTCAGAAAAAATGATTTAAGACAAAATGACAGCTTTGAGAACTTAGACAATTTTCCCTAGTAGGGCTTTTGTACATGCATTGATGGTGCCTTCATGGGCCGATCAACTTCTACCACCGCTTTTGATGGAACAATTTGATACTTTGTCTATACAATGTAGACACATTGAACATATTCATGAAGGAGTTTGGTTCAGAAAAAGATAATTTTTGACAAAATGACAGCTGTGAGAACTTCGACAATTTTTCCGTAATAGGGCTTTTGTATATGCATAGATAGTGCCTTCATGGGCCGATCAACTCCTACCACAGCTTTTGATGGAGCAATTTGATACTTTGCCTATAAATACAATGTAGACACATTGAACATATGTATGTAAGAGTTTGGTTCAGAATTTTTTTTTTGGACAAAATGACAGCTGTGAGAACTTAGAACAAATTTTCGTAGTAAGTCTTTTGTATATGCATAGATGGTGCCTTCATGGGCCGATCAACTCCTACCACAGTTTTTAATGGAGCAATTTGATACTTTGCCTATACAATATAGACACATTGAACATATTCATAAAGGAGTCTGGTTGAAAAAAATGACAGCTATGAGAACTAAGACAATTTTTCCTTATATGGCTTTTGTATATGTATGGAAAGTGCCTTCATGGGCCGATCAACTCCTACCACAGCTTTTGATGGAGCAATTGGATACTTTGCCTATACAATGTAGACATATTAAACATATGCATGAAGGAGTTTGGCTTGGAAAACATCATTTTTGATCAAATGACATCTATGAAAACTTAGACTATTTTTCAGATATAAGCTTTGATATATAGAGCTTTCAGGTTTGAATAATTTTGTGTATTTGATCTTAACAAATAATCCAGATTGCAAGCTTTAAGATCATTTGTACAGATTCTACTAAAATCTTGTTTTTAAAAAATAAGGTCTGCTGGTTTGAACTATCACTTGCAAAAACGTAAGTTTTTCACTTTTCCTTACTGTGTGGGGTTAGGGGTGAGGGGCTATCTAATAAGCATTGCTTATTGACTTTTTTTCATTTTCTATGTGGTCTAAACTAAATCCACAGCAGGAATCAAGGTGACAAGTTGATGCTAAGAAAAAGAGCAAGCAGAATTTCTACCTATTTGAGAAATTCGGTATTATTTTCTAGACTGAACGAGCAAAATTTCTGTTTTCTAGATATTCTCTGTAGCTGAGCAGGCCGGTTTGAGTCTCGCTTTGTCAGAAACCCCGAAGACAGGTTTTGTCGCGTCGAGGCCCGTATGCTAAAGGTATATAACATGACAGTATGAATCAAGATCTTAATATTTGGCTCGCTTGATGGCAGAGTATCTGATGGCTGTGTTGAAAGAGGATGCACATACCATTTTCTTTGCCATGGGTCATCAATATTATAGTCCGTACAGAAATTCAGTGAACATCGTTTTTCTTTTTTAAAATGTCTTTAATGATAAAATTTTGGACCAGAATTTTGCACATACATATAATAAAACACAGCCTAATATACAATTGCATTTTTGAATATCTATGATAGGAAAATAAGTCTGGAATCTCTTGTGAAATAAAATAACTTAGTCATTTTCGATTTAGAAAAATCCTTATTTTCCCTCAGTGTATTTCATATGGGTAGCACGTGGTTTATACAGTTCAATGAATACCATGTTTACTTTCGTATATGATAAAGAAAACGGTTACCAGCAGATTAATTCTTGGTATGTCTATATATTCACTGCAAATGCTTTGAAGAGACTGCACAAAATTACAATTCTGTATGAGTTATCATATTTCACGATTATCATTTTCTTATATGTGTCATGATTAAATGACACATATAGCAATTGGACCGCGACTGAGAAAACCTGTCCGGTGATTTGTAACAATAAAGGCCCAGACCAGCCTGCGCATCCACGCAGTCTCATCAGCAACTTTGTAGTCTACTTTTTAGAAGAATCATCCCTAGACTTGCCTCGTGCGAAAAAAAAAATCAATTTTCTATCTAGCCTGTTAAGCCGAAGGGACTGGTTTGAGACTCGCTTTTGTCGGAAACCCAGAAGACAGGTTTTCTCGCGTCGTGGCCTGTGTTGCTTGCTCGACAGCTCTAGGACAAATATTTCAAGCGCAACAGATAATAATATTAAAAACAAATATAATGAGGAGGGTGTTCATCATATATATTAACGGGAATCACATTATTTGATTGGGCTCTACATAGTCTAATACACAAGTCATTCGTTACTACATGTGCGGCCCACAGAGACGAGGAATGGCGGGGGCATTGATTTTTCTGGCTACTGGTCTCTGGTATGACCTTGTACTAACAGTTCATTTGCCCGGCTTGTATGTGGCTACAAATGACTGCTGCATATAATTTATTTTGTCTTTATGCACCAGTCATTTGTGACCACTCCCAGCTCAGATGAATGTCGAGGACTTTGACTTTGTGTCTGCAGTTCCCCATAGTAACCACCATACTGTGGGGGCAGCTAGCTTGTAAAACCATGACAGTTTTCCCCCGCAGTCTGTTATTATACTGCACAGCAATGTTTGTCTAGGTCTATCAAACCCCTATATTTCCCCCGCATTGTGGAGACAACGTAAAAGTAAAAACACAGCACATTATATCCCCATCCTGCTCAGAGGTGGTTACATATGACTGGTGCATTATTTATAGCCTATGATGCACTTCGCATGAACATTTAGTTCTCAGCCACCCCAAAAACATATTGACCCCAAACACAAAAAATGACTTCCGCTGATATATTGTTCCACCTATTTCCAAGCACATTCCCACCTCAGCATTTTTTTATTGGATGAATCTTTTTTTCACTTGAATCACACCTGACGGGTGAGACATGTGATTAATTTATTTATCACTTATAGTTGCCCAGAATTACGTTTTGGCATGCATGTTTTGCATTGTCTGGTGTCAACAAATCAGTATTTGGAATAAACAGATTGAAAGTTCAATTTATTTGATAAAACAAGTTTGATTTTTTTTAAAAATCTGATGATCAGAGAAGGAGCAGAGAACACAGAAAATCAAGATTTTAAATTGAGGAACAGGGGAACACAAAGATTCATTTCATAGGAACAAGCGGACGGGTACCCACTGGGAAGGTCTCAATATTTTCTGGTATGCCAAAATTCTGTGCGCCCAAACTATGGCCATAATTTGCATTTGATTTTGATATGATAAGAATCCCTTCTCCTTACACGTTACTTCGTCTTATAAAACCGTATAATAATTCATCGATAGTAAACTAAAGGCAGTGATCCGTACAAAGGTGCATTTAGGGTCAATTAAAAAATGCAGATGCTCAAATGAGGACAAATTCCATCATATCACAGCCCATTTGACAATACATTTTGTAACGAAAAAATATCACCAATTAGGCGGTTTATAGATGTATTAAATTCTGATCGGTCAGCAGCAAAACGAAATAAACGCAAAAAAGCGTTGTTCACTGAATTCCTGTACGCACAGTAATTTATATTTTCTAATGTTACATACCTACATGTTTCGAGTTTCTGTTCTATGTACTTGCATTAATGTCTCTATACTGCTTGCTAACTTGTTAAAGAGGGTTCTAATGAAGGTTTATACAGCCAATTGGGTTAGCCTCAGTAAATAAAGTATCCTTTACTTACTCTTCTGGACCGCCTTCATTATTATCAATTCGACAGAAATCTTTAGTAATGGTTATTAGAAGCTACAACCATAAAAATGGCTCTAGCAAATATATATTTCACTCATAAAAATTGGGCCTCGACGCGAGAAAACCTGTCTTCGGGGGTTTGCGTACAACACAGACGCAGACCAGCCTGCGCATCCGCGCAGTCTGATCAGCGCCTTTGTTATTCGCTTTTTGAAAAGTATGATATGTAAACTTGCTACAGGTGAAATTTCAAATTTCTAGCTAGTCTCTGTAGCTGAGGAGACTGGTTTGAAACTCGCTTTGTCGGAAACCCCGAAGACAGGTTTTGTCGCGACGTAGCCCAAATATAAGCCAACGGTCGCCCTCAAAACGCAGAATCACTTGTAATTGCTTACTGACCAAAAATCTTTCAAAGCGATTACATTTGCTCGCCCTATTTCCATAACCCATCAGATTAATTGGAAGCGGAAATTGTAACTTTCTATAACTGTATTCCCCAATATTTGTTTAGCAATGATTGCGAAACATTTACGCATGCCAAATTATATTAAGTCACATTAATGTTTGTTGGCCCATAAGAAAAGAAGTCGGCACACACTGGCTTCTCGTAGCATCCGAAAAGATTAGTTAGATAAGCTATGGTTATACATCATGTACCATGTTTTCCCATGAATTATCTCCCCTACAGGTGGACAACCATGGCATAGCTATTTTATACCACCTACATCAGTGTAGACCTTAAATATTACGATATAGGAAATGCTAAAGTTGGTAAAGGTGGTACAAAGACGGCTCTTTCATGTGCAGTTTACCAAATATGCAACAATTTGAAGTACCTTTTTCATGTGTCAAGTTAGAACTATTGTACAGTCCCAAATGTGCAGACTGAGTTGTGAAATAAACACTTTTGATAACAAATCCTTAATAAACTTTTTTAAAAAAAAAAGATTGTTCAGAAATAAAAAAGACCCTTCACAATCTGTAAGCAGCAGACTTTTTCTTGCATCGTGGATAAGAAGGTCTGAGATTGTAGCCAGGGATTGAGCTTCTTTTCTTACCCAGGCTGTCACGCAAGGGCTAGACATCGGTTGTATTGGGGAAACTCATGCACATGATCGTCAAGTGGCGTCAGTACCAGTACTGTTTCAAATTGACTTCTTCGTGTAATATTACATTAAAACGTATTTAGGAACCTATATATTATGAGTATTTCGAAAAACAAATTGTGAAGATTAATGGCTGGATCAATGGTAAGCAAGAAAAATAAAATTGTGTGAGTATGGAAGCAAAATCTATAACGAGATTCGCCGTTTGGCATCACAAGGATTGCCAACATATTGGGACCCTGGGGGACGGATTTTATCGTGATTGATTCCAATGGAATGTGCATCAACCCTCATCCCCTAGCATCGACTTTAACACATCATTCTGCTTATACTTAAACCCATTTATGCCGAATGTATTTTCCCATTCTTATCAATTGGACGAGTTCATTTCCAATTTTAGGGTTTTGGGGTGGTATCTTTCATTTTTATTCAAATTTCAAAAGAAGCTTATGTAAGCAAACAGTGGAGAACCTGATCAGGCGCCGTGTTTTGCAGCGTCTAATCTGATTTTGCACTGTTTGCCGATGTCCCACAAAAAGGACGCTAGGCGTATATGGGTTGCATGTAAGTCTGAATTATAGACTGGATTTTTAACTGTGAGTTTTAGATTGTCTGAATGTTTTTATAGAAAATATTTTTTGTACAGTTACAAACTATCAATTACATAATCATATTGTATCAAGTTCTAACTAAAAGTGATCAAGCATGTTGGGTATGAAATGCTAAAAATAAGGTATGTGTTACATCATAAAGACAGTCAAGACAGAAAAGGAAATTTTATTGGAAAACCCCGTTATGCGTTGACAATACCACCAGGGAAAAATAATGCACACAACTAAACTCCAGCTGTTAAGTTTTTAGACTTAATTTTTCGCAATAACTTTTTTATCTTCAATTTTAGCAAAATGTGTTCACGATGAAAGTTGTAGAGGAGAATTCCCGCCAACTTCTCCAAAGGGTCTTGTGCTTGTGGCACAAACAGATTTTTGTGTATATAGATGAAGATTTTGCAATATATTGAATTCGTCCTAAATTTCTAAGTCTTTTAATGACAGGTATAATTCGTATAGGCGTGACAGAAAGGGGTAGTTTCAAAATATATTCGGAAGCGGCGCATATTCCTGTTCTTCAAAGGCTGTGTATGACATAAAACTGTCGTTAACATACTCAGAATTTACCGCGCATATGCAGAATCAACTTAAAGCCGGCTCATTTGTAGGAACAAAGGCTGGATTATCGCATGACGTGCATTTTTTCTCTTGTTTACGTGCTATGAAATGAACGGTTTTGAGATGACCCTACTAGCTTAACGCACGAGCGAATAAGGCGCGTTTTTTTATTATATATGAACAAGCCAGTCATCGCTTTAGTAATTGAATTAGGGCGGTGCAATGTAACTTTTTGACTGACATCTTGGACTTAGTTTATTTGCGCTTTGCTTAAAATAGTCAAAGAGTGCATCTAAGCACAGATTAACCTGCAGCATCTAGGATGTTGGAACCATTTGGAGAAGTTGGCGGAGATTTTCCTGAATACTTTTCATCGCGAACACATTTTGCTAAAATTGAAGATAAAAAAGTTATTGCGAAAAATTAAGTCTAAAAACATAACAGCTGGAGTTTAGTTCACAATTTTCAAGTACTTTATGTACTAAAAAAACATTCACAACACATGCATGACACTACCTACGTTGTTATTTCTGACATGTTGACCATCCTTCCCTAAAACAAGTTCCCACTCTAAGATAGTTTCCAAAGGAGATCAAAGGAAGCGATCTTAGAATGTCCCGTTTAAGACGTACGTCAACTAGACAGAAATAAGTAACGTACAAAAAATACACACAAATGAACTAAATACTTCACGTGAGCGCTTTTTCGATAGTTCTGCAGATATTTCTGAAACTTCTTCAGACATTACTTCTTTATATTTGGTGACTGCACCATCTGACACTGGGTCAGTTCATTCTTTTTTTTTTTTTTTTTTGCTTTGAATGTAGACGTGGTATCCTGAAACTTGGGTCAGTTTATTTATCCTTCTATCATAGAACACGTGATTCTGACACTTGGGTCAGTCTATTTTTTTATATTATCACCGGCATTTATAAAATTGTAACGTGACACTGATTAACACAAGGCTTGTGGCTTGGTAAGGAGAACTGTTCCCCACTCTGTTAGAGGTCCAAGGGGGACAACTGTATTTGCACCCTAGGATTTCGGAAACTGCTGGCTTCTATGGCCTATCTCTCCCCAGTGCACAATATTTTTTAAACTACTGTCGGTTTTATATTTTTAAAATATGTGCATTGTGAGATGCAATTTTTAGTTGAAAAGAATACCGTATTGTTTTGCTTTCTAGACAGTTTTGGTATTGCTGTTTCGGTATTTAGCTATTAGAAACATCCAACTCGGTCATCAATTGTATAATAACTGTACCAGATTGTGGCGTACAAAAATTATCTAATTTCATGAACCTATGTTAATGTTCTGTACACTTTTCAAAAGGTAAAATGTTATATTTCCACTAAAATTTTGTGTTTTCCAGTATACGAACAGTACATGTATTCACAATAATATTTTTGGTGTCTGCATTAAACATAGAGAAAAAATAGCTCTTTAAATGATAAAAATATGACAGGGTACGGTAAATCGGTTACTGAGATAAAAGACCATTCTAAGAACTTTCCAAATGCCCCTCGTATAGGATATACTGCAACAGAATAAATTATGTGCAGCAATAGCTTTTAACCTTTTTTTTTTTAATTCCTAAATGGGATTTAAAGGATAAGATTCAAGCTGCAAAGAACAAATATTCACCATAAAATGGAAATGATAAACTAATGTGAAGGACCATTCTGCACATTCATATGCCATTCACAAATAATAATAATAATAATAATAATAATAATAATAATAATAATAATAATAATAATAATAATATCTGCTACTTCAGACTGAACCGCTTATTCACATTATTTTTATAAGAGGGTGGATATGTCCCTTATACATAAGAGCCAAGCATTGTTTCTTTGGGGTCGCTGTTGCATATTCGGTGCCCGATCTTACCGCATCATTAAACAAAAGTGCCTACGTGTACTTCCTTGTATACGTGAAACTATTTCATTAAGCTTGGAAGTGTGAAGTAAGGATGGTAAATTGTAAATTGTAAACGTGAAGGAGCAGCCCCCTAAATAGTTTTACTATTCAAACAAATATGTGAATATGAGGGGATATGAACTGTTGTTTTTCCATCGACTCGCCGCACTAAACTTTTAGCTTATAGGATAGTCTGATTGCTTTCAGTATTTAGCCTACTCTATATGCAATATCTAGAATAAGTCTCCTTCGGCTGAATGAATATGGCATAGGCTCTAAAATGACTGCCAAAAGGTGTTATGTAATTCTATAAGTTAAGCTTTCTTCTTACTGCCGATCTTAAACTCCTTAGATCGAGACAAATTTACTCATGGTCTTATATTTTATAACCCAGACTATAGCTATATTTGAATAAAAGTGCAACGGAAACAATAAAAGGGGCAATCGACGAGATCATACAATAAAACCTATGTAAAACTGCCACTTAAAAATAGACAAAACAAGATCTTAATGGCAAATGATAGCTTAATATGAAGGTGGAAAGTATTGCATAATGCTCCTTCTGCAATACTTTTGACTGCACTAAAATGACACACCCACATCATCGCCATCTCCGCAAGCGGATATGGCGATGATGTGGGTGTGTCTTTCATAGAACACCACTTTCGGTTTTGAAACAGCTACTGAAATTACGCTCTCAAATGACTTCTGTACAGCAACAACCTCTTAAGGTAAGTGCTGAAGGACGGCAACCTTTTTTGAAAAGCTTATACTTGTTTCATAATAACTGTTGTCGAGAAGCTAGCATGATCTCTGTATGAAAGAAAGTACATGTCATGAAATGGTAATTGATAAATTACATGTTAAGTTAAAGAATTTGAGCTGTATGAAATGTTTTCATTATTTTTAAAGCTGCATAGTCTGTAAATTTTGATCTTCTCATTTTGGAAATAAAGTTTTTATTATTCAAGAATACAGTAAAAATACTCAAATCCAGGTAAACATTTTGCCATTTTTACAAATCTTAACAATCAAAACAACAGCATTTATGTTAAAATCAACTGTCTAGAATTATTGGAGGGACGCGAATAATTCCCAACAAGAGAAAAATCACCTGTTTTTATAAGATAATTCACTTTTCCGTGCAGTTTTCAACTGTAATGAACATATTTATTGTGAAAACATAACTTAATACTTTTTTACAAATGATTTAAAAAGAAAATACGTTTTTTTCGAAAAATGTTCATAGTTATAGATCTATTCTCTTTAAATATGATTTTACATTCACACTGAAAATGATAGTTAAAACGCGAGAAATGTCCAGAGAAATCTGCGTCAATGGAATTTTTATAAACAAATTACGGCACAAAAATTCTTCGGTATAAACTTGTATCCTGCATCCACGACTCTGTCTTTAACCACATTAATAAACGTGGGGTACTAGACAAAAACATATAGGTAACTGTTAATGTAGCACACTGCTATGATATTTTACACTGGGCCAAACAAACTGCGTCAATGCGTTACAATATTTAAATGTGCGACATTTTGGGTGCAGGGCACTGATTTATTTGCGTTCTGACTTGCATATTTTCACAACCTCGAAGTATCATATGTCAAATGATCAGTTTATGAAACCATTGGTCGTCATGTTTAGGTCACATCACTGGCTCAGATAAGCAAAAAGCTTTACTGAGCTACAGTAAAACCTTTCTAAAGCGGGCACTCAAAAATAGACAAAACAAAAATCTTAATGACAAATGGTAGCTTAATGAAGGTCGAAAATATTGCAGAATGCTCCCATTCTGCAATACATTTGACCTGCATTAAGCGATAATTGGTCTTGGAAACCATTTTTTGGTCTTTTTTGAGAGTGGTCTTTTTAGATAGGTTGTACTGTATAGTACTCACTCTCCAGCAAGCATGATGAATCCAACAATATGATGTTTGTTATTTGGGCTTTTTGTCGTTTTTGTTGTTGTTTTATAAATGTCTCACGTGACTCACATCAAACACGCATTTTTTTCACTTCGTCGTACAGTAAACCTGTGTAAAACGACCACTCAAAAAAAAAACAAAAAAAAACAGGACCTTTATGACAAATGGTAGCTGAATGAAGGTCAACAAGTATTGCAGAAACCTCCAAGTGCATTAAGGGATAACTAGTCTTGAAAACCAATTTTTGGTCTTTTTGAGTGCGGCCGATTTACACAGGTTTTACTGTATAGTTTTTCAAGACATTTCTTTCATTTGTAAGTTTACTGAAATGCACCTAGAAAAGTAAACGCAGCTCTTTGTATAGTAGCATAAGGTACAAGATGACATGTAAAGTTCAAGTCAGTCTGAGCATCCACGCAGTTTAGCAAGTGTCTTAGTTTACAGTTTGAATAAACGTTAGACACATGTCTACTCAAAGGTCACCTATTAAGGACTCAGAACAGAAGCGCGAATGCTTATCTTAGTCTTCGATGAACGCTCAAGCCAACCTGTACCGTTTGCGGGACATCGGCTTAGTTATAATAAAGGTTGCCAGGCAGCCAAGCCACCCTCTGAATCGCATTTAGCCACAAAGCAACCATAAAGACAACGCCGGACATTCACCCTCGTATTGATATTTATTGTCATGGTTGCCATAAAAAGTGTCATGGCATTTAAGACAAATACATACTTAAAAGCTCCAGTTATTCTGAAACAAGGGAAGTTCCATTACCAGAGATGGCAGCCTTTATAATGGGCCTCGACGCGATAAAACCTGTCTTCGGGGGGTTGCGAACAACACAGGCGCAGACCAGCCTGCGCATCCGCACAGTCTAATCAGTGCCTTCGTTATTCGCGTTTTGAAAAGTACAATATCTAAACTTGCTACAAGCGAAATTTCTTTTTTCTAGCTAGTCTCTGTAGCTGAGTAGGCTGGTTTGATTCTCACTTTGTTGGAAACCCCGAAGACAGGTTTTGTCGCAATGAGGCCCATATGTCAACAATAGGAAGAAATTCAGGAGCGAGAACAAATGTGCCGCGACATGAGATTTCCGACAATGTGGCAATTTGACATGAATAGACTCGGACTAGCCTATGCTGCCTCCGTTTAAGCTTAGAAACTCCAAATGCTGTTCAGTTAGTAGCTTGACAGTCATAGAAATCCCAAGCGACTAGCAAAGGCTATGATCAGACTGTGCGTATGCGACGGATTTTTCTATCATACCCTCACACGAATAATGGATTATTTTTCTTGCCCACCGCTGTTTTTATTTATTTATCTATTTATTTATTTCAAAATAAGGTTTCAGAAGTCCCTTAATGCGCTAAGATGCAATTTCACATGATGGCGTTACTTGACGTCCTGGGTAAGATAACATGGGTAAAATAAGATTTTCTATCCTAGATATCCTTATCCGGTGTGCAAGAATAGACCAGTGTGCAGAAGTTTTGACGTCACTTTCAACTGCTCTTGCGACCTCAGTACATACAATGTAGTGCACAAAAATAACAAAGTGCAAATAACCATAAATTACGTACAAATCAAACATAACCGCCATAAGTTATGCACACAGCAAACACGACCCAATGCGATGCCAATATTGCTTTCTTGATTTTAAGGGAATGATTGCGGATAGAATTACACATAAGTGCGACATTAACTTCAGATAGGAGAGTCAGCAATACTAGTTCCAAATCAATGCCAAGATTCCATTATGTTGCTCACGCCTGGCTGATTATGACCAGTTTGAACATTTAACTGTCGTCTGGATATATCGCTTCTTTAGTTACAGAAATTTTATTGTTTTCCGTCACTCAGCTGTCTTAGGCCAGAACTTTTTATCAGTTGATTTACAAACCCTCCTTCTGTAATTTTATGGAAAATAGAAAAAAAATCTGTTTCAAATTTTTTTTTTATTTTATCCGCTGACTCTAAATTTTATTTGTTTTGTTTGAAAAAAAAATTTGAGGTTCTATCTGTGTATTTTTGAGAGAGACACTGTTAAAAGTGATTGTTCAATGACGATTTTAAAGAAAATCATGAATTTTTTAAAGATTTAATACAGAATGTTGGTTTACCTTACTAGTTTTACTGGGGGGGGAGGTTCTGGAGATATCTAAAAAAAATCTCTGAAAATGACCAGTCAACTGGTCATTTTCAGAGCCTTTTTTCATCCCACGACCCTTAATTTGGAAACAAATTTCCCGTAAATAAACTGATAAAATATTTTGGCCTTATTTCTTAAAATTCGGGTGGAGTTTCCCATTGATACAATAAGTATGGGACTTTCCAGACATTTATTCCTGCAACATTAGGACGAACGGTGTGTTCTTAATGAGTTTATTGACCCCTGTAGTACTACTGTCTCTGGTACAACGAAGGTGGAGGGAGCGCCGTGGCTCAGTGGTAGAGTGCTTGACTCGAGACCGAGAGGCCGCGGGTTCGAGTCTCACCGTCGTCACTGCGTTGTGTCCTTGAGCAAGAACATTGATCCTAGCTTAGTACTGGTTCAACCCAGGAAGACTCGTCCCTTTATAACTGAAAGATTGTTGATGGGAAGTAAAGAATCAAATCAAACAAACAAAACAACGAAGGTGGACACTAACCCTTAAAGCGCCAAGAAAAAAAATGCATCTGAAAATGTCGTCTGCTGAAGTCGTCTGCTGCAAATAATAACCTAGCATTACTGACGCATTAGGTATAGAAGCAAACATCGTGGACCCATAACAGACTGCTCCTATAGGAGCAGTCTGGTCTAGGTCCACACTGTTTGTCATAGAGGCTTCTTAAACATTTCAGCAGACGATAAAAGAAAACAACTTTGGTTGCGGTTGGCGTATTAAGGGCTAATCGCTAGATTAGCCATAGCCCTTAGTCCACTGAGTGAGGCACTAAAGGGGGTAATAAACCTGGGTGGATTGAAAAAAATATTGTCTCTGATCAAGATTTTCTATTTTGCATTTCAGACTCTTTCCTAATATCATTGGTAGCGCACTGTATGTAGAATAAATACACTTTTAAAGGGAATTTAATTGGCAACATAAAATATGTTTACATTTTTCTGTCTTTTATGAAACAATATATAGTAATTTCGCAGTGTTAATTAAAAAAATAAGTTTTTCTTTATCTTCTTCCAAATTATAATACGAAAAATAATAATAATAATAATAATAATAATAATAATAATAATAATAATAATAATAAACTGAGCAGATCACATACGAAATTAATTGATTAAATCAAAGTTGGTATTTTCCAACCATTTGGTAGAGTTGCAAAGTATCTGATAAGACTGATAATTTTTATGATTTTTTGTCATCAGCAAATACTTTTCAAAATTATTGTGTTTCAATAAAATTCTCTGAGTGTCAAACGGTTCAGATCAAGATCAGGCCCGACATGTTGTCAGGCCTGATCTGGGTCAAAACTTTTAGCAAAGCCAAATAACCGCTGACAAAATTTGCCGCTAGCAGGCAAGGAGTTAATTAAAGTCTGATTTTATTCTTAATTGATCACAATATTTTTTATAACTTTATCTATCTTTTAGCACCATTGAGTGGATATAATTAGCTTGAAAATAACTAGTGTGACAATACATTGCACTCTAAATGGTACATTCAAGAAAATTATTTTTTCACATGTAGAAAGATAACATGAACTTTGTGCCAAAACATCTAATATCTTTAAGATTGGTGTGTGTTTTAGTTATTCATTCAGATATTCATTTCTGGAGATAAAAATTGGACAAATTCATGAAAAGTAAAATAATAGCAGGTCTTGTGTTTATAAGTAAGCTTGATGTAAGAGAAAATAAGTATACATTGATTTTAAAAAGTGTGAGTATTATTAAAATTTGGGAAAAATAGGTGATAAGCCAGCAATTCTTGTTTGTTGATATAAAAAAGTAAGTGAGTATGATCAGAAATTACCACAATCGCACACTGCAGACCAACCCACGGCACGGTCAGGAAGAGCCACAGAACATTTATAGTAACAATACATATGTAAGACAATAAAAGCAAAGCAGTCAGCTTTCTCTTCCTCTTTAAGATGATTGCAAAACTAGAATGGACAAAAAGTAATGCATAACAAAATAAAAACAAACACAACAGAACTCTCATAAACAATGGGAAGAACATTAAACAATAGATCAACAACAACATAACCACCGCCTTAGAACGGACAGCAGCCTACGTCAGCAGGGGGATTAAATGCCTGAATGTTACTATTTTTATTACGCACGTGCGTAACCTCCGTCATGGATGCTACACCAATGCAATCGATGAACAGCTCTATAGGTTTTGAAAATCTTGTATTTGCGATTTCCTTCAGAGAATTGGTCAAAAGATTCAAAGGTTGACAGTTAGGTAGCAATTTTCCCTAGGTCGTTAACTTCCTATTAATCATCTGCTGCAGCCCTACTGTTTTAATTTCCTATATTGACCCTTATGCCAAAATTAGTCGGTGTGTTACCGTATAATGCTAAACTTACAAAATTCAATATTACTGGTCAAAAGGTTTAAGAATGGATATTATAACATGATAGGATATTACATAGATGATAAAAGTGCTTGATGTAATGATGAAAATAAAATGAAACTGCCTAAACTCTTTTATCACACAATGTAAAACAATTGTGTAAGCTAAACCGAAATAAGTGGGTACTGAACTGCCACCCCTTTTGGTGTAAATTTGCACTTACTCTCATACTGAAACAATAAGAGGTAAATATGTTCCAGTAACAAATCCTAAACATTTCTACCTGTTATTGTAGTTGTTATTCTCTTGGTCGATGCGATCGAATAGAACATAGCGTTCAAAGCAGTTATTATGTTACACCAGGATCAGTAACGGAGCAGCTGCCATTAAAATTGTGGAATGAAATGCTTTTTACAGTGCAGGATTAAATTACTCCAACACGAAAAAATATACAATCTGATTGCAGTTCGAGATCAGCCTGCAAGTAATCTTACACAAAAACCGATGCACAAACAACATATATCTAAATCAGACTGTTTATACAGCTGCCGTCGGCATAGGAAATACTTTTTTGTTACCTGCATCGCTTTAGCGAAAGCAGGTCTAGTAGTGGGTCCATTCCGTCCGTCCGTCCGTCCGTCCGTCTGTCTGTCCGTCCGTCCGTCTGTCCGTCCGTCCAAAACACTTTAGGGTGCCAAGAGTGTGTAATCTGTAACTCCAAAAGTTTTCGTTCTTTTATATTCAAACTTTGCCTAATGATTGTTCACATATTGAAGATGTGCACCTCTTATTTTGTGCACGTTTCATTTTTTTTTCTCACTTTTGAGGGGTGTTGAACTTAGACATTTTTTCCATCCCCAATGCTTAGGGGGTGCCTAGTTTGTGTAATCTGTATTTCCAACAGTATTCATTCCTTTATATTCAAACTTTGCACAATGATTGTTCACACATTGAAGATGTGCACCTTCTATTTTGTGCACATTTCATCAATTTTTTCTCATTTTTGACGGGTGTTGAACTTAGACATATTTTCCATCCGCAATGCTTAGGGGGTGCCTAGCTTGTATTATCTATAACTCCAACAGTAGTCATTACTTTATATTAAAACTTCACGCAATGATTGTTCACACATTGTAAATGATCACCTTTTTTGTGCACGTTTCATAATTTTTTTCTCATTTCTGACGGGTGTTGAACGTTGACATTTTTTCCATCTGAAATGCTTAAAGGGTGCCTAGTTTGTGTAATCTGTAACCCCAACAGTATTCATTCCTTTGTTTCAAACTTTGCATAATGATTGTTCTCACATTGAAGATGTGCACCTCTTATTTTGTGAGATTGTTTCATTGTTTTTTTCTCATTTTGATGGGTGTTGAACCTAGACATTTTTCCCATCTGTCCGTCCGTTCGCAACATTTTAGGGGTGCCAAGCTTGTTTAATCTGTAACTCCAAAAGTTTTCATTCCTTTTTATTCATACTTTGCCTTATGATTGTTCACATATTGAAGATATGCACCTCTTAAATAGTGCACGTTTCGTAAATTTTTTTCTTATCTTTGAGGGGTGTTGAACTTAGACATTTTTTTTCCATCTGAAATGCTTACTGTAGATTAAATTGCGAAATTTGGGTGTAATCTGATTTCATTCCTGTTTATTTGAACTTTGCATATCGACTGTTTACACACCCGCGACGCAGGTCCAGAGCAGAGTTTGGTCTTGTTTTCTTCAATAATCACTATATTTTAACTGGGATAAATTAGTCCAGATAATCTGCACTGTAAATATATGTATAAGTTGACACCTAAAGAAGTGACAGTTCAGCTGCCACACCTTTTGGTGTAATCTTACACTTATTTTCCTACTAAAACAGGGTAATGTCATCATTTGAACATTGATAGATGTTAAAAAGTCCAACCTATTTTTGTTGAAGCTATTCTCTAGGTCATTACATGCATTTCAACAGAAAAAAGCCTTTAAAGCAGTTTAAAATGTTACACCAAGGTCATTCTTTCATCTTATAACAACCAATAAAATCTCTTACAAATGACAAAGATCCAGATCAGTATTCATATTAAATGGTAAATGCCATTATCGCTTTTACTCTTTATTCAAAACCTTTAGTTTCTTCTTTGTTTTAACTGTAAAGGCCACATTTAGACCATGTACTCTTCATGAAGAACTATTATGAATTGTTTGATAGTTTAGATTCTTATCAGTGAAGCAATCTAATGCTGCAATAAAGCAGCCAGCTTATCTCCATTTAATTATCTTGCCTTTCAACATTCCTAACTGACCATAGTGTTGCGATGAATTTAGTTATGGTTCTAATGTAGCCTTGAGAAACTCTCCATTCAGCTATTTCAGACCACAAAGATCTACTCCTACTCCGAAGTCCTGTTCCTTATGAGCTAGTGTGTAGGCTCATATCTGATTATACGAGGGTCATTTGAATGAAAAGTTCTTAGCATGGCATCATAACTCCACAGTGCGTTGTTAAAATGCTATCAAATAATACATTTTTGGAAACTAAAATTCATTCATCGGCTACTTGATGGTTTGATTTTTGTCGAAAAAGGATTTGGCGTGCACGTGCAGCGCATGCTCAAAATGAGTAGGGGTTTATATACTGGCGGAAGTTTTAAGCAAAATACTTGGAAAAAAGCGAAGAAAAATTGGGGACCTTATTTGCGATCATGATTTGACATATTAACGATTTTGTGCCAACTTATTCTTTTATTAGAATACATTATGCGATCACTGCTTGAACGACTACCACCTTCACATTCGGAAAATGTTGACTAAAAGAGAAATGGTAAACTCTCAAAAATAGGACTTATTTCGAATTTTCTTTATAATTTTACTATAAATTGTGTCCTTACAGGAGCACGAAAAATGCCTATTGAGTATATGTTTTGCTAAATTTGCAGCGAACAATGCATAAAAAGCATTTCGTCGCGCAAAAAGTGTGGCTTGTTTAATCCTGTACTCAAGAAAATTATTCCTAAAAACACTACCCCTACTTTTCAAGAAGTGGGTGGGGTAACTTAACCCCTCACATTTTGTTGATGGCATAAGAACTTCTCATGGTATCGCGTTAACCATCACAAAACTAATTGATCTCTACTCTCAAGGTATTTTCACTTTTTTGTTTGGCACAGTTTTCAAATGAAATGAACCAGAACGACAACTTACAGCTAAACTTACTCTGACCCATGGAAATAGTATACGAGTTATCTTCCCTTTGTTCTAGTTTACAAAATTTATTTTGATTTCAATACTAAGAGAATAAAGTGGGCTTGATAAAACAACCAACGCATGGCATTTTTAAACTACTGTTAATTATATATTTTCAAAATATGTGCATTGTGACATGCGATTTTTAGTCGAAAAATTAGCGCACTGCTTTGCTTTCTAGACGATTTAGGTATTGCTGTTCCGGTATTTAGCTATAAGAAACGTCCAACTCGGTCATCAATTGTATAATTACTGTACCAGATTGTGGCCTACCAAATGGTACAAAATTATCTAATTTCATGAACTATTGCTAATTTTCTGCACATTTTTCAAAAGGTAAAATGTTATATTTTCTACTGAAATTTTGCATTTTCCAGTATACAAACAGTACATGTATTCACAACGATATTATTCGTGTATGCATTATAATATACTCATGCAATTTGTGCCATAACATAGGAGAAAGATAGCTCTTTAAAATGATACCAAACATGATAGGATTTGTAAATAGGTTACTGAGATAAAAGACCATGCTAAGAACTTTCCAAATGCCCCTCGTATTTCCATTAGCAATCAGAGTAGACCCTGATCAGGCAGCTCTTACAGGAGATGCCTGATCTGTGTCTGCTCTGTTTGCAAAGGTATTAAAAGTCATCCCCATGAAGTAAAGGGTCAAACTGGTGCAAGGGGTCATAGGTGATGTTGGGCATACATTACATTGTGAAATTTTGAGGAGCTTGCAAGGATTCCATTAACTTTAGTACCAAGGTTTTCTGCCAAAATTTGGTCGCCTAACTCACTTTTTTCCAACATCGTTGGCTTTCTGTGTGCATTTTTATATTACTTAAAAATTGTTGATTGTGAGGTAGTAAAGAAACTTATCAAATAGATAGAAAATAAGGCAATCTAAATGATTTATTTTCATAACAACAAAAGGTTATAGGTGCTTGGCAGCGAAAGTGTTAAAGTAAAGCAACAATCTCTCTCTTCCTCGTCAAGATGATTGAAAACTAGAAAATACACCAAGTATTGCATACAAAGAACCCCCACAAACAATGGAACCAACTATAAACAATGAATCAACAACAACAGAACCACCGCTTTAGAACAGACAGCAGTTGGAGCCACTGGGGGAGGGATCGGGGCGTAAATGCATTATACCAGCGCCAAATCTTTACGCTTGATTCTGCTGTAACTGATCAAACACAGAAAATATTTAGCTCGCATAGATGCTTCCTAACTTATCCAATGCATCGTCACAGAGAAACAAATTTATATAATTATTACACTATGCTAAAATTAAAAAAAAGACTTACGACACGCGGACAGTCAGAGATAAAGAAAACGTAAGTTGAGCCACGGTGGGCACAGCCAAAGACAAGTATTAGTTCATCTGTGAGACCTTTGAAATGTATTCAATGGCTGTATGAGGTTCTGCGAAAATAGTCACACATCAAATTCCATTACACGTACTAATCATGAATTCTAACACTGATCAATCATAGCCAATGGTTAATTCAGAGATGCATTGCTTGACAAACTTAGTCACTGTGTGTACATAGCGTCATTCGACTGCCTATTTGTTTTCTTTTCTTGCCAACACATATAACACATTAGACGATGTGACGTAGTTTTTTTAAAAAATGAACGTTTGAAACGTTCGTAAAATACGCATACATTGTATCAGTCCAGACAGTCCAATTAATATTTTATCAAAATCGTAAAAAAATATCAAAATCGATCACAAGATTGGGGTTTACTTAAGGTGACATTCGGATCGGAAATGCAGCATGCAGTAATGTATTTTCTTGGAGACAATATAGGATCGCACGGAAACAGTTCTGATTTTGTCATGTCATAAACGTATTATTCTGTTACATAAAAAGAAACCCGCTAATGTCATGGAAATGTCACACACATTAACAAAGGGTACCTGTCGGAAATATCACAGGATTACTGTCCATATTTATTATCGCATATAGGCAAGTTCATGGGAATTAGATGTGTGAAGTTACTCTTTAAGTCTACATGCGCCGCTACCTAGTAACGCAAGATGTTTATGATTTGTCTGAGCCTTTATCTACGTACATGTATATTCGCTTTGTGTGTGCAAGCAGTGAAGACTCTGGCAAGTGGCAAGACTACGTGTATATTCATCATAGCAACCAGTGGTTTGACATCTCTTCAGGGCCTTTAGTGTTGACCCGTACTATATGTTTTAAACGCTTTACCCTTTACCCCATAGGCTATTTTACATCATAACATCAATTTTATACTTTAGACAACATTGAAAAAAAATCAAGAAAAATTAAGCTAAGTTTTGAATTTTTGAAATATTATGGAAAATGGAGTATTTGCTCCAACATAGAAAATGCTCCATTTTCTATAATATTTTAAAATACAAGAGGTGTTTCATGTTTATTTGAACAAATTTGAAATCGCTGCTACATGTACTCATTTATTTCTCATTATAATATGAATGAACATACTTTAGGCTAATCTGATCTCCAAGAATACGCAGTCAAAAAAGAAAATAGGTCTTAACTTAATTCGCTGGTTTGAAACAGTCTATGAAGATGAGTAGTTTAAAATTGTTGTCTGAATCGAAATGTTCTGAATCGTTCTCGAACGATTTCTCTTAAAGAGATGAAACTGTTAGAACATAAATCATTTCAGTTGGATATTTACTTTTCGGAACCAACTTGAACATCAAATTTTAGGGTTTACAATTTCCAAGTTAACACTAATTTGTATGCAAAATGCATGAATGCAATGTTGGGTGATCAGTTTTATGCTTAAAATACCTAAAACTTGAGTCGGCAGTTAGTTTTGAGATTTTTTTTTTTTTCATTTTTCTTCTAGGACACATTTTATACATGGAATACCCAATTGGGCCCTTGTATTGTAGAACATATTAAGCCCAGTTGTCAAGCAAAAATATGCACACAAAAGCTGTTTGGCATTTGAATAACAGACTGAATGTTCATCTGATCTTAAAAGAAAATTGAACACTTAAATACGCATTTTCATGCAAGATACACCCGTTTTAGCTCTTTAAATCATTTAAAAGGGGAAGAGTGTGTATTTCGGGTCGCTGTTTTATGGTTATGCTTTAAATTGCCATTTTGTCTATTTGACCATATCTGGGACACGTCCCTTATCTATGACAAAATAGTTTGTTTAATGTATATGCTACCGCGAAAAAAAAACAGCAGAAGGTGAAATTCGTGACATCTCGTACATGATATATCAATGGTGTCAAAAGGCGTTATTATGGAGTAAAAGGTAAACGTGCATTAAATTGTATTTCTTTTGAACGGATAGACTATATATTTCAAAGGTACAGACAGCACTGGAAACATGTTACCACGGCGTTTTATGTTACTTAGCCCATTGTCATGTATACTAAATCTCATATGTATACCTTCATCTGTTAGGAGAAACTTTGATCCGTTTTCCAGATTATTTTGTCAAAATTGTACGCTGGGGCAAATAAGATACCGCATCACGTGACATCTGAACAGCGTTCACACATTCTGCTAAAGTCAAACAAATCTTAAAGAACAGAAACAAGATTCATTTTGTTTCTATTTGAATTCAAACATGTGACGTCTTGAACATACAAACACACAGTATGTAAGCAACAAACAAACAATGGATTGAAACTGCATCAGAATTACCACCTTGGAATACATGTAACCAAATTCCAAGGCGGTCATACTGCTGTTGTTTCAATTCGTTGTTGTTGTTGTTGTTGTTGCTCACATACTATGCGTTGTTATGTGCTTTGTCCTAGTTTGTGATACATATACGTATAGTGTGTGTGTTCGTTGCAGTATTTTTTAATCTTCGAGCGAAAAGATGGGTGGTTGTTTTACTTATATTTTGTTATTGCTTTTATGTAAATGCGTCTTTGTTCACGTGTGTTTTAATTTCTTTTCCTCGCGGTGTCATGAGTTGGTCTGCAATCTCTCGTTGCAATTATGGCCATACTCACTTGATTTGAACATTATTTTATTGTAATATTCCAGGGGCGGATCCAGGATTTCTGGAATTAGGGTTCATATGTATCGCTTTTCTGATTTTATCTCATTTTTCTTAAATATCCTATGAAACTGAAAAATTTTCGTCACACTGAGACCAAATTATTTCATTTTCATAGGATATTTAAAAACGGGGCGTGGGGGAGGGGTTTCGAGCGAGCCCCTTAACCCCTTCTGGATCCGCCACTGTATTCTACATTCATACAATATTTACCTTGTCACCGGGTACATGATCTGACAGATGGCTATAAGCTCATACTCACTTGCTTTTTTATTGTATCGAACCATCTGAATAATAAATATTCGGAAAAACGAATTGAGTTGAGCAAAAATAAGATTTGGGTCACTTGGGAACACAGAGAAACAACACTATTGGAAAGAGGCGTTATATATGATTTGATTGAATCATTTCGTGTGATTAACACGTAATCACTTTTTGATAAGGCCATACTCTGGCAGCCATAGTCATCAGACAAACTTAAAGCTAACTCGTATAGAGCACGGACACAACAAAGTGTTCAACTTCACACCGTAAAGACGGCAATAGAAAACGCACTTAACATTCGACGAACGTGGGTCAAATATCGATAGAAACAGTGTTTTAGATGGTCATTTGTCGCCAGTCGGGCGACAAATGGCAAACGAAAACTCTGTTTCTAACGAACTTTGATCTAAGTTTGTCGATAGTATTAACGCTCTCGAATGCCGCCTATCCGATGAGGATTTGGCATGTCCGCCCGGTGAAGAATGAAATACATGTAAGCCTGAGCATCCAAGCAGTTGGATCAGAGTCTTCGTCGTCCATATGAAGAATCATTGGGACATTGTCTATCCATAACGCGCCTAGCGAAGACTCTGATCAGGCCCTGAGGTTATACATCTTTTTTCATGCTCAACTCAGCTGTGCACGAAATTTATCCTGCTCATAAATGTTGAAATGCCAACAATTGTTGGCATTTCAACATTTATTAGCGCGATAAATACAACACCTGAGAGACTTAAGCCAAAGAACTTCTTCATTTGTCGGTATTGTAGTTTTTATGAGTAGTTGAAATTTCGTGCTCAGTTGAGTTGAGCATGAAAAAAGTTTTTTAACCTCGGGGTCTAAGTGCGCGGATGCGCAGAGTGATGTGATTCTTTGCTTGACGCACATAGCAAGTTGTACGTTTTGCTGTGCTCTATACGAGGTGGTGGTTCTGTTGTTGTTGACTTGTTTATTGTTGCTCTCATTGTTGGAGTCTGTAATTGTTCTATGTTTTGTTGTACGTTACTTTATGTTCATTCTAGTTCTGCAATCATCTTGATGAGGAAGAGAGCGCTGACTCTTCCTCGCCGTGCGATGGGTTTGTCTGTAGTTTGTGATTGTGGTATTTCCTGATCATACTCACTATTTTTAACATTTTACATTTATAATGTCAGAAAATCGTCAACAACACTAAGAACATGAAGAAACTGGTCAGTGAACCCTTGCAGTTATCAAATGAAACACGATGTATTTGTGGGTATGTGTGCAAATTTACTTCTATACAGTGTGGATGCTGAAAGCGAGCGTTGTGGTGAGACTGGAAATATGGAACATGTACATTGAGGCCAGCCCAAGCCTTTGTTAGTCACTTATATGCGAAGAATAGCAGCACTTCAAGGGCTGGCTATTTTACTTTCCAACGGATTGAACTCGACTGGCACCCTGTATATATCTAATGACATAGTCTAAGTGGCAACAGACTAGGATTGAACTCAAGCTTAACCATCCATTTAAATCATGTTTCTATTATGAAGAAAAGTTATATCAAACTGTAACAATATCAACGCCGACCAGTCTGACACCCTATTCACCAAAGCGTCTATGTTATAGATTTTATAATTTATAAATTCTTTATTAGTCTCGGTCTACGACTCTCAGAAGGGCATTTATGCTTTTATTCCGAAGATGTGTTAGTTATAATAAGATATAGATGAGAGATTTATTCGTCTTGATTTGTCTTTAATATAGACGTATTCATTGTGGGATCATTTCCTTGAAATTTTCGATTTTTACAGTAGCTGTTTAACCCATAAAGCGCCACCTATAATTTTCAGCAGACGATAATTTAAAATATTACCGCTTTCAAAAAATAACAAATAAGGTATGCTGTTTCATGAGAATCGTCTGCTCGCAGACGATTCTCATGAAAAACCATACCTTATTTGTTTCGAAAATTAGGAAAGATGTCACAAAATTTGTCGTCTGCTGCAGTCGTGATTGGCGCCTTCTTAAGGGTTAATAAAACGCGTTGTCTCCGGGGCCTTTATCAACCCGCACATTCGCATTATGTAAACGCAATTTGATTACATATTGAAGTACATATTCACGAAACGTGCGCTCATTCCAACGCCTGTTTTTTGTTATTTAGTAAGTGAATGTTTAAGGTTTGCCGTCGTTTAGCAGAAAAGAATGTAAGTAAGGAGGCAAAGATAAGAAATCAATACGATCAAGGATCACACCTGACCCAGAACACCACACGGAAAAGTTACAAAACACAATAAGCCTATTCATGGTTCCACAGTACACACTCAGGTAGATGACTCATAAAGAGGTCAACTGTTGCCAAGAATGTAAACAAACCACTGCTTCTGCAGCTTTATCAATGAAACGATAACAACCGTTAGAAATTAATCCTTATCTCTGGTGATTAGCATAGTTTCCCCATGCATAAAAATCTGTATTATCTTGTCCATATGTAAGTGTTTCATTTCTAAGTTACATTCTACCATAAATATCATTATTAGTTGTTCAAAATGTCTGGGAAAGACATAGATGATATGACTTTTGAAAAATTAAAGTTTTGGACAGTCTCGTCACTCGTTTCAAATTATTAAATAAAAATTGACAGCATGATACAACTACCGCTTTTATTTTTAAGTAGTTTTTTATTCATTTTATCAGCTCAATCTGTTGAGAGGGGCCTTTGAATAGACCCCCCTACTGCTAAATATATTTCATAAGGGCAAAATCTTGTCACATGATTTATATTTGGGGCATTTTTGGTGAGAAACTCGGCCCGCTGTTGAATCTTTTCAGCACCATTTCAAGCTTCATGGAGGACTTGCGCAGGCTGATCGGAGGCTTTGCTGGTCGCACATACTACATTGTTGGAAATCTTATGCACTGGCTTATTTTATGTGCATTATGCCTCTGAATAACATCACGATAACACACCTATGCAATATTTTGGTAACGTAGAATTCAAAGGCAAGCATTATTTGTCGGAAATCAGCAAGCAACACAGACCCCGATCAGATGCCCCACACAAAAGTGACATCTGATCGCGGTCTCGACTGTCTGCTTACAGAATATTCTTTTAAAGTTAGAATAAAAATAGAAAATACCATCCACTAACCCTTTAACTGAAAATGGACTGGTCCAAATGATATGAGTGGGAAATTCAATTTACTTGCAATGGGTTAATATAGTAAAACTGTTTATTTGTGGGTTATAGATTACTTTTCCCCACCCTCACGAACCTGACTTTTTTGCATGTGAACAACAACGACACAAACCTGCCTGAACAGGGCCCAATCAGCACAGAATGATCTGCGTCTTAGTTGCTTGCTTTCTGAAAAGTATATTAGTTAAACTGACTCCATTTCTGGCTAATTTCTGTAACTGAGCAGCTTGGTTTGAGCTCCATACTGGGTCAAAAACCCTTAAGACAGGTTTTCTTGCATAGACACACACACACACACGCGCGCGCGCGCACGCACGCACACACAGAGAAAAATATAGACAAACAGAGTTTCTCTTACCTTTCAGTCCTTCTTTTCATATCAAAATGAAACATGTATGTTTACTTTACTAGAATCTTGAAATAATGGATAATCTGCAGATAACACACAGCTGGTACAGCCAATCATTCATACATAAGTATTTGGGGGTAATTAGCTTGACAGCACCTGAATTGTTGACATAACAGCCTTTTTCTTGATGATAATCTATGTTTTTCTATAGAGATATATAGGAGAGAAACAGGTTGCTGCAACCAGTGAACTTTGACCTCCAGCAGTATACACAGAAAACCAATAGCATAGCTGAAACTGTGAATACACTTATTAAACATCACACACAAGAGAGCCAAGAGGTTAGCCCTTTCTCAGCAGGTGACCACAAGTCTCCTTTCTGCCGAATAGAGGTTTGACCGAATTTAAAACCAAATAAGTTTAATTTGAAGGATGGATATTTTACAAGCATAATAAAACAAAGAGTGTTGTTTTCATAATAACGTGCCTAGACATTTCGAAGTATGTCTATTCCTTTTATGGAAAACTTCTTTGTAATACTCACTCGTTTAGTTAGCTTTATTGGACAATTTTACGAGTGTATATACACATATTCCCTCTTGTAGGCGGAACGAGTCGAAGACGAGTTTCCCGCTACAAGAGGGAATGTTTGTATATTCACAAGTTTATGTACAATAAACTATTTGTATCATGACCAATAAAACAGCCACATTTCAATTATTCATCCATTATTTAAGTCAATTATAAGCTCCACCCTTGACAAAGAAAGGATACAAATATATTTAGTTTACTGTTCTCCCGACTTCATGTCCTGAACTGTTCTTTTTCTGTACAAAATTAAAGGAAAATGATGTGTAAACTATCAACCAGTGTCACTGATTGATTGTTAATACATAATTTACCTGTAACTGTAGCAATAGAATCGAACTAACGTATAAAATTGTTCCGAAGTTATTTAGGAAGCTGTCCCAGACGGTGGGTCAGGCCTCATACTCAATGACGACACTGACTCAAACCTTTAATCGTAGGGTCAGTGCCTTATGTTTGTCTATGGATGGGCCTATCGTAGCTCAACTGTTTTTAGCTATGACCGTCTGTGATGTGAGTTGAGAGCCTTTTTTATTTTGTTTCATCACAGTATCTAAATTGATTTGGTTGTTCCCCTGTGAAGATGCATTGCATAAGTTATAAGTTCGAATCTGCCGTTGTCTATTCATTGTTAATGCTGCTCCCATTGTTTGTTGGAGCTTTGTGCTCGGTCCTTGTTTTTCGTGCAGTACTCGGTGTCCCTTCTACGAGCTAGTTGCTTTACATGTACTTGTATTATCTTCTGGATGTTATTTTGCTGCTGTTGTTATTTGCCTCCTCCACACGGTAACATTGGGTTGGTATGTGATGTGTGATTGTGGCATTTCCTGGTCATACTCACTTGCTTAATCTAGAACAAACTAGCAGGGGCGTAGCTACGTATACGCAAAACGCTTTTGCGTACACATTTGGACCAAACATATGGGATTTTTATATCACAATTATGATGGATTCTTGATGCTATGTGTACAAAACGTGTGCGTAGGACTAAAATTAATTTCTCTTCATCCAATTTTGACAGAATGTGTGATGATGTTGGTATCACCTTATCAGAGGCACCGTCACAAATTAACGAAAAGTGAATGAGAGCATGAACATATACACTTTTTTTATAATCTACCATTACAAAGAGTGTGTTCATCTTGGCAAACAGCGCAGACCTAGATGAGACGCCACCTTTTGTGGCGTCTCATCTGGGTCTACGCTGTTGTAATGTTCATTTTTCGCATGCATTCAGCCAGTTCCATAAGTGCGTACTTTAAATTTCAGACAAGCTACGCCCCTGGACTAGTTTTGGTAAAATTCAGATGGAAATCCGCTGTATATCATATTGAAAAGTGAAAAGCGCACGTATTATACAATATGCATGTAATGTGTATCATGGCATGTCACCACAACGGAAAGGGGCACTTATAAACATTTTTGTCTGAAACGGCTAAGCCTGATTAAACTCCTTAAGTGACCCTCTATCTAGTTTGTGCTGTACATGGATAGAAAAAAATGCAGTTTATATATTGAACAGATGCCATATGCCTAATATGAAACTAATTTAGGACAACTGGTTCTTTTCTAAGATTGTTTAAATCAATTTGTCTCGTCAAATACTTGTCCTCTGTGGTTCATGTTAGTTCCCCATTACACATAAACATTCAAAAAATTAAGTGAGAATGATCAGGAAATACCACAATCACTAACTGCAGACACGAGGAAAAGCCACTTAAAAATCATGAGACACCATGAAGACAAACTAAGCAAAGCAATAAGCTCTCTCTTCCCCATCAAGATAATTGCAGAATCTCACAAAGTAAGTAACATTCAACAAAGAATCAACAACAACAGAACCTCCGCTTAGAACAGACAGCAGCCAAAGCCATTGGGGGCTTAAATGCATCTTCTGGTTTGAAATCTTCGCCCTAGATTCTGCTGCTGTTGAGGCACAAAAATGTAAGCTTGCATGAAGGTTCCTAACTATTGCAAAGTATCATCATAGAAATAAACTGAAATATTATAGACAGAGGCTGAGTGTAAAATTTAAAAATGATTGGGCAAAAATTACCCTTTAGTGAATCTCTGTCTATACATTGTATTCATTGTACATATCATGAGATTCCAATGATTATCTAAACAACTACCAGAGCTAGATATTTCAGCTAGCTAGCCGACTACATAATGTGTTGACACAGGTCCTCAACCATCATCGTTAAACTGTACAAATGACTATCAAAACAAAAGGATTCTCAGATTGGATTAGCAACAAAGCGTATCATTTGCCGGGCCCATCGGGATTTACCTGTTGGATTTCTTTTGCTCTGGTATTCAGTTTTATTCACTGTTGAGTCCTTATCTTTGCTTTATCTCCTTATTATATCTTGATTTATATGGTCTAGGAGATGATGCATTGATAAGTCAGGGGTCTTTCATGCAAACCAAATATCTTTGTGTCTTGATCCACATCTGAATTAAGGGTGAGGTTGGCGCCATGAAACCGGTTTAAGCCCTTCAGTAAAATATTTTACTGACCGTTCCGAGGCAGTGCTTCTTTTTAGGATATTTTGTGTTTTTTTCTGTCTTGTGTTTTCTTTGCCTTTGTGCGCGTCTGTTTATATGTGCCTTGTGGTCACCTGCTGGGAAAGGGCTGACCTCTTCGGTCTTGTTATTGGTGTCTAACTGTGAGTTTATCAATTTCCCATTGGTATCCTAGGTCAGGTGTGGTACTTGATTGCATCGATTCCTGATCTTTGCACATTTATTTATCCTAATATCATTCACTTAGCATCTGCTTGTACAAGGGCTGTTTGAAAAAGGTTTTAAGCACATTCATGAATCCTTAAAACAATGGCCTGAGCTGTATCATCTTATACACTGAAACAAAAGTTTACACCTGATATGGACATATTGATAGTATTATGACATTTTTAAGATAAATCTTTTTAACAAAACTCTAATTGCTATTTTTAAAATCATGTTTTGTTTTACATTTGTATCAGACCATAATACAGATTATATCACGTTGTATTCTGTTCAGTTAAAGAACATGTACAGTTATCTGAATAGCTCTTTGAAGCTGTCAGATATTGTTGCAACTTATTATCATTATACAAACTCATCATCAATATTCCTTTTATTTTATCTTACAATTTTTAATCTTTCCATCCACATCATGTTTACTTTAAAACTGTCTGACGCTAATGACCCACAAGGGTTGATGCGTCGTTAAGCACCAAACAAACAAACACCTGATATGGGTCTGCGGATATGCACAGCAATTCTAGAAAGTTTTATCATTTTGCTGAAGAACTAGTGATTCAATTTTGAGGTTTTACGCATGTCGAGATGTCTATGACGCTTTAAACACTAGAGGGTTCGTTTTCTAAAATCAAAGCTTGATGCTTAAAATTCAATACGTTTTGCAGCAGTGAAGTCTAATTAAAAATGCCTTGTCATTTGTTCGTTTGAGCACTTTAAAGGGCTATATTTCCAAAGGTATATGCACCAATCATTAGGAAAATTGCTTACCAGTGCCAATTTCCACAAGCATTCAGGTTAAAGTTAGAATGGTATAGGAAACTCATTTCAGTTAAAGGGGTTGTAAACAGAACAACTTCAAACCGCTGCCACCCTATCAACAGAGTATAGTCACAAACCACACGATATTGCTGAAATGGCAACATCTCATACGTGAATAAAAATAAATGATGCGTAGAGAATAACTGATTAGCTACAAGACCAATTTCAAGCCAGAATGTTTTGACAAGATTATGTTTAAAGTATCAACTTGAATGTGTAAATTTTCTTAAGGTCTAAACAGCAAAGATTATCATGTTGAAGAAAAACTTCTGCGCATGCCAGGGCTGACTTTTTACTGACTGCTTGAAAAAGTGTTATTGCGATAACACTAGTAAGGGTTAAAAGAGGGTATTAATTGATCTTGTAGTATACAGTCGGAAGTCTCCCAAATCAATTAAATACTACTTTAGTTGGCTCAGTCAATATAAAACACACAGTCCAAAACTATGATCAGACAAGTGTAAACTTTCTTTTTGATCAGTATATAAAAGTAAGTAATGGTGCAAAGATCAGGAATCGATACAATCAAGTACCACACCTGACCCAGGATACCAATGGGAAAGTGACAAACTCACAGAAGACACCACAAACGAGAGCCAAGAGGTCAGCCCTTTCCCAGCAGGTGACCACAAAGCACATATAAACAGACGCGCAAAAAACATAGCAAACACAAGACAGAACAAAAACATAAAAGATCCACAAAAGAAGTACCGCCTTGGAACGGTCAGTAAAATATTTTACTAGAGGGCTTAAACCGGTTTAACGGCGCCAACCTCACCCTTAATTCAGATGTGGATCAAGACACATAGATATTTGGTTTGCATGAAAGACCCCTAACTTATCAATGCATCATCTCCTAAAACATATAAATCAAGATATAACAAGGAGATAAAGCAAGGATAAGGACTCAACAGTAAATTAAACTGAATACCGGAGCAAAAGAAATCCAACAGGTAAACCCCGGTGGGTCCAACAAACAGCCAAAGCATCAGGCCCCTACCATCTCATCAATAGATAAGTCTTTAAGTCGGAACCATCATAGAGTCTGAAGTCCGACCCACCGGCGTGCAATTAAAGAGGAAAGCATTTCTGTAAAGCTTAAACTATTCAATAAAAATAATATAACTATGCTCAGTTGTTAATGTAGCATAAAACTTCAATATGATGGTCGAATATACGCTGGCAACAAACGTCCATGCAAAATGGGCGTACCAAACGTTATTGATATTTGTTCATCATAAGTGTCCGCAAGCAGCCAATCATTGCGCTTTATTTTGAGTTTGAGACTGTACTCAAGTTTTATAACCTCGGGGCCAGTTTGCCACATCAGACATTTAAAATGATACACTTCTAATTTTAGAAAGTGGTCCTAGGTGAGGTAAATGGACATATATTGTTATATTTGAAACTGTTAGCTTTGTAGTCATATAGTACATATATTAACCAGCTGGCCTAGATAGCTATAAAATCATCTAGATCGGCTCCATAATACGCTGCTCGCATAGATAATAGATACCAACTGCTTATGTCCTTATGCTTTTGTGCAGACTTACGTGTATTTTATTATGCTCATGAAATAAATAAGCCATTTAGGAGATGTTTAATTGGTTCCCGCAGAGTCACTAACAAGTGCGGATCCAGAGGCAAGGGCAGGGGGTCCAGACCCCCCCCCCTGGAAAATCACAAGTTTTATGGGTTTCTATAAGGAATAAGCAATTGGACCCCCCTGGAAAAAGTTGGACCCCCTGGAAAATGTAGGACCCCCTCTGGAACCTGAAAAATGATAGATTTCTTTGAAATTGACCATTTGACTTCTGTAAAATAAGCTGAGGACTAAAAAACAAACAAAAAAAAACAAAAAAAACAAAAACCGTTGTCAAACTTTTTTGTCAGACTGACCTGGACCACCACCCCCCACCCCCCCCCCCCCCTGACGAGAAAATTCCTGGATCCGCTCATGACTAAACATGATAAATCAGGTCATTTATCTGCAATAAACTGTTATCAAGAGTAAATGTCTATCAAGAGTAAAAGTTAATAACCCTAAGTGCATGGTGCAGAACGATAGCACTGACTGATTGATGAGCGTGCTAAACGATAGCACTGACTGATTGATGACTTAATCCTATTACCTGGTGGTTTGTATGCAGAAATGATACAACGTATCATATTTATCAGCTCATTAGCGCATACCTTAATTTCCCCTAGATCTATATGCAAGTATAAACTTGCTGCAAAATGCAACAAAAAATATGCATGGCGAAAGGCGCAAAAACACACCTCAACTCGCTTTGTATAAACCTAATTTTACCTACTTTTCTTTCAAATTGTTTCAGTGATTCTTTTTAATCATTAATGCATTATCTTTTGTTTTCCAGCATAAACAGTGTCGATATATGAAAAACAGGTAAGCAGATTCCTTCCCAATTATTTATTTTTAAAAATCAAAATTTTGAAAGGGGGCTCTGGTTACCTGTATTTTCAAGTATTGATTATTTTCAGACTGGGAACTTGCAGATAATGCAAATTTGGTGTATACAACCAAAACTACCTATGTGATCTCACCCATATGGTTGAAAAGGCAACACAAAACAGAAGAGAAAAGAAAAACTAGACGACCTAATGTGCTCACCTGGGTCTTATATTGAGTCACAAGGTCTCTAAAACAATGTTTGACCAGATCATGGTTAATATAGGTATATTATTTTAACATGTTTTGCAAGGTCAAATATTCAAAATGAGACTCCTTATTTTAAAATGAAAATATTTCAAGCGTTTTACCATATATGGGCATGGTGGCCCGAGGTCAATCCAGAATCATCATTTATTAGAACTTGGTAAAGTCCACATTCCCAATGCTGCATACCACATCCAAAACCCTTTAGCTTTTTGGTTTCAGAGATGATTTTAAGGGATTTAACCTGGTATGGGCATGGTGGCCGTCTTGGTCATATAACGATAAACAAATAGAGATTTTGATCAGGTTTGGTCCCGGCCAGATATTCTCTTAAATTAGAAGCTCAATTCATTAGCAATCAGATGACACAAGATAAAAAGTGGTATTTTTAAATTCTGCGGAGCCATAAATAAAAAGTTCCTTGTCATCGTCAATACCGCAATTAACATACTAATGGCAATATTAGTCCCAGGTTGGTCCCGAGCTGGTTTCTGGCTGAATTTGTCGAAGAATTTTGGTGGATTCATTTTTTTTCAAAACCTGTGGGACCTTCACACATAATGGATAGAAAAAAGATTATGATCAAAATGTTTCTGTTGAGTCTATATTTTTTTATATAGTCAATACCTCGACAACTAGTCATGTGTCTAAAATGCTTGACAGTGTCGGTATCTGTGATAATAATTTTATTTTTAGTTTAAACAATATTTTATTCAGTTAATTTACATGAAGACAGATATATACAGTGTCAATATATTCAGGACCTGAGAGTAAGCTTTAGGCTTATATGTTAGTCATTTCCTGACACAAAGTGTATATAAAACATATCAACTGTATTAATAAAAATAAATACATAAACAAATCGATAAAAATATGATGATGGGGTTCGAACTCGCAACCTCCCTGACAGCATAAAAGTGATTCTTCCACTATGCTACTAATATCTCTTTACAACAAAACACTTGGATGGTTCTAAATATAGTGAGTTAAAGATTATCTTGCCTTTGTAAATAATATTGTAAATACAGAATGGCAACAAAGCCAGCATAACTTCGTGGGCATATGATTACCAAAACCAAACGTCTCGTGGCCATATGACACTGCAATAACCAGAATTAAGTCAGATTTTTTTTATAAGTTGATTTACGGGAATTGTTTTTCAGATTCAGGGTCGAGGGGACGAAAAAAAAAGCTCTGAAAATGACCACAAAAATATTATTGTTTTCAACAAATCAAATATTATTTAGAGGAGGAGGATAAAATAAAAAAAAAAATAGAAATTAAATTTTATTTTTTTTCCTATTTTCCGGAAAATTACAGTAGGAGGGTTCGTAAATCAACTAATAAAAAAATTCTGGCCTTAGCCTTTTCTATTGAAACTTATAATGATTGTGTTTTATGCTATCTGTCAAGCTCTTGCTTAAGGCGTCTTAACACTTACGATGATTGCAATGTCAGGAAAAAATAAAAGCAGGCCAATTTTAGTTCTTAAACTCTCATTAATGTCAAGCTAAAAGACAATTAGAACGGTTTTGCAATAATACCCGATAAAAGGCAGTTTGGCATTCCTTAACGAGTTTGCTCAGTGAAAAGTGTCCTAGTGGAGGTAAACAATGCGGCCTAAGAGGCATGTGCGACTCAGGTGTGGCTCACGGTAAATCACAACACAAGTGTCACTTCTGGCGAATGAATAGGATGTTTGAAGCGTATTGCACGAGCAAGTGAGCTTGGCAGCTGTCAGTCAAAGTTGTGTCATTCATGAAGCTATGAACGGTTGCAAAATAATCTAAAGATTCATTGAATGTAAATATTTGTATTTAAAGGGTTAAACGAGCTACTGTCCCGCCACCCAAGAGTAACAGTGACGTCATGTTTTGTTCACAAACTTATCAGGGACTTAGAATCGATAGATCTCTTGTTGATTAATCCTATCTGCAGGATAGGATTAATACACAAGTGATCTATCGATTCGCGTTAACTCAAGTGGTGTGTATAAGTTAATGTTTTACGTAACAATTGTAAACAAAACATGACGCCACTGTCATTCTTGCCTGGCAGGACAGTAAACGATACATTATCGGTGTTTAACCGCAATAGAGCCTAAGGTGGAGATTCGCCGAAGTGGCGTTCCGATTTTGCTAGATATATTTTCGTTGAACCTGTTTTGCGCTGGACTTCGTATGTGTCCTTGTTTTGTATAATACGACTTTGTGTCTTTCTTGTTTTTACAATACTCTCGCTAATTGAGAGAGCGTTGCTTGCCACAGGATTGCTGGCCATAACAGTGTGGTTCTTGCTCTTGTTTTGTTGTTGTCGATGTTGTTGATGCCGTAGTTATTGTTAATGCTGTTTCTCATTGTACATGCTTTGTAACATCAGGAGACTTTTGTTTCTTTTGTAAGTTTTATAGTGATTATACCAAAAGATTGTTTTTTGCAAACCCTTTCTTCCTGACGTATTACATTTTGACATCGTCGCAAGAAAACCTGTCTTAAGGTTTTAAACCAAGTAAGATTCAAAGCAACCGTCTCAGCTACTGAGACTAGCTTGAATATCGGTCACTTGGCCTGTAGTATGTTAAGCTATTATACTTTCTAGAAAACGAACAAAAAGGGTACTGATTAGACTGAGTGGATGCGAAGGGTGGTCTGCGCCTCTTTTTTTCGCAAACAGCAAAATCAGTGTTTCTCCCGACTAGGTCCATATCATTCCATGATTTTCTTCTGTCGATTGCTTCTTCTAAAATTGGTTGTTGAAAATCGATTATTGTTGAAATTAACTGCAAAACGGCGTTATAACCATAACTGACGAGCCCTTCAAATGATACTTTTTATAACACTAATTCTTTCTAATGTCACATAGACGTTAACTTCTAATTATGGAACGCACAAGTTAGTGTCAACATAGCGGTAATCGAGTTATAACGTTACTTAAGAATCACTTGGGTGCTGAATTCCAATCTAAACTGCGACACTTTATATCTACAATGCAACTGATGATGTAACAGGTATGGCATGTATTTTTTCTAGAACCGTAATATACTTAAAGCCATTAAAAAACGCAACTGGTACAAGTGTCATTTTCTATAAATATCCGCTTGATACACTTTGTCTTTCTACTAACAAGCGTCCCTAACGAAGGAGAACGTTTTATCAAAACTTGTGCTCAATTGCACACTACTGCCAAAAATTTTGATGAAAAATGACAAATTCATCAAATTTTTTGGTAACCATATTAAATCTTGAAATTTTAATCAATTTCAGCATACAAGTACTGCGTTTCACTCAAACAAACAATAAAACGGTTTACAACACAAAATTCACTGTACTGGAAGGACCTAAAATTTATGTTTTAAAGCTCATTTTTTCATGAAATTTCCCCAAAATTTGAGAAATCACTAAAGCTTCAATAAAACTGAATCATTTAAAAATTGGCATACGTAAGTGTTAAGGTCATAACCTATGGTTATCATTTATCGCAATATTTACCGTCGAAAGTGTCGCATTTTCGTTAACTTCCGGTTTAAATGCTGAAACTTTGATGACCATTTTGAAGGTCAAAACGTCAAGACAAAAAAATCTGTTGCGTATGCATAGTAAGTAGAGCAATGTTGAAATTTTCCGAAAGTTTGAATCTAAAAGAGCTACTCATAATGAAGATCTGATATCCAGATTAATAAGGTGATTTTGCAGTTTTTGTGTCGAAGTTCGGGTTGTGTCCCTTTATCAAAAAGTACAGCCAGGCTTATCTGGACTGCTTTATCTGCACCAAAAGAGTATCGGCTTGATATCGTGACCATAGTTTTATGCTTTTATTTTATTAAGATGATAAAATAGCATTAAATCTCGAGTATGGTGATACTGTAAAAGTTGCGTTTTTACTGGCGTTAAGTATATATAATCATTTATCCAAACGGTTTAAGCATACTCAAGTCACAAAATGCGTTACTTCAAATTCTTTGTAGAATTATTAGAACATCCATAACAACATTACGTATACATGTACATCCGAGGTCTGATTCCACGGAATTGGCCAAGTCAGTTCCGATTAGTATAAGCCTAAACGTCTAGACCTTGCTCACTGCAATGGCGCAGAGACCATATCTTCATTAATTGCTGGTGCCCAGTCTACAGGTGGTCATTAATTTAAATACAGGTAACCTGATTAACATTACTGACAACCAGCAATTAATGTAGATATAGTGAATTGCTTTGATGTAGTTCGTTTTTGCTTGCGTGTGTGTGGTTTGCTCGTTTTACAGTGGGTTTGCCATAATAATGGGCCTCGACGTGAGAAAACCAGTCTTCGGGGTTTTGCGAACAACACAGGCGGAGACCAGCCTGCGCATCCGCGCAATCTGATCAGCGCCTTTGTTAATCGCTATTTAAAAAGTATCATATGTAAACTTGCTACAGGTGAAATTTCAATCTTCTAGCTAGTCTCTTTAGCTGAGGAGACTGGTTTGAATCTCGCTTTCTCAGAAACTCCGAAGACAGGTTTTCTGCGACGAGGCCCAATTATATTGTCTGGGATATCTGATTGTGTCATTTCCTGGTAGTAACATTAGGTCATAGTTGGTTATAGGTTTTCTTAAAAATTCTGGTTCGGACCCGCTTGAGAAGAAGGTCCTATGGCCCCAGTTGTAAAATACGCTGATGGTGTGACTAAAAGAAAAAAAACGTTATCAGGGCCCCAATTGAAGCAATATTCTTAATCCGCGCATGCGACAAGTTGAAAGTTAGATTTTATCATAGCTGGATGTCCGTCATCAATACTATGCCTTATCATGTGGCGTCGCGTCTGAGAGTGAAAAAACGCCACGCATTAAAATCGATAAACCACTAGTGGTTTGCAGATTTTCGGGGAACGTCTTGAAATGACGCTTTTAACGTCACGCATGTGGCAAAACTCTAACGTTTTCACGCCAAAAATATGATTTCAAAATAATTCTAATGTCATATGATAAATTGAATCTAACATTCGTGCTCCTGTATTATTGAAATTATTAAACTCGTTACGAAAAAGAGATAAAATGCTCGACAAGCCTCGCATTTAATCTCTTTTCCTCAACGCGTTTGATAAATTCAATAAACAATGAGCACTTATGTAAGATCTTCTATTTCTCCTACATTTGACCAAAATTTGTAAGAATAACCCTTATACAACCGTCTTTGGTAGTTGTTCAAATGCTTTCAGTCATTTGAAAACAATGTAAAATGTGTTAAATAAAGGATCTTACATGAGTGTCCATGTTTTATTGAATTTATTAAACGAGTTGGGGAAAAGAGATAAAATGTGAGGCTTGCCGAGCATTTTATCTCTTTTTCGCAACGAGTCTAATAAATTCAATAATACAAGAGCACGAATGTTAGATTCTATTTATCATATGACATAAAGATTACTTTGAAATCTCATTTCTGCCGTAAAAATGTTATAATTTTGTCATTATGTACGCAACGTTGTTATGGACGTCATAACGTTTCCCGAAAATCGATAAACCACTAGTGGTTTACAGATTTTATTGCATGGGGTTATTTCACTCCCATACGCGACATCATACGAGGGCTGTTCAAATATGAATGCAAGTAGCTTCATAACTTTCTTCACATATATGTTACGACAAAATGCTATACCTTTCTGAAAGAACTATTTGTTGCCTTTCAAATGGCACCAAACATAAAGTCACACTCGCTATATTTCTTGAGTTACATACCTTTATATAAAGGCCATTCCTGTATACTGAAGTCTTTTTTGAAGCAAAGTGCAATGCAAGTTTTGGTACACGTGCGGAGATAGTGTCATATCTTTTTAAGTTTTAGACAAAATAGCACCAAATTTTAGATGCAAGTTTGAGTAGCAATCCAAAAGTTGTTTGTAGGATATAATTTATATAATCCTGTTTTAATCTCGCGTAAACAGGCACGTTTGTGACATCATTAAATTTTTGATAAGCGTCATTTTGAGTTAACTACTGGTGATGTAACAATGAACATCGCTGTGTCGTTTTCTTTGCATTTTGCTGAAAACATGCTAAATATGTCATAAGGGAGTTTTCAAAACGCGCCGCCATCTATTTACAGAGTAATCACAATTTCTTTAATTTTTCAATCATTACTGCCTCTTCGTGACTTGTTTACATTAATTAAAATATGTTCAATCTGTCTATACCTCAAGACCAGGTGAGTAATTTTATTGTAAATAATGCCTATAGTGATCAAACTTAAAGTTTGCGTTCAAATTTAGAATAGAGCCGCAATGTTATGACAAAAAATAAGTACAACTCTATAACCCTCTCACTTAAGGCATTTTTGACTTAATAAAAATGCTTTTCAGCGTTTAAAAATTACCCTGTATCCATCAATAATTTGTAGCAACAACTCAGTTTGAGCGATCAACATATTGTCTTTGAGTTAACATCAGATTAAATGTTGCTTCGCGCATTTTGTTAGAGATAAGTTTAACTGAAAACTGAAGGGTAGTGTTTTGTTTATCATTTATTTGCAAACATAAGGAGACTTTAGTGAAAACTTTTGTTGTAATTTAACAAGAGCATGTCGGATTTTCGCAACTTTCACAGAATCATTATACAAGAATATGGGTATACGTCATTAAAAATTTCAATAAATTTCAACTGTTTATCGAAGAATTATATCTCGTCTATATCACTAGTTTATGATCGAAGCATTAAGTTTGTTAGTATACTAACGTGACCCTCATTCAAAGGGCTATAGCTCGATAAGTATACTGTATTTTTCTTTAGGTTTGGTGCCAGTTTAAAGGTGACATATAGTCCTTTATAGAAACGTTTACCATTTTGTTGTAGCATATATGTGTAGAAAGTTATGCTGCTACTTGCATTCATATTTGAACAGCCCTCGTATGATAAAATAGATGATCGAATTTAAAGCTTAAAAATCTTCGTATGTCTCAATCCGCAAGTCCAGTGCCTTTATATTTAGCATGTAGCATCACTTAGTGGTTTTCTACTTCGATTCTTCATATCATGGCTCATGGTCGCATCGAAGGTTAAAACGACAAGGTCAAGAACTTTGCTATTTGGCATACGCATCCTTAGTATCATCTAGTGATCTTTAACCGCATTTGTTTAAACTATGGCTGGCCCGCCGAAGGGATAATAAGCCTTGCTTATGCTTATAAAAAGGGAAAACAAAAAATATATTCTTTTCTGAAGCCATTGGATCGATAGCCTTGGTGTTGGTGTGTAGCTTTACCAAGTTTGTTAAAATTATGATACAGTACTAAACTTGGCCATGTCCCGAAAATCACATGATAAACATACACCTATAGAGAAAATTTTCCATTTCATTTTGACACCATAAACCCTAGAGCCTTGATATTATATTTTGTTTCAACACCTTGTAATTTTTCTACCTCAATTGTTCCAAATATGACCGTGTGACCCAATCTGGCCCTGCGCAGGGTTAACATGCCTAACATATGCTTACATATGTAACAACTCACCCACTTAGACCAGAGCTTTGGTATTTGATATCTAGTACCACCTAGGGATCTATACTATGTTGTTGTTTTTACCTGCCCCGCTTTAGCAAAAGCAGGTCTAGTAGTGGAATCTCCGTCCGCAACTTTTTAGGGGTGCCAAGTTTGTGTAATCTGTAACTCCAAACGTTTTCATTCCTTTTTATTATACTTTGTCTACTGATTGTTCACATATTGAAGATGTGCACCTTCTATTTTGTGCACGTTTCATAGTTTTTTTCTCTTATTTTTGTTTGATGTTGAACTTAGACATTTTTTCCAACCGAAATGCTTAGGGGGTGCCTAGTTTGTGTAATCTGTAACTCCAACAGTATTTATTCCTTTATATTCGAATTTTGCATAAAAATTGTTCACACATCGAAGTTGTGCACCAACTATTTTGTGCACGTTTCATAGTTTTTTCTCATTTTTGGCAGGTGTTGAACTAAGACATTTTTCCATCCGAAATGAATAGGTTAATCTGTAACTCTAACAGTATTCATTCCTTTATATTAAATTTTTGCATAATGAGTGTTCGCACATTGAAGATTTGCACCTTCTATTTTGTGCAAATTTAGGATAAAACATTCTTCAGGGATCGATGTACATTTCATCAGGGTCTGTACTGTTTTTTAGAATAAAAACAATCTTCAGTGACCGATTTACAATTCATCAGGGTCTGTACTGTTTGTTAGGATAAAAACAATCTTTACCAGGGACTGCTGTACATTTTAATCAGGGACTGTACTGTTTGTTAGGATAAAAAAACTTCAGGGATTGATGTACATCTCATCAGGGACTGTACTGTTTGTCATGATAAAAACAATCTTCAGGGACCGATGTATATTTCACCAGGGACTGTACTGTTTGTCATGATAAAAACAATCTTCAGGGTCAGATGTATATTTCATCAGGGACTGTACTGTTTGTTAGGATAAAAACAATCCTCAGGGACCGATGTACATTTCATCAGACTGTACTGTTTGTTAGGATAAAAACAATCTTCCTCGGGACTGATGTACATTTTAACAGGGTCTGTACTGTTTGTAAGGATAAAAAACAATCTTCAGGGACCCTGGATCTGTACTGTTTGCTAAGATAAAACAATATTCAGGGACCGATGCACATTTCATCAGGGTCTGTACTGTTTGTAAGGATAAAAATAATCTTCAGAGACTCAGGATCTGTACTGTTTGTTTGGATAAAAACAATCTTCAGGGGCCAATGTACATTTCATCAGGATCGGTACTGTTTGTAAGGATAAAAACAATAGTCAGGTACTGATGTACATTTCATCAGGATCTTAACTGTTTGTTAAGATAAAAGCAATCTTCAGAGACTGATGTACATTTCATCAGGGTCTACACGACTTGTTCGGATAAAAATAATCTTCAGGAACTGATATTCATTTAATCAGGGTCTGTACTGTTTGTTAGGATAAAAACCGTCTTCAACGGGGACTGATTACATTTCATCAGGGTCTGTACTGCTTGTAAGGATTAAAACAATTTTCAGGGACTCCGGGTCTGTATTGTTTGTAAGGATGAAAACAATCTTCAGGGACTGATGTACATCTAAATTAGGAAATTTTAAGACGTGACTTCTTGATATATACAATGAACTATCCTGAGCTCATTGTATCAATTTGTGAAACCAGATGGAAGAATTATCTAGTATAGAAAGGGTAAAGAAGTTGGTGAACATGAATTCATTCGAGATCTTTCCTGACGTACTTTTTATGTTGTCTAGCTTTGTAATTATTTTGCATGTTAACAGCTGTAATTACCGTACATCTCGTGCATAAGCTAAGTTTTGGTTAAAAATAGCCTTTTTAATTTTGCGTCATTTGTAGTTTATTATTTATTATTGTGTACCGATGTTTTCCTGGCGTTCATTGGTTAACAAACATCCCCGTCGTGCCTGTGATCTATGATCTCGCCATACTTCCTCATCATGCATGGTAATCCATTTCATGAGAAGTACATTAGAGGACCAGTAGGTCATGGAGCGCTGAGCTGATAATAGGTCACAAGAATGTGGATCTCTTTAATATAAGATTTAACAATATCAGCATCAACATATGATCGTCATTTGAACATACTTTCTAAGGCATATTTTGCAAATCTTACATACCAAGACCAGAGGTGATTGTTCTATTAGATCTGGAGACGATTTTTCTCTAAATTATTTACTTTAGATGGCATGGAAGACGTGTTTGTCATGTCATATTGGAAATATAGTCATATTAAGGTTGTCTAATCCAAAGCATGATCCAAATGAAATTCGACTTTAATTTGCCTTCTGATTCCTGAGAAAAGTGTTTGAGATCCAAATCTATGGCTGATGGGAGGTCAAAGGCCAGCCATAGCCTTTAGACACCATATCATTAGCTTAAACATTCCAAGTAAGTTGTATGACTTTCAGCAGTTATTGAAAAATCATCTTTTCAATTTTAGGTTTCCCCATATAAATACATTCAGAAACTTTGCAGGTCAAGGTCAACCTATAGTCACTTGTCGAACATACATTGTTATGCTAACATCCACAATGCTAGATACCATGTTACAGTGTCGTTGAGTCTTTGTTTCTAGAGAAGGCAATTTTCGAAGATTTATTACATTAAAGTTAATGTATGATGGATAAAAAACACCCCATAACAGAACAGAACCAAACAGACGAACCACGATTAGGAGCCAATAGACAACCTGCTATGCTTAGTAGTACTTAATACATATGCATACAGTCTTACATATGCTGACGTACATGTTTATTTACTAAGTTAGGTTATATTTTTACACTTAGTTTGAGTATTTGTCTACTTCCATATTTTGTGTGCACGATGCATGTGCGCAGGCTCATCACAGCAATTGCTGGGCGCATATGCTATAAGATCCAAGTTATGAAGTTAAAAAAAAGAAGTCATATTCAGCTTTAGCTATAGCGATTGAGATGGCTTTAATTTATATGTAAACTTTTTTTATAATTCTCTATTAGCATATAGTATTTATAAATTTACAACATAATCAAAATTTTCACATGAAATCTATATACGAGGGATGATCCTAAAGTTCTGATCCTGACGTGATATCTCTGTAACCAGAAATGCAGCATGCCTGAAAATTGTATCAAATAATACTATATTCTTTGTTAATACACAACTTGAAGGAGCGGCCAGAAAACGACCCCAAAACAGCCATACCCTCAATGCACTGACCTATCAGGCAGACTGTGCATATAAGAGACCTCACAATTTAGACAAGAGCAGTCTCAGCAATTCATATTCATGGCTGCGTAATGTTCATCCAGAAGTCAATATGTCCTGTATATATGGTGAAGTTTCTATATGATCTCGGATTCCTAGGCCCTTAAATGTATGGCTTTGCAACTGCCAGTTATAATCACATTTTGGACAACTTGAAATTTTGACCGGCCCATACTGCAGTAAAAACAGCTGCTTTAAAGGTAAAAAAGATTTTAGGCAATCTTAGATGAGTTGACTTTTGTCTGAGGCAATTATGAATCGGGGGATGATAGTAGCCCACATAAGAAAACTAAAACGAGTCCACAAATAAGGTCAATATTCTGAGGTACACAAATTTGCATGTGTATATCTAAAACCAAAACCCAACTAATTGTCGAAATGTGCTATATATCGTAAAATGATGCAATATGGGTTAAACTGAGCACAAAGCATCCGTCTGAAACCAATAACAATTCTGAAAATTCTTATCTAAAATCAATCAATTTTTAAATAAAAATTAAACTTTTTACAATATTCTAATTAAGATTAAAATATTTGTAATCTAAATAATATTGGTATTAAATATTTTGCCGATATTAGGTTTGGTATGCTTTAAGTCCAAATCGACAGACAAAAATAGAATATTCTCCGAAATATAAATTCTGCAATATACTCAAAATGACGTAGTTGTCAATTTCAATGACGTCCTAAGAAATTGCGCTTAAAATATCGAATCGACACAACCTGTCGCCATTCATACATTTGAATTGACATTATAAGTAACAAAAAGTAAAAATTCATGGCAGTTTTACTTTGTAGTTTTAAAGATGTGGGGCTTGAACGATTCAGATTCAATTCTTTTATAATTCTATAACATGAAAACAGGCCAGTGGTATGGAGTGGACCAAATATAATGTGCTGTAATTATCAAACGAAACAGTACAGCGAGAAAATACAAGCATCGTTATAAAGGTCAACGCTTGTTCGTTTGAGTGGTGCATGGTATGTCTCTCAAAAATGTCTCTGGACAAAGCTACAAGGTAACGATCAGAACTTTTGGATCATCCCTCGTATATTGTCAACTTAACAGAGGATCTTACATGAGTGCTCATGTTTTATCAAATTCTTAATTAAACGAGTTGAGGAAAAGAGATAAAATGCGAGGCTTACCGAGCATTTCATCTCTTTTGCGCATCTAGTTTAAAAATAAATATACAAGAACACGAATGTTATATTCTATTTATCATATGACATAAATATTACTTTGAAATCTCATTATTTCTGGCGTAAAAAAGTTATAATTAAATCAGTATGTACGCAACATTCTTATGGACGTCATAACGTTTCCCGGTAACCTGTAAACCATTAGTTTATTGTATGACGTTATTTCACTCTTAGACACGACGCCATATGATAAAATGTGTTATCATGTGTAACTTTTTACTAACTTAAGTCGTATGCTGAGAACATTTTCAAACAGTTTAGAACCTGATGGTTGACATTCTGAGTGTATTCCAAAAAGGTTTTTTCAAAAAAGTTGATTTTTTAAGAAATTCAGCAGATGATAAAAACAAAAAGAAATCCCCATTAGGCAAGCCTTACAATAATTCATTTTACCACATAACGTCGCGTTTAGGAAAAATATAACGACATCCAATAAAATCGAGAAAAACACTAGTGATTAACAGATTTATTAGTTACTAATAACGTCAATTATAACGTTGCGCAAAAGCTGGCAAGATCCTGACGTTTGCATGCTAAAATTTCGAATTTAAGTTATTTTAATGTCCTATAATAAATATACTGACCCACACTTCCATCGCACAATGTTCTGGAAAGTAACTTTAATCAATATACGAGGTCTTGCCGTAATCATTGTCAGGGTTATGTCAGTCTTTCGCCCAATCAGGTTATGATTAAAAAGGAGTGATTGACTGATGAAGTTCAACTATCATTTTCACAAATAAGTGTTTAAATTTTTGATAATATATATGCAATATTCAAGGCTCAGTTTGATTTGCGTTAGAAGTGTGGTTCAGTATAGAATCTAATATTCGTGCTCCTGTATAATTTAATTTTATATTCGTTGCGAAAAAGAGACAAAATGGTCGGCAGGCCTCGGCCTCGCATTTTGTCTCTTTTCCCCAACTCGTCTAATATATTGAATTAAAGCATGAGTATCCATATAACATCCTCTATTTATTGTTCACTGAGAGCATGCTGTCGTTGATTCATTGTTTATTGTTGCTCCTATTGCGTGTGGGGGATCTGTGTTTGGTTCATGTTTTGCAATGTAGCACTTAGTGCACTGTTATTTTTAGATTTGCAAGCATCTTGATGAGAAAGAGATAGCTTGCTTTACTTTAAATGTGTCATTGCTGTCCTGTGGTTGACAGTGTTCTGCGTCTCTTCCTCACGGTGCAGTGGGTTGCTCCTATCTGTGTATTTTTTCTTCATACTCACGTATCTGTGAAAACCTGCCTAAATGACATTTAGGACTTTTTTATGTAAAAATCATTTGAAAAACACCAAAAACTAAGAAATTTGACATTTTTATATCTTTCCTTAAAACCTATACAAGTGGATAATGGAATACAACTGGAAATTATTTCTTATCAAACTTCTTCGTTATCATACCATATGTTTCCATGGCAACACATTTACCTAAGCAACTATCAGAATTTTGAAAGCATGTCCGCATGCAAACTTCAGGCAAAAATGATTCAGTATTAACGTTTATGCAAATGCCATTTACACATGCTAAAGATAATAAAAAAAGAACTAGCATTTTTTTCATGCACCCGACTAACCCACAAATCATGAATTTAACTTTGACGTCATTAGTAAGGTCGTGGCGTTTCCGACGTTGCACGTTAAAGTTTAGACAGTGTATAGTTTCAAAAGACCACATTTCTATGAATAATGAAGATAACTTCATAAAAATTGCAGGATAATTTCTTAACACTTCCTAGATTAAGTGTGTATAATTAACTAAATTTTGACGACATCGTCATTAAGGTTGGTGTTCACAGATTGTGGCTCATATATATTTATAATCATCGTTGCAAGCTTCTCATGTTACTCACCTGAACATAATAAAGACCATATACAAAATGTTATTGCTACTTCATGATCGTATACTACTACTAAGGTGTATACTGTATTGTCTTGTCTCATTGAGGTTAGAAACCCTGTTGTAAAACATTGTGAAAAATATTATGATAGGAATTATAAAAAATATATTCTAGTCTATCAAATGTTCAGTTGATATTATTAAAAGAATAAAATCCTGAAGGTTTTCCAACATCTTTTCTATATTACCTTATAATTTAATTATCAGAGAAAAATACTTATCAAATCAATTGAACAAAATTTTAATATAGAGGGTTCGCTGTATCTGCCAAATAATGAGAAGCATATCGTTTTACTTCTGACCAACAGAACAAAATAAAGTTTGTGTTCATCTCAGAAAGTTTGCGATACACTTATCACATTTGGCTTTAAATTCTATAGACAACTTGTGCAGTACTCCATTGGGTATTTAGTGACCTCCTCTTGTTGCAGATGTGTTAAAACCTTGTATTTTGTTACAGAGAGACTTCACTTTGTCTCTATCTGACAATAACCAATCATGTGTTATTGAAGCGTTCAACTCTACATCTAGATATCTGGAAGACTTATTCAAATATAAACAATCTTTTTTTTTGAACAAATGGAAAGTCAGATGTATCCCACTATACTCCAGTTACAAAAGTATGATTTAGATATTGTCCATAACAGATGGCATAGTTATATCTCGAATTTATAATAAAAGAGAGGATTTTAATTTTGAAATAGCTAATTTACTGTTTCTGGATGGAGATGTTCCTAACTCCTCTTCTTGTTGCGCATATTTTTGAAGCTTATTGTTTTGCGAGATTATAATCTTATGTTAATGACAACAATGAAATATATAAATGTTTGAGTGTTAAGTTACTAAAACAAGGTTATCGATATCATACACTTTGTACAGTAGTTTCTAATTGTATCTCGTACAGTCAGATTTGATTGATTATTAAATACAAAAGTGGTTCACATCTGAAATAATGATGAGGTTGGTGCCGTGAAACCGCTTTAAGGCCTCCAAAATATTTTAATGACGGTTCCAAGGCGGTACTTTTTTGTGGATCATTTATGTTATGTGTGTCTTGTCTTTTTCATGCTTTCCTATCTGCTCATTGCTGCCTTTTGGTCACATGCTGGGAAAGGGCTGAACTATTGACTCTTTTAGTGATGTTTAATTGTGTTTTTATCACTTTCCGGTAAGGTGTGGTACTTGATTGTATCGATTCTTAATCTTTGCCGCCTTTCTTACTTTGAACAAACCAGAGCCAGTATTTTATGGTGATTTATTGTATACATTCAAAGGAATAGCTGGAATGCCTTCTTTTCCAAATCGATTCATTTTTGTTGTGTTTTAACAACAACATAATCTAGGGCACAATATTGGGGCATCGATATGGATTTTGTCACTGCCTCATAGTGGGCTATAGCATAAATATCATACGGTAGTTTTCGTACCTTGTAATAATTCCATCCAATGTTAATAACTATGTTTTGTTTTTAAGTGTACGGTGGTTAGTCATGCCTCAGACATGCCTCAGACTCAATGGCAAAATTGTAAGTGAGTATAACCAGGGTATACCACAGTCTCACACTGCAGACCAACTAAAGGCTGCACGAAGAGGAGATACAGAACACTAACTGTCACAAGCCATCAGGAAGATAATTAAAGTAAAGCAACATACTCTCTCTTCCCCTCAATATGGTTGCAAAACTAGAAAGGACACGTAGTACTGCATATCAAAACAAGGACCAAACACAGAATCCCAACAAACAATATGAGCAACGATAAACAATGCATCAGCAACAACAAAACTACGTATATTGCTAGCCTAAGCCACTGGTGGCTTAAATTTGCATTTTACTGGAACCAAGTCTTCGCCCTAGATTATGTTGTTGTTAAAACACAATAAATGCTAAGCTCGCATTGAGGTTTCCTAAATTATGCAATATATCATCACAGAGAAACAATTTTATAACATTAACACATTATGATGTACCAAAGAAAAGGGCTCACGACACTTAGATAGTCAGAGCTACGGAAAATCTCAAGTTGAGCCACGGTTGGCCCAGTCAATGACAAGCATCAGGCACCAACCCACGGATTAAAGATATACGTCATTGAGTCTGAGGCCTGGCCCACCAACGTGCAATTACAGAGGAAACCATAGCTATAAACTGTGATTTGGTGAACAACCAGACATGCAGACTGTCGCATTATAACCATTTATTACATACCTTCTACATTTTACATTGTAAAATTGCCGTTAGCACTGGGTAATATTTTCATTTGGACTGAATCCATATTAACACAGTCACATGACGATGCCAAAATTCCATATTGGGGCATCGATATGGATTTTGGCTCAGCCTTATAGTGATGACGTATTGGAATAGTGCACTTTTTCGTTTCTACTCGTTTCAACATGGCTGAGTAGATTTAAGAATCGTTATGAGACCTTGTTTTCCGCTGTATTTTACGCTTAATTTGGGCCATAAAATAACAAAATGCCAGAAGAATAAAGAATGGGACATCAGAACATGGAACAGTTAGGCTTTTGGCCAGTTTCGGTTAAACAAAAAAACAAAATGACTAGCCCTGAGGCTGGTAAAGTACACGGGTGTCAATCTGGTTAGATGATCGATCATTACCCGGGATCGTTTTATGTTCCTGTCAGCTCTCCAAATAAAATATTTTCGGAAAAAGTTGATTTTCTATGAAATACAGTGTGAGAAGAAAGGTATACCACAATCAAGATATGCTTAAATGCTAATCTTAAGGCTGCCTCTGATTGTTTTATTGACAAAAGTCTGTTGAAATGTCTCGTCGCCAATGACAATGTAAACAATGTTTTTATTATGACTTCATTGATTTATGTCACGCTCTAAGTTGTTGCAATTTTCATCAAGTCAGTTTTTCGGTCTCACTGTCTCACCGGCGCAACAGAGATTATAGAAAAGTTAAATGAATTTGCGCGGGTGTAATAAAAATGGTTATGAAATGGCCAAGGTGCGCCTCTAGGTCATATTGGCACTGGGTAGTATAGTAACCATATAATAGCCTGTATGTAATGTAAGTAAGGAAAGGTGCAAAGATCAGGAATTGATACAATCAAGTACCACACCTGACCCAGGATACCAATGGGAAAGTGACAAACTCACAGAACACACCCCAAACAGAGCCAAGAGGTCAGCCCTTTCCCAGCAGGTGACCACAAAGCACATATAAACAGACGCGCACAAAGACATAGCAAACACAAGACAGAACAAAAACATAAAAGATCCACAAAAGAAGTACCGCCTTGGAACGGTCAGTAAAATATTTTACTGGAGGGCTTAAACCGGTTTAACGGCGCCAGCCTCACCCTTAATTCAGATGTGGATCAAGACACATAGATATTTGGTTTGCATGAAAGACCCCTAACTTATCATACAACTTTTTATATCGTTAGAACTTTTTTTCATCAGTGGGTCAATATCTTGGTTGTACCAGTCTTAAAGTTTCCTTCTGATGATACATTGATTTAGTTATGGGCCTCCATGCGAGCTAAACACTTTATAAGGTTTTAAAACTGCTAAAACTGATAAGTAAAATGCATTTTAAACCCTTAGTGGCGGTTGTTGCCCATTTGAAGCAGTGGTTCAGTTACTGAATGGTTGTTGTTACTGTCATTGCTTGTGGGTGTCTTGTATTGGGCCTGGTTTTGTTACACAGATCTTTGTGTACTTTCTAGTTTTGTAATCATATCACTGCGGAGTGATTTACTGGTTGATTTGCTTTAATTCTTGTTTTATGTGTGTGTCTTTGTCTGTGTTGTAATGTCCAATTCTCACGGTACCATGTGTCTGCATGTGCCTTGTGACTGTATCTTTTCCTGGACACACATACATGTTTAGCTTACATAAATATATCACCACATATAAGCGAGCAATACAATTTAAATAGCTGCTCATCGATACTTATCGTCATTAATAACTACCCACTGAAATTTATTAGGTGCCATTTTAAATCCAAACTGCTAAACTCTCGTTTTGTACTACACTAAGTCTTACGATTTGGTTTGAAAAAAGCAAAAGTGTCGTGAGTAGCCCTCGTTCTTTAGTTCACTAATCAGCAAGTCAGTATAAATAGCATATGTTAAAACAGTTCTCATTATCAACAGACTTCATTATCCAGATTAGGATAAAGTCGCCACTATATATAGATGCCTAATTGTTTCAAATTGCACTTTCAGGATATCATTAGATATCATTATACCAATAGATCTTAAGATTAGTATACAATGACAGAGCATATTTTAAGAAATGATTTACGTTCAGCATAATGTCAAACTTATCGCCTTTATTTTATCTTATATATTTATACAGTAAACCTATCTTAAGCGACCACTCAAAAAGAAGACCAAAATTAGTTTTCGAGACCGATTATCGCTTAATGCAGATCAAAAATATTGCAGAATGCTTTCGACCTTCATTAAGCTACCTTTTGTCTTAAGACCTTTTTGCCTATTTTTGATTGATTGACCGCTTAAGACATTTTCACTGTAATTTAAGTCAGTCTATGAAATTTTAGTTCCTATTGTATGTACACGTCTATCTAGTCAGCCCAGATGCCTCAAGTTTGGCCCGACCCTTTATCTACCTCACTACTTTGTGATCTGGCCAAACTGTGCTGCCCGCCGGTGTGATAAGTACTAAACTGTCTCATGTGGGTCGCAACGCGAGTAAACCTGTCTTCGGGGTTTCCAACAAAGTGAGATTCAAACCAGACTGTTCAGCTACATAGACTAGCCAGAAAATTGAAATTTCCCTCTTAGCAAATTTAACTGGGACGCGCAGTCGACGAGCCCCATCGCAAATCACCACGCTAAAGTGTTTGACCACAAAGCACCCCTAAATCCCCAACCTGGGACATGACCCTGGTATCAGAACAAAAATATGTTCAGTATGTTTTCTATCTTTTATTTGTGAGAACACGCACAAAGTTTGGAATAAAAAAATTTTGAAATTGATCTTGTAAATGCCCGATTGTTTAGGAGGAGATACAAATGTAGCATAACGGACGGACGGACGGAGACTATTACAATGTTCCATTTGCTTTTTAAATAAAGCGTGGGAGCAAATAAGATACTTTCCAAACATTGAATAACAAAGAATCTTATCAGACTGCGCGGATTCGCAGGCTCGTCTGCACCTTTGTTGTTCACAAAGTAAGTAAGGGTGCAAAGATCAGGAATCGATACAATTAAGTACCACACCTGACCCAGGATACCAATGGGAAAGTGACAAACTCACAGTAGACACCACAAACGAGAGCCAATAGGTCAGCCGTTTCCCAGCAGGTGACCACAAAGCACATATAAACAGACGCGCACAAAACATAGCAAACACAAGACAGAACAAAAACATAAAAGATCCACAAAAGAAGTACCGCCTTGGAACGGTCAGTAAAATATTTTACTGGAGGGCTTAAACCGGTTTAACGGCGCCAACCTCACCCTTAATTCAGATGTGGATCAAGACACATAGATATTTAGTTTGCATAAAAGACCCCTAACTTATCAATGCATCATCTCCTAAAACATATAAATCAAGATATAACAAGGAGATAAAGCAAGGATAAGGACTCAACAGTAAATTAAACTGAATACCGGAGCAAAAGAAATCCAACAGGTAAACCCCGGTGGGCCCGACAAACAGCCAAAGCACAACCCCAAAGACAGGTTTTCTCGCGTCGTGGCCCTTTGTGATGTCAAATTTGTATTTTAGCGGGACAAGTACGTAATACCAAAGACGTGTGTATGTTTAAATGTATGTATTGCTATTATTCATATGGTAAAAAGACGCGGTTCCCCTTCCGGTGGTTCTGGAGAGCTGTTCTAAATCTTGGAGACGATGGAGAACTGCTTGTAGTTGATGAATTGTTAATCCAAATTATTTTCAAACAGCCAGGCTAAAGTATAACGTTGACCTAAAATTGATTTATTGAAAAGATATCCGCTTTCAAAGAAACATATTGGGACTATCACGTCGTCCTCTTGTAAGAAAACTGGGTTTGCTGGATGATCAATAGTTTCGTGTACTCTGAAATGTGCTATGACTTAGACCAATCGAACATTAAATCTTATTCTCCTACTCTGCCAATGAGCGACAGTAAGGTCATGTTTTGTTTACAAACTTATCAGGGACTTAAAATCGATAGCTCATTTGTGTAATTATCCTATCCGCAGGATAGGATTAATACACAAGTGATCTATCTATTAGCGTTAGCTCAAGTGATGTGTTCAAGTCAATATTTTACTAAACAATTTTAAACAGAACATACATCACTGACACTGTCACTCTTAGTTGGCACGACAGTACTTAAAAAACAATAAAAAGCAACAATAAGCAATCAAGCAAAGAAGCCAGCAGCCGAAGCCACTGAGGCTTTAATGTATTTTCCTGGCCAAATCTTCTCCATAGAATTCGCTGATGTTAAAGCACAAAAATTGTTCAGCTCGTGTGGAGGCTTTCTAACTTATACAATATAGCATCACAGGGAACAATCATAGTCTTAATGAAGGGTTGCCCATAATAATGGCTAGATAAAAGTTTCAAAGAAAATGAGATTTTTACATGGAAAAGGTACTGTGCCCAGCCCTCGAATTGTCCTTAAAACTCTTTTCACATTGGACAAGTACTGATTCTGCTACTCAACATGTAGGAAATAGTTCTTCCCCCCCCCCTTTGACCAAGCTAATCCTTTTGCATACAGTTGTAGTTTCTCATTACACACATCATGTGAAAGTGGCATGCTTGGTCAGAAGGGGGAAAGCTGGCAAAATGCTCAAAAACAAGTTGCTATAAACGCTCAGTAGTCACTTATTTTTACAAACCTGTAGCTTGATATTCATTTGCAATGGCATGTGTACAGCTACATGTAGTTATGATACACCTCAGTGAATGGCAAAAAGCAGTCAGTTAATGCCCCTGATAAACACAGGTAACTACCGAGGTGGAACAAATGATAAACCCGGTCCAACCATTTGAAATCCTCTGCCTTTATCATAGGGTCATAATGGTGATTAGGTGATAAATAAGTGTAAATATATTGTCAGCTGTGCCAATTAAGAGATGCTGATAAGCATTAACTGAGTAAAAATGTTGAAAAGATTATAAAATAAGATGTTTTAAATTGATTTGGAATATTCTGAGTCATATTTCAAGAAAAAATGTTTTCCAATATTTGCAATAAAAGCAGGGATAAAAACCGAGGAGACCCAACTATTTGGACCTAGTTGTTCTGAGAGAGACATGAGAATTGTTTCGATGCAGTCAGGCAATTTATCTCATCAAAACTTCATATTGATAGAGACATGTATCTTGAGAGGGCACACAGAATAGGTCGTTTCAGTGTCAATAGAACGCGTCCTATTATCGTCGCATTCAGAGATTATTGCGACACAGAGGACATCCTGAATGCGTCAAATTTTCTGAGAGATTCCAGCTATGGTATTAGCAAGGACTACCCAAATGAAATCGCCAGGGCACGCCAGTCATTATGGAGGCAATATAAAACAACCCGCGATGCCAACCCAACTAAAAGAGTTACCCTGGGGTATCCAGCTAGAATAACAGTGAATAATGAAACTGTGGCCGATTGTTTCCCTGATTGGTACCTCATCTTGCAAGGTAGTCGTATTAGTACCAATACACAAAACCACTCAGGCGATAAAGACATAAATAGCTATGCAGGTGACAAAATAACGGATCCAACTCGAAATAGTACACGTGATCGCACAAACGAAATTCCAATCATTAACCATCAGAGCGGTAATACTTCAAATGTTAACACTTTGCTACAAGAAATTAGGACTGTAAGAGAGCAGGTGGAGCAGGTGGATTCTCAAACCGTGAACCTTGAACTTATGGAACAGGACGAACAACATTCCCCATCATTACTCTCTACTACAGCAGTTGAACCCAAGGTCGCTCAGCCACCTACGCAAATTATAAATAAAAACAATGTAACTGCAGCCAATTTGGAGTCCCGTGGCAGAAGCCCAACCCGTAAATTGGCCTCTGTTGGAAGACCTAGGTCATATTCAACCTCTTCAAATAGCCGCACCCGCGGCGTCTCACAGCGAAGAGCTACATCTAGAAGCTCCAAGGCAGTAAACGTACCGCAACAGGGGTCAAACGGTTCAAATAAAACGGCCCAGTCTGTCAACCAAAACAACAACAAAACAGCTGAAAATAAACCTCCCTCAGGTGAATCACAAAGCAACCTTACTCCAAGCAGTCAAAGCTCATAGGATCAGACGGGAGAATATGCAAATAAAAGGAGAAATGACTCATTAAATTCCAATAAAAATCCTAGCACGTTAAAAATCGCTTCACTAAATGTCTGCGGACTAAAAACCCGTCTACAGTATCCTGACTTCATAGATTACTTTAAACATTTTGATATATTGTGCTTTGAAGAAACTAAAATTGACGACATGGACATTATCTCGTTCCCAGGGTTTAAATTAATTTCACAGCCTAGAAAAGAGCCATACCTACGTAAATCTGGCGGGTTAGCTATATTGATCAAAGATAATCTAGCTAATTACTGCAAACCCCTTGAAACAGAGTCTGATTACATCCTGTGGACATCACTAGACAAAAGTATAACTAACACAGATGAAAATATTATACTAGGCACGATATATGTACCACCAGCACAGTCAAGATTTTATAATGATGATGAAATACAAGTACTAGAGAACGAGATAATGTCCCTGTGCAGCAACCATAAGTATGTGTTTATTACAGGGGATATTAATGCACGAACGGCACGACTCTGTGACTTTACCAGACTAGACCCATTTGTTGTTGACATGTTTGATATAGATGACGATATCGCAAGTTTCTTTGATAAAACAACCATTCTAGAGGATCTCGGCATCCCTTTTCACAGAGTGTCTCATGACAATAAAACTAATAATTCTGGGTACTGGCTGACCGATTTATGCAAAAATAATAACATCTTTATAGTGAATGGAAGGTTTGGCAAAGACAAAGAAGTCGGTGCAGCAACATTTCGTGATAAGTCTGTGATAGACTACACATTATGTACTGCCGACAGCTTGAAACTTCTAAATGACTTCGAAATTATAGAACTTGATTCCTTATTTTCAGACGGACATGCCTTATTATCATGGTCTTTAAAAAGCCAAATATTACCTGCACAAAATGCAGAGGCCACTCACATATATCCCCAGAATTATAAATGGTCTGAAGATTCAAAAAATCATTTCATAAACAGTCTTAACGAATCAGATATAAACAGCTTGCGAGATCGCCTTGAACATATCAAAAACAATGACCCTGAATCAAGCCATGATCCACTTAGCGACACTATTAACCAAATTACTAACAGCATTGCTGACATATTTGATCGGGCAGCATCAAACTCACTACAGCAAAATAAGCATTTCTTCCAACGAAGGAGTTCTGATAAGCCATGGTTTGGACCAGCATGCAAAATCGCCAGGAAAAAGTACCATCGTGCACGAAAAATATACAACCAGACTAAATCATTAGCAAACAAAGTTAACCTGAAACACGAAAGTAAACAATATAAACAAACAATGAATAGATACATAAATAAATTCAAACATGATAAAATTAAAAAACTAAGAAGCATGCAAACAAAAAACCCAAAGGCATACTGGAATTACTTAAAGAGTTTACAAACCAACACGAACCATTCCACCCCATCAACACAGGAATTTTATGATCACTTCCAAACAGTAAACAAAAGCAACGAGCCACAAGAACACGTCACTTTTAATTTAGATAGTAATACTATACTCAACAGTAAAATAACACTTGAAGAGATAAATCAATGCATAAAACATTTAAAAAATGGCAAAGCGTGTGGGGAGGACAAAATATTAAACGAATACATAAAACACTCAAAACATTTGTTCCTACCAATATATGAAAAATTGTTCAATATTGTTTTCGATTCAGGCATAATTCCAAATGCATGGTTAGAGGGCACCATTCGTCCACTATACAAAAATAAAGGTGATTCCAAACATGTACAAAACTATAGACCCATAACAATACTAAGCTGCCTAGGAAAACTATTCACAGCAATTTTAAACAAGCGCCTTACAGACTTTCTAGACAGTAACAATACTATCTTAGAAAATCAGGCAGGCTTTCGTAAAGGATATGCCACATCTGACCACACATTTGTTTTACATTCTTTGATTGAACTATTGAAAAAACGGAAACAAAAATTGTTTTGTGCATTCATAGATTTTTCACAAGCATTTGACTCTATTTGGAGGGTTGGGTTGTGGCGTAAATTGTTAGTGAATGGTGTTGATGGAAAATTTTTTCGTCTTGTATCAAATATGTATAAAAACATAAAATCCTGTGTAAAAAATAATGGTGAGACCTCAGCCTTTTTTGCAAGTCAGTGTGGTGTGAGGCAGGGTGAGAATCTTTCCCCTGTACTTTTCGCAATGTACTTAAATGATCTTGAGAGTTATCTTTTGTCTGGAGGTGTGGAAACCTTAGATCTGGAACTATCAACGCAAGAAATCACTGTTTATTTACGTTTACTGCTACTCCTTTATGCCGATGACACTGCAATTTTTTCGAATAACAAAGAAAATTTCCAAAAATGCCTGGACGAATTTAATGATTATTGTTCAATGTGGAAATTGAATATAAATTTCACAAAAACTGAGATAGTTATATTCAATTCCAGAAATGACCAAAATTATTTATTCTCCATAGGCGAACACAGAATTAAAATTACAGATAAATACAAGTATTTGGGAATCATTCTGTCAAGGTCCGGCAGTTTCCTCAATGCTAGAAAACATTTAGCAGAACAAGCACGAAAAGCTATGCATCTTTTATTCTTAAGAGCAAATAACCTTGACATACCTATAGATTTACAACTCAAACTTTTTGATAACACAGTTTTACCGATACTTACATATGGAGCAGAGATTTGGGGATTTGAGAACACTGATATCATTGAACGGGTACACCTTGACTTCTTAAGACGAATCATGAAATGTAGAAAAAGCACACCAAAATATATGTTATATGCAGAATTGGGCAGATACCCACTTGACATAACTATTAAGTGTAAAATGATAAATTTCTGGACACGACTTTTAATGGGGAAAACATCTAAATTGTCATACAATATGTACTTATTCATGCTAAAATTGGATGAAATAAATTCCAAGTGGATAAGTTATATCCAAGCTATACTGGACAACACAGGCAGACACGACTTGTGGCTACACCATCCAGCACGCATAACACTATCAACTTGTAAATTAATTAAGCAAAACTTATTGGACCAGTTCTTGCAAAATTGGAATTCCCTGCTTATGGATTCGTCTAAAGGCCGAAATTATAATTTATTCAAGTCAGATAACAAGTGTGAAGCATATTTGTCAAGCTTAACTGGCACATCACTGCATACAATGTTCAAATTCAGAACCGCAAATCATAAGCTTCCAATCGAAACTGGTAGATGGAATAATGTTGAACTGTCCGAAAGAAAATGTCAGCTTTGTGAAAGAAACCATATAGGTGATGAATTCCATTATCTTCTAGAATGTACTTTTTTTCGAAACGAGAGACGCCGTTACATTGATCAGCAATTTTATCGTTCACCTAATGTACTAAAATTCAAGCAGCTTCTACAGACAACCGATACAGAAAAGTTAATAAGTCTGAGTAAATTCATGAAAATTATCATGCATTCATTCAAATAATTTTATTACAGTTTGTAAAATGTGTAGTGCGCAAGGCTTACCAAACGTTAAAGAAATATTGCTTATCTTTGATTTTTCCTTGTTTAGATGTAAATTTGGGCGCACCATCGGAACGTTTCCAATGAGCACCTAATCAAGAGTTATTGAAGTCTTTTAGCGGTCTCGCCCCGAACTGTTGCTTTTATTTCGTTAACAACTAAATGTACTTGTTTTTTCAATACGCTTCTGGAATTGTATGTAGACGACATGAACCCACCTAAACTCGTTGCGGAAAAGCGATAAAATGCTAGGCAAGCCTAGCACTTTATCGATTTTCCTCAACTCGTTTGTTAAATGAAAATTATCATGCATTCATTCAAATAACTTTATTACAGTTTGTAAAATGTGTAGTGCGCAAGGCTTACCAAACGTTTAAGAAATATTGTTTATCTTTGTTTTTTTTCTTCTTGCTTAGATGTAAATTTGGGCGCACCATCGGAACGTTTCCAATGAGCACCTTATCAAGAATTATTGAAGTCTTTTAGCGGTCCCGCCAATTGTCACATGGTCCGAACTGTTGCTTTTATTTTGTAAACAACTAAATGTATTTGTTTTTCAATACGCTTCTAGAATTGTATGTTGACGACATGAACCCGTCTAAACTCAATGCGAAAAACGATAAGGTGCTAGGCTTGGCTAGGCAAGCCTAGCACTTTATCGATTTTCCTCAACTCGTCTGTTAAATTACGAAAAAAACATGTAAGATAATCCGTACGTAAGATTACCCATTTGTTTGTCCCATTATATTATAGGTCATAGATACCAAATACAATTACCTTAGTTAAATAATGTATTATTCACACAATGGGAAACGATATTGTCTTTATATATTGTCTCTATACATGTATGAGCAGCTAATCTTTGGGCAAACAATCATAATTCCACATCCGTCACCATTGCATTTCGTTTCGGTAATGGTGACGGACTGGAACATGGATAGACTTTGTACATGCATGCACAGCTGTAGTTGGCTCGACGGTCTCCTTTTTGCTCATCCACACTACCCCTGCATCAGCGAGGATTGTGTGGAGGGGCATCGATGGGAGAACCTATGTTATGCCGTTCTATCACATTCACAAATGGGGTTATATCCCTTGACCAAGATCAGACTACATGTGCGCCAAAATTAATTATTTGGCCGCCGAGTATTTGCTATTTGGTCAGTAGACCTAAAAAGGTTAATGAGCGCATGCTGACGATGATGGCCCTGATTGGGTGCCTTGCCATGAGGCATCTGGTCAGGGCCAGCATTGTCCGTTATATGTGTCGTATATGTATTTGTTAGGCAGAGATAAGTACAATCAATCTATCAATCGAAACTTCTAGTTTGACACCCAGTGCTGTCGTGCCGGCCAATAGTGACAGTGGCGTCGTGCTTTGTTTACAGTTGCTCAGTAAAACACTTACGCGTACATGTCACTTGAGCTGAGGGGAATCGATTGATCATTTGTGTATTAATCTTATCCTGAGGATAGGATTAATGCACAAGTGGTCCACCGATTACAAGTCGCTGATAACTTTGTGGACAGGGCGCGAAGTCACTGTCGCTCTTGGCTTGCGGGACAGTAGCTATTTCCTTGCTTGTGGCAGTTGTTGCCGTCTGCTGGTGGCCTTTGCAAACGGTTTGGACCCGGACTGGGACCGACGACAGAATGTCGGACCTGGTCTGGTTCCAAGCCGTTTGGCACTCTGACCGTGTTCCTGTGCGAATATTTTGGAAGGGCTGATTTCGATAAAGGTCGGCAGACGGCGGAGACTATTAAAATTATCCAGCAGGGAGGGAGTTAAACCAAAATACAGGTAATGCATGTCCTAGTGGGGCTTCTCATTAGAGCAGTCCAGCCGGGATCTGTAAATGTTCAAAATACCTGATGACATCATCCTAGTTATATCCTGGTCAACATGCCTTAAATGCTTTCAGCATTAGCTACTTGACTTCTAATAATACTAAAACTACGTTAACGTATAGCAACCGCCCGAGAAGACTACATGGCAAAAAAATGAACCAATGCATCAGTCCATCAAATTCGATTAGTGGGCGAGCTTAAAAGCGGGAGCTATTACAAGAAATGTAAATATTATGTTTAATTGTTCAACATTTTGTATTATTCCTTCTTTGAATGTTATTACCTTCATACACACAAATACTCACACGCACGCACGCACGCACGCACACACACACACACACAAACACACACAAAGCTGACTCTAGGGTTTACTAGCTTGACTATTTAACTGCCACTACACATTAGAATGTATTAAAATGCCTGACCCGCGACACTGGAGCAACGTGTCAACACGTGTTGCCCCAGAGTTGCGTGGTCAACATCAAAATGTTTTTGCAATAAAATATTTACTTACACGGCTAAAAAAGATAACTTAATCCAAACAACACTGTCCTTTCTAAAAGTTTTCTTAAGATGATGTTATTGTCAAAATGTCCCCGTCAACACAAATTCCCAGACAATATGGATTAAAATACCCGTGCACGCACGAGGTATATCCGCTTGATTGAGCACAGCTGTCGTAAATTGTTTATGAATGAGATAGTGAATATCATTACCGTAAATACCCAGTTATGTAAACTGCAGTGTTGGCAATGACCTATTAACCCCAAAATACAGTATTAAAAGTTTAATCCCAAATATTTTAACAGATTTCATGCTACGGAAATGGTTGAAGCGTTTCAGTGGATCATACGGTAATTCCTAATGTGTCCAAATTAAAACCTCAGATAATCTGGCGGTCGATTTCATGGCGTTTCCACACTGTATTGTATTTATTGTACTATATCGTATTGTATTGTATTATATTTACTGTATTGTATTTCTAAAGCATCATGTACATGTTGCAGTATACTAGAGTGCGGGGCTTCTCGGCAATATATGCCGTCCTGCTATTATTATAGGGATCACACATGTGTTTTTCATGCATTAACATCTGCCGGGTCCCGAGGAAGCTGTTTGAACACGAGGCCGATGGCCCGAGTGTTCAAAGACCTCCAGAGGAATCTGGCAGGTGTTGATGCAATGAAACAAACACGTGTGATCGTTATTCTTGCATATTTTACCCTTTTCCAACCCAATTTGCAGTGAAAACGCTGCTAAAACATTAAATTGACCATTTTCTTACAACGGATTTCGATTGTCATAACGTCATCACGACGTTATAACCATACGCAACTTTTTCACGAACTTAAGCATCGGCGAAAGGATCAGTCTGGTCCTTAACGCTTCCCGTATAAAATGTCTTGCAAATAATGCAGGGCCCATTTTAAGTATGTTCAAGTCCATAACCATGTTCAAGCAAAGATCTCCTGATTTGAGCATGGATTTTCGTTCAGTTGAAAATGGGTTTAAGCAGCTTCACGAATCTATCTATGCAAGAATAAAGGTTATAAGTGGCATCACGCAATTGTCTCAGAAAAATAAGACTAATACACCGATAGCTTTTAACGAAATATGAAGTGTTGTAGCATGAAACGCATTTTATTGGTGCTACATAATTCCATATTCTCCCAAAAAGGCAAACGTGATGCTGCTAAAATGTTTAGCGTTCATTTTGATATTTGATACTGTTTTACACCTCAGCTACCGTCTATGTTAATATGTTGTTCCTTATATGTCATGTAAATGACCTAAGAGAATAAAAGATTTGTCTGTCTGTCTGTCTGAGAGGTCAAGGGAGAAAACTGACTGCTGTCTCCCATTGGACTACATGTATTAACAGAACAGGTATAATCTGTGTGTAAGACATTTACAAGTAATATGCAAAAGTTAAAGACTACATACTTTTTACCCAAAACAATGCCATATTCTTAACCCGAATTAAAGGCAAACAACACATTTGTCTCAAGTTTTATGCTACAAACATTATATTTCTATGTATTTAGATGAATACCTGACACAACTTTGGCTTTCTGCAACAACATAAAGTTGATCACAAAATTACCCCCACCCCTAAAACCCTAAGGTTCTTGAATAGACTCTTTTCACATTGTTAGTGCGCATGCGCCAAACAGTCTCGTTCCGCGTTATCTCCGCGAGATTACACGTGAAGGGGCAACTTTTAGACGGCTGCCTTACATTACACTATGGAATATGGAAAACGATTAAAAGAAAAATAAATTTGCAAATAAAGATTAGACAGATAGTAAAATTAAATGATAAATGTAACAAAAATAAGTGATTAATTCCAATACTCTAAATATTTCAGATCAGAAAAGTTGATTTTTAAGCATCCAAGACTGATTTCCCTGAATGAGCGGATGCATTACTGTGCTGGTCATACATTATGACATACACTGTATCAATAATTTCCTTCCATACTATAATGCGTATGCGAGCAGTGAAGAGTCTGGTACGCTTCATGTTTATTCAAGGTATACATGGTCTATGATTAGATTCCAAACACTTGAAGTCTAAACAGGGTCTTTCTGGTTTAATTAAGTGGTAAGATAGATTAAGGCCATCTCGTAAGAAACACGTCTTGCGAGTTTCTGACAGAGTAAGACTCAAACCAGTATGTTCAGCTACAAAGACAAGCTAAAATGAAATATTGCACGAAGCAAGTTTAGATATTATACATTCCAATAAGCGAACAATAAAGGCGCTGATCAGACTGCGTGGATACGAAGACAGGCACAAAGTCAGGTTTTCTCGCGTCGAGGCCCATTATAATATCGACTACTGTCCATCCAGTCTTTTAATCCTATGCTTGGGGCCATTTGAAAGCAATAAAAGCACGCATGCCTGACACGCGTTTGTAAGCTTTCTTTAATTGGTACTAATTATCACATATACACCAAAGGCGCCAAATTATCCTCACACACTGGACTGTGGTGTTTTAAAAATTACGGAAGCCTATATGTGACATTGTGTTTTGTGTTATGTCTTTTTTAACTATTTACTTTTGTATGTTGAGTTTTCTGTTTAGTGTACAATGTTGCACATTTTAAACGGCGTAATTCACGAGGTAGAGCCAAGATGGAGAACAAACGAGGAAAGAAAGACGAGAGTACGAGAGTATAAGTATTTTAACTCATCCGTTTTTATATATTTGAAATCGATGCAGCCGGTAACTATCACAGTCAAAAAGTCTACTGAAGGCTTTCCGTTTGATTATGCTACATACTGGGTTCTCACTGTGAAAGTAGTCACATAGTCCCAGTACTATTCAATATAATACAGTTCGACTGACTATAATAGATCGACCCATTTAAGTTGTTACAGAAATTAATTCTGAGATTTTATTCTGTAGGTCTAGATCTGATACAGTGCAATAGAAAATATGATGGCATTAAAGGCAAAACGTATCTATCTATCTATCTATCTATCTATCTATCTATCTATCTATCTATCTATCTATCTATCTATCTGTCTGTCTGTCTGTCTGTCTGTCTGTCTGTCTGTCTGTCTGTCTGTCTGTCTGTCTGTCTGTCTGTCTGTCTGTCTGTCTGTCTATATATCTATCTATCTTGAGGTTATCTGTCTGTCAGTCAGTTTAAATGCTGTTTTCAAACGTCACACCAACTGCCATATAAATTTCTTGGGTTTATCTACCTTTCTGTTTGCCTACATGCATTTTACTACCGTCTACCCCATATCCACAACCCTCTCCCCCGCCTACAAAAATGTTTGAGGTTATTCACCTGTCGGTCTGTCTGTCTTTCCACCTGTCAGTCTGTCTGTTTTTCTGTCTGTATAAGAAAACAAGTAAGTATTACAAGGAAATTCCGTAATCACTATGATGACGAGACACAGTACACAGACAGTCACACGACAGAAAGAATTGCTTTAAAGTTAATCAGTCAGTTTTCTGGCTCTTTTCCTCAGCAAAATGACTGCAAAACTTCATGTATAAAATCACTACGAACTTCACTACAGAATTAGAAGACAATACAATGATCCCACATACAATGAGAGCAACAAGGAATAATGAATTAACAAAACATAATCAATTCTTTAGAACAGACAGTGGTCGAGATCACTAAGGAGGGGCTCTTCACCCTAGATTCTGCTATTGTAAATAAAACTGTTATCCATTGCCTACCCTATACCCACCCACCACCCTATAAGTTTCTTGGGGTTATCTACATGTCTGTCTGTCTGTCTGTCTGTCTGTCTAATATGACGAACAGACAATCGTTATATTGCAAGGCTATATGTGTACTTATATACTTTTTTTATTCATTTGACTTTAATATTTGGCCCTTTTACTTCATCTTTTGTGTTTTGCCTTTTGTGTTTTAAATTTTGTCTTCAAAAAGGTTTCTTTCCTTTACTGTCTTTTGCCTTTTGTGTTTTAATTTTCAGCTTTTTACTTTTGTCCTTTGTGTTTAAACTTTTGTATATTGTATTTTGGCTTTGATTTTTCGCATGCTAGTTCTATGATAAAAAGGCACCCCAGTACCCCTTTGGCAGCAGACAAACATACAGACAGACAGACAATTGATAGCGTATCGGATATGGACAGGCATTTGAAATAGATTGATAGATACGTTTTGCATTTAATGCCATCTAATTTTCGAATACACTTTATTCGACCTACAGAATAAATAAATTGTGACTATTAAAATGAGTCAAACTGTCGTGTACAGAATTGTCATAGATCTAGTTGAATACTTTCACAGATAGCATTGTTGAAAGGAAAACATACAGTAGACTCTTTGGACTGAGATATTTACCAGCTGCATCGACTTTAAATGTAAAAAAACGTTACACAGGATGCATTAAAATACTTACTCTTGTCTTTTTTTACATTCTTATTTCCATCTTGGTTCTACCCCTATGAATTGTGTTGTTTAAAGTGATGTACAACATATTACACAAAACATACTGCAAATTCATATATGAGCCACGTCATATGAAAACCTGCATTTTGAAATGTGAGAACAAAAAGACTTGATTAGATGTGTCCTAACATGTTGATAAACACAGTGTTTAAAGTTTAATATCTTATTTCAAGATTCTAACACACCTCGACTATAGAGCCAATGCTAAAAACCGTGATATATCAAACAATAATTCACAGCTTTGAAAACGCAAGGAAGACGCGCGCTAGCTGACGTCATTTGTTGCTGCTAAATGACGTCAGTCATGGCGTTAGACGGTGTAACGTCGTTTTAACGCTGGAAAGACGTAACTTATACTTGTAAATATATGCGACACAATCCAACTATTTGTTGGATTTTCTCAGTGCAATGATGGAAAGATTGAAGAAGCTGAAGACTTCAAGTGTATTTTCATCGTTTACTGTATGTTAAAATCGAAATAGATCAGCTCTATTGCGTGAATTGTTGAGAAATAATTCACTGTTTGTATGTCAGTTGTACGAATATAAATCACTCGTGCTGTGCGCTCATGATTTGATCTTCTTTACAACTGACCTCCAAACAGTGAATCATTACTCAACAATTCACTGCTAGAGCTGATCTATTCCTTAATTATAGCAAGTCTTTGAAGCTTAGCGAAGGTCAATTCGAGCCCAACATAGAAAGTTTTAAAATTCGAAATTCGAAAACGGAATATCTAGCGATAAGGCTAATTGTCATTGTTTCAATGCTTTACCAGTTGCCCAGTAGATGCACAGCTGATCTGCGCATTTGTTTTCTGTATGTATAAAAATGCAATTCAGCTTGTATTGGACATCTCTTTGATCATTTTTTTCTATATATAAACATTTCTTTGTCTATAGCTACACAGCCAAGTTTGTGTTGGATCTGTTAGAAATCCGCAAAGCCAGGTTTTCTCATGATGAGGCTCATGTGTCAAAGATTATACAATGCAACTACTCATATTTGGCGTGAAAACTACTGGCCCCAATTTACACAATTTACTTTTATTTTACAAGAATAACAAAATTAATGCAAGTACACTGAACGACTAACGAAACCTGGCACTAACGACTGAGGAAACCTGGCACTTTTCGTTTGTCTCTAACTTGAAAAGAACAAGTCCTAAGGCAAAAAGTAAAAGTTTATCTTAATAAAAGAGCATCAAATGTGTTTTTTTTTATTTTGATGCATACCACAATCAAACTGCCGTAAAGTATCTGATTCACATGCTGAACTGGCTAGCACATTAAACCAGTGACCTTGACCTATATTTTACAACCACCAAAGCGTGCATAAGGCATCTCCTCAAAATCCTGTGTTGGTTCAGAGACATTGACCTAAACTGAAACCAAGTTCTAATTGGTCAACACCTTGACCCATGACCTATATCTTATGCTTTATTGATAAAGGCCTAATGACTTTGTCTTTCTTCCCCCAGCGGATGTAGCACCAACTTCCATGGAATTCTTGTTCTTTGTCAAAACGCCCCCGTTTCATGTATGCTAGTTACTTTGTTGTGGCTATGTAGTCAAAGTCAGAATGCAAAAACATTTCTGCCAATCCATCTATGTTTTTCTTAATTTAAATTAAAATCACACGTCAAAATTTCAAGTAATGTAGATTGAACCTTGAAGAAATCTGCATTAACTTAATTCAGAATGAAGATTTCATACATCTTAATAAACCAAATAATTATTTACTTGGAAATTAATCAAAGCAATGTCAGGAACGAATACAATTAGTTTCTAAACCCTGCCCATAAAACCACAAGGCAAACGAGTCACAACGAGATTGATAGGGGTAAACAAATGACATATGATGAACCAAGTAAGCAGCTATTTTCCAAAGAGGTGGTGACTCTTAATTCAAACGTAACTGAATAAAAATTACAGCTTAAATAGGACAATGAAATGAAAACACAGAACATAAAGTAACCACAACAAAGTATCAACTTGGAACGGTCAGTAATGCGTTACTAGTAGATTTAAGTTAACTTTACGAGGTTTCAGTCCTAATCCTCACTTTCGATGTGGTTCTAAAACATGCATTTGAATGGCCCACGTGGAGGTTTCCAACTCATCAATAAATCAACACAGACAACAAAGGAACCATAGGTGGTTCAAGGATGAAGAGTTAAAAGAAACGACGCTTACTCTGACATTTCACATCGCCACTGGAACCCTGGAGGGAATGAAAGCCCAAAGTTGAATCCTGGTGAGCCAACACACAGAGTACGTGTAACGGCTAATTTGTGCAACAACTGCTGCTAATTTCATATTTTAAGTAAATACAGGGGTTTTTTTAATAAAATTAATAAGGATTACATTTCGTTGTTCATCTATGGATGATGTAAAAGCTTCAATGCTTCATTTGTCTAACATGTGTATGCAATGCAAAGTAGGGAAGGAGGCAACGTTCAGGATTCGAAACAATAAAGTACCACACCTGACCCTGGATACCATATGGGAAAGTTACAAATGCACTAAAACATTAAATACAGGAGTGTCAAGAAGTCAGCCCTTTCCTAGCAGGTGACCACAAGGATGCATGACACAGACAAGACAATATAGCAAAGACAAACATATAAAAAAGATCCACAAAAGAAATACCACCTTGGAATGGTCAGTAAGAAAATTACTGGAGGGCTTAAACTAGTTTCACGGTAACAACCTCACCCTTAATTCTGATGTGGATCAAGACACATATATGTTTGGTTCGCATGAAAGATCCCTAACTTATCCATGACTCGTCTCCAAGTACATATGAATCAAGATACAAAAAGGAGACAAAATATTGATAAGGACTCAACAGAACATGCAACTGAATACCGTAGCAAAAGAAATCAAACAGGTAAAGCCTGGTGGGCCTGACAGCAGACACAGCATCAGGCCCAAACCCTCTCATATATAAATAAGTCTTTGATTTGGAACCGTCAAAGCAAACCTCTTAATTTCCTACCACCACTGTCATCATATTAAGCAAATCTACTGCAGGTGAAATTAGTTAATATAACTTGTGTTCACTGGTACATGTATATAAAGCAAAACGTGAGTGTTTCAAGGTTTTTCAGTAGGTCTTTAAGTCCAATGAACAAATTAACTGTCTTTTCAAAATCAGTTCTTGGGTTTTATAAGGCTCAGCATCTCCAGAAATTCATTTAAACACGTCTTCTTATTATACATTTCTTAACATGTTGTTACATCAACTTGATCTACCAGTGTTCCAAACTCTATGTGCCATTGAGTATAGTATATCAGGCTATCCTTCTTGTATTTCAACATTTTCTCTGCGCTCTTATTGAATGGAGATTCCAGCTTTACACAAGCTAAGAAGCCACCGCTAAGAGCTAATTTACTCTTTGTGTTTTAACAACCGCATCAACTAGGGCACATATTTGGCCAGTAAAATATATCTAAATAAGATTGATGGCAAAGATCAGGAAACGATACAATCAAGTACCACACCTGACCCAGAATATCACATGGGGAAGTGACAAAAACCAATTTAACATCACAAGCAAGAGCCATGCGGTCAGACCTTTCCCAGCAGGTGACCACACTGCAGCAATAAACAGGCGCGAAAGCATGACAAACACAGGGCATAAATAACACAAATGATCCACAAAAGAAGTACCGCCTTGAAAACGTCAGTAAAATATTTTACTCGAGCGCTTAAACCAGTTTCACAGCGCCAACCTCACCCTTAGTTCAGATGTGGATCATGACGCAAAGATGTTTTCACTCCCATTGGCCTCAGCTGCTGTCTGTCCTGGGGTGGTGATTCTGTTGTTGGTGAATGATTGTTGTTGCTCCCACTGTGTTGGGTCTTTGTTTTATAGTTTACTTCTTATTGTCCTTTCCTAGTTTGTTGTCATCTTGCTGAGGTATAGAAAGCTGGTTGCTTTACTTTAATTATGTTATCGTGTGGCTGTCAGTGTTGTTTTTTTTTGTATCTTCCTCTCTGGTGTCATGGGTTAGTCTGTGGTCTATGCTTGTGGCATTTCTTGGCCATACTTATCTGTTTTTGGCGCTTCTATCTAGTTCTGCTTAATGAGATCAATAAAACAGAGCCGGGCGCATTCAACATCAAATGGGGTTAGTGTTTGAAATTATCCTGTATCTCCCAGGTCTTTAAAAAATGCGTATCAAGCAATGTAATGCCTGGCACCTCAGCATTTCCCATCATAGCCCTATTCGCTGATTAGAAACACAGTTTCGTACATGAAGATGTCAAATCCAACAACTCAGTCTGCAGCTGTGTGTCTAAAAATGGTTGCAGAAGCACAGTTCTTAGTGCCTAGGCCACAACGTAGATCATCTGGTACTTTCTAGAATAGTTCAAAACATCTAAATATGAGATATGTTCTGAATGCTAAAAATCGCTGTCGTGATTTTGTTTTTTGTTTGTTTAGGAAGCATATTAATTGTCGTCTACATAATGTAAATCAATGATGCACAAACTTAATCATTTGTCAAAATATACCAGAATTAATTGTACTCTAGATTTGCCATTCATTGGAGGGAGGTATGATGGAACAAAATTAACAACTCCACACTGTTTAGCAAGATGATCACATTAATCTTGCAGAGACATGATTTAACCTGAAAATAAAAATGATAAATTATGAATATTATTAATTATTAATAGTAAAACATCTTCGGGTGCACAAATATATGTTTTTCTGCGTTGTGTTTTGCTGACTGGTTTCACATAATATACACGCATTTAAACAACAATTTAAGTTTTGTTTTTTAGAAAAGAATAACTGATTTGATATCAGTGAAACTACCAAATTTTAAGGAGTTCATAGGTAAAATTATTGCATTTTTATGGTAAAACCACAGAACTCCAGTAGCACACACTGCGCTCACAAACAGTGCTTGAGTACAATTTAGTTATTTCCAGAAAGACAGATACACTCATAGATAGATCAATATATGGATGGATAGATAGATATATACAGTAAATATACATGTACGTAGATAGATATATAGATAGATACGTTTTGCCTTTCATGTCCTGTAATTTTCGAGTGCACTGCATCAGACCTACAAAATAAAATCTTAGAATAAATTTCCGTAACAATTTAAATTGGTCAAACTATTATAAGGGACCAAATCGTGCCGTATTGAATTGTCCTGGGTCTATTTAAACACTTTAACACACACACAGAGAGAGAGAGAGAGAGAGAGAGAGAGAGAGAACTCACTTTGTAGCATGACCTGTATATTTTTGAATTTGTGATAGTTCCCCGCTGCATGGGTTTCAAATGTTGATTACCCCACTAACATTACATGTACAATTAATGCATTAAAATACTTACAACTTCGTTTTTCGCCCGTCTTTTCGTCTATATCTTGTCTCTACCTCGTGAATTGCGCCGTTTAAAATGAACAACATCGTACACAGAACACATAAACAAGGAACTCGAAACACGAAAGTTAAAAGTCAAAACATCGAAATAAAAACGACATAACACAAAACACAATGTCACATATAGGCTTCCGTAAAAAATAGATCTGAGTCTTCGTCTACGTCCATAATTTGTGTGTACGAGCAGCGAGGATTCTCGCGAGCCTGTGCATAAGCGTACGTTGTGTAGAAATGATATAATTTAATGGGTCTATGAATGTAGGCAGGCCTATTTACTTATAGTTCGAATTCGGCCAATGATTTATCGCATATGCTTTTGCATCTAGCAGCATACAGGCACGTCTATTTGGTAGCATGCAAAAGCATGCGCGCGCTACTGCATGCTTATGGAGTGGGACTGGAAGCCTTAGATCTATTTTTTTGTCTGAGCCGCCGCAACATGCACGACCTTTCTTTATGTGCGCTCGGACACAACAGTGGATCCGATTCGTGTTCGAGCAGCGAATGCTCTGGTGAGACTGTGCATTTGCCCAGGCTCGTCTGAGTTGTCGATTTTCGCATAACATATTAATTTGCACAGTGTGTTTCAAATAGTTTTTTGCGATTTCGTACCTAAAGAAGAAGCGATTTCGTGCCTGAAGAAGAAGCTGATTTTAGCTCGATATCAAAGTATATTTTACACTAATAAAGGTGAAAAAAATACTGAAGACTTATAAAATGTATATGAAAACATTTATTCATCTGATTTCTAGAATAAGATATCTCATTCTAGTGGTGAAAGGCCAAAACAATCGACTGATTATGCATCATTATGTGTTTGCCAATGTAACTAATAAGCAATCTGCCCCTTCATTTTCAAAAACGGCTTTATCGATTTTTCAATTGAAGAGCGATTGCTAAGGGAGATAACAATGTGAAAGGGGTCTATTAATATGAAATATGGGAGCGCAGTGGCTCAGTGGTAGATAATCCGAGCCTTATCTGATGTTTAAGTGGCAAATATCAAACTAAAAAAAAGTCACTAAAACGTCAGAGAAATCTAGGACAACGTGGTAGAGTGCCTTGACTCGAGACCGAGGCGCCAGGGGTTTGAGCCTCACTGGTGTCATTGGGTTGTGTCCTTGAGCAAGACACATTTATCCTAGCTTAGTACTGGTTCAACCCAGGAAGACCCATCCCTTTATAACTGAATGATTGTTGATGGGACGTAAAGAATCAAATCAAACAAACAAACAAACAAGAATATGCAATAGTGTCCAAATATATTTATTTTGTTAGGTGCACTGAATGTCAGGTTTTAATCAAAGTGCAAAAATACAGTTGTAAATTATACGTAAATCTAGCCGAGGGCTCTCAAAATTTGGACAGACTGAATAGGAGACTGCCCGAGGTCCTTAACTTATTACTGTTAGTAATGAAACAAAGAAAAGTTTTGTACGCACAGACAATTTAGGCAAAATAATAAGGAGCAAAATAGGCTACACTACCGCCCATCTATTTGTCCTTGTCGAATTCGCGTTGAAAACGCATTGAAAACGCACGTAATACGCATTAGTTTTTAAACGCGAATTTCGAAAATCCAATCAAAGCCCACTTTCGATACGCGTTGAACTGCAGTGCAACGCATTTACCTGTTAACCAATCAATAACTCAAGTATAGCAACGCAGTTCAACGTACAATTCACGTTGAAACGCATTGTTGAACAGCCAATCAAAAAGGTTCAATTGCGTTGCCAGACCTGTTACGTGTAAATCAATGATAATTTTATTATTGAAACCAAGAAAACAGCGTAAACATTATCCCACAAAATGCTTCGTTTATCTTTTCTTTTTTCTTTTTTGTGTCAATGACACTCACTCATTATGGCCATCGTTGCGAGATATTTCATGTCAGCTGACTTCACATCCCATGACATTTGTTTAACATCGATTACAATTCAAATATTTGGACCAGTTCATCGTGTTTAGTCAAACCATATCAAACAGGTCTGTACTTCTTTGTTATCAGGCCTTGGGATCAGCTTTCAGAACCTGAACCTGCTGCATTTTGATCAAAAAATTAGCTTGAATTCTTTATCGATCAATCTCTTCTTACTGGCTTGATTAAATTTGGGTCTTTAGTTGATGAGGCTCCTGGTCCAAGCCTCACAGAAGGCACTGTGTTCAGAGAGAGAGAGAGAAAGAGAGCTGTTTAAACAGTGTCGGAACCTTTCTCCCTGGCACTGTTCTGCAGGGGTCCAGCTGTTTAAGCGGTGTCGGAACCTATCTGCTGGGCACTCTGCTGCAGGGGTGCAGCTGTTAAAGCGGTGTCACAACCTATCTGCCAAGCACTGTGTTGCAGGGGTGCAGCTGTTTAAGCCGTGTCGCAACCTATCTGCCAGGCACTGTGCTGCAGGGGTGCAGCTGTTTAAGCTGTGTCGCAACCTATCTGTCCGCACTCAGCTGCAGGGGTGCAGCTGTTTAAGTGGTGTCAAAACCTATCTGCCAGCACTGTGTTGCAGGGGTGCAGCTGTTTGAGTGGTGTCGAAACCTATCTGCCGGCACTGTGTTCTAGGGCTGCAGGCTGATTAAGCGGTGTCTCAACCTATCTGCCGGGCACTGTGCTGCAGGGGTGCAGCTGTTTAAGTGGTGTCAAAACCTATCTGCTGACACTGTGCTGCAGGGGTGCAGCTAATTAAGTGGTATCAAAACCTATCTGTCGGCACTGTGTTGCAGGGTTGCAGCTATTTAAGCGGTGTGGAAACCTATCTGCCGGCACTGTGTTGCAGGGCTGCAGCTGTTTCAGCAGTGTCTCAACCTATCTGCCGGCACTGTGCTGCAGGGATGCAGCTGTTTAAGTGGAGTCAAAACCTATCTGCCAGAACTGTGTTGCAGGGGTGCAGTTGTTTAAGCAGTGTCGAAACCTATCTGCGGGCACTGTGCTGCAGGGGTGCAGCTGTTTAAGTGGTGTCGAAACCTATCTGCCAGCACTGTGCTGCAGGGGTGCAGCTGTTTAAATGGTGTTGAAACCTATCTGCTGGCACTGTGTTGCAGGGGTGCAGCTGTTTAAGTGGTGTCAAAAACCTATCTGTCAGCACTGTGTTGCAGAGGTGCATCTGTTTAAGCGGTGTCGAAACCTATCTGCCGGCACTGTGTTGCAGAGGTGCAGCTGTTTAAGCAGTGTTGCAACCTCTCTGCCGGCACTGTGTTGCAGAGGTGTAGCTGTTTAAGCGTTGTTGAAACCTATCTGTCGGCACTGTGTTGCAGGGGTGCAGCTATTTAAGCTGTGTTGAAATCTATATTCCGGCACTGTGTTGCAGAAGTGCAGCTGTTTAAGCGGTGTCGAAACCTATCTGCCGGCACTGTGTTTTAGGGGTGCAGCTGTTTAAGCAGTGTCACAACCCATCAGCTGGCACTGTGCTGCAGGGGTGCAGCTGTTTAAGCAGTGTCCCAACCTACCTGCTGGCACTGTGTTGCAGGGGTGCAGCTGTTAAAGCAGTGTTTAAACCTATCTGCTGGCAATGTGTTGCAGGGGTGCAGATGTTTAAGTGGTGTTGGAACCTATCTGCCGTGCACAGTGCTGCAGGGGTGTAGCTGTTTAAGCAGTGTCGCAACCTATTTGCCGGCACTGTGCTGCAGGGGTGCAGCTGTTTAAGCGGTGTGGGAACCTACCTGCCAGCACTGTGACGCAGAGGTGCAGGCTGTTTAAGCAGTGTTGGAACCTACCTGCCAGGCACTGTGCTGCAGGGTTGCAGGCTATTTAAGCGATGTCGGAACCTACCTCCCTGGCATTGTGGGGCAGTGGTGCAGGCTGTTTAAATGGGGTCTGAACCTACCTCCTTGGCACTCAGGCTGTTTAAGTGGTGTCAGTTTCTACCTCCTGAGCAAGTTAGATGGGCAGAACTGGATATATTGCTCTACTTTTATTTTTGGACTGATCAGGTGAAGCCTGGGCACATGCAATTGCTTTTGCTTAGGAGTGCCTTCTTTTTTCTTTTTAGAGAGATCTATTCAGTTAGAATGTCAACAAGTGAGTTTGGCCCAATTATTTAACTTAACAAGGAGAGTTTACATCTGATCTCAGTTGACCCAATCTGAAAGTTAGAAATTGTTTGATGCGAATCCCAAGAAACAAAATTGAATGCAGTGCGACATATTTTCAATTCATTTGCTTCATGTCGTTGTTTTAAGAAAAATATATTACATTAAAAGAGACTAATTATAGATCTATATCTGATGAATATCGATGTGATTTTACTGTTATATATTAATTTTTTCGGCCCTGAGTAACTCCATTCATTTCTCCGCTGAAAAGTTGTGATAGTCGGCTCAAAATATTGATCAATGAATGGAGTGAGATATTTGATTCAAACTGGGCTTTAAAACCTCAAAGGAAACGGGAATTGAGATGTGCAAGACAAGTCTTAACAGAAATATTCAAAGCAAAGTTAAACCGTGAATAACAATGTAAACATTGAGCAAGGTCAACTCAAAGTTGGTTGGTTTACGCATTACTGCGTTGTAACAAAACGATTTGATTGGCTAAAGGACGAAACGCATATTTTATCGTTGAAACGCGTTAGAGGGCTGCTGATGAATATTCATGAGTTTCGAAATACGTTGATTCGCGTTTCATACGCAATTTCAACTCAACGCACGTACAATGCATTGGAAACGCACATGAAACGCGAATTCGCAGGACAAATACGCAGGCGGCAGTGTAGCACCCAAAGAAATAAGAATCTATCATGAGTGTGACGGTGGGATAGAAAAATCCGTCCCAAAGATCAGCGATTGGCATCACGAGGCTTGCCGAGTGATGACAAACGGTGTTCGCGGGGGACGGATTTTTTTATACAATCCTCACACGAATAATGAATTCTTTTTCTTGCTCACCACTAAATACCTCATTTTATATTGAAAAAAAAACATGAAAAAAGGCTTCCAGAAAAATCCTGAATACGCTGAGATACGACATGGTGACGTCATTTTAACATAACAATGACGTCACGGATTGACGTGCGGCCAGCGTGCGGCCAACGTGCGGCTGTTCGGTTTTTATCGATCCCATGGGCTAGTACGGGTATGCGAGTTAAATAAAATCCATCATTGGTGTCCAGTGGGGACTGAAAAATCCCAACCCAAGGGCCCACCGTTCCAGTGGGAAACGAGGTTTGCCGAGTTTCCCACTGAATGGTGGACCCAAGGGTTGGGATTTTTCTGGAACCACTGAACAATAATGGTCGATTCTTTTTCTCATATACCAAATTTAGCGACTGTACGGTACAGTATAATATCAATTGGTGACTGTTTACAGTCAATGACGCGCGCTGTGCAAATTAACTTGAAACAGCGAATAAACAAGGAATAAACAGCGCTTTAAACAATGAACAAATGGTGATTTCAACAAAATGGATTTACAAGAACTAGCTTATCAGCCACAGTAACTCGAGGAGGAAAATGTGTTTCTTTTTTACATGGTCAAGGCTCCCCAGTCAATCATTGCCCAACACGTCAAATATGCCAATCGCAATGCACTCAGCAATTCACTCAGCATGTTCAAAGCATTGAAGAAATGTTTTATGTTTTACTTTATACCGCGTTGAAGGCCGATTTAAATTGCTGAAATTTCAACATTGACATTTTTCCTGACTGTCAACAATTCAACTTTCGTTTTCAAAGAAATACAGTCATGCGCCAAAAATGTCACGTGTGGGTTATCTCGTACCCTACCGCCGACGTTTTTGTACTTGACGAATTCGCGTTGAAAAAGAATTGAAAACGCAGATAATACGCACTGTATTTTCAACGCGAATTCCAAATAGCCAATCCCCGCTCGTCATTGATAATGCGTTGAACTGCAGTGAAAAGCATTTACCTGTCTACCAATCGATCCAGCTGATTTATCAACGCGAATGAACGTTTATCACAGCGTACATGTAGCAACGCAGATCCGCATTGCAATGCATTGCTCCATAGTCATTCATTAGAGGATAGATAAAATATGTTTAAACGAATTTAATAGCAAAATAAAACATTGGGTAAGAAATAATATTATTTTACGCAAGATGATATAGCAAATTTCAAACTTTAGATTAGATTCACCTATAACAGAGTCGACACATTTCAATATAATTTTTCTAAATAAGCAATTTGATTGGTTAACGCTCTAACGCTTCCCATCTCATATGAATATTCATGATCTTGCCTTGCGTTGATACGAGTTGATTCTCGTTTTCAACGCACTTTAAATTATATGTGCGTATAACGCATTGAAAATGCGCACGAAGCGCGATTTACCAGAACAAATACGTGGGCGTCATTGTATTAGTAACCTGCCTCGTGTGGCTTATCTCGTATTAGTTACGCTTATCTCACATGGGTAGCGATGCGGGACATATTTTTCCAAAAGCGAGCTAATATAGGGTTCACTCGATCTTGTATGCGTTGGTATGTGAGAAAGAATTATCTCACCGGGGTAAAAACAACGGAAAGCTCGATCTTGTGTGAGAAATATACTTATCGCATCTCCGTAAAATGCCCTCTTAACATATATGTACATACACAGCTACTTAATGGGCCTAGAGAGCCTAATTATGGCCTGACATTCGTCTATGTCCCTTCTTTGTGTGAGTTAGCAGCAAAGACACTGGTGAGATTGCACAACCGCACCTTCTCACAAAAGCATTAGCATACGCGATAACTATCAACAAGAAAAAGTATGACCTGATTTATCATGTTATTATAGGCGGCTTAATGGATGTATATATGGTTGTGAGAGTTGTATGGATTTAGCACATAATGAAGTACATGTTGTTAGTGTAGTGAATGAGGACAAAACATGTGGTATACAAGTTTGTTGGTTGCACATAAATGGCTGTAGCGAATGAGGAAATAGTGACTCCATATTAGACATGCAGGCATGTACCTCGAATCGAACCATGATTCAGATAGTTACTGGTAGGAAATATTCAGCCAAAACGAGATGTTTTACAGCTGTGAAATTTGACCCAGTTACTAAATGTTGTCTTCGAAGCAACCATCAAACAATTAGCGAATATGATACAAATGCACAATGCGCAGCCTAGCCAGGGGTGCTACAATACTGAACGAATAACACTTTAATTACAAGTGTTATACATCACAAGAATTCATGTATGGTATTCTGGTTTTTCAGTCAGTATTTGAGAGAACATTGCGTAGCGCGCATGCGCGCTGGAAGTCAAAACAGAATTCAAATGAGCACTTATATTAGTATTATGAATATACGTTCTACTTCATTATGTAGCAACTACTACGTATTATTACATACCTAAGTATACTAAACGCATTTCCGCCTAGAGAACTCATGAGATGGCTCAAACAATATTTTTCTCTGGCCTAAATAGATACATGAAAGCCGATCAGACTGTTCATTTTTTTCGAAAGACGTCATTGAAATAGTTAATTACAGGACGAGTATTTCTCTTCCTTGTTCAAATAAGCTGTTTACTCTGCTCGTTTGATGTTACTGCTAAAAACTTTGATTCAAAGATATGTCATTGTGTTCGGTTTATTATAATCTCATATGGGAGTTTTCAGCATTTGATCATTTTTCTGAACAGATGAAAGGAAAACACTAATCCTAAATATCAGTCTAAAATAGTTGCGTTTTGCGACGAAGCCCCACATATGCCAACCTAGAACCTAATTATTTAAAAAATTTATCTGCTAATAATAAAATTTTGCCATTTCATTGGATGAGTAATTTGCATATGCATATATTTAAATTTTGACGACATCCACGTCACTGTTTATTTAAGCGACCTCGAAGGCAAGTATGTCGAATAAACAATCATTGAGTTTTGAAAAGTGCATACACTTTATTTTTCACTATTTTAAATATACTATTCACCTTTCCAAGCTAAGTACTGTTGTTTGGGGTCTGGAATATTCAGTACTTACAAGATCTGTGTTGTGTTTATACCACCTTTACCAACTTTAGCATGAAATATCTCGTAATATGCAATGTCTACACTGATGTAGGTGGCATAAAATAGTTATACCATGTTTGTCCACCTGTACGTAAGATAATCCACTCGCTAAAGCTCGTGGATTATCTCCACGTACAGCCGGACAACCCATGGTATAACTATTACTTAATTGATAAATCTTCTCAGTTTTGTAACACCGGAAATAAATATGATATAGTAATTATAACATGAATTTTGTGGCGTAGACTTCATATGAGCACAATAAGCACTGTATAATATGCATGTGTGTGCAACTCTGCGCAACTATAGGGTCTTAAGGTATTTAATTTGGTTTTTGGAAGAAAAATGCAGCCAACAGTGTTTACTTGTGTGTCTTGAGAGATCATTTTGGCCCTGTGAACTGCTCTGAAAGCATTTTTCCACCTGAGGGCTTCACTCTCTGACCCCATATAAGGGAGTACCCACAGACCCCTTTTAATGTGCATATTCTATAAAATGCCTCGGGTAAGCGCCGGGAGATACTATGAAGCATTATTTTATCAGAATCTTTAGCACCCCCTATACCCGATGATACAACCGAAGTTTTACATCGAAGAGCTGATACAAAATACAACGTCACGTGCGAGGATGGGCTGGGGTAAGTTGACGATGTTTTGATGTTTACAGGCAATACCAGGAGGAGTTGTGAGCCGAAACTTTGCGGAGAAATAAAGTGTACCTACCTCTATTTTTCGCCATGAGTAGTCTTTTATAAAGCGTCCCCTTGCGATAGATATTCTGTATTTATCGACAGAATTTTCAACCCAAGACACGAAAATTGATTACACTCGCTAATTGCTCGAATACTTCTTCACCAATTGCCCGTCCCAAACGTTCTGGATACACCAGAAGCATTCTTTGTTAAATACCAGCAGAAGAAAATAATGAAATCCAACCGCATTCTACAAAAAACGGTGCTAAACACACACAGGGTTGTTTGATTAGGCTACTTTCTACATCGATGAGTCTATGTCCGTGATACAACACACTTCAAAGAGGTATTTTTGAAAAATGGTACAACAGACATCGAAGAGTTCGATCAAAAATGATATTTGTTACTTCGGATACTTCTGAATATTAAAAAGCATATGGAATAGCGAGCAAAAACGAGTCAGACCAGATATATTTGGCATTTGTCCACGGAAGTTTGACTCAATGTAAGCTTAAATTGGAAACAATTCCGTCACACGCTCAGGTTACAGTCTGGATGCATTTCCATTAAAGAATGCATAGATAATCAGACGCCCAGCCAGGATATATTAACGTTGGACTGACGAAAACAACCGTTATTTATTCTAGACAAGGATGGCACGTTTGGCATATTACCTTAAAATGACCAGATTTAAGAGAAATTTACTAGAAGAGTCTGATTTGGATCCACGCTGTTTGATTAAGAGACGTTATAAATGGTTCTACATGTATGTTTGTTGCAAAACTCGAGCACGTGAATATACATACATCTTAAATGACATCTATTGAACATGTTAAAGTCGGCTGTTACGTCAATTGCTAATTTTAGCATACAGACACACATTAATGACCCGGATCAGACTGCTCTAAGAGGAGATAGTTTAGGCCGAAATGGGCCTGGCGAAGTTTCTCTTTTAAACAAGGTTCCTTTCAACAGGTTTTCGAATACCAGTGTAAACCAACAACAGCTTGACAATATGTACCAACCAGCATGGGAGTGGTTAAATGTCCATAGATTGCAGAATTAGAAAATTGGCTGGGCCGACAAAAAATACGACAAAAAATACGATAGTTTCATTTTTGTGTTGCTTGGAAAATTTGGAGGGACCAAACATGCTTTCCATTCATTTACGTCTGCTGGGTAAATAAGCCATATAGGCATATTTTAGATGCATTTTCCGTGGATATCGTCCATTCCATTCCTAAGAGCAGTCAGATATGGGTATCTGTATGACGAAATTAGAATTTGACATAGTAGTAGACGACCTTTCGTATGGGTGTCCATTTTAAATGTCTTTGTTGCGAACAATTTGGACCCAGATCAGACTGCTCTTCTGGTAGCAATCTGATCAGGCTCCACACTATTTGTCTCTTTGCTATAATTAGCCTTTGACATTAGCATTTACATGTAGCAGACGACTTCAGCAGACGTCATTTTTGGTGTATTTTCCTTTATAATTTGTTTGTCCATTTAAAACGTCTTTGCGTAAATAGTGTGGACCCAGACCAGACAGCTCCTCTTAGAGCAGTCTGATCCAGGTCATTAATGTGTGTCTGTCTGCTAAAATTAGCCATTGACGTAACAGCCGACTTTAACATGTTCAATGGATGTCATTAAAGATGTATGTATATTCACGTGCACGAGTTTTGCAACAAACATACATGTAGAACCATTTATAACGTCTCTTAAAGGGGGCGGCAACCCTGATGATTATTATGTTTGATATGAAAGATCTTTATAATCCATACATTTTAATATCAGTTTCATCTAAATCGGTTGAAAAAGGTGGGAATTGTGGGCGTTTGAATATTTGCAAATGGACTGTAATAGAAGCGGCCATATTGTAGGCTTAGTGACGTCACACAGCCTAATTAAATATGCGTAATCAAAATAAAAGACAAATCAATTGATTACTTGCAATTATCTTGACTAAAACATTTTCCTTGTGTATAAAGCTGCAAATCTGCTGAAACACAGATGATGTGATAGAATTGATAACTAAAAATTAAGCAGTTGAAAAAAAAACTGAAAACCAATTAAATATTCAAATTGACGGCTAAATGTTGGCCTTATTGAATTCTTTAAATGCCCACACATTCCCCATTTTCCAACCGATTTTGATGATAATTGTTTCAAAATTCATGGTTCATAAAGCTCTCTCGGATAAAACGTACTTATCATTAGGGTTGCTGACCCCTTTAAGCAAACAGCGTGGATCCAGATCAGACTCTTCTAGTAAATTTCACTTAAATCTGGTCACTTTAAGGTAATATGCTAAACGTGCCATCCTTGTCTAGAATAAATAACGGTTGTTTTCGTCCGTCCATTCTCTAATGGAAATGCATCCAGACTGTAGCCTGAGCGTGTGACGGAATTGTTTCCAATTTAAGCTCACATTGAGTCAAACTTCAAGAGTCCGTGGACAAATGCCAAATATATCTGGTCTGACTCGTTTTTGCTCGCTATTCCATATGCTTTTTAATATTCAGAAGTATCCGAAGTAACAAATATCATTTTTGATCGAACTCTTTGATGTCTGTTGTACCATTTTTCAAAAATACCTCTTTGAAGTGTGTTGTATCACGGACATAGACTCATCGATGTAGAAAGTATCCTAATCGAACAACCCTGTGTGTGTTTAGCACCGTTTTTCTGTAGAATGCGGTTGGATTTCATTATTTTCTTCTGCTGGTATTAAACAAAGAATGCTTCTGGTTTATCCAGAACGTTTAGGATGGGCAATTGGTGAAGAAGTATTCGAGCAATTAGCGAGTGTAATCAATTTTCGTGTCTGGGGTTGAAAATTCTGTCGATAAATACAGAATATCTATCGCAAGGGGACGCTTTATAAAAGACTACTTATGGCGAAAAATAGAGGTAGGTACACTTTATTTCTCCGCAAAGTCTCGGCTCACAACTCCTCCTGGTATTGCCTGTAAACATCAAAACATCGTCAACTTACCCCAGTCCATCCTCGCACGTGACGTTGTATTTTGTATCAGCTCTTCGATGTAAAAATTCGGTTGTATCATCGGGTATAGGGGGTGTTTAGAATCACACTGCTACAGGAAAGTCGTATTGCCAGAAATAAAGTCAGCAGATGACAACAAAAAAATTGAATTGTCAGTTGAGAATTCCGTAAAATCGTATGCTATTGTCTTTTGCTACTATGTAAATGCTTTTTAAGCTGGTGGCCACTCTTTACAGCCAATAATAAGGATCATCGAATTGCATCACAAGGCTTGCCGAGTGATGACAAACTGTGATCACGAGGGACGGATTTTTCTATCCATTCCTCACACGAAAAATGATTTTTTTTTCTTGCTTACCAGTAAAGACCGCATTTTATATTCAAAAACATTAAAAGGGCTTCCAGGAAATCCTCAATACGCCAAGATGGGACAGAGTGACGTCATTTTAACATTACAATGACGTGATAAATCGAAGTGTGGCCAGCGTGCCACCAACGCGCGGCTGTTCGATTTTTATCTTTCTCCTGGGCTGGTATGGGTACATGTACACTACCGCCTGTCCTTTTCAAATTCGCGTTGAAAACACAGTAAAAGCGCAGGTAATACGCACTGTATTTTCAGCGCGAATTCCAAATAGCCAATCGCCGCTCGTTATCAATAATGCGTTGAACTGCAGTGAAACACATTTACCTGTCTACCAATCGATACAGCTGATTTATCAACGCGAATCAACGTTTATCACCGCGTAGCAACGCAGTTCCGCATTATATTGCATTGCTGCTTAGTCATTCATTATAGGAAGGATAAAAGACGTTTAAAAGGATTTAAAAGCAAACAAATCATTGAGGTAAGAAATAGTATTGTTTTACGCACAATAATATAGCAAATTTCAACGTTTAGATTAAATTTACAGTGTACCTATAAGAATCAATATCGATTTTTTCTAATAGGCAATTTTGATTGGTTAACGCACTAAAGCTTCCCAGCACATATGAATATTCATGAATCTTGCCTTGCGTTGATACGAGTTGATTCGCGTTTTAAACGCACTTTGAATGGTGAGTGTGTACAACACATTGAAAATGCGCACGAAACGCGAATTCGCAGGACAAATGCGCGAGCATCAGTGTATGTGAGATACCAATTTGGTGTGCGAGATCTGGTGTGCGAGTTCTATCTCACCCGTTGGAAAAAAAATAAAAAAACGAAGAGCCGCGCGATCTTCCATGGCAATAGCACACGTCTTTAAACAATACGTTCAAGTGATGTCATTATGTTCTTTGTCGCATACCAGCGTTTTCCATAGCTTCTGGGAGCATTTTTTGAATATAAAATGCCGTATTTAGGGTTGTGCAAGAAAACGAACCCATTATTTGTGTGAGGATAAGATAGAAAAGTCCGTCAATCGCCATCACCGTTTGTCATCACTCGGCAAGCCTCATGATGCCAATCGGTGATCTTCGGGATGGATTTTTCTCTGTGTGATGATTGTCAAACTAGAAAAGACAAAAGAATTGTATCACGAAGCCAACACACAATGGGAGCGACAACAATTAATGAAATAACAACGTTAACGACAGAATCGCCACCCTAGAACTGTTGACAATAGTCACAGATACCAGACCGATGTGTGTTGGAAGGGAGGGGGGGGGCTTAAATGCATATTCACGCTATATTCTGGTGCTGTTAAATTAGCTCACATTGCGTCTCCCTAGATACGAACCAAAGAAAAGAGTATTCCTATAAATTATACTATCTATGTACTTTATATTGAGTTTTCAGCCAATCATAGCAATACATACTAGTAACTTGGTGATGATTTCCCCGAGCTGTGCAAATATTGAATGTAACAACAGTACATTCTTTTCCCATTTGTCCCAAATATAACCATGCATAACTGCTTTTGTTTATTTGATCATTTATCACGTAAACCCGTTCCGAATGTTAATTAGAACACATTAATCACATTGCTACCTCAGGTCACATAATGCTATAGTCATTCTATCGATGCCCCACATGATAAACCGCTTTAATTTCAGAGTTAATCTTTCTAATGACTCACTTTACACTTGTCTAATTGTGACTGTAATGCTTCTACGATTGCACCATCATACCCATGCACACATTTGTATTATTGTTACTATGGTTTTGTAAATCCATTTCGTGACAATATTTATTAACGGCCACACTCTATGAGAAATGAGGAAATGTCTTACATTATTGGAAACCTGTTTTAGGTGTTTCCGGCAAAGCAAGACTCAAACCAGTCTCCTCAACTACAAAGACTAGCTAGAAAATTGAAATATCACCTGTAGCTAGTTTGACGATTGTATTATATTAATACTCTTAAGTGTGAGCTTGTTGACACTAATGCCTAAAAGCTGCAGCCTTCTTTGAGTGAGAAGGTGATTGTCGATGAGCATGGTTGTCATACAGCCCCATATTTTGTTGTCAAAGCTGAAGAAAACCAAGACAAAGTTCCTATGTTGTAATGGTTACCTAAAATCCATAAGAACCCTATAAAGCAAGATTTATTGCTAATTCTAATTCTTGTACGACAACAGAACTTTCTAAATTGTTAACCTCGTGTCTTACAGCTGTTAAAAAGCATGTTATTAACTACTGTGAAAATATAAAAGATCCTGTAAAAACCTATTTTGGTCTATTAACAATTCAGGTGAAATTTTAGATAAACTTAAAGCTAGAGATTTCAATGCGACCAGTTTGCCTACTTGTGATTTTTCTACTCTTTACACTACTTTACCTCATAATTTAATTAAAGATAAACTTATTGATCTTATTGAAAGAACCTTCCAGAGAGAAGGCTCTCCTTACCTTGCATGTAATAACAGAAATGCATTTTTACTTCGGTAAGACCTAAAACAGATCATGCATGGTCTTGTCAAAATATATGTGAAGAGCTGACCTTTTTGTTAGACAACATTTTTATTCGATTTGGCACCAAGCTGTATAGACAAGTAGTTGGAATTCCTATGGGCACTAATTGTTCTCCCCTGGTTGCCTATTTATTTCGGTTTTGTTATGACGGGGACTTTATTTTATCTCTTTCTGATAATAAGCAGGCTGATGTTATTGATACATTTAACACTACGTACATCCAGATATTTGGATGATATTTTAAACATTAATAATGTTTACTTTGACAATATGGTAAGTCAAATATACCATTCAGAGCTCCATCTTAATAAAGCCAATACCTCCGATAAAGAAACCGCATTTTAGACTTGCATTTGTCAATTTCTAATGATATTGTTTCTACCAAAATTTATGATAAACGTGACGACTTTGATTTTGAAATTATCTTTTTTCCGTTTTAGATGGTGATGTTCCTCGCTCTACATCCTATGGAGTCTATTTCTCTCAACTCATTCGTTTTGCTGGAACATCTAGCTTTGTTACTTACTTAAACACTCGAAATAAATTGTTAACTTGGAAACTTCTTAAACAAGGCTATTGGTATCATAAACTTTGCAACACCTTTTCTAAATTTTATAGATGATACTATGATTTGATATCTAAATTTGGACTTAAATCTCTATTGCGCCAAGGACTTTCGATACCTGAATTCTATGGTGACTTTGTGGTGCCACGGGGTTGTCTATGGTTTGTGGTTGTGGTATTTCCTGATCATACTAACTTACTATTTTGTGTTAATTGAAGAAGACTGCTGGCTCTAATAATTTTTTAGGACAGTTCATTAAAGTAATTTCCATTATATAAAGATTGGCTATAACATTAATGAATTGCAACAGACTGCATGCTTGGTGGTCAACCCAGTCACGTTTGACAACTTTGCTTTCCTCTTTAATGCAAGCCGGTGGGTCAGACTTCAGTCTCTATGACGGTTCCGACTTAAATACTTATCTATTGATGAGATGGTAGGGGCCTGATGCTTTGGCTGTTTGTCTGGCCCACCGGGGCTTACCTGTTGGATTTCTTTTGCTCTGTTATTAACTCAGTTTATTAATTGTTGAGTTCTTATCTTAGCTTTATATCCTTTTTATATCTTGATTTATATGTTCTGGGATATGATGCATTGATAAGTTAGGGGTCTTTCATGCAAATCGAGTATCTATGTTTCTTGATACACATCTGAATCAAGGGTGAGGTTGGCGCTGTGAAACCGGTTAAAGCCCTCCAGTAAAACGTTTTACTGACCGTTCCAAGGCGATGCTTCTTTTGTGATCTATGATGTGTTTTTTCTGTCCTATGTTTGTTTACCTTTGTGCGCGTCTGTTTATTTGTGCCTTGTGGTCACCTGCTGGGAAAGGGCTGACCTCTTGGCTCTCGTATGTTGTGTATAACTGTGAGTTTGTCATTTTCCCATTGGTATCCTGGGTCAGGTGTGGTACTCGATTGTATCGATTCCTGATCTTTGCACCCTTACTTACTTAGATTTTTATACTTTGCAAAAAGGCGGCTAAGAAAAAAGGCAGAGATGGGCAGGCAGGTCTGCGCCTTTGTTGTTCGCAAACCCCCGAAGACAGGTTTTCTCGCGTCAACCATAAAAAGGTAATCTACAATGACGTTCAATAGGAGCTAATACGTGTTTGTCAAATAGTCACTGCTTCGTGTTTACCTACTTTCAAAAACCCATCGCCATTTCTATCTCTTGGGCTTTATATATATCAGGCAAGCATTACATTTCTGAGCTTAGGCTTATTGAAGTTAATTGAAGATTACTTTTCTTATTATTTCTTTCTGCTTTGTAGACACAGATTAATTCGTTTGCAATTATTTTCAATGATTACTGGACACCAAGATCTAGAAGACGGTAGAACATGTTGTGCATTTACTACATTTTAAAACAAGGTCTCTCCACAAAGTATACATGTATTCCTTGACTTTTCCTTACTGTAAAGGCGGCAACTTTAATATTCATATCTGGGTGTCGTTCGGCTGTTTCATCTACTGAGGAAGGGAAATCAGGTTTTATTTATAATTTGGTAAAGAGTTAATAAGCTTTTTGTGCCGAGCAAACGTGCGTGCATTTCATGAAAATCCTAACCGTATACACACTGAACTCACATTAATTAACCCTAAAAGCGCATAATCACAAAATGTATGTTTTTGTCGTCCGCTAAAATATTTGAAGCATCATAGATAAACAGTGTTGACCCAGATCAGACTACTCCTACAGGAGCAGTCTGATCTGGGTCCGCAATGTTTGCCTCCCTGCTTATGTTAAATAGACATTTTCAGATGCAGTTATTTTGCTGGCGTTTAAAGGACTAAATAATGTATTTTGAGTCTGTATTGAGGTAATGGCGCAAGACAATACAGTTACTTTTGAATAAAACCACGCCTCATTTTCAGCTTTCACCTATGTCTAAGGTTGACCAGTCCTAATTACGCATTCATGAGGTGCCGCCTTTACAGTAAGCGAAAAGTCAAGTAATACAACCATATTAGATGTCACATATAAATGTGTCTACATTTGAATATTTACATTTTCGAAGCAATCCTTTAATGAATCTTTAGATTTTCGCAGCCGTTCATAGCCTCATGAATTACACAAATTTGATCGGCAGCTGCCAAGCTCACTTGCCCATGCTATACGCCTCGAACATCAAACTCATTCGCCAGAAGTTGTACTGGTGTTGTGATTGACATCGAGCCACACTTGAGTCGCACGTGCGAAACAAGCTTCTTGTTAGCTCCATTGCTTGTCCCTGTTCAAGCTGGCTATTCCGCTTTTGAATTTTACATTCCGACTACTCCGTTAATACAATTATATTTTAATGAAAAACTGTTTAAATTCCCAAATTAAAAATATTTTTTATTTTTTAAGATATATAATAAAATGTAAATCTAAGCAATAAATTCATTTTAGGAATGTTCATGGAATCATGAATACTTCGGGTCTTTATCAAAGTTAACCTGAAGCCCTTACTTTTCAAGAGATCTGAAGTATTCATGATTCCATGAACATTCCATAAAGAGAAAACATGAATAAACCAACAATGTGGCTGTGCGTCAAAGACTCAGATCCGCCTATGCATCTGCTCAGTCTTATCAGAGTTTTCTCTGGCAGCAAGAAAAAACAATACTTAGGGTCTTAGTTACCCATTAAGCGCACAGCGAAGACTCTGGCCAGACTAGGCGGCAGCTCAGGCTGATCTGAGCCTTTGCTAGACGCACACTCATTTTGTTGGTTTTGTCATGGAATATTGGGCTGCAAAACGGCGGAATTTACCGATACCATTTACCGAGCACATACTTGTACACTAATCGAAAGATCTAGCCAATCACTAAAACAGGTAATTTTCGTGGTTTATAAATGAAATTCGCCCCAACCTGTTAAATACGGTAAGAGAACATGTTATTTCAGTAATAAACATGAAAAACTCGATATAAGATAGTCCTTGTACTATGCCCTAAACATTTTGCTCGTCAAAATATGTAGTTTTCTAGAAAACAGATTTAAAGAGTGGTCAGTTAGAACTTTCGATTAGTGTATAAATCACATCTAAAAAACAAAAAAAACTTTTAATCAGATGTTTCGTTTTTAGAACCAACTTTTCGCAATAACATTTTTATCTTCAATTTTAGCAAAATATGTTCGCGGTGAAAGTTGTAGAGGAGACTCTCTGCCAGCTTCTCCATAATGTCTGGAGCTTGTTGCACAAATCGATTTTGGTTACTTTAACCCTTAATGCGCCAATCACAATAAAAGTCGTCTGTTTTTCTCGTCTGCTGAAATGTTTAAGAAGCCTCTATGGCAAACAGTGTAGAGCCAGACCAGACTGCTCCTATAGGAGCAGTCTGTTCTGGGTCCATGCTGTTTTCTTCTATACTTAATTTTTCAGTAACGTTAGGCAATGATTTGCAGCAGACGACTTCAGCAGACGCCATTTTCAGATGCATTTTTTTCTTGGCGCTTTAAAGGTTAATAGATGAAGATTTTGCAATAAATTGTGTTCATCCAAATAGTCTTTTATTGATAGGTATTACTTGACTTTCCGCTTACTGTAAAGGCTGCAACTTTAATATTCATATCTGGGTGTGGTTCGGCTATTTCATCTGCTAAGGAAGGGAAATCAGGTTTTATTTAATATTTGGTAAAGAGTTAATAAGCTTTTTGAGCCGCACAAACGTGCATGCATTTCATGAAAATCCTAACCGTATACACACTGAACTCACATTTATTAATCCTTAAAGCGCACAAAGCACAAAATGTATGTTTTTGTCGTCCACTAAACTATTTGAAACCTCATAAATAAACAGTGTGAATCCAGATCAGACTGCTCCTGTAGGAGCAGTCTGATCTGGGTCCACAATGTTTGCCTCCCTGCTTTTGTTAATTAGACATTTTCAGATGCAGTAATTTTGCTGGCGTTTTAAGGACTAAATAATATCTGAGATGGTGGCACAAGATGATACAGTTACTTTTGAATAAAACCACGCCTCCTTTTCAGCTTTTACCGATGCCTAAGGTTGACTAGTCCTAATTACGCATTCATGAGGCGCCGCCTTTACAGTAAGCGAAAAGTCAAGTAATACATGTTAAATACGTATAGGCGCGACAGAAGGGGGTAATCTCAAAAAATATTCGCAAGCGGTCAACATCCCATTATTCGATGGTTGTGTATAATATTAAACTGCCATTTGCATGCTCAGAATATACCGTGCAAATGCAGAATCAACTTTGAGCAGGCTCATTAATACAGACAAAGATTGGGTTTTCGCATGGCGAGCCATTTTCTCTTATGCACGTGCTCCAAAATTGACGGTTTCGAGATGACCCCACTCGCTAAACGCACTAGCGAATTAGGCGCGATATCAGTTATATTTGACCAAGCCATCCATCACTGTATTAAGTGAATTGGGGTGGTACAATGTAACAGTTTGACTGACAACTTTGACTTGTTTTTACGATTTGTTTAAAGTGAACAAACAGTGTATCTATGCACAGATTTATCTGCACCATCTTGGATGTTGGAACCGTTTGGAGAAATTGACGGAGACGTCCCTCAATACTTATCATCGGGATAAGATTTTCGTATAAAATTGTCGCGAAAAAAAGGTCTAAAAACATTTTAGCTGGAGTATTTTTCTTTTCTTTTTTTAGTTTTGTCTTGATAAGGAATGAATACATTTAAGCCAACAATAAGAGTAAGTAAATATTTTATCCTATAGGATTATAATCCATTGTATATTCTATCATGTTTCATAATTATCTTAATGATACACGTTCTAGCTATGCATACTGTCTCAAACTTGAGCATAAAGCCAGCAGCACAAACATAAATGCAGCAACATCTCACGAGGGGCGCCATCCATGGGAGAATCCATAGGGTGGTACATGGGGTCCGGACCCCCACAAAGACTGAAAAATCAAAATATACTGACGTCAAGAAAAAACGCCTCATCTAAAAATAAACGTGAATATCTCTTAGACTGATCAGGCTAAAGTTATTAATTTTAGTGCATTATAACATCTTACCAGTCAAGCGTATCTCATGAAAACAAGATTGCTGAAAGAATATTTGAGGCTGAGAAAACGACCTCGGTTTGGGACAGGGGTCACCATTTCGTGCGACACAAGAATTTAGCCACATTTGCTTTGTTTCCAGGCACAATCCGTTGACATGAAAAACGTGTTTCGCCATTGTAAAACAGTCTCTATTTTACCAAAAATGCGTTTATAATGTTCAGACAATGTTTGCATGCGTCTGCTGAAAGAAACAACTTACCCCACCCACCTTTTCGTCATGCATTTCAGTAAAACTTAAATGTCATGACTCTGCAAAGTGGGTGAACAGATTGGTACGAATCCTTTGCAAAAGTCTTAAGGCTTTAACCAACGACGATCGTGGAGAAAAAGCAATCTGACACGTGTTCCAGACGGCCGTTTCGGATGACGTTAACGTAGACCAACGACTGGCCATTGGGCGTTACAGCTTATCTTAAATAACGTATTTTTCTGTAGGCATATTCTGTGTACATTACCTAATGTACCCCCTTATAATTTTTTCCATTATTTAAAGGAAAACGAGAATGTTGGCAAGTTTCGTAAACAGACCTTACATTTTGTCTTTAATATGACGTCATAATTTTACAAAGTTATTACTCGCAAGCACAACTGTTTGAAAAAATGATCCAAATTTGTTCTTTGATTAGCAAAACATTGGCGGCACAAATTGGGTGCAAATTCAAATTGAAATAATAAGTGATCGATGCACAATGCCGTCATGTGTACGTTGAGCCTGTATGACGTCATCGGAATAACGCGTCACCTGCATATCAAATTAAAGTCATTTTCCAACATCGCCCAACCTCTACATAAAGAAGCAGTAAGTCACTGTCCATTTTCTTTAATCATCGCTAAGAAATCAGTGATAATGAGTGAGGCGTTTTTAGTTGACGTCAGTATATATACCCTAACCCCACTGAATAAATCAGTATTGGGGCTTAGAGTAAGTATTTGTGCACGAACGCTCATATACTGGCCCTTATATTCCTTGTAGAGGGGTTGGGGTATTCGTAGATATAGCGGTTACCATATAAATAAGACGTACTTACTCTTAGTGTTTTACTATTGACTTTCCGTACATTCAACTTGTCACTGAGTCTGGGTGTAGTGATGAGTACAGACAAGCGAGCTGGCAGTTACAATGCTGTCTTATTTCGAAGGTTATTTATAATAAATATAAGACTAGATCAAACAAGCAAGGATTGGTATATTTGCGAACAACGTCTAGGCAGGTGATTGTCCGCAAGCTATGTCGTCTTATTAGATATTTCATGATCAGAAAAAGACAAATAGGCACAAAAAAGCCACATGGTCTGGTGTTGCTCAACTGAGTAGAGCCATATCCAGCAATATAGCATTTTCAGCTCACAATTCGTTTCATTTAATTAAATCAACATTTACACGCTTAGGGATGTCTGTTACAACGCAAGGTGGTTCTGGATGACAGTACGTTATGGGTTCCAGACGAAATCTTTCTAAATATAGGTGTGTGCTATTGAATGTGTATCGTTTTCGGGAGACTTAAGTCACAATAAACCACAAGTAGCTTAATTTGTCATTCTATATTTGTCCACGACACTTATCTAAACTTAATCAATCATGTAGAGCATGGCAACTGTATCCAGTTAACGCATATATGATATATTATTATTCTTGAAACTGCATTTTACTACTACACGTGTCCTCATATCCTTATTTAGTACTTTCACTTTCGTTTTCTTTGAACATTTTATGACTTGATATGATTAGACATTGCATTGTCCATCACATAGACCAAGAAAGAACTTTCTTATAAATCTGCTTACTTTAGACGAACACGTTTTTAAAACCAAAACGAATGTACTGCAGTCATTTTTCCATGTTACAGATGTGTAACGACTGCAAATATTTTGTTATAGGTTATTGTCGACAGCGTAGCAGGTGGAGACGACAGTGATGGATTTATTAAATATATCTTACACCGAAGAATCATCTGTTTTGACTAAGGGTGAAATGTCATTTTCCCTGTATGAGAATACGAATATGGCCAATACTCCGAATATGCACTGTTATTTCGAGATGCGCATGACTTGACATCGTGGCCTTGTGCTTAGCGTGTCAGACTTTGGAACCAGAGGACCAGGGTCGATTCGAGGGTGGGCACTTATAACATTTTTTTTCTTTTTCTTTTTTCCTCTTGTAATGCAAAATTACTTCATACAGGAAATATTGAATTATATAAATGACAAAAATTACACTCCTTAAATTTTAAAATGAATTATTCTCGAAATTTGTGGAGTTGGGGATAACTTTTGCCCTCCTGCAAGATAATTAGTCTGGTGACTACATTTTTTTCTTTTTCCAAAAATGCCAAGTGATAGTCCATGAAGTAATAACAATAAATAAGATTTTTGATGTCAGTTTTTTATATATACTTTACTCTAAAAGTCGAAATCCTTTTATGGAGGAATAACCAAAATATATCATGCAGTATCTTGACATGGCTTGGGAAAACAAATACATTTCCACATTTTCTAGAAAGTTTGAGGTCATGAGCAATAATTAAAATTAAAATAAAGAAGCTGGATGGCGATTACAAATATTTTAGCTTAATATTAAGGACTTGGATTTTTTCAGAAAATTTGTAAAATGCTGAAAACTTCCATGTGAGATTATGAAAAATTGAGTGGGGTGACATATCCTTTTTATTTCATAAATTGACAGTCCATACCTAAAACAAACTGTATGCAAACAATTAAAAAAAATTAAATGTGGGAAGTATTACCCGCAATTGCCCTTAATAAGGTCCAGGTCTGACAAAGTGTAAGTCACATATCATACATGGTCGAATAAAATAACGATTTAAGCATATCAAAGCTGGCTCCGAGGTGAGCTAATAGTGAACAAATGACTCCAGCCTCCATCCATCTGTCTGTTTGTCAACATTTTCAAACATCTCCTTTGAAACCACAATGTCAATCAAATTTCATATGGAGACTCCTTAGGATGGAGGGACGAAAGTTATTCAAATGATCTTAGAATGCATTTAAGCCCCCATCCCCGTTGCTTAGGCTGCTGTCCCTTCTGAGGCTGTGATTCTCTTGTTGTTGATCTATTGTTTAATGTACTTCTCATTATGGGGGTTCTGTATTTGTCTTTGTTTTGGTATGCATTACTTTGCGCCCCCCTTAGTTTGGCAATCATCTTGAAGAGGAAGAGAGAGCTGGTAGCTTTGTTTTTACTGTCTTACTAATATCTTGTTACTGTGAATGTTCAGTGGCTTTTCCTCCTGATGTAGTGGGTTGGTCTGGAGTTTATGATTGTTTTATTTCCTGATCATACTCAGTAACTTCTTGGTCTTGTGACCAAGATGCCGCCATGCTCAAATAACATAACCCCTTTTAAATATTCTCTGGAACAAGAAGACTAAAATGCCACCAATCCCATATATGGTATTAACCTTTAAATTCTTCTGACTACCTGGAGCTTGGTATGCACATTCGATGGGAGGTCGCACAATGCTGAGCTACTTCTTCAGGTATTAAATAGGCTTCAGAGCAGTATTTACATCTACTCAAGTGTTCATGAAAGAAGAAAAAATGTCGTCTCACATCTGTTACAGAAAAACGGACGTCGTCTATTGCCTGTTACACAGTCGTCTCTAACCAGTATTATTAGAAAAATGAAATTTTGAGGTTTTCAGTTTTCTTTTAAGAAGGACATGTTAAAATTGACTGAAAAAATCATGTGAGATCTATTGTCTGACCATTTATGCTTATTTCGTGATGAGAACGCAAGTAATCAATCACAAATTACACATTTCTGAAGTTCCTTTTCCAGACCAGAGTTTTACAATTTAACTACAAATATCTATGGCGTTTGTACTTTTAATGTCAAACTTACAAACACTAATATTACAGGAATTATTTAAAATAGCCAAACACACCATATTATCATTTTCTGCGACGTCTGTGTGTGTTTTCCCTTTCCACTGTCGTCCAAAACCCTAAATCTGTCATCTAAAACCCGTTACCTGTCGTCCAGCACAGGTAAGCAGTCGTCATGGGCCCGTAACAAATTGTCGTCCAGAACCACCTTGCGTTGTAACTGACATCCCTAAGCGTGATTTATTTCATTAGAGTAAGCAAATTGTTTTTTATTTTCAATATCGGTAAATTGTGTCCTTTGAGGCCATGCATGCACATATTAGCTATTTCGAAAGGTGGTTCGCCTACAATAAAACCTCGAAAATTCGAACTTCGACTTTTCGAAATACTCGCGATTCGAAATAAATTTGGAAAAAACTGGATTCAGAGATAATGGCCCATTCATGACCTATTTTAATGACTGTCTATGATAACATATGTTTTGGTGCGTAAAAGAAACGTCTCCTTGAGAAGTTTCTTTTACGCGCACAAACTTATGTTTGATAGACAAAACACTGATAATAATCATTTTTGGTGGTTATAGATTTATGTCTACCTCCCTTTAATTCGAACTACTTATAATTCGAATAAAACTCTAGTCCAAAGGACTTCGATTTTGCGAGATTGGGCTGTATAATAATTATATAATAATAATAATAAAAGTTAAAACATCCCAACATGACCTTAAGGTTTCACCTTGCCACGATCCACGGCGACCATTTGTACTCAACAAAAATGTTCTATATACTTTGGTGTTTTGTTGTGTGTGTTCGGGTGGGGTTGGGTTTTTTGTTGTTGTTGTTTTTTTTTTTTTTTTTTTTTTGGGGGGGGGGGGGGGGGGGGTTCATATCTTCAAAATAAAGTATTTGATCGGATTGTGTTACAACATTGGTCTAGATTTTACCTGAAATCGACGAGTGATATAAAGAAATATTGCCACGGGTAAGAACAATGGGCCACCACTTAAAAGTTGCAAAAATCAAATAATTGACAACGTGGAATGTTGAACAACTGCATAATATGACTTTCAGTAAACTATTTTGTGAAAAAATACATTGTTATTGGTGCAAACGTTTTGAGTGTTATACTTTCTGTCCAAGTTTCAAGGTGAGCTAAATAGAGAGTGCACTGCTTTAGAATACTATTATTCAACAATTTGTTGAAAAAGCTGCTCTCTGGCGAACAAACTCAGATTTTAATGTTTGTATTATAGTAAGGAATTGTTGATGCGGCTTGAAGATTTGAATTATGGGATTAAATATATATGAATAGTAAAGAAATTTATTCAGAATAAGACGCTTTATCACATGACGTCTCGTCTGGGAGTGATATAACGCTATGCAATAAAATCAATAAACCACTAGAGGTTTACAGATTTTCGGGAAACGTTATGACGTCCATTATAACGTTGCGTGAAAGATGGCAAAATCTTGACGATTCAACGCCAAAAATGCGACTTTTAATTAATTTTTATGTCATGTAATAAATAGAATCTAACATTCGTGCTCTTGTATTATTGAATTATTAAACTTGTTGCGAAAAAAAGGTAAAATGCTCGGCAAGCCTCGCATTTTATCTCTTTACCCTACTCGTTTAATAAATTCAATCAAACATTAGCACTCATGTAAGATCCTCTATTAATTATGAGGGTAAAACACTTTGTGCGCCAAACGTTTTGATGCATCAATTAGGGGTATTGTGGTATGCTCAATTCAAAAACCAATATCGAGAGCTGTTGAATGATTCTTTCGTCACTTAATTTGCATATTTCATAGATAACGACCAAATGGAAGATGAAAATTAGAATTCTACAGAATATATAGAGGATCTTATATGAGTGCTCATGTTTTATTGAATTTATTGAGTGAGTTGGGGAAAAGAGATAAAATGCGAGGCTTGCCGAGCATTTATCTCTTTTCGCAAAGGTTTAATAAATTCAGTAATACAAGAGCACGAATGTTAGATTCTGTTTATCTACATTAAGGCTACTTTGAAATCTCCTTTCTGTCGTAAAAACGTAATAATTTTGTCATTATATACACAACGGTGTTATGGACGTCATCGTTACCCGAAAATCTATAAACCATTAGTGGTATATCGATTTTATTGCTTGGCGTTATTTCACTTCCAGACCCTACGTCATATGATAATAGATATTAAGGATTCAAAACGTACATGAAAGCAATGTTAAAATGTTAAATGCGTCATGCATTAGGAATTAACAAACGCTTAAAAATATACGAGGGCTGTTCAAATATGAATGCAAGTAGCTTAATAACTTTCATCACATATATGCTAAAACAAAATGGTAAACGGTTCTATAAAGGACTATATGTCACCTTTAAACTGGCATCAGACCTAAAGAAAAATACAATAAACTTGTCGAGCGATAGCCCTTTGAATGAGGGTACCGTTAGTATACTAACAAACTTAATGCTTTCGAACATATACCAGTGATATAGACGAGCGCATAATTCTTCGATAAACAGGTGAAATTTCTTGAAATTTTTAAGGAAGTATCTCAATATTCTAATATAATGATTCTGTGAAAGTTGCGAAAATCCGACATGGATTTGTTAAATTATAACGAATAATTTTCACTAAAATCTCCTTATGTTTTCAAATAAATGGTAAACAAAACACCACCTTTCAGTTTTCAGTTTAACTTATCTCTAACAAAATGCACGAAGCAACATTTAAACTAGTTTAAACTCAAAGACAATATGTTGACCGCTCATACTGAGTTGTTGCTGCAAATTATTGATGGATAGTGGGTAATTTTTAAACGCCGAAAAGCATTTTTATTAAGTCAAAAATGTCTTAAGTGATGGGGTTATAGAATTTATACTTAATTTTTTGTCATAACATTGCGGCTTTATTCTAAATTTGAACGTAAACTTTAAGTTTGACCACTATAGGCATTATTTACAATAAAATTACTCACCTGGTTTTGAGAACTAGACAAATTTAACATATTTTAATTAATGTAAACATGTCATTAAGAGGCAGAAAAATGCTTGAAAAATGATATAAAATGTGATTTCTCTGTAAATAGAGGAGGGCGAGTTTTGAAAATTCCCTAATGACATATTTAGCATGTTTTCAGCAAAACGCAAAGAAAACGGCTCAACCATGTTCATTATTACATCCCCAGTAGGTAACTCAAAATGACGTTTATCATAAAATTAATGACGTCACAAACGTGCCTGTTTACTAGAGATTGAAACAGGATTATATACATTTTATCCTGCAAGCAACTTTTGGTTTGTTACTTAAACTTGCATCCAACATTTGGTGCCATTTTGTCTAAAACTTACAAAGATATGACACTATATCCGCATATGTACCAAAACATGCATTGCAATTTGCTTCAGAAAAACTTCAGCATACAGGAATGGCCTTAATATAAGGTTCTGTAACTCGAGAAATATAGTGAGTGTTCCTTTATGTTTGGTGCCATTTTAAAGGCGACTAATAGTTCTTTCCATAAAGGTATGGCGTTTTGTCGTAGCATATATGTGAAAAAAAGTTATGATGCTACTTGCATTCATATTTGAACAGCCCTCGTAAGCAGAGTTGACAAGTGTTGCAAATGTCTTTACAGTTTTACTTTCGGGAGGTATACTAAACATATGGTATTTGCTGGCCTCAAAGCGACTTGAATAAATGGTTTTCAGTATGATTAATAAACGGATCAAAATAGTTTAAGCCCCATGTCACTTTTTCCATTGCCATTATGTTAAGTTTAATTGTTTATTTCAAAAAGATCGAAGGTAGTTGAAAATTCAAACTCCACCCAAGTTAGACAACATTTTCACAAAGTTTCAATTGAAATGACCAATTTTTTTCATTTATTTTTTTTTTTTTTTTTTTATTTTTTTTTTTTTTTTTTTTTTTTTGTATGTGCTTAATATTCCAAGAGTATCCGGATTTTTGCCAATTTTACTATAGGAATGATAGGGAATGAAATGGAACATCAATTAGAATGTCTGAAGCTCTATGGAGATATATCAATAAAAGTCAAACCTAGCACATATTGAGAAAAAACATTGCTGCTACCTTCGCTGAAAATGTTATCGGAAAATCCCTTTTCAGTCAAATGTTATGATAAATCAAACATGAATATATTTACATTAAGCCTATGGGAAATGCTTCACAATTTTAAAGTATTTTGTGGATATAAGATAATGCCTTGTACGCCTCATTGACCTCAATTGCTCCATATTTTGATTTGAAAGAACCAAAAAGTCCATTCCATAAAGTACTAGCAAGCAAATAAGAATATATTATGAGTGTGAGGGTAGAATGGTATAATATATGTCTTGAGGATAACCGTTGGGCTTGCTGAGTGATGACAAACGGTGATCCCGAGCGACATATTTTACTAGCCCATCCTCAAACAAATAGTGGTTTATTTTTCTTGCTCACCATTGAATACCACATTTTTTATTTGAAAGTAAGCTCGCCTCGCAGAAGTTCCTCAATACGCTGAGAAACAATGCCACTTAAAGAGTTAAGACTTATAAGCATGATAAATATTACATATTTGAGTTTAAAAAACAAGAAAGTCTTTATTATACAGCATTTCAGTTTTTATGAGCAGTTGAAGTAAGTAAGGGTGCAAAGATAAGGAATCGATACAACCAAGTACCACACCTGACCCAGGATACCAATGGGAAAGTAACAAACTCATAGTAAGACACCACAAACGAAAGTCAGGAGATCAGTCCTTTCCCAGATTGTACCTACATTGGAAAAATGTACCTACATTGACCCTCAGTGATCAAAGAAATCACTTGTTTAAGAAAGTACTAAGTGCCGACTGACTGGTGAAAATTAATAATATGCTGGTTTATGTACCTGTATTTTTCCTAATAATTTAAATCGTTTGTATCATAATAATTTGGTAAATTTCATACCCGAGTTGAGCATGAAAAAAATATAACCTCAGGGCTAGGTACATGTATCAAGATCATGGCTTACCAAATAGTATGTTACAAAGCCGCGACAGAGGCAGTGGCATTTAACAATTGATTCATTCTTTTGATGTTAACATCAGGATTGTCAACCCGAGACCAGTTATGTTCACCTAGGCAAAGCCGAGGGGTTCATCACTTTTGAGGGTTGACTTATCCTTCGCCTCGGTGAGACACTTCTCTCTTTTCCTGGTTATACAAAGTCCTTTCATATTAATAAAATTACTCAAGTCAGATGTTCCCAGTGTACTGAAAACAAGATTATTTCAACGTGTTCAACACTTGCTTTTCAAGTTTCTGAACTCTCATGAGATGTGCAAAAGAATTGCATTTTTTTAAATGAACAAGTTCTTAAATCAAAACATTTGACCTAGGAAGTAAACATCAAAAGCATGGTATCTCTTGAATCAGTTTTTCAATATCTATATTTAGCTGTTAGGCAGAATGTGATAAAAAGTGATGTCTACCTGTCCTGTGCTAAGTTTAGTTCAATCTGCTTTTAATTGTCTGCCAGCATTGAGAAATCCTGATGTCGACCTGTCCTTGGTTAAATTTAGCTCATCACTGGTAGAGATCAAGATCTGTCGTGACTATTGAAATCTAGTTTTATCCAATTGGAAGAGGTATTTTATAGGAGTCATATAACAATATGTTTTGCTTTATTCTATCATGACACAATTATTCACCCTCAGACATAAATTCATTTTTATTTTCTGCAAGACATCCAGTTTTTTCCCAATAAATGCGTATTTGTCCGTACAAAGCAAAACAGATTGCCATATGTGGACATCGCAAAGACGTCATTAATCTTGCTGTCTGTTATTGGGATGTGACTGTCTTTTTATTTAAGTGTATTATCAGCTTAAATATCAAGACTGTCTGGGTTGCTTTGTGATAATATAATTTAGTGTACTCCACAAATAATAAGATTTTGAGAACAAAAATTGAAGATGATGTAGTGCAGTGCATCTTAATAAGACATAATTGAGCCATTGCATGAGATTTCCCATCTTGTCATACCAAGGGTTGCGATTCGCTATCTTAACCCTTGGCCTCACAATGATACTTTCTTCCGATTGAGTACGTCATAAGACGAAAGTAGTAACAATTAATATGATCAATCATAAAGCGGTGCGAAAAATCGATAAACACCAGGCCTCCAGATAAGACGGCATAATTGATTTTCATTTAGTTTTCTTATTTAACAACTAAAATATACGTTTAATGTGCTCAAAAGAACTGTCACATTAAGATGGTTATTTTGAGCACCAATAACATAATTTTTAACTGAAGGAAGGAAGAAAAATAAATAATTTTACGACCAAAATCTTTGCTTATCTGGACTTATGGAAACTTAACAGGCGGTGTATATAAGATGCCGATAAACTGCTACGTTTAATCTGATTGGCAGGAAGGGATTATCGAAAAAATCCTTCCTGGCGTTTTCATTGGTCGATTAGTCTGCGCTAATAATAAATTTTGAGGGTCGTGAGGTGAAGGGTTTGTCGAAAGGTAGATACGACGAAACCTTCGCTGGTGAAGATGGAGATTTCCAACTATGTGGCATTTTGACATGTGTAGACTCAGGCGAGCCTCTGCCGCCTCTTTTTAAGCGTACAAACTACAAATGATGTTCAGTCACTAGCAAACATCATAGAATACTCAAGCGACTGGCAAAGGCTCTGATCAGACTGCGCGTATGCGCAGGCTGATCTGAGGCTTTGCTGGTCGCACATACCACATTGTTGGAAATCTCATTCACTGGCTCATATATAACCAGATATTATTGAACATTTTGCTCACTGTAAAGGCGGCACCTCATGAACGCGTATTTAGGATTTGTCTACCTTAAACGTAGGTAAAAGCTAAAATGGGGCGTGATTTTATTCAAAAGTAACTGTATCATCTCGTCCCATAACACATCAGTTCAGAAACAAAACATACTACATAACCCTTGAAACACCTGCAAAAATATTTGTTTATTGTTTTATTTCTTTCCTGCAAACCAAACATCTATGTGTCTCTCTTGGTCCAAATCTGAACTAAGGGTGAGGTTGGCAAGCCGTGAAACCGGTTTTAGCCCTCCAGTAACATATTTTCTGTCCGTTCCTTCTTTTGTGGATCATTTATGTTATTTCTATCTTGTTTTTGTTATGCTTTCGTGCACGTCTGTTTATTGATGTCTTGTGGTCACCTGCTAGGAAAGGGCTGTCGTTTGTGATTTGTCACTTTCCCATTGATACTTTCCCATCTGTATAGAAACAGAGTGGATCCCAGATCAGAATGTTCGCAGTAGCAGTCTGATATGAATCTACACTGTCTGGACATTTCTGCAGACGACGTAAGCATACTCGTTGTGATTGGTGCTTGTTTCAATGTGTATACATTGCAGTGAGCAAAAATCAATGGCGCTGTCCAGGCTGTGCGAATGCGAAAGCTGATCTGCGCCTTTGTTGTTCGCATGCAACAAAGTCAGGTTTTCACTCATCGCGGTCCATATCATGGTTGATGCTGAAGGGGTATAGTCACTGTAAGCTGTCACATACATTTGCAAGCGCTGACTAAAACAATGTTATGTTGTTCAATGTTCTATATTGTCTGCCTTTCACGTAGATCTTATTCCGCATCGGAGGAGATCTATATGCCAGTAAGCAATATGCTTCAGTTCGTATTCTATTCTTATGTGTAGCACCAGTAGAAGTAGGTATTACATACTAACAAATAGATATAGTTTATTAATCGTTCTATTTAAAATATGGGATTTATAAACCGAGGGAGGTAAATGAACCGATAAAGAAACGAGTGCGCAAGCACGATTTTTTTATCTGATTGTTCACCTCTCGAGGTTTATAAATCCTATACTTTAAATAAAATGATTCAATAAACTGTATATTACATGTATTCTGCTTGATCTAGAAACTACTACGGTATGCGATGTGGCAAAACTAGCGGGATCATGACATGTCTAATTCTAACTCGAGTAGTAATACATCAGCTGTTCCCTGCTGAAAAAGTGGAAGTCCGCCATTTTGGAAATCTTCTTCATCGAGTCAATCTCAGAATTTCAATCCGTCTGTAACTTTTTATTAGTGAACGAAAACATAGAGTGTGGGTAGTAATTTTCTAAGTCAGATCGTAAGGAAATTTGTCGTGTTTTTCTAGAATTTTTCGTTTTTGTACCTCGATCCTCAAGTTTCATTGTTGGAAGACAGAAACGTCATGCAACGTCATCGCATGTGCAAATGACGTCATTTGCTAGTGTTTGTGACGCCAAAAGTGCAAAGTAACGTTTTGTTATAATAAAACCAATATGAGTATGACATGTGTTTCATCTCATCGATGCCTTGGGTCATTTGTGGTTAGGAAATACATTTTGGAGATGAAATAAGACGAATCTGCCTTAATTGACCTCATATATGACTATCTGCAGCTTTGTGGTAAAAAGGTGCAATGGAAAAAAGAAGGGAGTTCAAATAAGACTTGGTCAATGAGCCATCGCTGCTAGATACCGTTTATGTTTAAATTTCATATATTTTGTACATACGGAGGACTTTATTTAAGAGTGCGTAACGAAAAATTATTTTCTTTTATTTCTCAACCAAAACATATGTTGTGGGTACTCAAAAGAACCGTCCCAATGAGACGATTCGTCCCAATGAGACGGTTCTTTTGAGCACCCGAAGCATATGTTAAAACTGATGGGTAAGAAAAAATGAACATTTTACGCTGAAAAATTTTGTTTATCTAAATCTGTGACTTAAATTATACGATATTTGGGTTTTTTTAGCTCTGACAGTCTGCGTGTTGAGAGCACTTTTCGTTGTTTTATCACTGTATGTTAATTGATTTGATTGTTACATTGCATAAGTTAGAAAACCTCGATGCGATCTAAACTAAGTTTGTGTTTTTACTACAGCAGACCATGAGCTTAAATTGCAAACGTTTCTCAACTGAAACAAATTTAAATCATCGGAATTATAAACAGTTTAAGGAGGCACAGGACTTATGGGCAAAGGTCCAAAAAGTCACCTTCTTTTGATATGTTAAAATAGTTCAAAACTCTTATGTTAAGACAAAACATGGGGACAAGTGGCCATGAATCGCTCACCTGATTTTTGTTTAAAGCTTACCTATCGGAATCTGTTGAAAGCTGACCATGTCCCTGGTAACACCTGGGGTAAGCCATTTTTGGTCCAAAGGGAAGTATTTGAACAAACTTGGAAGAGGTCCACTAGGTGATTCTACATACCAAATATCAAGGCTCTAAGCCTTATGGTTTCAGAAAAGAAGATTTTTTCATGTTTTCCATGTATAGGCCTTTGTAAACATGTGACCCCTTGGTGGGGCCATTTTTAGCCCCAGAGATATAATTCGAACAAACTGGGTAGAGGTTTACTAGGTAATGCTTCATACCAAATATCAAGGCTCTAAGTATTGTGGTTTTAGACAAGAAGTTTGTTACATCTTTCTCCCTATATAAGCCTATGTAAAAATGTGACCCCGGGAAAGGGTCAATTTTGGCCCCTGAGGCATAATTAGAACAAACTTGGCAGAGGTTTACCAGGTGATGCTACATACCAAATATCAAGGCTCTAGGCAATATGGTTTCAGACAAGAAGATTTTCTGTGTTTTTTCCTATATAAGTCTATGTAAAGCATGTGACACCGGGAGCAGGGTCATTTTTGGCCCCAGTGATATAATTTGAACAAACTTGGTAGAGATTTACTAGGTGATGCTTCATACCAAATATCGAGGCTCTAGGCATTGTGGTGTCAGACAAGAAGATTTTTCATGTTTCTCCCTATATAAGCCAATGTAAAACATGTGACCCCGGGGTGGGGCCATTTTTGGCTCCAGGGCCATAATTTGAACAAACTAAGTAGAAGTCCACCAGATGATGCTTCAAACCAAATATCAAGGCTCTATGCCTTGTGGTATCAGACGAGAAGATTATTTCATGTTTCTCCCTAAAAACGCCTTTTTTAAACCTGTGACCCCATGGGGGCATTTTAGCCCCAGGTATATAATTTGAACAAAATTGGTAGAGGTCTTCTAGATAAGAACATACAACATATCAAGGCCCTAGGCCTTGTGGTTTCAGACAAGAAGATTTTTTCATGTTGCTCCCTAAATAAGCCCATGTAAAACATGTGACCCCCGGGGGCCATTTTTGGACCCAGGGCTATAATTTGAACAAACTTAGTAGAGGTCTACTAGATGATACCACATACCAAATAGCAAGGCTCTAGGCCTTGTGATTTTAGACATGAGGATTTGTTCATGTTGCTCCCTATATAAGCCTATGTAAAACATATGAACCATCGGGCGGGGCCATTTTTAACCCCAGGGCTATCATTTGAACAAACTTCGTAGAGATTTACTAGGTGATGCTACATACTAAATATGAAAGCTCTATGCCTTGTGGTTTCAGAGAGGAAGATTTTTAAAGTTTTCATCTTAAAAATCTATTTTTAGTCTGTGTGACCTAGATTTGCAATGGACTGGAACCATTTGAACGGTTTTAAAAGAGGGTCATATAAGGATCATAACTACCAAGTTTGGTTAAAATCCAACCTGTAGTTTAGGAGGAGATGTCCTTTGAAGCAATTTTTGACGACGGATAAGGCGCGGCGGACGACGGACATCCAACAACCACAATAGCTCACCATGAGCAAATGGCCCAGGTGAGCTAAAACCATTACCTTACCAGCCTTTTTGAAAAGTTATTTTATTTTAAATGTTGAAAAATTGATTTTTTTTGTAAAAGAAAGCGATTTCTCATATTTTAAACGTTTGAAAAGGAAAAATGACATATTTTTTTCAAAGAATAAACTACTTGCTATTGGGTATTAAATGGAAAAAAAAACAGCGAAAAAAGTATGTATATATCTTATCTTTTAAGCTTAAAACCTATTTTCCTAACAAAAAACTATTATGGCCAAAAATAGTTTAAATCTTGAATAAATATGCCACATAATGTAACTACAGTAACAAAAAGCTTATTACTTTGAAGGGGTTTTTAAGAAGTTCATAATCATTTAAAAAACATATATCAACCGTGATCGTTTTCTCGTTTGATGTTATTTTCTTTCTTATACCTCTAATTGTCTAGAAGTGCTTGTCTAAGAGTAGGACAAAAGGGAAGGGTATTTTCTTTAATGCACCGATTGTTGTCATGACAATTCAAGCCTAACACGTATTTGCATCCTGTGAACTGTTCAAGATGCCGGCTAGTAGTGGAGTGAGCATGATCTGCCAAGAAGGTCCAGTTATGACTGTTGGATTAACATTTTTTTTTCAGAATTATGCGCTGGGCTATATTAATAGACTTTTCGCTTACTGTAAAGGCGGCCGCGCGAATGTGCGTTCAATTCATGAAAAACCTAACCGTTTACACACTGAACTCACATTTATTAACCCTTAAAGCGCATAATCACAATATGTATGTTTTTTGTCGTCCACTTGAATATTTAAGTACAGCTCTTGCTAAGAACCATGCAAAACCTGCAAAAGGTGATACATCGCATGTTACAAAAATGAACATTTTTTGTTTTTCCCAATTGATTATGTCCTAAAATAAGTCAAATGACCCCTTCTACTGGTAAACGATTTTGTAGAAGAATGCTATCGATGGATTAAAAATCATCATTTGAGATGAAATTCCCATAGGGTTCCATTATGAAAGTTGAAGTTAAATTTTCTCTCATGATGGTCCTGTTATTATTATGAGACTGGGTCTATTATATGGCAACAGCCTTTGTTTTCTTATTTCAAAATTCAAACCCGTGTGTTTTTTAGGTTATCTATGGTAAAAAGGCTAAAATGCAGTTGTCATGGAGATACCTCCCTTAATATTCGGGAGAAATCGTCAATTTGAAACGAAAACATTATATTTTCTATAACTATTTTAAAATAATTTCTTTGATCTATGCTAAAAACAACAGTTTATTTTTCTAATTATTTGTAACACTGTAATATAGGTTTTAACTCCTTAATTATCCAAAAATTAAATTATTTTATATTACTCCTGATTTATTTAATGAGGGATCCCTAACAAGTATTGCAGTTTTTTTAAAAGAGTATTTTTGTGGTGTACCAGTACTGGCCGGGTGGGTTTATGCTTTTTGTGGTTCTATGTCCAGGAACTCCGGAAGGCTGGTTCTGAAAATGCCCAATTTAGAAATCATTTACTAGATCTATCATATCTATATATATTTTTTATTAATTTATAGAGGGTGATCTTCCCTCTTTTCAAATACATAACAAATGATTTAAAAATTCTTCCCTAATACTGCAAATCATCCATTACAAATAATTATGAGGCAAAAGCGGTTAACCAGTAATTCATGCACATACTTTCAAGTAAGAACTCAAGTATTAAAGAAAAATATCGGTAAAAATTTATGCAATTGCCCTCCCTTGCCGTTTTTGAATTAGCTCCCTTGTTGAAATTAATTTAGCAAGTTTTGTAATTCCAAGGTGATTATTTGCTTGTTTTAATATATATATATTTATTCCAAATTACAATAATTTTATTTTAAATATTTTATAATTTTATATTCTACCAAAGATGCCATTGACTGCAAGCCTTTAATCACTAAAAACAATAATAAAATATAAGAAGTAAAAAACCCATAATATTTTAAATTTATGTCATATTTATGCATTACAAAAATAGATGTAGGCTAAAATAATTACCTTCTCACGTTCAGGCGATTTATACTGAATCGTTCCACACATGGGAAAGATTGACTATCTCTCAAACTGGACCATTAAATGGATCCAACCAAAATAAACGGAAGCCTATACAATATGAGCTCTGTTTGATCATTGACCACATCATCATTCATGTGCAAAAATACAGTGATAAACACACATATCTACTATAGGGATACTTGACCTTTTCATTCTGGGTACTGGAAACAGGTACTTAGGCAAACAGTGAATACCCAAAAAGTGGCATTTCATCAGTGTCTGCACTGTTTATTAAGATATTTTACCAATTTTCAGGTAACTAACAAATTATAAGGCGGAAACAGAAATGACTTACTTTGCATACATGCAAACAGTCTTGACCAAGATCAAACTGCTCTGAAAAGGATCCACAATGTGTGCTACACACTAAAACTGGATCTATAATGGTTGCAAGACTCGATCGCTAGCATACTGTTATATGGGTCTGCTAAGTCAATAGTTAATTTTGGCAAATACAAGTTTATGTATTGTCTAAAAATCGGCCCATCCTACCAGTACGGCATTCCTCTGGCGAGTCGACAGTAGCAACTCTTGAGTCTTATGCTTAGCCTTGACATAGCTCACCATTAAGGGGAGCGGCAAACTTAAACAAACGATAACAAAACTCCTTGCCCTTCCAAGCAGAATAAAAAACTTACACTTTCAGGAACAGTGGGGTGACACTGTGCAGACAAATTGTCACGTCAATCCCCACAAGATTGAAACCTGTTTTAGAGCATTTAAAAAATTCAAACTAATTAATGCCCCACACCTTTACTTAACGCAGATAGGTGTAGGATAAGGGCAGGATACAGCCCGAATTCCTTTTTTGAAACCAAAGTGGGTGCATAAAACTGGGTGTGCCGTGTGTGCTAAATAGCCTATGCCTCGTGCGCAGGGACCGCGGCACACCGCCACAATAACGGAATAATGTATGTAGCTTTGACATAGCTTTTGGGTGCTCGAAGAACTGTCTCATTGACGGGCGGAACATATTATTAAAACTACAATGATTTAGGTATATGCAACAAACTGAAGCATTACTGTAATCATGCTGTTCGGTATGCTGTGAATAAATTCTTATCCAGCTTTTGGGTGCTCAAAAGAACAATTTCATTGGTTGGGAATAAAGAAAAATATTTCAATCACGCAATCTGATCTAGGTTCCTGGCAGACGGACGGACGGAGTGGCAGACAGACGGACGATCAAATATACCTGGTTTTTCCTTTCATATCCATCTGGATTTCATGTTCATGCCGCCGCTAATACAGTGTTAAGATACTTCATGATATCGTAGAGCTTGTCTTGTTGGAAACTCTGCCCTTTGCAGCTTTCAAAGACTGCACGTTTCACTTGAAAAATTGCACAGCTTCAAGGATGATTGGTCGTTAATTGTGTATAATTGTACTGTTCGCGAAAATCGTATCACAGCTTTAGGATTATCTTTGTCGGGTACGATAGCAATTAAACAATGTGCCTGCAATCGCTTTTTGCTAACTATTGAAAGTGCAATGTGGCAAAGACAAAAAAAATACGACAAGTCCGTGGGTTGAGCCAGTTATTCAACAATGTGCTGGACAATGCACTTACTACCAGACCCTGGGTCACTCCTTATAGGTGGGGCTCGGGGTCTGGCATCTGACTCTGAGACTCTGTGTCTAGGTGTCCGATACCGAACTCAAAGAATGCCCGGTACCAGACCCAGAGACACTGAGTATTATTTATTTATTTTATTTATCTTTTGCGTCAAACTTCAATATTCTAGATGTAGCCCCCCTAACATACTTCCTAACAGGCCTGCCAAAAAACACATGCACAACTCATTAAACACAAAAATTCCGTTCTTCATGGCTTTTTTCAGCTATGTCAAGACTTACCACAACGGGTTAGGGCGACCTCCAAGACACGGATTTATCAAAACTACATTTTCGATCGCCGAAAATAGGGTTTTCGATTGTCATAACGGTAGTATAGTAGAATGCAATTATAGTGTTATCGATCGCCAATATGAAACAGTGTGATTCTGTTCAACGTTCAACCAACAGTTAAGCAATAACGGTCATGGAAAGACTGGAGAAGCCAAGAATCAAACCAACACCCCCTGGTTTATAACCGAGTGGTTTATCCACTATGGGAGAAAAAATATCTTGAAATGTGCCTTTTCCTCCATTTCTTAGATTTTGAAAGTGGTTTAATACATATTCCTTAAATTTAATACAATTGCACACAAAATGCATGCATGCTTTTAAAGGACATCGGACAGTCTTAATGAAGGATTGCCCATAAAATGGCCGGATAAAAGTTTCAAAGAAAATGATTTTTTCCATGAAAAAGATAGTAGGTTCAACTCTCGAATTTTCCACAAAAGTGTTTTTCTCATTGGACATATTGCATTTTTGTTTAAGAACATAAATTACTTTATTGGTTCTAAAACATCACTGTCTTACATTAGGGTGGTCATGGGAGAAAAATTATGTTAAAATGTGCCCATTTTTGCAGATTTCTTAGATTTTGAAAATGGTTGCTGCTACCTTAACACAATTGCACGCAAGAGAAGAAAAACACATGGGTTTCTTGCATTTTTGCTTAAGAACAGACATTTCTTTATTGGTTCTAAAACATCATTGTCTTACATTAGGGTGGTCATAGGAGAAAAATTATGTTAAAATGTGCCCATTTTTGCCAATTTCTTAGATTTTGAAAAGGTTTGCTGCTACCTTAACACAATTGCACGCAAGAGAGGAAAAACACATGGGTTTCTTGCATTTTTGCTTAAGGTTATACATTACTTTATTGGTTTAAATACATCATAGTCTTACATTAGGATGGTCATGGGAGAAAAATTATGTTAAAACGTGCCAAAATGATTTCTTAGATTTTGAAAACGGTTGCTGCTACCTTAACACAATTGCACGCAAGAGAAGAAAAAACACATGGGTTTCTTGCATTTTTGCTTACGAACATACATTACTTTATTGGTTTAAATACATCATTGTCTTACATTAGGATGGTCATGGGAGAAAAATTATGTTTAAATGTGCCTTTTTGGTCGATTTCTAAGATTTTGAAAAGGGTTGCTGCTACCTTAACACAATTGCATGTTAGAGAAGAAAAAACACACGGGTTTCTTCCATCTTTGTTTGAGACTATATATCACTTTATTGATTTAAATACATCATTGTCTTACATTAGGATGGTCATGGGAGAAAAATTATGTTAAAATGTGCCATTTTGGCAGATTTCTTAGATTTTGAAAACGGTTGCTGCTACCTTAACACAATTGCACGCAAGAGAGGAAAAAACACATGGGTTTCTTGCATTTTTGCTTAAGAACATACATTACTTTATTGGTTTAAATACATCATTGTCTTACATTAGGATGGTCATGGGAGAAATATTATGTTTAAATGTGCCTTTTTGATCGATTTCTAAGATTTTGAAAAGGGTTGCTGCTACCTTAACACAATTGCATGTTAGAAAAGAAAAAACACACGGGTTTCTTCCATCTTTGTTTGAGACTATATATCACTTTATTGATTTAAATACATCATTGTCTTACATTAGGATGGTCATGGGAGAAAAATTATGTTAAAATGTGCCATTTTGGCAGATTTCTTAGATTTTGAAAACGGTTGCTGCTACCTTAACACAATTGCACGCAAGAGAGGAAAAAACACATGGGTTTCTTGCATTTTTGCTTAAGAACATACATTACTTTATTGGTTTAAATACATCATTGTCTTACATTAGGATGGTCATGGGAGAAAAATTATGTTTAAATGTGCCTTTTTGATCGATTTCTAAGATTTTGAAAAGGGTTGCTGCTACCTTAACACATTTGCCTGTTAGAGAAGAAAAAACACATGGGTTTCTTCCATTTTTGTTTGAGAACATATATCACTTTATTGATTTAAATACATCATTGTCTTACATTAGGATGGTCATGGGAGAAAAATTATGTTAAAATGTGCCATTTTGGCAGATTTCTTAGATTTTAAAAACGGTTGCTGCTACCTTAACACAATTGCACGCAAGAGAAGAAAAAACACATGGGTTTCTTGCATTTTTGTTTAAGAACATACGTTACTTTATTGGTTTAAATACATCATTGTCTTACATTAGGATGGTCATGGGAGAAAAATTATGTTTAAATGTGCCTTTTTGGTCGATTTCTAAGATTTTGAAAAGGGTTGCTGCTACCTTAACACAATTGCATGTTAGAGAAGAAAAAACACACGGGTTTCTTCCATTTTTGTTTGAGAACATATATCACTTTATTGATTTAAATACATCATTGTCTTACATTAGGATGGTCATGGGAGAAAAATTATCTTGAAATTTGCTGATTTTTCATAATTTTGCTAAAATCCAGATTATAAGTACCCCACCTCCCAATACTAGTTTGATTTTCGTGTACGAGTTATCATAATACAAAAGTTTGTATATCATTTATTAAAGCCAAGATCAATCTACAGAACTGATATACCAAATTAACTATTCTACTACCACGGCACAAACTCTTGGTAAATCAAAATAACCAAAAATCAGCTTTTTTGTAGCATTTACACTGGAAAATGAGGTAAAATTGAAAATTTTTGGTTGCCATGGCAACGAGCTTCCAATCAAAGAAATATTGTACCAGTCTGTGTTTGGTGACAAGTACTACATGATAGGACACAAATTTACAATTTCTGTAACCATGGATGTATCGCCATTTGCATGGTGCTTAGCAAGAGCTGTACTTAAAGCCTCATAGATGAACAGTGTGAACCCAGATCAGACTGCTCCTTAAGGAGCAGTCTGATCTGGATCCACAATGTTTGCCTCTATGCTTATGTTAAATAGACATTTTCAGTTAATTTGCAGGCGTTTTAATGACTGAATAATGTGTTTTGCGAGTATACTGAGGTAATGGCGCAAGATGAATCAGTTACTTTTGAATAAAACTACGCCTCGTTTTCAGCGTTTTCCTTTGTCTAAGGTTGACCAGTCCTAATTACGCATTCATGATGTGCCGCCTTTACAGTAACCAAAAAGTCAAATAATACACAGGGTGTGGGGAGGCTCAATATGTAATGAAAACACATTCATAACTCCATCCACAAACGCGTTAGTATTCTAGTCCATATTTGAAACAAAAGATCAACACTTCACCTTTCAAATGGCACATTAAAGTCTACTTCCTTATTTTATCGTTATGTCTTATATAGTAACACACACTCATATACATTGTATATATTTTACCCTGGATTGCAAACACACATTTTAGCTTAATAAGGAAGGTATGCTGTATTTTCTAAAACAGAGATCTAACAATTATGAATAACATAATCCATAGGCCGGGCCGCGTAGCCCAGTCGGTAACGTGTCTGGCTACAGATGCGTGTCTGACTGCAGATCCAGGGGTCGTGAGTTCGATCCCGGTCCGGTCCAATACTTTCGTGGAGATTGATCATGAAATGATTTCTACGGTCATTCTCCTCCCTTCCGCTGATTCATTCAAGAAGGGTTGTTGTCAGTTACAAGCGAAAGTATGTGCACGAATTACTGGTTAACCGCTTGTTCAAGCCTGCCCAGGAAAAAGTGTGGTTAGGTGAACTGACCGTCCCGCAATGACCATAGCTGTTGACTTGGGACGTAAAGCAACAAAACCAACCAACCAACATAATCCATAGTTTTGGATTCAATTTCCTTTTATACGTGAAAGCGCTGTCACCTTTTTTCCAGTACCGATTTTCGTGTGACGGTTTGTATAACGTTACTCCCTCTTACGTTGACGAGGTTTAAAACAAGAGACTCCACATTATGCCCGGTTCAAAATCAGCCGCTTTGGATCAGGAAATGACAAGTTATATTGTATCGGAGATGAATACGCACAGTGCATAGGCGGCAGACCAGTTAAACTGAAACCAATATCTAGGGGTATCTCATCTGAGTGGTTTTCCATTTTCGATTCTTTTGATTTCATAGTCTGAAATTGGCCTGCTTATTTGCGTCAATACGTTTCACAATGTCCAAAAAATGCAAACATCGGCGAAAAAGCTTTGCATTGTCTAATTCATTTAATTGTTAGCCAGAGATGATTTTCTTTGAAGTGATTTTATAATTCAAATGACGTTTTATATGTTCTCTGTGAGTGAAAACAAATACTGAAATTTCGCAAATGGCTGTATGACTTGCAAACGAACACCATAGTGGCCAGAAGAATTGTTAGAAGCGATTATCGTCTTCATTTTCGCAATGTAATGAAACGACTAAGTGAACTGAATGCCAGAGTATGACATCATGGAGGAACTCATCCAAAATGGCGGCCTCATTATTTCATATAATATAAAGCAAAATCTTTGGTTTTTAAAGTATTATTAATCACCAATCTACACATACATGTATTCACCACACGAAGAACCAGGCTGAAAATATTTTACCTCATGTAATTTTCTGCTTTTGAAAACACTTTTTCATTTCATATCACACGGTATTTCAGAACCATATCTTGAAAGCAGCTTATGTCAATTAGGAAAGAAGCTGGACAATTATAAATGTATTATTAGACTTTTCCTGTAAAGGCGGCAACTTTAATATTCATATTTGGGCGTGGTTCGGCTATTCCATCTGCTAAACAAGGGAAATGAGGTTCTATTTATAATTTGGTGAAGAACAAACGCGTGTGCATTTCATGAAAATCCAAACCGTATACACTGAACTCACATTTATTAACCCTTGAATCGCACAATCACAAAATGTATGATTTTTGTCGTCCACTAAACTATTTGAAGCCTCAAAGACAGTGTGGACCCAGATCAGACTGCTCCTGTGGGAGCAGTCTGATCTGGGTCCACAATGTTCGCCTCTTTGTTCAAGTTAAGAAGACATTTTCCGGTGCAGTTATTTTGCTGGCGTTTTAAGGACTAAATAATGAGTTTTGCGTCTATACTGAGATAATGGCACAAGATGATACAGTTACTTTTGAATAAAACCAAACCTCATTTTCAGCTTTTACCTATGTCTAAGAGTAACAAGTCCTGATTACGCATTCATGAGGCGCAAGCGAAAAGTCAAAGAATACGTTTACATTGCCAGGAAGCAGATCTTTTTCTATGAAAATAATTCCGATAATTTTTTGGATTTCCATTACATATTGAACACCCCTCATACAGTATTTCCCCCGTACCGTTTGTTCCCGTTGGCGTTTTTTTTTTCTTTTGGTAACGTCCTGGGGTTTGAAAATTAAAGCATAAAGGCACTTAGATGAAAAGTATTCATTTTAGTAACTGTGATAGCAGATAAAGGTCTAATTTAAAACAGTACCATCCTTACCTCGGGCCATGATCTTGAAGTCAAGGTCACAGACTAAGTTCGGCTTGATCAAATTCGGCAATATTTTGCATATGCATTGATATTGACAGGATCGGAGTTGTGATCATTATGTTTCGATCTGCGCTATTTTATCATATAGTTATGACCTTTGACTCATGTCAGAATTTTGTCTTCCCTCATAATCTTAAAAATGAGTTAATAAATGAATGATTTAATAAAATTTTGTATACGCATTGACATTGGCAATATTTATGTATAGAATATTGTGCATTAATTTTTTAAAAAATGGCGCTTGACTTATGCAAGAATAGCATCCCAAGTAATAATGGATAAAATTTTACAAAACGTTTGCTTATGCATTTGTGTTTACAAGACCTTGGTTGAGATTCTTACACATTAATTTGTGATGCAAGTGCATTAAAAAAAATATGGTCCTTAACTCACGGTAAAACTCAAACTGTGTCATGGTAGAATTTTGTTTCCGTATTATCAGTTCTCATGCATTAGTCATTTAATGGAGACATTTATCTAATACAATGACCCTAGCGTGGATACATCTGTGTTATATTTCTAGTTTCATAAATGTTTAATCCCCCGCCAAAGTTGGGAGTTTAATGGTCATCCCAGTGTCCGTCCAGAACCATATCTCAGTATCTATTGACTGTATTTGATGCATTCTTGGTATAGATTATAAGTACCATGGACAGTCGATATAATATAAGTGTCGTCAAAGTTGACTGGTTAACACGAGTTATTGCCCTTGACTTAGAATAGGCATTTAAAAAATCAACAGCTACTATATAACCTTTTCCTCGCATGTGTATAATGCTTAGGTTGAACAGGGTGTATTATTCATTCGACATACTTTTGTCTGACTTGTGGTGTTAAATTTTCTAAAATGGCAAGTCGTTTTCGTTTGCTCATCAATTGTTTTTAATGGTGTGCATATTTTATCTAATAGTGTTTATCAGTCTACAAGTCTATCTAGCTGATTCCGGAAAATTCATATTTGAATATTCAAAGTTTGGAAAACTGTTGACTAGTGATCGACACACTGCGGAAAATCAAATGCCTTCAGGCATATCTAAGAATGGATATACTATACAAGCACATATGCGAGGTACCGCAAGGAAATGGTCTGGATCCAACGTCTTACTTGGGAATTATCTAAAACACGGAACACAACTGTGTTATGGTTCATTTGAAGGCTTTGGTAATGTGTTTGCAGTGTTGGAAAATGTTTCAATAGATCCTTCCAGAGGACGTGGTAAAATTGGCGGCGAAAATATCAGTGATGTCATAAACCAAACCGAAAAGGATGAATATTACAAATTATCGAAAGGCTACTTCAATTTAGAATGCCCTTACAGCAAAAGTTTGGTTCCAAGTTATAATTTTTCAAATAAGGACCACCTTCAACACTGGATGCAGGCTGTTAAGTTTCACACAAGTTTTCCTATACCTATAGGTAGGCGTATTAAAGAGCCAACAATCTGTGTTCAGCGATATGAGTATGCACATGTGTACTTTACCATTTTAGATATTTACAATCAATTATGCTTTTCTTGTGTGTAATATGTTTAGCCTGGATCCATTATCTGTTACTATATTGTGGATAGATGGCCATCCTAAGAGTGAAATGGAAGATCTATGGACTACGTTCTTTAAGCGTGTCACCCGAGCTGGAGATATAAAAGAACCCGTGACATTTTCGTCTTTATTCTGGAATATTATGGGATATAACAGTCCCATGCACAAGGGTGGCTTGAAGAAAATTCCACTATTAGAGGAATTTCGTAATTTTGTCATCAGGTCCTTCAAAATAGAAGACTCGCGAAGACTAAATTGCTCTTCAGTTCGTGTATTGTTTATTTGGCGGAGAAACTACGTTGCCCATCCGAGAAATCCACAAGGTCACGTACAGAGGAAAATCAAAAATGAAGACGAACTTGAAACATCTTTGAAATTTGAATTTCCAAGCCTAATCATACGCGGCCTGCAGTTAGATACTTATTCCATGCGGGAACAACTTAAAATAGTCACGGGCACGGATATCCTGATTGGTATGCACGGTGCTGGATTGGTGCATTCGCTCTTTTTACCATCCCATGGTGCGCTGGTGGAACTTTTTCCAGAGCGAAAGAAACGTTTAACCCACTTCAGATCTATTGCCTTATGGCATGGATTGAATTATAAATCCTGGTTTAAGAACGCTACCAAAGCAGCTGAAATAACATACGTGGAGCCTGTTGTTGTCAATGGTATTGTGAAGGATTTGCTCAAAGAAATGTGCTAATAGGGGATCTTACATGAGTGCTCAATCATGTATTCAGGGGCTGATCCAGGATTTTTGAAAAGGTGGTTCAGATGTATAAAGGCTGGTTTGCTTTGCTGATTTTTTTCTCATTTTTCTTAAATATCCCATGGAAATGAAATGATTTGGTCTCAGTGATATCAAATTAATTCATTTTCATTGGATATTTAAAGAAAATATCCCATGGAAATGAATTGATTTGGTCTCAGTGAGACCAAATTATTTCATTTTCATTGGATAGTAAAAGGGGGGAAGGTTCAAACGAACCCGCTGAATCCCCTCTGGATCCCCAACTTATCCTATTGAGTTTATTTCAAAAAAAAAGAGTTGAGGAAAAGAGATAGAATGTGAAGCTTGCCAAGTATTTTATCGCTTTTCGCAACAAGTTAAATAAGTCCGACTATACATGAACACGATCGTTACTTTCTATTTATCACATGGCACTAAAATTACTTTGGGGTGTTTGAACCGTTTTAATATTGTGCCATTAGGTATGTACGCAACTTTGTAATGTACGTCATTACATAATGTTACTAAATATGTAAACCACTAGCGATTTATCGATTTAACACATGTTGTTGTATCATTCCCTGGTCGAACGTCATGTGATAAAATTACGAAAGCTCTATCATGCAAAATTATTAATGGTGTACATGTTAAACTATGTGAAATGTACACAAATAATTGACATAATTGACAGACATGCGTATGAGATAGATGGAGTGTCTATGGATGTGAAATGTATACAGAGAAAGAAAGAGAGCGGGTGTATGGGTGCGCAGGCTCACATGGACCCTAACTGTTCGTATATAGAAGAGAATCATACCATAAAAATATCAACGCAGTGCCACGTTGAGAATTGGGTGTAAAAGACTGCTGAATGGCTTTGTTGACGAGTAAATGGAAGAGAGAGAGAGAGAGAGAGAGAGAGAGAGAGGGGGGGGGGTGCGTTGGGTAGATCAATGGAAGTATGGAGTTGGAGACAGGGCGAGAATGGTTGATGGATCATTTGGTGGGTCGAAGAAAGAGAGAGAGGAGAAAGATAGAGATTGGTGGGGCTATATGAAAGTTCATCTAAGCGACTGCTGTTCCTATATAGATACATCTTTGCTCCTGTGATAACTCTCTTGGTGAATGTATGTAAGATCAAAGAAACGTTATTTACGTTAAAAGCTCGCAGAATGGTTTAGCCACTCCGAGTTCCAAATCCAGTCCCTACGAGTTCCCATTATTACCTTTCTGAATTACTATGATATTTCCATTACCTCTATTTCATTCGAGAAAGTCCCCCACAATTCGAGAATCGAATCATGGCTCGGGTGTATGTAAGGAGCATTACGGCGTAGTATTATGTACGAAAAAGCTCCATTTTGTTAGCCAGAACTGGCAAATGGAAAATTAGTTCTGTAGTATGTGGGTTCAGCTCTATTAAAATAGATTATTCTGACTATCCGAAAAGTTTAATCAGCAGAAAAAATGAAGTTTTTGTTTTTTCAATAAAATATCGTATAGCGATATTTCATTGAAAAACATAAACCTCATTTAAGCCGTTTGTTTTGCTGCAATCACACTTTTTATTGTGTTAACATGGTTTCTGTAACGTCAGCGTCACGTTATATAACGTCAGCGCCACGTTATCACCCGCGTTGTAGATCCTCGATGTACATCCGTGGTCTGATTCCACGGAATTTCGCGGAATTGGCTGAGGCAGTTCTGATTGCCTCTATTTGTGATAGGACACTAATCTATTTTATGAGTTTGGACTTTATTCCGAAGCTAGATGCCGCAGTGATGCATTGGATCTGCGCAAGAGATGTATAGGTTTGAATACGTGGTGATATTTATCCAATATAAACCCGTTTATCCAAACTAATTTGTTACATGAGATCAAATCTATGTTTGAAGAACAATAGTACGATAATGTGACAGCATACCTGTATATATACCCAACGTCAGTGAAAAGTTACCAGCAAATCACATACACTTAACATAGGACAATATTAAGTCCATCCTGAAAGAGGAACGACGGATACTTCAACGCTCAAATTTATGGCATAGAGTCCCATGCATCACCAGTATGGAAAACGGTATCCATCACACCCGAATGCATTATAATCATTCCTTGATGGACCCCTGTAGTTTCCATTGCATTGTATAGGAAAATGCAAAGTTTTGGTGCTACCTTAAAGTTTGATCCTCATTTTTCACGTTTAATGGGATAACCTAAACCATTTTGGTGGCGTTTTCAATGAAAATGTCTAGGGCATGTCCTGGCATGTTGTCTTCTGAAAATGATGATTTCAAATTCTTAAAAACTGCAAAAAACATAAAATGCACGTGCATCACGTGCACCATAGTTCCAGGGCTCGTGCAACTGTTTTATCTCTCCAGACCAGCTTGTCGTTGACTAGAAACATGAACGTAACAGTAGCCAAAGTGCTGTATTATATATTTACGGAAATATGGAAATTTCCATACTGGTAACTTTTCATTGACGCTGAGTATATTTGGCAAAAACGTTTTCTTGTTCTATTGACCAATTACCTAAAGCACCGATTCCTTATGGTACCTTATACCCTAGTCGGATGTCTTGGTTTTTTACCTCCAAGTTCACTGGCTACCCGAGTTTGCTGTTTCTGGTAACCAGGGGTGTTACAGTTTATATTTTACTGGGTGTTAAAGTATGTGGCCTACATTCATAGTTTCTGCTCTAATAATGCATTTTGATGTGTGCAGCGTTGTGTGCAGCGCTGTATCATGCTTCAAATCACACAATAACTACACAAATACGATGTTGAAATCAGACTGCAGGGGTATATATCAAGAAGTTAAGTTTTGAATAATGTCATAAATTCACGCAGGGTTTTTTATGCCCCCGCCATTTATAATGGGGGGGCATATAGTATCACCCTTGTCCGTACGTCCGTACGTACGTACGTACATACGTACGTCCCTTACGTACGAAAAATGGTTTCCGGGCGATATCTTTTGAAAACATTGGTGTATTGGATTCATATTTCATACACAGGTATATTATTATAAAATACAGGTCAAGTTCGATTATGGACAAAATCCACCAATTATTATCAGAGTTATGGCCCTTGATCTCCGAATGAAAAATGGTTTCCGGGCAATATCTTTTGAAAACATTGGTGTATTGGATTCATATTTCATACACAGGTATATAATCATATAATACAGGTCAAGTGCGATTATGGACAAAATCCACCAATTATTATCAGAGTTATGGCCCTTGATCTCTGAATGAAAAATGGTTTCCGGGCGATATCTTTTGAAAACATTGGTGTATTCGATTAATATTTCATACACAGGTATATAATCATATAATACAGGTCAAGTTTGATTATGGACAAAATCCACCAATTATTATCAGAGTTATGGCCCTTGATCTCTGAATGAAAAATGGTTTCCGGCGATATCTTTTGAATACAGTTATGTATTGGATTCATATTTCATACACAGGTATATAATCATAAAATACGGGTCAAGTTCGATTAAGGGTAAAATCCACCAATTATCATCAGAGTAATGGCCCTTGATCTTGGTACGAAAAATGGTTTCCGGGCGATATCTTTTGAATACATAGGTGAAATGGATTCATATTTAATACACAGGTATATAATCATAAAATACAGGTCAAGTTTGATTACGGATTAAATCAACCAATTATTATTAGAGTTATGGCCCTTGATCTCCTTATGAAAAATGGTTTCCGGGCGATATCTTTTGAATACGTTGGTGTATTGGATTCATATTTCATACACAGGTATGTAATCATAAAATACAGGTCAAGTTCGATTATGGATAAAATCCACCTATTATTATTAGAGTTATGGCCCTTTGTTAATGTTAATGACCATGCCCTATTTATGCGATTTTGGCAATAGCGGGGGCATCCGTGTCCCATGGACACATTTCTAGTTTCCTTCTTATTTGTATTCATGACACAACGACAGCAGGCAGACCTGTGGCGAGTTCAACAATGCGAGTGCTTTCAAGCGCTCGTTGTACTGGTGTCAGGCTTTACACATTACGAATAAAGATAGGTACCAATCAACGAGCGCTCGGCGAGCACTCGCATTGTTGAACTTGCCACTGATCTTATTTCATCAGCGGATTCATGAAATAAAAAGAAATGTGTGCCCATGTCCACAGTTGATTTTGATTTTTCCTCTTAATCAGGGTTGTACATGTAGCTGTACATGTACTAGCATTAACCCATTGAAGCCGAATGGAACTTTCCTCTCTTATCAATCAGACCAGTCCGTTTCCGTTTTAAGGGTTGTTGGATGGTATTTTTCATTTGTATTCAAATTTTGATAGAACATTCTGTAAGCAAACATTTGAGACCCTGATCAGACTGTGGCGTCCGATCTGGGTCTGCACTGTTTAATATGTCCCATTAAAGGACGGTAGGCTTAAATGGGATAAGGTCAAGGTTACAAAAATCGGACATTTACAAACAGTGTGGACCTAGATGAGACTCCGCTGTGATACCGCAATATTCACTGAACGCATTATTCACACGTATACACCCCAACTGCGTATTTGTATTAGTCCGATTCGATTAAAAAAGTTGAACACGCGCTTAATACACAGTGGATGTTCAACGCGAATTACGAATGGCCAATCTATTGCGTTACTAATAATGCGCTAAACTGCGATGTTAAGCATTTACCTGTCTTCCAATCAATTCAGCTGATATATCAACGCGAAATTACAGCGTATCATTGCGTATCAAAGTAGTTTAACGCAATAACTCCAGTCGCCTTCAATCATACAGTATATTCAAGCATAATTTTACGCTGGAGTAATACTTGAAAATATCGATGGAAAATAAATGCAAATACGCGCTTTCACGATTTAGAACTTCATCACATGACTTGCTTATTGAAACAGGGAGATATGAGAATATACCACGAGACCAGAGACTCTGCAAATCTTGTGACATTTAAATTCAAAGCACTGAGAGTACTGATGGGGACGGCTGTATTTAAGCGTTCAAGTCTTCAAATAGGGAGATTTTTAGTTTGATACCTTTTGTACAACCTGTGATTTAGCTAACAAGAATGGTTAACTAAAACCTTACAACAAAAAAGCCAAACAAGGACCAAGAAAAAAAATAGAAGAAACAATAAACAATTAATCAACATCAAAACCACTTCCTTAGAACTGGCAGCATCAAAATTTGAAACCACTTGGTTCCTATATAAATTGTCATTTCTTATTTGTATCTACATCACACGGAATTAGATATAAATTGATGTACTGCCATATAACGGACACGGTAAACAGTTTTATTATAGACTATTAATGGTTATGCATACGTATCTACAATATAAGACTATAGGTACTTAATTGCTGAAGGAACAGGACTTACTCTCATACTTTAGTATCACCGTCCATTTGTATGTACATATGGTCAAATTAAGATACTATTCTTTCTCAGCTTTTGACTTCAGCAGAATCAAGAGTGAAGATCTGTCTAGTAAAATTAATTTAGGCACCAAGTGGTTTCTGCTGCTGTCAGCTCTGAGACAGTGTTTCAGTGTTGACATAATGTCGGGATCATATCTCTTGTATTATTTGAAGTAGGAATGCCAAAATTCGTGAATTCATGTATCTTGGGGTCATGGAGCGTCGCGTACCCTACCTTAACATATACCCTCAGATCTAGAAAAATCGTGTCACGAGCATAAATCCTATATTATATGATATAGGAATCCCGAATTTGGTTTGTGGACACATCCTGGGGGTCAGGGAGTGTCGAATATCATTCAGTGTCACTGTTACCTTGCTTTCTGGCCTCAGTTTTAGAAAAAAAATATCGTAAAAATGGGCTGTCCAATGTTGTCAAATAACGTTCCATAATTGTGTCGCATGCTAGATCCATTATCATAACATATCTTGTTCACGATAGACTATAAATGGCCATGCATAAGCCGGGTACTTAAAATCCAGCCACATAAAAAGAGTAGACCTATACGCGATGGAAGCACGTTTTAAATGGTAAACAATTACAGCTCTGACGTTTATATCTCAGAGCTTTGAACCATTGTAAATGGACAGGCTCGAGAAGTTAAAAATTGAAGCATGCAGTGTTCATGAATACATATTATAATCAGGTTAAACGACCGCCAGCTTTTTTAGGCTAATACTTGTTTCATAATTATTATTATATGCGTGGCCTCAGCGAAAGCAGGTCTAGTAGTAGGTCCACTCCGTCCGTTCGTACTCACGAATGGACTCTCGTTGGGTACTTTAAATTTCCGAAATTTCTTGGTACTTTAAATTTCCAAAATCAATTACAGAATAAACCTCATTTGCATATAAAGGGAGCTAATGCCTCGGTTACATTTGCCTTATGACGAGTATACGATGCCCGTACGATGTCCAAATCACCGTTTCCGTACCGCCTCCGCAGGGAGACCTTGCGATCATCGTACAGATTTACGGGCATCGTGGCCTCTACGATTTTGTTTAACTCCCCACAATGACAAATTTGAAAAAATCGTTAGCCCGTAGCCCGTAGACACATCGCAGTGACATCGTACGATCCCCGTACGGGCACCGCACGATGATCGTGAGGACAACGCAGGGTTTTAGATTGTCATCTTGGCCCAAAAATGATCGTACACTCTTGCGATAGTCGTAAGGAGCCCGCAAGGTCGCCGTACGATGCCTTTGCAGGGCCCATACAATCGTATGGACATCGGACGGTCATCCTGCGGTAACCCTAAGGCGATGGCACGATGATCGTGCGTTCGCCTTGCGACGTGTCAACAATTTCCCAGAGACTTATCATTAGCTGTTTGTTCATTTCAATATTTGTCTTCAGGTGATGTTTCTTATACCACCACTCAGTGTGACTCAATATGGACACAGTTCAGTTTGCTGATGGAAGCAGTCTAATCATGAGCGGATCCAGAGGGGGGGACAGGGGGTCCGGACCCCCCCCCCCCCCCGGAAAATCACAAAAATATAGTTTTTTATCAATACTGGTCCAGATCCCGTAGAAAATCTCAAAGCTAAACATGTACCAAGCCAGCATTACATGACGGGCCAGCATCAGTCTGCCAGCGAAACGCCATTTAAAATGACGTTTCGCTAGCGGGCCAATAATGACCCCCGCTTTTAGTGGTATTTGGATCCTCTCGCCCTTATCAAGTAAAAAAAGTTGAGTTGGACCCCCTCTGACATAACTTTCTGGATCCGTGCATGCTAATCAGGGCCCATAGAGTATGTTTCCATGATAAAATTATCTGAAGAGCAATTCAAAATATGCACCTAACGTGAAATGCATATGCATTTTCAGTATATAAAATGCTGGTTGGATAAGGGGTTTAATTAATTAGATAAGATTAAAAAAAGTCCAGATATTTTTGTGATTTATAACTCTGGGATTTGAATTTGAGTATTACTTCAAAGAATAAAATCTCGAAGTGAGAACATGTGACTAGCTCGAACATTGAAATTTGAATGAATGAATGTTCTACAAAATGTATTTTACTGAAAACGAATGGCAAATGTGCTGACCAGGCCGGGTGGAAGAAAGCGCATTCTGATCAGTACCTTTGCTGTTCGCATGCAACGACTTCATTTTTGCTTATGACGCAGATTTTATGTGTTGCTGGCCGTAGAGTGCCTTTGAATGATTAAACTGAATAAAACCATAATAAGCGTTTTAGTCTACGCTGATACAATAAAAGCATCTTTATATTTTCAATTAAAGTGCTACTTTTCAAATTATAAAAGTGTACTATAAAAAAGTGGTTGCAATATTCTGTGATTTAAACTTTATGAAAACTGCAGAACTTAGAAATCGACATTAAAATATACACAAAGGTATCACGCTGTTTCATACCTTGGGACCATGTTCAACTAAAACACTAGCCTCTTCACATCACGATTTGTGATCACATGACTTTGAAACATAGTTCAAATGGAATGCAAAAATGAACATGGATAGCCGTTTGAATCCATGCACATAATTACACGACAATTGCACAGTCAGCGTACCGACTCCTTGCGACTTCCGCAAGGTCATCGTACAGGCATCGTGCGATTTATATAGGGAGGTCGTGAAGATAACACGATGATTGTACAATAACCTTGCGGTTGTCATACGATATCCGCAAGGTCTCTGTAAACTTTTGTTCTAGTTGTCGCCGAAAGAAATCGTAAGGTGATCGTAAGCAATGTAAACACATACGTCGTAGCTTTTAGCCGCCTACGATGCCGAAAAAATCGTAGAGAAAATCGTAGACAAATAAATCGTACGACGACCGTAGCAAATGTAACCTAGGCATTATAAACTCAAAATGAAGTTTATTCCGTTAAACTTTTCTGGGATTTGTTGGGTACTTACGCTTTATTGGCAACCAACAAGAATCCATTTGTAAGAGAGTCCGTCTTTCCGTCAGTCCATCCATCCGCAATACTTTTAGGGTGCCTAGTTTTTGTAATCTGTAACTCCAAAAGTTTTCATTCATTTTTATTAAAACTTTGCATAGTGATTGTTCACATATAGAAGATGTGCACCTCCTATTTTGTGCATAATTCATGAATATCAAGTTTCTTATTTTTGAGGGGCGTTGCTCTTAGACATATTTTCTGTCCAGAATGCTAAGATGGTGTCTGGTCTGTGTAATCTGTAACTCAAACACTTTTCATTCCTTTATATTCAAACTTTGCATAATGATTGTTCACACATTGAAGATGTGCATCTCTTATTTTGTGTTCATTTGAAAAATATTTTCTCAATTTTTGACGGGTGTTGAACTTAGAATTTTTTTCACTCCGAAATGGCTTTGGGTGTATAGTTTGTGTCATCTGTAACTCCAACAGTTTTCGTTCCTTTATATGAAAACTTTGCATGATGATACGATTGAACATGTGCATCTCTGATTTGGCGCACATTCCCCAAATATTTTGTTTCGTGTTTTGGGGTCTTGAACTTAGGTATTTTTTACGTTCAAAATGCTTAGATGGTGTCTAGTTTGTGTAATCTGTAACTCCCACAGTTTTCATATCTTTATTATTCAAACTTTGCATAATGATTGATCATTCATGCATTGAACATGTGTACCTCCTATTTTGTGCACATTTGAAAAATATTTTCCGTTGAACTTGGACATTTTTCCATCCGAAATGGTTTGGGTGTCTCGTTTATGTAATCTGTAACTCCAGCAGCTCTCATTCTTTTATATTCAAACTTTGCATTATGGTTGTTCCCACGTTGAACATGTGCAGCCTATATTTTGTGCACATTTGATAGTATATTTGGGAGTTTTGAACTTAGACATTATTATGTACTCTCATGTTTTTCTTCATACGTAGGCTTGGACCCAGCATCTACTGTCTACCCCCAAAATATATCGGGAATATCAGCCAGACCCCAAAAAATATTTGTAATTTTGGGCTACCCAAAATAATATCCCCATCCTGCACATTGACTTTAAGAAAACCCCTGAAATCCCTGAAATGTATAGAAATGACCTCTAAAACCAGTCCAATTTTGTTATGATATATCCACAAAATTTTCATACCCCCAAAAATAATGATATTTCTGAAACCCCCCAAAAATATTGAAATTCAAGATTTTGAACCCCCAAAATGGTCCCAGCCTACGTATATATATGAAAATCTCAGCACCCCCCCCCCTCCCCCGGCCACTCACACACACATTCTTGGGGCATCAGGGTGTGAAAAGCGGACGTTACAAAAAATAAGATTAAGAAAGTGGCACCAATTACAATTAAAGTATAATAGTGAGCGTGCATCAAAGTGGTCTTAAATCATCATTGCCGACCCCTGTGAGCTGAGAAGAAACAGAAAAAATAATATAAAATTATGCTGTTTCGAATCAAACATGATTTCGTGTTAACCCGTAGTAATGTTGTAGATGCGCAACCTGATTTGTTGAGTCTTCTCTCGATATAGAATCATAGGTCTAGATTAGCAAACAATTCAAGCGTAATATTGAGAATGTTTTCTTGTCCATCAGTTTTAATATTTGCTTTGGGTACTCAAAAGATGAGACAGTTCCATTTTGATTATCCACAACATATGCCTAGGTAGAGATTTAAACATATGTTTGGATGCTTTAAAGAACCGTCTTATTGAGACAATTCTTTGAGTACCCGCAACTATGTTTTGGTTGAGAAATAGAAACTGTCCACCGCCACCGCCGATGGGCCGAAATATGTGTTAATGCATTGATGGTGAGGGTTCAAAAAGCTGCTATATGCATTTAAAAAAAAGCTAATGCTTGTAAAAAATAAACTTGGCTTCACTAGAAAAATATGACCTCAAAATGCATTAGAATCGCTTTTACGGACATTTTGAATTAGAAATATTTCTTTAGGGAGGCCCTATCCCCCAACGAGAGGGGTCGTTTCTCTCGTGCTCCCCCCTCCCACCCCTTCACACACACACACACACACACACACACACACACACACACACACACACACACACGTGCCTTTGACACTCGAAAGACGCATACTACATTTCAAGATCGTACCACTTTTCAAAAGTCGACAACGACCTTGGAGTCAGTTAGCGGCCTATATTGATGAAAGCATAGGCAGCATTATACCTCCATGAAATGACATTTTCTTGATAAAAGTTTTATTGAGGATTTTCATAACCTTGAAGTGAGCATTGAAATAACGCAACGATGGTTGCACCCCGTTGTTGTATTTACTGGTGCAGACTCGCCAGAGCCTTCGCTGCTCGTATAAATAGGACACAAGTCGTCATTTGAGCCAACGCAAAAAATTTTGGTACAGTGACGAAGGCTCAGTTGAGCCTGTGCGAATGTGCAGACTCACCAGAGCATTCGCTGAAGTCATATATGACAGCGAAAGCGCATTTCGGGCCAGCAATAGAGTTTGGTACTTATTAGATTGTCGAGTGACAAAAGGCTCAGGTGAACCTGTGCAGCCTTGTGAATATTCACCAGAGCCTTAACTCGCTGCTCGCATATATGACACACACACCGCCGATCGAGCATGCACATGGGATTCTGATACTGTTACGAAGGCTCAAGCGAGCCTGTGCAAATGTGCAGACTCACCAGAACCTTCGCTTCTGGAACACAGATTTCCATTTGAGCCACCACGTGATATTTTGGAACTGTGATGAATCATTAGGTGAGCCTGTTCTTTAGAGCATTTTCTGCTTTCAAAAATGACACCGAAATCGCCATTTGAGAGAGCACGAGATTTTGACACTTATCGCATTGTGAAGTGACTACGGCTTTGGCGAGTCTGCATATTTGCGCTGACAGTTTCGTCTGAGCCTTCGCAACAGTATTAAAATGTCGCGTGTTTGATCAAATGGTGATTGGGTTGTCGCTAATACGAGCAGCGAATGCATGACGAGTCTGCACATTTGCCTGAGACACTCAACAATGCGACTGCGAAGGCGAGTCTGCACATGTTTGCGCAGAGTCGCCCGAGTCTTCGTCACTGGACAATGCGTTAAGTACCAAAAGGTCGTGTTGACTCAAATGGTGATATGGTTCCAATTTGTGCTAGAAACGAAGGCTTCGTGAAGTCTGCACATTGTACAGTCAACAGGTTTAGATTTTATTTACCTTTTGGCTTTTGCATTTTCCAGGGTGCATTAAATGGGAAAATGTATTAAATTGTAAAAATTAAATATAAAATCACAGCTGGAATATTAATAATCAAAACTTAGAACAAATATTAATGCAATTGGACAAGTATGAGGGGTTCAAACACAAGTATGCAGTGCGTAAGACGACTTAAAATCATATCGCTAAACAACCGCTAACTTTTTTAAAAAGCCAATTCTTGTATATGTATCAACTGGTTCCCTGCTCACGTGGTCGCTAGTTATATAAATTTATTATTGCGCGATAATAATTTACATATATTTATGATTGTTTTTTTGAAATCGAGCAGATAAATCTCAAATACTGTAGATCTAGACCTATTTTTATAAAGACAAAAACAACAACGACAATAAAAAACACGAAACAAGTTGGAACTATTTTTACGCGGAAGCTTCTTAATAGGTGTTGTTAGGATCGTATTAATCCCTTATCATGCGGCTTGGTAATGCCCTGTTTTGAATACAATGTAGATCCATATCAGCCGGCTTCTCAGAAAGTAACTGATCCAGAATCAACTGTTTACCACTCTGCCTCTAAATCAACCATTTAACCTGATACTTTGCAACACATATGCTGAAAAATTGGGATTAATGGTAACATATTGATGTGTTCAACAGTGCAAGAGCAAATTACGACGTGTGGTCAAAACGCTATTGTTAAAATTGGGGAACGGACTAACATCCGTCCCCAAAAATAGAAAGTGAGTATCATTTCTTACTTGTTTGCCCAAAGTTCAGAGATCTAAGGAAAAAATATTTTAAATCATATTATTGTCATTGGCCAACAATCCACAAATTTGAGAGTCTCTTGTCTTCAAATTCAAAGAAAGTTATTTGCAATCTGTCTAAGTATATTTATTTTGCTCAGAAAATTAGAATTCCATGATGTCAAGAAAATTTAGTAAGAACAATCTAAAAAAAATCTACATATGTAATTCATACAACACTTGTATATAAATATATTGCTGGATATATCCCAGAAGACCCATGGGGCCAGCTCGAGGTCAAATTTGTTTCAATGCGATACCGCTAGGTGCCGAATTGAAACAAATGTGCCCTCATTGGTGACGTCATTCGATGACGTCAGCTTAACCCCATCAGTCTGCTGGGCAACATGCTCTTCTGTAAATTAACATTGCCTTTCACAGTTTATATGTACTAGGGCTATAAACATTATGTGTAATGTTTTATGCTGAATAAATATTGGTATTGGTATTGGTATTGGTATAGTTACGTGTTGAATCGTATTGCCGCAAAGCCAATCAAAACCATGTGATAAAACGTTTAGAACTGATTTTTTTGCATAATAAAAAATAAGATAAGAGATAATACATGTACTGTTTTACACGCGATGATATAGCAATTGTACAAATTTTAAATAGAGGATCATACATGTGCTCATGTTTTATTGAATTTATTGAACGAGTTGAGGAAAAGAGATGAAATGCGAGGCTTGCCATGCATTTTATATCTTTTTCACAACAAGTTTAATAAATTCAATAACACAGGGGCACGAATGTTAAATTTATATTTATCATATGACATTAAAATTATTTTGAAATCATATTTTTGGCGTTAAAACGGTAGGGTTTTGACAACTTACACTATGTACCTGAGCGTGTAATTACAATTGCTCATAAAAACTAAAATTCTAAAAAATGTAGACTTTTTTACTTCAAAGCTCTCAGATATATTGCAATAGTTTGCATTTAACTTTTTGAGCAGGATAGATTTAAAGCTCAGTTGAGCTGAGCATTTAGAAAAGAAAATAATCGCAAGTCTTGGTCTAATTTCTCTGAGTCACTGACATACCCTATTCACCAAACTTAGCCACATCGTACGTCAGCATTGAATCTCATTAACCGTTGTCTAGAATGAAATTGGATAGCTAAGCCTATGAGAATAGAGCAGGATTAATTGTTAATACGATTATAAAGGCCCTAACCTACAAGACCAGAGCTTGCAGTTGCTATTACAGTACAGTCTGGGATATATTTAGTTGAAGATGTAGACAAAACGCCATTTGGGCCTCGTCGCGAGAAAACCTGTCTTCGGGGTTTCCGACAAAGCGAGTTTCAAACCAGTCTCCTAAGCTACAGTGACTGGCTAGAAACTTGAAATGTTACCTGTAGCAAGTTCACATATGATACTTTCCAAAAAGCAAATAACAAAGGCGCTGATCAGGCTGCGCGGCTGCGCAGGCGGGTCTGCGCCTGTGTTGTTCGCAAACCACTGAAGACAGGTTTTCTCGTGTCGACGCCCATTTTATAACCGCATGATCTGATGGCATAGCGCATGTATGGCATGCATTACAGCTATCGGAACTGCCTCTGGAATTCCATGGAACCAGACCTCGTGTAATGTGATGCTGACGTTACATAACGTGAGGCTGACGTCACAGAAACCATGCCAATACAATAACAAGTTCGATTGCAGCGAAACAAACGGTTAATTTAAACATATTTTAGATACATGTTTGATGCAGGATATAATTCCTCGATCCCCTTTTTGAAAACAAATTCCTGTCCAGTTTGTATATGTGTTTGCTCTATATGTCCTGTAAATTGTATAAATTGGTTGGTAAATAAACATTACAGCCTGAAGGATTGTATGTGGGTAAAGAAGCCTCCATAAGAGCTAAACAAGTGTTGTGATTTAACAACAACATAATATAGGGCAAAAACTTGGTACCCGTAAAATGCATTTAAACCCCCATGGGTTTAGGCTGATGCCCGTTCTAAGGAAATGGTCAATATGTTGTTGTTAATTCATTGTTTAGTGTTGCTTCCAGTTATTTGTGGAGGTTCTGTTTTTGGTCCTTGTTTTGATATGCAGTACTTAGTGTCCTTTCTAGTTTTGCAATCATCTCGCTAGGGAAGAGGGAGCTGAATGCATTACTTTAATTGCCTTCATGATGTCTTGTGCCTATAAGTGTTCTGTGGCGTCTGGTCTTGGTCTACACTGTTTGCCTATGTCCCACAAAAAGGACGCTTTTGCTTAAATGGTTAAACGCAAACAGACGGATGCAGGGGGGAGTGGGAAACGGAAACAATTCGCGCCAATTATCGACCGTTCTATCGCAGGCGCAACGCAAAGTGCGGGAGAATTTTATAAAACACCACAGTGCCTGTGTGCCATTAATGGGCCCAAACCTGTAACTGTTTTCCATAGACTTCCATTATAGCTTTTAAAGACATAAGAATTTGAGCAATAATAGTGTAACCACTCATTATGACTCTCCCTTGGGTCTACTCTGGGTAGATCAAAAGGGCAGTAATAATGAGGTGATTATGACTTCCTTACAGGGGCAATAAAGTGGTCCCATGAAGGGATAAGGTAATTTATGACAAAATATTGATCTTTATCTTAGTGAAAGAAATTGTGTTGTATACAGGTAAGTCTCCTCTTGAGGCTCCTTTAATTTGGTGAGCTATTGTTATTGTCCATTATCGTTAATCCTTTAATGATCTCTATTGGACAGGAATATATGTCTTCAAGTTAGCTGTGGTCCTCACACCTCTCAATCACAATGAGGCTGCCATAGAATTGCAGATTGGAAATAAATCACTAATAAACAAGATTGAGATACCTTGTGACCGCCATGTTTTATAATGTTTGGCCCCTGAAGGTGCGCGCCTTACATGAAAGGAAAATTTCATTGAAAAAAATACTAAAATGCAAGGTCTTTTTTTCTAAGCCACATCAGTAAACTTAATCAACAAAAGCAGTGCTATGTTGTTTCAAAAGAGTGCAACAAATATATACCCGTCAAATAAATATGATTTATTACCCATAATTTTATTATTGACCAATCATGAAACTCTTTACAACTTAAATATTGTGCTTAGCTTCCTTCCACCTTTGAGCCAATCACTGCCCTTTTTACAATAACAGATCTGTGACCTTATGACTGATACCAGGACAAGCAGACAAATCGTCGTGTTGCCTAGCAACCAGTCCGTGTGTACTACCCTTGCAATCAATGCAACACAGTGTCAGGTAACCTTCTGACTGCCGAATTTCTTAAGTGGGATATTCCTGTCGATTATTCGAACATAGCCTTCTTATTCGAATGATCAACAAATCACTTGCTGGAGAAAGCAAACAAATAGTCCCAGATCCATGATCTCGGATTATTGTATTTGCACATGTTTTTCCTGTAAGAGTAATTCGGTCCTGGCACTCAAAGAGTTAATGGTGTAATTAAATTTGATCTGAACAGGATAATCAAGTGTTTATAGCCAGGATGACGACATGATTGCCAAACGCTGGCCTTACTTCGCCAGTGATTGATTAACTGCCTATCACCAAACGGAAACTGGTTAATTTCACATGTTACCCATAGAGTGATAAGTCCAGTTACAGCATGCAAGTACATGTATTTCAGTTAAAATACGCGTATGTGTAGCCCGAACGCTGTACATAAACTAGTTGCACACATTGGAGGGAGGCTATTTAAACAAGCAAGTATTCTCATCAATTGCGTCCCTTTTTGTAAATGGGGATTCTCTTAAAGGAAATAATTCGCTCCTGCAGGAGCGAATCCTTTCCTTTAAGAGCATACCCTTATGGTTGGAAAATCCCGATTTTCACATTAAGTGATTTCATTTGAATGTATACAATTTTTATTACGCACGTGCGTAATGGTGGCCTAGCCGCTATGATATGGCTCCGTTTTAGCGTTGGTATCTTTACATTTCAAGGCAACACTGTAAATTACTTGATTTTCATGTGTTTTTGTTTCTCGATTCTGTCCTCGCAGACTTATTATAAGCGAGAAATTACCCATTCAAGCTAGCATTCAACCATAAACGGACACATAAGGCAGACTTATTCATGTTTTCTTTTCATTCGTTGCACGAGAAAAAGACTTCTTCCAGCAACTACTGGCCAATTTACAGAACTACTGTAAATTCAGAAATTTTCGCTAGAATTATATTTTCGGGAATAGCGTTAAAAGACTTATTTGCCAAGTTTAAAATTCGCGGCTTCAACATGATTTACTTACGTCAGTAAAGGACAGATCTAGAGTGATTTCGCCATATCGTGAGTGTTTTATCTTTGCGAAACTTCGCAACCGCGAAGTTTCGTGAAAATAAAACCCTCGAGAAAACTTCCAAATTTACAGTAATACTCGACTATGGTTCTTCATGTAATATATGCAGTTGTTTAAGCTAGGGGTATTATATTAGATTCGCGTTTATCAACTAAAACGAATCAGTAAAATGGCTCATTCTTTACATATAGCACGATTCAGAAACTTATGCTCCGAGCAATTCCCATTGACTGCCTATGGAATTTATCGACGTGTAAACGTCACATCCAGCCAATCAAGACCCTCAAAACTATAACAAGGAGACACGGTATGATTACATTCGGGAAAGTCCGTCACAATTCGAAAATCGAGTCATGCCTCGGGTGTATATAAGGTGCATTACTATGTACAAAAAAAGCTCCATTCTGTTAGCCAGAACTGGCGTAAGGAAAATCATTTCTGTACCATGTGAGTTCAGCTCTATTAAAATCGATAATTCTGATTTTCCGAAAAGTTTAAACAGCAGATTAAATGAATAAATAAATAAATGAACTTTATGTATTTTTCAATAAAATATATTCCTTACCATTTATAAACGTTTGTTTTGCCGCAATCACACTTGTTATTGTGTCAACATGGTTTCTGTGACATCAGCGTCACGTTATATAATGTCCGCGTCACGTTATCATCCGCGTTTTCCATGTAGATCCTCGATGTACATCCGTGGTCTGATTCCACGGAATCCCGCGGAATTGGCGGAGGCAGTTCCCATTAAGTTTGATTTGTGGTTAAGTAGCACTTTCGCTTTATGCCTTATTTAGCGTCGTAAATCCTTATTTTACGACATTCGTTAGCACTAAGGTGCTGCAATTCCCCTGAAATTCGTAAGAAAAAGCAAAGTGCCATTTTCTTACTAGAACAGAGTAATTATAGGGATAGAAAGCTACTATAATAAAAGAAATACATAAAACAATTCTTCGAGACAGAAACAATATTTATAAAAGCTTTTTTACAGAATTTACTAGAACACTTAGCAAATAATGACATTTGAGAATCTGGAGGCATACTGGCTTACCAGCACTCTGTCCGATAGAGACATTAACTTGTCCAACACGTTTAGTCAAAATCACGTGTCTTTCATGAATTGTTTCTTTCATGAAAGGTCGAAGTTTCGACCTTTCATGAAATAAATAATTCAGTTTAGACAAATGATTTGTCTACGAGATCCATCATCTTAAAATGATTGTTTGCTAAGAGTACGAATCACACTTTTAGAAACTGTTAAGAGCGCCTCATTACACCTGCAATATACAGCGTTTATATCAGATTTTGCATACTGGAACCCCTAAACGGGTACAGTGTACTTTCGCAAACAGTGCAGAACAAGATGAAATGCAGCATTATGCTGCATTTCATCATGGTCTGCACTGATTGCAAACATTAAAAAAATCATTAGGGATAAAAATACATAAAACTTTAGACTTTTCTACAGCTTAGCGACAAGGAAGCACTTCAATCATTCAACTAGACTATAGACAAGAGGTAGATGCTTAGCGACAAGGAATCACTTCAAACATTCAACAAGATTATAGACAAGAGGTTGAAGCTTAGCGACAAGAGAGCACTTTAAACATTCAACCAGACTATAGACAAGAGGTAGATGCTTAGCGACAAGGATCACTTCAAACATTCAACCAGACTATAGACAAGAGGTAGAAGCTTAGCGACAAGGAAGCACTTCAATCATTCAACTAGACTATAGACAAGAGGTAGATGCTTAGCGACAAGGAATCACTTCAAACATTCAACAAGATTATAGACAAGAGGTTGAAGCTTAGCGACAAGGAAGCACTTCAAACATTCAACCAGACTATAGACAAGAGGTAGATGCTTAGCGACAAGGATCACTTCAAACATTCAACCAGACTATAGACAAGAGGTAGATGCTTAGCGACAAGGAAGCACTTCAAACATTCAACTAGACTATAGACAAGGGGTAGATGCTTAGCGACAAGGAGCACTTCAAACATTCAACCAGACTATAGACAAGAGGTAGAAGCTTAGTGACAAGGAGCACTTCAAACATTCAACCGGACTATAGACAAGAGGTAGAAGCTTAGCGACAAGGAAGCACTTCAATCATTCAACTAGACTATAGACAAGAGGTAGATGCTTAGCGACAAGGAATCACTTCAAACATTCAACAAGATTATAGACAAGAGGTTGAAGCTTAGCGACAAGGAAGCACTTCAAACATTCAACCAGACTATAGACAAGAGGTAGATGCTTAGCGACAAGGATCACTTCAAACATTCAACCAGACTATAGACAAGAGGTAGATGCTTAGCGACAAGGAAGCACTTCAAACATTCAACTAGACTATAGACAAGGGGTAGATGCTTAGCGACAAGGAGCACTTCAAACATTCAACCAGACTATAGACAAGAGGTAGAAGCTTAGTGACAAGGAGCACTTCAAACATTCAACCGGACTATAGACAAGAGGTAGAAGCTTAGCGACAAGGAGCACTTCAAACATTCAACCGGACTATAGACAAGAGGTAGAAGCTTAGCGACAAGGAGCACTTCAAACATTCAACCGGACTATAGACAAGAGGTAGAAGCTTAGCGACAAGGAATCACTTCAAACATTCAACCGGAGTATAGACAAGAGGTAGAAGGTTAGCGACAAAGAAGCACTTAAAACATTCAACCGGACTATGGGCAAGAGGTAGAAGCTTAGCGACAAAGAAGCACTTAAAACATTCAACCGGACTATGGGCAAGAGGTAGAAGCTTAGCGACAAGGAGCACTTCAAACATTCAACCCGGCTATAGGCAAGAGGTAGAAGCTTAGCGACAAGGAATCATTTCAAACATTCAACCAAACTATAGACAAGAGGTAGAAGTTTAGCGACAAGGAGCACTTGAAACATTCAACTAGACTATAGACAAGAGGTAGATGCTTAGCGACAAGGATCACTTCAAACATTCAACCGGACTATAGACAAGAGGTAGTAGCTTAGCGACAAGGAAGCACTTCAATCATTCAACTAGACTATAGACAAGAGGTAGATGCTTAGCCACAAGGATCACTTCAAACATTCAACCGGACTATAGACAAGAGGTAGAAGCTTAGCGACAAGGAAGCACTTCAAACATTCAACCGGACTATAGGCAAGAGGTAGAAGCTTAGCGACAAGGAGCACTACAAACATTCAACCGGACTATAGACAAGAGGTAGAAGCTTAGCGACAAGGAAGCACTTCAAACATTCAACCAAACTATAGACAAGAGGTAGAAGTTTAGCGACAAGGAGCACTTCAAACATTCAACCCGGCTATAGGCAAGTGGTAGAAGCTTAGCGACAAGGAATCACTTCAAACATTCAACCAGACTATAGACAAGAGGTAGAAACTTAGCGACAAGGAAGCACTTCAAACATTCAACCAGACTATAGACAAGAGGTAGAAGCTTAGCGACAAGGAGCACTTCAAACATTCAACCAGACTATAGACAAGAGGTAGAAGCTTAGCGACAAGGAAGCACTTCAAACATTCAACCGGACTATAGACAAGAGGTAGAAACTTAGCGACAAGGAAGCACTTCAAACATTCAACCGGACTATAGACAAGAGGTAGAAACTTAGCGACAAGGAAGCACTTCAAACATTCAACTAGACTATAGACAAGAGGTAGAAGCTTAGCGACAAAGAAGCACTTCAAACATTCAACCAGACTATAGACAAGAGGTAGAAGCTTAGCGACAAGGAAGCACTTCAAACATTCAACCGGACTATAGACAAGAGGTAGAAACTTAGCGACAAGGAAGCACTTCAAACATTCAACCGGACTATAGACAAGAGGTAGAAACTTAGCGACAAGGAAGCACTTCAAACATTCAACCAGACTATAGACAAGAGGTAGAAGCTTAGCGACAAAGAAGCACTTCAAACATTCAACCAAACTATAGACAAGAGGTAGAAGTTTAGCGACAATGAGCACTTCAAACATTCAACCCGGCTATAGGCAAGAGGTAGAAGCTTAGCGACAAGGAATCACTTCAAACATTCAACCAGACTATAGACAAGAGGTAGAAACTTAGCGACAAGGAAGCACTTCAAACATTAAACCAGACTATAGACAAGAGGTAGAAGCTTAGCGACAAGGAGCACTTCAAACATTCAACCAGACTATAGACAAGAGGTAGAAGCTTAGCGACAAGGAAGCACTTCAAACATTCAACCGGACTATAGACAAGAGGTAGAAACTTAGCGACAAGGAAGCACTTCAAACATTCAACCGGACTATAGACAAGAGGTAGAAACTTAGCGACAAGGAAGCACTTCAAACATTCAACCAGACTATAGACAAGAGGTAGAAGCTTAGCGACAAGGAGCACTTCAAACATTCAACCAGACTATAGACAAGAGGTAGAAGCTTAGCGACAAGGAAGCACTTCAAACATTCAATCAGACTATAGACAAGAGGTAGAGGCTTAGCGACAAGGAAGCACTTCAAACATATAACCAGACTATAGACAAGAGGTAGAAGCTTAGCGAAAAGGAGCACTTCAAACATTCAACCAGACTATAGACAAGAGGTAGAAGCTTAGTGACAAGGAGCACTTCAAACATTCAACCAGACTATAGACAAGAGGTAGACGCTTAGCGACTATGAAGCACTTCAAACATTCAACTAGACTATAGACAAGAGGTTAAAGCTTAGCGACAAGGTATCACTCCAAACATTCAACCAGACTATAGACAAGAGGTAGAAGCTTAGCGACAAGGAATCACTTCAAACATTCAACCAGACTATAGACAAGAGGTAAAAGCTTAGCGACAAGGTATCACTCCAAACATTCAACCAGACTATAGACAAGAGGTTGAAGCTAAGCGACAAGGAATCACTTCAAACATTCAACCAGACTATAGACAAGAGGTAGAAGTTTAGCGACAAGGAATCACTTCAAACATTTAACCAGACTATAGACAAGAGGTAGAAGCTTAGCGACAAGGAATCATTTCAAACATTGTACCTGTTACCCCTTAATACACAACTGGACGGTATCAATATGTACGGGAAAACCCACAGGAATACAAAGAGTTAAAATACAATTGTGACGCTTTGTTAAGTGCTGGCTTCCCTGAAGATCCACCAGTTTGTGTGCTTATATATTGTTGATAAGTATAAAAATACTCTTACGCTACCTGTGAGTGGCATGAGTTTTATGTCAATAAAGATGACTTTGTTATGTTATGTTCTGTTCTGTTCAGTAGGGATGTACACTGTACATGTACGCATATTTGTATCTGGATATCTATAAATAAATGTTGAAAATATGCCTACCTTTCTTGTGTGCGGCTAACAATTTTACACTTTATTGTAATGTCTATCGGTTTTTTTTTTGTTTACTGTCGTTGCTGCTGATGATGATTCTATGATGATGATGAACATTAGCTCATCTTAGCCATAGGCTCCATATGAGTGTTTGTGATCATAGGATATCCGTCCTCTGTCGTTCAGCCTGTAAACAATAAACCCCTTAAACAGTTTGTGGAATTTTCATAAAACTCTACAGGAATGATCATTGGTTCGCCTTCTTTAAAGCAGCATAGTCTGTAACTTTTTATCTTCTCATTTTAAAAATAATGTTTTTATTTTTCAAGAACACAGTAAAAATACTCAAATTCAGGTAAACTTTTTAACATTTTCGTAAATCTTAACAAGTTATCACTATCAAAACAACTGCATTTATGTTAAAATTCAACGGTCTAGAATTATTGGAGGGACGCAAATAATTACCAACAAGAGAAAAAAAACACACCTATTTGATAAGATAATTCACTTTTCCATGCAGTTTTCAGCTGTACTGAACATTTTATTGTGAAAACATAGCTTGATTCTACTTTTACAAATGATTTAAAAAGAAAATAAAAAATTTCGAAAAATGTTCATTGTTACAAAGTATGCAGCTTTAAAGGTGGTTTTTAATAGTTTACCTTTGATATATGATAGAGTGTTACAATTGACACTAGTCTGCTTAGTAATCATATTTATAAATAAGAAGTTTTAAGTAAATGTACTTTGTTTTAAATAAATTGGGGACAAAAGGTACTTTGAATCATCTTTTGAATTTTTTGTCAATTGATTGTTGTGCGAGTGGGTGAGTTTGTGTTAAACGTCCCACCAACAGCAAAGGTCATATGGAGAGGGGACCACATCTAAGCGTCTCATTCACCAGACTGGAGAAACCAGCGATCGAATTGATCTTGTTGGTGTAACATGTATGGTGTTTATCTGTTTAGTATGCTGTTTACTAAGTTTCTGTTGCCCCAGATATTGAAGATATTGATGGTAAACAATTTGTTGTAAACAAGGTGTTTATTTGATTATAAGATTTTTCTAGAAGGATGACTAATAATCTAAAAATTAAAAATGTATTGTCCGGAATTCCGTAGACTGATTGTTCTGGAACTTTCTTAATTAAACAGTATTTATAAGAATATTTTTTATAAGGTCATCTTTGAAATAATTTCACTATTTAGAAGTCTAAACCCTTTGTGCTGGAATTCTATACTGGAATACTTTTTGTTTATTTATTCATTCTGGATTACTTTGGATTATTCATTTTGGATTCAGACTTAGTGATCATTTGGCACTAACTTCAAAATCTGAGGATCAGAAACTGCTGAAAGACTTGTGTCGATTAATATTCTGAGGGACATATTGGACATGTAAGGTTCTGTACTTTAGACTTTCTTTATATAAATATTTCCCATTGCTTTTGTAAATGATAATTTTGTTGTTTTTAATAAATTTTGTTAAATTTTAAAAGTGCTTTTTGCTGACTTTTCAAATACCAAATTTTGGTTTCCTGAATTCTTTTCTAGTTACTCCTGGAACGTAACATTCGTGTTAAAATAGTCTTGCATAAAGGGGCAAAGTATGCTTGTAACCTATCGGTGTCATTATTATGAAACATGCCATACTGTTTTACAAGCAATTAGTTTCAATATTAAATTGAAATATGTTTGGCTATCAGCAAGCATATGCATATAGTATTAACCAATTTATGCTGAATGGATTTTCCTAAATATATCTTTATCATTTGGACGAGTTCATTTCTAGTTATAGGGTTATTGGATGATATTTTCAATTCTTATTCAAATTTTGATAGAACAATCTGTGAGCAAACAGTGGAGACCCTGATCAGACACCGCGATTTGCGGCGTCTGATCTGGGACTGCACTGTTTGCCTTTGTCCCTCTAAAGTGACGTTAGGCTTATATGGTTTAAACAACTTTAATGCCAGAACTATAGAGGGTGGGTATGCTTCTTCAATAAAATCGATTACAATCAAACCATTTTGAATACTGATAATGGGATAGATCCTTACAAACTTTGTAAAAAAAAACATTTCGTGGGTTGTACCGTTTTCTTCTTTGAATCCCCGATAAAAATGACATTTCCATAATGGTGTACCTCGAGGTAAAATGAACTCGAAATTCAAAGAGATATAGAGAATACTGGGTGAGTGTCTTTTGATATCAAGTTTACCAGGCAAGGCTTTGAGAACGCTAGTTGACATCGCGAGGCTTGCCGAGCGATTCAACATGCGTTCTCAAAGCCGAGCCTGGTAAACTTGATATCAAAAGATGTGAACCTGGTATTCTATTTATCAGTTAACCCATTGTTGAACACTCTTAAAACTAGCGATTATGATGTAATATTTGATTTTTTTGTTGATTCAGCGTCATTAGCGACGTCATTCAAAAGTGCAACGTTATCATGACCTGATAAAGGTAGCATGCCGTGAGATAGGAAACGTTTATTAGGTTATGTTGAAACAATTAAGTTAATATTAGGGGTGACTGATAAAAGTCTTTTCAGTGTGTAGCCTAAAGTTTCATTAAAACATATTCTAAATATGAGATCATAAAACTTTTAAAGGCAACTAAACATTTTAATCTATCTGTCTGTGTCTACAGGCTCGCTCCATTTTGACTACATGTATCATGCCACGGAGTGCTAATTTTGAAATTTGAAGAACACAAAACTAGATTAACAGAGCACAGCTTTTTATTTATTTATTTATTTATTTGGTTGATGAGGAGGTAGTGAATCCAAATACCACTAAAAAAGGGCCATCATCGTCACATTGAATGCTGGCTTGGTAGCCTTGGGATTTTTCATCGGATCCGGAACAGTATTGCTAAAAAACCCTACATTGTTTTGATCTTTCGGGGGGGGGGGGGGGGGGTCCGGAATCCCTGTCCCCCTCTGGGTCCGTCCATGTCAAAATTCCTTAACACGCTCAAAATCGTTTTAAAATATTAACGAATCTTAGTGTTTTTTTTGTAAAAGAGCGCACAAAGCTTTCTCAGAATGCATTTTAAAGCAAGCCACTGTCGGCCAAGCAGTTAAGCGCCATTTAAATGGTGTTTCGCGGGTGGGCAGAAAGTGGTCCCAGATTGTACGCTGATTTCATGTTGGCTATTATTAATAGACTTTTCACTTACTGTAAAGGCGGCAACTTTAATATTCATATCTGGGTGTGTTTCGGTTATTTCATCTGCTCAGGAAGGGAAATCAGGTTTTATTTATAATTTGGTAAAGAGTTTAATCGCTTTTTGAGCCGCGCAAACGTGCGTGCATTTCATGAAAATCCTAACCGTATACACACTGAACTCATATGTATTAACCCTTAAAGCGTATAATCACAAAATGTATGTTTTCTTGTCGTCCACTAAACTATTTGAGCCTCATAGATAAACAGTGTGAACCCAGATCAGACTGCTCCTGTAGGAGCAGTCTGATCTGGGTCCACAATGTTTGCCTCCCTGCTTATGTTAAATAGACATTTTCAGATGCAGTTATTTTGCTGGCGTTTTAAGGACTTAATAATGACTGAGGTGGTGGCACAAGATGATACAGTTACTATTGAATAAAACCACGCCTCTTTTTCAGCTTTAACCTATGTCCAAGGTTGACTAGTCCTAATTACGCATTCATGAGGCGCCGCCTTTACAGTAAGCGAAAAGTCAAGTAATACTGATCAATATATATATTGCAGATTTGTTCCTTTGTTATAGATACCGCATTATCTCATGCCTCCTAAAACCCATGAGAGAGCATCAAATGGGATTACTGTCTTTAGAAATGTACTGTCTTTTTTAATCCAATGTGTTCTAGATTTATTCAGACTTTTGTAATTACCTGTAGTTATCCGGCTTTCAGCTAGCGAGAGTCAAGTGCGTTAGAAAATGCCCAAGCAATGTTACCTTAATATCATTTTAATAATAATATTGGCGATTCGTATTCTAGACTGATTAAATTTATCATTAAACACATATGTTATGTTGTTGTTTTGCCATGCAATGGGTCAAACAAAATCTTTTATTAATACATGTACATGTATTTGTTAAGAACCACTAAAAACTCAAAATAGGAGTCTGGCACGCATGGTCTGATTTATCTGACTTACAAGACCAAACATTATCCAAAATAAAGCTATTTTAAGACCCTTCGGGTTGCTATGGAAAAGGAAGAGAGTATGACCAGAAAATACCACAATCTCACACTTCCATCCAACCCACGGCACCGCGAGGAAGAGACATAGGACATTAACAACCACAAGACAGTAGGAAGATAATTGGGCCTCGACGCGAGATAACCTTTCTTCGGGGGTTTGCGAACAACAAAGGCGCAGACCAGCCTGCGCATCCGCGCAGTCTGATCAGCGCCTTTGTTATTCGCGTTTTGGAAAGTATCATATCTAGATTTGCTACGAGCGAAAGTTCAATTTACTAGCTAGTCCCTGTAGCTGAGGAGGATGGTTTGAGTCTCGCTTTGTCGGAAACCCCGAAGACAGGTTTTCTCGCGACGAGGCCCAATTAAAGTAAAGCATTCAGCCTTCGCAAAACTAGAAAGGACACCAATTACTGCATAACAAAGCAAGGACCAAACACAAAAAACACGAGCAATTTGAGCAACAATGAATCAACAAAAACAGAACCGCCACCTTAGAATGTATAGAAGCGGGTGCTTAAATGCAATTTACTAGCGCCAAATATTCGATCTAGATCCTGTTGATGTTGTTTGAGGTGGTCTCTGATGGCGAAATTAATGGATCCTGCATATTAAAACTATGGAAAAGTACTCAGCACTCTGTAAAAACATCATTAAATCCAAGCTACAATACATGTATTATATCAATTGTTACTCTTGACCGCTTGGCTCTCGTTTGTGATGTCTAATTGTGACGTTGTCACTTTCCCATTGGTATCCTGGGTCAGGTTGATAGTATCGATTCCTAATCTTTGCCCTCTTTCTTACTTAAGATTTATCATGCACGTGCGGGTATAATGGCAATACTTGTGAAGTCGATTTGTGGGCATTTTATGAATGCTTTACTAAATACAAAATGCAGCATTGATGGTAGAGTGTAGATTCTATTAGCTCAATCTTTGGTTATAAAATTTTTGAAATAAATTCGTTGGGCATATTTGAAGTTTTCTGACTAAGTTCAGCTAATGGACAAAGATATAATACATGTATAAAAAAGCTATTTTATGCATGCAAAGTTACTTGCGAGGTTTCGGCAATAAAATTCAAAGAAAATGTAAAAAAAATGATAAAAAAATCCCCATTTCGTCTGAAAGTAGTTGGGATGCCCTTTCCCCATTGACGAAACTTTCTGGATTGATTGAGCAAAGGCCCAATGTACCAGTCAACAATATTTCAGTCATATTGGGACTAGAGAGAGAGAAAGGAAAATGGGATAGAAGACTAAAAGGTCCAACCCAAATTTGCCTCAAGCAATTTTCATCTTGCCAACAAGCCAAGCATGACAGTCATCTTTCTGAAAGCTTCAACAGAGAGTGCATCACATTTAACCACCCACGAAACTCTTAGGATCCGCGAATGATAGACCAGAGCAGGCACGAATCAAGATTGGTAAAAATGTGTCTTTCTAGATTATAAGCCTAGCCCTGTGTGTAAATAGTCGAGCCGATTTCTTGAAAAATGACAAATATAAATAAATCAAACGATGTAATGATTGCTTTGCAAATAATATTTTGCATTCCATCAACTGTAAGCTTCTATTTTGAATTTTGATTTACGTGAGCGGTATCAAATTCAATTTAGAGATTAATATTGATTTTTTATGGTAAATATTTATGGTAAACAAGATTTATTACAAACCTATGAACTACAGCTACATAATGATACTCCATTTTATTTGATTATTTTCATGTATGATATGTACTGACTTAAAAACGTAACGATACCTATTTTGCCTTTCGAAATTTGATATCCATTATTTAACCCTTCTCTAAATGTGTACTTTGACAAACGGGAAGACCCAGATGAAAATGCGGCCATTTCATGAAGGTGTACCCTGTTTGCTTCGACAAAACCATTTCAGAGAAAAAATACATTTCTATTTAGAATTTATAACCTGTTACCCCTCGATTTAAAGAATAGAACCTCCCAAGCTTATTGTATCTAATGAGAAGAAAATAAAGGGTCAATTGCCATCTTTTAAGTAAAGATGACATATATTGTCAGTGCTGTTTGAGATCTTGTGATCGACTCACGTACCTGCAAAATTATACTGGCTAACTACTATTCGCACTTCAAGAATAACATTTCACAAAAAGCTTGGTCTATACTATAACATATAGAAATGTAAAAGAACGATTATTCTGAATAAGTCATGTTTTAGCAAAGTGCAATGTGTTTTTGAGGCAGGCAGGCAGGCGCGCGGGCGAGTGGGGAAGGGCAGACAAGCAAGCAGATTTTGCTCCTCGGGCGGGCCCTTGGAACACTGGTCCGACGCTTTAACCACATGAGGTACCTGGGTGGTCCAAAATCATTACCACATTCTTTTATCAATTCTGTCGGTCCTGATCTAGGTCAAAACTGTTTGCAGGTTATCAGCAGATGCCAAAAGTCGCCGCTAGCATGAAAAAGTTGCAATTAAGCTGTAGTACGGACATGCAGCCTAGATAACCACCTGCTTCAGTTTGGACTGTATATAAATGATATCATTGTCTGGAATAAGAATGACCCTCATTTTCGAGTCCAGTCCATAGTGTGTCTGACTGCAAAGGACATTCACGAAAATATTTGTACAGTTATTATTCTCAAGTAACGTTGCATCTGCTAATTTGAAGAAGGCCGTTTACCAGTAAATAATATTTCTAAAAGAATTGGAACTTGTATCCTGGTAAATTGACTGGGTGTATTAGAATTACTGTCTAATAAAAAGAATACTCTAAAAAAACTGAAACATGTCAAATGGCTGGCTGTTAAAACCATAGGGATCGCAGTGGCTCAGTGGTAGAGTGCTTGACTCGAGACCGAAGGGCCGCGGGTTTGAGCCTCACCGGCGTCACTGCGTTGTGGTCCTTGAGCAAGACACATTAATCCTAGCTTAGTACTGGTTCAACCCAGGAAGACCCGTCCCTATATAACTGAAAGATTGTTGAAGGGACGTAAAGAATCAAATCAAACAAACAAACAAAGTTAAAACCATACACACAAAACAACAAATAATCCAATGGAAGTTAAGTTATGTCTCAGGCTAGTATTCTCCTCCCCATAGCATATACATCCCATCTGGTAGAAATAGACTGACGATTGCGTGCCCTTGTAATGTTTGATGGTGATATCCTATGTCTGTTTTGCTATTCTGCTCACTATGTTTTACGTTGTTCTCGTTTGGGTTTTTTTCGTCCTTTGTGTGCGGGATGTAGGGGCGGCTCCTTTGTTTCTTAGTATCTTGTCAAAAGGCTTAAATTAACAACAGCTAGTGGACTCAAATACATATATTAACATACGCAGTCGAGTCTCGTTAATTCGAAGTCCTGTCCTATTGAGTAGATAATTTTATTTCGAAGTATCGACAGTTCAAATGATGAGGAGGTAGACAAAAATATATAACCCCAAAAAATGATTATTATCAGTTTTTCCTCTCAAACATATATATTGTCACATGTCTCAGTGAGACATTTTATTTACGCACACAAAACATATGTTTTATAGATGGGATTAAATTAGTTCATAAATAGGCTTTACAAGCAAAACTTGCTTCAAAATGCAGCAAAAATGATGCACGGCGAAAAACACACATCTACTCGATTGTATAAAACTCATTTCACCTACCTTTTCTTTATCACCGTTTCAGTGATTGGTTTTGACCGTTATTGAATTATCTTTTGGTTTCGAGCATATACATTGTCGATTTATGAAAAACACGTAAGCAGAATCCTTTCCAATTATTGATTTTTAAAAATCAAAATTTTGAAAAGGGGGTTATGGTTTCATGTACCTGTATTTTCAAGTATTGATTAATTTTAGACTGGGAACTAGCAGATTATGCACAGTTGGTGTTTACATCAAAATACCTATGTGATTTCACTCATATGGTTTAAAAGGCAACACATAACAGAATAGAAAAAAAAACTAGACGACATGAAGTGCTTACCTTGGTCTGATATTGAGCCAAATGACCTCGTCAATTAACAATGTTTGACCAGGTCATGGTCAATATAGGCTTATTATTTTGATATATTTTGCAAGGTCAAATATTCAAATGAGATATACAGACCCAACAATCTAATGCCACAAACCAAGTCCAAAGGTCATTGACCTTTAGGTTCGAGAAAGCATCTTAATTGTTTTGCCATATATAGGCATGATGGCCATCGTAAAGTAGGTCTATAGTAACCCAGAATCATCATTTGGGAGAATTTGGTAGAACCCATATTCCCAAAAAGTAAGTGAGTATGATCAGCAAAATACCACAAACACACACTGCAGACCAACCCACGGCACCGTGAGTAAGAGCCATAAACAAATTACAGTAACAATACATCTGTAAAGCAATATTAGCAAAGCAACCAGCTATCTCTTCCCCTTCAAGATGATTGCAAAACTAGAATGGACACAAAGTAATGCATACTAGAGCAAAGACAAACACGAAACCCTTACAAACAATGGGAAGTACATTAAACAATAGACCAACAGCAACAGAATCAGCACTTTAGAACGGACAGCAGCCTTAGCCACCGTTGCAAAGTAAGGAAGATGACAAAGATCACAAGGTGGCCAATCACGTGGTCAGCATGATGGGGATCACGGATTCCTGAAACATTAAAATCGTTTGTAACTTTCGTAATACTAATTCAAATTTCGTGCGATAAAGTGCAAAAAAAACTCATATATTTCTGCACAAGACTGTGTCATTGTTTCTACTGGGTTTGCTGTAGTTTCCAAGATTACCTCGACCAACTGAAGAAAAAAAACGGAAAATTCTCCGCGATATGGTTCACACTTCAATTGGTCGAGGTGATCTGGAAAACTGCAGCGAACCTAGAAGAAACCTTTACACAGTACTAGTCTTGTGCAGAAAAATGTCAATATTTGATATGTAAAAACCTGCTGACAAGATGCAATATTAACACTTCATAAAATGCATGTTGCATGATACCAAGTCGAAAACATATTTAATTTTATAAAAGGGTGAAGATTGAAATATCGCCTTAATTCGTGCCTAGATACGATATAATCCGAAAGGAAATGCAGATGTTTTTCATGCATTATTTCTGATGCATAGTGTGTGTGTGTGCTGGTACTGTGAAAGTAGTGATGAAGAAATTCATTATCATCCGTGATTCTGTTGAAGTTTCAAATTCGTTGTATCAGCATACTGAACAATCGACATCCAATAAATACAGGATCTTACATGAGTGCTCATGTTTAATTGAATTTATAAACGAGTTGGGGAAAAGAGATAAAATGCCGAGCATTTTATCTCTTTCGCAACGAGTTTTAATAATTTCAATAATACAATATCACGAATTTAGATTTTATATATTATATGACATTAGACGGACAAAAGTCTACCGGGCCGCGTTGCGCAGTCGGTGACGTGTCTGGTTACAGATGCGAAGCTGACTGCAGATCCAGGGGTTGCGAGTTCGATCCCGGCCCGGTCCCATACTTTCATGGAGATTGATCATGAAATAATTTCTACGGTCATTCTCCTCCCTTCCGCTGAATCATTCATGTAGGGTTGTTGTCAGTTAAGCGAAAGTATGTGCACGATTACTGGTTAACTGCTTGTTCAAGCTTGCCCAGGAAAAAAGTGTGGTTAGGTGAACTGACCGTCCCACAATGACCATAGCTGTTGACTTGGGACGTAAAGCAACAAAAACGAAACAAACAAAAGTACTGAATAACAAAACAAGGACCAAACACAGAGCCCCCACAAACAATGGAAGCAACAATTAACAGAAACTGCTGCTTTCAAATTTTGCAGTGTCTCTCTGATTTGGAAGGAACTGTTTTCCCAGATGAATTGGCTGAAATCAGACACAAGATTGATATATTGGATACAGAAAGTCATCAAGGTGGATATATATTTATATAGGACATCTGGTCATGCTAACATAAAAGTCAATAAAGAGGCAGACAGACTGGCTTAAGACGCATCTTGTGAGGCAGCAACTTCAAAAGTGACACAGGTGTAGTGACATTGGCAGATATCCAGCAAGCAACAGTTAAAATGGGTCTGTCCCAATGGCAGTGACAGTGCGATTCTTCAGATACGGGAAGATATTTGCTCTGATATAAACCGAACGTTACAGACATATCTGGAATTGATGTTCCTAATATCACTTCATACAAGATAATTGCTTAACTCAGATTGTGATACAACCAGTTTAGTTAGAGACCATCAAATTAAATTCTTACAGTAACTTTTGTCATAGCAACCAAATAGAAACGTTGAATATTATCTTTTACACAGTTAGAGGTACTTCAATGAAAGAGAGGGATTAAGTAAATTTTGACAATCAAATATCAACTTTGATTAAACTAAAATTATGATCTTTGGTACTCGACAAAGCTAAAGTTTTGATTTTAATCTAGCAGGTCAAAATTGACATCAGTACTGATTTTAAATAACTTTGTGTATTTTGTTTTGCAGAAATAGGCACTTCCTTCAACCAACTAAACATAATGCTTGAGCAAGCTAGGAAGGCAGTGCATGTACTTTTCTTATCGAATTTGAAATCTTAATATTCCTATTGATCTGCAGTTTTATTTATTTGACCACGTTATTATTTTACCTGTTGCATTATATGGTTGTGAGATATTGGACTTTGAAAATAGCCAAATTATTTAATATTTACGTTATAATTTTCTCAGACAAATTGTTGATTTGATAAAATAAAAAGTACGCCAATATATATGTTACATGCAAAATTGGGACGATGTCCTTTACAAATCAATGTCAAGTCACGAATGATAGGTTTCTCGTTATCTATTTTTTACGGAAAATAATTAAAATTATCAAAGCTGCTGTAACACAGTAATGCTTACATGTAAGTTAATTAAAAAGGTTTTTTTATGTTTATAAATGGATTCCGCTGTATTAATGACATACATATTTCTGTTGGCCAACCATAATGTTTAGAACTGATTCAGTCAACAACACAAAATCTGTTAATACTGGCATTTTATGAACATTGTCAGATTGGTATGCTCAAGAAAGAAAACGGAAGGCAACAATTCCTCTAAAGGAAATCTATTATTTAAAGACAATCTCAATTTTGAAAAATATTTGATCAATGTCTCAAAATTGTATTATTATAAAATTATTCAAATATAGGACTGGTAATCCTCGGCTCATAGTTTAGACTTGACGATGGGAAACGAGCGAAAAATGCTATATTTGCTCTACAAACAACATTGGTGACGAGCATCATTAATTGTTTATGTGTGACTTTTTTAAGAGTGACAGAAAATTGAATTTGAAAGGCTAAGCGTACTTTTATGTTAAGCCAAAGCCCGCAAGTACAGGGTGCTATTAACTTCAACCAATGAAGCAACGATCATTACAATATACAATTCTTTGCAAGTATTGTGGAAAAGTTTTCTAAGTAGATGTTTTTTCCAAATGATCGAAACAACTTAATGTTCCCACATATATGCAGCTAAATTTAAATATCCACTGTGAATAAAGGTAAATTTTCTGCCATTTATTATATTGCCTATACAATAATATTGTATTTCATGACACACTTTATAAAAGCGATATGTCTATTTTCTGTATGTTATGCATGCGTTAATCTCTTATGCCAAACGTGCATGACCTGTGATGTATAGTTATCAATAAAGTAATGTTCTCTTCTGTTCTGTTCTTCAAGTGACATATATACATAATGAGACCCATTTGCAAGGGAATGTGTAGAGAGGTTATTTTCTAAGATGATGTTTTGTCCCATATCGATAAGCCATGTTCGTTCTTTCAAGTGATTAATCATGCACTCAACCTAACCATTTTCTGAAATTCAATTAATCCTTTAAATGTGGAACTAAACTTCTTAGTCGAGCTTTCTTTGAAATTAAACAGAAGAGGGACTGAAGCAGACTTAAATGGCGATAAATCATGGCCACGAGTGAATGCCTTGAATTCTGCCTGCGCTTCATGATAATTCCATTTTAAGCATAACTGCATCGTCGATATCTGCTGAGAATACTGTAGCTCCAGTCAAGATCATAAATTGAGTAAAATCAGGAATAAAAGCATAGCCCAGGCATCACGATAAGTGTGAGTACATAAAAAACCTGTCTTAAGCGGCCACTCAAAAATAGACAAAAAAGCCTTAACGACAAATGGTAGCTTAATGAAGGTCGAAAGTATTGCAGAGTGCTCTCTTGGAGCATTCTGCAGTACGTTTGACCTGCATTAAGAGAAAACCGGCCTTAGTCAGGGCCCTGAACCCAAGGTCAAGGTCAAATACTGTATTTTCTTGTCAAGGTATATGCTCTTAACTGTTGGGCGAAGCAACTTCCAACGTTGCAGGTGCATAGGTCACATGCTGTAGAGGGTAATGGGCAATATTTCATGTGACCTTGATACCAAGGTAAAATAATTTATTTTATTGTAAATACAGCTCCTCCTAAACCGTTGGACATTGCAACTTCAAACTTTGCAAGTGCATATGTCACATTATGTAGAGAATACTGGACAATTGTTTGTGTCACCTTGACCGCAAGGTCAAGGTCAGAGATAGAAATGGGTAAATGCGATGGTGAACCATCGACTGCAGTCAAGTGTTGTCTATAAATTTATTAAAGGCGACGAATTTTGTTATATAAGATAGCTGTTTCCAGTAGATCGATCATTACAGTAAGCCAACATGAGACATTAATACACGTGTAGTTTTATCCTTCATGACCCTCAAAATAGTTTGTGATTTTTTTAATTGTGGCATTAATAGTTCCACAGTTACAATAATCATTCCACATTGTAATCCATCGTAAATATTAATAAAATTAATGGTCTAACAAGATGTGAATGCATGTTTTACAAATGTACCCTAAATAATCCAATGTTTACAAGCTGCCAGACAGCTTTCTCATCTGTCAAGATAAGTATGCACGTGTTTTCAGTCCAGATTCGTCTTTTATTTTCAGGCACCTTCTTTCGTGCTTTCATCTTATTATTGTTGCATCTAATTCCTTACATAGTTTTTTGTCCCTCGCAAATCAAGTTTATGGCGACCACATGTTGTTTTTCCAATGCACACTTCCAAAATCTATTGCGGGGTAGAATATATCAATTCCAGAGAATTTTTCAATTGATACACTATGAATTTATGTGGTGTCCACAAAAAAAATAAAAAAAAATAAATTCATGGGTTGGACTTCAGTGGTATTTTCATCACAATGGCTTAGCTTTTAAATTGCAATTGCCTCTATTGAACGTATTTCTATCGGATGCTGCACGTATTTCCATCTTATGCTGGATTTTTTTTTACCTTTTATCACTTTATTCTCCCCTCATCTGACAAACTTGGGGTCGGGGAGAGCCCTCCCCCTGCATACCTTACAAACCGAATATATGGTATTCTGATGGTTACTTGGTACGCTTGCTCACTTTTTTTGTTCATCTATCATGCATTTTGAAAGCAATAACGAAACAGCCGCAGCCAACCATGAAGTAGCCTTTTTATTGCATTTTAAATTTCTGATGGATTTAATGCTTGTTTGATAGTGAATCTTTGTAATGATTTGGAAAAACTTTAAAATTACCACACTCAATTCAGCAAGATACTTCAGACCTATGGATGTATGCGCTTGTTGGGTAAGATGTGTTAGTTTGCACCCTCCTGCTCGTGTTCTATAAGAAACATTATATAAGATACTATCAAAGAAATATTGCATCTACCCTATACATCCAGACAGGTGATAACAGTCAGTCATGCAGACCTAATTGCTTAAATTAAAAAAAGGGTTCAGGGTCTGTATTGCATCTCAATTTGTTGTTATGCTGGAAATTAGTTAATTTAGGGAAGGTGTACTCCTTGACAAAATAAAACATTAAAAATCAACCATTGAGTTTTACTTTTTTAATTTAGTTTTCATTTCCACCCTTACAAGATAAGTAATCATGAAGAGAGGAAAGATAACTCCCAACCAAAAGGATACCGACAGAAATGTTCATCTGGACATTCATGGAAACCACCTATGGACAGTTCTGTACAGCACCATTTGCAGTTAAGATGAAAGGCGATCAACCAAGCGAAGATAAACGTTCCTTTCTCCGACAAGAGAGATATTCAGAAGTTGAAACTTCATAGATTTATAAATGTATGAAATAATTTATTTAAACGATCTCAATGCTCAAATCTGTCTACCTCAAAGGTAATCAAATTATCACATGTTGATGGATTAAACTCTGACGTGACTTCAATTCAGACAACTTGATCTGTGAATGGAAGTCACCTGGAATCTGCCACATCCCCCTTCTATAATAAAATGAATGATATAATTTGGTAAATTGTTATAATAATGGTAATTATTCATTAATTTAATTTCATAATGGAATGAAAGCTTCATCTGTCAACTACAAAAAAGCATGCCAAATAATTATGGAAAATACTATGTTTAAGCCTTAATCATTAACCAAAGTTAATCTATCTATTGTTTCAAAAACACAATACTTACTCAAATATTGAAATTCAATACTTGTTATCATTATTTCCTTTCTTGAATTTGAACTTTGACGGTTATAAATTGAGTGATACGTATTCCTATATATATCACAAGTTTAACTAAGAACATTTATATCTCAATATTTTGTATTATTAAAGATTGCTGACTATTGGATGCTTGATGTTGAGCATATTCCTTTCTTTTCTGTCTAAGCGAATGTCTCTTATGAGACAGAAATTCAGGCTCAACTTCTAGTGAAGTGGGCATTTGCCTTCAGTGGGAAGCTTAGTGAGTCTAAAATCACCTGGAGATATAAAACATTCATTTGGCACTTTCTTTCGGGTAATTGAACATAGCATAACCTTAAGTGTATTCATGTGAGCATTTCTGTTTGAGTTGGATGTAGGTGAAATGACACACAAGAAACATTTAAGCAATATGCGATAATCAAAGTGTTTTCCTGCCAGTGTGTACGGAACAATTGTAAGCATGGCCTAATGAACAACAATAAACAACAACAACTATCTTTACATAAGCAATGATCTCACAGATGAGAAATCTATCACACTTTATGATTATCTAAAAGTAAAATTCTTAATAGGTCAAAGCCCAAAGATTAGCATACGTTGAAAAAAAAGTACCATCTTTAAATCTACCGACTTTTAACAGACTAAACTTGTTTTGACTTTTTGTAGCTCCCTATCAGACCCCTCATATTTGCAATACCTGTTACGTGAATCAAACCTGTTGTTGGACACATACAGCGTATAAACAGTATTGAGGCCTATTACTACCTCAAGGTCCAAAAACTGGGTGTGGATGGAGGAAGGACCAAACAGTGAAAAAATAACAACTGTTAAATTTTCCAAATTTAATATGTACTTAGTTATAAGTTCTCATGAATTAAAAATTCTTATAAATTCAAATAAAAACCCATTTACAGTATACAGTTTATATCTAGAGACAGAAACAGAGTAAGAAAAACAAGGGGGTACTCTGAGCTATAGTGGCCCTGTACTGGCCCTTTGGACATGAACACAGGTCCTAACCTTTAAGTTGATTATGATAAAACTTTTTCCTGGCTGTTCCTTGACAGTAGACAGTGATGGGCTGGAAGGCTTTATAGTTTTTTTTGTGTTTCTATGTCGGGAGCACCAAAAGGCAAACCAACAGTAATTCTGGTTTAAAACGTTCCAGAGACAGGGCCACAGCGACAAACTGGTGTTATGTCCAAATAAGAAAAACTCTTTTACCACTTAGAAACTGATTTACAAGAAAAAATGAATGCAGTGTTTATTAATAACGGATTGTAAACGCCAAATCTGTTAGTTTGGTAATATTTGAGTAATAATGACATGTGTACAGAAAAGAAAATGGGTGAGTATGATCCGGATCACAATCACACACTGCAGACTAACCTACAGCACTGTGAGGAAGAACCACTGAATATTAGCGGTAACAAGACATAAGAAAGACAATTAAAGCAAAGCAACCAGTTTGTACAATGTTTGTACAATAATTCCTTGTTTTATTTTGTTAGAAATTATTCAAAAAAATCATGTGTTTGTACCTTACCATTTCCACCCTTACAAGATAGATAATCATGAAGCTTAAGACAGGAAATGTAACACCCCACCAGAAAGGTCCAACAGGAAATTCATGGAAATCTCCAATGGGCATTTTTAACGCGCCACTTACAAGATCAACCAAGCAAAGAAATATGCTTCTTTCTCTAATAAGAGAAGTATTGAGATGTTTATAACGTAAGCAATAATTGAACGAACTCTATACTCAAATCCGTTGAACTCAAAGGTAATCAAATCATCAAATGTAAACGGTGGCTGGAGGAAATGCAACTACGTGTAAGTCAGGCATGACGCCAATTCGACAAACTGATTTGTGAATCGAAGTCATCACAGTATTTGCTTGTCTGTATGTGGGGGATGGTGTGTACAGGGAAAAGGGTTACATTATTAACCAACTTTATATTTTACTTAATATAGCTTGTTCTACAGTTTGATGTATCTGAGCACGTGTGTCAAGAAGTGAATAGATGAACTCAGCTTATCTTGATTTATACTGTTTATTTTTTAATAAGATATATCCGGGTTTAGCGTGGAAGGAGATAAATAGTGCTATACTCTTTAAGTTTTCTCTAGAAATGATTTACAAATATAAAAGGTCATGTTGTGTATAAAACTTTCCCTAATGACTCTTTGAAAATAGTTCGCTATTAAGCATGTTAAATATGGCATAATCTTAGAACTGATAGTTCCGCTAGTTAGTGGTGATAAAAGCGTTTGAACATAAAACGCACATATTGCAATAAAATCGGAATGATTTATCAGTTTCTTAGCTCCATGTAATCGATATGGTATTTAGAAATGTGTCAGTATTATACGTTTCTTCTTCAATTTTAAAGTATTTCAAAGTACAGCGGCTTGCCGTGTGATGACAAACGTTGATCTCGAAGGACGGATTTTTCTATCACATCCTCACACGAACAATGGATTATTTTTCTTGCTAACCAATGAGTTCTGTATTATATATTGGAAAAACATGAAAAAGGCTTCACTTTTTTTGTCATTTTCCCATGTGGTGTCCTGGGTTAGGTGTGATACTTTATTGTATTGATTCCTGGTATTCGCCTTCTTACTTACTTTCAAAAAAATCCTGAATTCACTGAGATGCGGCACGTTGACGTCATTTTAAAATTAGGATGACGTCATGGATTGACGTGCGGCCAACGTGTGGCTGTTCACTTTTATCTATCCAACGGGCTGGTATGTGTATGTAAGATAAATTGAATCAATCATTGGTGTTGAGTGGAGGCAGGAATAACCCAACCAGAGGGTTCACCATTCCAGTTGGAAACGAGGCTTGTCGAGTTTTGCATAGGACAATGGACCCAAGGGTTGGGATTTTCCTTTCCCACGCAACACCAATGATGGATTATTTTTCTACATACCATATGGCGATGTACTGTTTTATATTTGGTGGTGACGTACAAAAGCGCGGACTATAAAAAAAAGTCTGGTTTCGACCAAATTTATCACAAAATAGAGAATTTAACAGCAAACTAAAAATGAACATGTGGTTATTTCATACAAATGGATTGGAAAGAACTACCTAATCAACAACTGTAAGTAAATTTGTTGAGGAAAACAATTTTCTTTTTACACATCGACAAGACTCCCGGGCATGATTCATTGTCCAACATGATGAAATAGGTCAAATTATAATGCATTCCACGTGTTAAAACCATTTGAATAAATGTTTGAAGAGCAATGGCTCAGTTTACTTGACCTGTGGTTTAATCGTTGTAATTTCAACGTTGAAAATTTGCCTATGGAAGAAAGAACTGATCAACAGTTCCACTTTTATTTTCGGTAAGAATACAGTCATTCACCTAAAATGTCTCGTGTAGCTTATCTCGGATTATTAACCCACCTCATGTAGGTATCTCGTATTAGTAACGCTAATCTCACCCGGGTAGCGATTTGGGTTAGAGTAAGCCGACAGCGAGCTAACATGGGGACCACTCGATCTTGCATGCATTTGAATGTGAGAAAGAATAATCTAACATGGGTAAAAATAATGGAAATCCCAATCCACGTGCGAGAATAGAATTACCCCACATATCAGATATTACATATGAGCCAGTGCATGAGATTACCAACAATGTGGTATGTGCGACCAGCAAAGCCTCAGATCAGCCTGCGCATACGCGCAGTCTGATCCGAGCCTTTGCTAGTCGCTTGAGGCTTTTATGATTCTTTAGCTACTGACTGAACACCATTTGGAGTTTCTAAGCTTAAAAGGAGGCTGCACGGGCTCCTCTGAGTCTACACATGTCAAAATGCCATATTGTTGGAAATCTCATGCCACGGCTCATATCATTATACGTGTATCCCTAAGTTTACATAAAATATATTCATGAGCCCAACCATGTCTACAACATACACATGTACAGACGAAAAAGATGGTAGAAATGGACTTGACCAAGAGCATAAAGCTGATGAATCTCCTGAACCAGACAAACCCTACCTAAGGCTGTGTCGATGGAATACTTTGCCCGATGAACAAGAAGCAATAGACCAACACAACATCATATCCACTGCCTTAACTTATGAAAAAAGGGTTCATGGACAAAGATATTAAAAATTTCATAGGCTCAACAATCATGGCACAGCTGAAACCCTCGATCAAAATGCTATACGCAATACAATGGAAACTGTCCTGGCATCCATAATAGTTACAGCGATTGAAGATTCTATGCCAAAATATAAAACTGAAGTTGTCCAGCCATTACTAAATGGAAAAAAATAAAATAACAAGCTAGCCCAAGGTATACATGATCTCGAGCAATATGGAACGAACCAAAGTATAGAGATGCGAAAACATTTTACCGATTCCACTGATCTCTTTTGTTTGTCTGCATAGAAGGAACATATAATTATTTACGCAATACTGAAATAAAATGGTGAGTATGATCAGGAAATACTACAATCGCAAACCGCAGACAACCCCATGGCACCGCAAGGAAGAGCCACTCAACCACCAAGAGACACCAGGAAGACAAATTAAGCAAAGCAACCAGCTCTCTCTTCCCCATCAAGATGATTGCAATACTAGAATGGACATTAAGTAACGTACAACAAAACATAGAACAATTACAGACTCCCACAATGGGAGTAACAATAAACAAAAAGTCAACAACAACAGAAACACCACCTTAGAACGGACAGCAGCCTAAGCCGTCGAGGGGCTTAAATGCATTTTAGTAAATTCATCAGAAAAAGGTAATTTATCGCTATTAGCATTTTTGCAATTAAAGGAGAATTTAACGGGAAAATCCTATTTGAGTGTTTGTTTTTATATAATACTTTCCAATAAGCGAATAAAAAAGGCGCTGAACAGACTGCGCTGATGCGCAGACTGGTCTGCGCATTTTTTATTCGCAACCCCCGTAGACAGCTTTTCTCGCGTCGAGGCGCAGTTTTAGTTTTTGTTTTTGATAAGTGCTTGGAAATGCATTAATTTTATCTAACTAGTTTATGAAGATTTAAAAAGTGTAGACATATAGTTACTGTTGCTGAAATTGAATGGATAGAACTTCTAAAACAGAGAACCCTAACTTACAACGCGAACCCACAGATAGGAATTGATCTCAGACATTTTACTACGTCATAGCTGTCCCTGATCGTCTTTGCAAACATTACTAAACTCAACTTATGAGTGCGAGAAGTTACTAAATAGCCAGAAAACAAGTGGTGTGACAATTGAAAACTTTATACGAGAGTCATTCAATAAGTGAGCGGCCTTACCTATTTCTAATTAATCTACACAGCCAAAATTTATACAGTGTATTTGGTCACCATTAATAGGCATATATACTCAATTTAAGCATTATTGGTTTATTAGTCGATAATTTATTTCGTCTTCAAGCATGGTCAGTGAGTCAAATTATTTTGTTTCCTGTACGAATTTTGTTACGTAAATTTTACTATTTGATAAATATATTTAGTATGAAACAATAAGACTACATGTGTAATATATCAATGGAAAGCAAAGATCGCCTACATGGTGGTATAAAGAACGATAAGATCGAAGTATTTGATAAATCACAGTCCTAATTTAAGTGGCCCATGGTTAATGACACTGGGACATAACTCTTTGCAGCCATGTTGCAAACTCTTAGAAAGTAAAACTTTTAACAACTATTTATGTTATACATCAATTAATATCCGAATATAATTATAAAAGCAATTTTGTGAAAATAGAAAAGAGTAAAATGTCAGAATTCTCAAACTTTCAAAAATGAATTTTCTATTATGTAAATATAAATCTGAAACAATGTGAATTTTTTTCAAGAGCGGCGAAACTTGCTCCTTTTTTAAAAATATGAAAATCTATTCTATTGGCTTCAATTAAAGCTGAATTACAAGTAAAACTAACTTGCAATTTGCCTTTTAAAAATGACTCATGAATATAGTAGTGTTGCATTTTTCCAAGTCATTTTAGCACACTTTCAATGCTAGCTATATTTTGTTGAATTGTTAGATAATACTTTTTCAAATATTAGGTCAAAGAGTATCTTGCTAGAGATTTATTTCATATAATAAAAAGGGATCTATCTCAATTGGAAGTAGGGTAGGCCGGTTACTTGTTGAAGGACCATCGTAGTTATGCTATATACGAGGGATGATCCAAAAGTTTTGATCGTTGCCTTGTAGCTTTGTCCAGAGACATTTTTGAGAGACAAACTATGCACCATTCAAACGATCTTGTTTTTACCTTTATAATGATGCTAAAATTTTCTAGCTGTACTGTTTCGATTAATAGTTACAGCACATTATATATGGTCCACTCATTACCACTGGCCTTTTCATATTATAGGATAATGATAATATTTGAATATGAAACTTTCTAGCCCAGTATTTTTAAAACTACAAAATAAAACCCCATTTTCTTTTTACTTTTTGTTACTTGTAATGTCCATTCAAATGTTAGAATGGCGACAGGTTATGTCGATTCAGTAATTAAAGCTCAATGCGGAATTCTTATGACGTCATTGAAATTGACAACTACGTCATTTTGAAAACATTGCAGAATTTTCATTTCCAAGAATATTTTATTTTTGTCTATCAATTTGGACTAAAAACATGCCGAACAAAATATCGGCAAAATATTTAAGTCCAATTCATTTTTGATTACAAAATATCTCAATCTTAATTAGAATATTGAATCAAAGTAAGTAAGGTTGCAAAGATCAGGAATCGATACAATCAAGTACCACACCTGACCCAGGATACCAATGGGAAAGTGACAAACTCACAGAAGACACCACAAACGAGAGCCAAGAGGTTAGCCCTTTCCCAGCAGGTGACCACGAAGCACATATAAACAGACGCGCACAAAACATAGCAAACACAAGACAGAACAAAAACATAAAAGATCCACAAAAGAAGTACCGCCTTGGAACGGTCAGTAAAATATTTTACTGGAGGGCTTAAACCGGTTTAACGGCGCCAACCTCACCCTTAATTCAGATGTGGATCAAGACACATAGATATTTGGTTTGCATGAAAGACCCCTAACTTATCAATGCATCATCTCCTAAAACATATAAATCAAGATATAACAAGGAGATAAAGCAAGGATAAGGACTCAACAGTAAATTAAACTGAATACCGGAGCAAAAGAAATCCAACAGGTAAACCCCGGTGGGCCCGACAAACAGCCAAAGCATCAGGCCCCTACCATCTCATCAATAGATAAGTCTTTAAGTCGGAACCATCATAGAGTCTGAAGTCCGACCCACCGTTCTATTTTTACCAAAAAAATGATTGATTTAAAATAAGAATTTTCAAAATTGTTATTGGTTTCAGATGGATGCTCTATGCTCAATTTAATCCCATATTGCACCATTTTACGATATAGTGCACCTCTGTCAAATTAATTGGGTTTTATTTTTAGATATACACATACAAATGTGTGTACCTCCAAATATTGACCTCATTTGTGGACTCATTTAAACTTCCTAACGTGGGTTACTATCAGTCTCCGGCGATACCGATAATTCATAATTGCTTCAGACAAAAGTCAGTTCATCTTCGTTTGTTTAAAACATTTTTTACCTTCAATACAGCTTTTGTTACAGCAGCAAGGGCCGTTAAAACTTTCAAGTGATCCAAAGTTTGATTATAGCTGACAGTTGCATAGTCATACATTAACGGGCCTAGAAACCCCAAACCATGTCAAAAGTTCGTCATATTTTCAGTACATATTGGTTAACGGATGAAGATTGAGCAGCCATGAAAACAAAATGCTGAGACTACTCTTGTCTAAATTGTGATGTCTCCAACATGCACAATCTGCTTGATAGGTCAGTGTATTGAGGGCATGGCTGTTTTGGGATAGATTTCCGGTCGCTCCTTCAAGTTACATAAAACATGTCATGGCAGTGTATAGACAAAGAATATATTATTATTTGGTACGATTTTCAGGCATGTTGCATCTCTGGTTACAGAGATATCACAACAGGATCAGAACTTTAAGATCATCCCTCGTGCGCAATCATTCTATAAACATACATGCACAGCTGGTGCTAGATGCTGGGCCTGCATTCATATCCCCTATTTGTACTTGCTGGCAGTGTAGGCGCAAGTGAGAGTGTGCGCATGCGCATGCTCGTTTGTGTCTTCGTTTCTTGCAAATGTGATATGTGACCATAGTCACATTACCTGTGTTGGCTCATTAGTGCATCTTACAAGTACAGTTCCGAATTTGTTTTATGGTTGTTTGCCATAAAAAGCAATTCCAACTGTTTCTAGATGATGCCGGTAACTACACCTTGTATTGTAGAGGTTTAACTAGTTTAAGCAGAATGGAATTCCCCACTCTTATCCATTGGGCCAGTCCATTTCTGTTTTAAGGGTTATATGGTAGTATTTTTGTTTAATATTCAAATTTTAATAGAACATTATGTAAACAAACTGTGGAGATCTTGATCAGAGTCTGATCTGGGGTTGCACTATTTGCCTATTGCCCACCAAAAAGACGCTAGGCTTATGTGGGTTAAAATGATAATAAGGCAATAAAATGCAAGTTCAGGTGATGTGTATTCACAATCGGCTCTAATGAGAAAATACGTGGACATGGATGTGTGAGATGTGATAAGTCTCATTTTATAAGAGCGTGCTAAATTTAAAAAAATGGCATTTGGGCCAGGATATGACAAAAGGTACCTCAGTTAGGAGTTTTTCAAATATCTCTTATGTAATAATTGCTGGAATGCTTAAAGGACCCTTTTCTCAGCTCCGCGGTCATTTCTTAAAACAAATGCATTTAAGATGGAAATTAAAAGCTTTTTAAATGGCACTTGCATGACTAATAAAATAAATAAAATAACTAGGGCCGCTCATGATATTTTGATACTAACCCCTCCGACGAGCAACCAATGTTCAGACGAGCCTGCGCATCTGCGCAGGCTCGTCTGAGCATTGGTTGCTCGTGCACACAAAGTATAGAAGTAGATGAAACCTCATGCAAAATTTTAGATCTCTAGCCCCACTTGATAGCTGTGTATACGTGTTTATAGGGGGGACTTTACGCGTGTACTGTAAGTACCAAAATCCCATGAAATGGCTCGACTGTGCATCGGTTCTGCTGTTTTATTTGTGATCTTTGGTAACCCAAGACATGCGTCATGAAGTTTTTGCTGATTTAATGGCCTTTCGGAGAATCGGTGCTAAAAGGATTTAAATATAACAATAGGAATACTTCTAAAAGCCCAGACAAAATTACATAATCCCGTGATATGTATTCTTTCTTCTGAAGAACAGATCAGACTCCAAGGTTTTATGGGGTGATGAAAAAAACAAACAGATATACGAGGTATGTTTCATTGACCTTGTTGAAGCCAATTTAATATGTGACGTCTGGGACAATTTAATATATGACGTATATGACGTTGCGTTTGGGAGTGAAATAAGGCCACTCATTATATTCGATAACCACTAGTGTTACGTGATAACGTCCATAACAACGTTGCGTACATAATGACAAAGTAATCTTTTTTTACGGCAGAAATGAGATTTCTTAGAAATCTTAATGTCATATGAGAAATAGACTCTAACATTCGTGCTCTTGTAGTATTGAAGCCTCGCATTTTATCACTTTTCCTCAACTCGTTTTATAAATTCAATAAAGCATGAACACTCATGTAAGATCCCATATTTCCTATATCTGTTGAAAAATGTTTGGATGTTTCTTGCTATTGTTGTTTTGGCTGCATTTTGATTGCCAAAAAAGTGAGTAATAACTATGATCAGGAAATACTACAATCACAGACCACAGACCAACCCATGGCACCGCGAGGAAATTATTAATACACAGAACAATTGCATCCACGCAGCAGCAAGAAAAGGATTCCCGTAAAGCAACCAGGCCCCGAGGTTATAAAACCTTTTATCATGTTCAACTGAGCTGAGCACGAAATTAATCCTGCTCATAAATGTTAAAATGCCAACAGTTGTTGGCATTTTAACAATTATGAGCATGACAAATACAATATCTGAGAGGTTTAAAGCCAGAAACTTCTTTATTTGCCTGTATTTGAGTTTTTATAAGCAGTTAAAATTTCGTGCTTAGTTGAGTTGAGCATGAAAAAAGTTTTAAAACCTCGGGACATGCTCTTTCTTCCTCAGCGAGATGATCTCATTACTATAAAGTGGATTACTACGCATCGCATCACAAAACAAGGGTCAAACACTAAACTCCTACCTACAGTGAACGCAACAACATACAATGAATCAACAACAACAGAACCAAATATTTTAATGATAGTATTGAGAGGCTGTTAGAAAACAATCTTTGATACGGTACTAACAATATTTTAAGTTAAAGTTATTAAAGAAAGACTAAAATACAGAATATGATTTAAATGATGTACCAGGCATCCAATTTAGGTTACCTTGCACCCCCTCTCCAGAACAATGTTTCATGGGTGCCAAGTTGTTCATTGGGACCCTTAAATGCGAAACGAAGTAGCCTTCAAATATATTTTGGTATGGGCTATGTGAAAATGCATGGTTTCCATGGCAACCCCTATTATGATTCTCGAGAATGAGGAGTAGGCATACAAATTCATTCCTATTCTAGGGTTCTACTTATCCTAGAGCACTGAAATTGGTGTCAAATTAAAGCATAGACGCGTGCCTTTCTTCCTATGGTCAGCTATGTAATCATTGAATTTGCATATTTATGAAATGGATGAAAACCTTAAAAAATGAGGTAAAATCATCAAAAACATATTAAATAAACATGCTTTAGCCCAAAAATATCATCAAACCACCATTGTTGCCAATTTTATATCTTCTGTTATACAATCTGATAAGTTATTTCATCCAGTGGTCCTATATGAATATTATTTTATTTGCATATTCATTAATACTAATGAAAACTCAAAAAATGAGGGAAAACCCATTGGGTAAACTAGTATCCAAGGGGGTAATCAGGCCTAAATTGAACACATAGGACTTTTTATTATGGGAGCAAATTTGTTCAATGGCACCACTTAAATCCAAAAATACAAAAATAAATGCATTTTAGTTATATGAAATTGCATGGTTTCAATGGCAACCCATTTTGCGACTTAAAAGAATGTACAAAATACTCATATCTCAACAACAATTCATCCTAGAATATCAAACATGGTACCAAACTAATCCCTTGACATAGCATTGTTTGATTTAGTATTTAGATATGCAAATTATCTAAAATCCATATTCATTAATATTAATTAAAACTTTTGAAATGAGAGAAAAATCTTTAAAAAAATAAGGGTTGTACGTATAAAATTACCAATATCTCACCTGCTATGTGTCCTAGTGTATCAAACTTGGTGCCAAATCAATGCTTAGACATAATACTTTTTACCTTAGGGTCTGCTATGAAAAACTATTTTACATGAATATTCATGAATTTTAATTAAAACAGTAGAAATGAATGAAAAGTCACGGAAAATCAAGAGGGTGTACTTAAAGTTTAAAAGAACGTGGAGTACATTCAAAACCAATGGTTTACCCTCATTTATAACATTTCATGAATATTCAATGAATATGCAAATGCGATAATTTCCATATAGGACCCCTGGATGAAAGGACTTCAAATTGTATCACTGATGATATAAAAACTTGCAACAATGGTGGTTTGATGGTGTTTTGAGGCTGAGATAAGTTTATTATGTTTTTTTATGATTTTACACTATTTTTTAAGGTTTTCATTAATAATCATAAATATGCAAATTAGATGATTATATATCTGACCACAGGAAGAAAGGCATGAGCCTGGGCTTTAATTTGACTCCAATTTTAGTGCTCAATGATAAGTAAAACCCTAGTTAGGATTGAATTTGTAGGCCTACCACCCATTCTCGAGAATCATATATGGGGTTGCCATGGAAACCATGCATTTTCACATAGACCATACCGAAATATTTGAGGACAACTTCGTTTCGCATTCAGGGGGTCCTAATGAACAATTTGACACCCATAAAAATTGTGATGGGGTGCAAGGTAACCTGTATAACGCTTTACAGCGCACGCTATTTATACCAAAAGTTTAATTTACTTATAGCGTATGTGTAATCTGATCGCCGGAAAGTGAGTTGTTCAATCGAAAGCAATCGTTCCTTGTCGTATAACATGTCATACATGACCAAAACAAATGATAAATATAAACAAAGAAACTCTTTCTGGGAATAACTATTGACATTGACGAACGAGGTCAATTTACAATCTTATCTCTGATCAGTAAGTTCCATCTTTACAGAAAATGTAATTGTTGTAGGGAATTAAACCAAACAAAAAGAATGACACAATTCATGAGGTCCTAGATGAAGTATATGGGCAGGCGATTTTGGCCATATTTTATAATGAATGCCGATTTTAGCCCCAAAAATAACGTATGGTGATTTTTTATCTTAGATATAGCGATTTTCTGCCCAAAAAAATAATGAGGATACAAGTTACGGTTTTCGATTAACCGCATTTTAAATTTAACTAGTAGCGCAAAAAATGGCGATAATAGGACTGATGTTTTTGTAATCGTTTAAACTTTGCGAGTTGGCAACCGTTTAAACGAGTCAGCACCACTTTACATAAATACATCGATATTTGAATGCATCTAATAACATTTTTTACTTTGAAATAGTTCCATGTCATACGAATGATTATTGACTGGCAACATACATAACAGGGTGTTACTGGGTTCCATGACACTTTTCAGAGATCCAACATAAAAAAAACGTGTAAGACTTCATAGAATATATTTTAGTTTAATATTGAGGACTTAGATTATTCTTTCATTTGTTCAGAAATTGGTCAAATGATGAAAACTTCCATATGCGATTTTGAATAATTGAGCACGGTGACATATCCTTTTTTATTTCATAAATTGACAGTCCATGCATTAAACAAACTGCATGCAAAGTATTGAACAATTTCTATGAGGGAAGTATTTAGTAGCATATGGACTTTAACATTTTATCGTAAGAGATTAAGCGGCCAAAATTTTAATGATTAGCGATTTTCAGACCCTCCCCGACCCTTCCTCATCCATGCGTAAATGGTACGAATAGGTCTAACCGGTATATGTTTACCCTCAGGCTGTCATTTCTCCCAATCTTAACTTCTCTTCTGTAATTAAATGTAAGTTTAAATTTGTACACGTTTTGAAATTTAAAGCACAACAGCAGGAAAGACTAAGACCAACCCCTGAGAAAATGGTAAATGTACAGATCACTTATGCTCACTGGTAAATGTATACGTCGATTTGACGGTATTTATGCGTATTGCCGGTACTTCATAGACCGGAAGTGATAGATATTGGTGTTAATACTATAATAGAAAAACATGCCATATGACTAAAGGACTATAGAATTAGATCATTTTTAAGTATTCAATATGTGCATGGCGATTTATGAAAGCATTTAGGAATAGATTCGAGTACTCGAATCTATTCCTAAATGCTTACATTAATCGCCATGTGCATGCCAAATACTTAAAAAGATCTAATTCTATAGTCCTTTAGGCATATGGCATGTTTTTCTATTATAGTATTAACACCAATATCTACCACTTCCGGTCTATGAAGTACCGGCAATACGCATAAATACCGTCAAATCGACGTATACATTTACCAGTGTGTTATGCCATGTGCGTAAAGCAACTGTTTAAAACTTACATACGCACCTACTGAGCGTGTTGTTATGCTTAGTTTTTAGTTTAAAATGTTAAACTCCTAAAACTCGTGAATGAAACTTGCACTGTTATTTACCATATATATTGCAGGTTAACTATCGTGTAGATTTTATTCTCTTGTCTTTTGGGATCATGGGTTTCATTGAGGAACTTTGGAACTATTAGAGGGTCACTGATGAGGCCTAAATGGCCGAGGCCCAGAAAATTTGCACACTCTAGTTTCAGTTCTTTGGTGCATTCTTTGCTTCCAGAGGGTAACCTTTTTAAGAACACATTTGCGATTAAAGCAGCCTTGTCAGTATCAAAGATTTTCTGGAATCTTGCAAACTTCAATTTTATCATGGTTACAATAAATGAGCCGCGACATGAGATTTCCAACAATGTGGTATGTGCGACCAGCAAAGCCTCAGATCAGCCCGCGTATATGCGCAGTCTGATCAGAGCCTTTGCTTGTCGCTCGATTATTCTATGACTGTTAAGCTACTGACTGAACATCATTTAGAGTTTCTACGGGTAAAAGAAGGTTGTACAGGCTCGTCTGAGTCTACACATGTCAAAATGCCACATTGTAGGAAATCACATGTCACGGCTCTAATGGTGTCGACCAGAGTACAGGCATGCGATTGCCGGTATGTGGTGCCATTGTTTTTCGCATACGTACAACAAAAGCAGGTTTTATTTTTCTTGATTCTCCTCTATCAATGTGGCATTTCCCGACATATTCATATTTTGCAATTATCAAACTGGAATGATATCCGCTCCAGATTTTGATGAGAATTTATTCAAAGACGGTTATTGTTGAATGACAGATTCGTATGCTGCTGCGGTTTGTCATAATAGGAGTTTTATTGTAAAGAAAATGGAAGCATAATACGAGTATGATGTACCATATAATTCGGCCCCGATGCGAGAAAACCTGTCTTTGGGGTTTACGATCAGGTGACGCTCATTCAAGCCTGCTCAGCTACAAGGTTAGCTGTAATCTTGAAAGTTTGCATGCAGCCAGTGTAGCAATTATTATTTACCGTGAATGCGCAGACTGGTCTGCGTTTTTGTTGTTCGTAAGCAATAAAACCTGATTTTCTCCTACATGTAGATAGGGGGAGCGCAGTGGCTCAGTGGTAGAATGCTTGACTCGAGACCGAAGGGCCGCGGGTTAGAGCCTCACCGGCGTCACTGCGTTGTGGTCCTTGAGCAAGACACATTTATCCTAGCTTAGTACTGGTTCAATGCAGGAAGACCCGTCCCGCATAACTGAAAGATTGTTGAGTGGACGTAAAGAATCAAATCAAACAAACAAAAACATGTAGATAGGTTTAGATAAACACAAATTTTGAGCGTAAAATTGTTAATATTTTCTAATCACTCAGTTTTAAGATATGTTATGGTTGCTCAAAAGACCCGTCTCATTGAGAAATAGAAATGTTTTGGTTGAAAAAAGGGAAAAAAATGGTACGCATTCTTAACTAACGGCCTTGTTTTTCGCGAAGAAGCCCATTTGGTTATGAATTACTCGAACAGCGAACATCGTACACTGATGTTTCCCAATAAATTATAGATAGATCTAGGACATTCCATTGTGAGTTGGTGTTATTTCTTCTTCTTTATTGCTCGTAAAACATATCAGCTTTGTATTGGCATGAATGGAGAGCGCCCATAATGCACATTACGCTCAGTGAGTATGATAAAGATGTACCAAAATCACACAATGCCGACCAACCCACGGCACCGGGGGGAAGAGCTGCAGAACGCCAACAGTGACTAGACATCAGGAAGGCTGGTAAAGCAGAGCAACCAGCTCTCTCTTCCTCGTCACGATGATTACAAAACTAGAAAGGACATAGAGTAAAGCATAGCCAAACAAATACCAACACAGAATCCACAAAAACTGAAACTGAGTTTAAATCGCAAGAAACAAAGGAACTGTCCAACCGCCAGGATGTCACTGTGTCAGTGGTCTGTCAGTAGGGTAGCTTAGGAATCCTGGTGTCTTCCGACCCGTCTTGGAGTCTTCGCAAGGCGCACATGCTTTGTTGGCTTTGTTATTTGGCGGGTCATATAATTGCGATAAAGTAGCTAGATTTAATTAAAAATAATTTGCATGTAATGTTTTGAACCTAATAAAGGTGTTACAAGTATGTGGCTGTCATCATCATTTGTGTATGGTAGAAACGATTTGTAAACTTGTATGCAAATTATGCACGATGCCCAACGAATAAAAATAAATATATGTGAACAAATGATTTCCATCATTTATATTGATTCCAAATTTCTTTAAGAGCGCCGTGGCTCTGTGGTAGAGTGGTAGACTTGGGATTGAGGGGCCACTAGTGAGACTCACCGGAGGCGCTGTGTGTGTCCTTGAGCAAGACACTTTATCCTCTGCTAAACAGGAAAATGTTCCGACATGACTGCAAAATTTTGACTGGGACGTTTATCACCAACAGAAAAAGTCTCCTATTTTCATGAAAATGACTTAAACTTCAAAACATACGCCATGGTTTCTATGTATATTTTCCATAGCAAATTGTACAATTAGCACGCCTTTTGGATATACACATTACGTATAGGTTATAGATCATATATAATAGGGGAGACCGGGGCTAGTTCGGCCTCGGGGCATGTCCGGCATATGGCTGTATTTAGCATGTAGACTAAGATATGGGGCTGGGAAACATATTTGCAAATAACTTGTGACGAGTGTGTTTACATGAGTACACAATGGCTGCATTGTTGAAGGGTACATTGATGTTGTACCAGGAAATTCTGTTTCTTGCATGAAAAGTAAATTTTTCATAGTAATTTCAGTCTTTATTTATCTAAAGATGTGTTAAGGTTCTGATTTTAATTCTATATCTTTTATTACGAAGGATTATGTGCTTCGGTATAAAACATTGTTAAGTTCTTCTCCTGTATCTTAAAAGGAGCTGTCACGGGATAGTTGGAAATAGTCTGTCTGGGGCAAGTTCGGCCACTTAAGGCGGGGCAAGTTCGGCCCATAGCCAAACTTGCCACACATTTACATAAAATATTTACCATTGTATTTTAGGTCACCTATTTGGTAAAGGGTGTTCATATCATGGATCCTAAATTCATATTCGTGTTCATATTTAGCACAACAACTTACTTGCATGGCGTTTATTACATCGAACGTTTCAGATCGCCATTTTACATTGAAGTCAAAAGTAAAATAAACTGTCTATGACACGGACAATTTAGTACGACATTTCCAGGCTCATTTTTGGTTAATTTGTGTTCCGAAGAACCAACTCGGATAGTCCATATGTTAAAGTAATGCCTTAATATTTTCTTGGCCCTTTTCAATTCCAACTACAGAAGTTTGAATAATAATAGGCCTGGCGAACTTGCCCCGAGGGGTGGCCGAACTTACCCCATGACGGGGCAAGTTCGGCCATCATGACCTGTTCTCCTTGAATGAAGATTATCGTTTATTGTACAGAGAAACATGATTTGGGTTATCGGGACTGGTACCGCCCTATTCTGCCTAACTTAAATATATAGGTTTCGCAGACCTAGATGTTATAGTCTTTCGAAAATTTTACATTTTCTAAAATGTGGCCGAACTAGCCCCGGTCTCCCCTACAATTATAAAGAAATTAAGGCGGAACGAGCGCAGCGACGAGTGAACCACTTAATTAATTTATACTTGTAATATATGATCTATGACCTACTTATAGTTTTCTCCTCCAATTCCATTGAAAATTGCTGCATTGACCACTTCACGGATTTACTCCATGGTTTTACTTAATAGATATTACACATATTTCTAGTGATCAAGTTGGCCAAAATTTTAAGTTTCTGTGCAAACCGATTGGTTGTGAAGCACGGGTACATGTAGGGGCGGAGTAAACTATAAGAAATAAAAGAGATTAAAGCCAAACCAATTGTATGTCTACGAGAAAAGTAAAACGTTTTTCCTCGAACGTTGCTAAGTTTGGTCAATTCCATTGTTCCTTGCTTCTAAAAAAACACTACGATGCATTTTAATTTTACTTTAAAGTTTCTATTTTGCAGTGGGACGTAAAGAATCAAATCAAACAAACAAACAAATCTTTGAAGTTGTTGATTTTTGGTTTTTTGGTGGTGCCTTTCAATGGTACCCTTAAAAAGGTGCGTTCCACCCAAGTGACGCTATAGCGATATTTTATTGAAAAATACATAAACTTCATTTATTCTGCTGATTAATCTTTTCGAATATAATCAGAATAATCGATTTTAATAGGGCTGAATCCACATGCTACAGAACTTATTTTCCATACGCCAGTTCCGGCTAACAAAATGGATGTTTTGGTACATAGTACTTCGAGCAATGCTCCTTATATACATCCGAGGAATGATTCGATTCTCGAATTGTGACGGACTTTCCCGAACGTGTGTGATTGTGACATTTTCTAGTCATACTCACATTGTTTTTATTATTATTTTATAACATAATTTCCCACACAACCATACTCTGTAAAGTCTAGTAGTTCTTCGATTGCTTTCTTTGATATCCAGATCTGATATTTATAGGAAATATGCATCATTGGTGAGAGGCAGTCTCATTGGTTTAGAAGACTAAAGTCATTTTTCTGACCGTTTCAAGGCGGTCTTTCTTTGTTATTTATGTTTCGTGTCTGTCATGCTGTCATGTCTGTTGCAGCCTTTTGGTCACCTGCTGGGAAATGGCTAATCTCTTCGCTCTCTTGTGTGTGATGTTTTCTTGTGTTTTTGTCGCTTTCCCATGTCAGGTCAGATGTGGTACTTGATTTATCGATGCATGATCTTTGCCTTCTCTTCCTTACTTTTTTACCTTTCACTTTCTAAATTTAGATTTCATTTTAAAAAAAAAGCAAAAGTTATAATTTCTAACAGTGCTTCTACAAATTTGATTCTTTTTCCTTCTGTTTTTAACCAAAAACGTTTTAATGTGCTGAAAACTATCGCATTCTTTCATCGTGACGTTGAAGGCAGTTTTCTTTGCAATTCCATAAAAGGCACAGCGTGCGCCACAGTCAGTAATGCAATTGACTTGTAACATAATGTTTCTCTTATCAACAGTGAGAGAGCTGTGAATTGTGTGCACAGGAAAGCTCAGAAATATGTGTGAAAATTATGAATAAGTAGTTCGTCTTATATTGTGTATACATTAAAGCTGTATAATCTGTAACTTTTGATATTTTCATTTTAAAAATAATGTTTCTATTTTTCAAGAAAACAGTAAAAATACTAAAATTCAGGTATACATTTTACCTTTTACGTAATGATTTACAAATTATTAGTGCCAAAACAACAGTATTTATGTTAAAAATTAACAGTCTAGAATTATTGGAGGGACGCAAAACAAGAGAAAATACACCTGTTTTTATAAGATAATTCACTTTTTCATGTAGTTTTCAACTGTAGAAATAAGATTTATTGTGACAACATAACTTTATTCTACTTTTGCAAATGATTTAAAAAGAAAATATTTTTTTTTCGAAAAATGTTCATAGTTACAGAGTATGCAGCTTTAATATTCACAGCTCTACCTAGCAGACACAAAATGAGTTTTTTGTGCCAGCACATGGTAGTTTGGGACAAACCCCATATGGGAAGGCTCTGATGAGTCTGTGCATATGCGCAGACTCGCCTGAGCTTTCTTTGCTCGACAATGCGATAAGTACAAAAAATCTCACAAACTGGTCTAAGGATGGATTTTGAATAGAATGCTAATGACCGAGAAACTAAATCTTGCAAAGTGGCGGATGAGCACTTCTTGAAGCGTTCGTAACAAAATCTCAGTGCACAGAGTGGGCCCTGTACCGAACCAATAATTGAATAAACTTATCAAATGAAGCGGTATCCAGCAGCATGTGCTTAGAGCGAAGATTCAAATCAGTATACGCATCCGCACAGTCTGATCAGAGTCTTAGTTTTCCGCCTGAAGAAACCTTGAACCCTTGGCAACCCATAGAGCGCCCTTAAAAGACTCTGATCAGACTGCGCGGGTGCGCAGTCTGGTCACAGTCTTCGATGGGCGTTCATGTACATGACAGCACGTACCCTTTGCTGAACATCGGTTCAATTGAAATTTTACATTGACCTGTTTTACCAAAATAGAAAATCTATTCACTTGTACTAAAATTTCTTGGTGGATTCAAATACAGTGAGAATGTGACAGATAATCTTATTATTGGTCTAAAACTTTATTGCTACATCCCTTAATCAAATAAAAATGTTTTAAGTGCAGCCACTTTGCCGCAGCACAATTCCAAGTTCACCTTTTCGTGCTAAAATAGATAACGTCAAGAACACGCCTTCTAAACGACAGAATGCATAACCATCAGCACAGTTCACAAAATTGAGCGGATAAGCCATCCTTCGCAAAAAACCAAAATTTTAAAACATGTTAAATTGTTTTAGATAGTTGCCGGGTCAATGAATTGGTTGGAAAGCACAAAACCTGTGAAAAATCAATATACTCTGATCAAGGAGATTTCAGATGTGTTGGTAAAAATACACAATTAACTGCTGAAGCACCAGCACATTGGTATCATCATGTAGTTTAGGAAATGTTTCCATAGATTAAGCTGCTTTTGTTTCTTGAGTTGTGGAGTTCAAATCAGACCTTCTTGGTCGCACTGGTAATCTAATCATTTGGCGGCTTTTCTTATCATTTGCATAGATCGAAGATGTAACCACCCGTGTTTTACCCTTCCACACAACCTTGTGTGTCTATCGGGTGTATATGTTGATGTGCTAATCTTTTAGAAAACTGCAAAATCACTTGAAATAAAGTCAACATACATCACCATTTTTCACTAGTCTTCGAAGACTTTCATCATTCGCCAGAACGCAAAAATCATTTCAGCCATAATTCGCTAAGTGAGGTGGTCTGAGATTTACTCCACAAACGCCGATACCATATTGGCTATGAATGATAATTAGTTCTTAATCAAAGGGGTACGTGCATTAAGGGGCTATTTGGGCTCCCTCTAGAGCCAAAAACTGAAAGTTGTTTTTCACCAATTTCATCTTATTGGTTTATTAGAAGAATAGCCCAAGTGTGAAATTCTGGCATCTATTTTACTTTTACCGGTTGCTATAGTAACCAAATTGGCCGACAAAATAGCCTTAAAATAAGAATTAGATATCAGCACAAGCAAATACAAAAAAAAACCTTTTAATAAAATGTGTGCCGTGATAAATCTCATCATCTGTTAAAATCTTTTTTTGGTATTTGCTTGTGCTCTATATTAATTCCTCTGTTACATGTTTCCAATTTGCTGCAAAATGGTTATTTTCCTATTTTCAGCCTATTTTGGCGGCCATTTTTGTTACCGAAGCAACCGTAAAAGTCAAATCCAATAACAGACCTTTACACTTTGGCTATTGATCTAACAAACTAATAAGAAGAAACTTGTGAATAGCAAGTTTTATCTTTTGACCTCAAAGGGGGGCTAAAATAGCCTCTTAATGCACGTACCCCAAATTTATTGCTCACAAAAGACAGACAATGCAAAGTCGGTTTATCGTTTTTCCGTCATCAAATCTTAAACCAGATGCACCTGTTCTTAATTGATGGTTGTGCATTATTTCGTTTGGTAGGCGTAAAACATATACAGAGGCGAACATTTTGGACATTGTTTTCTTGAAAGCTAAGAGTAAAACTCAGACAAATTTGAAAAAAGTCAGCAGGCGAAAACGAAAAAATGAAAAATTACCTCGTTTGCTAAGAGTTAGAATTATGAACCACACTATATCCCAGGCACCAGCCACTATACTTCTACCACGACCTCTAAGTAATGACCCTCGATTCATTTAATTTATTTACCGTTACAGTCACGCGTAAAAGCGTTTTGTGGAAGTATACATGAGTGTACTTTTATGTGCTAAATGCTGTAACCTTCTATAAATAAAGTATTACTTACTTACAAAAATGCACAAACAGCATTGTGGGTATATATATAGTCTATGCACTAAGTAAGTATATGAATTCTTTTGGAGCACCGGATTACACTTTATTCTTCACTGCTTAGTACTGGTTGAAACCAGGAAAATGTCACAACATGACTCAAATTTTGTTAGCTGGGACGTAAAACATCAACTCAAACGAAACAGTTGATTTCTCTAACAAAGGTTGTAATCAACAGGACATAACTTAAATGGCACGTATACAGATACCATATAAAGAGTTGCCTTCCATTGATTGTTGTATGTGTCTCGTCGGTATGACTCTTGTTTTATGCATTTACCACTCGGTGTCATGAGTTTGCTGTTATCTGTGATTGTGTAATTTCAAGGCCACATTCTTCCTTTCTTTTTTATATCCGCACTTTCAAGTGTGACCAATTTTACAGATTTGCAAATGTCAGAAGCTGCTGTCACTGTCCGCAAAAAAAGTAAGGTGCTTTCCACCTGGTTTTGAAAACAATTTTAAAACTTTTTTTACTATTTTCACTTTTATGTTGGATATAACTGTATTTGAAAGGTATGCGATGCTTCTTTTCATAATTGCTTCGCTTTGGCACAATCAGTTCTCATTATCTACCTGATAGCCAAGAAGCCATTCACTTCAAATGCTTCTACTATTGTTCAGGTCCCGTCGTTTTGGTGACTGTACTCAGGGCTTACCCTGTCATTAGCCACTGTAGCCATTTGCTACTAAAAATGCTTGGTGGCTACAAATATAAATCATTGGCTAAAGTGCAGTCAAAACGGTTCCAAAATTAGATGTTTTGTGAAAAGGTGTCTTTTGATCAGCTTTTGAATTTTCCAATTTGCTTTTATTATTCCTTCACATTTTATTATTGTGCCATATTTTACTCTATAGATCCTGGATTTTTTAGTTATCAGTCGCCTCTAGCGGGCAAAGAGTTACATAGAAAACAACTTGTTGATACTACTTTCTGGCTAAAATCTCTTGGCTAAAGTTTATTTCATTTGGCTTCAACTTTTTCAATTTGGCTAAAGTGCTTCTGAGCCAGGATAAGCCCTGCTGTACTGCATCGTTTGTTTGTTTTGTTTTTTTTTGCAAATGTACGGTTAGCTGCGATCTATTTCCACTTCAAAATTCATGTAAATCGCATGAATATTGTGTTTTAGTGTGTTTATTATTGTTTTAATGCCTATATGACGAAAGTTGGACCATGATCTGGAGACAATGCAATGAAATCTTTAGATATACCTCAATATGACAGTTCGGTATATAGACAAGTTTATGCAGAGGGTCACTGTTTACCATAATGGTGCTTGCTGAGTAAGAAAACAGTGATCTGTATATGATTCCAAACAGTCGTAAGGTCGTCGATATAAAATGTTTGTTTGCTGTATCCCAACCCAGAGGTTTTGAAGTGGGTCGGTTAGTCGCTTTTTTATTTTGCTATTGTCCTCAACTAAGTTTAGACTGTACAATGGCAACTCGGTAAACATGGCAAAATTTAATTTTGAAAACTTTATTATTTACTAATATTTTAGTGTTTTACTATTTTTACAATCATTTTATCGTTAATCCTTCAATGGAAGCAAACATTTCATTCATTCAAATAAAAGCGTACACGTAGAAGAATTTTATTCATTCGAGGTTTTATATGAGTGCTTGGTTGAATTAGATAAAAAAAAAAATGACCAGTCGGAAACTAGCTCAAAACAAAATCTGAACACACACAATGAAAAGCTGGGTTGCATGAAAAATATGAGTTGTGCGAGGTAAAGCAAATCGACATTTTTTTATTGATGGACACAGAGACTGTTTTCTTGCATACTTTTCATTTTGACACTGTTCTGTGCTATTTTGAAAGCAAGATTTTTTTAATTCTTTTAAAAATGAGAGTGTATTATTTTTGCAGTTGTAATCTTTCAAAATGTGCCGCAGAAGAAGATTTGCTGATTTCCTTTTGAAAAAAAAAATGTAAATACATTGCAATGGTGGACAGACACATAAACAAACGTCGATCCTTAACATCTCATCGCAACAAACTCTACCCACCACATCAATGACACTGCTTACATTGCAAAAATCACAAATAGCACTAATTTATCAGAACTATTAAATGTTATTTTAATTTTTATTTTCATAGTGGACTCCTGATCTTTGCACCCTTACTTACTTTGAAATTTTAAGCATCAGTGTGTGGTCATTTACTTTTATTTTTTTATTCATGTAATAGGTGGAAACACATTGTTTGCCATTTACAATAGGACAAAATAAGTATTTAACACATGTTATGTGCTCTTTCAGTGTATTTCAGTGTATTCAGCCTTTTGAAATTGGGTTTATATTTGCAGTTTGCCACACTTTGCAGCTAATTACTGCTTACAGTTGCAGCTAGCCGTACAGTCACCAATATAACGGGACCTGAACAACAGCAGAAGCATTTTGACTGGACCGCCACTTAGCTACCTGAAAGGTTATGAGAATTGATTTTAAATAGTCACTTCATCTTGTCGCTTAGTAAGAAAAAATGAATAATGGCTCTAAGAAAGACGAAAAATCATGGTTTGTCGCAGACGAAAATGAAAATAAAAACACCAATGCAACAGCGGACTCATGTTCTTGTATAGAAGCAGCTGGCTGATGGTTCCTTATCGACGCAAATATGGGAAGAAGTACCTCTTACCTTTCAAATTTATATCCAACATAACAGTCAAACAATAAAAATAAGTTATAAGTTGTTTACGAAACCAGGTGGACAGCAGTGAACTGATATTTTGCGGACAGTGACTACAGCTTCCGATTTCATAGACTGTACGTTGTTCACTTGTGATATAATATTGTAATCAGTAACGTCCGTCGGTTTATCCATCCGTCCATCGGTCTGTCAGTCGGTTTTGCGCGTAGCGTAATAATTATATATGATACAATGATTGCTAATGGTGTGTAGATTTAAACGAACTATTCATATCTCTCATATGACCAGGGAGTAAAATCTGTCTTACGGCTCGTAACAAGAATTCCCCTTTCGTTTTATGACCAAGGGTGTTCATATTTGACACAATGCTTGCATATGGTGCGACAATTAAAACGAAGTTTCTAAAATACGGATCTGACCTTGGATTCAAAGGTCGAGGTCAAATGTACTTAAAGTCTGTTAAAATCTGTTCTGTGGCTCGAAATGCGAACTCTGATCTATCTATGTTTTGTTTGAGGGTGTTCATACTTAGCGCAATGATTCTTGATGGTGTGCATGTTACAACAAAGGTTTCAGATCATTAATATGACCATTAATATACAATTAAGGTTTCAAATGATCAAAATGACCTTAGGGTCAAATGTCAATGTCAAGTTTACTCAAAATTTATGATAAGGCCAGTAACCTTAACCTTACTATCATTTTATGATGGACGGTGTTCACATTTAGAGCAATGATTGCCTTTGGTGTGTAGATCATAAAAAAGGCCTCGAAATATGGATATGATCTTGGAGTCGGGGATCAAGGTCAAATATACTTAATTTCTGTCTTTTATTTTTTTCTTATAACGCAAATTCCCTTTTCATTCTTTGATATATGCTAGCTTATGGTGTGTAAATTACAACGAAGGTTTCATATTACTAATATGACATTGGAGTCAATGGTCAAGGTCCAATATACTTAAAACCTGTCTGTGTCTCGTAATGCGAACTCCTCCTTGTATTTTGACCAAGGGTACTCATATATAGCACACTGATTGCCCATGATGTGAAAATTACAACAAAAGCTCCTGATAACTGCTATGAACTGCTATGAGTTAAAGGTCTAGGTCAAATATACCAAGAATCTGTCTTAATTTTTATAACGCGAATTCCTCTTTCATTTTTGATGGCGGGTGTCCTTATTTAGCACATTGTTTGCCTATCATATGGACCTTACTACAATGGTTTCAGATTACCGATATGACCTTGGAGTCAATGGTCATGGTCATTTATACTCAAAACCTCTCTACGGGTTTGTAATGTGAACTCTTTCGTTTTAATCAAGGCTGTTTATATTTCGCACAGTGATTGCCTATGGTGTGCAGATTTCAATGGAAGTTCAAAATAACTACTATGGCATTGGAGATAAAAGTCAATGCCAAATATACTTATAATCTGTCTTACTTCTTGTAACGTGAATTCTTCTTTCATTTTATGATGGCGTGTGTTCATATTTAGCACAATGATTGCCTATGATGTTGAGATTTCAACGGAAGTTCCGATAACTGTTAAGGCCTTGGAGCCAAAGGTCATTGACGTGTATGTAATCTGTCTTTCGGATTGTAATGCAAATTCTTTTTTACATTTTTGGATAGAGGGTGTTCATATTAAGCACAATGATTGCTTAAGGTCTGCGATTAAAACGAAACTTTACCATCGCCATATGATCTTGGAGTCAACGGTCTTCAAATGTACACAAATCTGTAATACGGCTTGTAACCTGAACTTCTCTTTCATTTTTTGTCATAGGATGTTCCTATTTTGCACTATGATTGCCTATGTTGTGCAAATTGCAACTTATGTTTCTGTTCACCAGTGTGTGCTTGGAGTCAAAGTCAAGGTAAAATATACTTAAAATCCAATATATGGCTTGAATTGTTTTCAATTTTTGAGAGAGGTGTTCATATTTATCACAACTATTGCTTATGGTGTGTAGAATACATATAAGTTTACAGATCAATGATATGGACTTTGAGTCAAAGGTCAGTGTCAAATATACTTAGAATCTGCCTTTCGGCTTGTATTTTGGCATACGGTTGCCAATATCAAAGGTCAAGGTCAAATATATAAGTTTGGCTTCAAATGTCAACTACTCTTATTTTTTGACGGAGAATATTCATCTTTGACATGTTATTTGCCGTAGGTGTGTAGATGACAAAAAAGTGTTCCAAGTCAGTGAAGGTCAGAAATGATTAAATTCTAGTTGTATATTTATGGCTTGTAAAGTGAATATCTCATACTTGTTCTGGAGTAGCTGGTTCATATTTGATTGGGGTCGAAGAGTTGCTAGTTTGAGACTATATGCCTGTGGAGTCACCCTGTTTGTCATTGAGCAAGACGCTTTATCCGTTGCTTATAGTCCAGCAGAATTTGGGCGAATTTTAGGAGGACCTGGAACTTGATTTTAAACTTTTTTCTTTGTTGATTCTGGTAGTGCATATATTGTTGAAAAATCCGAGTGATGCCACACTGGCATCATTGAGCATTTTGATATATCCAAGATGGCGTCCAAGATGGAGGCCAATTATTAGTGAAAAAATTGTGTGATATGGAAAAATGTCTCAAGCCCATTTTTTCCCTTAAATTAATAGCTATGAAGTTGGAATTTAGTTGAAGACACTTAGCTTCTAACAAAATTATAAAAATAAAATAAGAATGCAGACAAAATGGCCCCCAAAATGGCAGTTTATTACAAAAATATAAGAAAATTTCCCCTGAGACTGGCAAACTCCAGGGAACTGCATGCAAAATGCTGATTTTACTGATTCTGAAGTTACATACATCATCCTTGTAACATCCCAGTGATGCAGCTGATGCATCACTCAGAATTTGATATACATGTATTCAAGATTGCGTCCAGGCTGGTAGCTGATAAGTTTTACAAACCCGTTGGAGCCGCACCTTACCTGTAGGCATGTCTGGTGGATTTGTAACATACCAGATTTCTTGCCTGATAGAGAAGCACTTTACAAACACATGTATCTGGATAAATGAACCAAGCATGCATGTCTGATAGAGTTTGCACTGTACAAGCAGGAATATCTGAGAGTGGTACCGGATCAGCAGACATGTCTGTCGTAATGGCACCTCTGTAAGAGTAGCACAAGACTTGTAGTCATCCCTCTTCCCTCTGCACTCAACTAGTCAAAATATTGGTTGAAGTGCAAAACGGACCAGCAGGCATGGCCTATAGTGAAGTACCACGCCAACAGCCATGGCCTATAGTGAGGCACCACACCCGAAGACATGACCTACAGTGAGGCACCATCCCAGAAGGCATGACCTATAGTGTAAGTGAGGCACAAAACCAACAGGCATGGCTGATAGTGAGGTACCAAACCAAAAGGTATGACTTATAATGAAGCACAGGGCCAGCAGGCTTGGCTGATAGTGAGTCACCATACCAGCAGGCACGGCTGATAGTGAGACACCATACCAGCAGGTATAGCAGATAGAGAAGCACACCGCCAGCAGACATGCATGTATGTAACAATTGCACCCAACTAACAGGAATGCTGGGTACAGTTGCACTGGATCAGGGGGCAGGTCTGTTCAAGTTACATTCGGCCAGTGTGTATGTCTGTTCTACTTTCTCCTGACCAGCAGCCCAGGCATCATTACCACAGGGTCAGCAGACATATTTACCATTGCACATGTTTGATTATGTGGCACTGGACCAGCATACATGTCTGAAACCAAGCTGTTATGCCTGTAACAGCTTCATGAGACTAGCAGGCCTGTTGCAGTACCCATGTTTTAAACGTTGCTTTGAACCAACAGGCATGTTTGTTGCAGTTGCACCTGACCACCTGGCACGTCAGTTACAGTTAAACTCGACCAGCATGCATGTCTGTTAGAGTTGCATCTACCAGCAGATATGTTTGAATCAGTTGCAACTGACTAACAATCACATCTGTAATGTGTGGCTGAACCAACATGTATATATGTTATACTTGCCTCAGACCCGCAGATATGTCCCTATGCCCGTACCCAACTAACTGGCTGGTAAGCACAATTGCACCAGACAATCATGGATGCATTTTACAGTAGCACATGACTAGCAGCCATGTCTTTCTAAGGCGCATACTATCAGCATGCACGTCTGTTACAGTTTCATCTTATCAGCATCCATGTACAGGTCCATTAAAAAAGTTATTTCACTACGCAATATTTCAAAAGTTTTTTCACATTTCTATAATTAATGGCCTATGTTTTACCATACATGGAATTTAATTATCATGCCGTTTTATTTCTATAGATCATATCAATGATTAATCAGACAAAATTTGTATATGAATAATAAATATGATCCAATGAAAACACAACAACATACTTAAATACATTCCAATGAAAACACAACAACATACCTGTAAGCCTACAATCTATAAAGTCAGTATTCATTGCACACCCTTTGTTTTAATTAGAACTGCAATTCTCCTTGGTATTAAATTGTTAAGTTCTTCCAGGACGTTCGGTCGTACACTATATCAGGACGTTAGGTCTTACACTATACTAGGACGTTTGGTCTTACACTATACCACGCTTCACATACTTGCCTCTACGTCTCTTCTTTTAAACACGGAAGTTGGTTACCATTCTCCTTCTTCGTTATATTCCAAACTTTCTCTATGGAACTATTTTCTGGCAAATTCCCTGACCATTTCTGAACTGGTATTTCTTTACATTCAAAGAATGTTCTAGTTCTTTTAGGCTTATGGAGTGGCGCAAGATCATGCATAAAGATATATCCATTCTGTGGAAACACAACGCATTCACATTAGTTCGTATTTCACAGTCATAGCAATTGACACCTTGTCTTGTTTTGGCGCAAACAGAATGAAGAATATCATGCTAAGTGTATTCAGACTACTGTAAAATCGCCAGTAAGTGTGCAAGTCTGTGAAGCCATTAGCAGCAGATGCCTGTCTCTTCCGAGAAAAGTGAATGGAAACATAGATAGTGCAAAATACCAGATTGATAATATCCATGCTATTGAAATATTATGTGAATACATTGTGTTTCAAAAGAAGGGATATATCTTTATACATGATCTCTCGCCATGCCTTAACTCTAAAAGTACTAGAACATTCCAAGAATGTAAAGGAATACCCGTTCTAGAATGACCAGAGAATTTGCGAGACATGAATCCCATAAAGAACGTTTGAGATATAATGAAGAAAGAGATTGGTAACCAAATGCTATCTTAAAATGAAGAGATGTGGAAGCCAGTATGTGAAACATGGTATAGCTTAGCTGTGAACGTCATATAAGAACTTACAAATTCAATGCCAAGGAGAATTTCAGATCTTATTAAAGCAAAGGGAGATGCAAAGAAATACTGACTTTATGATGTAGGCCTTCGACGCTGTTGTGTTTTCATTGGAATGTATTTAAATTATAATGTTGTGTTTTCATTGGAATATTTTTGATATTTAAATACAACTACTGCCCTATTATACGTTGATATGATTTATAGAAACAAAATGGCATGGACATTTAATTAAACATATTGTAAATCATAGACCATAATGTATAATAAAATGTGAAAAAACTTTTGACCTGTATATTACATATTCACCTGACCATCAGCCATGTCTGTAACAATTGCACCCTGCCATTTCCCATGTCTTTAACAATTGCATCTAACCAGCAGTCATATCATTCTGTTATCTTGTGCCTACAAGCATGCTTCTTATACAATTGCACTGGACCAGCATAGATACTTTTATAGCAATATCCAACCATCTGTGCTGTCTGTTGCTCTTGCAACAGACCAGAAAAGTAGTAATGGTTGTTACAATTGCATCGGGCAAGCAGGCCTGTACCAACCAGCAGTCATGATGGTAACGATCATATGCAGCATGCAGATAACATACTCTGGGCTTGGTTCTTTTGTATTGTTACACTACACTCTGTAAGTGGGGTTTTTTTTGCAAATTTTAGCCATCCATCCAGCTGACTTTTTCCGCATATTGATTAAAAAGGGTTTATATTTTGATCAAACACTCTGTCACAAAGTTTACAGTGATATCGTCCATTCAGTATACCCTGCCATTTATCACTTCATTTTTTTGAAGGAATGATTTCCCAAAGTAGGATTTTTTATGAGAATAATATGATATTATGGTATAATCAGATCCGGCCAAAAGTGGTCTGGAAAGTGCATGGTGCATGGATTGATGGATATGATTCCCAAAACAAAAACAAAAACATTACCATTACGAAAAATAAGAGTGTATCATAGCAAAAACCATGCGATTCCCCACCCTGTTATTGCTGCCATCTTGAACGTCATCTTAAATATTTTACAACGCTGAAAAAACAACAATAACATGCCAGTCAAATTTTCCAAATACAACTGATAACCATCAGAAATAGTTGCTAACTGCGAATTTGATTTCAGGTTGAATTTGACTTTAAATGGCGGCCATCTTGGACACCATCTTCACTTTTTCAACCTTGTGAATCAAACATGTGAATGCTTCATTTGAATCGTTTGTATTATTACTTTATTAGGCCTCTAAACATTAATAAAAAGTCAAAATTAAAATGCTTTATATCGAGTTTTTTTAGTGAGTTAGGTCTTAGGAACCTAAGTGACGGCCATCTTGGACGCTATCTTTAATTTCAACGTTCTGAATCAAGACCATGTTCTAATTTGATAATTTGTATCATTTTGCCTCTAAACATCCATAAAAAGTCAAAATTAAAGTGTTTTATCGAGTATGTCGGTCATATAGGTCCTAGAAGCCTAACTGGCGGCCATCTTGGACGCCATTTTTAATATTTCAATCTTCTGAATCAGAACAATGTTCCATTTTAATTTGCTGTAGTATTTAGCCTCTGAAACATCCATAAAAAGTCAAAAATAAAATGCTTTTGATTGTGTATGTTGGTCATATAGGTTTTAAGAGCCTAACTGACGGCCATCTTGGAAGCTATCTTGAATATTTCAAAACGCTCAATGATGCCAGAATGGCATCAGTTGGATTCATCAATTACAATGCCTCAACAATAAGAATAAACAAAGAAAAAAACTTTAAAATCAAGTTCCAGGTCATTCTGGTTTTCTACCGGACTATTAGTACTGGTTCAACACAGGAAGACCAAGACAGGAAATCTTCTCGACATGACTTAAAAATTGTTGACTGGGGCGCAAAACATCAAAAACAAACAATAAAGGCTGCAAACAACCATCTAAAATCATACATGTCACATCAGCTTTTTCCAGAACGTTTGAACATGTTGAAAGACAGTACTCATATAAAATATCATTTTGTGACGTCATTGGATGTGATACATGCCGAAAGGTTCATAGAAAATGATTTTTAGCATCTTTTTCTTTTCAATGATTTTAAATTCTATGATGAAGTGCGGGACAAACATTTTAACATATTTTACAAGCATTTAAATGATGTCCGTTACTTAAGCCTTGTTATTTTGGTATTATTTTCATTGGGTCACCTGAAAAACCATTTGGTCAAGATTTAGCTCGTATTAAACCATTAAAGATAAAGTTTGGCTTGTTGTCAAGAAGGTATGATCACCATTTTGCCAAATTGTGTGAGGATAAAAGCCCACTATGAAGAATATCAAGTTTCAAGGTCATCAGACGAGCTATTTGCCGAGTCTGATTGTTTCAAATTTTGTCAGTTCACTCTTTTTCTGAAGGATCCGGTCTTTGCGTTGTTGTTGCGCCGCGTTGAGTATGTGGAATTTTTACTGCTAATAAGTGTTAAAATGTCAACAGTTGTTGCTGTTTTTCCAATTATGAGCCAGTTAATAAATGTTTAAATAAACTGTTGGCATTTTAACATTATTTATGCTCATTTGAGTTCAGTGTGAAAGCATTGTATAACCACGGAGTCAGGACTGTTTAACGCACTTTTATTCTCCTATATCAGAGATGATATATAGGTAGTTTGTCTTCAATGGGCTCAATGGTTTTAGAAATAAACGATGTTATAGAATGTTGATGAAAATCCAATCTGAGCGATCTTGGGTCAGATGTCAATGTCATAAATTGACATTCAAAATGCACAATGATAATAATGACTTAGACTAAAAAATCATGTTTTTAAGATTTTTTCCAATACAAAGCATAAGGAATCAAAAGTGGCTTTGCCTTCAAACTATGCCATAGTCGAGGGAGGGTTTCTATTTAAACAAGATTTGTAGAACCCACATCCCCCTATGCTACATGTAATGATCAACTGCCATTGTTGATACCGTATATGGATATGATAGTCACTTCCGTCGAGTGGCTTGTGCCACATATATACTGAACGAAACTTCTAAACCGCCAGTTAACAAAACACATGTTTTCAATAAAACTCATTTATTATTAAACTGTTTGAACTGATATTTGAAACAGTATATTTGGGCACATGTATCCGTCGATTGAACATAACAAAGTTTGATTCAATAGGGATGTTCATTTATGCGTAACGATAGAGTACTTATACCAGTTTTGCACGTTGCACACAAATGCTAAATGTTTTTCGCCATGTGTATACTCGAATTTTCATCGACAACTATCCGACAACTTTATTTCGGCACAAAAATGCCAACTTTTGGGTTGTATGAGTTTAAAGTAAAGGGGTCGGGCTGTGGGTTCAATCGAAAACGGGGCCTCGCTGAGACTGGTTCATAATTTATGACAAGGTTTGTCATGTTTTGATAGAGCAAGAAGTTTACACCACAACCTGTCGGGACATTTTTCATTTTTGCACTCGTTGACGAAAAAATCGACAAAAACTGAGTATTACGTATGTCATAAAATGTCCTGTAAAGTCCACCATACTTAGGTGCGATGATACACAAATGCTGCATTGGAACGTCGGAAGTATCGAGATTGATGTGCAGTACATTGTTAATGGGTGACGGATGTTTCACTAATATTACAGACAAAACCATTTCATCACCATAAACGCATTTCTTTGTTCTTTTAGGCCATATGGGCCTCCATAGAAGCACTGAATTGCTTGGAAATTGCTACTTTATTACAAAAAACACGATAGTGTTCAATAATGTCAATTTACAGCACCAGAAAGCTTCAATATTATTGTGGACAAAAACATGGCATATATAGCATTCTTATGTTGTTTTATGTCATATGGGCTTCCATAGGAAAATTGTGGATTACCTGAAAATTGCTACTTAATAAAAGCGAAAACACCAAAATGTTCAATAATGTCCATTTATAACACCATAAGTTGGTGTTTTTCACTTTAGGTCCCTGGAATATTTGGTTTTAAGCGATGAGTTCAAAATCTAGCGTTTGTGTGAAAATGAAATGCGATGGTGCCTTTATACAGTCTATCAATTGAGCATGTTATTTTCAATTTATGAAAATGAAATTTTGACAGGTTCTGTTTAAATGATTTTTCCATATTGAGTGTAAATTTAAGCCATGTATGTATCATATATATTAAGATATATTAGAAAATATTGAGTGGCGGTTTGGAAGTTTCGCTCAGTATACGTGTTTATCTTTTCTTGTTAACCTTATAAGCGACACCTATAATGCGCAGACGACAATCAAAAATTTTGCCTCTTTTTCAAAAATAACAAATAATATCATGCCGTATATTTGTAGAAAATTGGGAAAGATGTCTCAAAATTTGTCGTTTTGCTGAAGTCGTGATTGGCGCTTTAAGCGTAAAATGGATGTTACAATATAAAATTTGCTTCAAGTGGCCCAGTGGGTTCTGAAAATAATGTTGAAAAATAAGCCACCTTTACCGAAAGGTTAAACATTGACAGTTGGTTATTATGTAAAAGATAAAGGATACTTTTCCGAGGCTTTCGAGGTGGGCGTAGCCCACCGAACGGTTTAAACAGAAAGCCGAGGAAAAATCCTTTATCTAACTTGTAGTATGGCGAAGGCGCAAATAAACACGTGTTACTGACACCTGACGAAATTTACATTCGCTCCTCCCAGCATCCGGCCTAAGCTGTCAATTATATTACATATACCTACGGGTTAATTTGTTGCTATTTAAGAAGTTCCCGCCTACATCGCTGTTTAACTAAAATTGGAAGCTAGAGTACGGTTTTAAGCTCCTCCTTCGTCGTTATTCTAGGGTGTCTGATTTAAACATCAGCAAAGATCAAAGAAAAAAGCGTCGACCATACTACAATTCCATACTACAAGCTAGATAAAGGATTTTTCCTCGGCTACGCCCACCTCGCGGTTTAAACAAGAAAGCCTCGGAAAAGTATCCTTTATCTATTACTTATAGCATCAGGTAAACATGTTAATTTGGCTTTCACAGGTATCGTAAAAATCGGGTTTTCAAGATTTTCCTATTTAATTGCATAAGATTCAAATTCGACTGTGTCTATAAGTAGATAAACATTATTTGTTAACAGTTTTTGTAAGGCCTACATCCCCAATGCTACATTCCAAGGTCCAAATTTTTGGCTCTGATTCTGGAGACGAATACATTTGAAGAGTGTTTTACCATATATGAAGACGCAGTCATTTGAGGTCATGATCATTAAGTCACATTTACATTGTCTTATTCAATTATAGCTCCTTGAATTGTAGCTCCTTGAATTGGCCCAACGGTTTGTGAGGAATGCCGTTTGAATTAGAAGATGGCCGCCCAATATGAACTATATTGACTGAAAGGTCAAATGTCATTACTCATTATTTTAACAGAATTAGTATAAAGTCTAATTACCTCGCTTCAAAAAGATATGTCATAGTCATCCTTGTTGCATCATTTAATGGCCCATATCTCTAATGCAACCAATGCCAAAGGCTCCGGAGAAAAGTTTTTGAAGGGTTTTACCATATGGCTGCCATTTAGATCAAAAGACAATGATCATTTAAACATAGTTTTGCTCCTTAAACCTAATGAGTATCCATGTTACCGTTTAGTTGAATTCAGCCGAGTGATTTCAAAGGAGATGTTAAGAAATGATGCTGGATGGATAGATGGATGAATGGATGGATGGGTGGGTGGATTCGTGTGGGTATTTGGTGGGTTGGTGTATGTAAGAGCCATTGGTATACTATCAGCTCACACATAAGCTTAAGGCTCAAGTATACTAACAAGTGAATATGCTGTCTGTGTTGTTTCTTTTTTTTTTACTTTTTAAAGGATTCTTAATGTTTCACATAGCAAACATCAGCGGTAATTAGAAACAAAAGAAATGAAAATGACCACGAAACCATTAAGACATGAAAACAACCTTGATTATTTTGTATAATTTTCATATGTATTCTACAGGGAATTTGTTTTAGCATCCTTTTGGGGTTCAACCTTTAAAGCGGCTGCAAAATACGCATCACTTGAGCCATTTTCTACACTATTTGCTAACAGTATTGGCAAGTCTTAATATAAAGGCAAACAGTGTTGATCTAGATAAGACTGCTCATACATGAGCAGTCTGATCTGGGTCTACGCTGTTTGTCGAAGAGGCTTCTAAAACATTTCAGCAGCCGAAAAAAAGACGACATTTGTTATGATTGGCGTTTTAAGGCTTTAGCCCTCCAGTAATTTTCTTACTGACCGTTCCAAGGCGGTGCTTCTTTTGTGGATCCTTTTTGTTGTTTGCGTTTGTCTGCCATACTTTCTTTTCTGTTCCTTGCAGCCTTGTGTTTACCTGCTGGGAAAGGGCTGACCTCTTGGCTCTCTTGTATGTGATGTTTTCTTGTGTTTTTGTCACTTTCCCATATAGTCTCCTGGGTCTGGTGTGGTGTTTGATTGTGTCGATTCCTGATCTTTGTTTACTTCCTTACTTTAATTGTCTTAAGCATATATTGTATAAATGCCTTCTCAAGCATAGATCAAATTACCATATGCATGATAAGTAAGCCCTGACCTTTCATCTGATGCTTAATAACTTCTTAACAGTACAATGTTAATTGTTTCTTAAAAATCTGCAATTATGCAAGGTGGTCCAAACCTTCTTTACAGGGTTAACAAAATACCTCGTACATGTATATAGTGGAAATAGTTTCCTAAGAGTAGTATTTAGACCCATAGTGGCACCCATTACTACAGGAAAATCTGTGTAAAACGGCGACTCAAAATAGACAAAACGACATGGTAGCTTAATGAAGGTCGAAAGTATTGCAGAATGCTCCCCATTAGAGCATTCTGCAATATCTTTGACCTGCATTAAGCAATTATTGGTCTTGAAAACCAGTTTTCTGTCTTTTTGAGAGTGGCCGTTTTACACAGATTTTACTGTACTACCAAGTGTTTAGTATTTATTACTGATGGTCATGCGTTTGTAAACGGTATAGGAGATCCTCTCTGTTTAATAAGATTGCCTATGTATATTAATTTACATACACGTGCACAATTTCAAATATAATGTCCATATTCGGTCATGTATTAATAGTTTACGTTACTGAATTATTTTAACCAATCGAACAACTTGAGGTTTCTTTAGCCCTGACCATCCGTGAGTCATGAGCCCTCTTTTTTGATTCATCATAATACGTAAACTGATTAGATTGTTTCTTTATGATGATGTATTAGTGCAATAGTTAGAAAGCCTCCATGCGAGCTTAACATTTTTTGTGCCTCCGCAACAGCAGAATCTGGGGCGGAGATTTGGTGCCAGTAAAATGCATTTAAGCCCTCCAGTGGCTTAGGTTGCTGTCCGTTCTAAGGCGGTGGTTCTGTTGTTATTGATTCGTTTTTGATTGTTACTCCCATTAGGGAATTCTGTAATTGTTATTTGTTTTGGTGTGCGTTACTTTATGTCCATTCTAGTTTTGCAATCATCTTGATGGGGAAAAGAGAGCTGGTTGCTTTGCTTAGCTTGTCTTCCTGGTGTCTCGTTCTTCCTCACAATGGGTTTGTCTGCAGTTTATGATTTTGGTATTTCCTGATCATACTCACGTACTATTCTAGAAATGTTTAACAAATGCTAAATTACCTGACAGAAGTGTGTTCCTTGACGTATTGCGTTTTAGTTGTCAACTTTTTTTTCGAATGTTTCATACAAAATTAGTCTGGATGTTTGCTGCCATATATGACCTAGTGCGCGATGTGAAGACTGTGATTTGCTATGGTGTGTTGTCATATATGACCTAGTGTGCGATGTGAAGACTGTGATTTGCTATGGTATGTTGTCATATATGACCTAGTGCGCGATGTGAAGACTGTGATTTGCTATGGTATGTTGCCATATATGACCTAGTGCGCGATGTGAAGACTGTGATTTGCTATGGTATGTTGTCATATATGACCTAGTGCGCGATGTGAAGACTGTGATTTGCTATGGTATGTTGTCATATATGACCTAGTGCGCGATGTGAAGACTGTGATTTGCTATGGTGTGTTGTCATATATGACCTAGTGCGCGATTTGAAGACTACGATTTGCTATGGTATGTCGTCATATATGACCTAGTGCGCGATGTGAAGACTACGATTTGCTATGGTATGTTGTCATATATGACCTAGTGCGCGATGTGAAGACTGTGATTTGCTATTGTATGTTGCCATATATGACCTAGTGCGCGATGTGAAGACTATGATTTGCTATGGTGTGTTGTCATATATGACCAAGTTCGCGATGTGAAGACTGTGATTCGCTATGGTATGTTGTCATATATGACCTAGTGCGCGATGTGAAGACTGTGATTTGCTATGGTGTGTTGTCGTATATGACCTAGTGCGCGATGTGAAGACTGTGATTTTGCTATGGTGTGTTGTCATATATGACCTAGTGCGCGATGTGAAGACTGTGATTTGCTATGGTATACTGATTTGAATACACCCTCTTGAAATATCGAATGAAATATGAGTGATGCTCTAAAAACTGCATAATGTAGTATTTCGAGCATCACGCATATTTCAGACAGAATTCCTGCATGCTTTAGATGTTTACAAAGACCAGATGCATCATATATGACCTAGTGCGCGATGTGAAGACTGTGACTCGCTATGATATACTTATTTGATTACACCCTCTTGAAATATCGAATGAAATATGAGTGATGCTCGAAAAACTGCATAATGCAATTTTTCGAGCATCACAAATATTTCAGCTTAAATTCCTACATGCTTTAGCTGTTTACAAAGACCAGATGCAGTCTCCGCATCGTGTACTAAATGTGAAGACGTATGCTGATTACACTCTTTTAAAATATAGAATGAAATATGAGTGATGCTCGAAAAACTGCAAAGTGCAGTTTTTCGAGCATCACTCATATTCCAGACAGAATTCCTACATGCTTTAGCTGTTTGCAAATGCCAGGTGCAGTCCCTGCATCGTGCACTAGGTCATATGTATGTAAACATCTTACCAAACAAATTTTATATGAAAATACCGAAAAATGTTGACCATTTAAATACAATACGTTGCAACCAGCGAAATATTTGCTTAATTTTTGTGCTTTTGTATACATTTGATTTTCACTATGAACTTTCATGATTCTTGATAACTCAACAAGTACAAGTGCCCTGGTGGGCTTGTATGCCCCCGGCTGATGCTCTTATTGTTCTTATATACTGAACGAAACTTCTAAACCGCCAGTTAACAAAGCACATTTTTTCAATATAACTCATTTATATCAAACTGTTTGAAATGATATTTGCCACAGTATGTTTGGACACATGTATGCGTCGATTGAACATAGCGCAGTTTGATTCAATAAGGATGTTCATTTATGCGTAACGATAGAGTACGTATACCTGTTTTGCACGTGGCACACAAATGCTAAATGTTTATCGCTAGTGCATACTCGCATTTTCATCGACAACTATCGGACAACTTTATTTTACCACAAAAATGCCAACGTTTGGGTTGTATGAGTATAAAGTAGAGGGGTCGGGCTGTGAGTTCAATCGAAAATGGGGCCTCGCTGAGACTGATTGATAATTTATCATAAAGTTTGACATGTTCTAATAGAGCCGAAAGTTTACACCACAACATGTTGGTCATTTTTCATTTTTGCACTCGTATGACGAGAAAATCGACAAAAACTGAGTTTTACGTATGTCATAAAATGTCCTGTATAATCCACCATACTTTGGTGCGGTGATGCGCAAATGCTGCATTAGAACGTCGGAAGTGTCGAGATTGATGTGCAGTAAACGGTTAATGGGTGACGAATGTTTCAATAATTTTGAAGACAGAAACATTTCATCATCATAAACACATTTCTGTGTTCTTTTAGGCCATATGGGCCTCCATAGGAGCACTGAATTGCATGAAAATTGCTACTTCATTACAAAATAAGCACGCTAGTGTTCAATAATGTCCATTTACAGCACCAGAAATCTTCAGTAATATTGTTGACAAAAACATGTCATCCCATGAAGCATTCTTGTGTTGTTTTATGTCATATGGGCTTCCATAGGAACACTGTGGATTTCCTGAAAATTGCTTGTTAATAAAAGCGAAATCCAAAAATGTTCAATAATGTCCATTTATAACACCATAAAGTTGGTGTTTTTCACTTTAGGTCCCTTGAATACTCGGTTTTAAGCGATGAGTTCAAATTCTAGCGTTTGTGTGAAAATGAAATGCGATAGTGCCTTTATACAGTCTATCATTTGAGCATGTTATTTTCAATTTATGAAATTGTGATTTTGACAGGTTCTGTTTAATTGATTTTCCATATTGAGTGTAAAAATTAGCCATGTATGTATCATATATGTTAAGATATATGAGAAAAGGTCGAGTGGCGGTTTGGAAGTTTCGCTCAGTATATAAACTCGATTAAGGCATTGAACTCTAAGTTCCAAAGTCACAGAGCGAATGTCAGCCTTAAATAATGCTTGTTCTTCAAATATAAATGATTTCACAAAAGAAAAACAGCAACATTATCTAAAGAGGTCCAAAACTTTGACCTTTAGCCAAACAATTGGGCATGTAGCTAAATGTCTGAGCCTTCGAGTGAAAGCCAGCAATGAATGGTACAAATTGTCCAAATATGAACGATTTCTAATAAATGGTTGGTAATATATCTGTATAAGTCAGAAAAATAGTATAGCATTTTAATGGTGTCCTAGATTTTGACCGCTAGCCCCACCCTAGGTCATGAGCCCTTAGGTACAACGTCACATAAAGATTGCCGGCCCTAAACAGTATCTGGTGTTAAAAAACTAATGATTCTATAATAGAAAAAAATCAAAATCAAAAATATTAAGATGTCCTAGATTTGACCTCTACCCCCACCCTGTGGCATTGACTCAAAAGTCTGAAGCCATCGAGTGGAAGCAAGCCACTAATGGTACAAATTGCCAAACAATGAATCCTTTTTTATTAATATTTAGTAAGACATCTGCAAACGTCAGTAAAATTAAATAGCACTTGTTTAAAGATTTTGACTGCTAGATCATGGATCATGAATCCTAAGGTTTGAAGTCAGCCCTGAATAGTACCTGTTGCTTAAATAAAAATGATTCTAGATTTTGACCTGTCCTAGATTTTGACCTCTTGCCCCTCCCTGTGGCATTGACAAGAGTCTAAAGCCATCACGGTCAAGTGCAAACCAACTATGAATGTACCAGTTGGCCAAACATGAATGCTCTCTAATAAATGGTTGGTTTGACATCTGCATGAAAAACAGATATTTAGCAATTTTACAGATTTTGACCTCAAGCCCTACCCAGTGGAAGTGACCCTGGGGTCTGGAGACATGGTGTGAATGCCAACCCTCTAGGATAACTATGTTCCAAAATCTATGAATGTTTTCTGATAAGTGGCCAAAACTTTGTCGTAAATTCCGCGAACGTGACGGAATCGAACGAACAACCAAGCGAGCAGACGAACAGACGAACGGAGAGACAAAAACTAACAGCCATTTGTCAAGTCAGAATATGGAATACATTTGATTAAGATAAGAAGGTAATTATTACTGAACTAGCGCATGACAAAATGGCACTTATCGAATTTACGTAAAATCACTCTATAAACATGTATGCTCAGCTTTATTGTGTTTGTCTGAGCCTTCAGTCACTTCCATACTTTGTGTTTGCGAGCAGCAAAGGCTCTAGTGAGACTATGCGGATCTGCAGTCTCGTCTGACCCTTAGCTACTCGCTGATTAAGTACCTAAACCTCATGCGCCGGCCAAATATGCCTATTGACAGAGTTCATGTTAAAAAAAACTTAACCCTTAAAACGTCAGCAAAGAAATTCATCTGAAAAGGTCGTCTGCTAAAGTCGTCTGCTGCAATTTTTCGCAAACATATTTTAACAAATCTAAGTATAGGGACAAACAGAGTGGACCCAGATCCGACGCTCCTATAGAAGCAGTCTGATCTGAGTCTACGCTTTTTGCTGGAAAGGCTTCTAAAACATTTCAGTAGACAACAAAAACATACAACTTTTGTTGTGATTGGTGCTTTAGGGGTTAACCTAAATATCACAGTTTACAGTGTTGTCTCAAATTATGGTGTCAAATCAACTCGCCACTTTTACTCAAACTGCTCATTACTTGTACCCCAAGTTAAAATTCTGGACCTATTAACGCGCCAATAACAACAATATTCATCTTCTTGTTTCGTCTGCTGAAATATTGGTCAAACAATGCAGACGCAGCTCAGACTGCAGGAGCAGTCTGATCTGGGTCTACACTGTGTGCCTCTGTGCTAAAATGTTAGTAAAATATGCAGCAGACGACAATTTCAGATGCATTTGTTTTTTTTTTCCCTGGCGCTTTGTGGTTAAAATTTTGAATAATGGGGTCTCCAGTTACTGGCAATACTGGTCCCACATTTTGGCACCCATTCCTAGTTCTGACTTTGTTGCATGCGAACAACAAAGGTGCAGACCAACCATACGCGTAGTCTGACCAGTGTAAATGATATTAGCTTTCTGGGAAGTGCTGAAATTAGTTTTGCTGTGTGTTTTTTGTAAGTAAGTCGCTACATGTATAGATGAGCAGGCCTGTTTGAGCGTCACCTGGTTGAAAACCCAGAAGACAGGGTCTTTTTTCGATGTCAAATGAGAATCTATTTTAATGAGCACCATAATCTTACAGCGACTTCATGCTCGGATCCAGAGGGGGGACAGGGGTCTGTAGAGGGGGGGACAGGGGTCTGTAGAGGGGGGACAGAGGTTCGGACTCCCCACCCAACCCTGAAAAATAATAAAAATATAGGGTTTTTTAGCAATACTGATCCGGATCCCTTAAAATCACAAAGCTACCAAGCCAGCATTCAATGTTGGGCCATTTATTGGCGTTTCGCTGGCGGGCCGATGATGACCCGTTTATCGTAGTAGTTGGATCCTCTCATCAACTGTAATAAAAAAAAAACGTTGTCAAAGTTGGACCCCCTTTGACAGATTTTTCTGGATCCGCGCATGGACTTGTGTGATCAAGCAAGAGGTTTATGTTTCCAGCTTCACCCAAGTCAGTGTGGCTTGTCTTTGAAAATGGCTCTTTATCCTCATTACTTCGTACATTTCCTTTTTAACCTAGAAGAACGGCCCACATGGCTGAAATTTGTTGACTGGGACGTAAATCATCAACTTACTTCAAGCAAGTTTTGGGATCATTTTTTCTGGCATGCAATAACACAATCTCGGTTACTGTTACAGAAAAGCAATTGTATTTACAATACAAATGCTTTTTTCATGTTTTATTAAACGAAGCGTTTTTTTTTTATTATTTTACCTCGAGTAAATTCTGGTCCCGGTTACATGTATATGGGCCAGAACGAGAGTTTGATACGTGTCGCACATGCGCAAAGGCGTCCGATAAAACCTTATATGGACATAACTAATGGGGTTAAATGGTTTATATGTATGTTATATGTATATTTATATCTATATTTCGTTTATACGAGAAGCGAAAGCTCTGGTAAGTCTGCGCATATGTGAAGACTCGCCTGAGCATTCGTTCCTCGCCGATGCAATAAGTACCAAAATCTCGTGAAAAAGGTCATACCTTGTTTATAAAACAGCGTAGACCAAGATCAGCTGGAAGGACAAAGAAGCCAACTGGTCATGGGTCCACACTTTTTTTCAAATCAGTCTTCAAAAACATAGTAATATAATGGTCTCGATAAGGGGAACTCTAATAGTTCGAAACCTTGCTTATAGCGAATAAATTTTGAATACCTTGAGTTACGTTGAGAGTGCAATATATACTGACAAACTTTAAAAACGCAACACTTGAATAGCAGCTTTAACATATGTCTCAAATAAAGAAGGCAAAACGATCATTTTGGATGTATGTTAGCACTTTCGCTGCCAAGCACCTCAAAAAATCAATACCTCAGTGCCAAGCATGTTTCAAGGACTACTGAATATTGAGGGTATATGGGTTCAACACAGAAAATCTCCAGAACCGTTCAACCTATCGCTGTGAAACTTTCACAGAATGGTGATATAATATAAAACTTTTATTTGAACCATAATAAAAAAGACAGTCATGTGACTTTTGGTGGCCATTTTGGAAGCCATATTGAAAATATGAAAAATGCCTATAAGCAACTATTTTATGCAAAAAATAGATAAACATCCATCTACATCAAGTATCAAATATCAGGATCTATTCTGATATAGTCTTTCATCAGAAATAAATCTAAGTATAGCAGTTGAAGGCTTAATGCGTCCAATATGTCATCCCTTTGGACATGTTTTCGATATTTTTAATTTTCGAGAAATCTAATGACATTACAAACATGTTTGTAAAATCCATTCTTGTACCGAAAATTGCATATACCTTTCTATACGATATTATTATGTCCCCTGAACATTTTGAAATACTGAACAAAGAGTTGCGTCCCTTATAACCGTTTAGAATTAGATAGCTATCAATTGTGCCTTAAATTTCGACTGTAGTCGCTTTGGCAGTGAACGGTAAATTCGACTACAGTCGCGTTTGGCAGTGAAAGTGTTAAAGAGTGTTTATTTGTTAGTAACACATGAAAACATTGTCCAATTAAATTGAATTTAACAAATTGAAAATGTAAAGGCCCTGTCACACTACGACGTATAGCACCAACGTATGCCGACGTATGAAAAAATCAGCAAGTACGTTGGTATACGCTGAGTACGTTAGAAATAAGTTTTAAACACGTTACGAATACGCTATAGTACGGTGGTATACGTTGACATACGGCCAAGAGGTCCAATATTTTGTGCATCCATAAAAAATGACAGCGTATGCGAACGTACTGTTTCTATACGTTAGGCATACGCTAGATGTACGCAGCAGGTAAGTTATGCATACGTTAAGGTACGTTAGCACAAACGTATGCGGACGTATAAGAAATTAAGAAAGTACGTTGGTGTACGCTGAATACGTTAGAGATAAGTTTTAAACACGTTACGAATACGCTACTGTACGTTGGTATACGTTGTCATACGGCGAATATATCCCAAATTTTTGAACCTGCATAAAAAATCTTCAGCGTATGCCGACGTATTGCTTATACGTTAGGCATAAGTTAGATGTACGCAACGGGTAAGTTATGCATACGTTACGGTACGTTAGGACCAACTTATGAAAATTCACCAAGTACGTTGGTGTACGCTGAATAAGTTAGAGATACGTTCTCAATACGTTACGAACAAGCTACAGTACGTTGGTATACGTTGTCATATAAAAAAGTGGGCCCAAAATTTTGCACTGTTTTATACGTTTGACATAAGTTAGAAGTACGCTATATGTAAGTTATGCATACGTTAACGTACGTTATATGTACAACTCAGCATACGTTAGACGTTCGTTGTGCATACGTTTCAAGAACGCTAGTGATACGCTAGGCATACGCTTTTATACGCTGATACAAGTATAAGGTTTGTTACGTCGGGAATAAGTTATGAATAAGCTACTCATAAGTTAGACATACGTTCTATGTTCGTTTCGCGCACGCTTTGCATAAGTTCAGGGAGAGACTTCCTCTGATTTTTTTATTAGATTTCAGCGTATGCCAGCGTACTAGATTTATATTTCATACGTCGGCATACGTTGGCTAAAAAGTTATAGTGTGACAGGGCCTTAACCTTTTTTGAGATAGGGATCAATTGCTTCATGTGACAAAATGCTATCATTACAAGATGTACCTCGCTTGTCATCGAGGAATCACTCCCATATCGTTTGCCAGATCTACGATACAGTCCGTTTGCTTATTTGACGTTTATATGTTCGTACCCTTTCATTTGATGGCCTAAATTTATACGATGCAGTAAAGTCATCAGGTTTAGTTGTACAATTAAAACTGAAGAGTTTGCTGCCCATGATTACATCATCGAATCAAAGTAAGTTTATAGTCAACTGTCTTTTGAAGTTAATGTTGCGTAATTTAAGTCCGTCAGTATACTTTATGTCACTCTAAAGACTATGTTGTTAATAAAGTACTAAAAAGAACCGTCTCAGTGTAAGGGTTCTTTTACGTACCTACAACACATCTGTATATACTAGGTAATAAGATTGTTCATATTATATATCATTTATAGACAAGCTATGTCTAACTCGATCTATAGCTTCTTATAGCACGAAGCAAAAATAACGGTTCAGATGACTTCGAGTTAACAGCAAATTTCTGTAAAGTACCATGCATGACAATGCATCCAAAATGGATGAAAATTAGGATTGCGTACAGCATAAAAATGGGTTTCGTCGTGAGAAAACCTGACTTTGTTGCATGCTTACAACAAAGGCACAGACCAGCCTGTGTATCCGCGCAGTCTAATTCAATCAGGAAAAAACTACATATACTGTCGTGCCAACCAAGAGTGACAGTGACGTATAGTGTGTTTACAAAAGTAAAACCCTCACTTGTAAACTCCACCTGCTAACGCGTATTGATAGATCACGTGTGTATCAATCCTATCCTACGGATAGGGTTAATACACAAGTGATCTATCGATTATATGTCCCTGATAACTTTGCAAACAAAATATGACGCCACGGTCACTCTTGGCTTGCAGGACAGTAGTCTCTGTAACTGAGCAGATTTGTTTCAATGTTTTCTCCGTCGGAAACCAATAAGAAAGGTTTTCTCACTACAAGGCCCATTAATAAATGTATTCAATAGGATAAGGGTGAATGTCTTTGCTCTGTCACACAATAGATTCGTGCATGACATTAGCACGAAATTGCACTGTTGGCTCTGTTGAGATTATAGGACCAGTTGCTACCAGTTCTTTTGATTTTTTCCTATCATGAGTATATGCCTTCTTTTGCTTCTGGTTCAGTGGGTATGGTCTCTCGTTTAAGTCCTTCTCTTTACCCTTATAATTTAGACTCCTAAATTTGATCAGCACGTCCTTTGGTCTAGGTAGGAGCCTTTTAAAACGTTTTCTATCTTTCTTTGTCTTAACCTCAAAATTCTGCATTGCTGACATGCTAATGTCTGTCCCGTCATCTGTAATCATTGAAAGATCATTCACAGTGGGGAACGAAAGATCGTGTGAGTTATCCATGTTTGGGTCTATGTTATCTAGCCAATGCATTACATTTTCTTTTGAGGATACACTGTCCGATATATTATACGTTTTCAATAAGTTTTCAGTGCGAGATGGTGGCCAAGTTAATGCACAGTCAGAATCCGAAGACTCTGTCCAACTGCTTGAATCCTCCATTGAATAGTCATTATAACTCAATGCTTCAGAATTTGATATGTCTGTCGTGTAACCATCATTTCCTTCAGAAGGATAATTCTTAATTCTAACATTAGGTTTGTGTTGATATTTTCTTCTTCTGAAGTTTATAGATGATATAGAAGTTGATGTAACTGAACTTATGGATGGGTATAGCTCTGATGAATCTAATGAACTGCGATTATCTGTACCATGAATAGTTTTCAATTTATGAGCATGAGATCGGATTTGTTCCCAACGAGAATTTCTATCCAAGGTACTTGTATCATTAACTTTCAATCTGTTTCTTTCTCGAAATGGATCATCAAAACTATTAAAATAACGATTGCTGCCACTAACGTTCAGAGTATTTGTATTTCTGCTATTCACAGATGCTAAGTCTCCATAACTACCCTTCTTTAACCGTTCTTTATTTGAGTTATATATCTTAGGTTTCTCTTTGGAATTACTATCTGACTTATGTACAACTTCTTTACTTTTACCCATGTCGGTTTTATCCTGAGTAACTGTTATATTCCCCTGAGAACTCACAAATGCATTATTGTCAAATGATAAATTTGATTTCGGTTTACCGGACGTTGAAGTACTTCCTCTGTTTGAGTTTGACTTATTCATGGTGGATGGACTTTTGCCTATTGAAATGGTTTGCGGACTAGAAGCTCTTGAATTTGTTTTAGAGATTGTTTTAGGACTAGATATAGCGCCATTTGGTGCTGTCTCAGATTGTAACAACGTCACATCTGTATCGACATTCACTTTAACCATCGGGTTATTGAATGCGTCGTCTAATAAATGTTCTTCAATTTTAAAAACACATCCACAACTACAAAATTTTATGACTAACCCAATAATAAAACACATAAGAACACCAAATACTGTCATTAATTTCAATCTTTCTCCTAGATCTGATGTTAACATCCAAAAAGCACTCATTACTATGTTTTCTACAAGTATGGCAGAATAGAAAAATACATGTGAGCATTTGATACCCTTGTATCCCTTTCTAGTCAAGTCAAACACATTGATATATGACATGTAGACCAGTTTAAAGAACTTAGACACATTTATTTTATCTTTACATGTCACTTTTATTATCCCAGATAGTAGCAGAATCGCGTAATGCGATCCAATTATCAAGCCTATCCAAGGAAGTTGAATAGCCGAAAATAAGCATATACACGAACATCTACAGAATATCAACAGCAACGTACTTAGCACTAATAAAATAACACCAACAATCCTCTTCACTTTTGCAGTCTTATTCTCGAACTCCTCAGACTCATATAAAGTATTACCTAATCTGTATGATGTAAGTGCAACAGCAGCAGAAAGTAAAGACACGACAATAGATAGTATCCTGAGAACGTCATAGGAATCATAAATCAACAGCGTTGTGGCAAGTATGATTCCATAAGGAATGCTCTGAAACCCAGCATGTAATATCCGTAACACTAAAAACTCAGACCAATCTTTTGAATCATATAAAATCACTAATTTCAACGTCCTCCATATCAAACCTAGCTGAAACGAATGAAGGGCGATGCAAACCGTGCGTCCAAATTTCTTCCCTGAAAAATCTTGGGTCCTAGTCACTTGTATAGCTGATATAAAGTTGATGACAATGAGTGGTGCCATGACTTGAGCGAGTAAGATGACGAACAGCAGCTTGGAGAAGTTAATGTGAGCTGCAGCCACGTAAATCTGTAATGCTGTTTCTATCGCGAGAAGTCCAGAGCTCGCTATCATGTAAGGAGTTCCCATGACATACGAGTATGGTGTTTACACCTCTCCAAATAATACACATAACTGAGAAGAGAAAGCATCCACCAGAAACCCCTCCACAATGTGAATCTGTGTGCTGCTAAAATCTATTTTCTTCAACAACGGCTAACATGGATAATGTTTTTAACTTCAAAATATGCACTATGCATAATCTGCCTGAACTGTAATCCGTAAATCCAAATTTGTAACATTAACTTTGTAGACAGGACACTTTAATCGTCATTCATGCTGTTTTCTATGGTCACGCTTTATGGGAACTCGAGTTTCTTAAACTATTAGTGAACAAAAGATGTTATTGTATGTGTAATTCTCCTGCGTTAATTGTTCACACCGACTACGCCGTCTCCACTTGGTTCCGAGTGCTGTATCAATGTTTATATTGATTTTCACCTCTTTTCTCAGGTAAAAAAGAAGAGCATAACTTCAATTAACTGGTGTGTTGTAATACAACCTTAGTTTAAGAAATTAAATTCAAAGTGTGAATCCTTGATCAATTTCATATACTTAAAATCCATTTCACTAAAAGTTCGGTGTCAGTTAACAATCATAAAAGCAATAAGTTATCGAACCCAGCGTAAATAATCGCTAGGTTATTAAATTAATTCTAGTCCACTCATCATAGTCTAATGTAGATCTGTGTGATCTAAAACATATTAAAATTGAGGTCAAAGAATACGCTTCCACAGGCAATATTCACATAAAGTAATAAATTTGAGCCAGTGCATGAGATTTCCAACAATGTGGTATGTGCGACCAGCAAAGCCTCAAATCAGCCTGCGCATACGCGCAGTCTGATCAGAGTCTATGCTAGTCGCTTGAGTATTCTATAATTGTTAAGCTACTGTCTTAACACTATTTGGAGTTTCTAAGCTTATCAGGAGGCTGTTGAGGCTCGTCCGAATCTACACTTGTCAGAGTGTCAAATTGTTGGAAATCTCATGCACTGGCTCAATTTGTTTTCTTACAACTATTCCCTTGTATTGAAAATCAGTCTGATGGTAACTGAACGTTTGTTTAATCAGAACAAACAATTTAGTATTCCTTAGTATCTGACAGCACTTATATAAGCCGCACCACATATAAAGACTTATCCTTATGTGAAAAAGGAAGACCCACAAAGTTATGTTTGGTAAACAGCTAAGTATTTTGTTCACTGCATATATGCAACATCAAGTCTTTCCCAATGCATCCAGAAAGTGTCCTAATCCGACTGCAACCTTCTGTGACAGCGCATTTTCCAAACGCACATGGGTTCCTTTTCGATAAATGTTTTCCACTCTTTTAAATCAATAAAATAGTGACTCAATAGGAGCCTAGTTTTCTAAATCTATATTCCATGGTTTAACATTATGTCTGAAGAGTCTCTGTGTGTGTTCAGATTTATCCATGTTTATAATCAATTTGCTCTAATGACTCTCAATACACAGCATATTTTCACACGTTCTTGCCTATCTCGTCTTGAATACATTAAACAGTGTCGATTACCTCCGAATAATGTTCGCTTAATCGAAATGTGCATACGGGAATCTCAGTTGAATAGATGTATACTATTTTATGCTAAATCTGTCACATACTTCAAACCATCACTGTTCAAAATAGTGCGAAATAACTTTTCGTGTCTCACCTATATATACGATAACTATCCATATTTCAGCTTAAATATTTACCCATGAAATCACCTCCGTAAAGTTTGTGAGGTAAACTAAGGATCAAGATTACAAGTTTTTAACAATAACTTTCAATCAAGTCAACCAGTATAATATCTTTACACTTAATCCTATCTTAATATTAGTTATTTTCACAATTCAATGCATTTCGTTGTGTGGCGATGAATAATGCTGTACATAATGCAAAATACTGCTATTTTTTTCATTTAGAGTCAAAACTCAGAGTTAAAACATCAGAAAATTATTTTAAAATAACACGTGTTGCTACCCGTGAACGACATGGGTATAATTTCCTTCTCAAAACAATGACAGGTTTGTCTAAACAATTATTCACCATTATCCAACTTTGTCACAGTAGTATGTGTTTTTATTTCCTGTGTGTCTTGTTAATGTATTTCCGCTGGTGCGTGTCCAAGTTGAGATGAACAGACGATAATCATAGTGGTGCGCCTTTGTTGTTTTACCCCTGTCGTTCAGATAAGCCTTTTCCCTAAGATCTTCAAACAGATATGTGTCTCTTTGCTAAACAGTTTAACTTTACATTTATAAAGGACTTATCGCGAAACAAACCAATCAGGTAGTGTTTTAGTCGTTTTCCTGTAGTTGCTGTAAGAAACTGTTACATGTTCAAATGTAGCATCGGTAATCGTTCAGCATACGTTGGTTTTTCATATTTGCGAGAAAATGTAACAATAGCTGGGCTCTAGTCTCACAACAAACGCGACCGGTTTGGTCCCAACAAAGTCCTGAAACGATACAGAACAGACATGTATGGATATAGAAAATATAGTCATCAGTTGCACACCAACATTTTTTTTCAAATTTTAAAAGAACATTTTGTAAGCAACCGTTAAAGACCCTGGTCAGACACCAAAACTGCACTATTTGCACATGTGACATAAAAAGGACAGTTAAACCGTTCAATCCAAATGCATCTATCTATCAATATATTTTGGACGTATTTATATCCTGAAAAACGTGAATATTCATTCTGTGAAGTGAAAATAACAAATAGTTCAAATCATGTGTAGATTGCCCTTATCAACTGGATGCTAACTGTTTGTACTCATTTTAGAGGCCTGTAGTTTTTGAAAGGGGTTAAATATTTTTCGAACCAATCTTACAAGTGGTATCTGATATAGCCTTTCTATATACCACACACGCCAAATTTCATCGAAATAGTCCTTAAATTCCTGATGGTATCCAGCAATATAACAATACGTATTTTTGGGATACAATGCACGGAGGCTTGCACATGACTGTTTACAATTCAGTCTCCAATTACTTGGGTATACATTTGAAAAGACTGTTCATTCATGTTTCAGTCGAGTTAGATTTAATCTGAATTTCAAGTAGCTGCCTTGATGAATGATCGTTTTGTAAAAAAAAAAAAGTTTTATTGTCAACGCTATGATATTCATGCGCGGATCCAGAGGGGGAACAGGGGGTCCAGACCCCCCATCCCCATGAAAAAATCACAAAAGATATAGGGTTACTTAGCAGTCCTGGTCCGAATTCCTGTAAAACTACAAAGCTACCAAGCCAGCATTCAATGTTGGGCTGGCAGGCCGATGAATGCCCGGTTATAGTGGTATTTGGATCCACCCACTCCTCATCAACTAAAGAAAAAAAAACGTGTCAAAGTTGGACCCCCTCTGACAAAATTTTCTGGACCCGCGCATGTATTGGTTGCTTGGATATCGGTGATCTAGGTTCTGTTTGATAAATTACCGTTTTAAGCCCTGGTATACAAATGAACTCTTCCATCTTGTTTGATACATTGAACCTGGGATACTGGGCTGGTTCATTGTACATATAAAAGGTCACATGTTTTAATTTTTAAATTAGTATGTACTTCAGTCCCCAAGGTACCAAAGCGTACAGACCCTGATTAAACGTAGCATTTTGTGACATTTCATCTGGTTCCACACTATTTTTTTTTGGTAATTGTCATGCTACTCGTTTAGTAGTTTCAAGTAAACAAAATAGTATCTAGAAGGCTAGCATGAGCGGGTCCAGTGCGGGACATGGGGTCCGGACATTCCGCCCCTGAAAAAATCACAAATATGTAGGGTTTCTTAGCAATACTGGTTCTGGTCCCCTGAAAAATCACTAACTACAAAATTAAATATTAGGCCGTCATCGACCCGCCAGCGAAACGCCATTTAAATGGCGTTTCGCTGGCAGGCCGATGATTGACCCGCTTATAATGGTATTTAGATCCACTCTCCCCTTAAAAAATGTCAAAGTTGGGCCCCTCTGACAAACTTTCTGGATCCGCGCTTGGCTATCATGGCACACTTTACATTGCGTGCATATGTGGTTATGGTATAACCCGGATGATACAATTTTAGTGTTACATAAGCTAAAATAACATTTGCTTATTTCCAGCCAGATTTCTTCAATAAACCGATTTTGCTTTTTCTGCTTTCCCTGCGATAAGACCTATTCTGTAAATCTAGAAAAGCATCGATCAGTATTGTTGTAACGTTCATGGATGAGGCTGGGTGTCTGAATGTGTCGATATTATGGTTCATTTAATTCATGGAAAAATAACAGATTTGGAAAAAAACGTTCATTCTCTTCCAATAATATCCCTCATACATTTCTATTATCCAATTCAAATCCAATTTCTCGTTCATTGAGCCGTGAATACATACGTGCCGTATCATGGTTAGACAACCACATGCCATTTATGAGCCCGTCGCGAATCATCCTTTAAATGCACAGAGATTATTAGAACACTATTTTGCTGGCATAGTCGATCCGCAAACGACTTGCGATGACATGGGCCAATCAGAACTTTCTTAGATGCGGGTTTAGAGTCTCAGAGGTCCATGTAGTTTCTTGTAGCCTTTGATGTTGGTTATTTCATGTGACACGATTCATTTCCTTTATTACAGCAATTGAGAGGAGTGACTTTTAGCGACACAAAGGAGGCTCCTGTGAAACTCTCTAATGGGTCTGATACCTATCTTTATAAGCCGTTATTAAGCGCGGGGAGACAAATTATTCTTTCACTATTAGAGGTGTGTTGTCATCATGAACAAAGGCGTCAAAATAGAAGTGATACAAGTTAAGAAAGCAAAGGGAAAGTTTATAGCGTTTAAGTGAGAAATAAAAGATCAGCACGCCATTCCTTAAATAGCTGTACCAAAATACAGTTCATCCTTGGTAACTTGAGCCCCGATAACTCGAGGCACCAGCTGAAGTCGAAACAAATAGGGGGTACTTGAAAAGCGAGTGAGTATGACCAGGAAGAGGGCGCGTATAATATACACATGTATGAAACCTGTGAATATTGCTTAACTGGGCTGCCATCTGTTTTGGTTGAGACCAGCACTATTTCTCATGTGATGAATGTTTGTTTTTTGTGTGTGTGTGTGTGTGTGTGTGTGTGTGTGTGTGTGTGTGTGTGTGTGTGTGTGTGTGTGTGTGTGTGTGTGTTTTTGTTGTTGTTTTTTGTTTTGTTTTTTGAGTTGATGAGGGGAAAGGAGGATCCAAATACAAAAAGAAACGGGCCATCATTGGCCCGCCAACGAAACTGATGGCTTGGCAACTTTGTGATTTTCAGGGATCCGGACCAGTACTGCTAAGAAATCCTATATTTTTGTAATTTTTCAGGGGTGGTCACCTGTCCCCTCCCCCTCTGGATACGCGCATGAATAGCCTAGTACAGGCCCAGTGTCGTACACTAGGTACATGTACATGTAACATACATGCAAACAAATTTTAGAAGGAAAAAATTCAAAAATGAAATAGATTGACAAAAATAGTTTTACCTGTGTTCTAGATGCAAAGTGTTTTCAAATATGCCGTGGGAATATTTATTTCATACCAAGTTCACACACGTGTAAATAAATAAAATGTATAAAATATCAATTAACGCTCCAATGTCGATATTTTGATAACATATGTTCGATAAATAAAATCAAATAAAAGAGATTAGACACCTGAGTCGATTCTATCGGAAATCTACCTGTAGTTTATGATATTAATCTCAAATCTGACGCATATCAAAGGCATATTAATGATAATATATAATATATGCGCATGTGTCCTTAATCCAAAGAGGTCTGGCGTACTAGGTTATTTGAATTAGAGGACATGAATGCCTTGGTCAGCTTTGTATCTCTCCCGAAATGTTCATTAATTCATTACTTGTATCTACATTTTATAATAAAATATTGCATAGAATGTATTTACAAAAGATACTGGTATAACAATTTAATCACATTAACGGTTTTGTTGAATAGCGAATCGGAACAGCGGAACAGCCAGCGTGAAGACTTGTTTTGCACGTACGTTACAGGTATTAATCGCCGTCAATTTCAACTACATTTCACGACTGGAGAATGAATTCGTTGTGTGAAGCGTATTACACTTGCAAGTGGGCTAAGTTAGCTGTCAAATATATTCTTTTAGTCCATGAGGTGTTGAACCATTGTGAACATAGATGCCTCTGTTAATGTTGTTTCATTGTTTATCGATGCTCCCATTGTCTGTTGGTCCTTGTTTTATTATGCAGTACTTAGTGTATTTTCTAGTTTTGCAATCATCTTGATGAGGAAGAGAGAGCTGGGTGCTTTACTTTAATTGTCTTTCTGGTGTCTTGTGACTGTTAGTATTATGTGACTCTTCCGCACGGTGCCGTGTATTGGTCTGCAGTGTGTGAATGTGATATTTCCTGATCATACTCTTTACCTTTTGCATCGAAACTGTAAATATTTATTAGACTCTGTACATGTACTTTGATTGAAAGGATAGCAAAGGCCCTGACTAGCCCTGTGTCATGGCCATTTGAAATAGAAGGTAAGGAATAAAATCAGTAAATCGCTTAAATTACTATTTAGAACACCGGTTCTGTATACCGAGTCTGTAAGCTGCTGCCTCATGCCTGGATATAGTCGATCAATGATGCCCAATGACAATATGTCTTGCGTTATTTTTTATTACCATGTGTCATAAATAATTCATATTCACGATTAGTAGATGCCGTGCAAGGTGTTTATCTTTTTCTTACGTTAATACTGGCTATGCAATCATTGTGACCTAATTAATTCCCCAGTTGTATTTGTATTTGTATGGCTGAAGCTCTAGAAAATCGTAAAAGGGTTACACTGACAAACAGCGAAGACCATTGGCGTGGCACCCATTATGCAGTTACGCACGTGCGTAGTAAAAATAGTAACATTCAAGGGAAGTCCAATGTGGTAAAAGTGATTTATCATACCCCTCTGGGGCAAATTTCTTTCCTTTAAGAGAAGTTCCCACTTTAAAAAGGGACGCAATTGAAGAGAATCACTGCTTGATCCAGTAGTCTCCCTTTGATGTGCGTAGCTTTTTCAGCGTTCTGGCTACGCCATTGGCTGAAATATGCGTGATGCCCGGGAACTGCACTCATGCTCTGAACCAGCCTTTATTTCATATAGGGATATAGGTGTTGCGGTTATGAATGGCATAATACAGGACTACGACCGCATATACAATGACAGATGAACGCATAAACAAATACGTTGCGCCCTTTGCCGATGAAATTTAAAAAGACGACCCGTTTTAACTTGGTTTGTTTAGAATGTTAATTATTTGAGAAATAATTGAAAGTTCATTGTCCTACTGGAGATGTTAAAGAACGGTCATGTACTCATTTACATAATACTATATTATGTTATGCACAATATACTTTGCAATGTACATGTATTATTATCTTTTGCATCTATTAGAGAAATATCGAATATGACGACAACAAGACTTAAGGCATATAAAACTATGAATTTACAAACGCAATCATTTGAATAAGCATTTTGGTGAGAGCAACACTTGCAGACGGGGGCATAGCACTAGCAAAATTCACATCCATTGTAGGTAATGCAAAAATGACAAGCATGTGGAATTTTGTATTGTCTTTTTGGTCTCTGTTTTGCATCCTGCGCTTACTTTTATGTTGAACAAAAAGCAGCTACCGCCAATGACGTCAAAGCGCAATTATTTGGTAAAACTTCTAACTGTTTATTGGCGCTTCATTTCAATAGATAGGCTAAATCTGGGAAACGCTCATTTCATGATAAATGAGCCTTCTAAGACACACTTTGTCTATCAAAAAGTTATTGAGGATGATCAGGAAATACCGCAATTACACACTGCAGACCAACCTACGGCACCGTGAGGAAGAGTTACCTAAAATCTTACAGTCACAAGACATCAGTAAGACAATTTAAGTAAAGCAACCAGCTCTTCCCTATCAAGATGATTGCAAAAGAAGAAAGGACACTAAGTAATACATAACAAAACAAGAACCAAACACAGAACCCCACTAACAATGGGAACAACAATAAACAGCGAATCAACAACAACAAACCACCACCTTATAACGACGGACAGCAGCCTAAGCCACTGGGTGGGTGGGGCGGAGACTTAAGTGCATTTATGCGAACCAGTTTTCTGCAAATTTCATGTCAAAACGAGAGAATGTAATGCATGATCTCCTGGTGCCAGTACTTATACCACCTTTACCAACTTTAGCATGAAATATCACTTAATGTGCAAGGTCTACACTGATGTAGGTGGTACAAAATAGCTATACCATGTTTGTCCACCTGTACGTAAGATAATCCACTCGCTAAAGCTCGTGGATTATCTCCACGTACAGGCGGACAACCCATGGTATAACTATTACTTAGTTCGCATCTGTCCAGCTCAGTTATCATGTTATATTGATACTATTGAGTGATTGTTGGAATGTTATTATAAAGGTATCATACGTTTGATCTATCATTTATTGGATCATTAAATTTTTATTGGTGTATTGGAGTTAAATATTTGTCCTCATCAGATAATTACAATATCTCTTAGATTGTTCAGACACCATACTATCTAGACTTGTTCTATTGTTAAACTGTCCATATTGATATACACATGTACATGTAAATCATATCCTTATATGCACTCATTGTCATTCCAGTATTCTGTCTATCATTGGATTTTGAGTTAACAGAAGTTTAAGACATGTTCTCGCAACCATGCCTACTAGTAAACCACTTTGGTTAAAAGGACACTGACTCTTCCAGGGACAAATCTGCACCGCTGCCACCCGGGGGCGGGGGGGGGAGAACGTTGGGGTGATACGAACGCACAATCCCTCCAGTTTGGGCGAATAATTTAAAAACCATGCAGTTTCACACCTGAAACTAACTTTGCACCCTTAATCTTTTGTTTGTTTGTTTTTGTTGCTTTACGTCCCATGTCAACAGCTATGGTAATTGCGGGACGGTCAGTTCACTTAACCACACTTTTTCCTGGGCAGGCTTGAACAAGCGGTTAACCAGTAATTTGTGCACATACTTTCGCTTGTAACTGACAACAACCCTTCTTGAATAAATCAGCGGAAGGGAGGAGAATGACCGTAGAAATTATTTCATGATCAATCTCCACGAAAGTATGGTACCGGACCGGGATCGAACTCGCGACCCCTGGATCACCCTTAATCTTGACCCCAAAGGCTTAATCAGATATTTCTTAGCATTCACACCCACTACCACCTCCCCTTTTCGAAAACCCTAAACATATATCCCCCCACACACACACATATTTTTAAATGTAGGGTGCGACACCCTCTATTTCAAAGATGGGGGATGCTACTACACAAACATTAGCGTATTTACAACTTATTATGACGATGATTAGCATGTGATCATCCGACATGCAATACGGTAAATATTCTAAAATTTCGAACACTTTTCTCGTTCTGTTCTCAAATAAAATATTGATGTTCAGGGCTGGAATTCACAAAATACTTGTCAGAATAGCAAACAGGGAAGATCCTGATCAGACTGCTTCTTCAGAAGCAGTCTGATCTGGGTCTGTGCTGTTTGTTTAGGCCATTTAGCAGGCAGCTTGTGTTCGAAATTTTAGAACATTTACCGTACATGTCAGTAAATAGTGATTAGCATTATAAAACTTTGAAAAGATTTGGTCCAGCAATAGTTTTATGCATTCAAAAATAGCGGTTGTTGTCGTTTATTGCACACTTCAACAGAACTGGGGTTTAATTTTAAAGCTACTGTGTAAGAGATCTGTATTTAATTTGCATTTAAAATGCATATCTAAAATTAATACACAAGACGACTTGAGTAAACACTCACTGACAAAGGCACAGTGTATACCTTTCATAAAATATCCCTGAGATTTGTAAATCAATGCAGAAAAAGATTAAAAATACATGCTATGCTTTCCGACTTAAATAAATGCGAATACATCTACAGACCCCAACTGCAATATACGACGGTGTCATCCCACCCCTGACACACACACACACACACACACACACACACACACACACACACACACACACACACACACACACACACGCACACACACACGCACGCACGCACGCACGCACATACTCACACAGAGTTTCATTTTTCAGCTAAATTGTATTGAAAAAGTGTATTTTAGTAAGTTATGCCTAAATGGAATGTGCATGTCGAGTTTGCTGCTACAGTACTATACTTTGATAAGAAATGTATTCTAGTTTTCCTAATGAAGAGGGGATAAATATGTTTGCTGCCACTGTTGTATAAAGATCTATACACGTTTGTTGTTGTTGTTAATATTTTCTCGTTGTTGTTGTTGTTGTTGTTGTTGTCGTCGTCGTCGTCGTCGTCGTCGTCGTCGTCGTCGTCGTCGTCGTCGCTGCTGTTGCTGCTGCTGCTGCTGCTGCTGCTGCTGCTGCTGCTGCTGCTGCTGCTGCTGCTGCTGCTGCTGCTGCTGCTGCTGCTGCTGCTTAGATTCATTAGATTGCTACAGCTGTCAATTTACCGCGTGGGGTTAGTAGAACTACTTTCCATACATAGATATAGTTCTGATATTTCTTCGTATTATGATCCTTCGGGAATACTGGTTTGGGACAGAGAGCAGAATACCACTTAACACATAACAGTACTGGTATGTTGGGACGGGTGTGCAAGCAGTTGTGCTTTCCAATGGAACTGAGACATTCTGTTGTTTTCTAATTTAAAACTTTTTTCTATAATCATCATAAAAAGGAGTTATATATTTATCTTTGTTTTATTCTGTTTTTGATCAGCGTCATTGCTATTCACTGTATGCAATTTATACATGTACAGTAGTGATATATGTAACTATTACAAATAAACACCCATTTTTGTAATCTTGCTAATGTCTGAAGATTGTGCGATCAGGTCAGCTTTAAATTTATTCGAGCCTGCTGCGTCACAAACACTATCTAAAATATATAGATTCTGCATGCAGTAAGTATAACTTTATACAACCTCAGGAGCGAGAAACATCACCAAACAACCCTTAAAACAGAGAAATAGACTGGTCCAATTGATAATAGTGGGAAAATTCATTCGGCTTAAATGGGTTAATATACTCTCAGAAATTCAATCCTGCAATATGGATAAGGACCCCAATCATATGATCTGTAGACAAACTTGGCTATATGTGGTATGAGGATTTTCCTAAACGTATAAATGTTATGCCAAAACTAAGGAAAGCATAGACTGGTCTGAATTATTGCAGAGTTACAGTCTACTAATGATGATTAGTTTGATATTTTCACTTCAATGTAACAAAATAAGTTGTTGTTTTTTTCTCGCGATGAGACCCGTAAGTGTTTAGTAACCTCATAAGAATGTACTAGTTGATTGAAATCTTGGTCTCTTTAATGTGTCTTGTCCTCTAGCAATACCTATCATCAAACAGTAACTAGTTTAATGAATATTTTATATTAAAAGATATAGCTATCACAAAAACTTTTCATTGAAGGTAGATAAGAGTGTTTACATTGATCGGTGAATCTTGAAAAAAGTTAGACCTGGAAAAATCGAAATCAATTATTGCTACACGACCCACTATATCCATTTACGGTATGTTTCGTAGAGATTTTTAAAAAGCGGTGTAATCTTTTGGCAAATTGATTTATTTGCACGATTTCCAGAAAACAACGCAAAAACTGGCGAATACAAACCACCCATTGACAAATGTACCCAACAAGTATTGGCTGTATCCATGTTACTATTAACCTGCAGAATGACATTTGCCAATTTTTGTAATTCTGTCAGAACGAGTACTGAGTTTTCTAAGCATATAATGTGTTTCGTGATCAAAATCGCATCGCGATTTAAAGCATTTAGGTATTTTAACAACACAAGAATGTAGGGCGAATATTAGACCAGTAAAACACATTTAAGACCCAAATTGGTTGTGACTGTTCTATATCATATAGAAGAGACTTTGTTATCAAATGAAGCTTATTTTTGGGCCACACTCTGTGATAGAAGTGCGGGTACTTATAATACAAGCTGAAAAAAGTTGAAAAAATAAGCTACACCAAAAGAGATGGCAGCTCACTTTCTACTACTACAACTTACAACCAACGGTACTCCAGTGATAAAAATCAAACATTACCACCTGTTTTTGTTGTAGCTATACTCTATTTAAATATATCGACCAGAACATAGCTTTTTTATCACATGAAAGGTTATACCAAGACCAAAGGCAGTTCAGCTGCCACCAAATATTGGTGTAAAGTTACTCCATAAATAGAGAATGCTAGGTGAGTGTCTTTTGATATCAAGTTTATCAGGCAATCCTTTGAGAACGCTTATTCACATCGCGAGGCTTGCTGAGCGATTCAGCAAGCGTTCTCAAAGCTAAGCCTGGTAAACTTTATATCAACAGACGTGAACCTGGTATTCTATTTATCGGTTTACCCATTACTAACGATGATGACGTAATTTTCGATTTTTGTGTTGATTCAGCGTCATTAGCGACGTAATACAAAAAGTGCAACATCATCATGACCTGATAAAGGCACATGCCGTGAGATAGACAACGTTTATCAGGCAACGTGCAACAATGCGGTTAATGTGAGAAGTAACTGATAAATTTACATATCAAAGTGCCTGCGAAGCTATCCAGTACAGAGAGAGGTATATCTTCACCAACTCCTAAAGACGTGTGATTAGTACCGAGCATTCGAACATTTACTGACTCATTTTGTAAACTTAGTAAATACGTGAATCCATACGTGCATGATGGTTAGACTATTTCAAGGTTCTTTTCCAAACAAACTAATTCGGACTCATTATTAACTGTGTGTGATCAGTTTAATGTTTATTTAAATGCCGCGAGTCAGAAAGAAAAAAATATGGGCTAAAGTACACAATAAAGCAAAATCTATCCCACCATTAGAGGGAGCGATATTACATTAAAAGCTGCAGCATATAATGTCTTATGAGTACACTGGTCTGTTTTCTGGCATAGACATGTTGTTCTGTGACTTCCATCTATCTCAGCGTATCGCACGCTTAGAGTTGCATACACTTACCAGGCCTTTAGTTAAGAGTGCGTAGTTAAAAAAAACGGAACATATGTTGTGGGTACTCAAAAGAACTGAAACAAACACAAAGAACTGCACCACAAATATGACGAATGCAGGAATAATCCCTCCCTAAACCCCAACCCACCCCCACCCCCACACCCCCCCCACACACACAAACACACACACACACGAACAAATGCAGCAACAAACCAAAGAAAAAAAACTGACAAAAACAACGTCGCATAAAATGAGATCTTAGGTTGCATTTGAATGGTATATATTTTAACAAATCTGTTTCTTCTGAGAGTATTCAGAAACACAGGCTTCCATAATAACGACGTGCCCATTTAATACATTACAAAGTTCAAACGGTCCCCAAAACTTAAGTGATTGTGGCCAGAAAAAAAAAACACAATCATACAATGCAGAACAACCCACGACATCGCGAGGAAGAGCAACAGAACACTAACAGTCACAAGACATCAAGAAGATAATCAAAGTAAAACAATCAGCTCTCTCTTCCTCGCCAATATGATTGCAAAACTAGAAAGGACACTATGTACTGCATAACAAAACAAAGACTAAATAGAGAACCCACACAAACAATGGGGGTAACAATAAACAATAATTCAACTACAACATAACCACCGCCTTAGAACGGAGCAGGTACAAATTGCGAAATGGTGTTGTTTCTGTTCATGACGCTTGTTTTTCAGTTCAACAGCGAAGACGCAGATGATAAGCCGAGTTCTGCGGTATTCATCTAGATCTACACCGATTGCTAAAGTATCCGGTCGCAGGTATCTAATTAGAAAATTGTTAAACACATATGGGCAAGTGCACGAGATTTCGGTACGTATCGCATCTGTGAGCAGCGATGGCCCAGGGGAGTCTGCGCATATGCTGCTCACATTAACAATATGCGTATACTCCCCTGAGCCACCGTTTATGGCATGACATTGTTGCTGCTGCGAATACATTGTTGTTGTGAGTGTCTTATGAACGCATCAGAATATTCAGAATTATAAAAGGGCGTAATGATAACATTTACCAAACCGGCATATACGTAAAATGGCCTAGCCAAATTGGAGTTGATGGGGGCGACATCGATACGACAAAAGATATGGCTCATGTCGAGGCGCCACCAATGTGACGGAATGATGGAACGTTTTATGTACAGTGAGACAGTTTAGTTACGCACCACTTTTTAAAGCCCCACATTTTTTGACAAAAATGCTGGATAGAACATTCTCTGTGATAATTTACTAATTAACATTTTATCTGTTTGATGACATCGAAAAAAAAATCGGAATCACTCATGCGAATCATTCTGCTACGTAACTTAAAGGCAATTTTGACAAAAATGCACGTGCAACCTAAACGTCTATATTTTCTATTTTGTGCTAGGCATTATCCATGGTGGTTGTTGTGACAGAAAAACACCAACAACAATTATTTTATTCAAGTAATCCCCCCTTTTTTCGGTCGTTGAATTTAGAAACACCGTTACCTTTTGAAGAAATGCTCGTTTTGACGTCATATTAACGTCAGTTACAATAATCAAACTGGTTTTCCTTCGCAAATTGTTTTGTTATGAGTCACTTGTTGACGTAGAAGTATCAAAACACTAAAACATCCATTGTCGCACAGGAAGTTCGTTAGCACGAACAAACCTGTCGCCTTTCGCTCGTTGCACACTGGGATTGAGCCGCCATTTTTATTAAAAATATATTATGCGATCACTGCTTGCATGACTCGGGGCTTTACATCCAGAAAATATTGACTATAAGAGAAATGATAAACTGTCAAAAATTTAACTTTTTGCTATTTTTAACAATAAATTCGGTCACTACAGCAGTGCGAGAATTGAACGAGACTAGCCAAATATCGCTAGTTACCCATGATGCAAAGGGCGAAATGCGAGAGATCTAGATGAGGTATCGTCAGGTCTCGCGAGAATGCTAAAACATCTGATCATTGACACGTCTTATAGCCTTGATAGTAGTGACGTCATCACTAACGTCAACACCATGACGCCCATAAATCCATTATTTTTTTACGAAAATAAACGGCGGATACATGGTTGCTTAAAATGAATCTATAACAAAAGTGTTTCGATAACTAGTTTTCTCGGAATCATACGAAATTTTAACTAACTTTTAGAAAAAGTACTAAAATCAACTTTTTTCAAACATTGGCCAGCTGGACCAGAATAGTAAAACGACTAAAAATGATGAAGTTAATAAACACATTCCAGTCCTAGATATTGCCAAGAATAAATCAGCTCATATTTCTAGCATAGCAGATATTTGACCCTGAAAAAAGTACAAAGTGATCTGAGTTGCATTCCAGACTATGCAATGTGAAATTGTGTTTTGAGGGTAGTGCCCTTCAAGATTCATTTTCTCATTCGTTTCTTATCTGATCACAATAAAACTGCAATGGCTAATGCAAATATAGATGCGCTTTACGTTGGTAGCCTCAAATAAAAAATATCATATTTCTTTTCCGAGTAATTTTACATTTTATAAGTGGTGCGTAACTAAAGTGGCTCACTGTATACTGTGTTACAAGCATGACACAGAAATCAATGCATTGGTATATGCCAAACATAAAATTGTTAAAATAATCTGTCATACATGCAACACAAATAACAAGTATTCTGTATTGAAATGTCCTTTATGACGACAATTAGTGCTCAAAAGCGTGCACGACTTGAAATCAGGCCAGACAATTTCACTCGTTTACCCCACCCAGCAATAGACCATGATGAATCATTTGCCTACCTGGCTTTGAGCTTTATATCCCAGCTTGCCATATCACACTACCTAAGACAAGAAAAAAGGTGTAGGAAAAAATATTTTAAAAAAATAAAGTATGTTACATCCTACTGACGCGGATCCATATGTGACCCGTGATTTTTCTGTGCAATACCTTTACTTTATAGTAATCAATATTTTAACCCATAAAGCGCCACCTATAATTTGCAGCAGACGACAATTTCAAATTTTGCTGCTTTTTCAAAAATGACAAATAAGGTATGATATTTCATGAGAATCGTCTTCTGGCAGACGATTCTCATTAAATACCATACCTTATTTTTTTTAATTAAGTAGATGTCATCAAATGTGTTGTCTGCTGCAGTCGTGATTGGCGCTTTAAGGGCTAATGATTATTATCAGTGTACGTCCTCTTTTGACTCTTAGCAAGCTGGAAATGTGTTCATGAATTTTGTCGTCTGCTGATTTTATTTTCAAAATTACCCTTTTCGAAAACTATTTCATCAATCAGTTGGGATCCAAATCAGGCCCGCTGTTTTGTCGGGCCTTATCTGGGTCCAAGCTATTTGCAAAGATTGTCAGCAGGCGACACTATTAAGTAAATAGTTAAATATGATAAAAGGTGCATTTCACCTTGAATATGTCAACAAGCGGCGGGTATATCCTCTATTTGAAAACCTGTAGTATTCTGGGCTAATTTAAACACACACCAAAGTACCAACCAGGCTGCACAGCTGAGAGCTGTGCAGCCTGGTATGGTTCTTTGGTGTTTATTGAACGACAAGCATACATATCGGTAAGTGCCTTATCAACAGTTGGGAACATGCCGTTTTTCGGCAGTGCCGTTTTTCGGCAGTGTTCATTTCTCGTGTTATCGTGTTCAAACATAAATGTTAAAAGTGTTACATTAGAAGGCGAAGATAATACATTAAACCGCGATTATCATACTAAATAATACGTAATGTATAATCTGTCACATTGTAATACCTGTCAGTAGACATGATAGAAGCGTGTAAATAAAGAAGGCCTAGATCTACACTATGAAAGTAAACGTTCCATCACTACCATGTGAAGGGCCCAGAACTGTAATTGTTTTCCATACACCTCCATTATAGCGTTTAAGTAGGATGTGGTCCTCACAACTCTTCAATCACAATGAGGCTGCCATAGAGTTACAGATTGAACCTAGTTCAATCAATACTGAACAAGAATGAGATACCCCGGTGACCACCATGTTTTACCACTTTTTGGCCCCTGAAGGTGGGCACCCTACATGAGAGGTAAATTCTACTGAAAAAAATACTAGAATGTAAGGTCCTTTTTTCTAACCCTCACCAGTAAACTTTATCAACAAAAGCAATGAGATGTTGTTTTAAAAAGTAAAGCAAAGATATACCCGTCTAATAAATACGATATATTTCCTAGTTTTATTATTGACCAATCATGTAACACCTTACAGCTTAAAAATATTGTGCTGAGCTTACACCCACCTTTTTAGCCAATCACAGCCCTTTTTACAATTACAGGTCAGTGACCTAAAAGGCATGAAAAGTGACTCTCAGAGTGTGTCTCTAAACAAGCTGAACCTTCACTTGTTTCATTTGACAGGCTAACTAAATCGCCCACCATTATTTTTATCATTTCCCGTCTTTTCTCAACAAATATTTTCAAAACGCACAAACAGTTATACTCTCTGTACAGTGAAAACACTGAGGTATTCTTGGACTTTTTGAACAAAATTAGAATTTTAGTGAGCTTGCAAATGACGTCCAGAATGACGTTCATCTTGGCAAATCAACACTCGAAATTTTCCAATGAGATAATCCCAGGCCTTGCTGAGGCAAGATGAAACCAAAAAAATAAGATAGCTAAAGACCTTCCATAAATAATCTGGCTTATGTAGACCAATCTTGACTGGAGATCTAGATTGGTATAAGGATACAGTACCAAGCAGAGCTAACTAAAGTCACACGCTGTGTAGTACCACATTAAGGTTTCTACACGAAACGTATTGAAATGCAAAGTAATTTGAAATTATACCTACACTTAACAATGGTTCACAAAAACTTTTAAAGTATATCGTAACTCTCCTAGCATGAAGAAATAAAGAAATCTATCTATACAGATGGCGGCCGCCATAGCTTCTAGTGTTCTATAATTTGATTGATTTCGCGAGAGAACTTGTACAAGTTTGTGTTTATATATGATCAATTAAGTTAATCATTGTTTGTATTCGTTAATAGAGTCTTTCATCCTATAAAACAACAGCTTAGCTACATCAGTGTCTCTTAGTAGAGGACTGAAACTTTACGTCTTTTCAACCTATGGAAACTGATAGATTTTAACTCTTACTTGGTGTTGGTTTTACTGTCATTAGGTTTATTGAGTGTAAAATTCTAAATATTTTCTTACTCATCGGTTTTAACATATGTTTAGGGTACCCACAACATATGTTTTGGTTGAGAAATAAGAAAATTGTTTTTTGGTACGCACTCTTAACTAAAGTCCCGTTTAAATAAATAAGTAAAGCAAACCAATCTTCCACGAACATGCATTTCTGTATATGTAAAGGGGGCAGTGCTATGGGTCAGATGTTTGGGAAAAAGCACCTTGATTGACCAATAATGATTAGTTCAATAGAATTTTTGTATCTAACGTTAAGCAATAAAATATTGTGTGAGAAAATATACTTTAAAGGGGAGGAACGGCAACACATAAGATCTCAGATATGATATCAAAAGTTCACTCAGTGAAAATATATACTGTATTCTTTCGAAAAATCAAATAAAACTTCAAGTATTTCTTTTTTAAAGCCATTTATACAGTACAGCGTTAAAATTGCTGTCTTAAAAGCAATGATGTGTCTATTTTTGAAATGAAGTTTTTTTTTTCTTTTTCTTTTTTTCGCCTTGTAATGCAAAATTACTTCATACAAGTAATATGGAATAAATGACAAAAATACCATCCTTAACTTTTTATATTGAATTATCCTCGAAATTTGTGGGGATGGGATTAAAGTTGGTCCTCCTGAAAGATAATTAGAAAATAAAATGCAATAAGTGCCCACCCGGGAATCGACCCTGGTCCTCTGGTTCCAAAGTTTGACACGCTAACCACTAGGCCACGATGTCAAGTCGTGCGCGGCTCGAAATAACAGTTGATGTTGGACAGACAATCCGAGTATCGGCCATATTCGTATTCAACTTTTCCTGTTTCTCGACGCAGGAATGGTGCGCATGGGAGTTTACCGAAATTGCCCTTAATACGACCCAATAATCAACAGTCTCCAAACATTATTCTAAACAGTTGACGTTTCATCTCTGCTTTTCAAAGCAAAAGATAATCAGTTATGTGGATTGATTGATTGATTGACTGATTGATTGATTGATTGATTGATTGATTGATTGATTGATTGATTGATTGATTGATCGATCGATCGATCGATCGATCGATCGATCGATCGATGCATTGATCGATTCATTCATTGATTGATTGGATGGTGGCTTTGTTGTTGTTGTTGTTGTTGTTGTTGTTGTTGTTGTTGTTGTTGTTGTTGTTGTTGTTGTTGTTGTTGTTGTTGTTGTTGTTGTTGTTGTTGTAATGAAAGGTGGTATTTAATAGGTGGTGATTGAGATGGTTGGTAGGATGATAAAGAAAAAAGACGGGTAACAGTTTGGTTTTACAAGGTCAACTTAGAACGTGCTAAAGATGGCCTTTGATTTACATTCTATACTGTGGCCGCATGCCTATCAATTTGCATGATGAAAAAGATTGACTGGTGTCCGTGAAAAGCTCGGCGCTACCGAAACTTATTATCTGGTTAAGGTGTCTGAACTTAAATGTTCATAAATACACTTTTTCTTAAGGATTCTCTCATCTTTATTCATGTCGAAATAATTATACCTTAAGCAACTATTACAGCCACTTAAAAATTTTGCGTCGTTTCATTGCGCACAATTTAAAACGTGAATTCTGTAATTATGCTTTACAAACATATTTTAAGACAGTAAACGAAATTAAAACTTACCTACCGAGTAAAGTAAAATGACATGGAATTAACCCCACGCATAAGAGTAAAATAGAAAACTCAGCACAAAACTATAATGGCCCTGGCGCGAGAAAACTTTTTTCGGGGATGCGAACAACAAAGGCGCAGACCAGCCTTCACATCTGCACAGTCCGATCTACGCCTTTGTTACATGTATTCGCTTTTTGGAAAATATCCAATCTAAACTTGCCACAAGCGAAATTTCAATTTTCTAGCTAGTCTCTGTGGCTCAGATGACTGGTTTGAGTCTCGCTCTTCACATCTGCACAGTCCGATCTACGCCTTTGTTACATGTATTCGCTTTTTGGAAAATATCCTATCTAAACTTGCCACAAGCGAAATTTCAATTTTCTAGCTAGTCTCTGTGGCTCAGATGACTTGTTTGAGTCTCGCTCTAGGTCTCACTTTGTGGGAAACCCCCTAGCATTGCGGCCCATATTTGTGTCAGCACATGAGAGTTACGATTAAACCAACCTTTTTTCACAGAGGGCAGTGCGAAGCAATTAGACCCAGGGGGTCCTACTTCTTCTCTGGGTTTTCAATAACAGTATTTCTAAGGAAACATATAACAACTTGTGCACAGAGGGCAGTTCGAAGCAATTGGACCCAGGGGGTCGTACTTCTTCTCTGGGTTTTCAATAACAGTATTTCTAAGGAAACATATAACAACTTATAATTTTCCAGGTGGAGTGCAAACCATCTGTCCTCTACACTCAGGACACGCACATGCGATACTTAGCTAACAATCTGGACTCTGTGGCTCTATCTTAATATGCAAGCAGACAGGAGATCGCACCCAGCATATTTTTCACGGAGAATTGTTTCCTCTCCTGATGATTCAAGAAAACCAAGTTGTCAGTTATTGTATAAGAATGAGCAAAGGAAATGGTAAACTGCCCTTCAGTAGGCTTGCCTAGGAACACTGTAGTTGAGATGACCACAGCTGTCTACCATAGACAACAAATCAAATCTAACAACGCTTAAATTAAACGAAATCAGAGGCTATGTCTTGGCATCACTGATATAATATTGAAATAAATCTAAACCTTAATCGTAATCGTAATGATAGGGCGTGATTTGCTTGACTTGGGGCCAATTTGGATGGGATTGGGCCTTTTTGTCTCTCTCTCTGTCTCTTGGAGGAGTCCCAACATGACAGAAATATTGTTAACTCGGACTTTAAGTCTTAACTTAATCAATAAACAAGTCAGGGCTGCTGCATTAGGTCTAAATGCCTTGATATTTGATACTAAAACCATTAACATCTTTGCAAATTCTTTCATAAAGAATCCGAACCCTTTCATAAAGAACCAGTTATCCATCATTCGGACTGGTAAAGAACCTGTTACTAAAATATATTACTGATTCTTTACCACCAGTTTTTGGCTTGTCAATATTAGTCATTTGAAATAAGCCCTTTACAGTTTTACATGAGGAGAAACTTGATTTTTTCAAAGATATTTAGATTGAACTTGAAGTTGTATGCACAATATCTTTGATGGAATATGTACCTTGATAAATATACTGATTTTTGTTATAGATTTTATCAATATCTGAATTAAACCGCTCATTAATCCGTGACACATAAACCATCATCGCAAAGACTGACAGAGTAAAACCTTTAGCTTTTCGATTATATGAATTTATAAAAATAAAATACTTTCGGGCTTCGAAAAGCTTACGTCTAATGCAGTTACCCATCACCTACCTTATACTGATTAAGGAATTCATAAAGCACCTGTAACCTTTTCATAAAGCATCATTGACAACTTTCATATAGAATCCCCCCGCACCGTGACTGAGTTAAAACCCTGTGCTATGTCTATGCCTATGTCTGTGCGCGTGGCTTGGCAATCATCCTGCTCAAGTAAAGATATATGCGCACGCGCGTGCGTGCGTGTCTTAGTCATATTTGTATAGATATGTCGTGGCAATTGTAAGTGTTGAAAAAATATAGATCTAATTGGGAATTTTCGAGCTTCTGCTAATGGGGATAGAATAGAAAAGATTGAAACTGTTCGCGAAACTGTCGTGTTCATATCCGCCACCTGCTATGCAATATACGTCAATCTCATGTGTTCTTTATTGCCATCTCTCAAGAAAGATGGCACATTATAGTCAGTATTGTTTGAGATCTTGTGATGACTCACTTAGCCTACCTGTAAAATAATCTGGGATTCAATAATAAAAGTATAAGCTGTCACAAAAAGCTTGATCTACGCTAAGCACATATAGAATTGTTGTTCTGGAGGAGTCATGATTTAAGCAGAGCAATGTAGGCTTGTTCTGACTGGCCAGGGCAGGGCAGGCTGTCTCTCCTGCCCTGTCCGTCACAAGCCTACATTGCTGCCCGTCCTGCCCTGTCCGTCACAAGCCTACATTGCTGTCTGTCCTGCCATGTCCGTCACAAGCCTACATTGCTGCCTGTCCTGCCATGTCAGTCAGCAGCCTACATTGCTGCCTGTCCTGCCCTGTCCGTCACAAGCCTACATTGCTGCCTGTCCTGCCCTGTCCGTCACAAGCCTAGATTGCTGCCTGTCCTGCCCTGTCCGTCACAAGCCTACATTGCTGCCTGTCCTGCCATGTCAGTCAGCCGCCTACATTGCTGCCTGTCTTGCCCTGTTCGTCACAAGCCTACATTGCTGCCTGTCCTGCCCTGCCCTGCCCGTCACAAGCCTACATTGCTGCCTGTCCTGCCCTGTTCGTCACAAGCCTACATTGTTGCCTGCCCTGTCCGTCACAAGCCTACATTGCTGCCTGTCCTGCTCTGCCCATCACAAGCATACATTGCTGCCTGTCCTGCCCTGTCCGTCACAAGCATACATTGCTGCCTGTCCTGTCCGTCACAAGCCTACATTGCTGCCTGTCCTGCCCTGTCGGTCACAAGCCTACATTGCTGCCTGTCATGCCCTGTCCGTCACAAGCCTATATTGCTGCCTGTCCTGCTATGTCTTTCACAAGCACACTTTGCTGCCTGTCCTGCCCTGTCCGTCACAAGCCTACATTGCTGCCTGTCCTGCCCTGTCCGTCACAAACCTACATTGCTGCCTGTCCTGCTATGTCTATCACAAGCATACATTGCTGCCTGTCCTGCCCTGTCCATCACAAGCCTACATTGCTGCCTGTCCTGTCCGTCACAAGCCTACATTGCTGCCTGTCCTGCCCTGTCGGTCACAAGCCTACATTGCTGCCTGTCATGCCCTGTCCGTCACAAGCCTACATTGCTGCCTGTCCTGCCCTGTCCGTCACAAGCCTACATTGCTGCCTGTCCTGCTATGTCTATCACAAGCATACATTGCTGCCTGTCCTGCCCTGTCCGTCACAAGCCTACATTGCTGCCTGTCCTGTCCGTCACAAACCTACATTGCTGCCTGCCCTGTCCGTCACAAGCCTACATTGCTGCCTGTCCTACCCTGTCCGTCACAAGCCTACATTGCTGCCTGTCCTACCCGGTCCGTCACAAGCCTACATTGCTGCCTGTCCTGCCCTGTCCGTCACAAGCCTAAATCGCTGCCTTGCCTGACTTGTCCGTCACAAGCCTACATTGCTGCCTGTCATGCCCTTTCCGTCACAAGCCTACATTGCTGCCTGTCCTGCTATGTCTATCACAAGCACACTTTGCTGCCTGTCCTGCCCTGTCCGTCACAAGCCTACATTGGTGTCTGTCCTGCCCTGTCCGTCACAAGCCTACATTGCTGCCTGTCCTGCTATGTCTATCACAAGCATACATTGCTGCCTGTCCTGCCCTGTCCGTCACAAGCCTACATTGCTGCCTGTCCTGTCCGTCACAAACCTACATTGCTGCCAGCCCTGTCTGTCACAAGCCTACATTGCTGCCTGTCCTACCCTGTCCGTCACAAGCCTACATTGCTGCCTGTCCTACCCTGTCCGTCACAAGCCTACATTGCTGCCTGTCCTGCCCTGTCCGTCACAAGCCTACATCGCTGCCTTGCCTGACTTGTCCGTCACAAGCCTACATTGCTGCCTGTCCTGCCCTGTCCGTCACAAGCCTACATTGCTGCCTGTCTTGCCCTGTCCGTCAAAAGCCTACATTGCTGCCTGTCCTGCCCTGCCAGTCGCAAGCCTACATTGCTGCCTGTCCTTCCCTGTCCGTTACAAGCCTACATTGCTGCCTGTCCTGCCCTGTCCGTCCCAAGCCAACATTGCTGCCTGTCCTGCCCCGTCCGTCACAAACCTACATTGCTGCCTGTCCTGCCCTGTCCGTCACAAGCCTACATTGCTGCCTGTCCTGCCCTGTCCGTCACAAGCCTACATTGCATCCTATCCTGCCACGTCCGTCACAAGCATACATTGCTGCCTGTCCTGCCCTGTCCGTCACAAGCCTACATTGCTGCCTGTCCTGCCCTGTCCGTCACAAGCCTACATTGCTGCCTGTCCTGCCCTGTCTGTCACAAGCCTACATTGCTGCCAGTCATGCCCTGTCCGTCACAAGCCTACATCGCTGCCTGTCTTGCCCTGTTCGTCACAAGCCTTCATTGCTGCCTGTCCTGCCCTGCCCGTCACAAGCCTACATTGCTGCCTGTCCTGCCCTGTTCGTTACAAGCCTACATTGCTGCCTGTCCTGCCCTGTCCGTTACAAGCCTACATTGCTGCCTGTCCTGCCCTGTCAGTCACAAGCCTACATTGCTGTCTGTCCTGCCCTGTCCGTCACAAGCCAACATTGCTGCCTATCCTGCCCCGTCCGTCACAAGCATACATTACTGCCTGTCCTGCCCTGTCCGTCACAAGCCTACATTGCTGCCTGTCCTGCCCTGTCCATTACAAGCCTACATTGCTGCCTGTCCTATCCTGCCCTGCCCGTCACAAGTTTACATTGCTGCCTGTCCGGCCCTGTCCGTCACAAGCCTACATGGCAGCCTGTCCTGCCCTGTCCGTCGCAAGCCTACATTGCTGCCTGTCCTGCCCTGTCCGTCACAAACCTACATTGCTGCCTGTCCTGCCCTGTCCGTCACAAGCCTACATTGCTGCCTGTCCTGCCCTGTCCGTCACAAGCCTACATTGCTGCCTGTCACGCCCTGTCCGTTACAAGCCTACATTGCTGCCTGTCCAGTCCTGCCCTGTCCGTCACAAGCCTACATTGCTGCCTGTCACGCCCTGTCCGTCACAAGCCAACATTGCTGCCTGTCCAGTCCTGTCCTGTCCGTCACAAGCCTACATTGCTCTGCTTAAAAACTATGTATGAGAAACAATTTGTAAAACAAAATCTGTACAGTTTTCAAGGTAAAATCATCTCAGAACTGCGGATGCATATGCTGAAAGGCTAATGCGTCAAATATAAACAACACCTCCCACAGAATAACACGAGAAATGTGTCATTGTGACACAGATGCGCCAAGGGCCATTGTATCATAGAAAAGTCTTCATACGAGTCGGAACGGGACGTACGGACAAGTGTGATGCTATATCCCCATATGCCCCACCCCAAAAATGGTGGGCATAAAAATGAATTTGTTAATATGAAAGAGGTATCCAAATCAAGAATTGGGACCAATATGGGAACTTCCTCTTCCCCCAAAAAGCTGAAGAAAGTGTGGAAAAAAATCAAATCGCGGACTGTGTATCTCGCCAAAATTGCGATTTTTCAAGGTTCAGTTCAAATATTTAGATGATCAGTGAAGGTTCTGGTCAGAGTCCGTTTTCGCTGGCGGTGCAAAGAATTTCCTGTCTATCTGTGACATGTAAATCCACTTATCATGTTTCACAAACAAAAAGTTAAAACAATACAAGATTTGTTTTGAGGGCACTCTCTGAAAAAAACACTTAAACTTGGCCATGCTGATCCGGACCCACTGCAAAAATACAAAGCTACCAAGCCAGTCTTAAATGTAGGGCCATCATCGGTCCGCCAACGAAACGCCATTTAAATGGCGTTTCGTTGGTGAGCCGATGATGACCCGTTTTTAGTCTTAGTAGGATCCTCTCTCCTCTCCTCATCAACTTAAAGGGGGAAGACTTAAGTTGGACCCCCTCTGACAAAAAGTATGGATTCACGCGTGTTCACAAACAAACAGTTAAAACGATACAAGAAAAAATATTTTGAGGGCACTCTCGTCACCTGGATACTTCTCTTCATAGCGTTTTGATTTCATTCTTTGTGTCAGTCTCAGATAAAATTTAGCTTATGTCTCTTAAAATGTGATAAACGTGCCCTTAATGCTAAATATGTGTCAATCCAATTCAGAAAATCTCGGTCAGAAAGTGTAAGAGTCCTCGGAGAACCACACATTGATACCTAAACAACGGTTAGTAATAAGTAACCTCACATACGTCAAGATGGGGTGTGGTATCTGCGCCCAGCGAAGTAGCAGATCTGCCTGGGTATCCGCTCTCTCTCCCACTATTCTCTCTCTCTCTCTCTCTCTCTCTCTCTCTCTCTCTCTCTCTCTCTCGCGCGCGCGCGCGCGTCTGCTTATATGTGCCTTTTGGTCACCTGCTGGGAAAGGGCTGACCTCTTGGTTCTCGTTTGTTGTGTCTTACTGTGAGTTTGTCACTTTCCCATTGGTATCCTGGGTCAGGTGGTACTTGATTGTATCTATGCCTGATCTTTGCACCCTTACTTACTTTTACTCTTATTTGGTGTTGGTTTTGCTGTCAAGCAAACCAATCTTCCATGAACACGCATTTGTAGTATATGAAGATATTGTCCTCCATTCACATTTTCCAACAAGAAAGCAGTATTGCCGCCCCCTTAGTGGAGTGTGAGGCCAACAAATATACCCCTTATAAGTTTTCCCAAACCATCTCTCTCTCTCTCTCTCTCTCTCTCTCTCTCTCTCTCTCTCTCTCTCTCTCTCTCTGGGAGCGCAGTGGCTCAGTAGTAGAGTGCTTGACTCGAGACCGAAGGGCCGCGGGTTCGAGCCTCACCGGCGTCACTGCGTTGTGGTCCTTGAGCAAGACACATTTATCCTAGCTTAGTACTGGTTAAACCCAGGAAGACCCGTCCCGCATAACTGAAAGATTGTTGAGTGGACGTAAAGAATCAAATCAAAAATCTCTCTCTCTCTCTCTCTCTCTCTCTGCTGTATAATTCCCCCCCCCTCATATTCGAGGGTAAGGCCCATGTGCCCCATAATTTAAATGTCATTTCTCTCTCACTCTCTCTCTCTCTCTCTCTCTCTCTCTCTCTCTCTCTCTCTGCTATATAATTGCCGTCCCCAATAGTCGAGTGTAAGGCCCATATGCCCCCTAATTTAAGCTCTCTCTCTCTCTCTCTCTCTCTCTCTCTCTCTCTCTCTCTCTCTCTCTGCTACATAAAGGACAAATATTACTACTTCCATAGAACTAAGTTAGTACATTAGAGCTTATAGAGTAGGAAGGTTTTGTCATCATACAAGTACAACAAGTATTGCCATTATGTGTCCCCTAATATGCTTTTACAAACGGTCTCTCAAATTGCCCGTCTCTCAAGTTGCCGTCCCCCATAGTCGAGTGTAAGGCCCATATTCCCCTTTATTTAAACGGCCCCTCTCTCTCTCTCTCTCTCTCTCTCTCTCTCTCTCTCTTAGTGATATATATGCCAATTCTACTAGTACCAGAGACCGAAGTTAGTACATTAGAGCTTGTTGAGAAGGGAGACTCTGTCATCTATTCACATTTTCATACAAGTGTAATAACTATTTTCGTCCCTCATAGTAGTGTCTGAGGCCCACAAATGTGGTCCCCCTAATATGCCTTTTGCAAATGTATATGAGACCTAAGTTAGTTCATTAGAGTCTGTAGAAGAGGGAGGCTCTGTCATCGTTTACCTACAACAAACACGACAAACATTCTTTAATAAGAAATACGAGGCTGAACTGAACCGAGCTAGCAACAGTATGTTGGTGTCAGTCAAACTGTCAAGATGTCAGTGAAAATGTCAAGATTTCACACAGACAACCTGAAAAAACTGTTCACAGCAATTTATCAATCATTATACCACCCAAAAACTTTATCAAAATGTCGCATCTAAATACGATACTTGAAAACTATAATGTAATTTTTATGTGAATTTTAAGAATTTTTATTACCACAAATATTGTCATATTGTTATGGTAATTATGTTAAATCGTGCCAAATTATTTCTGAACACTATATTTTTCTTAAAGTAACCTTATCTGAGTCAGTTTAACCATCTATAATGATACACCCTATATTTTACCTCATACTGTCGTCTGCTGAATATCTTTGAAAACAGTTGGGACCCAGATCAAGCCCGGATCTGGATCCAAACTGTTTGACACTCTGGTGGTATTCCTGAAAAGTTGATTTTACACACAAAAAACAGACGACAAAAAGTACGAAAAAATTACCCAGGAGGCAAAGAGTTAACATACAGTTTACGTAGTTTTCCATTTTAAACTGGCTGCTGTTGTCTTCAGGGTCTTTCATAAAGCGCCAATCGCAACAAAAGTCGTCTGATTTTGCCCGCTACTGAAAGTTTAAGAAGCCTCTTAGACAAACAGTGCAGACCCAGATCAGACTGCTCCGACGCTGTTTGTCTCTATACTTACATGTCAATAATGTAAGCAAATATATGCAGCATGCGACTTAAGCAGACGACTTTAACAGATGCTTGCACTTTGTTGGGTTAATTTCTACTAAAACTCTTTAAACACGGCCACCAATCCAGCTCCTTCATTACCTATACCAGTTGGATTAAACTTTCTGTTTCCTAATTTTGAGAGCTAAATTTAGAAAAAAAACGGACAATGTTATTTGTTGAGACACTCATTGAACTGTTTGTAATGAAGAAAATGGCATTTTTTCAACTTCAACACAGATTCTAGAATCAGTTTATGTGCCAGGGCATACTATATAAGGAAGGTCGGAGGTAAACATCAAGGCCATCGAATAGCATTTTCGAATGTCTAAAATTTCGTATTTGTTACAAAAAATAAGGATTTTACTGAATTTAACGTCCATCTCATTCAAAGGAAACGGGCTCCTGTTCTTCATAACACAGAATTGATTTTATGCGATGAAGGATCTGGATTGGTGTTAAAAGAGTTGCTAAACGCATGTGTGGTATCATAATTACAAGGGACGACTCATATAATCGCATAGGCTACATTCCAACTTTCCCCTCCCCAACCCCACCCCAAGAGGCTGGCCCATTTAACATTTGCAGACCTACACATTTCATGCGCGATTCCAGAAAGCTTTTTCAGAGGGGTCCAACTTTTTTTCTTTATTTTAGTTGATGAGGGGATCCAAATACCACTAAAAGCGGGCCATCATCGGCCCGCCAGCGAAACGACTTTCAAATGTTTCGCCTTTTCAATGGTGTTTCGCTGGCGTTCTAACGATGACCCAACTTGGCAGCTTTGTGATTATTCAGTGGATCCGGCCCAGTATTGCTAAAAAAACTAAATTTTGGTGATTTTTCAGGGGCGGGGTCCGAACCCCCTCCCCACCCCCCTCTGGATCCACGCATGCATTTGAGCTCGTACTACCGATATTGATAAATCAGATGCATGTACCACGGAAAGTAGACTGTACATGTACATATACATGTATAAAAGATAAAGAACCTCCAGTGATTTGCCTAGCTACACAGTCTTGTCTTGCTTTTATTACCAATCATTCTTTAATCTTATGATTAAATCCTCATGTAGGACTTAAAGGCTAATCAATGTCAGTTGTCAATGGGTGGGCTTTAATCAAAGATTAGACCATCTCGAGAGCCCACCATACTAGACTACCTCCAAATGTCAGAAGAATTCATCGTTGAAGATATAGGTCAAGGAATCGTGTCTACATGCCACAAGTAACATATTGGCTGAACTATACTATCATATCACATGAGCGGATCCAGAGGGGGACAGGGGGTCCGGACTTCCCCCTCCACCCTGGAAAATTACAAGTGGCTACAGCTTCCCTAAATAATACAGTCTCTAACTCAAAATAAAGCGCAATGATTGTCTACTTGCGGACCTGTGAGGCCAGTGGGCACATTGGTACCAATTGATTCTCGAGGGAGGTCCGTATGGCCCTTTGCGAATTACGTTGACGACAAAAAACTGTGTCATGACCCTACTCCCACCCCCACCCCACCCCGATGGAATTTTCTGGGTCCATGCTATTTTCTGTTCGATTTATTTGATCCGGAGAATAACTGCAGCAGAAATAGCATGCGCAGATCCAGAGGGGGGGGGGACAAGGGGTCCGAACCTCTCTGAAAAATCACAAAAATATAGAGTTTCTTAGCAATACTGGTCCGGATCCACTGGAAAATCACTAAGCTACCAAGTCGGCATTCAATATTGGGCCATCATCGGCACGCCAGCGAAACGCCATTTAAGTGGTATTGTGTTTGGATCCTCTCTCCCCTCATCAACTATAAAAACCTTGTCAAGGTTGGACCCTCTCTGACTAAACTTTCTGGATCCGCGCATGAAATGTAAGCTCAGCTGCCACCTCATTTATTATTAACTTTCACTGAAGCATTCGCTTCTGAAACACATAAGGTATGTCAGAAGATGATGCATATTTAGACGAAGGTTCGATCTCTAGTATAGACGTGTCTATCTCTAGTAGTGCATGTACGTTTAAAGAATGACATATCATATGTATTGGCCCTACTGATAACTTACTTCGCATATGCTTTCTTACCACACTTTTGTAGCATAAGATATTAAGACCGGCCGACGACGTCAATATAAGATCAAAAGTTCTTTGTAAAAGGTAATTATAGGTTTCAATACTCTTTAAAGACACTTAAATATGAGTAGTTTTCGAGAAAAGGGCATTGGTTGTCTTCATTGGTTTTGAAAGAAAAATAAAGTAAAAAAAAAAGCAAGTGATACTGTAGTTGTGCACCTCAAATGGAACACAGTTTTTCGTTTTTAAAATTTAACTTTAAAGTTACTTTACACTGAAAATTTGTATGCGCAAAGAAATAGCAAAACCCTAACTAGATTTAAATTTGGGCGGAGAATGATAACAATCTGACTGCTCTGATAGCTTGTAAAAATAAATAGCTTAGTTTTTATTTGTATGAAAACACCCTATCAGTACTCAATTTTGTCCTGTCACTCCAATACACCTTGGATAGATATCGCTATATAATGTACATTAGAGATGACAGCAGACGATTATATTTTTGAAGGCATCAAATAGTGCTGTTTACGATGCAATCCAGGCTGCTTATATTAGTCTATGGATACTAGGTTATTTTTGCGTTACATGACTACCAAGTACTAACATTTTGTCTGCTGCCTATCTGTATGTTTTGTTTATGTGCCTATATATGCGAGTGTACAACTAGAAATACACAGTCCTGGAAATACGAATTAAATGACAGATGTACGGGCACATACATGTACTGCATTTTATTTTATATTTACACTTTTACCGTTACTTTATATGATAGAAAAGTATGCCTGTTGTCATTAAATCAGGCATATGGGAGTGGTGAGATATCAATAAGCAGACCAATTCATGGAATAGCGAGGCCAAGGGCTTCCAATTAAGAGGGCTTTTGGGCAGTAGACATCTTTAGATGTAGCCTTTCTTTTGGGTCACTGTCTTTGTGACACGGTTAGAAATAACGGAAATATTGTTGACTAGGTTGGTAAACAGCAACGCAAGCTAATATCCACTGATGCATTGTTGTAAATTGTGCTTATACAAGTATATACATGGCTTTATGTTCAACTGATAGTCATTGATTCATATTGCTCAAGGTACTAGAAGGGAATGTTATTTGGCATAAAACATTTAGGATGTTAAAATTCCAGGCTATCACAGCATTTATGAAAACGTATACAAACTTAAAAAGAAATATTTTTATTAGGTTTTTTTTTGTTTAAATTTATTTAAAGAGGCTTAGTCTGCAACAATGAACATTTTTCGAAAATTTTTATTTTCGTTTTAAATCATTTGTAAAAGTAGAATTAAGTTATGTTTTCACAATAAATCTGTTCACTATAGCTGAAAACTGCACGGAAAAGTGAATTATCTTATAAAACAGGTGTGTTGGTAATTATTTGCGTCCCTCCAATAATTATAGACAATGAATTTTAACATAAATGCTGTTGTTTTGATACCGATAATTTGTTAAGATTTACGAAATTGGTAAAATCTATACCTGAATTTTAGTTTTTTTACTGTGTTCTTGAAAAATAGAAACATTAGTTCTAAAATTAAAAGATCAAAAGTTACAGACTATGCAGCTTTAAAGTTCCCATTTTAGATTTAATGTTATTGCTGAAAAACAGTGGTCCATTTGAAGGGCTATACTACAGTTATAATTATACCCTTCAAGGCGTGGATAAGGGGAATGGAGTCATATTTTTCAGGGTATGAAGGTAACCAAGGTCCAAATATTAGAGGGTCGTTGTATGAAATAAAAGTAGAAAAGCAGGTGATTGTTTGGATGACCGTGTATCCAACTGGAAAGGTCTCGACTGAACAAGGAAACCCCAAATGCTTTTGAATACAAAACACGTAACACATTAAGACTGCATAAAAACATTGTGTTATTTATATTAGATGTGGTTTTGCACGGAACTACCGTTGTTGTTTTCTCTCTTTTCTTCTGGTCTGGACTAGCTCGTCGATTTCGTTAATTCCAGTTTTGCAAAGTACAGTAAAACCTGTGTAAAGCGGCCACTCAAAATAGAGGAAACAAAGATCTTACTTAATTAAGGTCGAAGGTATTGCAGAATGCTCCACTTGGAGCATTCTGCAATATTTTTGGCCTGCATGAAGCGATAATTGGTCTTGAAACCCTATTTTCAGTCTTTCTGAGAATGGCCGTTTTACACAGGTTTTACTGTAGTTTCACTTTGTGAAAGCTATCGTTAACCAGCCTGGAATTATATAATAAAATTTAACATAATCTGCAAAGTAAGTAAGGAGGCAAAGATCAGGAATAGATACAATCAAGTACCACACCTGACCCAGGACACCACATGGGAAAGTGACAAAAACACAATAAAACATAACACACAAGAGAGCCAAGAGACCAGCCCTTTCCCAGCAGGTGACCACAAGGCTGCAATGAACAGACAAAAAAGCATGACTAACACGAAACATAAATAACAAAAATGATCCACAACATCTGCAAGCTAACATTATATTTATCGTCTTCATTCATACGCAGTGATCAGGATGACGCAAATAAAATGATAATGATACTACAGCAGAATAGTTAGAAAAACGTACGTATTTTGTTACCTTTATTGTCGTATAAAAGCCAACTCTATCTGTGTTATTACAAATTCTGTTTTGCATAGGAAGTTTCACATTTCTGTCAAGTATATGTTGATTTGCAGAAAAAAATAGTTTGAGCCTGTACATGAGAGTTTGGTACTTGTCGCATCGTCAAAAGCTTCGCTGCTCGCGAACACAACGTATGAAGGTAGATGAAGGCCCATACAAAAAATGTAGGCATCTCACCCACTAGGAACTCAGCCAAATTGCCAACCGTCCACTTGCTTTGTGAATGGATATTAGTTACGATATTTATTATTGCCTCGTAAACTTTAAACGAGAGATGGATTAAGCATACAGAAAACAGAAAATACACAAGATGATTCAATATTACTTGTCTTTGAAAAGCAAATTTCAAAATATACAGCAAGCACACCGAATGCATGCCATGATCTTTAATTATTAAAAATATACATTTTAGTTAAATTTCATTAAATTCCAAATGCAAATTTTAAAGAAAATGGTCATTATGTACACTCTTTAACATACCACTGAACAGGTATTTTGAGTACTAAAGGCTTGATTTTACACAGAAAATTTCCCAAAATTTTGAACGGGTAGTCCGAGCTAGGAAAATCTGAGAGGTTATACACATGCTTTTGGCAAATATTTGGAACAACACCACAAAGCAGTATATGGGGAGCTACCTCGCAGAAAACATGTTCTGCTCAAACCTGAAAAAATGATAATTGCACCACCCCTGTTCAAAATACATGTTCAGCAATGCAAAATAAACCTGTCAAGTTATAAACAAACCTTCTGTTTAATCACGCTAGAGAACCACTGTACTCGAACATCACAGTCATCACATGGTGGTTGCAGTCGACGAGTACACAAAATAGTGTACCTAGCGGTTGAAAAAGGGTAATATTTTGGTCAATAGTTTACTTCTGAAAATAGTCATTGGAAATAAATGGCACTTATAAATCCAGTTGTGTATCAGCTTAACAATTTTTGTGAGCTGAGTGATAGTCACTACAGCTCCAAAATTATGCCAAAATATGATTTCTTTCTAAAAAAGTGGATAAAAGAAATTCTTGCTTATGTTCTGGAATTTATGCTAACCTTAGCTAAAATGGGGGCGTGAGAATTGTTACACTTTCTATTCGTTCTCATGACAGACTCAATAAAACCAAGTCTGCTGTTTTCTAATATTGTAGGGTTTTAACTCTATATCTGAAGGATCTGTTTTCCTGATAAATTGATACAAAAATGTCGTACTTTGGAAATGGTTTTAGACTACCTCAAACTTAATTAGCAGTTGTAACATTTGCATGAGTTGTCTTTCAAGATTATTGTGAAAACAAGTAACCACAGTTTCAGGTATGGTAAAATTCGCATCAAAAATAGTAAGTGAGTATAATCAGGAAATATCACAATCAAACCCGTTTCATCGTGAGGAAGAGCCACACAACAATCACGAGACACCAGGTAGACAAACATTGAAAAAGCAACCTGCTCCCTCTTCCCCATCAAGATGATTGCAAAACTAGAATGGACACAAAGTAACGCACAACAAAATAGAGAACAATTACAGAATCCCACAATGAGAGTAACAATCAATAACGATTCATTAGCAACACAATCGCCACCTTAGAACATACAGAAGCCAAAGCCACTAGGGAACTTGAACGAATTTTACTGGTACCAAATCTTCGTACTAGATTCTGCTGTTGTTGTAGCGCAAATAAATGTTAAGCTCGCATGGAGGATTGCTAACTATTGCAATGTACATGTATCATCATAGAGAAACAATATAATCAAATTAACGCACTATGATGAAAACTGTTTTCTTCTTCTTCTTCATTTTAAAATTTGATAGGAGGCGTCATCTCCTTGGACAGTCATTGGAACATTTGAGAGTACATTCGAACTTTGATGGCTCAAACTCGAGTTAGATCCATCGATGGGTTCAAAGGATACCTAGATAATCAATTCACTAATAAGTTTGTGTGCACTTAATAACTACACGCTGTTCAAGGTTGATCGATTTTTTACCTGGTGCACGTGACATCTGTCACTTATGGCAATTCAACCCTTTGCATGCTTGCCAAAGCCTTTGCTTCACACACACACACAATGAGGGGAAGTAATTGAAAGCCCAGACGAATATTTAGGTCCACAAGGCAGCTGTGCTTGTATGTAAATATGTTATGGGTACTCATTGGAAGGTCTCACTGAGTTGGGTTGAAATCGCAAACAGTGTAATCCTTTATCATACTGCTTATTGAGGAGCAGGCTAACTTGAGTTTTAAATGTATTGAGGCCTATACCTGTTTGAACTTTTTGGATAAATACAGTGAATGGCCTGTCATTTTATACTTTTCTTTTCCTGGGCCCAAGTTCATAGCTGGGGTTAATTGAAACATTCCATCAGCAACACCAAAGAGAAAACTCTAGATCACGATACCAGAGCAGATTGGTTAATTTTCTATAGGTACATCAGAGAGAATTGCTTTATAGACCTTGTTAAACATAACAGAACTGAATCACAACGGTGGGAATTAAGTACATGGTATATAACATAAGTGCGTGCGTTCAAAGAGTCAGATAATTCATTAAAAAGATAATATAAATACCTTTCAGTACTCGGAACACTCGTACAGTATTTGATTCAGAATACCTGCTCAATGTAAATTATGTGCTCACAATACCCATCTAGTACCGCTCGAAAAAACTCAGCTGTTCTGCACGCGGTTTTGAAAAGTTTAGTATGTGTACAGTTGACGAACAAAGCTTTTTATTCAAAACTTTTACAAGCTATCTCTTATCGGCTTTTGTTTTTTTCTTAGTACAATTAATTAGGTGTATAGGCACAAAGTAGTTAAGCGAAATTGCATTTTTAAAGATGTTTTTTCACTCTTTAGAGACAGAAAACGGGAGTAGAGTCACTCGGTCACGTGTCTTTGTTAATTATGTTGTACATACCAGTCGATTGCACTAAAATTTCATGTAATAACAATGTCTAGACAATGACAGAGCTAAACATTTTTTTCCAATTGGTCCTACGTGAGATAAAAGCAACTTACATTGACAGAATCCATAGTGTCGGCATTTCTTGTGCTCCTGTGCTTAAAAAAACATTGTATATGGCCTATAGTGTGGTGTACTGCTTGATTTAAGTGCACCACGCTTTCACGTGTATATCCCCGCACAATTTTGTAGTTGCGACATCTTGGAAAGTATAATAGCTAAAGGCTGGAAACATTATCAGCTGATAGATAATGACGAGTTGATTATCTGGTAATATTTTGTTTAAAAAAAAAAACATATTTTCAGTTATTAATGCACTTTGAAAATTTGGACATTGCAATTTTGTAAGTGAGATATCTAAAAAGGATTTCAAGCCAGAGACTTAAAACTTAGTCAGCTATTTGCGGTTGATAAGTATATAACCTGGTGAAATTTTAAAGAATATTCATGTGATGAATTACTCTCCTTTTTTGAAAATTTGACATTGCAACCACCGTTCTCTAATATTCCAACAGCTTTGGTGTGTTCTTCAAGTGGACATTCCGGCCATGTTTTATGTTTTTGGTTTGGTCACTCAATGTACAATGGAATTTAAGTATTTTCAAAATCTAAATTCAACGCATGAAGTACATGTGTTGGAAAACAGAAAATAGACCTGCCGTTCCGTTTGACTACTTGTGAAATCATTTGGTGTGATTTTCTTTGTCAAATCACCAGATAATGCTGTGTGAATCTCTCGTGCATTTTTCGAGTAACTTAAATCATTGATTCTCATTACGATTTAAAAAGTGGGCTGGCATTTTTGTTTAATGTATTAACTGTAACATGTATAAATAAAATGTATGGCGGCCATTTTGAGACCTTTCGCCAGCCAATGTTTCATACTCTAACCCATTCCTTGGTCAACTACCATGTGTCGATCTAAAAAGCATCAATTCTTGTGTCCAATATTGTGTATGCTTGGCAACAATTTTAAGCCTTTTTGTGTTGTGGAGCTTAGACTAATTACTGAATAAGAGTAAGTAAGGGTGCAAAGATCAGGAAATCGATACAATCAAGTACCACCTCTGACCCAGGATACCAATGGAAAAGTATAAACTCACAGTTAGACACCACAAACGAGAGCCAAGATGTCAGCCCTTTCCCAGCAGGTGACTACAAGGCACATATAAACAGACGCACAAAAAGGCATAGCAACCACAAGACAGAAAAACATAAAAGATCCACAAAAGAAGTACCGCATTGGAACGGTCAGTAAAAATATTTTACTGGAGGGCTTAAACTAGTTTTACGGCGCCACCCTCGCCCTTAATTCTGATGTAGACCAGGACACATTTGGGAAAGTGACAAAACACAACACACAAGACAGCCAAGACGTCAGCCCTTTCCCAGCAGGTGACCACAAGGCTACAAGGAACAGACACCACAGCACACCACACACCAACATGAAGCATAACTGACCAAAACGATCCACAAAAGAAGCACCTCCTTGAAACGGTCAGTAAAATACTTTTACTGGAGGGCTTAAACCCAGAGTCATTTATGTTTCAATAGACATAATAATCCGATGTTACTTACAACAACATTGCACTTTTAGATAACTTACCTGCTTTGTTTTAATCACCACCATTATACACACAGTTGATGTCTCTGTTAATATGAAACAAAGTTGGAAATGAACAAAACATCTCCTGGGCACAATGCTTTATCTCTTATCTAATCAAGAAGCTCTTAATTCGGTTCATTGAGCTTTAAAACTCCCATTTGCGTTACAAAGGCATTTAATATCGAATCATTTATTTATTTATGTGAATTATATTGGACGAGGCTTAGAGTGATATGCTAGCACAAGGGAACAATCATTTATCATTCACATTCAGCTGCTTTACACTTTGTATTATGGAAACCTGTAAAATGGGTACTTTAGCAAACAGTGAAGACCCAGAAAAATGCCAAGTACATGTAAAGCGGAATTTCGTCAGGGTCTGCACTATTTGCCAAGACAAAAACGATCTTCAAAGAAAGAAATACAATTATATTTGGAAAATATACCCTGTGACTCATCGATATATACAATGGACCATCCCAAGTCCATTGTATCAAACCAGAAGGAACACTCCATTAGTGCATGAAATTTTAATATACATAGGAATTTCTGAATCATCAAATTACCAGTCACCTGAATGTATGCATGTCCCGACAACTGGATCTAGGCTGTACAGCTGATCAATGGCTTTAGCTGCTCATTCAAGGTCAAATGTCGACCTGGACAAAAACTATTAATAGTTTGTGTCCAGTTCGACCCCTGACCTTTCAACCGCGGTCGCTCATAATGGATTCCCATCACTATGTATTTTAAAACCTATTTTTCTCAGAAACCACAAGACCAAATGAACTTAAATTGCATAAGAAAACTCCATAGGCATAATGATAGCGTGGAGAAGGAAGTTTGTTTTTACAAATGAACATGGATGCCCCCATACTCATATACTGTAAAAAAAAACTTGAAAAAATCTTCTCTGAACTAAAAACCTTGGGCATTGGTACATATATGTAGCATTTGGAATGTGTGTTCTGCCAAGTTTGTTCAAAAAATGGTCCTATTTTGACCTTGGCCAACTTGTAGAAACATCATATTTGTTTCCTAACGCATTTAAATGGGAATAATCTTGAAAAGTTGATTGTTTAATTACTGTTGAAACCAAAGACGTTTAACTTACTTAACCTCATGAGACAATGTCTTTAGATAAGTATGGTCTTTGGCCTTTTAGCCAAGGTCGCTCACATGAGACTGCCATCAATATATTTAAACATTTTTACTGATTAACCACAAAACCAATCGAGCTCAAATTTCCAATGGAGAATCAGTTAGTTAAGAAAATGCAACAATGACTATATGTATTCTAGGTCACGTGACAAAAATGGAGGCCTTGCCCATATAAGGTACATGCGCGGATCAAGAAAATTTTGCCAGAGGGGGTCCAACTCTGACAACGTTCTTTTATTTTTTATTTTTTATTTATTTTTTTTTTTGATGAGAGCAGAGAGGATCCAAATAGCACCAAAAGAGGTCCATCAACGGCCCCCAGCGAAACTCCATTTAAATGGCGTTTTGCCGGCGGGCTGATGATGGCCCAATATTGAATGCTGGCTTGGTAGCTTTGTGATTTTTCAGGGGATCTGGACCAGTTTTGCTAAGAAACCCTCTGTTTATTAGATTTTTCAGAGGGTGGTCCGGACCCCCTGACCCCCTCTGGATCCGTCCATGAGGTAAATAAAACTTTTCAAAAGTCTTCTTTGAAACCAAATGGTCTGCGTCACTCCACCTTGGTATGTATCATTATGGATGCAGGTCTACAATATACATGTATATTCGACTAGTGATCCTAGGTTGATCTTGATCTACTTTAAGCAAGGTCTTTGATTCTGAATATATGTGGGAAATCCTTAACAAAAGATGGTATTTAAAGGCATAATTCCTGGACCCCTGACAGAGGAATAGCTACTATATGAGGCAGTAAGTAGGCGGAGCTCAGATTTTTTTCAGATTATCTGATAAGCAGCGTGGTCATTGAGCTGATAATAGCTTTCAATTATTTCCCAGGTAATATATATCAGCCAATCAAATTAGAAACATTAGCTACAAACGCTGCTGCAGATGTCGACTTTTTGACTAGATTATTAGATTTCTGAAGAAAAGGTTGTAAATTTTGCCTCCTGCCTTTTACCTAATGAGACAATAACTATATAGATGACCACCTAATACCCTATGTCATTATTGACCTTTCAGCCAAGGCAATGGATTGCAAAGATATGTTTCTCAGAAATCAGAGGAAACAGTGAAGTCAAATTTCATATGGAGCATGCTTTGGATGTGACTATTTTGTTTATATAGAGATCACATAACCAAAATGTTTCCATAACATGTTAGGTAAACCCTATTCAAACATCTTCCTCTCCGGAACTAATGTTTTTTAGAGGGAGGAGGGGTATGTATCATAATTGTGTTTCCAAAAAGAGAAATCGTGAACTCCACATACCATATCACAGCAATCAATGTTAATATAGACGAAATATTTTAAAAAGTTTGGTGATTTGGGTAACCACTATAAACTAGATCCCATGTATTTATAATTATAAACCATTTTTGTTGCAAAGTGCGCTGTATACTGGTTATGTACATTTAGCGTCTTTTATACCAGTACGTATTATTAATGTTTGCTCGAGGTAAGATTCTTATGGATTGGGTAGATATAAGAGACATGTTTGTTTACAAATATGAATCTATTATTTTGCCTATAACAAAGCTCGTTCCTTCAACTAACGAATGTTGTAAGAATTCGTTTATCAAAAGTCGGCACAATGTGTGTTTGAACAACAGGTTATTAAATTAATACAAATACAAACACTTTAAACCAAGCTCAGTTTCTTACGCATGAGTAAACAATTATGAGAATATGGTTGGGCCATAGACAAGCTCATTCAACAGACGGCCTGCCTATGTAACAGATTATAGCTGTTAAGGCAACTACTACCATAACCCTTTACCTAAAAGAGCTGACACCTTTAATGCTTTTGCAAACAGAGTAGACCCAGATCAGGCAGCTCTTAAGAGCTGTCTGATCAGGGTCTACTCTGTTTGCTCATGGGTATATGATATATCTGATCATACACTAGTGGACCTGACAAGTAATTTCTTTGTTCTATCATGTCACTATATGTAGGCATGAAAGTAAATTATAATTAATCATAGTGGGTGGAGCTAGCATGAATATTCATGAAGGAAATGGTTGAAGAACAAGCCGGTATTACAACAACGCTGTAGAGTGCCCGCCCGTGGATCCATTGTACACACAATAATAAATAAGTAAACTGTTTACACCAAATGAGATGGCAGGTGAGCTACCAACCCTTTAGAAAGGTCTGGATGGGGGGGGGGGGGGTCTGGTATTCACTATTCATTAAAAATTTAGCCCATTATTCATCTCATTAAAATTTTGGGTTATTCATTAAAATAAGACCAATTATTCATTAAAAGTAAGAAAGGTGGCAAAGAAATCTGATTATTCACTATTCATTAATTTTTTTCTTCAATTCATTAAAAAAATAGGATTATTCATTGTTTTTTAGGCCCTCATTATTCACTATTCATTATTTTTTTGGCTCATTATTCACTATTCATTATAAAAAAAATGCCATTATTCACTAATCATTATACCCCATCCAGACCCTCCTTTAGGTGTAAAATAACGCAAACTTTCCAACTAAAACTACTTGATGCCGACATGTCTCCAGCTATGAATGTTAGATATTATATCTATCTCTGACAATTGCAAATATTCCCCAGATCAATACATTCGAACAGAAAATATTTTAAGCAGTTGAAAGGTTGCATCCAACTGCCACCAAATTTGGTGTAACTTTCACAGTGCAGGTTCGATTCACGACTGCTTTTCGCTTATGTTTTCCTTTTTTATATGGAATTTAGGCTCGCTTCATCTGACAGTTTGTTGGAACACTTCATTCTATGTTGGGAAAGCCTATTTACTGATTACGGACGACGCAAGCCCTACCCAGCCTTGTGCAAAGGAGCAGAAATATATTTGGGCAAACAGCGGTCATGGTAATCAAAAGTTAAGAATAAATATCGCATATGCGCCCATCGATGACTCAAATGAGCTTGCGCATCCATACAGTCTCGCCGGAACATTCACGCTCGCGCACATATAAAGTACGGATGAAAATAGTGGTTGGTGACCTCTATCACATGCAGCAATAGGTGTCTTAACGCATAGTATGCAATAATGGGTACCAAAAACTGCATGAGGTGTCCCAAAATAGTATAGCGTTTTCAAGTTTAAGCAGGTGCTTTTAGGATTATCATTTACACAAGTAAAAAATAATGGAAAAAAATGACCAAACTGGATCATAGAAAAAACCTGAATCATATAAAAAAAAAAAGCATGAGAGTTCGTCGTCTCTGTGAGGGTCATATAGTAAGCAATCAGACAAAAGACCATGTCTGTAGTGTCCTATGCCAAATATTGATTTAATTTCGGGTTGATTTCATTCCCGCAATCTGATCTCTACAAAAGGTGTTAAAACGTCCGGAGCCAAATAAAAACGGATAAACGTATTCCTATATACATAAAGCAAACAATCTTTGTAGGCTTATAACAACAGGTAACAGAGACACGCCATGAGAAAAAAAAGTCGCTTGATTGTTTCCAGGGTTCATACAGTCAAGTTTGAGTAAAATTCAAGGTCTTTTCAAGGACTTCTAAAGACCATCCTACAAAGTTTGTGAAAAATCCTGATTTAAGTGTTAAAATTCTACTTCAAAAACGCTAGATTGAGATAATGGAGAAAATAGTACTAGAAAATTAGTATAAAACTGTTGTGCCTTTATTTGGTGCAGCTTTTGCTGCACCAAATAAAGGCACTACAGTTTCATACTGATTTAGATCTCTATCAACAGTGTTAAGTCCTGCAGAAAATAGAATTCAAGGACTTTTCAAGGCATTTGAGTGATTTTCCAGTCCTTTTAAATGCATATTTCATTTTCAAGGATTTCCAAGAAAGCCCTCTAAATTCAAGTACTTTTCAAGCATGTGCGATCCCTGGTTTCCATCCATAGGTTTCAACAGTGCACATATCATTAAATTTGGGCCTAGAGGCGACAAAACCTGTCTTTGGGGTTTCCGACAAAGTGAGACTCAAACCAGTCTCTTCGGCTACAGAGACTAGCTATGTAGCGCCCGTTAGTGTCTACACGCCCGTTAGTGTCTACATAGACACTAACGGTTGCTACAGTATCAACCATTATTGTCTACATTTAATGAAAAAGCGAATATTAAGAATTGTTATATGACTGGAGAGAATCCTGTCTCCTGATTGGCCCAATTTGTCTTCATAAATCTCTATGTCTACCTCAAAACTGGTCTAAACTGGCTCAGAGGGTGATATAGGATGAAATCCAGCTCAAACTAGTTTCCAGAAGTTAATATTTTTGACACTTCTGCAATATCACCCTCTAGAGAGCTAAAAATAGCATGATGAGTATAAAACTAGCATGTGCTGCATGAAATTGACATGATTTGCTGTTTCACATCCCAACAGGTAAATTAAAGACTTTCATGAATTTCAACAACTGTTTTGTTATGTTTTGTTTGTTCATTTATTTTTGTTTGAATAAACAAAATGTACAAAAAGTTTTATGATTAAATTTTACATTCCACATTTAGAGAATTAATATACATTTCAAATTGCAAAATACTTCATTAAAATATTTTAATAACAGTTGATAAAACTTGTTAGAAAGTCCTTAGGTTGAAGGTTGACTTCAGCAACAAAAGTGAAAGTAGAACATTTCATTCTAAGTTGAAAAGTCATATAACAAAACAGTTATTGACTTCAAGTTCGGTAGACATGAGGATTTATCTACCCTTAAAAGTGATATTCACCTCGGCCTGGCGGCCTCAGTGAATTATCACTTTTTCGCGTAGATAAATCCTTATGTCTACCTCATTGAAGTCAATAATTGTATAATATTACCATAATACTTTCTCAGACATGATAAAACAAATCATTTTGAGTTTTGACCAAGCAAAGACTAGGGACATTCTGGACATCTGCCTCATTTTCATTTTGTTTAAACTATAAGTGTTGCTACTACAACCGTTAGTGTCGACACTACAGAACTTGGTGTATACATTGACAACCATCATCTTAGCTGGTTTACACTAGGCGTTCTACTGCAACCGTTAGTGTCAACACTACAGAACTTGGTGTATACATTGCCAACCATCATTTTAGCTGGTTTACACTAAGCGTTCTGCTGCAACCGTTAGTGTCGACACTACAGAACTTGGTGTATACATTGCCAACCATCATTTTAGCTGGTTTACACTAAGCGTTCTGCTGCAAACGTTAGTGTTGACACTACAGAACTTGGTGTATACATTGCCAACCATCATTTTAGCTGGTTTACACTAAGCGTTCTACTGCAAACGTTAGTGTCGACACTACAGAACTTGGTGTATACATTGCCAACCATCATTTTAGCTGGTTTACACTAAGCGTTCTACTGCAAACGTTAGTGTCGACACTACAGAACTTGGTGTATACATTGCCAACCATCATTTTAGCTGGTTTACACTAAGCGTTCTACTGCAACCGTTAGTGTCGACACTACAGAACTTGGTGTATACATTGCCAACCATCATTTTAGCTGGTTTACACTAAGCGTTCTACTGCAAACGTTAGTGTCGACACTACAGAACTTGGTGTATACATTGCCAACCATCATTTTAGCTGGTTTACACTAAGCGTTCTACTGCAAACGTTAGTGTCGACACTACAGAACTTGGTGTATACATTGCCAACCATCATTTTAGCTGGTTTACACTAAGCGTTCTACTGCAACCGTTAGTGTCGACACTACAGAACTTGGTGTATACATTGCCAACCATCATTCTTGCCGGTTTACGCTAAGCGTTCTACTGCAAACGTTAGTGTCGACACTACAGAACTTGGTGTATACATTGCCAACCATCATTCTAGCCGGTTTACACTAAGCGTTCTACTGCAAACGTTAGTGTCGACACTACAGAACTTGGTGTACACATTGCCAACCATCATTATAGCTGGTTTACACTAAGCGTTCTACTGCAAACGTTAGTGTCGACACTACAGAACTTGGTGTACACATTGCCAACCATCATTCTAGCCAGTTTACGCTAAGCGTTCTACTGCAACCGTTAGTGTCGACACTACAGAACTTGGTGTACACATTGCCAACCATCATTTTAGCTGGTTTACACTAAGCGTTCTACTAGAAGTCCTTGAAAAGGCCTTGAATTTTACTCGAACTTGCCTGTATGAACCCTGGAAACAATCAAGCTCATTTGCACAAGGCACGTACGCACGCACATACACTCTTTCTGATTAAATACCTGAAAGATAAAGCAAAAAGTATGATTGGGAAATACCACATTCACACACCTATGCATACGCATAAAACATATGAGAGCGTGCATATACACGCGCACTTACGCATGCACGTACACTTTCTCTGATTGCATACTGGAGAGAAACGTTATGAAATGTCAACAGACTAAAATGGTTGGAATTGTAAACTTTCAATTGTCCAAATGCAAGCATGCATGTACAAGTACATAGGTCCTGTTTTGGACTATCTAAAACGGTGGATTACAGGGTCCTTCACAGGTTTCATGGATTTAGTGTCTACACGTTTACAATAACGGTTGCAACCGTTATTGTAAACGTAGACACTGTCAACAATAAGCGGCGCACGTGTCGATAATATGTGCATAATCAACGCTTATTGTTCACAATGTTGGATTTTATTTCCTGACATTACACACTAGGTTTATTGACATGCGTGGATCCAGGGGGGGTCCAGGTCCGACGGCCAGAACACAGCCTGGACGTCTTTTTTAATCCTCAACTTATATTACAGTTTACAGAGGGGGTCCAATGGTTTTATAACAGAGAAAACTATAATTTTCCAAGGATCCAACATTTTCCAGGGGGTCCAACATTTACAGGGGGGTCCAACTTTTTCCAGGGTGGGTGGGGTCCAAATGCTAATTTCTATAGAAACCCATATAACTATCTCCCCTCTGGACCCGTACATGATTGATCCCTTGATTGACTTCTTGTCAAAATATAGGAAAACTGAATCTTTTAACTGCAACTTCTTATTAATCACACCTCGGTGGATGGGTATATATCGTCTTTTCGTCCTTAGCCCAGTTTATTATTCAATATGTGATTCAGGTTATAAGTCAGGGTTTTGCGTGATAATTTCTCAGCAATTAATACTCTTAATATATGTCATCTTCACAATTCATTGTCTTTATTATCTTAACTTGTTTAGAAACATACTGTTAACATGAATGGACAGAAATTAACCAAATTTTGTATACACATTATCATTGACAAGATCTACGTTGGGATAGTAAAGGATCATTGACGGTTTGGGCCTTATACGCCTATTTTTCTGATTCCCAGAACGCTGCTTGTGAGCTTCTTGTGTGGTGTATGTAGTATCAGTATAATAGGTGAATCTAATGGCAAGAGCCAGCTAGCGAAATATTTTCAAAATTCCTACGCACTCGAGAGTTATGGCGGGTAGAAAGGGGAGGGGGTCTCAAATTTCATGACAATAAAAAGTCCTTTAAAAAGTGATTTCTGCACTTTTTCTTGATTTATTTGGTAGGCATGGTGATATCTATTGAACATATCATATGCAGAGTATTAACGAATCATGATAATTGATGAAATTGTTTTAAAAACAAAATATGTTTTGTAATAAAATGATTTTGGGGACCTAATTAAGAAGCTACCTGTACATTTTTGACTACATGTACCGTAAATAATACAAAACTGAAAGCTCAACAAAAGAAATAAATACTTTTGAAGGATTGAAAGTGTCCCATTTAGCATTGGCAAGTAAAACTGATTCTAACTAGATCCTTTGGATATTACTTTTGCTTTGTTTAAAAGGCATAGCATGTCAAATGTATTTAAAGTGCCCGAATATTTATGGTAAATATATACATGTATATCTAAGTTGAAAGCTACCTATATGAGACAATATATTGAAACCTGTTATAACTCTTTGCATGCCAGCGGATTATCTTGTCGTCTGTCAATAGCCTTTTGCAAACAGTTTGAACCCAGATGAAGACCAACAGAAGGTTGTTCTTGATCTGGATCCAAACTGTTTGACACTCCGATGGTGGTCCTGTGTGGTTTATTTGTAAAAACTTAATTTTGAAGAAAGACAGCAGACGAAAATAAAAACATGAACAATTCCCTAGCATGCAAATAGATAAGTACAGGACATTTGCAAAAGAATTGTCATTAAATAACAGTAGGATTTTTTCTTATGAAAAAAAATGAATAAACCTTGCTAATTCTACTTTTAATCTTTATGTACTTTATATTAAACTAGCACAGAATACAAAGCAATTTAAGTGGATGATTCTAGAGAACTTCATTACTGTAATTAATTTCTTATTCGGTAGAAAAGGCATTTTATGGGCTTAGGCCCTGGGTTTTTGGGCTGCTGAACATCATTCCCCCCCCCCCTTGTGCCAGCAAGCCACTTGCATACAATGTGTAAAATGTGGTAACACATATACAGGCAAAAGCTTTTGCTGGCACACGGGGGGGGGAATGATATTTTAAAAAATGTTTTCTGATTTCTATATATTGTAATGCAAAACTGATTGTTCTACCCAAAATTTTACATCTTTGAAGCATTTAATATCAAAAATGGATTTCACTGCCATAAAGTACTCAGGTCAAGGTAGCTTCAAGGTGAAAAAAAGGGACAATTGACAAACTTTTATTTTTACTGAAAACCATAGGCATTTACCCATAGCAAGTGTCAATGATCCTTGTCATTTTTCGCAAATTTGCAACAAAGTAACGGCCCTTGATTGAAATCAGAAATCATTTTTAATATCTTGAGAACGAATAGACTTATTGAACCATTTTTATACACATTATTATAAACAAGATCTACGTTTAGATTGTAAATCGTCATTCTCAACAAATTTGCAACAGAGTTATGGCCCTTGATAGATGGTAGAATTCAATTTTTCTTCAATATCTTGAGAGCAAATAGAATGTGACCAAATTTTTGTATACACATTTGGGATTGTAAGGAGTTATTTTTTCTCAACTTTGCAACAGCATAACAGCCCTTGATAGACGCCTACAATGAAGGTTTCAGATCACTAATATGTCATTGGAGTCAAAGGTCAAGGTCACCTATACTTTAAACCTGTCTACAGCTCCAAATCTGAATTCCTCTATCATTTTTGACCGAAGGTGTACATTTTCAGCACAATGATTCCCTATCATGTACAGGTTACAAACAAGGTCTCGGAATACAGATATGACCTTAAGTTAAAGGTCAAGCTCAAATATTCTTAAAATCTGTCTTATTACTTGTGACATAAACTCCTCTTTCAGTTTTTGATGAAGGCTGTTCATATTTAGCACAATGATTGCTTATGGTTTGTAGATTACAACCAAGGTTTCATTGGAGTGAAAGATCAAAGTCAAATCATGTGGCTTAAAATCTGTCTTACTGCTCATAACACAAACTCATTTTTATTTCATATTTTGATAGAGGGTGTTCATATTTAGCACAATGACTGCTTATGATGTGTTGATTACAATAAAGGTTTGAGATCACAGATATGACCTTGAGATTTATTAGTTAAGGTCAAATATACTTAAAATCTGTATTCTTGCTCACATCTCAAACTCCTCTTTCATTTTTTGACCAAGGGCGTTCATATTTGACACAACAACTTCCTATGGTGTGTCAATGACAAATAGAGTTTTCAAATCACCAATACTCAAAATCTGTAATACAGCATGTTTCCTGAACTCCTCTTTTTATTTTTTGAGAGAGGTTGTTCATATTTGGCACCATGATTGCCTAGTATAGTAGGTGGATTACAACATAGGTTTCTGCTCACCAATATGGCCTTGGAGTCAATTTCAGTCAAAATAAAATGCAAAAGCTTAAAAATACGAACAAGTTCAAAAGGCAACAACTGACTTTTCATTTTGGAGTTTCTTACCCTTGATTGCACGAAAATCATATTTTTGAGCCTGTTTACATGTTAAACCCCGGTGAGCAAATGTTGAACAACTTGTTTTGGGTTGTGAATTAATGAAAAAAGTCAATAAGCAATGCTTATTAGATACCCCCCACACAGTAGTGAAAAGTGAAAAACTTACGTTTTGGCAAGTGATAGTTCAAACAAGCAGACCTTAGTTTTAAAAACAAGATTTCAGTAGAATCTGTGAAAATAATCTTATAGCTTGCAATTTGGAACATATGTTAAGATCAAATACACAAAATTATTCACACCTGAAAGCTGTATATATCAAAGCTTATATCAGAAAAATAGTCTAAGTTCTCATTGATGTCATTTTATCAATAATTAATTTTTTAAACCAAACTCCTTCATGCATATGTTCAATGTGTCTACATTGTATAGGCAACATATCAAATTGCTCCATCAAAAGCTGTGGTAAGAGTTGATCAGTCCTTGAAGGCACTATCTATGCATATACAAAAGTCATATATGGGAAAAATTGTCTAAGTTCTTTTAGCTGTCTAAACCAAACTCCTTCATGCTTATGTTCAATGTGTCTACATTGTATAAGCAAAGTATCAAATTGTTCCATCAAAAGCTGTGGTAGGAGTTGATAGGCCCATGAAGGCACCATCTATGCATATACAAAAGCCTTAATAGGGAAAAATTGTCTAAGTTCTCACAGCTGTGATTTTGTCAAAAATTATTTTTTCTAAACCAAACTCCTTCATGCATATGTTCAATGTGTCTACATTGTATAAACAAAGTATCAAATTGTTCCATCAAAAGCTGTGGTAGGAGTTGATCGGCCCATGAAGGCACCATCTATGCATATACAAAAGCCTTAATAGGGAAAAATTGTCTAAGTTCTCACAGCTGTGATTTTGTCAAAAATTATTTTTTCTAAACCAAACTCCTTCATGCATATGTTCAATGTGTCTACATTGTATAAACAAAGTATCAAATTGTTCCATCAAAAGCTGTGGTAGGAGTTGATCAGCCCTTGAAGGCACTATCTATGCATATACAAAGTCATATATGGGAAAAATTGTCTAAGTTCTTTTAGCTGTCATTTTATCAAAAATTACTTTTTCTAAACCAAACTCCTTCATGCATATGTTCAATGTGTCTACATTGTATAAGCAAAGTATCAAATTGTTCCATCACAAGCTGTGGTAGGAGTTGATCGGCCCATGAAGGCACCATCTATGTATATACAAAAGCCTTATTAGGGAAAAATTGTTTAAGTTCTCACAGCTGTGATTTTGTCAAAAATTATTTTTTCTGAACCAAACTCCTTCATGCATATGTTCAATGTGTCTACATTGTATAAGCAAAGTATCAAATTGTTCCATCAAAAGCTGTGGTAGGAGTTGATCGGTCCATGAAAGCACCACCAATGCATATGCAAAAGCCCTATTAGGGAAAAATTGTAAGTTCTCACAGCTGTCACTTTGTCAAAAATTATTTTTTCTGAACCAAACTCTTTCATGCATATGTTCAATATGTCTACATTCCATCAAAAGCTGTGGTAGGAGTTGATCTGCCCATGTATGGACTAAAAGAGCATTACCATAAACCCCTTTATAAAAAGCCATTGATAGAATTGGCCCCTAGCCTTTTTTTTTTTGTTTAAAGTATTTGTCTTGCAATATATGAACATGTTTGCAAGGTTTGATGAAAATCCAGCTATGACTCTTCAAGATATTAAGGAAACAAACCGTTTATGGACGGACGCATGAGCGGAAGTACGGACGGACAACGTGAAAACAGTATACCCATCACAAACAAAGTTTGCGGGGGGTATAATAAAAAAAGAATTTATTTGTTATTTCTCCTTTTATTTCTTGAGCTCCCATTTGTAAGTAAAAAATCAACCCCAAATACCCTTTAACCCTTTGTATTCTGATGGATTTTCCCATACATATTGTACAATAAGTATGGGGCCACAGGTTTAGATAAACAAAAAATTTCAGCGGAAAATTGTAAATATTTTCTTAACCATGATTTTTAGCATATGTTTTAGATGCTCAAAAGAACTGTCTCATTGAGACGGTTCTTTGGAGTACCCACAAAATATGTTTTGGTAGAAAAATAAGAAAGTTATTTTTCTGATGCAAACTCTTAACTAAATTCCTGGGGACTGCCCGTTTTGCACTGTAAGGGGTCACAGGGAAAATTTATTATGATGAATTTCTGTCCCTGAATGTTGTTTTAACCTCAGCAAACAGTGCAGACCCTGGTGAAATGTAGCATTATGCTGCATTTCATCTGGGTCTTCACCATTTGCCAAAGTACCCATTTAGAGGTTTCCAGTATACAAAGGGTTAATGGTACAAGAAGAAAAGGAAAAGACAATAACACACAAAAATATATCAGCTAATGGAATTTCCATCTGGTTTGAACCAATAAAATTGAAATGGTCCGATTTATATTGACCGTAATGCAAGAAAACCTGTCTTTGGGGTTTCAGATCAAGTCAGGCCCAAACTGGCCTGCTCAGCTACAAAGACTAGCCACAATATTGAAATTTTGCATGATGCTGGTTAAACTATTGTACTTTCCAGATAGCAAATAAAAAAGGCGCTGATCAGGCTGTATGGATGTGCAAGCTGGTCTGTGCCTTTGATGTTCACATAAAAATGTTGGGTTTTCTCATGCTGAGGTCCATATCTTGAGGGGTCACAGGCTTTATTTTTTCCATCTTTTAGTGGATTATTACCTGATAAGAGTGCGTAATTTAAAGTTTATTTTCTTATTTCCCAACCAAAACACATGTTGTGGTTACTCTAAAGAACCTGTCTCAATGAGATGGTTCTTAAGAGTACCCAAAACAGATGTTAAAACTGATATTCAAAATTTTAGGTTAATTTTTTTTTTTTTTATCTGTACCTATGTTCTAGTCGGTCTCTTAAGCTGATTTGTTTGATTTGATTCTTTATGTCCTATCGACAATCTTTCAATTAAACAGGGACGGATCTTCCTGGGTTAAACCAGTACTAAGCTAGGATAAATGTGTCTTGCTCAAAGACCACAACGCAGTGGCGCTGGTGAGGCTCGACCCGCGACCCCTCGGTCTTAAGTCAAGCACTCTACCACTGAGCCACTGCGCTACCTATTGTGTGATAAAAGTGCATAATTAAAAGTTTATTTTCTTATTTCCCAACCAAAACACATGTTGTGGGTACTCAAAAGAACCGACTCAATGAGGCGGTTCTTTAGAGAACCCAAAACAGATGTTAAAACTTATATTCAAATTCTTTTTTTTTTATCTGTACCTATGTTCTAGTCAGTCCCTTTAGCTGAGCTGGCGGGATTTTTTTCACAACCAGACCCATATACATACATGTTAACTTTAAATATTCAGACATGATTTAACACAAGCTCAAACAAAGAAAGGGGACATTTGAACATTAGACTGGGTTTCTGAATGTTAAGGAGAAAATTGGAATTCATGTACAATGTAAAAATATAAAGACAAAACAAAAGGGCTATAGTGGCCCTGAATAGCTCACATGAGTTTCACAAGTCTACTTGTTGAAATAATATGAGCCGCGACATGAGATTTCCAACAATGTGGGATGTGCGACCAGCAAAGCCTCAGATCAGCCTGCGTGTATGCGCAGTCTGATCAGAGCCTTTGCTGGTCGCTTGAATATTCTATGAGTGTTAAGCTACTGTCTGAACATCATTTGGAGTATCTAAGCTTAAAAGGAGGCTGCACAGTCTCCTCTGTGTCTACACTTGTCAAAATGCCAGATTGTAGTATTATACACTACCGTAATGGAAATAACTTGCATAATCTTCATTTGTATTCCACTAGGAACAATATCAACTTTCCTTACTAAAGGCAACTTTTGTTGTCTGCTGACCTTTGCAAACAGTTTGAATCCAGATCAGGGCCGACAAGATGTCGGTCCTGATCTGGATCCAAACCGTTTGACACTCTGACCCATAGATATTATTTTGAAAAAAAAAATAACTTTGAAAAAAATCAGCGCAGCATGCAAAGAGTAAAACAAATTAACATAATCTTTTTTCTTGATAAAGGCCTCTGGCTGAAATATTGATTTATCTTGGAAAATACCTCTGGTGGACATATTGAATTAAGAATTAAGTGTAAAATGTGTAAAGGAAATAAGTTTAACAAGTATTTCTTATTCTGATAGTTGCTTCCATTAAGATGTCATATTGGCAAAACTGGTTCCACATCTGGTAATCATGTTTTTGATAGACCCAATCATTAAGGTATGTTTGTAGAAGGACCCCCTAGTAACAATTTGTGCAGTACTGATTTGAGTTGTGGCACAAGGTTATTTTTGAAGTAAAAGGTGACAAAGGATGGATGGACAGACAGACAATCAATACTCTTAACCCTTAATGTGCCAATTGCAACAAAAGTCGCCTGCTTTTCTCGTCTGCTGAAATGTTTAAGAAGCCTCTATGGAAAACATTGTGGACCCAGATCAGAGGAGCAGTCTGTTCTTGGTCCACACTTTTGTTTGCTTCTATACTTAATTCATCGGTAATGTAAGGCAATTATTTGCAGCAGACGACTTCAGCAGACGACATTTTCAGATACATTTTTTTCTTGGCGCTTTAAGGGTTAAAAGCTAATCCTGAGTTAGCTCAGGGAGCGCAGTGGCTCAGTGGTAGAGTGCTTGACTCGAGACAGAGGGGCTGCAGGTTCAAGCCTCACCGGCGTCACTGCGTTGTGGTCCTTGAGCAAGACACATTTATCCTAGCTTAGTACTGGTTCAACCCAGGAAGACCCATCCCTGTTTAACTAAAAGATTGTTGGTGGGACGTAAAGAATCAAATCAAACAAAACTGAGTTAGCTCAGGAGAGCTGGCAAAAGTACTAATAAATAAACATAATAAATAGACATACAGGAGCACCATTAATATGTCCTCAACTAAATTCTTCCTGTTCTGTTTTCTCTGTTACCTGTTAAGCTAGTATCTCACTGGGATGCGAGCAATTTGCGACTATTTCGAGACTAATTTTAGACAAGTTTTGGCGACAGAAATACGACATTGCAACCATAATCACATTGCGGTCACACCGAAAGGGTGATTAAGACATATTTGCGACAGTCGCACGAATGTCGTACGATTGTCGCACGAATCATTGGCGAATGTTTCACGACATTCGCGCGACATTCGTGCGACATTCGCGAGACACTCGCTTGATGTTCGCCCGATTAAATTACAAACATTTATAACCATCGACCGCCTCAAGACGTTCTCACGAACATCGTGCAACTGTCGCGCGAAGGTCGTGCGACTGTCGCACGATGGTTTTGCAAGAAATGATAAACCACAAAAAATAAACATTCTAGCAAGCATTGAAACCTCAGATAAGGAAGGTACTACGCTGTTCGAAGGAACTAGAGGGCTGGAAGGAGCTAGAATGTTGGAAGGTGTCACGCTGCTGGGTGGTGTCGGACTGTTGAATGGTAGCAAATATTGAGTTAGCTCGTTTATTGAGTTAACTCGTTTAAACTACACAGTTATGATGGCCCATCAAGCAGCTTAAGAAAGTCAGTCGAGAACGCACATGCTCTGATTGCCCATACGTATGGCATGATGAGCCCAATCAAATATAAATTGCAATGAGTTCAGATGAGCCTCGCCCTGTGAAAATCTATTTTATACAGTTATGCGCACAACAAAGGCACAGATCAGACTGCACGGATGCGCATTCTAATCAGAATCTTAGTTGTCTGCTGCAGTGATAATTTGTTTATAGGGTTCTGTATGCCAATTTCAAACCTTAGAAGGGCTGCTGAAACTAAGCAGGCTGTTGTAGTCTAACCAAGACACAATAATAATACCTTTATACTGTAATAGAAGTAGTAAACATTTAAGTAGGCCTTATAAAACATACTTGACAAAATTATCCTCTCAGAATGCAGAACCATTCTTAATAACTGAAATTACTCCAAACAGTATGTTAGTAAGCCTAATCAATATACATGTACCATACTTAAATGAAACTATCCTCTCAGATAGCAAGAAAACTTGACAACTAGAATTAGTCAAAACTGTATACATTTGTACTTAAATATGCCTAACCAAGATGTCGTACTAAGAGGGAACTATCATCTCAGATAGGAGGAACTCTTATAACGAACTTTTGGCGACATAATTGGGAGTAATTTAAGATACTCGCGCGATAGTCGTGAGACGTTCGTGCGACTGTCTCACGACGTTCGCCAGAACATCGCTTAGTTTAATTTACTCGCAATGTTGTCGCGAAGTGTCTCATTTATGTCGCAATTGGTTCGCAATTCAGTCTTAATTATCTCGCAAATATGTTGTGTTCCAAAATGATTGTGACTAAATTGCGAGGGGTCGGCGACAAGTTCGCGACGGGTTCGAGACACCCGCGATGACTTTGCGACCATTTTGCGAGGAATTTTGTCGCATAAAATTTTTGAACATGTTCAAAATTTTCGCGACTACTTTGCGCCACTTGGCGACATATGCGAGGAAATCACGAATCACTGGCGACTGTTTCGAGACTGCTTTGCGACCCACTTGCGATGTCTGTCGCCAGCTGTCGCAAAACAGTCGCAGTCCAGTGAGATAGGGGCTTTAGTAATTCATCACAAAATTGTATACCGGGAATAGTATATTTACCCTAAATATTTGGCCAGATACCGGTAGACCAGAGTAGACCCAGATCAGACAACTCCTCAGGGATTAATCTGATTTCCATTTACACTGTTTGTCATTGAATCATTGTCTTTCATACACCTAATCAGATAGTAAAATTACTAAAATTTATGTATACAGATCAGGACTTTAGTTAAGAGTGCGTGACAGAAAAATATTTTTTTATTTCTCAACCAAAACATATGTTGTGGGTGCTCAAAAGAACCGTCTCAATGAGATGGTTCTTTTGAGCACCCAAAACATAGCTAAAAAATTATGGGTAAGAAAATATTGAAAATTTTACGCAGAAATTTTTTGTTTATCTAAACCTGTGCAGATGTAGTATATTTGGCCAGATAGACTAGGGCAAACAGTGCAAACTCAGAAACAGATTTATCCTAGAGCAGTCTGATCTGGGTTTTCGCTGTGTGTCATACCATACACCTTATCAGAAATTAAAATGAATTTGTTAAAATTTTAGAAGTTCAGTAAAGAGTCAAGGAGTCCAAATATTTAGCCTAAATAATGTAGTCAGAGTATGTGGAATAGTCCATCAAACAATTGATGAAAGGAATTATTTGAGACTATCTTCTGTGACTGTAAAACTGGTCCAAAGAATAAGTCATTGTACCACACTTTCATAAATTTTTCATGGGCGGATCCAGAGGGGGGGGACAGGGGGTCCGCCCCCCCCCCCCCCCCCCCCTGAAAAATCACAAAAATTTAGTGTTTCTAAGCAATACTGGTCCGGATCCCCTGAATAATCACAAAGCTACCAAGCCATCATTCAATGTTGGGCTATTATCAGCCCGTCAGTGAAACGCCATTTAAATGGAGTTTTGCTGGCTGGCCGATGACAGCCCGCTAATAGTGGTATTTTGATCCTCCCCTCATCCCCTTTAAAAAAAACGTTGTCAAAGTTGGACCCCTCTGACATAACTTTCTGGATCCGCGCATGTTTTTAGACCAGTGATCTCCTCAAAATGCTTTTCCTATAACATTAACTTGTCACTTGACTAATGGCAGCAATGGCAATCAGTGTAGAGCTTGACCATGGATGCTTCATGAGCTTCAGCAGTCTGGGTTCATTCGCACTGCCTGCTTAGTCATCTGTCAGAATATTTACCCTCACCATGCTAAATCCGTGATTATCCGGTTTTGAAAACACTGTAGATCCAGATAAGCTGGCTTTTGAAAAGCCAGCTGATCAGGATCCACAATGTTTCCACTTTGCTGGTAAATACATAAATACATGCCAGTTACTGCCTTACTGGAATCCTGCAAGTTAACTGGGTAAAAATTGAAGAGGATTGTAGAACATAAAAAAATCAAGCATGATTCAGCATGTTAAGGGTTAAAGAAAAACACATTAATACCCCTAAACTCAGACATTTCTAGCTTCCCAATTCAATCGTCTTTTCCGAGCTTTAATTTTTATATCTCTTTTCTTAACGCCTTCAGTATTATCCACGGGTCTCTTATTCTGATCAGGATTTTTATCCATCACAGGACTAATCTCATTCTGAGCAGGATTTACAACATCTTTATTATTGCCAGAACTTCGTTCTTTTTCATTCTTTACATCGCCACCACTCTGTTTTTGAGTTTCAGCATTTTCAATTATATTTTTAGGTTTTTCAGATTTTTCATCTATTTTACGATTTTTTTCTTTATCAATATCTTTTTCTTTAACTGCAGGTGTATTTTCATCAATCTTTTTCTTGGGTGATTGAGCAGGTTGAGGATTGAGTTGATCTTTGACTGGAAGGTTCTTGACTTGTTCTGAAGGTTTAATGGAAGTTGGGGCCACTGTTGTGGTGGTGAGATCTGTTCGTGCCGGCACATGGAAGAAATACAGCTGAAATCAAAATCAGAGATATTTAAGAAATAGATCAGCTCCAGCAGTGAATTGTTGAGCAATAATTCACTGTTTGGAGGTCAGTTGTAAAGAAGATCAAATCACGAGCGCGCAGCGCGAGTGATTTATATTCGTACAACTGACCGACAAACAGTGAATTATTACTCAACAATTCACGCACTGGAGCTGATCTATTTTGATTCTAACACACAACAAACTACGAAAACACATTCGAAGTCTTCTTCTTCTTCCAACTTTCCGCCATTGCACTGAAGAACTCCCGCCAATACCTAGACTACGTCGCATACGTTTACATGAAATTGTAACGTCTTTCAAGCGTAAAAACGACGTTACACCGTCAAACGCCATGAATGACGTCATTTTCCAGTGACGTCAGCTATCACACACTTTAGCAGTGAATTATTGTCCGATATATCACAGTTTGTTACCTTTGGCTCTATAGGCGAGGTGTGTTAGAATGATAGACAATTTGGGCAAGCACATAAGAAAATGGTACTTATCGTAAATGCATAGTCACCAGGGCTCATACAAGCAAGACCATCGCCCTTAGATGAACATTTGACCAAACATTTGACCAAAGTTATATGAATATCCTTCTAGGGGTAAAGAAGATATGGAGCAGACACGAAAATCACGGGTAAATAAATCATATGACCTTTAACTTTGACCCTGACCTTGAGTCTGCGTAGCTGAGTCATGAATTCTGATTTTGGTCTCCATTAACAGGGCTATGTCATTTATAAATCATAAAAATTCAAGCACTTTTCAAGGTCTTAGAATGATTCTACAGCACATTTCAAAGCAGATTTAATTTTCAAGGACATTTCAAGAAAGCCCTTCATATTCAAGTACTTTACAAGTCTGTGAGAACTGACCAGTCACACTTTAAATGTGCAAGCTCAGCTACCCAATGGAGCATTAAGCGATAATCGGTCTTCAAAACTAATTTTCTGGATTTTTTAGAGTGCCCGGTTTACACAGGTTTTACTTTACTTACAACAAAGCCAGATGCTAAGAGTAGATGACAGAGGAATATTAAGCCAATGGCGGCAATGGCTACTCTCTTTGTATCATCCTTCACGGCTGGCCAGAAGATTAACACCAGAACACCACCCGACAGTAGGGCTCCAATGATCACTAGAATCCATTTGAACCACTCATAGTTTATCACCCACAGAATCTGCAGTAAAGAACATTGCATGCTGGGTAAATTTTTCACGTTTTTGGTGTCGTCTGCTGACTTTTTTTTTCAAAATTAATTTTTTCAGAATTTTTTTTCAGGAACATTATCAGTGTCAAACGGTTTGGATCCAGATCAGAACTGATGTTCTGTCGGTCTTGCGGGTCCAAACTGTTTGCAAAGGTTATCAGCAGACTACACAAGTCGGCAAAGAGTTAACCCATATATGAAGAATTGAATTTAACATCATTATCAATCATATATTCGTACTTGTATTATTTTTTGGTGGCAGTTTATAGAGGGCCTCATGGAAGACTAGCTTTTTCTTGCTAAATGTGCTACCCTCTGAAAATAAAGACTATTATTATTATTATTATTATTATTTATCGGATGAGTCCATTTATGACTTTAGGGTTGATGGGCAGTATTTCAGGGGGGTTTTCAGTTTTAATAGAACATTCTTAAGCAATACACGAAGACCCTGATCAGATGCACCCTTAAATAACAATCTGATCAGGGTCTTCACTGCTTGCTAATGTTTTGTTTGATTTGATTCTTTATGTCCGAATCAACATTTATTCAGTCATGTCGGGACTAGTCTTCCTGAGTTGAACCAGTACTAAGCAGCCGATAAAGTGTCTTGCTCAAGGACACATCACAGTGACTCTGCTGGCTGTTTACATGTGTACCACATAAAGGCACTATTGGATTAATTAACTTATAAAATTATTTTCATTAGGTAAAAATGATATACAAAGACTGCTGCTATAAATATAAAGCTGATTTAGAAGCTATATCACACTTTATTGAAAAATTTACATATACCTGCACATCTAAAAAATATTCACGCACACAAGTTAACCAGGACAGGGGGAAAAAATATTACAATATAGCACTTATCCTGGAGGACAAGTGACCTACAATGTCCACTCATCCTGCATACACATTCACTTGTCCTTTAAAAGTGTATGCAATAAAGAACATAAGGGAGTAATATGTAATATGACTTCCTCGAGTAGTTTGTCCCAAAGCACTGGCCTACAGGACGAGTGCTTTGGGAAGAATTACTTGTCCTTTCTAGATTTCACTCGTAATTAGGAGCGGACGAGTGGAATTTTTGTCCCCTGCAGGGACCCCAGGTTGGATCCACAGCTTCTTCCCACCTGTGGGATAAGACTTTGAAATGTGGCCCCATCTTCATATGACCATAGCTGTTAGTGGGACGTTATAGGTAAACACACATGCAAGTTGACCAATCTGTAACTGCTATAAGGGAGATAACCAATCAATGCTAAAGATAGTTTTATTGTCTTTTTTATCTCACCCTATAATTGGTTTGTGGTTTACGTCTTAGTCAACAGCTATGTTGATGTCGAGAAAGTCAGTTAACATAACCTCACTGTTTACAAGTATCTGCTTTATAAATGATGGCAGCCAATTATGTCTGCCTTTATCCCCTTTCATGACCTACAGAAATGATAGATATCCAAGAGGACCTGTTGAGTAAGGTCCTTCATTTAATTTGTTAACAACTTATTACATATTGTATGAATGGTTAGTTTAAACATATTTTATTGCCATTTTTTACATGTACATGTATGCAATGAGGCTGGGACACAATTTCTCAGAACATTTGAAAGGTTGTTTGCTCAAGATCTGCTAGAGGTCCTTGGCACTTCAAACTTTCAAATTTAAATATCTAAAAAATCTTGTCGTTCAAACAGGCTTTTTCAGACCCTGAGGTTATAAAACTTTTTTACATGCTCAACTCAACTGACCATGAAATTTCAATTGCTAATACGAACTAAAATACTGAACAATAAATCATTTTTTCTTGCTATAAATAAAAGCACCGCAAGCACTGCGTAATACCCCGCCACTGCTGGGGGCACCAAAAGTTATTTTGTGAGATATATAATGCCTAAATAGCAACAGAACTGAGATAGACAGTGATATGACGTCCTTAGTCACAATATGTAACCTTTGATGGTCAACATATCTGTGAAGTTTCATTCAGATACTCCATATAGTAAATGAACTACAGGTCAAAAACCATTTTTCAGATCAATCAAGGGCGGATAACTCATGAACTGAAAAGGTAAGGGTGACGGTCCTTACTAAAAATATGTAACCTTTGATGTTCAACATATCTGTGAAGTTTCATTCAGATATTCCATATAGTAAATGAACTACAGGTCAAAAACCATTTTTCAGATCAATCAAGGGTAGATAACTCATGAACTGGAAAGGTAAGAGTGAAGATCCTTAGTCACAATATGTAACCTTTGATGATCAACATATCTGTGAAGTTTCATTCAGATATTCCATATAGTAAATGAACTACAGGTCAAAAACCATTTTTCAGATCAATCAAGGGCAGATAACTCATGAACTGGAAAGGTAAGAGTGATGGTTCTTTGTCACAGTATGTAACCTTTGATGTGAAACATATCTGTAAAGTTTCATTTAAATATTCCACATAGTAAAGGAACTACGGGTAAAAAACATTTTTTAATTCAATCAAGGGCGGATAACTCACAAACCGGAAAGGTAAGAGTGACGGTTCTTAGTCACAATATGTTACCTTTGATGTGAAACATATCTGTGAAGTTATATTCAGATATTCCACATAGTAAAGGAACAATAGGTCAAAAACCTTTTTTCAGACCTATCAAGGGCGGATAACTCACAAACTGGGAAGGTCAGAGTGACGGTCCTTAGTCACAATATGTAACCTTTGATGTGCAACATATCTGTGAAGTTTCATTCAGATATCATGAATAGTAAAGGAATAACAGGCCAGAAACCATTTTTCCAATACGAAAAAGGGCAGTAACTCCGTTAAAAATGGACGGATTTTGCCCATTAACAATCCCATACCACTCATCGCCGATAACAATATGTATGCAAAATTTGAAAAAATTCCGTGAATAAATACTCAAGTTATCGATCGGAAATGGTGAGCACGGACGGACGGACGGACGGACGGACGGACGGACGGACGGACGGACAGACACCGAAGGGTATAACATAATACCTCGCAACACTTTAGTGGCGGGGTATAAAAAGCTAATACAGTAGAACTTCAATGGCTTGAACAGGCTTGGGACCATGAAAATTAGTTCTAGCCAAGGGTAGTTCCACCCATCCAGGGTAGATTATGCCTAAAATGATCTGTAGGGACCATGATTATAGTTCTAGCCAGCCAAGGTGAATGAGCCATCAGAGTTTGAGCCATTGAAGTTCTACTCAATGTTATATTTATCTTGCTAATAAATGTTAAAATGCCAATAACTTTTGGCATTTTAACATTTATGAGCAGGATAAATTTCATGCTCAGTTGAGATAAACATGAAAATGAAAAAAGTTTTAAAACCTTGGGCCAGGACAGTGTCTTAGATCAGTACTTACCGAGATTGGAATGTAAATAGCCAGAGAGTATCCATACACACAGATGATCTCTAGGAATGTGTAACCAGCTTGAGACTTTCTCCACCACAATAACATATAGATAGCTGTGGGAACAAGCCACCAGTAACAGAAAATAGCTGTGGCCGAGAATGTCACTGAAAGAAAAAGACAAATGTAACATGCCTTTTAGATGTGCCAGTCTGTGAAAACCTTCAAAAAATGAGCAAAAACTTCTTAAAATGATGCATATTATTTTTTCTTTCTTTAATCTAAGCTCTACATTTTGGTGAAAATTTCATGAAAATCTGAACAAAGTAGCAAAGTTACAGATGCATGAAAATTCGCATTAAAATGTGAATGAAATCACATTTTTATGCAGTTTCATTGAGATTCTTTGAAGGGTCATTAAAGCCAAAAATATTTTAAAGCTTTTAATTCACTGCTAATTTCTTATATGGTATTTAATTAATCGATCAATCAGCATCAATCTCAATTTTCATGATCCAAATGCTTTTACCCCAAAATTTAAAAGCCTCCCCCCCATCCCCCTCCAACTTCAGAATAATATGAATGTGTTCTTTCTTTATTGTCTTATTTTTTTGACCCTGAAGTTCAAAGGGAGTGACCTATGCTAATTTTATATCATACCTGTTATTCATAGTTTTTGCCAAATATACAAGTATAAATTAGATAATCTGAAATTGAATGTATCATAACGGTAATAAGATGACTATATCCTTCGCTTTGGTGTAGTGCGATAAGTCCCGAATCTCGCGAGGAGTTTTTTTTTTTCAGAAGAATACTTTCTATGTACTGATATCATATGACGGAAAACCCTACAAAAGCGTGAAAATGTTTAATTTTTATACAGTTGTGCTTATGTACACGTGGTCAACATGTGCAGTCGCCAGTAACTCGAGACGTTTTCGCCTAAGAGCCAAGAAGGATTGTCCGACATTTTTGATTTACTAACACCTGCAGTGTTTTCATATGTTCATTTACATTTACTATACACAATTCGCAAAAATCATTTCATGCTTTCCTGGGTTTTTAGCCCATACAAACCCTTTCTTTACAGGAAAAAAATAAAATAAAACGCTCCTCCTGAGATACGAACTTACATTTTACCTGATATATGTTACGAGACCTGTGTCTTACCCACTACACTACAGCGGCAGATACTGTCGATTTACTACTTATGTTCTCTTATAACACATTTTATTTCAAATAACCTAATTAGTTCCCGTATACTCCGCGAAAACTATGGATAACAGATCAGAGATTAAATTAGCATGGGCCACTCCCTTTGAACTCCAGGGTCAAAAAATATGACAATACCATGATTTGCCAATATGACCAAACTCACCGCGCAGAGATTTTTTTGTATCAAAATCAGTAATACATTAGGGTATTAAAATGAAATGCTGTCCATAACAACGTCCCTTATATATGGCATAACCTTTTTTAAGGCTCAAGCCTGTGACCTCCAGATCATAAGTCTGCAAACCTACCTTTATGGAAGTCATATTTCCACTGATAGTCTTTCCCACCAGATGCAAGATAGTTGGCAAGGTTCCCGGCTATTGCTGTTGTGAATACCAGGGTAGTGCAGATCCAAAATGGTCCTGAAAATTACAAAATGATTTGAGCAAGCTCATGAGACTTCGATACTTATGGCATATGCAAGTAGCAAAGGCTCAGATGAGACTGCGCATCTGCACAGTCTCGTCTGCCCATTAGCTGCTCCCACACATAAAGTCGGGACACAGATGAAGGCTGAGACCTTGGTCCACTAGAAAGCTGTGCATTCAGTGATTTTATTTGGGATTTTGGGAAGCTACCTTTTCCTACACATTTGGGAAAATATTTTATTAAAATTGGGAAAATAAGAGCTAAAATACATGAAATTGGGAAAATAAAGGCCATTTTTGGATTGGGAATGACTCCCATATACGGCCTCAAAAATGGCCAAATAAAATCACTGGCATGCATGTTTAAAGAATGGATTGTGAATATGTAATTACTGAAAAGTATCGTTACCTCATGAACTAAATTTCTCTAAATACTTGGGCATCTTTACTTTTTACCTGAACTATCAGTATTGTGGAGAAGCAAATAGTAAATCCTGATCAGATTGCTCATTCAGGGCTGATCAGGGTCTTCAATATTTTCCTTTCTGACTGAAATTTTGTGTATCAGAGAACATATACGTATATTTAACTGAAATCTTACTGCATACTAAAATAATCACATTCTCATTTTAGCCAGTGATTATTATACATATAATTTTATCCCTAATTCTTACTAGTTATAGGGATCAATCCAGCTTTACAATATGCTATATTTTGGCCTGCCCAGAGACTGGGGGTACTTGTTCCCCTGAAATAAATTGGCTTGTTCCCATGTTCCCTAAAAATTGAAAATTTGCTTTTTTATGGTCCCTGTTTTCCAAGATTGTCTTTGTTCCCCTGTTCCCCTCAAAACTTGGCCTTTGTTACCAAGTTCCCATGAAATACAAGCCTTTTTTCCTATGTCCCCAAAACCCCTGGGAGGGCCCCTATATTATAATACATAGACTATAAAGATAGGACTAATTACAATTTGGCATACTGTAAAAAAGGTATAGTCCAAGAAAATCATACATGTACCATAGAGATCAGGAGATGGTCTTATGTGGGTCTGAAGGAAGTTTCTCTGAGGCAGTGGCAACATAGAGCCGACCACACGGTGGAACACCTGGTTAGTCTCGACATCGAAGAACTGTTGGTAATACTCAAACGTCCAGAATGACAGCTGTTTCTTGTCCTCCTTCAGAAGCTGAAAATTACAACAAAATAAGAGTTAGGTAAATATTCGAACACTAGTTCAGTGCTTTCCACAAGCACAAGCGGCCTACGAGTTCACCTGTTAATTGGGGCTGAGGAGCCGGCTACTTTAGAGCAGAATGTAGCTATTTCAAATATTTTCGTGAATGAAACTCCTACATTAATTTATAGGCTTAAGTACATGTTCCGGGCCACTACCGGCAACTTTGACAGCTGAGCTGTCTTCTTTAATTTTATGGAAAACACTATTTGCCTGCCAAAAAAGGCATAGACAAACAGTGCAGACCCAGATCAGACTGCTTCTGAAGAAGCAGTCTGATCAGGGTCTTCCCTGTTTGCCTGTCTGACAAGCATTTTGTGAAATCCAGCCCTGAAAACCAACATCTTATTTTGAGAACAGAAAGAGAAAAGTGTTCGAAATTTTAGCATTTACCGTAATACCCCAAATATTACCTAATAAGCATAGGTCAAGTTCAGCAAAAAATTTGAGCATAAAGTTGTCATAATTTTCTTACCCATCAATAATACCATGTTTTGGGTGCTCTCTAGAACCATCTCATTTAGACTGTTCTTTTAAGTATTGACAACATTATGTTTTGGTTGAGCATTTTAAGGGCAAGATAATATTTTTGTGTCTTTTGAGGTGCCATGATGCAAAAATGATACTTTTGATATAAAAAATTCAAACTGGGAAACTCTTCCACATAACCATGTTTTGCCAGCCATTTCATGATTTGACTGATGTTTAGGAGTTAATTTTGTTGAGTTTACTGCTATGCTCAGAAACTGAATAAACCACGCCCCATTTTAGACTTTTACCCATGTCTAAAGTAGATCAGTCTTAATTACGTTATTCATGTACCTTGTAATATAATGAAAATACTATTTATCTGCTATAGCCGAATTCATTGATATGGCAATTAATGGCATATCATTTCTTGTTCATCATGTTTTCATCACTAGTCCCTTGTTTTAATGGCACTGGTCCACAATATTTAGAAGAGGACATTGGACATTTGTCCAAGCCTTTAAAATTTCTTGGCAGAAAGCTGCATAACCAAGATATTTTTATAGAATAGCCCTTAACCCTTTGTATACTGCAAACCCCTAAACGAGTACTTTGGCAAACAGTGAAGACCCAGATGAAATGCAGCATAATGCTGCATTTCATCAAGATCTACACTATTTGCTAAGACGTAAACAATTTTCAGAGAAAGAAATTCAATTTTAGTTCGAAATTATAATATGTGACCCCTCATATAAACAATGAATTATCCCAAGTTTATTGTATCATATCATATCAGATGGAAGAACCCATCAGATTACAAAGGGTAAAGTAAAGCAGTAACAACAATTACCTGAGATCTGTTACAACAATTACCGGAGATTTGTAACAACAATCACATCAGATTTGTTACAACAATTACCCGAGATTTGTAACAACAATTACCTGAGATTGGTAACAACAATTACCTGAGATTTGTCCTCATCGTCATCAGACTCTGCGGAGTTGGGGAAATCTGTAAATGTATGTGTCTGCAGCTTTCCCTGATCAAACAATACATCATCATGTCCGCCGTCATGAAACTCTAATGTTGTATCTTTGTCGGCCTGTAAATAATATGAGAGTTGTCTATATCTGGACTTTTACTCTGGTGTGGGAGCTGGTTTTGGTGAGATTTTATCTCGTATTCCTTAAATATCTCATTTTCATGGGATAATTTAAAACATTGGGGGGAGGGAGATGGGGCCCAATCAAACCCCCTGAACCATCTCTGGATCTGCCACTTACTGAGTATAGACCCGGGGTATAGACTGCAGAGACCAAAGTGGGGTTCAGGGCAAAAATTTACCCTTTTGAAGACTCCAGGACTCATCCAGGGTTTTTAATCAAAATTAACACTCACATTAGGGCTGCCAAGTTTATGAAATTTGGTAAACGTTTACACGAGTTCCACTAACCGAAACGATCCCGTTTACATGGAACTTCCAGATTTGATTTTTTTTATTATGCAGATCGGTAAAATCGCCGATATTTTTCTTAAAAAAAATCCTTGAAAAATGTACCTTGTGCGAATTTTCGAGATTAGTTGGTTTGGTGTTGTGATAGAACTCAGTTCAAGTTGTTGGAAAGTGATTGCAACATGCGCAGACTCGTAGATTACCAACACTTTGTTCAGTTGCAAGTGTGTAATTAAAGAGTTGACACACACAAGACATAACTGCCCATCATCACGTACGCATCAATACACACGCCGACATGAAGTAAACAAGATGCGTCTCCACCAAACCTTAAGATGTCTGTTAAATATACAGGAATATAATTGCTCCAAGCAGTGACTGGATGAGACGATTTTCAGTAGGGGTGTAACGATACATCGATAGTCTGATACAATGTGATAGTTACTGCTCTGATAGTGCTATCGTGATAGTGTTTTCAACTATCGATAACTATCACTGATAGTCCATCCAACTATCGATAGTTTTGATAGTTTAGATAGCCAGGCAGATAACATAACCTTTGTAATGGTATTTCAGTAGATTCATATTCAGACACAGTGAAGACATGTGATAAAACTTAAAGCAGCTGTTTTGTAATCACTTTGGCTGTTACATGGTCATTGAAGGTTCAAACACCTTCTACATGAAAATAAAAGCAAGTTCTCTGTTACCAGCTGGTATAGTGGTTTCCTTGGGAGATATTTATTTCACTCCCTATTTGACAAATAAAAAAGTATCATGAAAGCATAAAGAGATGACTGACAAAAAACAAGCTCAAAAGTGGGAAGACTGAAAACATATATAAATTGAATGGAGAACCTTGATGAAGTAGGCAGGCATAAAGTTGTTAAAGATAATTGCATGATTATTAACAGGTTAAGGATTAAGATTATTATCAATGCTTTTTATTTAATTATAGTTGTTTAGTTTTTTATCACTGGCTACAACAAAATATAGACTGTTTTCTAACCAAGAAATTTGTCAAAACCAAGAAATTTGAAAAGAGGAATATCATGGCAGGTTTTAGACAGCTATATTTTTTTCTACATGGGTTCCCAATACTAGGGATTTTTGACAGTTGATCACTGCCACACCAGGGATTATTAGTCAAAAATTTTAACCCCTAAACAGTCACAGGGGAATTAAAGACAGGCTATTTCCCAAATTGCCAAATTCCCAGGTATTCTTGCCATGCCCCTTTGGACAAAGATATTGATCGGTGTACCCTGCATTAGAGTATGGTTCAAAATTAATAATAATCAGAATGTAAAGCCATTTTAATAGCCAATAAACATACAACATTCAGACAGATTAAATCAAACACAGTATACAGACAATTACTACCAGCTGCTTTGTTCAAAACTCATTCTTTCTACTCTTAGCCATGTTTAAGGATCATTGTTGAGAAAACCTGATAGTATCATGATAGTATGCCATGATAGTGATAGTATCGTGATAATTTGTTTGTTTGATTTGATTCTTTACGTCCCATCAACAATCTTTCAGTTATATAGGGACGGTTCTTCCTGGGTTGAACCAGTACTAAGCTAGGATAAATGGGTCTTGCTCAAGGACCACAACGCAGTGACGCCGGTGAGGCTTGAACCTGCGGCCCTTCGGTCTCGAGTCAAGCACTCTACCACTGAGCCACTGCGCTCCCTGTATCGTGATAGTGGTTTCTGTGATAGTGATACTATCGTGATAGTCAAAATGGGCATAGATAGTCACCCCTAATTTTCAGGGCATTTTTATGGCCGGTCGAGTCACTGTCTGTGCAGGCGCGATACTCTTTCTTTCTTTCTTTCGTTACTGGTTCGCTCATACATGAGCATTACACCAGGGAAAAGAATTTGAAAAAAGCTCCCTTCCGTTGAGCATGTCCACCGTAATATTCTAATTGCAGTAGATACTTTATCAAATACAGCCTAATCTGAGAAAAGAAACAAACTGATTGATGATCCAGAACGGGATGTTCATTAGGAAATGCTATTTATAAACCAAGAAGCTGGTCACATGCTAAAGTTCATGTAAACGGTAGGCCAATTTTGTAAAAGTTTATTGCAAAAGCATGAAAGTTCAAACGGTATCGTTTACATGTGTAAACGTGGCAGCCCTAACTCACATACACGATCACTAGAGTACACAGAGAGAGAAGCCTGGGCTGAGAGGCTGGGATGGTTTTGTGGGCAAAGACTGAGTGGGTTTATCATTGCAATATGACTACGTCAAAAGTACCACAAAACATATAGGTAGATAGAACAAGATGAGAAAGTACTAAATCTAGAATTTACTGCGCTCTTAAAAGATTTCATAGGAGAATTATCGAAATTACCATTTTGTTTCCACGTCAAACAAAATATGATCAATTTTGCGACTAAGAAGCTTGATTAATCAGTTAAACGATTCAGATCAAGGTGATTTAGCTGGTCGTACGACTCTCGTGTATTTCCCTTCCACCTCCCCCTTAGTCTGGTTCCTTCCCTTTTGATCTACCAATCTTGGTCGAATTGAGACGATAACAGGGCACCAGTTTACCTCCCCCTTAGAACGTCCCCTGATATAAAATCATCGTTGTATTAATACATGCACCTCGTCTGTGTAAGAGTCTACCTCCCCCTGTGCCAGTCATTTCTTTCTTTCTCTCTGTCTCGGACCCAATTTATACTGGGTCCGAGATACTGCCTATATACTCGCGAGCATTATCGGCAGGCGTACTTTGTACACTCTGGATTGTAGGATGAAAGCCTACAAGTAATCATATCAAAATCACAGACGGTTTTTTTAACCTGCACAATGGGTGACTTTCCCTGCACAGGGGACATCCATGTAACGTTCCGTTCCGTCCTGTTCCTTATTAGGTCTTCTGTTCGTGGACGAGTGTGTCCTGTATAGGAACATATATTCAATTCAGGACTGTATGACCCTGCAAGAATACCTCAATAGCTTAGGACAATGGGAAGCCGATTGGCAAATGAAATTCAATGTGGCCAAATGTCACTCCATGAGAGTGACTCGGCATCAGCATCACAAACACATACTCTTTGACTATTCCCTTCACAACCAAACCTTGGAAGACGTTCAGTCGGCAAAATACCTTGGTATCTCTGATCATATGGATTGGGGTCAGCACATTTTAGAAATTTCTTCCAAAGCATCTAAGACACTTGGTTTCCTTCGCAAGAACTTGGCTTTCGCACCTAAGAGTAGAAAGGAAGTTGCATACAAAACTTTGGTTCGGCCTAAACTATAATATGCAGCACCCATTTGGAGTCCTTCCTCGAAACTTCAAACCAGGTAGAGAAAGTTCAGAGGACAGCAGCCTGCTGGAATGCTGGAGATGGCGAAATACAAGTAGTGTCGGCGAGATGCTTAACGAGCTTGAGTGGCCATCTCTTGAGGCCCTTAGGGATCGGTCCTCCCTGAAGATACAATCTGGTGCTGTGTCCAAAGAAAAAGACAAGTACCTGACCCCCTGCTCACAGTTTGAAAACTACCAGGGCATCACACAGTGCCCAATATTGTAGATACCAGACATGCAGTGATGCCCTGTAGAACTCATTTCCCCCGAACTATTCCACAGTGGAATGGTCTTTCTCCTTCGGTGGTCGATTCCCAGACTACTGAGGAGTTTAGGGCACTCCTCATTTAGTCAAAACACAGCTGAAAGATTTTTCTTGTTTTGGGGTTTGTTTCTGTTTATTTTTTTGTTTTGTTTTTTTTCTTCAAAATTCAAAATTCGCACTCCCTGGCGTAATAAAGAAGGATGGCGTACTAATCAAGTGTCATCTCTGCAAATGACACTAGGGAAAGCATGTTCAGACACGGAAATTTTCCTTGCCGCGAGCGGAGACCTCTAGGACCAAACCCTCATTGTCACCAAGTTTTTAAGATCTGGGGCGGAAAATTAAATGAGAATAGTGAAACCTTGATCAGCGTCATGATGGGGACATAGGCATACAGCGCATACTTATATCCACGACGCGGCAAAATCTGTTTTTGGGTTTTCGACAAAGCGAGACTCAAACCAGCTTGCTCACGCCTGACCTCTTGTTTGCAAGTCACCTGGCTGGATGATATTGCCTGGGTCAATGTCAACTTCGCGTGTTTTTTTATCTTGCGCAGATAGCTCAGTCTATGTGCTCGGCTCTGTTCTTTAAGCGGGAGCCACTGCAGGTCTGTTATCATGTTGGTGACACATCCAGGTGATATCTCATGATAGTTGTTTTTCATTTATCTAGTTCCAAGTTTCTGCACTTTCTCAAGTCGATCAACATCCCTAGTTAGGTAGCGGTCCCATGCAGCAGAGGCATAATTCAGCTTCGACAGTATGAACATGTTGTAGGTTCTTTCACAGACATCTTGTATGCAGCTGTGGAGGTTATGTCTGATTTCATTTATTATTAAAAATTGCTTTCAACTTTTGGTTTCAATTTTCATATTGTACAGCAGTGATAAGCCTCGCCAACGGCTATTACCTGGATATCTGATCGTGTTTTATCGGCGTCATTTACGGAAATGCACGATGGAAATAATAATTTCATAAAAATAAAGAAATGAGGCAAAAAGACAATTTTATCATGGAGCTAGACAAGTAAAAAGTACACCAGATGAAAATATGTTTTTTCTTTTCACAGGATTCATTTGGGATGCATTAATTTTTTGATTAATTAATTGAGTAAAATGATGTTGAATTTGAGTATCCACCCCTGTTTTTCCATGTTTTACAGAAATTTCTGTATTTGTTTAATTTAACCCAGCACCACCATATCTTTACATGCAAAAAGACCATTTTATAATAACGCTAGAATCAAAATTAAAACTCTATATTAAAGATGGATAATTTATCTTTGTGGGACAGTTTGGGATTTAAAACTATGTTGAGAATTAAAAAAAAGATATTAATTGATAACGCAACTGTCTTCAATTAGCTGTTTACATTAAAATCGATCACACCTGTAGAAGCGCTAGTACGAGGTTTCTTCACTTTGAGGGCACTTATTTAAGACAAAACATAAATAACATGATGTAATCAATGAGCAATGCCATATGTCTGATGTAATAGATGATATTTCAGAAAGAATCAATATATTTCAAAAGTGTTCTGTAAATTTTGAAAGCGGGTCAACTTGGCCTTCAGTCATGTCGGCCTGAGTCTAGTCGGCCTGGGTCAATTGGGCCCGGTTATCTTGGCCTAGAGCTAGTCCTAAATAGCCTACTATTTTCAGCACCATCGCGGTTGGTGTGTGTTTTATAAAACAAAGTTCAACAAAAGTTTGAGGGAATAATGTTTGGTCCTACGTGCCAATCTTGTTTCACTCAGCGGCCCGACTTCACAATGGTTACTAAGCATATGGAAGATGAACAACATAGATGATATAAAATCGTGTTAAACAAGAGAGAAAAATCAGCGGTACCTTTCATGTTAGGCCATAGCTTTGATCAGACTTCCAATCATAATCGCAATTTTTACTCGATCATTTAATGTTCAGAAAACGATAATTGCCTTATTTGCAAGATATGGGAAGTCAGTGCTTGACAAAGTGTGCAAACTTTCATTAAGTTCAGACAGCCATAACCTTTAATAAAGTGTCAAGTTCACCCTCAATTAGATCTTAATAGCAATGTTTGTCAAGAATTTTTTAATATTTATCTTTGATTTAGTCCAAAAGATTATGCTAAACAAACCAGACATCATATAAGTAACTGAGTGAAAATACACCAGACCGAGTTGACTCAGGCCAAGTTGACCCAGAGCCAAGTTGACTCAGGGGCAGATTTGACTTCAGGCCGAGTTGACCCGCTACCATAAATCTCTGGTCTTCGATAAGAAAACATTAGAAAGTATATTCATTTCTGATTATCAAGCCCTTGAACTGTTGTTACAGATGTGTTCAATGAACTTTTTGACAATTTCTTAATACTATGCATATAATGCTAAATATAGAGCCACAAATAGAAAATAGAGGTAAACAAAACAATTCAATACATGTTCCCGTTTATTGTTAATATTTAAACTAATTCTCATCCAAGTTCCATTTATATTAAACGTTTGTTGTTGTCTGCTTCTGTTGAAATCATCATTATCACCCGCCTCCTTGCAACCAGTAGAATCATCACACATTATTCTAATCAATGCCTGTTGTACAGTTTTACCACCATTCCACTCAAAATCGATGAGCCATCATCGTCAACTTTCCAACTATGCCATTTATGGCTTGGCACATTTGGAAACTGATATGAATGTCCGATAATTGGATCTTTAAACATGGGTTTTCAGTGATACTCTGCAAGTAGGAGAAATACTAAAGCTAGATGACATCAAAAACATTGAGTCCTGATGTATTATTCTGCCAGCCAAGAGTAGAAGTGACGTCATGTTTTGTTTACAAAGTTATGGGACTTACCTTTCATGACAGGATTAATACGCAATTGGATATAATATCGATTCGAGTTAGCTCAAGTGGTAGCGAGGAGGATTACTAAACCACAAAGATTTTTTTTGGTTCGAATCTCACTGGCTGCTTTTTTTTTATTCAGTTTTTTTTAATTTTATTTTCGAGGGGGGGGTCTGAGTAGCTTTTCGCGTATATTTCCAAATGTACAGTAGTTTGTGTTGTTACAGATCTTTTATATGTGTGCCTTATACATGATAAAGGGATAAAAAAAAATAAAAAAAAGTAATAAAAAAATAAGTAAAATGGAAAAAATAAGACATGAAGAGAAAATTAAAATCAACCCCCACCCTCACCCCCACCCCTGAAAAATAAAAAAAAAATGAATAAAAAAGAGCAGCCAGTGAGATTCGAACCTAAATAAAATCCTTTGTGGTTTATTAATCTTCCTCGCTACCACTTGAGCTAACTCGAGTCGATAGAACAATTGTGTATTAATCCTGTCATGAAAGGCAAGTCCCATAACTTTGTAAACAAAACATGACGTCACTTCAACTCTTGGCTGGCAGAATAATACCTTGATGTTTCTGTGAAATATGTATAATATATTAGCAGGCGAAAAGGATGATTAGCTTTTGACGTTGAGAATGCGTGGTAATTTACGTGGTATAAACGACACAAATGTTATGTTTCATGGGTGCGGTTTTGCTACAAAAACAACGGGTTGGGTACTCACTATTTCATCTGGGTCTTCACTGTTTGTCATAGCACCCATTTAGGGGTTACCAGTCCCCCAAATAGTTAAAAATACCTACATTGTCTGCTCTATCTGAAACGTATCCGGCTTGAGTATGGATGAAAGTACCAATCAGTCATCAATTAATTGTAACAAAACAGTATGGCAGATATAACATTATGACCAATTGACTCTTCTAGGTCACCCACCTGAGTAATATTTAAAGTTTATAAATGATTTAACTTTACAAGGGAAACCAACTCCCTGGCATTTAAGCTAGTATTGTAAATCTCACATATTGAATACTATTGCCAATATATTTTGATTTCTGATTTATAGCGGTTGCAGACTCTGAGGTTTCAGAGGAGAAAAAATTGTTTGTTTTCTAAGCGGCCATATTTTTCAGTAGATCAAACTTATTTTAGCTATTACTCTAGATGGTTACCTTGTGACCATCATGTGAAGTTGTTTATAATTCTGATAGTTGGTCCCAGAGGAGAATATTTTTTAAAGTTTTTATAGAGGTATATAAGGAAACGGAGCCATGCCTAGTGGCGCCTATGCTTTTGACTAATCAAATTTGTTTTAGCTATTTTTGTAGAAGGTCACCTGGTGACTACTTTTTTCAAACTGTTTTAAATTTCAACCATTGGTTCCAGACGAGAACATTTTTAAGTCTAATATTGGTACATAAGGTAAACTGGCCACTTCCCCTGGCGGCCATGTTTTTGGCGGATCAAATTTATTTAATCTTTCCCAGTGATCATTTCTGCTAATTTTTTTTTTAAAATTCTGATTAGTGGTTTCAGAGGAGAAAATCTTTAAAAGTTTTCTCAGCCGGAACTTTGTCAATCGGCGGCCATATTTTAAAATGATCAAAATTGTTTAAGCTATTTTTGTAGAAGGTCATCTAGTGACTACTTTTGCTAAATTGTTTACAATTCCAACCATTGCTTTCAGAGCAGAAAATGTTTAAAGTTGGTACATAAATGTTTAAATATTGGTACATTAAAAAATTGGCCACGCCAGTTTATCTTTTTTGTAGAAGGTCGCCCAGTGATCATTTCTGCCAAATCATTTTGAATTCTGATCAGTGGTTTCAGAGGAGATGTAAAGTTTTCTCTGACACAATAAGCCACACCCATGTACTTGCAAGCACGGATCAAATTCGTTTGAGCCATAATTGGAGCTCACACAGGCACATTCCTGTGAAGTCTGGTTAGAAGTGGTCATTCAAAACAAGGCGATGACTATAAATATATGGACGACGAAAACTTCACAACAGCACAGTTTACGCACTTTGTGCTTAGGTGAGCTAATAAATGGGCTATCTATGGGACAAGATTTCCCTCTAGTACAGCTAACTCTGTGGGAAATGGCCTGATCTTGCACTAACCCGAACCCTATAGGATAGTGATGCGTTATCTTGGAAGAATATGACATGCGTAGACACTTGGTTCTGGACCCATAAACATTAGTTTAATACCGTTTTGTCCTAAAAGTTTTGGCAGTCAAAGGGCGACATTCGCTTAGCTTTGAGGGAAATAAATATGACTAGAATTATGTCGTATAAAAAGCGTTCACCTATCTTTTTTCCATGCTCATTCAACGAGAGCCACTATGATACTACTATAAACTAGGGCATTGTCGTATTTCTCATATTACCAAAATCAATAGTACTAAACATAACACAACTACTATTCAACTAGTGTTTACTTCGTGGCTAGGAACTCGACTCAAAGGATATTTAGGTATTTTATACGCGTTATTTTGGTTTGTTTGTTTTGTTTTTGTAGTTGTTTTTGGCAGCCTATTATAACTCGCGGGTATGGTGTAAAGCGAATTTGGTATCAAAATCGAAAAGTGATAACTCTTTGCCTACTAGTGTCGTCTGTTGATCTGGCCTGATCTGGATTCAAACTGTTTGCCAACACGCTCATGGTATTTCTGAAAAAGTTGATTTTGAAAAAAGTCAACAGACGACAAAAAAGCATGCAAAATCAACCAATATGCTTATCCGTGTGCATCATTATCATAGAAATTGGTAAAAATTTACAATGTCCTTCTTCACAGTCTTTCGCTGATACGTATCTGCTTTCACTCTCCCTCAAATTGTGGTATTGCTACCGCGTTTGCCTAAACTTTGAACTTGAACCTTCAAAAGACTGTTGATAAGCTCCTGTCTCAAATTCAATACTATCAACGTTAACTTTGCCCACCACCGATTAAATTGCATATCCGGTTATATTGCGATATGCGCAGATGTTGATCAGTGTTATAGCGACGGTTATGCTTAGAAAATGTGTTTATAAAGTACTACAATGCTTATGCTACATTGAGCATAAAACCAGATAAATAGAATAATTTGAGCGTAAAATTGTTCATCTTTTTTATCCACCAGTTTAAACACGAAAACATGTTGTGAGACTGCTGAAGATCAAATCATATGAAAGCGTTACAGGATTGAATAGTATAAAGTGTTGCTACTTCATTCTTTCTTTTATAGCAATTAGAAAATCAATTTCTACTTCAATATAAATAATTTGCATAAAAACCCTATAATTATGTTTATTTTGTTCATTTTTCAGATCCCTTCATGAACCGATACCTGGCAAACCTTTACCTACGAGCACTTTGGTGAAAGCATTGTGAAGTTATTTTGGAAATCGTCCCTTTTTCTGCATATTGAACTGTATAATATAAAATGTAGGTGGAACACTAGTATCACACACTGCAAACAGTTGTAACAAAGTGTACATCATTTTGTCAGTTGTACAGTGAAATTTTCTCTTGTTGGCTATTAATATTACATTAAAACCTGTCTTAAGCGGCCACTCCAAAAGAAGACCAAAATTTGTTTTCAAGACCAATTATCGCTTCATGCAGGTCAAAAGTATTGCAGAATGCTCCAATGGGTGCATTCTGCAATACTTTCGGCGTTCATTAAGCTACGATTTGCCATGAAGACCTTTTATTTTATCATTTTTGAGTGGCCGCTTAAGATAGGTTTTACTGTACACTCAATTGCAGCAAAGTGTACATACAGTACATTTTCTGAAATTTCGAACACCTTACTCTTTCCATTCTCGTACAAAATGTTCCTTATCAGGGCTGAAATTCACAAAAGGCTTGTCAGAATAGCAAACAGGTAATACCCTGATCAGACTGCTTCTCTGATCTGGGTCTATGCTGTTTTGTCTTAACCTTTTAAGTGTTTGAAATTTTAGAACATTTACCATAAGATGATTTACAGTACAGTTGTGACAAAAAGTTCAAAACAAAACTTTAAGTCTCGATACTGTGTCCCATCACCACTTCGAGGCAGAATCAATTTAACGACACAAGCTACAGTCGAAACATGTCCGCAAACGATTGCACGAGACAAAACGATAAGCTTGATAACACAACTGATGGTTTCAGTCTTAAAGATGCTGAGCGTGAGACTGAGCAAATAAATCACCCACACGAAAGACTTAGTTTACATCAGAAATTGAAACTGAATCAATTCTTTGATCATATTGTATATAACATTTTCATAGACTTTGACAAACAAGAAATGAAAGACATCCAATCTGCAGTATTAACAATGCTAGAGAGAATTGTGGAAAGACTAAATAAACGTGGTGTTTTCAACATAAGTAGCATATATAAATGTGGCAGTACAGCTGAGAAAACCTCCATTTGGAAGTTTGACGACAGAGATGAAACGCCTTTTATAGAGTTCGATTTTGTGGCCACCTTGCGTGATTTTGTAGAAGACTTAAATGCAGCCGAAGAAGCGAATGTTTACAATAAACGATGGGATTGTCCTGGATGTATTGGAATATTTTTACCTCCAGTTGAAATAAAACAACTGCAACAACACTACCCGCAAAAAGACGGCATATACAACAATGATACACTAAAAGACAAACGTACGATCACTAACCTTTTCTTAAAGGAAATAAACTGGTGTTTGACTTCATCGTGTAATTGTCTTTCTATTACGTTTAAACAGAATGAATGGGACCATTATGAAATAAGATTTCAGCCCACATCCTATCATCCAATACTGGACTGTGACAAATGTTTTGTAGATATGTCTACTGGTACTTTAAGAGTGAACACCACTATATCTATCAAACAGGGCACCAAGCATCCAAACAGATGTTCATTGGTATTTCTTTGGACAAGCAAAGCAAGAACCCTTGCTGCCCCTGACAAATTCATGTTGAATGAAGCTCAACATGTCACATCACTTCCAATTTATGTCGACTTCCTACCTGTCCTGGAATCTAGAAAGCATACAGACACAGGTAATGTGTATGAACATGCTAATTTCATTGTTCCTAAACACTGCAACATGTGTAAAGATTATAGAGATTACTGGAAAAAATCTTGGTGCATGGCTGAAGTAAATGTATTCACAAACGAAATATCTGGGAAACACAAAACTTGCTATCGAATAATGAAGTGCCTTCTTCAGATTGCACATATAGGGCATCCTATAAACAACTATCATGTTAAGACTGTTGTTCTGCTGCATGACCGAACATGCTCAGATGCAACAGATGCTTATGTAGACTGTGTTATAAAAATGTTTGAGAAGCTTCAACGTTGCTATAAAGTTGGGATACTGATGTCCCCACTGCCAAAGCTAAATATTTTGAGTCGTTTCCGCTACTTTGAGTTCTATGGTGAAGAAATCGAAAAACTTCTGAAGCAGCTATGTGATGTGTCTATCACGGACACGTGGAGTATGTTTGTAAAGAAATAGCTCGATGGATTACAATGGTCTTAATCAACTCTTTATAGAAAGAAACAGCTCAGTAGATTACCACAGCCATAACCACCACAGTATGGGAATACATTGATCAGTCGGCAGTTTGCATAACCTAACTAACGATTCATTTTACGAAATAGCTCAGTGGAGCTACCAGCAGCAGTAATATATGAGCTGCCCTGCTTTTATCACGTGCTTAGTGGATTGTCGTAGTTGTGTTGTGACTTGTAGAGAAACAGCAAAATAAAACCAAATCTACATGGAGATGACTCAAACATTTTTTATAGTGGCACGATGTTATTATTGTTTAAGCCTTTTCTGATACAGTGCACACTGCTCTGCCATCTTAACTTTATCGAACAAAAGGACCTGTGTCCTGAAATAAAGGAACTATTCTTTGATATTAATGACTTTGATATTCAAGTTTGTGGGGTGTGATGGATTGCTACGGTGAATTTCAACAGATAAAAGTACATACCATGACGTATTAAATGTACGAGATGCACATAAATATTTTGGAAAATGAGTGGGTGGGATGGCTAGCGAATGATCAGTTTTTAGACTGGTAAGTCCAAGCCCACCGACCTCTCCGTGGTGCTAGCTAGAAACGCAGCACTTCATATTGTGCTTCGGCTAATGGTGGCGGGGCGTCAAAACGAATTTTATTGTCCCCCCCTGTATATACGTCTTCATATCCCAACATATTTCAGAAAATAAATAAATGACTTTTTGACCCCACCCCAGGGGTCAAGGGTATGTGTACGGGCAAAATATTTGCTAGCATGTTATTCAGGGGATAACTGTATCCAAAAAATTCATTTAGAGAGGTATATCGCTGGATACACGGTCAGAAATTTAGTTTTTACGGCGACACGCAAGCGGAGCCGTAAAACGTGATTTCCGAACGTATATCCGACGATATACCTCCCCGAATGAAATTTTGAATATGGTTATCCCCATTCTAATGCCCTTCTGCAGCCTCATCTCAAATTTTAGCGTTACAAGCCGCAAAAAGCCGCACGTCATTCAACGAAATGTGACGTAATTAATGACGTCAAACTATTTCCAACAGTATATTGCAGGATATACTGTCGCAAATTTTTGACGTTATCCAATCAAACGTCGCGTTACAAAAGCAAGTGCATTAGAATGTATTCTTCATTCCCTTTAATTTGATATGCAACGTGACCATATTCTGAAAAAAACGTTGATTTTTATATAGGCCTATGTGACCCCTGCAGTGGGGCATGTTTTGAACAAACTTGGTAAAAGTGGACTAGGTGATGCTACATACCAAATATCAACACTCTTTGCCTTGTGGTTTCAGACAAGACGATAATTTCATGTTTTCCCTATATAAGTCTATGTTAAACATGTGAACCCTGGAGCGGGGCCATTTTTAGCCCCAGGGGCAAAATTTGAACAAACTTGGTAGAGGTCCACTAGGTTATGCTACATGTCAAATAATAAGGCTCTATGTCTTGTGGTTTCAGACAAGAAGATTTCTCCATGTTTATCCATCATACCTATATAAAACATGTGACCCCCAGGACAGGCCCTTTTTGGCCCCAGTGGCTATATTTGAAGAAATTTGGTAGAGGTTCACTTGATGAAAATACATACCACATACCAAGGCTCTAGGCCTTGTGCTTTCAGACAAGATTTTTTTATGTTTTTCCTATATATAAAATATAAATGTAAAATATATAAAATAGGCCCTGTGGTTTCAGATAAATATATTTTAAAAGTTTTCATTTCGAAAATCTATTTTAGCCCATGTGACCTAGATATGCAAATGGACTGGAATCATTTGAAGAACTATTGAAGAGAGCCATATAAGGAATAATCCTGCCAAAATTGATCAAAATCCAGCCAGTAGTTTAGGAAGCAATTGTTGGCGATACAAGACAGACGACGCAGAACGTTCAATAGAGCTCACCTTTACTGAGCCTTTGGCACAGGTAAGCTAAAAGGAGAGTCGTCATATTAAATACCTTGTTAAATTTATGTCCAGAATACTTTTAAGCACTATGTTAACTTTAATAGAAAACTTTCCCTGACTCGAAAGAAAAGGGAGGAGGTGGGGGAGGAACAGGTGGAATGAGGAGGAGGTGGGAGGAGGAGAATGTGGATGAGGATGCAGATGAGGAGGTGGATGTGGATGTGGGAGGAGGAAGTGGAATAAGGAGGAGGATGAGAAGGTGGAACGAAGATGAGGAAGAGGATGTGAGAGTGGAAATAAGACTGGTATCAGACCAATATATAAAGAAATAGTAAATTGTGCACATACATTATACAGGGCCTGAGTGCCAATTTCACTGAATGTCTGATTTACCGTATTTCAGCACATAGGGAAGTGATTTAACTCTGTAGTAGTTATAGACGGGCCACTATTGGCCACTAGCGAACCAGAGGCAAGTGTGCTAACCTCTTAGATGCCACGCTTCCTCATAAGTTATATGGACATTTAACAAAATTTCTAATTTGCCACCTGCCATTTTTACGCTAATTTAGAAAGTAAAAATCGGTTATACAAATTTCGTGCTTCTATAAATAAACTAAGGCTTTGCAAACTCTGCAGGTCATTTTATTTAAAACTGGGCGGCATTTCTTGCACAGACAAAGCTAGAGTAGAGGTGCCCTCATTTCAAAAAGTCTCATTTTTCTACAATATGCAATATTCCACAGCTAGAGACGTTATAAATCAATTTATAATTTGTTTGTTTGAAGATGTTACTGAAGTAAGGAAGAGGGCAAAGATCGAAAATCGATGCAATCAAGTACCACACCTGACCCAGGACACCACATGGAAAAGTGACAAATACACAAGAAAACGTATTACACAAGATAGTCAAGAGGTTAGCCTTTTCCCATAAGGTGACCGCAGGGCTGCAATGAACAGACAAGACAGCATGACAGACACGAAAGATATGTAATAAAAGGGATCCACAAAAGAAGTACCGCCTTGGAACGGTCAGTAAAAGAAATACTGAAAGGCTTAAACTAGTTCCATGGTACCAACCTCACCCTTATTTCTGATGTGAATCAAGACAAATAGATGTTTGGTTGCATGAAAGATCCCTAACTTATCAGTGTATCATCTCCCAGTAACTACAAATCAAGATACAAAAGGGGATAAAAGACTATAGAGACTCAACAGTATAATATACAATTGAATACCGGAGTAAAAGAAATCCAACAGTTAACCCTGGTGGACGAGCCAGCTTCAAACATTTTGTGACACTCAAACTCTTCGTTTCCATTACGTAATAACTTGTGAAGACAAACACTTCCAACAGCGTGATCATAGAAATTCAGCTTTAAGCATTAAATTTACATATGAAATTTAGACTGTTCTGTAAGCCTTATTATCTACGACACTGTATTGAAAATTTCAGCAAGTATTCAATATGTCACTGCTCTATTTTGGAAATTGAAAAATAAATACAAAATGCCATCAAATAGATATTATAAGTTTCACATTCAAACCGGAAGTGCCCATCAAGTATTTTGCTGACACTTGTCTTTGACATTACCCTATTTACAATTTGGTTTATCTGAGGTTAAGAGTAAAGGTTTCAAATCGGTGCTGCATACTCTAGTTTAGGCCGAACCAAAGTTTTGTGGGTAATTTCTTTAGTACTCTAAGGTGCATTAACCAAGTGGAAACCACTTGAAGTGTTTTAGTAGCCTTGGATATGTTGACCCTAATCCATGTTATCAGCGATGGTTATGCTAACTTGTTTTGCTGCCTGAACATTTTTCAAAAGGTAAGTGAGTGTGGGCCAAGAAATGCCACAATCATAGACATTACATCAACTCGTGGGAAAGAGACAAAGAACACATACAACCACAACACATCCGAAGCTTCACACAGGCGAGAGTTGCATAAGGTGAGCGATTTTATTTGGCGAGTATGCAACGATTATGCTATTCTGTAGCAGTCCGTTGCGCAATGATAACATTCCTATTCATGATATGCATAAAAACAAAGCACCATGTACCATATACAACGGTTCGTTTCACAAAGCTCTTTCCGTGATACTATGTAGCGCTACAAAGCGCTTCAATTGTAACATACCATTGCATAGCAAAGCGCTAAGAAGCCTTCGCGTTATAATGCAATGCAGCCCTGGTTCAACCCAAGATAGGAAATTATCCCAACATGACTCAAATGTTGACCTGGACGTAACGCATCAAAACAAACAATTAAACTAAAGTAACAAGTAACTCAACTTGTTCTCTTTTCCTCGGCAATGTTTCCGACGTTAAGGTATGAGAAAAGTTCAAATGAATTTGCGAAAATGATTTCGAGACACTCCCTTAGAGTAACGACTTTTGTGGTCACACTGAATATCTGCATACTCGTATGCCTACATTTTGCCAAAGGTTGCCACTTTTTAAATTAACCATTTTTAAAGTATCAGCCCTCATAAATATTTTTTCGTAAAGAGCATTCTTTCTGCAGAATGAACCAAACGCTTCCTTGCGCCAAAACTAGCTGTGTGGAGCCACAATGTGTTCACTACTTACTATGCTTCATTGAAGAGCATATTGTGTACACAGCCTATATAATTTGCTACCCAGAAGCATTATGTATACCCTACCTACACAATATACTATTTTACTTGAAAATAGTCTATTTTGATGACTACTTGTTGGTTCTCAGGTGAGCAAGGGTTGCCCATAGACTGGTTCTCTCCCCTACACTAGCTAACGTTACTTTGAACAACTTGGAACCAGTTTAGGATTGCCCATTGGACTATTTGTTCAACTACACTGAGTGGTTAATGGCAGAATTTTTTTTTCTCAACAAGTCCGATGTTTTCAACATTCAAGGACAATAATCTAGAAAAAAACTAGGCACACCAGAGTAATGGTCTTGTGACACTTTTTTATTTGTGTAGCATTTCATGAAAATATCCTCAAACGTTTTCACCTCACAAAGCAGACACAAACATGTTACCAACGGTCAAACAGATGGACATACAGATCAGGAAAACCCTATCAGGGTAGGAGAGATATTATACTTGCCAACATGTTGATCTTAGTCATCTAGTTTTAGCGTCGTCCTTCGGTCCTTATTTCACAACTCCTCACTATAGACTGTGATTGCCCATTACCTGTAGATAAACATGCAGTGTGAAAAATTTACTCCACCCCTATGATCCCTTACGTGGGGTCAAAGGTCAAATATTTAAATTTTGTAATAAATATGTCAAGTGTCAATATGTTTACCTAAATTTTGAAGTGTGTGATTTTCTTGAATACGGCTAGACCATTTTATTACCAAATGCACTTTAAATTTGATTAAAACTTCACCAAAAAACATTATTTCCTCAAAAAAGCAGATTTTGCATTTTTAATCCCAAAACTGCGGATTGAAAGACAACTTTTCGAAAGACCGCTGATCTTTTGCCCATTCAACTGCACATATTTATAGGCAAAAATTCATTTTATTTCAATGTTATTAGCCCCGAGTATGGAAAGTGAAGTTAACATACCGGAACCGGAAAAGGTGTGTTAAAGTATACATATAGATAGGAGTCTACATGCAACTCGCGTAGCTTAGGCTACATTTATACTCCAAGAACAAGAATACAAATGAAAAAGAAAGTAAAACAGATAGTTCCTGTCGATACTGCTCCTCTAGATAATATTGTTTGAACATGCTTTTCCTGTCTGGTCACTGAAATCGGATATAGGGCACTTATAAGTGTATGCGCTGGCTGATCTGAGTATATTTTGTTTGTCATGCTTTAACTGTAAGATGGTTCTGTATTTCTATATAAAGCCTTATTAAAGGCCATATACTGGATCGAGCACAGGTATCAATGGGGTGTCTTCCTTAAGGGCGTTCTACTTGGAAGCAAGTCAACTCGTCCTCTAGGTCAACTCGTCCTCATGTCAACTTGCCCGGTTCCTATTTGTATTGGAGGCGTTACATGCTTCGGACAGAGATTAGGAATTGTAAAAGGCAATTCATTGCCTGTGTTTAATATTTTACAAATGAACATTTTGACCTGTCACATAAGTCTAAGAATGACCTTAGAGTAACAATGTGTCGTGGTCTGTCTCATTTAGATTAAGACTGAACGCGAAATGGAACCTTAAGAAATACATGTATGCAAACAACGAAAGCCCACACCAACCTGCACATTCACTCACTTCAGTGAATGCCAGTTCATACATTCCATTCCGATGTATACATATTTGTAACATGTGTTGTAACAAACACGTTCTTGGAGGATTCATTTGTTTTTGAGGTCTTTAATCATTTCCATTATAATTACACGGGATTGGCCAAGCGTTAATTTTCTTTCTTTCTATATTAATGGCTTCGCTCAAACTTGAGCATTACGCCAGGGAGTGCTAATTTTGAAATTTTGATAAAAAAAACAACTTTTGGCTGAATTTTTGTTTAAATAAGGAGTGCCCTAAACTCCTCTGTGGACTGGATATTGGCCACAGAAGGAGACAGACTATTTCCATCGTGGAATAGTTCGGGGGAAAAGGAATTCTTCACGGCATCACTGTATGTCTGGTGTCTGCGATATTGAGCACTATGTGATGACCTGGTAGTTTTCAATAGACACTCCTCCGCAATGAATCTTGTGAAAGAGAAGCAAAGAGGACCAGTCACTCCGGGCCTCAAGAGATGGCCATTCAAGCTCATCAAGCATTTCGCCGACACAACTCGTATTTCGCCAATTCCTGCAGGTCCGGCGGGCTGCTGTTCTCTGAACTTTCTCAATCTGTTTCATCTGAAGTTTCAGGTGAGGGCTCCAAATGTGTGCTGCATACTCTAGTTTAGGCCGAACCAAAGTTTCGTATACAACTTCCTTAGGAATCCGAGTCGTTTCGCCCCAGATCCAGTTCGCCCCCTAGACGTTTCGCCCCAGCGGCGTTTCGCCCCAGGTCGTTTCGCCCCTGGTCGTTTCGCCCCCCTAGTCGTTTCGCCCCTGGTCGATTCGCCCCAAGAAGAAAATACAACATATTTTGTTGAAATCTATGTGAATAGTTAGTGCAAATGTATTTGCAATGCTTTACGCGAGTAGTAATGCAGTTTAACAGTTAAAATCTTCAACACTTTTGGCTGGATAAAGATTATGTGCACTTTTTTTCGTATAAAGCTATTGTGCCAGTTCATGAGAATTGAATACTTATCGCACATGCGATATCCTAAAGAAATATCAATATTATTACCTCTCATGACACAGATGTTTTCTGATGATATTCACCTTGGCTATACTATAAAGGATTCCGGGACATCTCGGCCCCTAACAAACTCGGCCCCTGACAAACTCGGCCCCTAACAAACTCGGCCCCTAACAAACTCGGCCCCCATATATTCGAGGACCGAATTCGACCCCTACAAACTCGGCCCCCAACCGAAATATGATTCAGGAGGCTGGCTAGTTTCATTATACATGCAAATCATTGGTTAAAAACATTAGTGCCCATTAAAAACGTATGCAGATAATGCATGTTGTGTTGGATATTGGCAATTTATGATGTTGACGCTGTCCACTTTTGTGAAAGAAAGGTTCAGTATGTTTACTCAAACGTGTATGAGCGTTCTAGGCCTTTATGAAACCCGGGACAGTCTCGATGTTGAGAATTTTGAATTGGGCTTTGACGAGAGAAACCCATAGCTTTCGGCCGCCATTCTTTGATAAAGCATACATATGCGGCAATCGAATGGGTGATATGGGTCTTGGTTAAGCTAAAGCTCTCATGATCGAGCCTCAGCAAATGCACAGACTCGAGAGAGTTTTGGACTTTCCTCGGATAAAAAAATGTTGTGGCTAAAGCATCATACATAACATGTGTAAATCGAAGGAGTGATATCGTTCATTTATCACACTTGTTTAAGCTCAATCGAGCCTGCGCAAATGCACAGACTAGACAGAGCTTTCGACTACCATTCTGCGAATAAAGCATACATATACGGAAATCGAATGGGTGATACCAGTCTTGGATAATTTTAGACATTTTTAATATACAGTCGAATCTCGAGAATTCGAAGTCATAGGAGTAGAGATTTTATTTTGAACTATCGAGAGTTCGAATTATAGGAATAAAAATATAAAAATATCTACCTTCAAAAATGATTATTATGATCTATTTTCAGTGTTTTTCCCTATCAAACAAATATTTTGTATGCGTAAAAGAAACGTCTCGGGGAGGCGTTTCTTTTACGCACACAAAACAAAATATTTTAAATTATTCATAAATAGGCCCTATATTCTCTGATTCCAATGTGTTCGAAATTCATTTCGAATTCGGGGTATTTCGAAAAATCGGAGTTCAATTTTTCGAGGTTTACCTATACACAATTCGATTTCTTTAAAGAACATTTCCGTTTCGCAAAGGAATTATCATGTATATCAGAACGATAATTATGTGGGAAGTAATGAAATACATAATGGATGCAGCACACGAGACTATCGAAACCCAACGCAGCTCGCATATAAAAGGCAGTGATAAAGGTGTCGCTTCCTGACAAAGATGTAACATCTAAAGCGCCACTTACAACACCAGTTACAATGCGTTCTGTGCAAAAAAAACTGTACATTATATAGATTATATAGGGGCCGAGTTGGTTAGGGGACGAGTTTGCTAGGGGCCGAGTTTGTGGGGGCCGAGTTTGTTAGGGGCCGAGTTTGTCAGGGGCCGAGTTTGTTAGGGGCCGAGATGTCCAGAAACCCTATAAAGCTAGGTCTAATTTTTAGCCTAGGTCTCCATCTTAATCCATACGTTTTATGTGCAATGTAGATGAGTCTATGTTATTCGGCAATAAACTTGTATGAAATGCTAATGTTATGGCTAAGTTACAAATTTCTGCCAGGTAAAATTTCCTAGGGTTTTGAGGTCTGAAAATTCTGAAATCTCGTCATGTAGATGCCGTTTATCGCACAGTCCGTTTTTCCCATTATAAAGATAATGCAAACATAATTAAAATTCGTTACATTTATTTCATCTAACGTCTATGCAACGTAAAGCAATATTATATCTTGCAATTATGACAAATCATGCTGAAGACATTTGTAGAATCTTACACATGGCAAAAGTGTTTCCATGTCTCTTTCCAATGGGTACAAAACGAATAACCATAATTACACACGAAATAATGACAAGACTTTTCACCAGTTTAATTCACTAATTGCAAACAATCAAACAAACATACATCACTGACAACAATAAGCCCGTCTATCTTTTGACCTACGTTGGTCATTAATTTCGACAAGACTGCAATTTTTTACCGGCGGGCCGATAGTGGCACGAGATTAGATGATGGCTGGGCTAGCCCAATGCCCGTCCACTTCCCAGTAAGCACGTAAAATCGTGCCACTATCGGCCCGCCAGCGAAACGCCATTCGAATGGCGTTTCACCGACAGGCCGATAGTGGCACGAGGTTGGATGCTGGCTGGGTTCCTCATGTTTTCAGCCAATGCGTGGTATATTTTCCGTACCAAACACTTACTGAGATTATAACTTGATGAGCGGAAATTGCAGTCCAAAAAGTTAATTTAACCAAAATTAGAACCCTAACGAGAACTATGATAAGAATATGTACACAAAATGATGTCAACTTCAAATACAAATAAGTCTCCACTGTATGCGCATCAGAGTAGATTGCACATACGGCGGCGACTTATCTGTAGCGCTTGATCCCAAAATGCTCGGTAATGAATTCCATTTGTTCCATGTCTAAAAAAGAAGTGACAGACTCGTAAAATGCTACATAATGTGTATATTGATATGAAACCTGTTTGGAGCTAAGTGGGTTATAAAATTATTTTGTGTTGGTTATGAAATATACAAACAGGAGCTCTGTGGGCAAAGGCTCCGTCCAGTCTGCGCGTGTGCACAGATTGGTCAAAGCCTTTATTGGTCAAGTGGGTGCAAGTCAAAACGTCCCCTAGTCAAAACGCCCCCTAGTCAAAACGTCCCCGAATTGGTCAAAACGTCCCCAAACACGAAAACAAGATTGGTCAAAACGTCCCCATAAAACGTCCCCATTTTTCAAAGGAGATTTTTCGAAGAAATATGGGATTCTAACAAAGAAAAGCTTGTTTTAGTGTCTGGTACTTATGTATGATGTTTTGATAGGGTATTTTATGTTCATAATGCTATATAGATCAATATTAAAGGATAATAGTTTTTTGCGTGTTTTATTGTCTGCTTTTCTTTTTCTTTTTCAAAATAAAGTTTTTAAATGACTGTTTCGGAAATACCGTCATAATGTCCAGATAATCCCACATTATGTCAGGTCTGATCTGGGTATAAGCCACTTGCAAATGTTATCAGCATAAGACACCAGCATGCAAAGAGTTAATACTATACACTGACTTTGGGTCCGTATGACTGGTTAATAAAGTGCAAGAGTAATTAGTCACGGTAGAACCAACATCACTAGGACGACGTGAACTGACATAACAACACAAGCATATCATGTATAAAAACGTACACTATTTTCTAAATTTCACTTTTTTATTAGATACACAATTATAACAATACATACATTTACTCACAACAGGCGGGGCATGTTACAAGAAAACCTGACTTAGTTGCATGCGAACAACAAAGGCGCAGGCCAGGCTGCGCATTCATGCAGTCTGATCCTCGCCGTTGTTATCGCTTTATACAACGTATATAATATCCAAATTTGCTTGATAGAAAATTTGTAGAAAAGCCCAGATCAAACTGCACAGGTGCGTATGACAAGAGTAACAAAATTAATAAAATTGTTCCACACAGCAAATGTTCCTTTGCATTTAGGGTGCTTGGACAGTGATCTTCGGGGAAGGGATGAGATATCAACTTTAAATTTGTTTAGATATATCTTTATGGAACATGACATTGTAATTTTAGCCCCACCTGTAAGAATCTAATTTAACCTCTCCTTTTTTCTTATCAAACAAATGTATTCGTTTACCAGGTAATTGTATTCTGATACACTGTACTGTGTAAGATTCATACAAGATACTACACCGAAAACCCGTGTATGCGAACAGAAAGACATATATGCATACGTATGTACGTACGTACGTACGTACGTAATAAATAACGGTTTATAGACATTTATCCATCGATAAGTAAATGCATGCCTCCACCCATCGGACGTATGGGATAACACTGATGCACAATGCACAACAATACACAACAGATACATAATGGGTTTTTTGCATGCGGTATATGTATATATCTATCCTATGTATTGGATATCGCTTAAGGAAGTTTCTTAATAAAGTTTCCTAATTGAGGAGTCACTTTCATCATTTCTGAGCTGCAGGTTTTTCGCACGTCTTTATCAAACAGTTCAATTATACATGTATTAGACACCTGTTTTAATAGAGTTAATCACCTATTATCAATTTTGTTATTAATCCAAAAGCATTTCCCCTAGGCAAATTTTGCGCCTGTTGGAAAGGAGATTTATATACTGCGTAGACCTAGATTTAAATTTAAACTTTATGCATATGTTTGCTCGAAAGTAGATAAAGTTCTACTCCAAACTTACAATCATAGCGATTGTCTGATAATTACCACAAAGGAAATCATAAAAAGCCAGTGAATATATAAATTTAATACTGTAATGTTTGAAAGATCGTGTATAGAAGGATTGTTGGAAAATAGCATTCTTAATGCTAATTTACTGAAATAACAGAATGGAATCTTGATAAAAACACTTTATCTAAAACATTTTCATTCAAACATCCCAGATCATGCCTAAAATTACATAAAATATATAATAAAAAAATAATTTTGGGGACGTTTTGACCAACATTTTATACCATGGGGACGTTTTGACCAATCTTTGGGGACGTTTTGACCAATTCGGGGACGTTTTGACTAGGGGACGTTTTGACTTGGGGACGTTTTGACTGTAATCCGGTCAAGTCAAAGCACGTCACCGACATATCGAAGTTTAATTGATCAATCAAATTTTAATTGAAGCTGATTGATTGGCGTGTTTTTTTTTGACACCCTAGTCTTAATCTCGTTAATGACTTACAGATTAAAGATTATCTGACCGCACACTTTAATTAGAGGCAATAAACGCCCAATTACTTTAACTGGTAGATCAGTCCCTTTTCTAAATGCAAAGAGCAGATCAGTGCCACCCTGCGTATTGGCGCAGGGGTGAAGGAAATATAAAATTAATTTTATGCTATATTTCATAAGCAAATAATTTATAGAGTGTGGATCATGATCAGGTGGCTTTTGAAATAAAAAAGAGATAAATCTGGGTTCAACAAGGCTTAGTTGCTATCTTATTACTGAAGCGTGCCCATCGTTAAATTATTATCATATAATAATGCTTAAAATATCTTTATGAAGTGTATAATAGTTTAAAGGGATATAAAAAAAGTGGGTCGAATCGACTAGGGTAAAAAAACTGGGGCGAAACGACTAGGGTCTTGGGGCGAAACGACTAGGGTGTAGGGGCGAAACGTCTAGGCATCAAATTTGGGGCTAAACGACTAGGGGCGAAACGACTAGGGGCGAATTGGTCTTGGGGCGAAACGACTTGTTACCTTCCTTAGTACTCCTAGGTGCAAAATCCAAGTTCCTGCATGTAGGAGAGTAGGAGCGAGTTGACTGACCCGGATTCTATTACTTGGGGACGTTTTACAAACACGACCGTTATACGAACAGCGCTGATAAAAGTATAAAACAACAACAACAAAAAAACAAAAAAACATGGGAACTGCGAAATACGCAGCTGCTTTCTCAAAAATGAAAATGCCAAATAAATTAATAGGTGGACGGATCGAAAAAATAGGTATAACTGAGCGTAATTGTTCAATATCCGATTCAGTTTTCTTTGACATCGGTTTTACCCTTGGCACCGATTTTGCAGTTATTTTCGACTGTTACATGTTTCCGGAATAAGCTCCATTTTGAAAGAATTTAGACAACGAGTGATAAAACCGATACCTAAATACACCGATGAGTTCCTTGATTGGAGATTATAGGGAACACTTATGTTTTTTCATGCATCAACATTTGCCAGATCCCAAGGAATCTTTGTTAGGCCGAGTGTTCAAAGATAGTCCGAGGGACCCCGCAAGTGTTAATGCAATGAAACAAACATGTGATCACTATTCTTGCATATTTTTCCAGATTACACTCAAAACAATACTGAAAACATTGCTTAAACATTAAAATATCCATTTTCTTACACTGGATTTCTCTAAACAAAATGGCATCCGCATCAAACTTTGAATGGGTCGGGTATGAAAGCCATGCGGTCAGTCTGATTACCGCAGGATACCACAGGATACGGCAGGATCCCTAAAATGCTATAATTTATATCATTTTAATCTATAAAAAGCTCAATATATTTGATTTGTTGACGTTTTATTTTGAAATTTAGCAATAAATACCGATACCTGCCTAAAAATAGTATTTACGAACAAGTTTCAATGGGTCCAAACCAGCATTATGCAGCGCAGGTAGGCTACCGCAGGATCCCTCAAAGTGCTACTATATATAGTTAATTTTCTTCAATGAAAAGCTGGATACATCATTTAAGACATATTTTCTAAAAAATATTTTTCGAACAAGAATAACTCTAATCTAAAGAAAGAATGGGGGAACCTATTTTAAGTTGTCATATTGGCGATATTGCACAACAGGATACCACAGGATTCTTCAAAAAATTATTTCAAATATCATCTTTGTCTAGGAAAACCTTAAATCATGATTAATAGTAATGAAAAATATATCAAAAATAGATATAGGAAACAATCATATGACTTGTCGAAATTTAGTAAGTGAAATAATAACGCTAAATTGTGTTATCCTTAGGCTAACGTGACATGGTGTCTTTTTATTAAGTCTGTTTATTGCATGGTCATTCTTACCAACAAAACAAAAACATGTGAAGATATATACTGTTTTTAATTATAAAATTACTAAACCATGTAATAATATGCTAAATTCCATTAAAAATGTCCATATCAAGGGATCCTGCGGTATCCTGTGGTATCCTGCGGTATCCTGTGGTATCCTGCGGTAATCAGACTGACCCAAAGCCATGACCTCGTCGGCTGGTGCTCCGAAATTTGCCGCGCCAGAAATATATTTTTCCTTTCCCGAAGCACAAAGAGGTGTATTTCCATGAATTTTTCGTTCTATCATCTGCAAATAGTATTATTAACAACTGCCAATAATAAAATACACTTGTTTTCCCAAAATAATGATTTTAATGGCGATTCGACATGTGTCAGGGCTATGAAAGCCCCTGCCGCGCCGTTCCGTGCCACTTGCGTTAGTGGCAGTTTACCGTATTTTTTTTTAACAGCCTATTACTGAAACATTTGTCCTGGGTCCATTTTTACTAGAAATCATGGCACAGATGATTCTTAGTGGGTGTTTTCGGCAATCAATGGATAATATTAATAATAATAACGCACACACTCAATGGGCCCTTTTTCATGCGTTGTTACAGCTGGACAATTAACTGGTCAGTTAAACTTGTTCATGGTCCGCTTGCATCATAATATAATCAAGGGACCATCATTAAATGAATAATATTCCTGACTGTGATCGATTATAGAACCAAACAAGCTCATTAAAGATGTACACCTGCCTTTAATCTTATCAATTAGTGCTGAAAGAATTTCTAACAAGAAGGTGGTGAACTTCAAGGTGAACTTCAATGAGCTCGACATTAATTTGTGTTACTCAGAATCCAGAATTGGCTTATGACATCTATATTTATTTATTTATTTTTAAGCATAACTAATGCGCGGATGTGTCGGCTGGTCTGCGCTTTTGTTTTTCGCAAACCCCCACAACATTAGCAACTGTTTTACGTCCAAATGTTTCACAGTGTCGGCCAAGACGAGTCTGCTCATATGCACAGTCTCGTCATAGCCTCTACTGCTGGATTATACAAGATGATAAACTTTATATATTAACCACGTCGCTCGTCGAATGCAACTAGCTAGAATATGGTTAAATTACAAGATAGATAGCATTCGTACACCATAAATTTGTTCACAGTGAAGGCTCAGACGAGTTTGCGCATAAGGGACTTTACTGTTTTTCTAGCAATACTGGTATGGATCCCCTGAAAAATCACAAGGTTACAAAGCCAGCATTAAATGTTGAGCCATCATTGGTTCGACAGCGAAACGCCATTTTACGCCATTTAAATGGCGTTTCGCTGGCGGGCCAATGTTAGCCCACTTATGGTGGCATTTGGATCGTCTCTCCCTTCATCAACCAAGATAAAAAAAAATAAATAAAAAAACAACGTCAAAGTCGGACCACCTCTGGCGAAACTTTCTGGATCCTCGCAAAATGTGCAAACTCGTCTGAGCCTTCACTGAGATCTGCCTTATATTCCAACTGTAGGCTATATAGCTTGCGACGATACAATCTACATCTTTTGGAGAAGGTGTGCTTAATTTTCTAACTCTTGGCCCGCTTATGGTGGTATTTGGATCGTCTCTCCCCTCAACAACTAAGAAAAAACGTTGTCAACGTTGGACCCCCTCTGGCAAAACTTTCTAGATCCGTGCAAGATGCGCAAACTCGTCTGAGCCTTCACTGTGAACAAATTTCTAACGTACGAACGTTATCTATCTTGTAATATAACAATATTTAAGCTAGTTTCATTAGATGAGCGACATGGTTAGTATTTTATCATCTTGTATAAACTAGCAGTAGAGGCTATGAGTATGACGAGTCTGTGCATATAGGTTTGATAGGATTCTGAGTAACACAACTCAATGTCGCCTTATTGAAGTTCACAAACTTCTTTCTAGAAAATGATTAAAGAAGGTGTAAGAATCTGTTAATTGCTTTAATTGATAAGATTAAGATAAGATTAAAGGCATGCGCATACATCTTTAATGAGCTTGTTTGGTTCTATTACTGATCAAAGTCAGGAAAATATAGGATTCTTGATTATTAATTTAATGATGGGCCATTGATTATATTATGATGCAAGCGGATCGTAAATACAATTTTAATTGACCAGTTAATTGTCCAGCTGTAACAACGCATGAAAAAGGGCCCATTGAGTGTGTGTGTTATTATTAATATATTCCATTGCATGCCAAAAACACCCACAAAGAATCATCCTTGCCCACATTTCGAGTAAAAATTTGTTCAGTTTGGGTTTTTGTAAAGTTAAAATCCATGTTCAAACAGCATGTGAATCTCATGATTTGAAGATGGATTTTTGTTCATTTGACAACGGCTTCAAACAGCATCTCATGATACTTATCCACATGATTCTGAATGTGACCAACTGTGGGGCCATATAGAAAAATACCTGTGTTTAGGGTAAGCCGACCCTACCTAAATTCTGGTGAAACCTAGATTTTTTTTCATGTTTTCTGGAAAAAAATATAATTTTATGCATTTTAAAATAAAAAAAGTGTGTGTCTACCCTACCTAAAGTTTTCAGACCTGTTACCTGAAACACACTGATCAGATTTTTTAACTTGCCCTGAGAGCAGAAATAACTTTGGAGTGCACTGGCTCTAATCTTCAGAAAGTTGAAGGAGGCTAGTACACGGCAGAAGCAGAAGTTGGTAGAGCGTTAGAGTGGCGATTAAAGGGTTGCTGGTTCGTGCTTCACAGCCAGCGGGGTTACTGTATCACTTTATCAGTTGCTTAGTACAAGTCAACCCAGGAAGACCCATCCTGACATGATTGAAAATCTGTTGAAAAAAGAATCAAACAAACTCTTAAGCAAATAACAGTGATATATTAGAGTGACTGGACACTCCAATGATATACCAATACTCAACTCAAATAACTCTGTCGGGCATCTTACACAGATAAATGAGGGGAAATCAATATCATTTATCTACACAATTTGCTTATATTGCGGTTTTGGAATACTCAGCGTAATTATGTCCCCCCAACCCGGAGGGCGGGGGATATATTGTTTTTGGTGCGGATCGGGTTGGCATCTGCGGACGCTTTCATTTCCGTGCATTATCTTCTGAACCAGGTGATGGATTTTGACCAAACTTGCATAATCACATTGTTGAGAGGCGGGGAAGAGTTGATTAGATTTTGATGACCTTGTCCTTTATTTCAAGGTCACAGTGGCAAATGTCCAAAATATGGTTTTCGTGCGTTATCTTCTGCACTAGTGGATGGATTTTGACCAAACTTGCAAAGATACATTGTTAGGAAAAGGGGATGAGTTGATTAGATTTTCGTGACCTTCACCTAATATTCATGGTCACACCAGCACTTTGAAATGTCCAAAATATGGCTTCTGTGTTATCTGAACCAGTGGGTGGATTTTGACCAAACTTGAATAGAAACATTGTTGGGAGGTGGGGAAGAGTTGATTAGATTTTATTGACCTTGATCTAATTTTCAAGGTCACACCGGCACTTTGAAATGTCCAAAATGGGGTTTCTGTGCATTATCTTCTGCACCAGTGGATGGATTTTGACCAAACTTGCATAGATAAATTGTTGGGAGGTGGGGAAGCATTGATTAGATTTTGATGACTTTGACATGATTTTCAAGGTCACACTGGCACTTTGAAATGTCTAAAAAAAAATGTTTCTGTGCATTATATTCTGAACCAGTGGATGGATTTTTACCAAACTTGCTTAGTTATGTGCCACATATCCTAAGTTATATCCCACATTGTTGGGAAAAGGGGAAGAGTTGATTAGAATTTGGTGACCTTGGCCTAATATTCAAGGTCACATAGGCACTTTGAAATGTGCAAAATGTGGTTTCTGTGCGTTATCTGAACCAGTGGGTGGATTTTGACCAAACTTGAATAGATACATTGTTTGGAGGAGGGGAAGAGGTGAATAGATTTTGGTGACCTTGACCTAATTTCCAAGGTCACATAGACACTTTGAAATGTCCAAAATAGGGATTCTGTGCACTGTATTCTGAGCCAGTGAATGGATTTTGACCAAACTTGTGTTAGATATATTGTTGGGAGGGGGGAAAAGTTGAATAGAGTATGGTGACCTTAACATAATTTTCAAGGTCACAATCCTATAAAGAGCCATTTCCACACACTATCTTGGGAACAGGTGGTTCAATTTTAACCAAACTTGCTTAGATATATTGTTAGGAGAGGGTTTATAATAGTTGATTAGATTTTGGTGGCCTTGACCTTATATATAAGGTCACACCAGGCTCACCAGCACTTTGCAATGTCATTTTTTTTTACCAAAATAGGGTTTTTGTATGATATCTCTTGAAGGGAGAGCAGTCTAATTTGTTATCACATCCCTTGGTCAATCAGCCTGGCTGAAAACAATAACATAGGAAGGGTCTATAAACTTATGGTATGATAGTTCAAAGGGAGCTTTGACTTGATATTCATGACTAGGCTACTTGTCAGAGATGTCATTTAAGTGAAACCTCCATGGTGTTTTGATATTCTTACGATGCTACATTTTGTCTTGATGAAAGGCCATCCCCAATTGCTAGTTTGTTCAGGTCTTCTTCTATACTGAACAAAAGTGAAAACGCTACACTCGAATTGTTTGCCATTTATATACAAAAGGATGCAAGCCAGTAAAGTAAATGAAAGTGTATCTGAATGTTCACAGACTGGGTTATGCATAACAATAAAAGTTTTACAGGTGTTGTCATGGGGAAACACTTGAAAGTCATTTAAATGTGGCAGGGGTCCAATTATTCAGGTTACAAATTTGAACAGAAATCTCACACAGTTTTGGCCTTCAGAAATCAACTACCAACCAGATTCGACTGCATGAAATGGTAGTCTAGACATGTGACAACCAGAAATGTGAAGGACTTATCACAAGTGTGTTTTGATCGTTTAGAAAATCAATCTTAAAAAGCAGGGTTTCCATCAAATTACCAAGCTTGAATTGTTTTACACTGAAATAAATCAATTTGTTGTTGCATCTTAGTCTGAGGACAATACTAGTCGAGAAATGGTAGAAACAATGTGCTGATAGGTCTCCTTGATTTGGCAAAGGAAATTTATCGAAAATAGAGATAAAATGACGATTATCAACTATTTTATAATCCCTATTTGTTTTTGTCAAAGGGAGACAATTTTTAAATTTTTACAAAGTTGACAAATTTAGCATTGATTTCTGAGCTTGTTTCAAGTGATTGGTCAGTTTTCTTGTGTATTTTATGCTACACAATTATGATCAATTCTGATAAGCATAACAATTTTTTTTGCGCATGCGCAATTGCAAAATTTAGTGAATAGAGCTTAATACACAAAAAGGAACATAACTCAGGCATCAACAGAGACAACTTGGTGTAGTTTCGACGAATCATTTACTGGATGTCTAAGAAACATTTTTAAAAGCTTTAGTAAATATGTTTTGTCCAATACTTTCGCACAAAATTTAACATATTGTATCGTAGTGTAGCGTTTTCACTTTTGTTCAGTATAGTACAGCAGCCTTGTTGGAACCTATTCTGTCTGTATCCGCGAAGAGGGGTTAACTTGACTGGATTTTATCGTACATGTATGTAGTTGATAAATTAGACTGTTCCTTATTAAGGCACTCTGCTGATGATCGGATGCTGTCCAAGGTGGCTCCTTCAAGCAGCCAATCATTGCGCTTTATTCTCAGTCTGAGACTGTACTCAAGTTTTATAACCTCGAGGCCAGGACTTGCTGAGTATGGTCTGACAATCAGGAATGCCTGTATCCAGTTGTATCCATAGTGATCCAGCTTGTATTATATGACTTTTTGGTTACTGTAAAGGTGGCACCTCATGAATGCGTAAATAGGACTGGTCAACCTTAGACATAGGTAAAAGCTGAAAATGAGGCGTGTTTTTATTCAAAAGTAGCTGTGTCATCTTGCGCCATTACCTCAGTATAGAGTAGACCCAAAACACATTATTTTGTCCTTAAAACGCCAGCAAAATAACTGCATCTGAAAATGTCTATTTAACATAAGCATAGAGGCAAACATTGTGGACCCAGGTCAGACTGCTCCTATAGGAGCAGTCTGATCTGGGTCCACTCTGTTTGTCTATGAGGCTTCAAATATTTTAGTGGACGACAAAAAAATACATTTTGTGATTATGCGCTTTAAGGGTTAATAAATGTGAGTTCGTTAGGATTTTCATGAAATGCATGCACATTTGCGCAGCCACAAAAAGCTTTTTAACTCTTTACCATATTATAAATACAAGCTGGTTTCCCTTCCTTAGCAGATGAAATAGTCGAACGATGCCCAGATATGAATATTAAAGTTGTCGCTTCACAGTAAGCAAAAAGTCTAATAATATCCAGTTGTATCCATAGTGTCCAGCTTTCTTATCAAAAGCTGATGTGTGACGTGATCAAACACTTTCAAAAGTCCAGGATGCAGAGGCCATGTCAAGTCCTGTCAGTTCTTAGGCCAAGGTCAATGCTGTGATTGAACATGATTTGAAGTTTTTTCATATCCATTGGCTTAAAGATCAGTTTTGGGTGCTCAAAAGAACTATCCCACAACATACGTTTTAGTTGAGAAATAAGATAACTAAATTTTGATTTTACATATCCCCACCTGGAGTCCTGCATATGCTGAGACTAATACAGTAGATAGTTTTTATATTTTGCCTTACTTTTATAGTAGATTAAGTTTTGGTTGTCTCCCATAGTCCCCAATCACATTTTCTGTGTAAAGATTAGAAAGATATCCATTACCACTGTCAGAGGTCCTATGAAAGATCCACAGAGTTAACCTTACGTGCTAATTTGTCAGTATCAAATTCTGTATCAAATATTATGTTGGACTACTTTTTGGGGGCTTAACTACTTTTTATTAACCCTTTGTAAACTGGAACTCCATAAACAGGTAATGGTACTTTGGCAAACAGTGAAGACCCAGATGAAATGCTGCAGAATGGTCCGCACTGTTTTCTATGATAAAATAATATTCAGGAACTTAAGTATATTCAAACCTGTGACCTCTTGAAGTTGATATAAGGTTCATATTGTATCAAAACACATGATGAAATAATTCATTTAATAGTATACATAGGGTTAAAATCCTTATCTAAATCACAAAACTAGTGTAAAATCTTCTGTTTCTCTAATATTTCTTAGCCTTTTTTTCTTTCTCTTTCAGTGGACTATTTCAAAAACATCCTTGATGACTACAAAACGGTTGCGATAGAGACAGTCACTGACATATAGGCAAGGCCGGTCAAATCATCATTTTACATTTGATATCCCTCCTTACATTTGCAGGAATTGTTCTAGACCTACATGTAATGAAACATATATTGACACATGCTTTATTGATCATTCAGTCCGTAAAGATTGTCTTTATCTTAGCAAACAATGCAGATGCTGATTAAATGCTTTATACTGCAACTTCTTCTGGGGTCTTCACCGTTTGCCAAATACTCGCTTATGGGTTTTTCAGTTACACAAAGTGTTTTACTCTTTCCTTGATAGAGGCAACTTATATAATCTTTGCAAACAGTTTGGAACCGGATCAGGACCGACAGAATGTTGGTCCTGATCTGGGTCCAAGCTGTTTGAAATTGACTCTGATAGTGTTCCTGAAAAACAATTTTGGGGGAAAATTTAATTTTGAAAAAATAAACAGCGGATGACATTGAAAGCATGAAAAATTACTCAGTATGCAAAGAGTTAAATTAGTTAGTATTTTTATCTCATTTTTCTCTCTTTTTCAGTGGACTATTTTAAAAACATCCTTGATGACTACAAAACAGTTGCCATAGAGACTGTCACTGACATGAAGGCAAGACCAGTCAAATCATCATTTTACATATCACTCATTACGGGAGCCGTTGTCCTAATAAAAACTAGACCTACTGAGACAGATTTTGACACACAGCTCATTGATCATTCCCAAGACTTAATGCTTGTCAGTGATATGATCAGAAACCCAGGAAGTGAATCATTCGTAAAGAAAGTGTCTACATTAAAAAGTGAAGGAAGACTGAAGTATGTGAATTTATTAGTTTGTGCTTTATTGCGTGAAACAAACTATAGTTCAGAACTGGGAATCTATGAAGCAAACTGTAAATATATTAAACCTCATTGGACAGAGTTCCATAAAACAATAGTGGACGTGGGATTGTTCGGTAAATGGTTTAATCTCAATGAGGCCATGAAGGACTATGATATAAATCCACAAGAGTGGAAAGAAGATGGTACGCTGGACCAGGACTTTCAGTTTTATAAGAAAAGTTTGGTGACTTGGGATATGAAGATGTAAACTGTGATTAAAATGCTTTTATACAATACATGTAGTTTATTTACAATTCATTTAGCTTTAATCATTTTGTCATTGAAGTCCAATTGGTTTCAGTGCAAATTGGACAAAAAATAATCACCATTATTATCCCGACCAACAAGATTGCGGAATATAGCGATGAGTCTGGCGTTTGTCCATCCATAGACAAAAGGTTGTGTGCTCAATCGAATACCCTTGATTTTTGTAGGCTTACATACATCAGGTCAAGATATAGAGGATATTCAAATTTTTGGAATGAATATGTCATTTATTTGATCGAGTGAAGCGAAAAATGCATATTTCATGAGTGGCGAAGCCACGAAAGAAATGTACATTTTCTCGCTTCACGAGATGAAATAAATGGCATATTCAAGACAAAAATTAGAATTTTCTTTTTATTATATACAATTTAAACGTAACAGATTTTTGGCAGTAAATGAGGTCATACACGTTCGCACATTGCGTCATATTAATGATGGAGTTGCACAATGACCAATGACGGCCAAAACTGAAATCATATGAGGAGGAGTAGAAAAAGTGAAAATTTCGGCAAATCCTGACAATTTAATTACCAAAATTTTCCTTGCGATCTAACTAAGAAAATGAATACCCACACTTTGTGTTTTTTTCCACTAATAAGAAAGTTAAAGGCGTTTGAAATTCTGAAGTGGGCTCAAGGAAGTCAATGAAGAAAGCAGAGGACATCCAATTTCACCCGTGAAATAAAACTTATATTTTCACTGCAGTGAAATTACAGCTTTTTATATTTTCATGGCTGTGAAATACAGCTTTTTTAAATTTGCATTATATTTAATCAATATTTTTTCTGTATTTCGTTACTTTGTATATAATAAATATTGTTATGAGTAATTCCTCTCCCTTGAATAGTTTTTAAAGGGTAAACCTTGTGCACTCCTTACTCTTTTAAGATATATGATAGAAATATATATTTTGGGTGAGTCCAAGAATGCTTCTTATTTTGATTATCTCCCTTAGCACTGATTCTAACATATTTACTTGTTACTGTATCATTTTCTTTTAGGTCAGAGAATTTGCCATGTCCTCTGATGGCTATTTTTGCACTTTTGACTATCCAAAATACTACCATGTATTTTAGAAAAGCGAAAAAAAGTTTGACACATTAAAAATATGATCCTAATGACCTCATACAATTTTCCTTCCATTTGACAACCTCTAGGTTTAAACTATTGGATCAAGCCAGGCTGTCTGAATACTTAGGGTAAATATGATTCATGTATGTTAACCCTTATCTTGCCAATATTTTTTGTTCTGAAAATGTTGGCGTCTGCTGCTTACATTCGTATATTCTAATGCACCCTGGATTGCTTTTACCATAAAGACAAACAATATGAACCCTGATCAGACTGCTCCTAAGGGAGAAGTCTGATCTGAGCACATGGGTGAAAGTTCAACATTTCCAAAATCCTGAACTTTAGAAAATCAGAATTAAAAACTTGCTGTATGCCTCCAAAATATCAAAAATTCCAAATTTAATGGTCAAATACCTTTAGATAAATTGAAACTAAATCAGAAAAGCTATTATTACCTGCAGAGTTTAAGTGAGCGCAGTGGCTCAGTGGTAGAGTGCTTGACTCGAGACCGAAGGGCCGCGGGTTCGAGCCTCACCAGCATCACTGCGTTGTGGTCCTTGAGCAAGACACATTTATCCTAGCTTAGTACTGGTTCAACCCAGGAAGATCCGTCCCTATATAACTGAAAGATTGTTGATGGGACGTTTAGAATCAAATCAAACAAACAAAACCTGCAGAATTCAGCATTTTGAGGCTGACTTTCTATGGAAAGTCAGCCTGAAAATCCTGAATTCAGGAATAATCCTGAAAACTTTCACCCATGTGAGCAATATTGTTTGCAATATGCGCAAGTACATGTACATTATCAGATGGTCAAGCAGATGACATTTGTCGAGAATGGTGGTGGAAAGGGTTAAGATATTGACATAATTTGTGATTTCTGGTGACAGTTATAGTATAAGAAAAACTTCAATACATTTTTAGTATTTATTGTGATTTTTCATATATGACTAAATTATTTCAAGGTAAAAAATAGAACAAGAAACAAACATAAACATCCTAGAATAGAATTTCAAGCAGTAACATACACTTTCATCAACAGCAATTAAAAACATTTGTACCAACACAAATTATACTACCCAAAACAAGTTTGACATCAACAAAAAAATGTTATGCATCAACTATGAAATGCAATCAATATTCAATTTAACTTTGTAATGCCTTGTTGAAAAGGATAATTTGATTAGAACTTAGCCTTTATCTTAAAATTTGCCAAGAATCCTATAATGTTTGCTTGATCACAGTTTTTACAAACGTCGAAGTGTTGAGCTTTTAAAAAAAATACTCCATGATTATATGCATATGTGAGAGAAAAACTTGTTTTGAATAGTACATAATATACAATTGTTTGAACATGAATTATACCTGGGAAAAAAATAACCTGAAAATGAAATCCATGCATATATCAACTCTACCATCCATTCAACTCTACTGTCATTCATTTGGACGGACATGTCTATGAGAATAGAGGCATTCATTTGGACGGACATGTCTATGAGAATAGAGGCATCATCAGGAGAAAACCAATCTTTGGGAGTTTCAAATAAGTAAGGCTCAAACCAGCCTGCTCAGCTGCCCAGAGGCTAGCTATGATATTGAAAGTTTGCATGTTGAAAGTTTAACTATTTTACCTTCTAGAAAGCGAATGACAAAGGTGCTTAGCAGACTGAGCAGGTTAGTCTGAGCCTTTGTTGTTTGCATCCAGCAAAATCAGTTTTCTCAGGGTGAAGCCCACATGGTACTTGATCATAAAGGTTTCAAAGGGCATGGCACTGGACAACTTAGCCCCTGAATATCTGGGCATGGCATGCCCAGATATCCAGGGGGTAAGTTGTCCAGTTTGGGGCTGAACAAATATCTAGTAATTTTTTGTTGTATATGCGAACAACAAATGCTCTAGCAGTAGTTAGGGAACAGACAGGCTTATCTGTATGTGGTAAGAACTTAAATCTCATGAGCTGTGAATTTATTCTGCAGTCATATACATATATGATACAAAAGTTCTGTCATATTAAAATTTCAAGAACCTACAAGTGATTCAGAATTTAGTGACTTTTAGAAGCTTTGCATTGTACAGGTTTAACAGGGTTCATACAGGCAAGATTGTGTAAGATTAAAGGAATTTTCAAGGACTTCTAAAAGACTTTCCTACTGTTTTCAAGGACTGAAAACATAAGAAAAATACTGATTTACACGGTAAAATTCTACTGAGGAAATGCTAGAGTCCATTACTAATATAGTTTAAGAAAATAAGTATAAAATTGTGGTGCCTTTATTTGGTGCAGCATATGCTGCACCAAATAAAGGCACCACAATTTGATACTGATTAAAGTCTCTAAAAACACTGTTGAATCCTCCTGAAAATGGTGAAATTCAAGGACTTTTCAAGGCCTTTGAGTGTTTTTAAAGTACTTTTCAAGGCAAAATTAATTTTCAAGGACTTTTCAAGACATTCCTGTATATTCAAGTACTTTTCAAGCCTATGCAAACCCTTTTTAATGCATGTTAGCTGTGGATTGTATAGCTTTAATGTACTTTGCATAAACCTGTACAATGTACAGCTTCTCTGAACCACAAAGTTCAGAGTTCATTTTCAGGTTTATGATCATGAAGTGATCCCTTTACCATATAATTTGGAGGCATCACTATCCAAAATGGTAGCCAAGAGATTTTAAAAAATGACATGTGTCCTTAACGATACATTTCATACTTGGAAAAAAAAAACACTTCTATTTCTTGTAATTTTAAGAGTGAAATATGTTGCCTAAAACTGGAATTCTAATGCACTTGGTTTTTGTAACGACACATCTTATGATCTGATTGGATAACGTCAAAAATTAGGGACATTTTATCCTGCTATAAATAGTTTGACGTCATTAATTATGTCACATTTCGTTGATCAACATGCAGCTTTATGTGGCGTGTAATGCTCCAATTTGAGACAAAACTGCAGAAGTGCATTAGAATTGGGATAACCATATTCAAAATTTTCATTTGAGGAGGTATATCGTCAGATATACCGTCAGAAATCACATTTTGCGGCTTCACTCGTGCATAGCGGTAAAACTAAGTTTCCCGACCGTATATCTGACGATATACCTCCCCAAATGAAAATTTTGAATACAGTTATCCTCTAAATATATACATGTAATATGAAATATGAGTATCACAGAAAGCTTATTAACATTTGAGCTGCGGCATGTGATTTCCAACAAAGTGGTATGTGCGGCCAGCAAAGGCTCAGACTAGCAGTCTGATCAGAGCCTTTGCTAGTGGCTTGAATATTCTATGAATACAGGTCAACCTCGTTATCTCAAAGTCCAAGGGAATGGAGAAAATACTTTGAGCTATCCGAAGTTCGACATAGCCAAAATGTGACGTCACCAAAATACAGTAGGGTCTATACATGATGAATTTAGTTGAACCAGATTTCCTCCGATATACATTTGCAGTACAGACGTAGTAAAACTGTTTCTACTCAAAACTGGATTGAAATAAAGACAAAAGAAAAATCTTTTGAGTTGTTTTATTTCCATTTTAATTACATAATAAAATAAAATAAGTAAACATCAAACAAAACAAGTTAATATCTCCATGTACGAGAGCATATAGAAAGCTTAAAACGGAGATAATTGCAGCACACATCACTGAAGAAACGTCAATTTTTTCGGAGCAGAACCACAGATATTCTAGCTGAATCAGATTAGGCTGCACTCTAACAGTCTAATCAGAGTCTGCACATGAAGAAATATTACACCCTTTAATATCGAAATATCTCGCAGCAATCAATAGACTGTTAAAAACATCTCTCATCAAAAGACGCCGATGAACAATATTAAGTCGTTAAAATTTGAAAGGGACCGCTAATTTTCTGATGCTCCAATCGAACACACCTGAGTGGTCGCGTCAAGGTCAATCGGGTCAATTATCTACACAAACAGCTGATCAATTAACAATGACCGCCTCAACACACACTATAACTAATTGGCGATTACTAGCAACAATGGATTAATTGGGCTGAAATTAAGGCTATTGTTCGATCAATCAGGTAAATTACTTTGTTTGTCATTCGAACCGTTTCACTTTTTGACCACTTCGATACAAGCAGTGGTAAGCAAAGGGAAAATTGACTTAAGGGAATAAAAAATCACTTCGAAATAGCCGAGTTTTCATGATAACCGAGTTTGACATAAGCAAGGTCGAATTACAATGCAATATAGGGGAAAAATTCGGGCATGGATGATCACTTCGACATAGGCCGTGTATTCGAGATAGGCAAATTTGACATAACGAGGTTGACCTGTATTAAGCTATTGACCGAACATTATTTGGAGTTTCTGAGCTTAAAAGGAGGCTTGTCAAAATGCCACATTGTTGGAAATCACATGTCACGGCTGATTTACATTCTCTTAAGCATGTACTCAAAAGCCCTATAATAAAATGGTGTTGGGGCTAAACGGCACTTTCAACATTTTTCAGTCATACCATGATGACGGCCAGTTATCAAATTACAGTAAAAGCTGTCTTAAGTGGTCTCTCAAAAATAGACAAAACAAAGATCTTAATGACAAATGGTACGTAGCTTAATAAAGGTCGAAAGTATTGCAGTATGCTCCCCTTGGAGCATTCTGCAATACTTTTGACCTGCATTAAGTGATAATCGGTCTTGAAAAACAATTTTGGTCTTCTTTTTGTGTGGTCGCTTAAGACAGGTTTTACTGTAAATTGTTTTTGGGCTGGCTGCAGGCTTTACCAGTACTTAGTATAGACTTTTATCAGTAACTGACTTGAATCAGTGGTAGGGAGAGAATGATTTCTACTATTAAAGGTAAGTGGCTGAACTGGGGATTTGAACTCTGACCCTGCTGTTGTAGTCAATAGAAGTCAGATTACTTCAACTGACATGGGTGAAAGTTGTCAGGATTATTCCTGAATTCAGGATTTTTAGGCTGATTTTCCATAGAAAGTCAGCCTCAAAATGCTGAATTAACCAGAGTATAATAGCATCTCTCATTTATTTTCAGTTTCTCTAAAGACAATTGACCACATAAACTGAAAATTGTTAGTATCTTGAAGGCATAATGTAAGCTTTGAGATTTTAATATCTAATTTTCAGGATTTTCAAAATTTTGAACTTTAAAAATGAACTGATCAACTTAATGTTATCAAATGATCACATGTGTCTGCGTGATGGAAAATGCTCATTTAGCAGAAAATTAATTTAATTGTTAAATATGGCAATTACAGTTAAAATGATGTATACAATACAGGCCCCCGATAAGAGTGCGTAACTGAAAATCGTTTTCTTATTTCTCAACAAAAACATGTTGTGGGTACTCAAAAGAACCGTCTCAATGAGATGGTGCTTTTGAGAACCCACAACACATGTTTAAACTGATGGATAAGAAAATCTTTCAAAATAATTGCAATTTTACGCTGAAAAAATTGCTTAACAGGCCCTATGTGTGTATATGTAATTATTATGAACTTTAAAGTAAAAATAAGCAGGCTAATCTCTTAAGTAGGGGATAAAGCTTTACTAATAAAGCTTAATTAGATCTGTACCGATTAAAAACATACTTGCAGATAACTGCAGATAAGTGTGTGTAATTTTTTTTCTTATTTCTCAACCAAAACATGTGTTGTTGGTGCTCAAAAGAACCATCTCAATGAGATGGTTCATTTTGAGCACCAAAAACATATGTTAAAACATATGGATAAGAACAGTTTTTTGCTCGAGTTGATGCTTTATGACCCAGTTAACAATTTTTCAGTCGTGTCGAGATGTATAATAATACCTAGCATTTCTGGACGATTAGAATTTTTAGAAAGGAAGCAATAGCTTTTGAAAATTTACTGACATACTCAAAACCTAGTAGGACACAGTCACACTGCTATTAACCCTTAAAGAGGCTTAGTCTGCAACTATGAACATTTTTTGAAAAAATATATTTTCTTTTTAAATCATTTGCAAAAGTAGAATTCAGGGATGGAGTACTCATACTCGTACTTGTACTCGTACTTACTCGAGTACTTTTTTTTCAGTACTTAGCTGTACTCTGTACTTAGCGAAATTCATGAGTACATGTACTCGTACTTACTTAAGTACTGTTACAAAAATACTGTACCCATGAGTACATTACGAGTACCACTGAGTACTTAAAAAAGTTAATTGTTTCCTCATCTGTTTGAAATGCCTTTCATCTGTCTTTTTTCAGACTTAAAAAAAGTAGCCTCATATGTGTTATGAAAAATAAAAAAATATAATTTTTTTAGCCATATCCCTATATTTAGAAAGAGTGTGTTTTACCTATCAAGCTTTTTAGGTAAGTGTGGCCACATTGACTTCTTTCTCAACAATGGACTTGATGAAATGCCTAATGATGCATATAATTGGCCAGGAGCAACACTATTTTGGATTAATACAAAGTACTTTAATTAGTATATTGTTGTATTTGTCACACTTGCTGCAAAATAAGACACTGTGTTTACCTCAAATATTGGGACAGATATATACCTGAGCAAACAGTGCACACCCAGATCAGGAGCTGCAGTCTGATAATGGTCTACACTGTTTGACATTTGATCTGCATTCTGACATGTACATGTATGCATTGGTGAAACATGCTGATCACTTTTTCAGACAATTATGTCAATAATTTTTGGTGTCCAAATATTTATGAATAAAAATATCAAGAATAATATAATCCTTAAAACAGAACAGAACAGTTCTCAAGCTCATCACATAGAAGAAAAGCACTGTAGATTCAGATGAGGCGGCTCGGATCTACAGAGTTTGCAAAATCAGCTTTTGTTTTATTTAGGGCTTAAATGCTTAATAACTTATATCAGGTTTTATCTATTGAATCTTAGATGTCACTACTACGTACAAGTGCGGATCCAGAGGGGGGGGACAGGGGGTCCGGACCCACCCTGGAAAATCACAAGTTATATGGGTTTCTATAGGGAATAAGCAATTGGACCCCTTCCTGGAAAAAGTTGGACCCCCTCTGGAACCTTGAAAAATCATAGATTTCTTTGAAATTGACCATTTGACTTCTGTAAAATAAGCTGAGGACTAAAAAAATCCCCCCAAAAAACGTCATAGCTTTTTTTGTCAGACTGACCTGGACCCCCCTGACGAAAATTCCTGGATCCGCGCATGACATATTTGCTTGTGAATATTATAAATATTATAAATATCTGCAGCCTGCTTAGTTATTTAATTTGGCTTTTGTCTTAAATTTTCATTGCATACTTTATAGTACTCATAGTACTCAGATGTACTCATGAGTACTTTTCTTAAGTACTCAGTACTTGAGTACATTTACAAAATGTGTACTCAGTACTTACTCGAGTACTTTCAAAACAGTCAGTACTCAGTACTTACTTGAGTACTTTTTCTTAGTACTCGCTTCATCCCTGGTAGAATTAAGTTATGTTTTCACAATAAATCTGTTCACCATAGCTGAAAACTGCGTGGAAACATGAATTATCTTATAAAAACAGGTGTTTTTTCTCTTGATGGTAATTATTTGCGTCCCTCCAATAATTAAAGACGGTTAATATTTAGCTTAAATGCTGTTGTTTTGATACTGATAATTTGTTAAGATTTACGAAATTGGTCAAATATATACCTGAATTTTAGTTTTTTGCTGTGTTCTTGAAAAATAAAAACATTATTTCTAAAATTAAAAGATCAAAAGTTACAGACTATGCAGCTTTAAAGTGCCAATCACGACTGCAGCGGATGACAAATTTTGTGACATCTTTCTTAATTTTTGGAAAAAATAAGGCAGACGATTCACATGAAATATCAAGCCTTATTTGTTAGTTTTGAAAAGCAGCAAAATTTGTCTGCTGCAAATTATAGGTGGTGCTTTAATGGTTAAGCAAGCACCTGCATTATCAAGTCAATAACTTCAAACATGTTAAATCCTAATTCACACAATTTCACAGCGTATTAAACATCTGAATCACCTATTACAGGCAAATTCTAATTGCTACAGCTAAACACCTCCCATTTGAATTTCAGAATCACTTTTTCAGGCAAATTAACCCTTATCCTGCTAATATTTTTTTGTTCTGAAAATGCTGTCTAATTATGTCTGCTGCATATACGTATTCAAATGCACTCTGACTAATTTTATCATGGAAGCAAACACAATGGAGTCGTTTGCAATATAGGCCACCAAAATTACATATAAAGCAAAAGAGAGAGCAGATGACGAATATTGTGGATAGCGGGAAATTTTTCATCTTCCAGACAGCTTTGTTAGGACAAAAACATAAAGCAGAATAAGAGTATAATTTGATCCCTACAAATGTCACTATAGCGGTTGACGTTACACCAGAGATTTCATTAAACCCTACCTCATAGAGATGCCTTTTAAAGCTTTTGCAAACAGAGCAGACCCAGATCAGGCAGCTCTTGTAAGAGCTGCCTGATCTGGGTCTGCTCTATTTGCTTATGGAAATATTATATATCTGATCCTACACTAGTGGACCTGACAAGAAATTTCTTTGTTCAATGTACCAACATAAAAGTTTGTTTTTTATATAATTACTCATAGTGGGTGGAACCTAGCATGAATATTCATGAAGGAAAGGGTTAAAGAGATGACATATCTTACAGAACATCTTCATATACCTACCATCCTTTCCCTAATGTACTCAGAATGACAAGTCTCCATAGTTTTGCCCTCTCTGAGTGCAATAGGCTTAACCATAACATCAAGAAAAATGAAAACTTATCTTTTTAAATTACACTAACAGATATGTCAAAATATTTGAAAGCTCAAAAATCAGTCGATGAGTTCCCATGGTTGAATTTTTCTGGTTACCTATAGTTAGGGTATGCTTTGATTTGATTCTTTACCTCCCATCAACAATCTTTCAGTTATAAAGAGACGGGTCTTCCTGGGTAGAGCCAGTACTAAGCTATGATTAACGGTTTTGCTCAAGGACACAACACAGTGATGCCGGTAAGGCTCGAACCCGCAGCCCCTCGGTCTCGAGTCAAGCACTCTACCACTGAGCCACTGTACCCGCAGCCCCTCGGTCTCGAGTCAAGCACTCTACCACTGAGCCACTGTACCCGCAGCCCCTCGGTCTCGAGTCAAGCACTCTACCACTGAGCCACTGTACCCGCAGCCCCTCGGTCTCGAGTCAAGCACTCTACCACTGAGCCACTGTACCCGCAGCCCCTCGGTCTCGAGTCAAGCACTCTACCACTGAGCCACTGTACCCGCAGCCCCTCGGTCTCGAGTCAAGCACTCTACCACTGAGCCACTGTGCTCCAAGAGCAGATCATAGCAGATATGGATGATGACCTCATTCTGAGTTCTCTGCATGCTGGGTAATTTTGCATGCTTTTTTGTCACTGCAGATTATTTTTGAAAGAATATTCAAAAAACAAAACAAAAAACTCCGATCTTGCAGGAATACCATCAGAGTGTCAAACAGTTTGGATCCAGATCAGGTCAGACATTTTGTCGGGCCTGATCTGGATCCAAACTGTTTGCAAAGATTATCAGCATTTGATAAAAGTTGCCGCTAGCGGTGGGGAAAGAATTAAACTGAACACTGATTTATCCACATAAAACTGACATTTTATCAAATAATTTAAATCATTCACTGATATTTGAGCCGTTACGAGAGATTTCCAACAATGTTGTATGTGCAACCAGCAAAGGATCAGATCAGCCTGTCCATACCCACAGTCTGTTCAGAGCCTTTGCTAGTCACTTGAATATTCCATGACTGTTAAGCTACTGACCAAACATCATTTGGAATTTCTAAGCTTAAAAAGAGGCTGCACAGGCTCGTCTTAGTCTACACATGTCAAAATGCTACATTGTTAGAAATCACATGTTGCGGGTCATTTATGAAAGGCTATAACTTGGCAGCTGCAGTGAATATCCACCATCTTTCTAAAGTGTCATCACAGCACTAAGCACTAGGGTACCTAAGCACTATGGTACCTAAGCACTAGGTTACCCATATTTATCATTTTCTTTTATCTCCATGAAAACTTGTGCTATATGGCAGCTTACTGGAATCATCTCAATGAGACGTTTTCTCCATTGAGTATTGAAACAAGTATTTTCATGAGGAAGTAAGAGAAATGTAAAATATTTTAGTTTTGGGTCGATATAAAAAAATTCTTCCATCTAGAATTCTTCCTTCTAGCTGTATCAGTCCATTCTTCTTTCTTCTTAAAAAGCTGTCAGTCGCGAATTTGCCTTCTTAAATTATAAATACCTTAATGCCACGCAGATTCCATTTCAATAATATCAATGTTGAAATGCACAAAAACTTCTCTCGGGTCTATTCCCTTCATTTGTATGCACTCTATCCATTGTCCAAAAACTGTTCTCATTGTGAACCGGTCCAAATTTGCAATATGCCATTTTTCTATTTCCGTCAACCTTTCTATAAATAGTTACGAATTGCTGAAATCTATAAATAGTAACAACCTGCTTAACCACCTAAAAATAGCATCATGGGAGATAAAATGCACCACAGTAAGCATGGATTACTAAACCTTATTGTGCTAAGGAGGGACAAAATACAGTTTTGGCCCTCCTGAGTGCAATAGGGTTTAGAGTATAGCAGAGAAAATATCCTGAACTCTAGTCATTTTAGCAAATTCAACCTGTCAATCTATAAATAGAATTTGTGTAACTTATGATTTCAGCTTTGGCATATTGCTCAAATTGGACTTGCCCCTCTGATCCTAGATATGTCATTATTGACGCAATAATGCATATAATGGCTGCAATAATAAATAAATTTATCATCGTGAGATGATAAAAAAATTATCACCGTGGAATGATAAAAAATTTATCATCGCGAGATGACAAAATGCAGAAAGACTGGCTAGTATAAATACATTATCACAGCGATAAAATTTCAAGAATCTCTATCTTGTTTCTTTTTCTTTAACCGTTTTGTCCGTTCCCACCGCACAGTGTCGCCCTCAAGGGCACCTAACTCTATAAGTCTTTGCTGATATGACGCTGGAGCACCAATCAGGGGGTCTGTATACTTTGGTTCCACTGAAACAAAAAAAAAACATTTCAAGACTTAGAAGGTTCAAACATATGTCAGTTTGTTCATTCTTTGAGTGACAGAACCAAATTATGCTGACAGGACAATATAAGCAAACAAAAAAGTCCCAGATCAGCGCGCTCCTTGAGGATCAGTCTGACCAGTGACTATTTGTGTTTGCTTTCTTCACCATAGTATTAATTGATGCCTTGGGTGGAATGGTCAGGATCATGCGCGGATCCAGAAAGTTTTTTCAGAGGGGTCCAACGTTTACTTCCTTTTTTTAGCTCACCTGAGCCGAAGGCTCATGGGTGAGCTAATAGTATACCAGTCACTCCGGCGTCCATCCACAATTTCAAACATCTCCTCTGAAACCACTGGGCCAATCAAACTCAAGTTTCATATGGAGACTCCTTAGGATGGGGGAACGAAAGTTTGTTCAAATGGTCGTAGTCACATGATCAAGATGGCCACCATGCCCATATATGGTAAAACCCTTTAAAAATCTTCTTCTCCAGAACCAGAAGGCCGATGACCTCAGGACTTGGTATGTAGTATTGGGGATGTGGGGCCTACCAAGTTTGTTCAAATGATGATCCTAGGTTGACCTTGACCTACTTAACGTCAAGGTCAAATTTGCTTTCTAATGCATTTAAATGGGAAAATTTCTAAAAAAGTTGAATTTTTTGAAAACTGTAGAAGCCTTAGTCATTATTCTCACTTGATATGTTTAACCTAATGAGAAAATGGCTATAAATAAGTTCCAAAGGTCAAGATTGACCTTTCAGCTAAGTCGCTCATATTGGAGTCCCATCAATATATTAAAACATAGTTTTCTCACAAACCATTGGTCCAATTCATCTCAAATTTCATGTGAAGACTCCTTATGATAAGTTGGCCAAAATTTATACAAAATATTTTGGTCACATGACCAAGATGGCCGCCACGCCCATATATGGTAAAAACCCTTTAAAAATATTCTTCTCCAGAGCCAGAAGGCCGGTGACCTTGGGACTTGGTATGTAGCATTGGGGATGTGGGGCCTACCAAGTTTGTTCAAATGATGATCCTAAGTTGACCTACTTAACGTTAAGGTCAAATTTGTTTCCGAATGCTAAATATTTGAATGGGAATTTTTTTTTGAAAAGTTGATTTTTTGAATACTATTGAAGCCAAAGTCATTATTCTCACTTGATATGTTAAACCTAATGAGACAATGGCTATAAATAAGTTTCAAAGGTCAAGGTTGACCTTTAACTTTTCAGCCAAGGTCGCTCATATTGGAGTCCTATAAACACATTAAATTATAGTTTCTTCAGAAACCACTAGACCAATTGAGCTCAAATTTTATAAGAAGACTCTTTATGATAGCTTAGCCAAAATTCATACCAGTTGTACTGGTCACATGACCACCACGCCCATATATGGTAAAAACCCTTTAAATATCTTCTTCTCTGAAACCAAAAGGCCAATGTCCTTGCAACTTGGTATGTAGCATTGGGGATGTGGGCCCTACCAGATTTGCACAAATGATGAATCTAGGTTGACCTTGACCTACTTTATGGCAAGAACAAATTTGATTCCTAATGCATTTATATGGGAAAAATCTTAAATTTGTTCATTTTTCTATAACAGTTTAGGCCGAAATCATAATACTTGCAAGAAATGATTAACCTAACAAGACAACCATTTTATATAAGTACCAAATGTCAAGCTGACCTGTGACCTTTTATCCAAGGCCACTCATTTGGACTGCCACGTACCTATCTAAATATTTTTTCCTCAGAAATCACTGGGCTGTTTGATGGATTATTCATTAGATTGTTTTAGGTCACTTGACCAAAATGGCCGCAACCCCCATAAAGCCAAATAGGTTTCATTATAAGCTGTAGTTGATCTTGACCTATTTTAACATTATTAAGGAGATCAGGTGAGGGCTTCAGGACCATCAGGTCCTCTAGTTTTTATGAGGGAAGAGATAATCCAAACAATTTATGAGGGAAGAGATGATCCAAAAACCACTAAAAGCGGGCCATCATCGGCCTGCCAGCGAAACGCCATTTAAATGGCGTTTCGCTGGCATGCTGATGATGGGCCAACATTATATGCTGACTGATTTTTAGGGTATCTGGACCACTATTGCTAAAACCCCTATATTTTGTGATTTTTTAATAACAAGTTAATCTTGTGAGCACCCCAAAATGATGTTTCAACTGATGGATAATTACAATTTTATGCTAAAAATTTTTGCTGGACCTACATGTATGGTTATGCCCACAGTGCACATTGTACAAAGAGTTATCATAAATATTTCGTGTTTTGACCATCATGTGTGCAAAATGTCTAAGATTCAAATGATTTAAGTGCCCATTAACCATATTTTGGGCAATAAGAGCCCTTCTTGGTGAGCAGATAAAAGGTGGAAGCAAAATATCTTAATTGATTCACTAAAGCATACCATCCTATATGGCCATTTGTTTCCTATAAATGCAAGTTTTAGGGAGGAAAATATGTGCGAGTTCTGCCATTAGAAACCTACCCCTTGTCAAGGCCATAGGTTTAGAGTCAGCGTAAAATTGTAAATATTTTCTTTCCCATAATTTTAGCATATGTTTTGGGTGCTCAAAAGAACCGTCTCATGGAGACGGTTCTTTTGAGTACGTACCCACAACATAGTTTTGGTTGAGAAATAAGAAAATTATTTTTCTGATACACACTTTTAACTAAAGGCCTGATGGCACTGAAATTTCCTTGTAAATAAAGCAACAATTAAAAACCTCAGCTACTAGTCTAATCTGATATGCCAATAGTTTATGGTATTTAGAGATCCTGATGAATATTTTATGACTCCACAGGTAAACATTACGGTAATTGTTCTAAAATTTCAAACAATTAACTACTGTTGGTTATCAGGGCTGGAATTCACAAAAATGCTTGTCAAAATAGTAAACAGAGAAGAACCTGATCAGACTGCTTTGTGAGAAGCAGTCTGATCTGGGTCTGCACTGTTTGGCGTTTTTGGCAGGCAACTAGTATTCGAAACTTTAGAACAAATACACATTACCATATATCTGAACTGTTGAGTAATAGCTACAAATCAGGCCAGGCTTCTGAGCCAGTCAGAAGCACATTTGATTGGTTGTCTTTTAAGAAAGAATTCAATTTTTGGAATGTTCATGTAATCCTGAATACTTCGAGTCTCTTGCAAAGTAAGTGAAGCCTAGAGGGCTTCACGTTAACTTTGCAAGAGACCCAAAGTATTCATGATTCCATGAACATTCCAAAAAGTGAATTTATTACTTATATTTACATTTCATTATTGATATCTAAAATATAGAAATTATTCATAATTTAGGAAACAAAACAGTTTTTTATTTAATATGTTATCGTATTAACGGTTTTGATGGAGTGCAAAGCGGAACAGCCAGTGTGAACAAGTACAGCCAATGGAGCAAACACGAGGCTTGTTTTGCATGTGCGACTCAGGTGTGGCTTGCTGTCAATCACAACACAAGTGTCACTTCTGGCAAATGAACTCGATGTTTGAAGCATATTGCATAGGCAAGTGTGCTTGGCGGCTGTCAATTTAATTTTTGTCTTTCATGAGGCTATGAATGGTTGCAAAAATCTAAAGATTCATTAAAGGCTTGCTTTGAAAATGTAAATATTAAGAAATGAATTTCATTTTTGATGTTCATGAAAGCATGATAGCCATTGATTCAGTTAGAAATAAACACCACACCACCAAATTTAGATCTTATTCTATGGTTACATGATAATAAAATGACATGTTTTTCATATAACATTGACAGCTGACTTGTAGGGGCGGATCCAGGTTTTCTGGAAAGGGGGTTCATATGTATAAAGGGGTGGGGTTCGCTTTACTGTTTCTTCATTTTTCGTTAGTACCCCATGGAAATGAAATAATTTGGTGAGACCAAATTATTACATTTTCATAGGATATTTAAAAACAGGACAGGGAGGGGGTGGGGGTTCAAGCAAACCCCCTCTGGATCCGCCACTGACTCCAAATTCTATAAATTCCATATAAAAAACATATTGCGATTACCTCACAATTAGTTTTATGATACCTACCATCTTTCTCTTTGTCTTTCTCTTTGAGATTATTTCTTATCCCTGAGATAGTGTTGTTCTGTACGACTATTGGTCGTACGTTATTGCTAGTATATTTGCGTTGTGGTGTCATAGTGGTGGACGCTGACATGGATGGGTTGACACTACTTGAAGATGGATTAGACTTTGTGGGAAAGGCGTTACTAGATATGTTATTTGGTATACTTGAACGTGACATTGGTTGTTGTTGGGGTTGACCTTGGGATGAATTCGGGTTATTGGGACTCCACAATGTTCCCATGGCTACGAGATCGTCTGGATCTCGGCCTAGAAAAGAGAAAATTATGCATAGTAGACAAATGAGCTGTGACATGTGATTTTCAACAATGTGGCATTTTGACAAGTGTAGACTCATACTAGCCTACTTTTAAGCTTTGAAACTCCAAATGATGTTCGGTCAGTAGCTTAACATTCATAGAATATTCAAGCCACTAGGAAAGGCTCTGGTCAGACTGAGCGTATGTGCAGGCTGATCTGAGGCTTTGCTGGTTGCACATACCATATTGTTGGAAGTCTCATGCAGTAGCTCAAATAATAACTACATTTACCTCATACCTTATCCTGAATATATTTTTTTGTCTTAAAATGTTGTCTGCTTATTACATCTGCTGCAATATTCAATTGCACTCCAGACTAATTTTACCACGTAAGCAAACACTATGAACCCTGACCAGACTGCTCCTAGTCTGATCTGGGTTCATATTATTTGTAATTTTGTTTGTTTAAGTTGATTCTTTACATCCCAGTCAACAATTTTTCAGTCATGTCAGGACAGGTCTTCCTAGGTGGAACCAGTACTCCAGACCAGTATACAATTATACAACCAAACTTTTTAACAAAAAATCCGATTTCACTGAAATTGTGACTGTAAGGATTTACCTATATCTTTTAACAAACATGACTGGTCTCCTAATCTAAGAGTACTTGTAGCTGCAAAATCTCCTAATATAACAAATCACTCTAATCCCATTTTTGGAAGCATTATAGATTCAATTAAACCTAAAACACAATGTTTCACTATAGAAACAGTCAATGAAAAAATCTAAGGTGCATATTCAATATATGTTCCATAATTTGCCAGCCAAACAATAAAACCGTGTGAAACTTGAAACTTCTTTTGTTTGGGACTTTCAATGGCTGCCATAGAATAGCTCCACAGAATGAAATTTCCAAAACACTTTAGCAGGTGTTCTTTCTGTTGAAATTCATGTTGTGGATACTGATTGGAATTGCCTCAAAGTGAGGCAATTCCAAGCAGAACCCACATCATTCTGTTGTCTATAAAATGATGAACATATTCAATTGTACCTCAAACTTTCAACTGTTCTAGAGCTTTTAAACCACTTTTCAAAAAGATCAATAGTTGACAATGTCAATAGTGATCAAATGAGAAATTCCTCATGCTATATATCTCAAGCAATTTAATACTTCAGAAAAAACACAAAACACGAGACCCTTACCTGCAAATAATTGCACAGGTAAATCCAAGCGAACAGGTGCTCCGCGCATAAATTTAGCATTGTACATACTAAATGAGTACTTAGACATTGATGATGCAGATTATCTTTTAAATGTTTAGTAAATAATGGGCGTTCAAATCAATTCTGTTCCACAATCGCTGGTAGCCATGCAGAGACTACTATTCTGCAGTCCACTGATTTAATTGTCGTAGCTTTCTTTAGCTTATAATAATACCTGAGTTTAGATAAAACAGTGTTCGTATATATATAAAAAGACGTGTTCAGGTTTGGCATAAACTTTTTAACTTGCATATTAAATGGTATAATCCTGTTAATAACGCTTGTATTACATTGACATACTTGGTCAAAAGATTAAGCGAAATTGTAATAACAACAATAATCAAAACAAGAGCCTTAGATCAGGACTTGCTCACCTGAGTGTAATAACTGAGATGATTTTTTAGAAGAGTTTACATGCTTCCCGTCTGAAAGTGATATAAAGCCATGCATTAAAATCGATAAACCACTAGTGGTTTACAGATAAGTAGCATAACATAATGACGTCCTATATAATGTTGCGTAAAAGTGGCTAAATATCAAAGTTTTCACACCAAAAATGAAATTTCTAAGTAATTTTGATATCATGTTATAAATAGAGTCTAACATTCGTGCTCCTGTATTATTCAATTTATTAAACTCGTTGTTAAAAAGCGATGCCTTGCATTTTATCGCTTTTCCCCAACTCGTTTAATGAATTCAATAAAATATGAGCACTCATGAAAGATCCTCTAAATAAATTTGCTGTATTTGAGACGGTATTCAGCATAAGGTACAAGTTTGACCTTTACTGAAAATTTGAATCTGTTAAAACAACTTAGTAGGTTTATTTCTATAGTGCTCAGTAAGTTTTAGTCCCTGATAACTGAGTGTGCACCTTATCGTATAGTTTATAGATATGTCATTAGCTGATTATAAGTTATTTCCTCATATATTGTATTATGCAATCTGAGAGAATAAAAGGTATGTTATGTTATGTTATGTTACTACTTATGATAATCATTGTCTCATAAGGCTAAACACATATCCCTGAGGCTCCATATAAAGGCTCAAGGCTATCTAAACCTTTGGTATAGCAGACTATTAGCTGTTGCATGAGCCTTCAGCTCGGGTGAGCTTTAACCTCAAGAAGTAAATATCATTCCTGCTTAAAACATGTTATGTTTGAAAGTTCAAAAATCTAATCCGGTAGTTTTCTAAATAGTCTTATGTCAGACATAATAGCAGTATTTAAATTCAAAATAGGATTTTTTCATTGGCCTTTGACAAAATATGAGGCATGGAACTTTTAAAAGCTCCAGAAATCCCCTTTCATTGGTTTGTTTGTGTCAAAAGTTAATGGCCCAGTCTATAACCTTACACTCTTACGCTGCATTTGAGCGGCCTGAGTTTTATGCCATTAAAGATCATAATTATGAGCCGCTGCATGAGATTTCTAACAATGTGGTATGTGCAACCAGCAAAGGCTCCAACCAGCCTGCGCATATGCTCAGTCTGATCAGAGCCTTTGCTAATCGCTTGAATATTCTATGAGTTTTAAGGTACTGACTGAACATAGTTTGGAGTTTCTAAGCTTAAAAGGAGCCTGCACAGACTTGTCTGAGTCTACACTTGTCAAAATGCCACATTGTTGGAAATCACATGTCGCGGCTCACATTTCAGTATTTAAAAAGGAGTTAACTCATTGCATGCTTTTTTGTTGTCTTCTTGATTTTTCTGTTTTCAAAGTTAACTATTTCAGTGTCAAGTCAGGGGTGAGGCCCAATGTTTTGTCTGGCCAAATCTGGGTCCAAACTGTTTTCAAAAGCTATCATCAGATTACAAAAGTTGCCACAAGCAAGCAAAGAATTAAAGAACATGCAAAAATGGTTCTTGACGGAAAGAGGGACATTTTAACTGATTGGAAAATCAGGAAAAACTCCATATTTTTGTATACTTAGGTAGGCACAGACGCAAGAATGGACGGATGCAATGACAATGCAAAATCTATCTCTCCGCCTTTGGAGATAATGAATTGATCTATACTATTTACCATTCATTTGAAAGCGAGTAAACGTATACAGGCAAATCTCGTAAATTTAAAGTTCTCGGTACTAGAGGTTTTCAAATGATCAGTAGTTAGAACTAGAGGGAGGTAGATATAAAACAAGTGACTTAAACAATCTTATGAATAATCCATCAAACAGCCTAGTGATTTCTGAGAAACAGATGTTTAGATAGGTGTGTGGCAGTCAAAATGAGTGGCCTTGGATAAAAGGTCACAGGTCAGCTTGACATTTGGTACTTAATACAAGATTTTTCCCAAATAAATGCATTAGGAATCAAATTTGACCTTTCCATAAAGTAGGTCAAGGTCAACCTAGATTAATCATTTGTGCAAATCTGGTAGGGCCCACATCCCCAATGCTACATACCAAGTCCCAAGGCCAATGGCCTTTTGGTTCCAGAGAAGAAGACATTTAAAGGGTTTTTACCATAAATAGGCGTGGTAGCCATCTTGGTCATGTGACCAGTACAATTGGTAAAAATTTTGGCTAACCTTTCATAAGGAGTCTTCATATGAAATTTGAGTTCAAATGGCCTTGTGGTTTCTGCGGAAAATATGTTTTGATGTGTTGATGGGACTCCAATATGAGCGACCTTGGCTGAAAAGTTAAAGGTCAACCTTGACCTTTGAAATTTGTTTATAGCCATTGTCTCATTTGGTTTAACATATCAAGTGAGAATAATGGCCTCAACAGTTTTCAAAAAATGAAATTTTCAAAAAACTCCCATTTAAATGCATTAGGAAGCAAATTTGACCTTGACATTAAGTAGGTCAAGGTCAGCCTAGGATCATCATTTGAACAAACTTGGTAGGCCCCACAACCCCAATGCTACATTCCAAGTCCCAAGGTCATCGGCCTTCTGGTTCTGGAGAAGAAGATTTTTTAAGGGTTTTTACCATATATGGGCATGGCGGCCATCTTGGTCATGTGACCAAGACCATTTGAACAAACTTTCGTTCCCCCATCCTAAGGAGTCTCCATATGAAATATGAGTTCAATTGGCCCAGTAGTTTCAGAGGAGAAGATGTTTGAAAATGTTGACGGATGGACGATGGACGCCGGAGTCACTGGTATACTATAAGCTCACCAATGAGCCTTCGGCTCAGGTGAGCTAATAAGCTCAAAAAATGTACCGTGACATGTGATTTCCAACAATGTGGCATTTTGACATGATTAGATTCAGACGAGCATGTGCTACTTTTAAGCTTAGAAACTCCAAATTATATTTGGTCAGTAGCTTATCAGTCATAGAATATTTAAGGGACTAGCAAAGGCTCTGATGAATCTGCGCAGGCTGGTTTGAGCCTTTGCTGGCTGCACATTGTTGGAAATCTCTTGCCATGGCTCAATGATTATTATCAGTTTTTATCTATCAAACATAAGTTTTGGGCATGTAAAAGAAACGTCACAAGGAGACATATTTTTTATGCACCCAAGGCATATGTTATTATGGACAGTTGTTAAAATAGATCATGAATAGATCCTATTCTCTGAATCCAGTGTGTCCCAAATCGATTTCCAATCGGCGAGTATTTCAAAAAGTCGAAGTTTCACTTTTCCAGGTTATACTGTACCTGAAGCAGCACCATTACTTCTCGTTGATGAAAACATTTGTTCCCCTTTAAGAATGTTACTTCTAATGCCATTAGGACGAAAATGATTCGATGGTTTGGTTGGAGGTAGGGTGTTGGAGAGGCTCTTGAGCGATTCCTCTCTATCAATCGTGGCTGAAATAGACAGAGATTACCATAAATGAGCCGTGACACGCGATTTCCAACAATGTGGCATTTTGACAAGTGTGGACACAGACGAGCCTATGCAGCCTCCTTTTAAGCTTAGAAACTTTAAATGATGTTCAGTCAGTAGCTTATCACTCATTGAATATTCAAGCAACTAGCAAAGGCTCTGATCAGACTGCGCATATGCGCAGGCTGATCTGAGGCTTTGCTGGTCGCACATACCACATTGTTGGAAATCCCATGCCATGGCTCAAATGTTTTAAAATTTCGAACAGTAGTTGCCTGCAACAAGAGGCAAGACAAACAGGGCAGACCCAGAAGCGGTCGGATCAAGGTCTTCCCTGTTTGCTTTTTTGACAATCATTTTGTGAGTTACAGCACTAATAACCAATGTTTCATTTGGGAACAGAAAGAGAAAAAGTGTTTGAAATTTTAGAACATTTACTGTAGTCATAGTTTTCAGGATTATTCCTGAATTCAGGATTTTGAGGCTGACTCAAAATGCTGAATTCAGCAGATTATTATCTAGCTGGTGTTAATCTATCACAAAAACATATTTTATCACTAATATTGCATAAAATCATTTTATCAATCTAATTTAATACATTGCAGAAAACTTTTTTTAAAAAAATCTCCCATTTTTTTACCTATTTTAAGTTTTGAAAATGCTAGCAGGTTCCAGGGCATCTCGATGTCTTGAAATAATATTCACTTCAAGTCTATGCACATTAGTTTTTTTTTTTTTTTTTAAGTTTTTGGGATGGCCAGGGAAAAGCAATGTTGACGATGGTTTCATGCACAACACAGACAAAAAACAATATGCCTGATCTTTGATGCCAGGTGCATAAAAAAATGTTGTAAAAATAAAATTGAGCCACAACATGTGATTTCCAACAATGTCATTATGTGGCATTTTGACATGAATGGACTAGGAAGAGGCTGTGCAGCTTCCTGTTAAGCCTAGAAACTCTAAAATGATGTTCGATCAGTAGCTTAACAGTCATACAAGATTCAAGCGACTAGCAATGGCTCTGATCAGACTGCGCATATGCGCAGGCTGGTCTGTGCCTTTGCTGGTCGCACAAACCACATTGTTGGAAATCTCATATCTCATATCGCTGCTCAATTAAAGATGCCATACCTGCTTCAACTGAGAGTGATTTTCTTGAAGCAGATTTACTATTGGGTCTTCTATTATTTGGATGTTGTTCTAGATCCTTGGCCTTCAGTCTACTGAGTTCTTTACTCTTCTCCAGGTCTAGACTGTTCTGTCTTAGCTCCTCTGCCGGAGGCCGAGAGTTAACCTCGCTACCGTATAAAATATCCGCAGTTGAGTATGGAACGGTTGGCGTGCTCGATGAGCTGTAACGAGAAAAGCAAATAAATATTAAATCAAGAGGATCAATTCAAGGTTCCAATTTGAACCTACCCTATTTGACCTTAGCTGATGTATGCACACTGTGCGATTTTTTTTTAAGATTCTGAACCCTCTTTTGAAAACAGTGAAGATCCAGATAAGGCCACACATAATAAATCTTTAGATTCTGATCCAAATTTTGTAGAAAATTGGGGTGGGTGGCAGGTTTTTATTTTTTATTTTTGGACTGCTTTAAAAAACAGAACAATGCTTAAAGAAACTTTTAATAGCATGAAATTAAATTGTCATAATTAATAAATGATAAATATTAAGATTTCAAATAATAAAAACATTTTTTTTTTCAAAAATGCTGGCCAGAAAAAAATTGCAACAAAAATTTTCAGCCTTTTTCACACATTTTTTTCTTTCTTAAGCATTTTTTTTTTATTTGCCTATATTTCATATGGGCTGTTTGGGATGAGAATCGCAAAAAAGAATGGCATGGCCTAAAGCCAGCTGATCAGGATGAACACTGTTTTTATTCATGAGATGAATCCATATAAATCCTTTGAATTCTGATGGATTATCCCATACATATTGATACAATAAGTATGGAATTGTCCATTTTGTATTTTACGGTGGTCAAAATTTCTATAAAATGATGTGTTTCTATCCCTCTGAAAATCGATTTTGCCTAGCAAACAGTGCAGACCTTGATGAAATGTTGCCTTATGCAGTATTTCACCTTGGTCTTCACTGTTTGCCAAAGTACCTGTTTACTGGTACCCAGAATGAAAAGGGTGAATTATGAAATAACTTTCAAAATATTCTGAACCCTCTTTTGAAAACAGTGAAGATCCAGATGAACTGGCTTCTAATGTAGCCAGCTGACCAGGATCAAAACTGTGTGTTGATGTTTTTTCATGAGATGAATCCATATTAGTTATGACCAGGGGACAAAAAAACTTCAATATTGCACTTGTGCTATCCATATTAGTTATGACCAGGGGACAAAAATATTTCAATATTGCACTTGTGCTATCCATATTAATTATGACCAGGGGACAAAAATATTTCAATATTGCACTTGTGCTGCAGGACGAGTGACTTATAATTTTCACTCGTACTGCAAACACATGCACTTATCCTTTAAAAGCATAAGCAAATAAAGAACATAAGGGAGTAATATGTAATATGATTCCCTCAAGCAATTCTTTCCAAAGCACTTGTCCTGTAGGACAAGTGCTTTGGGAAGAATTACTCATCCTTTCTAGATTTCACTGGTAATTACGAGCCGACAAGTGGAATTTTTGTCCCCTGATGACATAGCACCAATGGATTGAGTTGACCCATATAAAATATCTGCAAAACATAAGAATTTGATAGAAAAGTACAAATCCATAATAATTTCGACTACAAATTTCTAACCTTGCCAATTAGGGTATTCCAACTAAACTGTTGAATGATTGATCCAATACTGCCAGTAATGGCACTTTCTTGCTTGTTTTTACGGCTTAGTTATTCTACAGAAAAAATCAATGCGGAAGATAATTTCCAATTGATTCATCGAAATCTAGCCTTAATGAACTGAAAGTAAACAGTATACTGATCGCTCAACCTACAGAAATGATGCTGGAGCATAAATTATTGTGTTGAGATTATTAAAATAAAGAGACGAAAACATGGGGTTTCTTCGTCCAGTGTGTTTGGGGTGGGAGTTTGAGCCCTGGTCAGGCTACAATTACTTTCGTAGAGATTATCCTTTCACTACTTCTACTTGGGAGCGCAGTGGTAGAGTGCTTGACTGTATATAGACAGAGGGGTCGCAGGTTCGAGCCCTCACCGGCTTCACTGCGTTGTGGTCCTTGAGCAAAACACATTTATCCTAGCTTAGTACTGGTTCAACCCAGGAAGACCTTTCCCTGTTTAACTGAAAGATTGTTGATGGGATGTAAAGAATCAAATCAAACAAACAAAACTACTTCTACTTAAAGTGAAAGTAAGTATGCATATACACATAGCCCTGTTAATTGTTGAGGATCGAGCCTCAGACCGGGTACAGTTTGAAAGGATTAATGACGGGTATGATATGACTGAAAATTTGTTGAAAGCAATATTTTGAGCCCCAGCAACTAAATCAGCATCACCATAGAGTAATACCAGTGCCTTTTCCCACCATTCATGATACACCGGACCATGTAGGGTAGTCAGTAACATGTCAGGCTACAGATGTGTGTCGGACTGCAGATCCAGGAGTTCGATCCCGGCCTGGTCCCATACTTTCGTTGAGATTGATCATGAAATAATTTCTACAGTGATTCTCCGACCTTCCGCTGATTTATTCAAGAAGGGTTGTCAGTTACAAGAGAAAGTATGTGCATGAAGTACTGGTTAACCGCTTGTTCAAGCTTGCCCAGGAAAAAAGTGTGGTTAGGTGAACTGACCGTCCTGACATGACCATAGCTATTTACTGGGATGTAAAGCAACAAACCAACCAATCACCATTCATGACAATTGTTGTCTGCTCATATATCTGCTTATGTCACTTTGGAAGCCTATTGCAAACAATATGGATCCAGATCAGACTGCTCCATTAGGAGCAGTCTGATCAGGGTTCATAGTGTTTGCTTCCATGATCAAAAGTAGTTTGACATAATGTATTTGAGTATATTCAGCAGACGTATCAGGCGACATTTGCAGAATTGGCTCTGTTCAAAGATTTGAGCACTATATATCGGTAAAGCAGAATTTCCGCTGATGAAAAATATAGGCAGGAAAATGGTTGAATCAATAGTCCACTCAATATACCCCAGTTCTTATGAATAAAACATCACAATTACAAGGTGCGGAACAAGAAAGAAAAATAGCGCCATTTCCTCTTTATTTCCGTCATTTAAACTGACATCTGATTTATTTAGTTCCAATCAAACCGTATTGCTTCTTTAACCGATACGAACCAAAGTGAGCTATAACATTGTAGAAACCAGTAAATGGTTAATAGTGCTTCCTGATGGCTGACTGTACAGCAGCAGCATTTCATTAGGGTTTTCACTATAGCATATTTTATGCAAAGAAGCCAACTTAATTCAAATCCGTTAAAGAGTGCCACAAGGTGACATTTAGCTTTGTCTGCTAGTATCTTCTGCTGACAACTCTTGCAAACCATATGTCACCAGATCAGGCCAGACAGAGTTTCAAGCCTGATCTGGATCAAAACCGTTTGACACTCTGATATGGTATTAATTCCTGAAATAAAATCAGCAGGCAACAAAAAATCATGAAAATTTACCAGCATGCAAAGAGTGAATAAGCCAATATTTAATATTCATTTTCAAAAGTCAATAGTGAATCAATTACGGTATAAAACGAGCCATGTCACACCACATATGCCATATTCAAGCGACAAAAGTACAAATCAGATTGTGCAGATGCACAGTCTATTCAGCACCATTGTTTCTTAATGACCATACATTATCATAGCAACAGATGCTATATCAAAATTTTCAATGTTCTAGCTAGTCTGTGTAGCTGTGCAAACTGGTTCGAGCCCAAAGAAAGGTCTTCTCATGGTGCAACTCGAATGCCATTAGCATATTTCCTTGGTGCCAATAATGAGCTCTAACATTTATAAGAAAATTAATGTTTAATGATGCAACCTTATCTAAAGGCCTGTGTCTATATCTAAAGTGCAGAAGATAGTCCGCTTGAAAAACTGTTAAACCTTGATGCACTCATAATTAATGCACTCATAAAAGGGTTTAACCTTACTGTACTCAGAGTGGGCAAAAATCGCCATTCTCATTGCAAAAAGGGTCAAATCATAGCGGACTAGAATCTGTAAAAACCCACAAATACCAAATATAGCTTTCAAGTCACACGTTATATAGCCAACTGACTCCGATCCAGAGAGACAGGTATAGTGACTGAAGGCAACAGGAGCTGCCCATAATGGTGCCTGTTTAAGAGTCAGAGAGAAGGCTCCCAGGGGGATGCTCCAGGAGCCCCAATACATGGATCCAGCCAAGAAGCCTTGGTGGATGGGAGACGGCTCTTTGACCAATATTATATAAAGTCACATGAGATCCTATATATTAAAGTAACAATAAGGCAATTTTTAAAACTGCTTGCACAGGATGCAAGAAGCATCAGAATTTGCAATTGAAGAAAACATAAAAACATGACTATACATGTCCACCCTAATGTCCCATTAGAAAAATGTAACTCGTGACGGCCGCAGCCCTGACACAATAAATAATGGACCTCTAAACATAAAACTGGAATGGAGAAACTATAGCATATATAGGTTTAGATAAACAACATTTTTGAGCGTAAAATTGTAAATATTTTCTAATCAATCAGTTTGAACAAAATGTTTTGGGTGCTCAAAACAACCGTCTCATTGAGACGGTTCTTTTGAGCACCCACAACATATGTTTTGGTTGAGAAATAAGAAAATTAATTTTTTGGTACGGATTCTTAACTAAAGGCCTGATCTATGTCATCTATAGGTTTAGACAATCACCTTCAATATTATTTAGCCAATGGGTTGAAAACTTATTGTGCCCTGAGATAAATCCCATGGAAACTGCACATGCTATGACGACTTTGTACACAGCAGTCTTGTCAGAACATCTTCAAATTGCATGGAGTAAGGGTTACACAAAACAGATTTTAGACCTTCTCCAGAGTGTTTCAAAAACAAATGCATCTGAAAAAGTAATTAATCTGCTGAAGTTTTCTGCTGCATGTTAATGCTTAAGTCAAGGACTTATAAATTTCGGCATACAGTACGTCCAATTGCTTATCCAGGGGTAGCGAGTTCCATCACAGCCCAGCCCCAACTTTCATGGAGATAGATCATGCATGAAATAATTTCTACGGTCATAAGTCAAAGTGTGGTTAGGTTAACTGACTGTCTCAACATGACCACTGCTGTTGACGTGTTTAAAGAAAGCTTTTGCACACATATCAAAATTTCACTTGAAGAATGATCTATGCATTATGTGATCTTACTGTCTGACCCATTTTGTATACAGTATAAAAACCTGTGTAAAATGGCCACCCTCAAAAAGACCAAAAATTGGTTTTCAAGACCAATTATTGCTTAATGCAGTCAAAAGTATTGCAGAATACTTCCAACCTTCATTAAGCTACCATTTGTCATTAAGATCTTTTTTGTCTATTTTTGAGTGGCCTTTTTACACAGGTTTTACTGTAGCTGGTTTAAATCAACATTATTCAAATGGATATTTGCAGCTCAAACACAATCTTTGTTGAATTCAGATTTTAACCTTAGAGAATGAATGCTAAGTGTATATCTAATCCTTAGAGAAAGCAAATGCTTAGGTGGAGACCTATTCTTTCTATCATCTCTAAAAGCCATGCAAATCTACCAAACATGGATTTTAAACTAAGTTTATGTTTATTTGAAATACTTGCCTATTCTTTACGATGGTAATGTCAGGAATAGGTCATATTTGCTAGCTACTAGACAGGATTATCCGCTCTTGGTAACACTTGAAAAGTTGTTGCCAATGTTGATGAACATTGATTGCTGAGTAACAGTTATCCATTAAAATTTGGATACTTACTGCATATGCGCAATTTAAAGCCTATGTACATGTATATACTTTAAACACCCATTCTAACCTGTGACCCATTGATATATGTACATTGAACTATCCCAGGTTAATTGCATCAAACTAGATGGAAGAATTCATTTGTATGCAAAGGGTTAAATGAAACATTCTACAGTAAAACCTGTCTTAAAGAGCCTCTCAAAAAAAAAAGAGGACCAAAAATTGGTTTTCAACTGCAGCATCGGCCCCTGGAAATCATTGCTACATTCAAAGGACAAAATAAGATGCTCAGCAGCTATAAAAGATACAATTGAAGGATTAGAATGAGTGATTCTGCAGCTGCATTAGATGAAGAAGAACTGATTGTTGAGCATGACTAGTGAGTGAAGTCAAGGAAGAACATGAAGAAATGATAGCTGCATTGGCCAGATACTAATAAGTTGTTGAATAAGAATTAGAAAAAGAAGATAAGGCACTTAAATAATTAGATATTAGAACCATGAATTCTACATTATAGACACAAACTAAAAGATTGCTAAACACAAGACAAATGGTTTCAAAGTATGACAAAGGAGAAAACATTGCTGAATTAGATGCAGGAGCAATATTTGCTGTGTTAGACACCACAAAAAGGACTGCTGAAAACCATATACTGTAAAGAAATGGTAGAGTTAGACAAAGAGAAAGAAGTGCTGGATCTAAGATACAGAAGGTATTACAGAAAAAAATGATAGAATATACAGAAGAAATGATTGCAAAATTTATAGACATTTATATGTATACAATATCATGTACAAAAAATGATTGCCACATTTGACATTGGAGAATTTACAACCACACAACTACCAATTTAGCATTTCATGATGGGGAAACCTCACAAGTTGTCAATAGCATAGAATTTGCAGTTTATTGTCACCCAGGTGTAAACCAAACTAAATGAAAAAGTGTTCACTACACCAGGCTAATTTCACTAAAACAATAAAGATAATTGAGAAGTTTGTGAAAAGAAGTTGATAGTGTAAAATCTCTAATCCATCAAACGTATGTTGTCGTAACATGTTGGAATTGACTCTATAAAGGCATGAAAGAAAGAGTTAGTTATACATATGAATGCAGTTTTAACAATCTGATCAAGAGAAGAGTACATCTGAATAAGATGGAGAAAATTAAAGATTTGAGAAGGAATGCTTTAAAATATCACAACATAAATATTTGTTCCTCAAATATATAACAGGTTCAGGAACAGAAGAATTGCTTAGTCTGAACTGCATCATGTTTAATTTGTCACATTTCATTAATCTGTTCAAAAAATTCAAGCTACAGTTCAAACACTTTTACTCACTAGACTTTTTGTGTCGTCTTAATCCGTACAGGAAACATCCATGGACACTGGGGATAAATAAACGATGCACGATTCATCAGCTCTGTCTCGGCCCGCCTGTCCGCAAACAGGTAACCATATTTTACCCCTGTTCCTTGCGTTAAACATTCCCTCGCACCTTCCATTTATTTACAAACCAAATCAATGTCACCTTTTTAATTCCAAAGTATATTTGAATAATAATTTTATATACTTATTCCAGATAAGATGGTAAATGATTAGTCCTTAAGTATTTATCTTTCATATTTCAATCTGTGTATTGGAAACATAAATTGTGGCCTCTCAAGTTAATTGCCTCACTGAAGCAATTCACTTGAGAACCCACAATTTATGTTTAAAAGCATAAAATTTACCAAAATCTATCTTTAAAAATATCCTATCTGAAATGTTGACTGAAAGATTCACTTAAAAAAATCAGCAAACAGCATTTTTTAAAATTTATTATCTATATATTTTTTTTCTTCAAAAGCTTTCTTTTTTACCATTTCACCAGAACTGTTACTAGCAAAAAATAGGAATTCCTGTTTTGCTACAAATTAAAAGAAAAACATGTTGTCTGCGGATTAGTGATTGGTACTCTAAGATTTAATACACTTCAAATTTGAAAAGCAAACAACCATAAAGAGACGCCCAGTCAAGAGCACACAGGGATAGATTCACCTCCCGTGGCTGATATCAGCCGAGGTTATCGCTATTCAAGCGATCCGATCACTTAATAGGACAATTTCTATTTGCCTAAACACAAATTCACTGAGATTTTATCCTGACAGTTATCTCTAATTGAATCATGATCAATATGAAAATAATAACTTTTTTCTAAGCACATTGCTCTACACAAGCGGATCAGGTTTTTTTAATGATCCAAACTTCTGAATAATAATAATAGCAAGTGCTATAATGGGATAATTATTATGATGTACCATAAATATCCTTTAAATCAAGACCTGGCAGCGGCCTGCCACCACACCCATTTATATAAAAACTGTGTTTTCGATCGCCCAAAAAAGCATTCTTGATCGATAAGCGGTGATCATTGAATGCAAATTTAACCTTATCGATCAACAACATGTGAATCTTTGTTATCAAAAACATCTTTTTTGGCAATCAGAAACACAGTTTTGTTTAAAAGTTGTGATATGGCCGGTCATTGTCTACCGGATCATTGTCTACCTAGTGTAAATAACAACTTTTTTAATTTTTTTGTCATATATACTGAACCACAAAAATAATGCATTAATTTAGAAAAACTGCATTTTACGTAACCTTATCATGCTAAATCTGTATACATCCTGTTTTCAAAACAGTGTAGATCAAATTTATTTTCTCATTTCTCAACCAAAACATATGTTGTGGGTACTCTTAAGTCCCTTACTCTTGAAAAGCAAATTTGAGCATAAAAAAGTTAATATTTTCTTATTCATAAGTTTTAACATCTGTTTTAGGTGCTCAAAAGAACTGTCTCATTGAGACGGTTCTTTCGAGTACCCACAACATATGTTTCGGTTGAGAAATGAGAAAATTTTCAACCACACAGTCTCTTAAGCCCTATCACACCGGGCTAATGGACGTGCAAGGGATAAAAAAGTTCCAATCTGTTGGCATCTAACAGGTTCGCATACATTATAATCATCTGTTTCATATACAGCTAGACTATGCAGACGTGGTATGGTATCATATCCATTGGTGTCTGCTTTTTTTTAAGCGGTGGCAAGTTTTGCAAGCATGCTCAAAACTTTACAACGGATAAGAGTTATATGGTATTCGTCTGCTTAATATGTAATTTTTACCTTATTGGTAATAAAATTAGTTTTAATAAGCGTACCTACCATATATTTATCTTATTGCTATAACCTTATTGCTACCCACAAAATTTGGAATCCAGACCTTGGGGCCCTCAGAAACGGTAGCTATGTCAATAGTCACCGACCGACGACCATGTCAATAGTCACGAAGTGAAACTATGACATCTGAAATAATTTTGGAAATATTACATGAATTATGTAATAAAACTTCAGGGAATGGGGGGATTGGGATGGCTGGGTACTCCTAGATAAATATATGGTAGGTACGCTTATTAAAACTAATTTTATTACCAATAAGGTAAAAATTACATTTTAATGAGCGCTTAACCTACCATATATTTATCTTATTGCTAGTAGAATCACTACCACCGGAGGGAGGATTCCCTCACCAAGGTTGATTCCAATAAATATAAATTTCCAGAGATAAACTGAGAGTCTTATAGCAAATTTGACATAGTCAAAGCATAAGATCTCTGGATGACTGATAAGATAATGGTCTAGATGTAAAAATCTAATACCTCAGTCACAGAGCTTGGAAGTAAATAGTTAAGAATAATATCTTAATACTTCCAACACCATCTCTGACCAACAGTTAGTTATCTTAATCTATGAGACATCTGTCCTCATAGGCTAGGATTAATTAAGGCCATGAATCATTCCTCATTAAGAGGTCAGATTCCCCCCCCCCCCTTTTTCTTTTGATCCCTACATTGGTTCAAAAGGGATGACATATTTTAATCCTGAATTAGTTCAGTTAATACTGAATATAATTAGGACAATACTAGATTGTTGTCTCAATAATATTCCTTAATGAATGAAAAGTATATAGACAACAAAAGGCACGAAAAGTCCATGACTCATGTGCTTTAATATGAAATTAATCTGAAAAATTCAGACTGTTATTAAGACATAACGCACACACTTGTAGGAAAATAGACATGAAGATCGAAAGCGATAGAGATTTCTCTTATAAAGAAACTCAGTGGTACTCATATCCAATAGCCTACATAAGACTAGAGATATATGAGATGTCAAATATCATCAAATATCTTGCTATTGAAAGAGTAGAAAAGTAAATGTTAGCAATTTGCTTAAAACTAACATAAGGATCAAGCAAATTTAGAAAACATGTGAAAAAATAGAATATAATTTCTATGATTAACATGTTGTTGAGAGAGGAATTGCAAGATTACTGAATCTTTACCAGAACACAATAAAGTTTGAAAGTAATATCAGATGAAAATATATCTGTAACTTCCACAAGTATTCACATTTAATACTGTATAATAATAATTCTTCCTCTTATCAAATTCATTGGTTTGATTAGAAAGTAATTATTGATAAATTCCTCTGACATAATCTCTCAGAATCTAGAAAAATAATAATATCTTCCTTCTATATAAGATGATGTTATAATTCCAAAACAGGAAGAAAACCAAACCACAAATTTGGTATCTGAAGAAATTTCCTATAAAACCCAAGATATGGTATTAAAGGAAAAATCTAATAATTAATTAAATTTATTGACACTCTAAGACTGAAAAGAATGACTAAGAATGTCAAAGGTTTAGTCACTGGTAAAGAAAATTGTCTCATAACCAAAATGATATGTAGATACATGTAGTAAGAACATAGAAGGTAACAACCTTCCGAGTCACTAAACAGAAAAACTACAATCAATTAATCTTAATGTAGTTATTCTGTTCTCAATATAAAAGTCTCTGATGAAATTATCATAAGAGGGTCTGGTATGAATGTAAGTAGAATACATACATAAAATGTACATATTGAAATAACTGTCTGACTTCATAGTTATAAATATATTTAATCAGGCAATACTAGGTGATTGCTGACAAAAATAACTGTCATGATTGTTAATCTGAACTTATCAGTTCATATACTCCTAGAACTATATGACTGAATAAGTTTATTCAAGATTTAATAACAATGTTAGAACCATGTCTAATGAAGCGTCTCCTGTACTATAGACTAAGAGTGATGATCAGAAGAACATAGAACTACTTACTTCAATTCATGACCAAGAAAAAAGTAGACCTTAGAAATTCTTCCATCAAATGAAAAGAAAGCTGACCACTTACTCTTCCAGTCTGTCTAAAACCAAGACATTCATGATGAAACATGGACTCATATGCTTCTTCATTGACTTTAAACTTGATCTCGATCTAACCAAGAAAATAAGCAAAGAAGGGTTAGAAGATAAAGAGTATCTAATACTCATCTTCAAATTAGCCCTATACATGTATCTCTTCCTATAACTCCTGTACCAGAGCAAGGAAAGTGGTTTTCCCTCAATCCAAACAATATGTACATATTTTGATTTAAATGGAATAAAGAATGAAGATTAAAGATATAATCTAACCATCCTATTAAAAGTAAATGAGTATGATTAGGAAATACCACATAACACACTGTAGACTAACCCACGTTATTGTGAGAAAGAGCCACAGAACACTAGCAGTCACCGGATTTCAAAAGGCAGATAAAGCACTGCAACCGGCTCTGTCTTCCTAGTCAACATGATTGCAGACTAGAAACGGCACAATAAAAACTAGAAATGTAAATAGATATTAAAACAAATGTCTGAATCATCAGACTTGTTTTAATCAGCTAGTATAAAACACATCATTTAAGTTTTAGCCAGTCGTAAAACGGAAATGATAGTTAATTTTACAATCCATAACAAATAAAATGTCTTAAAAAGACATAATACTGACACATTTTAGTAAATAGCTACTAAAATCAGTACTCATGAGTTCTCATTAACTCCAAATTAGGATTATTTACCCCAATATTTGGATTCTGACTCTTTCAAGAGTTCTATTAGAGAACTATGGTAAAACTGTAAATTTTCTGGTAGACAGCATTTTAACTCCAATTTCCAAACCATAGTGAGAACTCGCTGGTGAGCTGCCATTGGCTCTCTAGCAAAATGCCATTAGAATGGCATTTCGCTGGCGGGCCCATGGTGGCCCGACACTGTCTAAGTATTGAATGGAGATGAGAGACCTTCTATTAAAGTCTCATTGGAGTGATAGTAGAAACCATGGTTCATTTTTTTACCGACTCTTGTTCAATCAGGTAAAATAGTTTAATTTCTTTGCCATGAATGTTCCTACCAATAGTGCTTGACATACTATATTCAAATAGTCAAACCATAAAAATTTTCTGTGAATAAAAATCAATAATGCTACCAAAAAACAAGGTATAATTGTGTATAGGTGGTGATCATATCAAAAAACAAAATAATATGGAAAGTTCTTCCAATTATTTGTTTAATATGGTTCAGAAAATGTTGACTGGTCATAATCATATTCTGAATAGTATTAAAATTAATAGTTCTGAATATTCTGTATCTCTATGCTGATTACTCAACCCGATCCAGAATCTGTCAATGAGCAAGATCTGATCCGTTGATATTAAACCAAAGCATAAAGCAGGCCAGTGTCACATAAGATTGCTGTGAAAGGCTGCTATAAAGCGGCCCTGCCCTTGAAGTATACCAAAATCTTACAAAATGCGAAAACAGCTTTGTAAAATTCAAGGAAAAAGTTATCCCATGGTTAACTAAGAAACAATCATGTTAATTGATTCTTTACATCCCAGTAAACAATTTTATTTATGTTGGGACGGGTTTCCTCAGTTGAACCAGTACTAAGCAAGTTTTGAAATACTAAAGTACTAATTCACACAGCAAGAAATTTTGTTTGTTTTGTAGCTTTATGTCCCAGTAAACAGCTATGGTCATGGGGGGACACTCAGTCCACCCAACCACACATTTTCCTGGGAAAGCTTGAGCACCCGGTTAACCAGTAATTCGTGAACATACTTTCGATTGTAACTGACAATTCGTGAATGATTCAGTGGAAAGGAGGAAAATGACCTTATGATCAATCTCCATGAAAGTATGAGACCGGGCCGGAATTGAACTGCGACCCCTAGATCTGCAGTGAGCACCCTACGGACTGCACTACGAGGCCTGGTAAAGCAAGTGAAAGTGACAAAACTGTTGTTCGCTTGAAATAAGCAATAAACAAGTATAAATCAAGTATGTATTTAGTTCCTATTAAAGGAAAATACATGGAAAGTACTTGTATTAAGCCAGCCCATTCTTTAAACAGGCATAGTAGCTGTGATTTCTGATACAGGTGGCCTGACCATATGTGACTTGAGAAAATTGACAAGTGGTAAAATAACTTTGCCTTTGTTTCTCTTGGTGTCTTGAACTGTCCCTTGAAGTAGTTTGTTTGTTTGATTTGATTCTTTACGTCCACTCAACAATCTTTCAGTTATGCGGGACGGGTCTTCCTGGGTTGAACCAGTACTAAGCTAGGATAAATGTGTCTTGCTCAAGGACCACAACGCAGTGACGCCGGTGAGGCTCGAACCCGCGGCCCTTCGGTCTCGAGTCAAGCACTCTACCACTGAGCCACTGCGCTCCCTCCCCTTGAAGTAGACAGACAAGACAAATGATAATTATTTAACTGATAAATAACTACCCAGATTTATCACAAATTGGTCACACTTAAAATTAAACTTTTAAGTTGAAATACCAAGCCATAATTATTAATAATAAATATATGGCCCTTCAGATTTGACTTCTAGATTCTAAGAATAATATAAATAATCCTAGATCTATATGATTGGCAAAAATTTTGACAAGTCAACGGATTTAGTCAAAAGATACCAAAGACCAGAAGATTTCAACTAGAACTCTTCCATAAAAGATCTTCCGATCTGTCAATAAATCAGATGGAATAAAAGAATACTTTCTTAAATTGGTGATCAAAAAAGTATCCATGACCAAAGCACCATTTGTTAAAGACCTTGATTAGTCCTTAATGGATGGTAGAGGTAGATTGGTCTATTTGTTCTCTAAAACAATAGAGAATCACTGATCATGTGGTAAAGTCTACCAAGATCGGTGATTGTCCGGTACCGATAGCCAATGCCTAAAGCAGATTGCCTAAAGAACGTACCGTTTGTGTACATGTCGTAGTTTGTTAACTCTGCTAAGATAACGAAGTCGCTGCTTAATCTACAACAAGACTGAGAACTAACTCTCTGTCTGTTCGGGAAGACTTACCTGGAGCTTGCTAAATCTGTATGGATTAGCAGGTAAGCATAGATTTCCGGAAGAAATTTGCCTCTGGAATAACAATGTGTTGAATCCATGGGGCGCTCGATTGTTTGTGTCCGGTTAAAATTTCACCACTGGAAATTGTCCGGTACAACTTCATTAGTAATTGTCCGGTATATGACCGGTGCATAAATTACCGAAGTTTGACAAGTGTTTTCGAGAAATTCACTTGCTGAAATAGACTATATAGTTCTCGTGTCCGGTAGAGACTCCTTGAGAATGAGACCTCCGGAAAAGAACAGAGTCATTATGTCATGAGACAGTTTGACAAGTGTTTTCGAAAAAATCACTTGCTGAAATAGAGTTCTCGTGTCCGGAAGAGATTCCTAGAGATCCTTGTGCGGATGAGACTCTTGACTCTTAGTCTATTTGGTGCCCTTTCAACCGGTTCCCGAACTTGTTCATGGATCCGGAGGGACCTTGATCTGAAATCTGAGACTTCTGATCATCATACTTACCGACCGAACATCGGTTAGATCGATGCCCGGCAGAGGACTTTGAATCATGGATCATATAGGTAAACTATACATCCGAGTTAGAATTGATGTTTGAAAAAGACATCAAATTCAGTGTTCAGCGGTCCGGATCGAGCTAGTTCCGGACTTGTGAACTTGTCCTCTAAAAGGTGATTCAGACAGGTAGCCCCGGGGATGAGTCCTAGACTCGACCGGATAACCAGATAAATCTGAAAAACCTTCCCCGTCTTGGTAGTTCTGGCGGGACTCCGAGGAGTCGATCACTTCCGAACTACCGAAACATTTCCACCAATGTGCCTCTTCTTGACAGCATTGATTCCTTCTTCGCCATCTTGACATGGATGAGCGGTGTCTCTCGAAGTTTCGCCAACAAGCTGAGAAACATAAAACTCACAAGTTTCACTTCTGAAACAATAAGAGAAAGTCAAGCACGTAGTATCCGTAAATACCACGCGTTCGAGGCAAAACAGGACAGGCGGAAAGAGGGGGAAATCGCAAGTTCGAGTTACCGTAGTTGAAAAATAAACGGGCGGAGGCCATAAGCTCCACTCGAATCGAAAACGCGAGAAAATTGCAAATTAGAACAAAATAAACGCAGGACAAACCTTGCGAAAAGTAAATAAATTAAATGAGTAGCAAATACAATGTGAAAAAGGAAAAGACGCAAGGAAACTTAGAATTTGATAAAAAATTCTATCCAGATTCTCTGCACGTGTCTTCTTCCTCGAGCACAAAAATTATTTCTGACGTCATAGTTTCACTTCGTGACTATTGACATGGTCGTCGGTCGGTGACTATTGACATAGCTACCGTTTCTGAGGGCCCCAAGGTCTGGATTCCAAATTTTGTGGGTAGCAATAAGGTTATAGCAATAAGATAAATATATGGTAGGTTAAGCGCTCATTAAAATGGTATCCATCTGTTTTCTTCGGAATTAGTGTGTTCCTTATATGTTTTGTATGTGTGTCCTAGCTGTATTTGTTAGGTTATTATCTGGTGATGTTCGGTGATCCAATGTCGCCACCAGACTACTAGATGCAACATTATGAAATGCTGATGCCGACTGCATGTCCGTTAGCTGTAAGGTAACATCAGTTTCCCATAAGTTCATCACAAGGTGATGTTTGTAATAATACAGTGATGTCTGTTTATCGTTCAGTTCATATCAGCTATTTGTACGGCCATTGTATGTTTCATACATCCATCGCGAGGCCAGATAGTACTGCTTGTGGAAAAAGTGCTTATAATAAGAACAACAACAGATAAAACTGATTTTGCACAATTTCTACCTGTTGTACGTCCGCTAGCCCGGTGTGACTGGGGATTTATCGATAAGCCTGGATACATACAAAATTTAAATCAGTTGAAAAAATGCATTATGTGGTTTGCTTTTATTCTAAATTTCTGTGTAACTTCAAAGCCACTTGATGTTGCTCATGCTCTAAAATATGAACTGACACAGCATGTAATAATGAAAACTTATTTCTGCTATTTCTGTATACTTTAGAGCAATGATGGCTGCCAATGTCTGAACGTACGAAGAGTTTTAGTTAAATAGGGGAGATAATCATGTTTTAACATTTGACATATAGAAAATGAGCAGTTGTAATTCTTTGAAAAGTTAACCAAGGGAGGTAGACCATTTCATTGAGCCTGTATTGGAAATATCTTGTTATAAGCCTTAGATGGGAAAAGAAACAAGGATTTAATGTACAAAAGAAGAAAAGTAACAAAAAAAAAGAATAAAGCTTATTTTTAAAGCTAGGTAGAGGGTTTAATTTCCATTGCAGAAAATTTCTAAAGTTTACCAGGAAATTACAAATGGAGTCAGATAATTATGCCATTTATTCATTTATTAGTGTTTATGCTTTATGTCACGCTCTTTTTCCTATCTTCCTGGGTTGAACCAGTACTATGGTAGCAGAAAATTAAGTGTCTTGCTCAAGGACACAACACAAGGCCTCTGGTGAGTCTCTTAGCAACCGTCTTCTCCAAGATATTTTCAAATTCATACTAGAAAAGCTAGAACACCCTCACTTCTATGCAGCAGGTATCTCAGCCGTCACAACCATGGGCAGTTTTTGTTTGATTTGATTCTTTACGTCCACTCAACAATCTTTCAGTTATGCGGGACGGGTCTTCCTGGGTTGAACCAGTACTAAGCTAGGATAAATGTGTCTTGCTCAAGGACCACAACGCAGTGACGCCGACAACCATGGGCAGTTCAGTGGATCAAGGGGTGCTGTTTCAATCCTCACCAGAGACACTGAGTTGAGTCCTTGAGCAAGATACTTTATCCTCTGCTTAATACTATGATTGAAAATTGTTGACTGAGAGCAGAATTGACTGGCTTACTTCCTTCAGTTTTTATAAATGGATAACTTAGTGTGAGTGAGTGTGTTTGTGTTTAACATCCCACCAACAGCTAAGGACATATGAGCCACAGCTTAAAGAGTCTCATCCAACAGACTGGAGGAGCCAGGGATCAAACTGAGGGACTCCTGAGTACAAGGTGAGTGGTTCATCCACTACACCACACCGGTTCCTAATCAAGAGCTGATGATCACTAACTACTTGCTGGGATGGCTTACTCTGTTTCAGAGAATTCAGTGGATATTGTTTTCAAGTGCCCATTTTGAATGCAGAATAAAATTTTAAAAAAATTAACCCATATAAGCCTGGCGTCCATTTTGGAGGACATCGGCAAACAGTGCAGGACCAGATCAGATACCACATTATGCGGCATCTGATCAGGTTCTGCACTGCTTGGTAACAGAATTAACTTTAACAATTTGAATGGAATTGTAAATAACTACACCACAACCCTTGATTTTTAAACGGATTTGTCCAATTGATTAGGGTGTGAAACTCCATTAAGTATAAATAGATTAAATTTGAAGACTTGTGAATGATGTAAACATGATCCAAGGAAACATGAACATACTTAGCAGTAAATGAGTTGCTTCTTCGAATAATTCCCGAGGAGTAAGGTCTTGTTCTGAACTGAAGATGTTCCTCCTGGCCGAGTAATGTTATATGACATCTTGCACCATAAATGCACCTCAATGTGTTAAATGTTGCGTTTTTCCTGTTAATCTGTACGGACGTTTTTGGTCGTCCATTGCCTGATAATATCATTGTTACCATTAGTATGTCTATGGTAACAGTAATCTCCCTTGCTGAACCAATAACGCAGAGTGATTGTTCCTGTTTGATTTCCTGGATTCCATCAAGAACATGTAACAAAGTTTGATAATTGAAATAAAATGTTAGTAAATCCTTTCTTTCCTTATGTCAAACCAAAATAGTTTCTGAAAGCATGAAAGAGTCCTTGGTTAATATTAAAATTCAGAGAAAAGTTTCCTTAATATGGTAGTAACGGAAATCAATAGAATAAAGTATGATTTATTTTAGGTAAGATATTCATACACAGGTTGTTATGCTATAAATCATTAGAACCAGGAACATGTGACATAACGCGATTGATCACAATGATATAAGTAAATTTAAACCATCATATTAAGTCCAGATAGGCAATTTTTCATGAAAATTGTGAATATTTTCTTATCCATCAGTTGAAACATTTGTTTTTTTTTGGTGCTAAAAGAATGGTCTCATTCATACTGTTATCTTTTGAGTACCAAAAGCATACGTTTTGATTGTTAAATAAGAAACTATTTTTCAACTGTGCAGCATTATCTCTGCTACATACATTCTCACTAAATGCATTATGTTGTGTGAATTCAATGAATTCGATCCACATCATAATTATTGACAAAGTTTATTCCATATGAACTTAATCAAGTGTGCTGCCTGGCCTCGAGGTTATAAAACTTGAGTACAGTCTCAAACTCAAAATAAAAGCGCAATGATTGGTTGCTTGCGGACGCAAGCAGCCAATCATTGCGCTTTATTTTGAGTTTGAGAATGAACAGTTTTATAACCTCAAGGCCACAGGTGTCTCGTGTTGGAAGAAAATGATTTTACCACAAAATGCATTTTTGTATTTTTATCCCAATATATGAAAACACTCACTGTATATCATTGGTGATCAACTTGTATCATTTTTGTACAGACACTCCAAGATATGCATATAAAAATTTTCTCTTATCGAGCATTGTTGCAAAAATAAGTATTATTTAGAAATATTAATTCCTTTATGTCCTTTGGAAATACAATTGCATTCTAAATCTTGGCCTCAAAGTTATAAAACTTGAGTACAGTTTCAAACTCAAAATAAAGCGCAATGATTGGACGCTTGCAAACAGGGGTCCGCAAGCAGCCAATCATTGCATTTTATTTTGAGTCTGAGAATGAACTAATGTTTTAATAACCTCAAGGCCAGTCCTAGGGTTCGAGTCCTAGGGAGAACCCCATATCCTGATAAGCATCTGCTATAGATTTGATAAACACTCTTCCTATAGACTGAATCATAACATTGCAATTTTTCAAAGTTCCACCATATTGCAATACACAAATAGAGTTGTGTCTACAATGTCAAAGCCTGTCTTAATGATTTCCACAACATTGATACACAAGTCCATCACGGACATATAATATTCCAATTCATTTTAACCTTTTTTTCTTTCCGAAATTAAATCGCCTATCAGTCGTGATGTTTACGATCATATTGATTTCCTATAAAATCGGCAAAGCTCATACAGAACTTGACAATTCAGAACCTTGTTGTCGGATTTGCATATAATTTACCATTTCAATTAAATCTTACAAGTTTGAGATATATATGTCCAATGAAGTGAAAATGTTAACACTTTTTTCACTGCTGATGAAAAGAACTCTGAAAACCAAGATTTTGAAAACATATGAGACACACAGAAGACCTGGTCGCTCAAGGCCATATCTGGATATGCATATCCGTCAAATTAAGAGGATAAGCTAACAATCTTTAATTCTCTACATGCTCATTTTCTGTCATTGTTGAAATCTAATCCTCCTACAAACATTGATCTTTCTTAAGTCTATCATGTCTTAACAATCATAGCCAAATAAGAGACCAGACCCGTATTATTCCTATTTCTCCACGAAAAAATGTTACATATTCATTTTAAGTAGCTTGACGAGACAATTCCAATAATTTAAGAAACATAACAAATTATTTTCACCAGAATTAAAAGCTTAAATGTAATGACTGGCTGAAGGAAAGTGTGTCTGATCTCAAAATAGATCTATGTCATGGGTCAAGGGGTAACAATAGAATAGACTATTTAGTACTTCCATTTTAACAAAATTTAAAGTGAATGAATATTCTTCCTAGCTAAGCACTGGTAAATGTTACATAAAAAGTGATTTTCGTTTCAAGGGGGCTGCCCTAAAAGGAGATAATATTTGATCCAGACTGAGCCTCAACTTAGGATGGTGTAAATCACCTAAAAAGCCTCTTTCTGCTCCTAATGTTAGTCTCCCTTTGAAACCAATACTGCTATTTTAGACAAATGATTTATTCTTTATGATGAGATCATATTTCAGTTCGTGATCTTCTTATGTACTGCCATTAAATTTGTCACTTAACCACCATTTAAGATATTTTTGAACTCATCTCCCATGCAGTTGCTTTTGTTCACTATTGTTACTAAAACCATGTATACAAACAGCACTTCCACTGTTTGCTAAAATAAACGATGATATTTAACAACTCTAACCTGACAGAGCCCTTTCATCCATGGAAAATTGTATTCAATGTAAATTGAAACTGTACAATATGGCAAAATCCAGACTTCACAAATGGCAAAATCCAGACTTCACACCATGAAAAAATCCAAACATTACAACATGGCAAAATCAAAACTTTACACCATGGCAAAATCAAAATGTTACACCATGGCAAAATCAAAATATAGCACCTTGGACAAAATCAAAACTTTACACCATGAAAAAACAGAAACTTAACATCAAGGCAAAAAAGGTACTAAAAAAAAGTTACAAAATCTAAGTAGCCTCAAGCTCATTTACAGTTGTCAATTTTAAGAGTAAACTGCCTTGTTAGAAAGAAGCTTTGATTACATTACATTGCATCCTATGGTCTCTAATCTGGGTTTACACTTATAAATACATGGTCAATGTATCAATATTGTCACATACATACTATATCAAAATCTATGATAAGCATGAACTTCTTTCACATTTGAAACAAAAATCCAACAAACATGTATAATCCACCAACTAATTTCATTGTCAGATCAGTTTAACAAATTATATCAAGAGGTCCATATGAGCCACCTCATTTGAGATTTCCCTACTTACTGTATAGCATAATTATAAGACCAGCCCAAGGCTCAGATGGAATGCTGGTACTACAGAGCTTTCAGTGCTCACAAGTAATAATGGAGTGGACAAAGATTTCAGGCAAAAACAATATATATGCTGACTAACTGGATAGATGCACATGCAGATTTAAGGAGTGGCTAAATCATAGCGATAAGTACCATTATTGCATGGCCTGTCCCATATGGGCCTTGATGAGAGAAAAACTTTCTTCAGGATTTGCAACCAAGTCATGCGTAAACTTACCTGACCAGCTACAGAGACTTATGAGAAAATTAAAACTTTGCATGTTGCAAGTTTAGAAATTATTCTTTCGAGAAGGCGAATAACAAAGGTGCTGACCAGTCTGCGCATTTGTGCAGACTGGTCAGCACCTTTGATGTTCGCATGCAACAAAGTCACGCTTTCTCGCAGCATGGTCCATATTATCAATCCCTTTCTATATGACTATTTAGATCAAATCAATAGTCAATAGAATTCATTGCCTGGCCACTTACTAGCTCAAGATAAAGCTTTATGTCATGAAATAAAAGAAGCTAGGTCAAAATCTACTGAAGACTTGCAAGTTTGAACAACTGTGTCAATAGAGGCTTTATCATCTCTCCTTTCATATAACCAATCTTTTGAATTTATGTCTCAATCAAGACATATAAAAAGAAGGTTATGGTTTATCATGATAATCCAATAGCCCTTTCTTGGTGGATGGAATCCCCAATATAGATTTGGATGGCCCATTTTATAAACTGGGGGACATAGGTTAGAATTTTAATATTAAACATAAGATTGAGTTTGACTAAAAGAGCTGTGTGGACCAAGATTTGCACTAGCTGACTATAGGTAAAAATAAAATAAACAGTCTGTCACTCTGAGCCAAAGAGTAAGTAAGTATGATCAAGAAATACCACAAAGGGGTTTAAAATTTTACTGGCGCAAAATCTTCCCCAGTGGATTCTGTTGTTGTTAATACACAAAAGTTGTTTGCTCGCATAGGGGCTTCCTAACTAATGCTATGCATCCTCACAGTATTTAGAGCATTCTGCAATAAGTTCAACCTTGATGTTTTGTCTATTTTCGAGTGGCCACTTAAGACAGGTTTTTACTGCATTCTTCTGAGAAAGTGAATAACAACAGTTACTGTTTGACTGTTGGCTAAAATATGACAGGTCATCTTTTAAAGTGTATATGTCATCAAAGTTTCTAAGAAGACTGGAACTAAACAAAACTGGAATTACAAGAATTGGATGAGTCGCCTGGAAAAGCTTTAGTCAAAAACAGGTCATAACTCAGACAAAATTCTGCAGATGATCTCCAAATTCAAACTTGATCTGTATTTAACCCTGCCTTATCCTTCTGTAAACTTTGAATGAAAATTGATGCATAGAGGATGCCACAGATGGAGACCTTGGCCCTGTTGCATACACTATTTGATTAGTGAATCGCTTGTTAAATTAACGGAGTGTTAAATTTTCAAACCTGATTGGTGAAAATTTTAACAGACCGTTAATTTAACAGGCGATTAACCAATCAAAACATTTATACAACTGGGCCATGATCCCTATGTGTCTGCCAATTGCTTCGCAGGCAACACAAGTCAAGAATTCTCCATTTCACAATACACATGTAGTCATAATTGCACCTGCAATTTAAGTCAAACAGTTCAGGGTCATTATATAAACCAAACAATAGAACAATATATTCAAATACCTAAACTTGAAAACTTCCTAATTACCTAAATACCAAATCTTGGACCAATTACAAATTATGCATAAATATTTGCAAGTGCTTGAAATAATACAAAGCAGTGTTTAAAATTCATCTATATAAAGTAAATATTTGAAAGAAAGTTTTAAATAAAAGTATGTCAAAGTTTTTTATGAAAGGTAAAGTTTTAAGTAAGCAAATTAACCCTGGTCATAACGCTTTTACAACAACTGATCCTTTGCAAGCCTTTGTCTTCCTATTAGTCTAAGAGCTGAAATACTTAAAATTATTTTTCTTGTCACACCATAGCGAAACCTGACTTTGGAGCCTCTCTGCAAGCTCATAGTGCAGTCAATCATTTTCACATACATGTGTGTATGGCTGACCTGTGCATTTTTCAGATTCAGTAACTTCATTGGCAACCAAATAGCTTTTTTGCCTGCATGGTTTTGAGTTGACAAAGTTCACAGAGAATTTGACATGAAGTGGCTCTGATTTTATTGAGATCAAGAAGTAATCCATTCTCAGACACATAAGTCTTAACCTCAAGTATGTAATTCTAATTAAACACTTTCAAATTGGCAGTCTGTCATGTCAGCAGTAAAATGTCTGACTATTATTATTCTCTGAGAAACAAATTATATTTTGGAAAATATACACTGAAACACCATTTTAAGATTGGTCATTCTAAAGAAGAAATATTTTTAAATTTATAGTGTCAATGAAGCCTTGATCCCACTTTTTCTGCCAAAAGATTATTTTGGTTTCAATTATATATTTACAGTACCGGTAACTTATTTCTACATGTGGATCTCAGAGCTAAAAACGCATTTCAACCTGTGCAGATCATATTCCATCAGGGAATGACTCCTAATAGCTTTTAGCTTACTGATTGATACTGTAAAATGTTTAAAAAATATGTATGAATTTAATGAAATAAAATATTGTTTCAACCAACATACAGAGTTATGTAACTAAGACACCAAATTGTTGACACTTTCAAAACAGAACTGCCAAAATATGTTGACAGTAAATGCATTTACACTTGTAATCAGATCACACTTTTTCACTGCAATCTTAATATGACCATGTTATAAATGCATTCCAGTGAATTTTCCATAAAGAAAAATTGTCTTTACATGTCATTTTGGGCACCCGAAGGTAAAGATAAAGTTTGTAATAGAAGCTATTTAACAAATTTAGGAACAATGAACTCATTTTGCCACAGTGTAGACACATTAAATATAATTTTGGCAAACCATTACATCAGTAAGATCTAAATGAATAAGTTTACATACCTATTAAGCCAAAAGATAGGGTTAACACTTGTGCCTGGATAAATGATATTAAAGTGGCATACAGAAGATATAAACCTTGCAGGTTATCAATCTAACTAAAGTTGGAATCAATATGACATGTCATCCTGTGATTAAGACAGTGGAGATAACATGGGCCTCGACCTGAGAGAGCCTGAATTTGTTGACGCCACTAACCAAACCTCAAATTCAAGAGCCTTTCATTAATAAATGGCTTCATCTTGCCTGTGTTTGATTGAAGTGGATCTATTTCTAATCTGGGCCCATATACATGTAAGTACACCCATTTCAATTTATTCTTATAAGAACACAACATTTATCATATTATGACAGGTCTTATGTTGATATTATGATAGTCAATCATAGTACTATTGAGAGCAAAGTCAATGCTGTTTGGTCCAGTCTTGACATACTGTTTACCAAGATTTACAGACCTTTCATTCTTTTCATTAAAATTCAGAGGTTCATGACAATACAGTCAATAGAAATTATTTGAATTGACAAAACAATCCTCTAATCACATTTACCAGTCCTCTAAAATTTTGAACACCAAGCCTCTTTCTGTTTTCACCTAAAGATTGAATGTACTTATTAGGTCTTTGATTCCTGCAAAGTTTAATGGACCAGCAACCAGTGGAGGCCCCTGGTCAAGGCTTTCATTGGCTGCTTAGTCAGGTTCCTGGAGTTTGAATTGTAGATTATGTAGTGAAGCTCGATATAATAATTAAATGCCTAGTGGGTAATGCAATTAACAAACTGGAGACTTGCTTTTCCATAACTTTGGAAATGGCTTTTTAGTGAAAGCTGCAACTAAATCGTAATCTTTTGAGAAAATATACGCTGAACCAAAAATAAGAGAACCCTTGTATTTAATAGAGTCCAAGTCAATATCGAGTATGTCCTCCACATAACCTCCACTTGCAGCAACACATGCTGCACAACACCTTCCCGGCATACTAGAGATGGCACTCAGATTCCATATCTTTTCATGTTTACAATAAAAAATACTTCTAAATGAAAGTGTTCCCTTATTTTTTTGTTCTGCGTATAGATTTTTGTACTGATCAGAATTCATCCAGCATGAAGGCTCAGGCAAGCCCGCAAAGACTCAGACCAAACATTATGTACAAATGGACCTCTGGTCGTGCTGGTTACGTCAGCAAAGCTGTTGCACATAAGTCACACCAGGAAGGCGGCAATCGAAAATGCCAATACTATTGAGGAACAAAGATCAAAAACCAATCGAAAACAGTGTTTTCAGTTGCCATTTGTTTGTCACCCCACTGGCAACAAATGGCAATCGAAAACCCGGTTTCTATCGATTCTTGATCCATGTTCGTCGGTTGTTGATAAGTACAAAAAATCTCATGAGTTGGCTCACATACTGACATTGGTTTACTAGTCATTCCTTTTTGGTGTTGATCTTTTTTTTGGAAACATCATTAAGGCTGGTTATACCTAACACTTTGTGATTAAACAGTGCAAGTATCGTGCCGTCTTCGAGTATCAATATTGAATTAAAATTTGATAGTTCTATTATCATGTTTGCATGGAAATGCATTTTATTTGGAATTTGATTGGATCATAATCTTTATATGCAAGAAATATTTTCTGTGTCACTGAACAAATAATGTAAACGGAACTCAAGTGTGACACCTCAATGAAATGGTTCCAAAATTCACAACATATGTTTCGGTTGGGAATTGAGATATGTAATAACATATAACCAATCAAAAAGGAGTTCAAATACTGGAATTAAAAATAAGTGATAAAACTCTTCCACATATTTTAAAAATGCTTACCATCACTAAGGGACCTTTCTATTAAAAGTATTAATCTATAAATATCAAAGCTACACTACCGGTACATAGATTGGTAAGACTTTGATATTTTATCTTTTATTTGTATTTGCTATGATAAGTGTTTATTTATCATCTTTGCTATATTTACTCAATTTTTCATATATATATTAAATATTACATAAATTTTGGGGTCAAAAATTCATCAAAGTTTGTCCTGAGCCTAATTAGCAATGAGCCAACACATGAGATTTTGGTACTTATAACATTATTGAGCAACAAAGGCTAAGACGAGCCTGCGCAAAAGCCCAGACTCACCAGAGCCTCACAAAGTAAGTAGACCAAATTTTAGAACTATAGCCCTGCATGATACGCCCGCATGGGCAGCTTTTATGCATATGCGATAAGTAAAGTACCATAATCTCACATACTGGCGCAAGGCTAAGAGAATACTTACAATACTTTACATATACTCATTGGTGCCCAGACTATTCTCTTTCTATGTTCTCTCTCTTTTCTGCTGAGACTAGCTAACATACAGTACTTTTTGTTTGGTAATCCACATGTACAATAATCCTCCTCTGAACTAGAGTCCTTGACCCTTCTAGGGGTCAGATCACTGTCCAGCAAAGCCAACTGACTTTGCAAGGATTTTTCAAACGCTTGATTCATTGAGATGGAAGTTGTCAACATAATCGAGTTAGTAGTTTTTCAGAATTATATTTGGCTTCTTCTGTGAAGAAAAAATAGCAATCTTCAGACAGTTATGCCACCCAGCACCCAAACGACTATTTTTAAATGCATATGTAACAAAAATGTCTTTATTAACCATTTATTTAAATCCCTGTTTTCATCCAGAGTAATAATGTCAAAATAACAGTTTCAAGAGATGTAAAGTCCTTCCATGAAACAAGACAGACTAAAAAAGCTGATTATGACCTACTGTTTTAAAGTCTTTTATGAGGGTTTATTATTTGTTTAATTTTCTCTACCATCCATCACTTTCAATTTCATGGTTCTTGAAACTGACAGGAGTACGTTTTTGGAATTATAATGGTTTAGCACATAATCATTAAATTCTATGTCAATAAATAAGTAAAACAAGAACACTTATGGACTGTTATCAGGAATAAGCCCACTTCAATGTAAAATTTATAAGAAAATCTAAGCAATATGTGTGTAAGTTATCACACTAAATAATGTAAGAAATGACAAAACCCAAACACTCCAATAAAGAGAATGTTTGTAGCACTCCAAAAAGACAAACTTTATCATTTCAGTCAAGGTAAGAACATAATTGTGTATTTTAGTCAAAAAATTAGAGTCCTATAGAAGTATAATGGTTCAGCAAAACTTTATAGTACATGTGGTAACAACCTGAATGAAAGCAGTTCAAGGAGATATTTGAGTTTGAAAGTGTGGATGGACAACATGAACGCTGGGTGCAGGAGAGCCCAGTAAGCCTATACAATCGGCTAACCTTGTGAGCCTTTGGCTCAGCCTGACAGGTGAGATAAAAAGCTTAACCCTCTGTATACTACTGACTCCTAAATGCATACTTTGGTAAACAGTGAAGACTCAGATGAAAAACAATCCTCAGAGAAAGAAATACAGGAAATTATAACCTGTGACCCTTGATATGTACAGAATATCATATCAAACCAGAAGGAAGAATCCATTAGTGCAGAATGGGTTAACATCTATGAAGATGCAACACTAAATCCATCCAAATTAATTTCCTTAATTAGAAAGAACTCCAAACCAAAATTCCTTGCAATGTATAAGCATTAACATTCCAAACACTGTAACACTATAACTGCGAACAACACAAAATTTTTTGGCCATTTCTACTTTATGATAATGACTGAGGAAGTCATAAATCATTATGTGTCGAACAAAGGACAAAAACAATATGAAACAAGCTCCTGAAGAGGATACAATCTTCTTAAGTACTCGTCAATCTATCTTTCCATCAGAAATTTTATCACAAAATGATACAAGATTGAGGTTACTTTTGTTTGTTTTCCTGTTCATAATCAATATTGTCAGACAGACACTAGCCAATCTCATGTATCAAAACAATCAGAAGAAATTACATGTAACACTTTTTTACGATATATCATTTTAATAACATCCAAAAACACCAGTAAGGATTGTACCCTATACCAATAATTTTTGATGATGCATTTGAAGACAATAAATGAATCTGATATTTTTATTACTATTTGAACACTAAAATTCATTATAAAGATACCGCATTATCAAAACAATTTAATTCTTGTTACTATTAAAAAATAACCAGAGGAGGTTCGACAATGTGTATATGCGAAATTAAAGCATTCTTTATTATTGAGTACTTAAACAAACTCTATATATATAAATTGACACAGTAACATATTAGTTTAATGATCTGAATAAAGACAGTGGTTAGAAATTTAAACTAGATAAATCCACCACAAGATATTTTCAGAGTTACGCACCTAAAATTCAACACCTCCAAAAACAAACTTAATTATATGAATCAGTTCATTACTTGCAGCGGTATACTAATGCTGACGTAAGTAAAGAGACAGCAAGACATGTCACTCAAATTATCGGCACCATCCCAAGATACAGTTCATAATATCCATTCAATCACAGATAAAAATTACTAATGGTTTATCATATTCAAACATAATGCCAGTTATAGAAATTATCAGCATGACGTTCAGGTTCCTGTATACAGCATTATTAACCCCTTGATATGAAAGCCCTTATCCCAAAATGCAGATCAACCCATGTATTTGTGATCCTCTAAAACTCTCTCGTGCTCAAAAAATGTGTCAGGATTAAAACAATATACTGATGGACAATCCAGTGCCACGTCAGCCTGCTGAGCCTTGCCTTTTTGTACATATATTATGCTCATAATGCTCTTTTTGTCCGATCAAGTTCACCACATAATCCATTATCGAAATTGATTGATTTTTGAACTCTATTCACCAATTTCTAAATATTTTCCTAACTAATTCAAATCGTATTTGCTTTCATTCAATCCGCCTGCATATGCTTGCAGGGGGCTTGTGGTAATATTAAACTTAGTCAGATTTGCAAAAAGGGAAAGCATGTATGACACCCAGAGAAAAGGGCAATTTTAATCATAGACGCAAAGCAGGAAATGATTGCAAGATTATTATTTTCTTACATGAACTTTTCAAGCTTAGAGAAACGTTAATAAAAAAATAATGTAAATTTTTGGCTATCAAACTTTAATTTTAGAATATCATTTTCATCAAAACTCCCCTTATTAGAACAATGTGTTGATAATTTAATCAAAAACTTTTACTCTTATCTTTTCAAACACTGCTTAAACACTGATGTCACCATCAACTGATCTGAAGAACATGATACACGTAGGTAGCAAATCCAACAATGTTGATTTTGAACAATTTGTTAAGTCTGTATAGATGGATTCCTTTTGGTACCTTTGCTAAAGGACACTGACAATGTTCCAGAATTCTACAACAGCATATTGCATTCACTCACAAAATCAGGTCAAGCAGCATGCAGGTTAACTTTGTTTGAACCATGACATTCTTCAAGCCATCTGAAGTAACTTAATTTTTACTGTTTCAACACTACAAAATACTTTCAAGGCCTCCGCAAATATTTGATTTTTCAAACTTTCAATACATTGAAACACGACCATATTAAAGCAAGCAGAAGTTTAAATATTAAACAATGACACAGTTATTTTTTTGCAATAAAGAATTAATTGATTGTTTACACAGTACATCAATATCTGTTTTTAATCTCATTGTGAAATGTATCCCCACAACACATAGGTCTCTTAACATGTATGTTTGAATGGATTCTTTTGTGTATTATACAATATACAGCTCTTGTTCCCATCAAACTTTTAGCTTCAGTCAACCTGTTCAGTAACTTTGATCATAACAGTTGATAACAAGACAACTCCTCTTAATCATGATTAGTGTTAGTTTTATTTGTCCCCAAAAATGTCTATAATCAGTAAGTTCTCCTTGGCATTTTCAATAGAATATTTTTACATAAGAAAAAAATTAAAAAATAATAAAGCAAATTTTTGTTTTATAGTCTTCCATGGTGTATTGCCATGAGACAGTGAAAAACTTTACAGCTACCACTCTCAACAAGGCAATTTTTGTTATCAGACCTCCTGACTGCTGTATGGTCTCTTTCTAAATTAACCAAATGAGGTATATGTGCTATGTCTAATCCTTCCCCTCAATTAAGATCATTGTCACTGAGTGTCATATTGTTATAATTTTCCTAAATACTGATAAAGAATTATCTGATGAAGTTGAATTCTATGGTTTTATCAAGGACACACTAATGAATAGTACAAAAGAAGATCATCAAATGAATATGAGTAACCATTAGCTTACAAAAGCAAAAGTACCAGTTTAGTAATCTATCTATGAAACTGCTCTAAAATTAATGGTCCTCGCTGTAATTAAAGAACTCTGACAATGAATTAAGACCTAAATGAAAGGCGGTAGAATGCAACAAAAAATCCACGAGGGTCTGCATTGTTTGCTAATCTAAGATAAAGAAAATCTTCCCGAAATGAAATACATCTTTATTTGGAAATCTAAACCTGTTCATGTACTAAGAAACTTTCCAAATTTACTGTGAGACTATTTTGAATTCCAGCAGAAAGCAGAAAATCGCTTAAGCCGGTACTAGGGAGTACATGAATGTTGTCATTCAACTAAACTGAGTCCGTTTTGGGTTGTTGTTGTTGTTTTTTTTCAAATTTTTATGGAGGGTCCAAGTTTCTTTATTTCGTTTTATATTACTCAGATTACACCCATCCTCAGGTGGAGGTTGGTTAGAAGAGGAAGAAAATGCCAAAACTTGCTTAATGCACACTTGCAGTAAATTGTGACTACAGCCAGCTCTCAGTGGTCCCCACAGAGACCACGTCACTGAGGTGACAGAACTCTGTGGATACTTTGTTATCACCAACTAACATCTCCCTCATCATTCTTCCATCAATCAGCAGTGCATTGTCCTGGCAGACATCATCTGGTGCATCATCTGGTGCATCGAGACTCAGGGTCTGGGCGAAGTGGATCTTGACACCACTGCATTTCTTGTGCACCCACAGCAAGCAGCCACCACATAAGATTGCATATCTATCCATTCCTGTGAACAGATGGCACAAGGGTCATTCCAAGACTTCTTCAGCAGATTCAGATTTGTGCTGGACACCTGGATCTTTGTCATGCAGACTTTTCTTCACCATCTCTGATTTCCATGTCTCAACCCTCAACAGCAAATCCCACAAAGACTCAGTAATAATAACCAGGTCATCTGCATACAGCAGCTCAATAATAATTGTTCTATAACAGGAGGGTTATATTGCATTGGCTTTTTGATTAAGTCCCTGAAGATTGATTTTGTCTCAGCAAACAGTGTAAATCCTGAAGAAGTGCTACGTTCTGTGGTATTTCATCTTGGTCTTCCATGTTTGCCAAAACACTCATTTAGGGATTTCCAGTATGCAAAGGGTGAAATATGATAATATTGTCCTTTGTAAGATTCCTGCAGATGCTCGCAAGCTTGCAATCTTCAATATCCAAACTCTGATCTATCAACCATGTACCAAAACATTCTAGCATTACCCAGCTACATTCAGCAGTTTTCTTTTCTCAGATCATAAACATCCAAAATAATGAAACTTTAAAAAATTTTAAAACCCCATAAAACTGAAGCAAAACTTAGCCCCAAATTAAACCTGACAACAATTAAACTTTCCAGTTCCCTAATTGAGTACTCATTGGAACTGCTACAAAAAATGCTTTGCGAAAACTTCTATTATTTAACTTAATTAATATAACATGCAAGAGAACTTAAATCCCTTATCTGACATTATGACACCAACTCCAAAGGAGACACTACAAACTTGATCAATAACACCTGATTAAATTGACCATTGGTAATGTCAATCTTTGTCAGACTCTGATCCTACTACAAATAAATCCTAAAATAAGAAACACAAATATCTAAATCCTCTTCCAAATGGCTAGCCTTCACTTATATCAACAGTAAATTAGGTACATATCAGTTCAAGTAAAAGGTTTAATCCTCAACTTCAAAGCTGGTTAGTTCATAAGGCTTAATGTAATTAAAAACCCAGTTTATAATAGAAGTGTGAAAGTTAACAGTCATCAGTTCATAACTTTATACTGAAATATTTCTACTATTTCCATATAAAGAAATCCATGGGAATGATCCGAAGAAAATGGCTCTGTTCAGACCGACCGATAAATGCTAAAAGTTGCCATAATATAATGAGATAATGAATAAATTAGTCTGTGTTATAATCAATTATCAGCTATTTCTAAAAAGAACACTTCTTTTGATAAAGCATGGTGTACTGAGGAGACTGACCTACAATGTAAAATTGCTTGGTTCACATATTAAACTACCAAGTGAAAATGATCTGATCCAGTATTTTTGTACGGTACATTAATACATTAAGAGTTTGGAGACTGGTCAAAACATTTACCAATCAAATAATTTGAACACTTAATATGTTATTACTTACCAATGGCAAATTATTCAAACACCCAGATCAATGACTTTTTTAACTAACTGGTAGTTTAACTATTTGGTCTAGTACAAGATAATGCAAACCTGAAAGGGAATCCTTAACTATTTTAGGGATGAATTGAGATAGCATTGAACAGATATGTAAAGTAATTATACAGCACCATATGAAATCAATATAGAAAATTCAACTTCCAATAGGTGTGAAACTGGAAAAAAGAAAAAGTTACATTTTAAAATACATCTACCATATTATCCAAAACAGCTATAAAGCCCTGTATATCTATATATTTTCAATGTTTGTTTAATTCAAACAAATTCATTAATCATAAAGGCAGTCAATTTTAGAACTGCATTAATGCCATTTTGATCAAGAGCATTGCTGTCTCAACATGTAACACCATGTGTCCATTTAACATAAAATTCCTTTTCCCTCACAACTCTGATTAAATGGTAAAACATGAAATTTATTGTTGTCATTCAGTTCAATCAAAAAAATATTGATGCAAAAATTATAACCTGACAAATGTCAGTCTATTGTAACAAACAATAGACTTTAGAAACCATTATATGTACAGGTTCTATTGTACTCCAACCATTTGTTGACATAGAATTTTCATGCCATCAGTTTTGACAACCTAATGAGAAAGTTGGAAAAGCGATTGACAATAACTTTTTGGACCGTAGTTATGATAGTAATGGTAATTTAGTAAAATTGCTGTAAGATTCAAAAGGAGAGTGAACCAAGTCTTTAGATAACCTATAGGCAAACAATGTCTTAATAACAAGTCAATCTTCATTGCAATATTCAAATTGGCAAAGTGCCTTCTTTGTGTGCAAGCATACCTATTCATGCAATAAACAGCAAAGTAAATGACGATGCATTTGATCCAACTGATCAAGCTCAAATGTCCAAAGTTAACCAAGTAACAACAGTTGCAATGGACATCAAGATTGTTGTATTGTGGTGTATCAATTTACAACTCACATTGTGTAGATATCATGAAACAACCAAAGAGTTGTGAAAGGGTCAGCTTCATAGACATTTTTTTAATTGATGAAAACAGTGTTTAAAATACATCATAAAATCTTAACTTTAAAAGTTTTATGACCTTGACCTCAAAGATAGATGTTTTGTTTGAGTTGAGTTGATGGTTTATCTGCCAGTCACATTTTTCAGTCATGGTAGGGTTGAATTGAAGATAATATCTTCAATTCAACCCTACCATGACTGAAAAAATATATAGTATCTTGCTCAAGGACATAACACTGTGCAGCATGTGGAATTTGAACCCACAAATTTCTTGGTCAGGAGTCCAGCATTCTACCAACCTTGCTCTCACAAAGATGGATGTAAGTTGGTATTGGAGTTGAACATAAAAAAAAAATTCTAGAAGGATATAATCACCATCATACAAAAAATGAGAAAAACCTTTTTTAGAATTTTATTGTTAACTATTTTAATTCCACAGTTTGATAAACTCTCCAGTAACGTTTGCTGTTAGTTTCACAGTCAAACTAGCAAAACTGTGTGAGCCAAGATCCCACTGTTCTGAAAGTAGCAGTGTGATTAGTTTCAAAATTGTTTGTCTGCAACCTGAAAATTGTCAAAATATCAGTAGAGGTTATTAATTGTCAAATATTTTTCCTGACTATAAAAGGATTAAAACATGTGCCAAAGTTCAAAATATATTTCTACTGTTACACACAAACAAACGGTATAAAATTTGAAGAATGCATCATCATCATGGTCATCATCATCATCATCATCATCATCATCATGTTCATTACCAATCATCACCATCATAATCCATGTCATCTCCAACATCATCATCAACATTGGCATCTAAGTCATCAATGACCTTGTCATCTAAGGCCAGAATTTTTCTATAAGTTGATTTACAGGATTTTTTTTTCAGATTTAGGGCTGGGTGGGGGGGGGGGGACGAAAAAAATAAATAAAAAAGCTCTTTCTTTTTTTTTATTTTCAGAGCTTTTTTTTATTTTTTTATTTTTGATATCTCCAGAAAAAAAAAACAGTAAAACTGGTGAGGTAAACCAACACTCTGTATTAAATCTTAATGTATCTCATCATTTTCCTAAAAATCTGGAAAGGACAATCCTTTTTAACAGTGTCACTCTCAAAAATACACAGACAGAGCCTAAATTTTTTTTTAAAAAAATCACCAAATGAATAATATCTAGAGTCAGCGGATAAAACAAAAAAAAATAATTTTTGAAATAAAATTTTATTTTTTTCTACTTTCCGGAAAATTACAGTAGGAGGGTTTGTAAATCAACTAACAAAAAAATTCTGGCCTAAGTCATTTTCCACACCATAATTGATATCATCATCTACATTGTCATCAACAGACCCAACCAGATGTCATCCACAGCATCAATGATGACAGCATTCACTACGTCTTAACCAACATCATTCACAACATCTTCAAAATCGCTATCAACATCTTCATCAATTTCAATGATGACAGTGTCATTGATGTCCATTTATGAGCCTTCATCAACATCAATGTTGTTGTCATCATCCACACCATCAAAGATGTTATCTACCTTTAATCATCAATTTTGGTGTTGACATCATCAACAAGTAGATAGCAGATTTTGGTACTACAGTAAAACCTGGGTAAAATGGCCACTCTCAAAAAGTCCAAAATTATTTTTCAAGACCGATTATCGCTTAAGGGGCAGGTCACAAGTATTATAGAATGCTCAAAGGGGAGCATTCTGTGATACTTTCCACCTTCATTAAGCTACCAATTGCCATTGTCTATTTTTGAATGGCCATTGTACACAGGTTTTACTGTAGTTCTTAGTAGTTTTTTCTTATCAATAAAGCCTAATATTGAATTCGTGAAGTAGGCAAATAGTTGCCAGCATCTAGAGGTACAATATCTATAGTTTTTTTTATGTATATAAAGTGTGCCTGTGTGTATGTAGGTTTGAAAGTGCTCCATGCTGCTTGTAATATTTTGTATACATGTAAATCTTCTTTTACTTTATACTTGTTTTCTTTTTTGGTGGTAATTTATAGAGGGCCTCATGGGAGATTAGCTTTTTTTCGCTAAATGTGTTACCCTCTGAAAATAAAGACTATTATTATTATTATTATTATTATTATTATTAGAAACATCGCATTCCTTTTTTCTTTTGAAGGAAGCCACTTTGTTAGTTGCATGTAAGCAACTACAATTTAAAATTTGATTATTTTCTTAACTCTGTACCAAACACATGCTGTACGTGTGTTAACTGCAAAAAATCTCATATCCCATTCATGAGGAGTTACAGTAATTTCCATTTTTCTATATATCCCTTATGCACTTAGATATCAGGGCAAGTAACTACATTTATGTATACCAGTATTCTTAGCTCTATTAGTCTCCCTTGTATATCAATGCACATGTACAAGAAATAAGGGCTCTTATCAACACATACATGTAAGAGCACTTGCCGTGCCCAAACAAATAGCGTGTTAATTGCTTTTCAGAGGTTCGATTCTTCTTGAACAGCAACAATTAATCTTTCATATAATTGTTTATAATAATTCAGGAGGTCCCAAACTGGAGATGCATACTCCAAGTCCGGGTGTACAACAGTAGTGTAGGTTGTTGCTTTGACCTGTCTAGAGCAATCCAGATATACAGCATAAACCCAGATTAGCTGGCCTCTGGGTAGCAACTGTTGATCAGAGGGCCACACCATTTTCCCACCTTGCTAATAGCTGAAGTCCTTCAAGTAATACTTGCAGGACTTCAGCTATTAGAAGAGAGGGATTACTTGCAGGACTTCAGCTATGAGCAGAGTGGGAATACTTGCAGGACTTCAGCTATCAGAAGAGTGGGAATACTTGCAGGACTTCAGCTATCAGAAGAGTGGGAATACTTGCAGGACTTCAGCTATCAGAAGAGTCGGTATATTTGCAGGACTTCAGCTATCAGAAGAGTGGGAATACTTGCAGGACTTCAGCTATCAGAAGAGTGGGAATACTTGCAGGACTTCAGCTATCAGCAGAGTGGGAATACTTGCAGGACTTCAGCTATTAGAAGAGTGGGAATACTTGCAGGACTTCAGCTATCAGCAGAGTGGGAATACTTGCAGGACTTCAGCTATAAGAAGAGTGGGAATACTTGCAGGACTTCAGCTATTAGCAGAGTGGGAATACTTGCAGGACTTCAGCTATTAGCAGAGTGTGAATACTTGAAGGACTTCAGCTATCAGAAGAGTGAGAACACTTGCAGGACTTCAGCTATCAGAAGAGTGGGAATACTTGCAGGACTTCAGCTATTAGCAGAGTGGGAATACTTGCAGGACTTCAGCTATCAGAAGAGTGGGAATACTTGCAGGACTTCAGCTATCAGAAGAGTGGGAATACTTGCAGGACTTCAGCTATCAGAAGAGTGGGAATACTTGCAGGACTTCAGCTATCAGAAGAGTGGGAATACTTGCAGGACTTCAGCTATTAGCAGAGTGAGAATACTTGCAGGACTTCAGCTATCAGAAGAGTGGGAAAACTTGCAGGACTTCAGCTATCAGAAGAGTGGGAATACTTGCAGGACCTCAGCTATTAGCAGAGTGGGAATATTTGCAGGACTTCAGCTAATAGCAGAGTGGGAATACTTGCAGGACTTCAGCTATCAGAAGAGTGGGAATACTTGCAGGACTTCAGCTATCAGAAGAGTAGGAATACTTGCAGGACTTCAGCTATCAGAAAAGTGGGAATACTTGCAGGACTTCAGCTATTAGCAGAGTGGGAATACTTGCAGGACTTCAGCTTTTAGCAGAGTGTGAATACTTGCAGGACTTCAGCTATTAGCAGAGTGGACATACTTGCAGGACTTCAGCTATCAGAAGAGTGGGAATACTTGCAGGACTTCAGCTATTAGCAGAGTGGGAATACTTGCAGGACTTCAGCTATCAGAAGAGTGGGAATACTTGCAGGACTTCAGCTATCAGAAGAGTGGGAATACTTGCAGGGCTTCAGCTATTAGCAGAGTGGGAATACTTGCAGGACTTCAGCTATTAGCAGAGTAGGAATACTTGCAGGACTTCAGCTATTAGCAGAGTGGGAATACTTGCAAGACTTCAGCTATTAGCAGAGTGTGAATACTTGCAAGACTTCAGCTATCAGCAGAGTGGGAATACTTGCAGGACTTCAGCTATCAGTAGAGTGGGAATAATTGCAGGACTTCAGCTATTAGCAGAATGGGAATACTTGCAGGACTTCAGCTATTAGCAGAGTGAGAATACTTGCAGGACTTCAGTTATTAGCAGAGTGGGAATACTTGCAGGACTTCAGCTATTAGCAGAGTGGGAATACTTGCAGGACTTCAGCTATTAGCAGAGTGGGAATACTTGCAGGACTTCAGCTATTAGCAGAGTGGGAATACTTGCAGGACTTCAGCTATTAGCAGAGTGGGAATACTTGCAGGACTTCAGCTATTAGCAGAGTGGGAATACTTGCAGGACTTCAGCTATCAGAAGAGTGGGAATACTTGCAGGCATTCAGCTATCAGTAGAGTGGGAATAATTGCAGGACTTCAGCTATTAGCAGAGTTGGTATAATTGCAGGACTTCAGCTTTTAGCAGAATGAGAATACTTGCAGGACTTCAGCTATTAGCAGAGTGGGAATACTTGCAGGACTTCGGCTATCAGAAGAGTGGGAATACTTGCAGGACTTCAGCTATCAGAAAAGTGGGAATACTTGCAGGACTTCAGCGATTAGCAGAGTGTGAATACTTGCAAGACTTCAGCTATAAGCAGAGTGTGAATACTTGCAAGACTTCAACTATTAGCAGAGTGTGAATACTTGCAGGACTTCAGCTATCAGCAGAGTGGGAATACTTGCAGGAGTTCAGCTATTAGCATAGTAGGAATACTTGCAGGACTTCAGCTATCAGCAGAATGAGAATACTTGCAGGACTTCAGCTATTAGCAGAGTGGGGAAAATGGTGTGGTCCTCTGATCTTAAAGCTAGATATTTGCAGAGGAATGTAAGTTAAAGGCCGATCCAGAAAAAGTGTGGTTAGATTCAACACATGACCTTCGGGATTGACTGGGGTGTTAAACATACAAAGGTGCCGCATGGAAGCTTATTGCATGGGGTTTGAACCCAATACCAAAGATTTTTATCATAATAATTCAGCCAAATCATGAGAAATTGGTCAGTATACACATAAGCAAAGATTATCTTGTGCAATAAAATGAGCCAGTTCCTCCTATGATAGTATTTATCACATTCTTTAATTAACCATATTGCACCCAGAGTGGACAAAGCTCTAAAGACCTTTGGTCCCTCTGAGTGCAAAATGGTTTGAATTGTATACATATATGCTGCTATCCAGTAAGGCTTTCTGTCCAATCTGCTATCTGCTATTATATCAAATACTTTTATGGCCCTCTGCATGTCCTTGGTCTAAACCATCACATACTTCCATGCTTTGTTTGTGAAAGTCAGAAGGCATTGATAACTCTGATCAGATGCATTTGAGTATTCCATGGCTGCATAACAGAATGATAAGTTTTTGTTTGTGTTCATGCTTTACAACACAGTCTACAATTTTTCAGTCATGTCGAGACAGTTTCCTGTCTTCCTGGGTTGAACCAGTACATAGCAGAGGATAAAGTGTCTTGCTCAAGGACGTACACGACCACAGTTCCTCAGGCAACTCTTGAACTAGGGACCCTACCACTAGCCACTGTGCTCCTCAATGTGATAAGTGCCAAAATATAATGAGCTGGCTCAAACAATGCACAGATATTACCCACAACACATACTCTCAAGTATTTGTTGCAAAAAAATGACACGGATAATCAGCACATTGCAACCTGTTCACATACCAAGTTTCATCAAGCTAGCTTGAATACTTTTTTGAGTTATGGCAGGTTCCATATGTTTTTGCAATAGTTTGACTATTTCCATTACCATAGCAACCACAATTTTCAACATAAATGACATGCATAATCAACACATTGCCACCTGTTCACATACTAGGTTTCATTAAGCTAGCTTGCATAGTTTTTAAGTTATATTGGGATCCAGTTTTCAGCCGACAGACAGGCAGATGGATGAATGGACAGACAGAGGGCAAACCTATAGTCCCCCCTGGTGTGAACATTGGTAGGGGACTAATAATCTTAACAAACTAATTTCCTCAAATCAAAAGGCAGAAAATTAGTATTGGTATATTAATAGCTAACAACTTCCCTCTGCATGGTTAAACACCATGCTCCTTTAAATGTTAAAATCAAAATACTTTATCTCAAGACACCATAAAGATGCAGAATTCGGGTTAAAGATCGATATGCCCAAGGGAGGAACAACTTTTGTATGCTTAAAATTGGTTTTAGATAATCTGAAACTAAACCTGAAAAACTATTTAACCTGTATAAATCAGTAGTTTAGGGCTGACTTTTTATGCCTCAAAATACTGAATTCAGGAATAGTCACAATAACTTGCCTCACTGCTGAATAATAAATACAAATCTGTAAACTTTGCAAAACTAGATGCAAATTTCACATGCATGTTAAAAAAGCATTTTTCCAAATATAAATTTCTTCCAAAAGAAGAAAGACTCACTGACAAAACCTTTTCCTGCCTTAAAACACTGATAGAATATTTAACCACAAACAAAGCTACTCACCGCTGTCTACTTCGACGCTCTTTTATATGCATAGATGAAGACAAAAGATCTCTGGTTGGTGTACGTCTAAACTTCAATTTGATGCTATCATATGGTATCATTGTACGATATCGAAGAATCTTAATTTCTGATGGCTCAATCAAACTTGGTACCTTGGATGACATTGGGATGTAACATTCCAAGTGTGAACATTTAAATCAAAAATCCCTCTTCATCAGTCCATCAGGTGAAATTAGTTTGATATTATTAGTTGCAATTCATAATTTTTATACACTTCATATTCATTCCATTTTTTTCCCTACTATAAACACTGTTTTATTTACTTACTTTCCTGTCTGCTATTCTGGCTATGCTGACAAGCATTTTGTAAAACACAGCTGTATTAAAGGCATGTATATTCCATAAAAATCGGGCATGTCTTTTCCTTAAAAATTATCTAGACAGAGACAAATTTTATTGCATACAAATTATGCAAAATGTTTAATATGCATATCTAAATTATTATCAGTAAGTGATTTTAAATCTTATGAATACCTTTTATTGGACAAATATATTGGAAGGGAAAATAATGAAGGCTTTATCTATGCCCATATAACGGTTGTTGTTTTTTCATGTCAATCAAAAAGGTAGTGGCCCCAATTTCTTGTTTAAACTTTTTGACAAGTTCAATTCTTTGCCCCTGACCCAGACTTCCAGAAAGGTTATAAATCCCTGATAAAGTCATTCCTAAAATGTGCATGTACAGCTATCTTGTGGGACTAGAGGTCTATTTTTTGGCATCAAGACAGGCTCATCTGAGCCTAGGCTAGATGAGCCTAGGCTGCTCACTAAAGTGATGAGCACCAAACCCTTATACCTTAACATATTCATATTTCTGGTATAAAGGCCTTGAACATGTTTAAGTAAAAAGTATATCCCCTGCCCTTAGCCACTGGACGCAACAATAATATTACTGGGGACCACTAAAATTAAGTCTGTTTGGACAACATATTGGGAAAGATAAGCCCGGGTGAGGAATGGAAATAAGAAGTCATTTGGCATAATATGTCACAAGGACTAAAATGCAAAATGGCGTCAAAACTCTAATCCGAATTTAGTTAAACCATTGGCATACAGACTTGAAACATAACTTTTGGAGCCAATTACGTTGTGCTGGCAAAAAGATGCAATATTATATTAAATCTGTTTGAACCTATTTACCCCAGCTCAGGAGATTTTGGTCCTAAATCCCATATTGTGACCAGCAAAGGCTCAGACAAGCATAGCCAGAGCATTCACTGTTCACACATGACATTCTGCAGTGTCTGGTCTGGGTCTACACTATTTGGGTTAATGGACAAGCATATATTACTCCCTGACAATATCAGAAAAATTTTGTGTTCAGTTTAATCCAACAAGTACTGAACAAACTCCCATTTAGACCTTCTTTTTATCTTTTAAATTAATTCATAAAGTTTAATGAAATACCATCTCTGCAAATTGCACTTCATTCAAACCAGAGAAACTGTCAATATGAGCTTTCAAAAAGCTTAACTGTCTTTGCATGGTAATTTTGCATGCTGGCAATGTAGTTGATAAAACTCTCCTATACATCACATGTACTTCAATATAAAATGCAATTCCAAGTGAATACCAAAAATTATACTGTTCCATGGTGCAGTAACTATACAGTCTAGCTTGTCCAACAAAATCAGTTTTCTTAGCAAACACATATGCATGTACTAATATAATAGTTACAGTGAAATAATTAAGTCTGTCAGTATTTCTTCTTCAACTCTGGCAATCTAATCTGATCATTTCTTATCATTATTTAACACTATAACTTGCAGCAGACTGTAAAATATAAAAATTTCACTTTTTTGATTATCCAATGTTACTTCAAAAAAAACTTTGGACCCCATTCTTGTGTTTTTCTTCAAAAACTAAAGATCCAATCTACAAATATCCAAAGATCAATTCCCATTTTAGTCAGCCATGAAATTTAATTTAGTTTTCCATGAATAATTTAACACATCCAAATAGTCCATAAAATCAAGGCTTGTTTTACACTTACAAATGTAAATATTATATTCCTGTGTTTGCATTCATGATCACTTATTATATTTCCTAATGCTTGTCTTGTTTTCACAAATTCAGATAAAACATATTGATTTAAATAAATTATTCAAACATCATAAACTGTCTACTGAAAAAACTCACATTTATCTCTCCTTATCATGGTATAACCACTCTTGCCGATATCAGATAACTCATGCTGCATATTTAACCCTTTTCAAATTATACATCAGCATAATCAGAGACATATTTCTTAGGATATTTAGCAATTTTTGCGTCTCCACATAATTTTGCTTTTTTCATGTATTTACATGTATTATAAAGTAAGTACAAGGAAAACAAAATGGTTGCTTAACTTCATTCAGCTATAATCTAAGAATTCAAAGATGACAATATAAGTCATGCCCTGGACCCAAATGGTAAAAACTGGTCCTTTTAAAATGCTTCAGCGTAATTGTTTAATTATTGGATACCTAGTAAGAAATAGAAAATCAAACAAAGAATTCTCATTCCTTGTATCAGGATCATTATTGACTCAGCATAAAATAATTAATCAAACTGACATAAAATCGTAGTCTCATAAAGATGGTGAAACCCAAAATTATGAGCTTAAGTGCAATCAAATCCTAAGCATTTTGCATTCTTGGTCGATATTCAACCTAAAAAAAAACCAGAGGGGAAAATCTTTGCACATTATCAAAATCAGTTAAATTCAAAGGACACTTTTAGCATATACATACCAAATACATTTGTGCATGGGAAAATGTACCGCTACATGATGACAATTATGTATGTCTACATAACCATCAGCTTACACACAAGGTTTGGTTCAGTCTTAGCAAGCATCTTAATGTTCACAAAATCAAGCACCATCATTGAAAAAACTTGGGCTGATTCAGGCAAAAAAAAAAAAAAATTGTGAATAACTGGAATGTGCAGAGGTACATAATTTTTTCACCATTCTATGATTCAAACAGTTGAAGTACTTAATATCAATTAAATAAATCTTTATGTTTACACTGGACTTTGGACTTGAAAGAATTCCAATTTGAATGCTGAAATGTTAAGTTAAACCTATTACTCTCTAAATAAAAATAACATTGATCATTCTTCTGGCAAACCCGAGACACAATCCACAAGAAACGTAAGATTTTTGAAACATAGGATCATGGAATGGAAAATCAACAATTGTTTGCATGTATGCATCAGCTTTTGACTCAAACATGTAGCTTATGAAAACTTTAAATCACATACTCAATGGCGATACCTGAATGTTACATTAAAGAAAAAATTGTCATACCTATCAACATTCAGATTTTCAGGCTTTTAAGAAGCTGTGACATACCTAAAATGTATTCATAAATAAATTCAAGTTTTGGGGGTTTAGAGAAGGTGCGGGTCTCACAGGTTTAATGTACAATTGTGACTCACACAGGCTTAAATGCATTAAAAAGTGAGTATGACCAGGAAATACCACAATCACACTCTACAGACCAACCCATGACACCGCGAGGAAGAGACACAGAACACCAACAGTCAGAAAACATTAGGATGACCAGCTCTTTCTTCCCCAACAAGATGATTGGAAAATAACAAAACCTGTTACCCACACCTTCTCATAATCTTAATTCATTTAAGAAATGAATTCGTTTTTTGGAAGGTTCATGAAATCATGAATACTTTGGGTCTCTTGCAAAGTAAGTGAAGCCTGAAGGGCTTCACGTTAACTTTGCAAGCAGGATTCCATGAACCTTCCAAAAAATTGAATTTATTGCTTATATTTACATTTTATTGTAAATAACTAATATTTAGAAATTATTTATAATTTAGGAGATAAAACAATTTTGCATTTAATATTTAATCCTATTAACGATTTTGTTGGAGTGCAAAACGGAGAAGCAGAACAGCCAGTGTGAACGAGGACAACCAATGGAGCAAACAAGAAGCTTGTTTTACACATGCAACTCAGGTGTGACTCGCTGTCAATCACAACATCATTGTCACATCTGGCGAATGAATTTGATGTTCGAAGCAAATGCACAGGCAAGTGATCTTGGCAGCTGTCAATCAAATTTTGTGTCGTTCATGAGGCTAAGAGCGGTTGCAAAATTCTATTGATTCATTAATTGCTTGCTTTGAAAACGTCAATATTTTTACATGATAAAAAATACCTATATTTCATGCAACAGAATGAAAATGTATATGACATGTTTAATCAAAGTTGACATGCAGAAAATTATTTGACATATGTCTTTGTTATGGTAAAAACTTGTGTTCTTGGTAGACTACCATTCATCAAAGTCTCATGACTTGACAAAAATTATTGCACACCCCTAACCCAATTTTGTAAAAAAAATAATATAATATCTTTATTGATGTACTTTTATCAAACTTTGCAGTATCTTATCCATCATTTCCATACAACACTATTAATAAACTTCTATTTTTCAAATTTTCCATTCTTGTTCATGTTTGTATTTATTTCAAATCACTTATCCCATTCCAACACAATGATACTGGTCAAATATCACATTCAGTTTTAAATTGAATAGTCATTCACTTCTATATCGGATAATATTTCTGAACCCCTATAAACCATGTAAACTGTTTACTTCTTCCATTAATCTTCTTAAGCTATTGCCTATTACGGCTATCTATTGAAATGACTTTAATTACACTTGAAAATTCTGTGTGTTACTATTAATCAAACAATCCCGGTGAGATCCAGGTGATGTCATAGCATGGTCAAGACGTTAAATGAAATATTTACCTTTACGATGATAATCCCGACACAAGCACCAACAATTTAAAGTATGTTTTAGTAGACTTTCTGAGAAAACTGCTATAAATACTTCATTAGAACAGCCTCCATCTCCTTGGGAGACAATTCATATGAACATTGAAATCTATTTTACACATGAATACTAAATATATCCTAAAATGCCTTCAAATAATATTCAAATATGACATACCAAGGGTGTGCTACGGTTAGCTCTAGAGACTTGTTAAATGGTATAGTTCACAATTATATCTTGAAGCATATTAAAATTCAACAAAGTGATTCTTTGATTTCTGCTGATTGTATATCAATACTAAGTTATAATTCATTGCATTAAAATAAAACACTGGTATTTATAAAGCTAAATTTTGATGAGAAATCATTGTCTTTATTTAACACCTTTTATACTGTTCTCTGGAATAGGGCCAGTAGCTGTACACTCTACAATAATAAAAGCTGCAAAGTTGTCCTGCCTTTGTGTATATTTGTCCTTCAGCCAGCTAGCCCTTGGGTCCAAAATACGTTTGTGGCCATGAAACAAGAGGTTATTAATCCATTGATCTCTTGTGCGACACCTTTTCCACCTACAATAATGCTTATCAGATTGAGTGTGCATGTTTTTTGCCATCTGTAGGTTTTTGTGGGGGGTTTTTATTTACTTTTTCCAAAAAAATCTTGCACAATCACCATCAGAGTGGGACAGCCAGATTGATTGTGCATGTTTTTTGCCATCTCTAGGTTTTTGTGTTTTTTATAAACAACTTTCACAATCACCCTCAGAGTGGGGCAGCTTGGTGAAGATGCCAAGAAAACAGTGTTGAAGGAGCACTACAAGTGCCTGCTTAACATTAAGTTAAGCAAATCCCAGTTGAATGCCCCAGTGAGTCAATCACCAAGGCTATTGGCATAATGGGTCTTAGTAAGGAACCTGGTATATTAGGTAGCAATGCTGAGATACTGAAGCCTGTTTGGGAAGCTGGTGTAGCAAAGGTATGTGATCTTATTGAGGTCATCATCTCTGAGGGCAGCATCACTACCTCCTGGCAGGATAGCTACATATACAATCTTGAACAAAGGGGATGATCTGAACATAGGAAACTGCAGTGGTTTAAAGTTGAATGAGCAAGTGAAGAGCGTGTTGGAGCATGTTGTGGAGAAACTGATCAGGCAGAGAGTTGGGAAAGATGAAATGCAGTTTAGCTTTATGCCGGGTTGTGGCACTATACTGATCCAAAATTCATTCCACGCCAGATACAGAAGTACCTGTTTTCAAACAAGCGACTCTATATTGCCTTTGTGGACCTGAAGAAAGCTTTCAACAGAGTTCCAAGAGATGTCATCTGGTGTGCAATTTGCAAGCAAGGAATATGCAAGTGGCTGGTTCAACTGGTTCAGTCCAGGTACAAGGATGTTAGAAGCAGGGTGAGAGTTGGAAATGGGTACAAAGAGGAGTTTGGTGTTGGAGTTCATCAGGGCTCTGTTCTTAGTCCGCTTCTCTTCAATATCATAATAGAGGCTTTATCCAAGGAATTCTCCACATGTTGTCCATAGGAGCTGCTGTAAGCAAATGACCTGATGATCATTATAGAGTCCCTGGGGTAACTACAGTAAAACCAGTCTTAAGGGGCCACTCAAAGATAGAAAAAAAGGTCTTAAAGACAAATGGTAGTTTAATGAAGGTCAAAAGTATTGCAGAATGCTCTCTTGGAGCATTCTGCAATACGTTTTGACCAGCATTAAGCGATAATTGGTCTTGAAAAACAATTTTTGGTCTTCTTTTTTAGTGGCCGCTTAAGACAGGTTTTACTGTATTGTTGTTGAAGGTTGTGACATGTTAGTCAGGCATGTAGAAGAAAGGCCTGCACATGAAAATGGGAAAGACAAAGATTCCAGTGTCAAGCACAAATCTGGACCTGCTGAAGGAGTTTAGAAAGGACCCCAGCACCATCTATGCAGGAATGGATAAAAATGCAAATCTTCTGTGGTGGCTACTGGCTGTTAGGGCACAAAAAATGTAATGGTATAAAGAACCCACTTTGCCCAGATGCTGATTAGGTGCATCGGGTGCCTGTTGCCAAAGTCTCCCTCTTCTCACCAACTACTGTCCTGCCAGCCAAGAGTGACAGTTATGTCATGTTTTGTTTACAAAGTTATCAGGGACTTAGAATCGATAGATCACTTATGTATTAATCCTATCCAGAGGATAGAATTAATACACAAGTGAACTATCAATTCACATTAGCTCAAGTGGAGTGCACAAGTTAAAATGTTTTACTTGACAATTGTAAACAAAAAACAACATCACTGTCACTCTTGGCTGGCAGGACAGTACCACCTGTTTTTGTTGTACTGAAAGCAGGTGTACTCAACATGTGTGAGGAGTGTGATGCTGTAGGCATCAGAAATGACTGGGCCATGACAACAGACACCTTGAACTGCCTCACAGAGTGGCTTGACAACCCCACCCCCCCCCCTCCCCCATTCAGCAGGATCTGCAACATCAAAGTGAAGAACGAAGTTGGCTCAGACTCACTTCTCCAAAAGCTTGGCATCCTAGATAAGATACAGTTCAAACCCTTAAAGCCCTAATCACAACTGCAAAAGACCACAAATTTTGCGACATCTTTCTCAATTTTCGTCAAAAATAAGGTATGATATTACATGAGAATCGTCTGCCAGCAGACGATTCTCATGAAATATCATGCCTTATTTGTTATTTTTGAAAAAGTGGCAAAATATTTAATTGTCGTCTGCTGCAAATTATAGGTGGCGCTTTAAGGGCTAAGCACCAGTAGGATGAGGTGGCATGGTCACGTAGAGACTAGAGAATAGCATAGGCCAACATGGTTCAGCAGGTTTGAGCTGTGGTTAAAATATCGGCTCAGTACCAATACAATTGAACTATAAAGTGCACACCCCAACTGGCAACTGCCATATTTGAATCAATGGTAGGGAGAAAAAGGCTTCAAAAATAGTTCTAGACAAAATCTCCATGAAATTTCTTAGAAACCCATAAATGGGTTCTTTGGCAAATAGTGGAGACATGAAGAGGATGTGGAATTACATTAGTGTTTACACTGTTTGCAAAGTTAAAAACAAACTTCAGGGACAGAAATGCATCATACTTTGGTATTTGTTTGTTTGATTTGATTCTTTACATCCCATCAACAATCTTTCAGTTATAAAGGGATGGGTCTTCCTGGGTTGAACCAGTACTAAGCTAGGATTAATGTGTCTTGCTCAAGGACACAACGCAGGGATGCCAGTCTTGAGTAAAGCATTCTATCACTGAGCCATGCGCTCCCTATACTTTGGTGTGACTGCTGAAAATATACTGACTCAAAAAAGAAATGATACATAATAGAATATTCTACAAGCTTCAATATTATATATGTTTGGTAATTATGAACATGGATAATAATCATGACTGGATGGAAAACTGTGGATCTTAATCAGAAGCCAGCTAATTTGGCTATACTCTGTTTTCAAAAGAGGGCATAGAATTTTCAAAAAAAAATTCTTGTAATGTTTCTTTTTTGAGTCAGTATATTTGGGCTTTGTGGCGAGAATACCTGTCTTCGGGGAATCAGACAAAATGAGACTCAAACCATGTCTCCACAGCTACAGAGACTAGCTATATAATTGAAATTTGCTTGTGGCAAGCTTAGATATGGTGCTATCCAACAGCGAATAACAAAGGCGCTGATTAGACTGCGCGGATGCGCAGGCTGGTTAGCATCTTTGTTGTTCGCAAACCTCAGAAAACAGGTTTTCTGCCATTGAAACCCATTTAATAAGCAAATCTGTAGCATTGTTTTCAGAGAAAACAGATATCCCCACCACCACAAACGCTCAAATTTGATCTATTTTGCTCCACTGTGACCTTGAAAATTAGGTAAAGGTCACCAAAACCTAATCAAGTCTTCATCAAGCACCAATGTTGTATCTACACAAATTAGGTTCCAATCTGCCTGAGATATCTTGCACACAAGAAAGTGTCATGCCAATGCCAAGGCTGACCACACTGAAGGGATCAGCACCAAAAACAATTTAAATGTCCCCCTCCCCCTTTGGCGGAGAGACATAAAATGACCAATCTAACACTCATAAATTCTGCTAACAGGCACATCCACCAAGTCAAACTTACCCAATCAAACTTCTTAACCTCGCTTTCGCTTTAGCCACTTTGAATTTATAATTCAAACAGAGGAAGAGCAGAGACTTCTGACACGATAAGTTCGACATCAAGTAGACACAATTCCAAAAACAAAAGTTCACACGTAGATATTGGTTCTTAGCTTCCGATATTTCCCATCTAGCCGTGGATTTTTTATGTACATTGTAGATAATCTGATATAAAATCTGATTTATTTGTCTGACTTAAAGGATTAATAATATACTATAACATTAGTCAATAACCTACAGGGTTTCAAGACCAGTGTCAAATATTAAAGTAATTCATATATCCAGATAAATTAAAATATTAAGCCTATTCTTACCCTTAAATTTTAACCTATGTTTTGGGTGCTCAAAAGAACCATCTCATTGAGATGGTTCTTTTGAGTACCCACAACATATGTTTTGGTTGAAAATAATAATCAATTATGCACTCTTATCAAGGGCCAGCATTATGACATTTACAATTTTCATTTCATTCTGAGAAAGCAAGAGTTGACAGTTCAGTGGACTGCCTTACATGAGACAATCTTTGTGAGCTGTAAAGCCAAATTTTCCCATGAAATACAAAAAATATATCAAATTCACCATCTTCTAAGTTCACATTATCCAAGGGTAATAAAATTGGCATATGAACTATTAGCTAAAAGCTGGCAGCTATATCAAGGACTATTGTTACACGATATTAATAAAATTATAAAAATTAAATACAGTATTAATCCTATATATTCTGACAGATCGGCTCTATCAAACAGCACCGTGACAAACCCACAAAAATCTTACTCTAAAAATCATTACCCATGGACTAAACGACATAACCTTTCAAAATGATTTTTCAACTCTGCCAAAACCCTCACCGGGGTCACTGCGTTGTGGTCTTTGAGCAAGACACATTTATCCTAGCTTAGTACCCATGTTCAACCCAGGAAGACCCGTCCCTTTATAACTGAAAGATTGTTGATGGGACGTAAAGCATCAAATCAAACAAAACAATAACTCTGCCAAAACCTGATCAAACAGCATAAACCAAATCATCATATGATACACATCACCTCAGTGAGTGGGAGTGTAATAACACCATATATTAAAATTGATAATGCACTATATAGTGTATTACATATTTAGTAATGTTATAGACATCTAGGAGAATCTATAAAAAGTACACCTGCCGATAAAACTCAAAAGAGGGTCTGGCAGTAGAAAGGATGTTGCACAAATATGGCAAAATCTTGATATTTTCACACCAAAAATGTGATTCCAAAGAAATTTTAGTGTCATATGATAAACAAAATGTAACATTTGTGCTCCTGAGTTCTGTATTATTGAATTCATTATCATTAAACTTGTTGAGAAAAACATTAAAATGCTTAAATAAATAAGCACTTTCCCCAATTTGTTCTAGTAGATTCAATGATACATGAGCACTGGCATTAGATCTTCTATATAAACCTGATCAGGGTTTACTCCGTTTCAGGGTTCTACAGAAATTCAAAAACGTAATTTCATGATTTTTCCATGATTTTCCATGATCAACAATGTAATTTCCCTGACTATTTAATGCATAGACTCCAACCTCCCCTTTTAGCAGAAACTTCACCTCGCTGAGCATAAAAGCGGAATGCAGCACCAACAGCATGCTTGTAGACCATGCAAATATTTTGAAATAATTAAAACTTGAAATTGCCAGTAGCCAGAAAACTAGCTGTGTCCGACAGCTAGTTTTCTGGCTACTGGTGGTTTTGTCATATTATTTCACAAAATTCCATGATTTTTCCATGATAATCAGGTTTTTTCAAATTCCATGTTTTTCCATGCATGGAACTTTTTTAAGTCATTTTCCAGGTTTTCCATGATTTCCAGAGCTTGTGGGAACCCTGACATTTATATTCCAGCTCTATATTTTCACATATCTCATCAAATTGACTTGCAGAATTTTTTACTTGAACTGATTCGAAAAATTATGTTCGAATATTCAGGGGAAATATATGCAGTCATGCTAAAATAATTATGGATAAACGGAGCTTCTAATAGCCCTTTTCATTCAGTTATTTCAAACTCTACCAATACCATGCAGTCTCTCCAAGACTTTCGTTTTCACATAAAAAGAGCACTGAATCTAGTCTTGGTGATGCGAACAGTGCAGACCCTGACGAGATGCAGTGTTCTGCTAGTGTCCCATTTAAAATGGGTTAAATCAGGCTTGCAAACAAACATAATAGTTACTGGAGTATTCTCCCTTTGTAAAGCTAGTTAAACGGCACAAGATAAACCAATTTCAATACAATAGGTCTAGCCTTCATCTCAGTTGACAGTCATTACTGCTTCAGTGAAGCAAAATTAGCAATGATAAGCAGGGAAATGTTTTCGAACATTTTCCCTGTTCAGATACTTTTTAGGATACAAACAAGAACAAGAACTCTTACCTCAAAGCCAGAGAAAGTGGTCTCTGTTGAACAGTTATCAGCCTTAGTTTCACACTCTCCTGGGTAGATGATGGTCTTCCATACATGTATCTACCTCTCATACCACCAGAGGGCAGGCCCGTGTAATAGGACATTGCACTCGGCAAATAAATGATACAGTCAACTACTGCGGTTGGTTTAGACATTAATATGCAACATCCATATTGTTCATCGATTTAGGGTTAACTCCATTTTTCTTAAGTCACACAAAAATTTACAAGAACAAAAGAAATTCAAGTCTATCAAAGCATGTCCATATCACATGAGTTTATTTTAAAGAAGGTTATGCAAAAAGGCCTTTCTGTGTCTTTTATCTTTTCAATAGAATATTCAATCATGAGGCACTTTTTGAGCAATTGTTGAAGTCTTTACCTCAAATTTTTATGTTAATAAATAACTCTACACAACAATAGTATACTTGAAATACCTTCTTCGAGAACTGATGGCATCATACTACTGTAAAAACTTATAAATTTGAATGATGATTTTTCAAAATACTCGCTTATTCGAAATAAAATTTGGACCACACTGGATTCAGAAAAGAGGAATCTATATAAATTTATGAACTATTTAAATATCTGTTTATAAAATATATGTTTTTGGTGCGTAAAAGAAAGGTCTCCCTGAGACATTTCTTTTATGCACGAAAAACTTATGTGGTGTTTGAATGAAAACACTTATAATAATCATTTTAGGTTTTATGTCTACTCCTGATAATTCGAACTTTCAATTCTTGGAAATAAAACCTCAAGTCCCTAGGGCTTCGAATTATGAGATTTGACTGTACATGATTTGAGCATTCAGATCTATCTTCCAATAAATACCAGTACGATTCCACCTAAAAAGTGTATTATGCACATAACTTTTTCAAAACTTTATACCATTTCCTAAAACAGTGTAGACACAGATCAGCTAGCTTCTTCTTCTTCTTCTTTTCGTCGATAGATTCCTCCTCTGTTAGGAGAACCGCCTCTCAGCGTTGTTTACTGGTGAATATGTATATGCCCTCTCCCCACTGTTAAAAGCTAATCTAACGTCTGTTAAAAATAACTGGATCTAATGAAGCCAGCTGATCAGGATCTACACTGTTTATCATCAATATAATAAAGCCTTTGATCATATGAGGTTACTGTTATTCAGTGGATAACATCATGTCATAAATAACGTGTGACAAACACGTTACATAACTCTTTCGCTGTAACAAGTAACGCCATGATGACTTCGTGACAGCAATGCAAATTTTTATTGAAATAAACAAACTGTGAAGGCAATAATACTGCATTTAAAAGTTCATTATTATGATGAACAAAAGCTTTCACGCATGATCATTTCATAAACTCGCCAAAGGCTTGTTTAATTTTTATGTTAAATTATCACTCCCGTGAGATCTTCTAGATCAATAATGAAATTGCACTTCCTGAATGGATGAAAATCAGAATTTTTTTATGCCATTCACAACTAAACAGAACTCAGCTTGTGCTTCTTAGAGCATGTGCGCTTATCATGTCCAATATAGTATTAACTTCTTTTAAAACTTGGCGTATTATAAAAGTACACAAATAGGATAAAAAAATCACTGATTTTTGCGCGCAACCCCACAGCACTAGTTGGCGAAATATTTTTTAACTTTTCAAAACTTCCTTTTAATCTCCTTCAAACAAAAGCATTAGGAATCAATATTAATGTTTAATACAGTCTTTTAACTCTTTGCCTACTAGTGTGATCTCCTGATATAACCTTTGCAAACAGTTTGGACCCAGATCAGGCCCGACAAAATGTCGGGCCTGATCTGGGTCTAAACTGTTTGACACTCTGCTGGTATTCCTGAAATAATTTTTCAAAAATGTTGATTTTGGAAAAAAATCAGCGGACTACAAAAAAGCATGCAAAATTACCCAGTAGGCAAAGAGTTTAAAGTGGCATTAGCTCATTGAAAACCTATGGCAATAATGAATACATTATTGCAAAGCTCCTAAATTCTTCAATTCCAACAAAGGACAATATTTATTCAAAACCATTATTATATTTAATATACTCTTTGTGGACACATTTTATGCAGTCAATATTTCAAAGCCGTTCCAATTTTCATATCAGCTAGAAGAAATTATTTTTTTCGTTAACCCTTGAAATTAGCACACAATATTGCATGTAGAGTATTTGTCAGGGTCCATTATGTACCACTACATGTACAGTAATTATTCAGGTCCATATTAAGCATCACCATTACAGTAATTATTATGGTCATATCAATTGATACCTGTCCAGTTATTGTTTGAACCCATATATTCATCACTACCTGTCCAGTATTTTATTACAGTCCATATCAATCACTACATGTACAGTATTTGTAAGGGTCCATATAAGCACTACCTGTACAGCTATTGTAAGGGTCCATATCAATCACTACCTGTACAGTTATTGTTAAGATTCATATCAATCACTACCTGTACAGTTGTTATGGTCCATATTAATCCCACCTGTACATTTATTGCTATGGTCCATATCTATCACTACCTGTACAGTTATTGTTACGGTCCATATCTATCACTACCTGTACAGTTATTGTTATGGTCCATATCTATCTCTATCTGTACAGTTATTGTTACGGTCCATATCTATCACTACCTGTACAGTTATTGTTATGGTCCATATCTATCACTACCTGTACAGTTATTGTTATGGTCCATATCTATCTCTATCTGTACAGTTATTGTTACGGTCCATATCTATCACTACCTGTACAGTTATTGTTATGGTCCATATCTATCTCTATCTGTACAGTTATTGTTATGGTCCATATCTATCACTACCTGTACAGTTATTGTTATGGTCCATATCTATCACTATCTGTACAGTTATTGTTACGGTCCATATCTATCACTACCTGTACAGTTATTGTTATGGTCCATATCTATCTCTATCTGTACAGTTATTGTTATGGTCCATATCTATCTCTATCTGTACAGTTATTGTTATGGTCCATATCTATCACTACCTTACCTGTACAGCTATTGTAATGGTCCATATCTATCACTACCAGCTGTACAATCATTGTTAAATTTCATCTGTGACCCCTTAAAAATATAATGGACCTTCAAAATATAAAAGTATCAAGCTGGCTGGTCAGGAATCTATCTGTCATTCTCTTTTTGGGGAAGAAAAATCTGTCTGGTACTATTTTAGAAAGGGGCTAGTATATAAAGCTTTTTTACAAAGTGGCTGTTTAAATCTTTTAAAAAGACTGATATGTCAAATGAATGTAATTTTGTATTAATCTTTTCAATTTCTGCCAAAATAAGTAATTTGCAGCTCTTTACATTCAATAAAACCAGGAAAAGAAATTTTGTGAAAGACAGATCTTAATTGAAACCTTCATATTGCTCTTTATTTTCTTTCTTATTTTTTCATGTCCACATATTTTAAGGTAGCTGCTTAATGTCCTTTTCAACGCCTTGTCTCTCAATTATTATGACAGTCACACAGCAGGCTAACCACATACTTTTATCAGTTCTTAATCCGACATTATAACTATCTATGTAGTGATCTACAGATGCAAGAAATCCTATAAAAATTAAACGCATATTTGAATCTTTCTGAAAGAAATCCTTAAAGAGTGCTTAAGAGAACTTCTTTAATATCCAAAAGAGAACTTCTTTAATATCCAAAATAAAAAAATAAATATAGAAAGCTCTTAAACAATCTACAAAGAACTGATCAATATAATAAATTGATAAAAATCTGATAATTATATTAAAGGGGACTGGACAGACAATCCTTTAACTATGTATTTTAAGTTGCCAAAAGTTAAACACATTTTTCAATAGATCTGTGGGCGAAGGCCACTGGGTTAGCTATCCAGTTACCCCGTTCAAAGAATTAAACCTTTGAACTCGAGATTTAAACAAGAAAAAAAGTGCTTGAAATGATTTGCAAATTGTTCCTGATGATTTGCATGAAATGTCGAGTGATAGTCTCTGATATTGGATGAAAAAGGTGGGCAAAATATCACAAAATTGATAACGTTGCTAATATCATGTCCAGCACAGAAAAGGTATAATATGAAATTACTTATTCTTCCTAAATATAATTATTATCCCAAAATAATATAATTTGAGCCTAAACATGAGAAAACCGTTGTATTGTATGTGAATAACAACGGCACTGACCAGCCTGTGCAAATGCACAGGCTGGTCAGAGCCATTGGTATCCCCTGCCTGCATATAATAGCTTTATTTGCTTCTTCCAAATTTTCACAATTCTAACCAGCCTCTGAATGTGAAATAACCTCAGAAGACACAATTTCTGGTGATGCCGTTCATTTCACCCAAGATGGGTAAATTATATTCATTCAAAACACCAAACACCAAATTATCCAAGTCAACGAACGATCACGCCATTTAATAACTTTTCGACAAAGCCCCCTGTTGAGATGAAAAACAATAGAAGTATTTAAAAAAAATTCTGTTTATGAACAATATTACAGCTAATAGCTAATATACATATCCTTAACACAATTCTGTATCACCAATGAATTGGAATTAGCGTAAACGGAATTAATAATAAATTCCATTCATGTAATCATGGATTTCTAATGTTTTTTCACAACAAAACTTTTCAACCAATTGACGCATAATTCAGTTGCTAATCTTTTGTGCTAATCAGTATGTTAAACAGAAAATCGACTTTTTATGTAAGTTAAGGAAGATTATCTATTCAATAAAAAGCTAATTTATTAAACCCTATCAAGTTATGTAATAAAAAGCTAAGCATTGTGTACCGACAGACAAATCACAAAGACAGTATTTTTAATCTGCTGCATTGCAAAGCACCTTGTATAAATGTACCACGACCTCTGAGCATTGATCTTTGGATCATTCTATTTCAATAGGTTGATGCGTAGTGCATAACATGAGCGATTCGAGCTGGAACATCTATGCGTGTCAAAATATTATAGTAAATGTAAGTAAACGCATGAAACTCCCATTTCTAGAGCCGTATATAGTCACACTTCAAAGCCTTTTGTTTATCAATACACAATCTAACATTCTTTGTTGATATGAGCTAGCACAAGATTTTGTGCTTCCATGATATTTCATGGAAAACCATTTCGCTCAATGTGATGCTTTGTCGAAGTGCGACATTCCGTTGAAATTAGCATTTTGTCTAAAATTTTGTTGAAAGACAATCATTCCAATTTTGGTCTTTGAACATTTGGTCAAAAAACACCAACAACAACCACAAAGTTACCTAAGGCCAAATAAAAAAATAAGTGTGTTTCTGTTAACGGGTCTGAAAAATTTAGGTAGGGTAGGCACACATGTTTTTTTTTTAATTATTTTTTTTCTGGAAAAAAATCTAATTTTATGCATTTTGAAAGGCATTTCGCCTTTCAAAAAGCAAAAAATTATATTTTTTTCCAGAAAACCTGAAAAAAATTCTAGGTTCACCAGTAAATTAAGGTAGGGTCGGGTTATCCTAAACACAGGGTTTGTTTTATTTGGCGTGTCCCATTTCAAGGTCGACTGATACTTGGCGGATTCTCCTTAACAGTTCTTCTTAAGGCATATGACCTCAGTGGGACTTGTATCTCACTGAGTATTTACGATCATCTTGATAGTAAAAAGGGCTAAGACTGCCTAAATCTAGAACACACTTTTCTGATAAAATCAGTGATGCAAACAATCCAGTCCAGGGCTGGAAAAATCCACTCGTCAGTTCGCCATGGCGTCAGTGCCTTCTATAGGATGAGTAGAAATTTTGATTGTTTCCAATGTTAATTGTTGAATTTACCAATACATATGATGATGTAGGACAAGTAGAAATTTTAAGAATTTTCCACCCCTGCACTCCTACTAAGTGAGTAATAATAGAGATCAGGGTCTACACTGTTTACAAAAATGTTTGGACTATAATGAATAAAAAAAATTATATACCAAGGGAGAAAAATCCTACAGAACTAGTCAAAACAATTTATGAAGATTCAATTACTCCTGAATTTTGAATAGGCTCAATCAAACAGCAAAGCTACAGATCAGTCTGCTCCCAGAGGAGCAATCTAATTACTGACCATTAGTTTGCTTTCTTCAGCAAATCATTTATTTATAACTACTAGTGATCGTCTTGATGTCTGAAAGATCACTGGAAGTAATGTAAAACCCCAAGCAAAACACATTCAGAAATGCACACAAAAAAACGCCCTTGCATATATTATAGGCATTAAGATATCCTGAGTGGATAAAATTGTTTGAGCTATTGCTTATTGCTTAATGTCCAATTCAACCAGTTATGGTCATTTTGGGTGATATTAACCATTATTAATTGACTATACTTCTACCACAACCTCTAAGTCATGACACTCGATTCATTCAATACATTTACCGTTACAGTCACCATGCACGGATCCAGAAAGTTTTGTCAGAGGGGGTCCAACATTGACAATGTTTTTTTTTAGTTGATGATGAGGAGAGGGAGGATCCAAATACCACTATGAGTGGGCCATCATCAGCCCACCAGCGAAACACCATTTAAATTGCGTTTAGCTGGCGTGCCCATGATGGCCCAAAATTGAATGCTGCATGGCTTGGTAGCTTTGTAATTTTTAGGGGATCCGCAGTTCCGGACCATGGAGTATTGCTAGGAAACCCTATATTTTTGTGAATTTTCTGGATCCGCGCATGGTCACGCCTCAAAGTGTTTTGTGGTAGTATACACTGCATGTATTTTTTTCTGTATTACTTGATGGTCAATCAGTATTGACTTGAGGTCAACAGTATTGGTGTCGGGTCAGCTGTATTAAGCTGAGGTCAACCAGTATGACACATATTTGCCTGTAAAAGCTATATAATAGAGCTGTGACATGTGATTTCTAACAATGTGGCATTCTGGCAAGTGTAGACTCTTACGAGCCTGTGCTTCCTCCATCTAAGCTTAGAAACTCCAAATGATGTTCAGTCAGTAGCTTAATAGTGACCAATACTCATAAAATATTCAAGCAACTAGCAAAGGCTCTGATCAGACTGCGCGTATGTGCAGGCTGATCTGAGCCTTTGCTGGTCGCACATGCCACATTGTTGGAAATCTCATGTCGCGGCTCAATTATTAAGATAATTAATAAAATTGACATTAATCAAGTGATTTCGTATTGGCCCAGTTACAGGTCCGAGGTAAGCTGAATTGGCCTGAGGAGGAAGTGATTTCATATTGCAATACAAAATCACTTGATTAATAACAGACTACATGTACTGATGGACCAATGGATTGAGACAACATTGTGAAAAGTAATTCAATTGATGACCTTGAAGAGTTTTAGACAGTGTATTACAGGATTTATTTAAACTATCACAAATTCATAATGTTGTCCAATCAGACGTTGGTTCATTTAGAAAGTGCATTAGGATAAGAGGTTTTGGTAATCATGTAGAGAAAGCAAACCTATCAAATCTCAAAGAGACTATCAAAGAATTTATGTACAATTATAATAAAGTTGAATAAATATTATGGAAGTCAGCTGGAGGTCTGATTTCAATCTATCAAATAGCAATAGTACAAAACTACAAGTTTCTTTTGAGATTCAAGACCAATTATTGTAGAAATCATACACAATGAAAGTAAATATGCACTATATTGTGTAAAGCGAACCTCGTCTCATATTATAGAAAGTGCAGCAAATACCCGTAATATTACAATAGATAAGCTTGATCAAAGTGTAAACCCACTGTCGGCCAGTCATAAGTGGATAACTCACTTGATCCCGCTTTACGCTCTTAATTTATCCATTTCTAATGACTGACCTCCATCCAGCCAGTGATATATTTATCAACAAATCGCTGCCAGCACTAATCAATGAAAGTCACCAATTCAATGTCAGGGATGACAGTCCTGTTGACTGCTATTACAGCAGATATTCTAAAATTCTAAACACTAGTTGCCTCCCTTAAGGGCCTAGACAAACATCGCAGTCCAAGATCAGACTGCTTCTGTTTACTACTCTGACAAGTGTTTTGTGAATACCAGCCCAGTGATTACCATTAATTTTCAAGAACAGAGAGAAAAGTATTCAAAACTTTAGAATATTTACCTTCTATTCAGTATCTGCAGCAACTGCATGTCCGTTCTTAACCCTTTACTCCATAATGTCTTTTCTAGTATTTGAAAATATTATGGAAACTGGAGCATTTGCTCTGTTGGAGCAAATGCTCCATTTTCCATAATTTTTTCAAGAATATTAAAAGCTTAAATTATATTTGTCTTGATAAATGCTGATAAATAAAGATAGTGCTGATAAATAAAGACTTTTCTTGCTTTCAATTAAACACTCAGGTGTAAAGTCCGTGCTTGATAAGAGTAGGATGACTGAACAGATCTACAGTTAGAAGTATGAAAGAAAACCATATTTTGTCCAATCAGGTGAATAAAGTACCATAACCTGACCAACTACGTAAATCTACTCTTAATGTCTCTTATCGAGCGCAGACTCTATTTATCATACTAGTAAATGTTAAAATGCCAACAACTGTTGGCATTTTAACATTTATGAGCATGATAAATATCAAGATCAGTTGAGTTTTATAACCCTGGGGCCAGGTGATTTTATAAAGTTCACACTGGATTAGACAGCAATCAAAAACACTCTCAACAATTGATCATCGCCAGAAACAGTGTTTGTCGCCCTACAAATGGCAATCCAAAACTCTGTTTCTAACTATTTTTGATCTACGTTTGTTGATAGTAATAACATTTTTGATTGCTGCATATCCGGTGTGAAGTCAGTGGAAAGAAAAGTAACTTACGAAGATGAAGAAGTCAATGGATATGGCGACGCTTCACTCGGTGGCGGGACCCAATAATCTGCGTAAAGTCCAAGTCGGGAAGTCTCTTTAAAACGCGAGCGAATTTCCACCATTTTTCGGCGGAACCTTGCTACATAGTCTGGAAATGACATTCTGGGAGTCCATTTGGATGAGTACAGTAGGCGGTAGAGTCTGAGCACGATTTATAATTCTACAAAAACACATAGCATGAACACAAGTGTCTTCAACAATGTAAGAGCTTTGCTAAATTTGCCCTTCTCTAGATCTGTCTGTCTGTCCCTTACACTTGTCCAATTCAAGAAAATTCATTCCCATTCCTTATTGTTTTTTTTCCTTCATTTTTGGTTTATCAAGCACATGTGCCCGTCGTGTTAGTTTTCAGCTAATGCTTGTATTACAAATACACCACTTTATTATACTATGATAAAAACAAGGTTGTTGTTGTTGTTGCTGTTGTTGTTGCTATTGCTGTTGTTGTTACTATTCTGTATACTATGATACAAGATACAAAAATCTTGCGATTTTTTTTCCAAAAAACAAAACGCAAGATTTTTTAACCCTGAAATTTCCCTTTAAATATGTATATTGTGAAATTTACAATGGTAAGAGTAATTTTCTGAAAGTCAGCTTTTGGCTACAATACTGACCGACATTATGTCAATGTTACATTGCCAAAAAACATACAGTAAAACCTGTGTAAAACGGCCACTCAAAATAGCCAAAACAAGGATCTTAATGACAAATGGTAGCTTAATGAAGGTCGAAAGTATTGCAGAATGGCCCCCTGGAGCATTCTGCAATACTTTTGACCTGCATTGAGCGATGAGTGAGGCCCTCATGCGGTCTTTTTTAGATTGGCCATTTTACATAGGTTTTACTTTTGATATTGCATATTTGTAGCTATAAATTTAATCCAAATTTTGGAGGGTTTGAGAAGCTGCTCAAAAATCTGACTTAATCTACAAAAGGCATTATGTATGCCATCTAGGCTGTCAAAATGCATGTCATTCAATATTGGAGACAACTGATTACTTTCAGAAAGTTACTTCAATTCTCTAAATCCATATTTAACGGTAAATTCCAAAATTAAAAGTAAAGCAAACACTGCACTTCCTTTTCTGGCTTACCATTATTATATTCAAAGTGGAGTTTTAAGCCAGCTATAAACATGGGTTTTCTAGTAACAAATGATGGTTGTAAAGAATAGACCCAACATATTTTTAACCGCATGCATTGAAAAACATATTACAATGTATGGTAACAATGTTTGTCATTGGTTAAAATATATCAATATATTTTTTGTGATTTGCACTAACTTTGCCAGTAGACCTAGCAACAGGGAGCGCCATCTCCTATTTTAAATAAATCATTCACCCAGTAACAAGCCGACAATTGCATGGAATCAGAGAACTTTAAATCTATCAAATATTTATTGTTCTTCCATTAGCTTTGTATTTTAAACTTTGTCAACGGCTCAGTCATCTGAACAAAAATATACAAACATTTGTTAGATCCTCAGGGGAGCTCAGCTCAGTTCATTTCATTGAAAACGAACAGGCTCTTTTGAACAAGTATTATTAATTAATAATCCATGATCACAAAGCCTGAAATTATTTGTAGTTTGCCCGATTAGCTGCACCTCAAAACAGCATTTAAAGCAAACAGATGCGAAAAAAATGTATATGATGCTAACACAAGGTTTTCTAAATGTGGAAATTGAATATGTAGTATGAAAACTTACTAGGGTATATTAAGTTTTAAACTGTTTAATGTATTGTATCATATCATTGATAAAAACAATTCTTCTTGCCCCTTTCACAATGAAACCCATGGATAGATTCACTTACATTTTCTCTCTAAGCAACTTGTGATATTGTTTGTTATATAATTTTCACAATGTTTACAAGATACTTGTAAAACATGGCAAAGTATCTCTAAATTGCTTTTGCCCACTGGTTTACAACTACAGTATGATAGTTTAAGCCACTTCAAAAATTCTACTTCAAGAGAAATATGAATTCAATCCTTCGTAAGTGTTCTAGATGTAACAGTGAGAGGTGCATGATTTATTTGCAAAACTCCCAATTTTCTCAAATTAAATTTCAAATGAGACCACACATATTTTTTGTGCATGTACAGGTTGCATTTAATTGCAAAGCTTGCAGTTTCACAAAATGTCAACCAATTTTTTCTGTCTGTTTTTCTTTCTTTATTACTGCACAGTAAAACCTGTCTTAAGGGGCAACTCAAAAATAGACAAAACAAAGGTCTTAATGACAAATCTTTGCTTAATGACGGTCGCAAGTTTTGCAGAATGCAATACTTTTGACCTGCATTAAGCGATAATTGGTCTTCAAACCCAATTTTTGGTCTTCTTTTTGAGTGGTCGCTTAAGACAGGTTTTACTGTACTCTAAAAAGCAATAAGGTGATACTCCTCAAAATTTAGTAAGTCTTGCTCAAACCCCAGCCCCCTCCTAAAAGGAATACAAACACATTGAATTGCACAGAAACTAAATCATTACTTCAACAAACAGCCAACACTCACTCGGGTTATAAACTTCCAAACACAGTAAAAATGAAGAAGTCATGAAACTAACTTTAACACATTTCTGAAGAAGATTAAAGTGGCACTTGAACTTGAGAAACAAGCTCGTCAAACAACAGAGCTTTGATATAGATCCGGATTCTGATCAATTTTAATTGTGTAAATCGATGCAGTAAAATTCAATGTAGTAAAATTCAGGGTTAAGAAGTCTTAATCCCATAAAAATATAAATTAAGATAAAAAAAATACTCCATTTGGAAATTACTCGTAACAGGAAAAGCATGTGCAAACAAAATTGTGCCAGATTGGACTACTCCTTAAGACCTGAGACTATTTGATTGGTTGGCTTTCTTCAACAAATTAATTATTGATAACAGAGTGAGTTTGCTGTTTTCAGATTTTGTAGGTTCTCTCTATTTCTAAAGGATCTGTTTTCCAGATTATCTAGGACGAGTCCATATCATAAGCGGCACGATTCCATTTTAGGATTGATTCAGCCCTTAAAAAAGAGTTACGAGTAATCCACTCCGTTTGAGTAATTCGGTTCCTGAATTTAAAGCATTAAATCCTTGATCCACCAGTAACTTTGTCTAATCTGCTTCCTTGTCATCCAAACATAATATATGTTCTTCACAGACAGCAGTCACATTATACAGTGATGACACCATAATCCCATATTCAATTAATCCTTTACAAAGCTTAGATAAGCCAGTTCAACTGTCTAAAGAGATGTGATTGATTTCAGAGAAAATTTCAATTAGATGTAATTTATATCCAAAGACACTTCATATCAAACCAGTGACAGTGGAAGGCAAATGTAAAAAGCATTTGTCTTGTGAACTAAAGAGCACTAATAGATGTCTATGGATAACTTGATGCAACTGAATAATTAAAATCTGTAGGGTAGCATTCAAGGGAGCTCACCTAATGTGGTAAAAGTGATTTATCATACCATAAGGAACTGCTCTTAAAGGAAAGAATTCGCTCCCTCTGGGAGCATATTCTTCCCTTTAAGAGCAGTTCCCATTTTGAAAAGGGACTCAATTGAAAAGAATCATTGCTTGATTCAGTAGTCTCCCTTTGATGTGCGTAACTTTTCAGTGTTCTGGCTGTGCCATTGATAAGTACCAAAATAGCATGTGCTTGCTCATGTTCATATCATTTTGTTAACCAACTTTTAAGTTTAATCAATTTTTTTTATGCATAACCTTGTGAAAGTTAAATGTTCTGCTGTGATTTGCAGATGGGAGTTTCTATTTTTCCAGTTACAGATATAAAGAACTAAAGCTAGAGTTATTGCTCTATACACTCTAGAACTGCAGTTATAAATATAGGTCAATGCAAGAGTTTACTTCCATTAGTAACCAAAAGTAAATATGTACCTGGAAGCTAGCTAGAAAAAGTAACATGTTTCACAAAATGCTTGAAAATTCCATAAGAGACTGGTCCTTTCTTCTGTTTAAGGTTATATAAATGGTTGTTAAAGAAAACAAATAATTGTGTATTTGCAAAATGCAGCATTTTCATTTCAATTTTGCTAAATAAATTGCAGTTTGATTTTACACTTATCTGACTAAATCTTTTGCCATTCACACACAGTTTGGAAGCAGATACCAGCCTCATTGCATCCTCGTCAGAGCCTTCACTAGTTTGTGAAATACTTCTTAAAGTTCAGTGCAAAAACTAATGATTAATGCATGCACATTTAAAGAATAACTTCATGCCATATATTTGTTTGTTTGTGTTTACCATCCCACCGATAGCTGAGCCTACGGTCACTATGGAGATGGGGCCATGGCTTCAAGTCTCATCCGACAGATTGGAGGAGCCGGGGATTTAATATGCGACCCCTGGTTTACAAGGCAAGCGGTTAAACTCCTGTACTACATCACGGCAGCTTCTCGTGCCATATATGAGACAAGTACCTGATGATTACTCTCACAGCATGTCTGGTCTATTAAATGTTTCGAGGCTTTTCAGCTCCCAGGCCCCGAGGTTACAAAGCTTTTTTCATGCTCAACGCAACTGAGCATGAAATTTAAACTGCTCATAAAAACTAAAATACCGATGAGTAAAAAAAAGTATCTTGCTTTAAGTCTCTCAGATGTTATATTTGTCATGCTAATAAATGTTAAAATTCCAACAATTGTTGGCATTTTAATATTTATGAGCATGGTAAATTTCATGCTCAGCTGAGTTGAGCATGAAAAAAGTTTTATAACCTTGGGGCCAGGGCATTCTGCTTTGACATTTCTAATCATCCAAAGAGTGTTTACTGCTAAAACTTTACGAAAATTATATGTAACCATTAAGGGGGCACTGCTGACTATCAATTTGAACTCAAACACTACAGCAGATTCAAAAACTTTTGATATGCTACTCAAATATTTGATCAGTCTAATGTTCTACCTCAAGTGGGCAATTCATTATAACTGTAAGAGCACCAGAACTGCAGCTCATGTCTTTCAAACAGTTCTAGATCATTGATCCTTTTTTTTTGTGTGGTTTGATTGTTTACAATCCAGCCAACAATTTTTCAGGCAAGTCGGGAACGGTTTTCCTTGGTTGAACCACTAAGCAGAAGATAGAGCGTCTTGCTCAAGGACACAACACAGTGCCTCCCATGAGGCTCAAACCTACAACCCCTCATCTTGAGTCAAGCATTCTACAACTGAGCTGCTGCGCTCCTCAATGATTGATCAATTAATTGCAACTAAATTGACCCCACAAGTCTTGGGAATAGCTGAGATTTGATTCTCCCCATGCAGAGCCCAATATATCCTGAATGTAAGGTAATCTAAAGATATATGTGGCTGATTTCCATGGGTACCATTCCTGCATAGATACTCAAAAGGGAAACAGAGATATTCTTTATGCTAGTTGGCATCACACTGTTCCAAAATAGACACAGATGATAACACGATAAAGCCAGTTCTGATCATAAAAATATTGCATTATTTGTGAAGGCATCTCAATTTAAGCCATAGTATGGTCACTGATGGATTTTCTCAGACACTGGCAGCAACCTCTTAAGCGCTCCCAAATTCTTTAGCATGCCAAAGTATTACCAAAGGTCCTTGGGAATGTTCATTTTAGTATTTACAAGACACTTGGCCATGTATACAGCTCTTGCTTGAGGCGCACCATGCTCCATGCCAGTGAAACTGGGCCACTGACCAAGACGAACCTGCAGCGCAATGAGAGGGCCATGATCAGACAGATCTGCAGTATCAAGCCGGAGGATGTGGCCACAGTAAGGTCAAGTGAGCTACTGGCAAAAGTTGAGCTTGAGGACCTAAACCTTATTTTGAGAGAGAGAAGGCTTCACTGGTTTAGGCATATGTAACGTTCTAGTGGTGCAATCAGAACAACTTGTGATACACAGATTGATGGCAGACGGGGAGCAGGGAGGCCCAAGCTAACATGGAAGAAACTGACCTAGAAAGACAGCCGTGAGTGGAAGCTCAAGGCAGTTGACCCTCAAGAAAGGAGCACCTGGAGATCAGCTAGCAAGTTGCCTGGAAGGGGACCCACTGATGTGGATGATGCCCCTGCACCTGCATGTTAATCAAAAAATCCAGTTATGATGATGATGATGATTGAATTTGAATATCCATCTTGCCTTTTATACCGCCATCGTAAGGACATCTTACCAAATTGAGTAATCTTCATTTTATACTTCAAATGATCATTGGTGCCAACAGGCATATTTGACCTCATGAAGACAATATGTAGGAGACAAGAAGCGGCCCAATTGTCTTAGGAAGACAAGGACTGAATCCCTCACAAAGCTTTCATCTGGCTATCATATAGTACAACGATCCAGTATCATACCTGTGTTTAGGGTAACCGGACCCTACCTAAATTTACTGGTGAAACCTAGAATTTTTCCAGGTTCTCTGGAATTTTTTTTTTAATAATTTTATGCATTTTGAAAGATATAAGATTACATTTTTTTCCAGAAAAAGAAGATAAAAAGATAAGTGTGCCTACCCTACCTAAAATTTTCAGACCCGTTGCTCGAAACACATTTTTTTTTTATTTGGCCTCAGCAGTGATAACAGCCGAATTTGGCTAGCTAAAGCATTTTTCAAATTTCATGGTAATTAAGACAAGATGTGAGAACCACAGGAGCTCAGTGTTAGATTAGTTTAGTTGAGACCGAGGGGTCACTGGTTCAAGCCTCATCAAGGGCACTTTGTTGTGTTCTTGAGCAAGACACTTCATCCTCTGCTTAGTACTGGTATGACCCACAAAATGTCCTACACATGTGCAACCCGGACTTCAGTTGTATCAACAACAAAAATGAGCCGCAACATGAGATGTCAAACAATTAATGTGGCATTTTGAAAAATGTAGACTCAGACGAGCATGTGCGGCCTCCGTTTTAGCTTAGAAACTCCAAATGATGTTCGGTCAGTAGCTTAATGGTCATAGAATATTCAAGTGACTAGCAAAGGCTCTGATCAGACTGTGCGTATGCACAGGCTGGTCTGAGCATTTGCTGGTCGCATATAACACATTGTTGGAAATCTCATGTTGCGACTCAAAAATCTTTTTGTCTAATTAGCTGCCTTTTTTACCTGAAATTTTTACCATTCCACATTCATTCTTATTACTACTACACCACACCGTACAACCGGCTGCTTTGATGACAGGTTACTAACAAAGATGACAGATACGGGCTTTTATGTCCCATGAAGGGTAGGTTATAATTTTCGGTTGGCAAATTTTTTAGAGAAGCCCTCTGGTACTCTATGGTGGATGAGTACACTTGTTAGTGTAGAGAGATCCTAGAGAAACAAGCTGACAATATATCACTCACAAATAAAGCCACACTTGATCATTATTTCAGAGGTTTCCTGAGACGGTTATCTCTTCAAGTGGTGCGTCTCTCCGTCAAAGTCTGCTGTCTGCACTTATATACAATAAAACTACTATCATTCAGCTACATTTCTTCCAAATTTGAAGCCGCAGTTTGATTTTATAAAGCTACTGGAGCCCATCAAAGACGACAGGTAGATGAAAAATGGCTGCCTTTGTCAACAGATCAATTTTATAGTGGCTGTCTTTGATGACAGGTCATTAATTTTAGTGGCTAACATTGATGACAGGTCATAATTTTAAAACGTTTCTTTAAATCAACATATTTCTTCAGCCTTTGGTCTCAACTGAGAGCATAAATCATCTTCCATATTGCATTCAGGTCAAAATAATCTTATTTGTCAGTTCAACTTCAACTTGAGCATAGGTAAACAGTCTTGGTCCAGACCAGACACTGTAGAAACAGGGTCCATACTGTTTCTTAAAGGATATAAATACAAAAAGTTAACTAAAATGTACATCTAGAACGATGACAAAAGGGTGTATCAACCTGTCAGTGAAATCTTGATTTTTGTAATATATTAAGTTATTTCATAATATATGCTTTAAGGACAGGGTATGGTTGTGCCACTTCCTGGTCATTGCCAGTACTTATTTTTTCTTCATGCAGTACCAGTACCTGTCATCAATGTTAGCCACTAAAATTCATGACCTGTCATCAAAGACAGCCATTTCAAAATAGATCTGTTGACAAAGGCAGCCATTTTTCCTCTACCTGTCGTCTTTGATGGGGTCCAGTAACTTTATAAAATCAAACTGCGGCTTCAAATTTGGCAGAAATGTAGCTGAATTATAGTAGTTTTATTGTATATAAGTGCAGATAGCAGACTTTGACGGAGAGACGCACAATCTGAACAGATAACCGTTTTTTGTGACATTTCTTGGGAAACATCTGAAATGATGGTCATGTGTGGCTTTATTTGTGAGTGATATACCGTCAGCTTGTTTCTGTAGGATCTCTCAACACTAACAAGTGTACTCATCTACCACAAAGTACCAAAGGGCTTCTCTAAAAATTTTGCCAACCGAAAATTATAACCTACCCTTCATGGGACATAAAAACCCGTATCTGTCATCATTGTTAGTAACCTGTCATCAAAGCAGCCGGTTGTACGGTGTGTACACACTATCTTCAATTTTAAAATTTTTGGCCATTGCATTCTTCAGTATCATTTTCAAATAGTTTATTTATTCCTATTATTTATTCTTATTACATATTTTTCAATTTCAAGCACAATTTTTCCAGTTAATTAATCCAAACACACTTTTCTCACCACTGATCACATCCTCTTATCCTTTTTTTTTTCTTTTTTTTTTATCAAATTCTTACTTTTTTTAAAAGCTATCCCATCAAGTGAAATATTAAATTCACACCAATTATTGACTTTCACAAACTCTTTCATGTACTTTCACAAAGACTCAGGATTCACAATTCCTTTTTCAATTTCCCTCTTCCAACTCTTATATCACTATATCCGAATTCCTTTGTATCCACAATAAAAGTAGTCATATCTCTCTTTTTTTCTCAAAGATACAAGTAAATGATCCCTGACTTTCATGATTACAAACCATATTTGAAGTTAAACTTTCCATACAAAAAAAAACTGCTTTCATGTCACATACAAGCACTCAAGACAAGACCAGCAAGTGCATGTGTATGATTGGTCCATATACTTTTCAGTTTTGGAGCCAAAGCCATCTCCAATACACCATGAAATGCAAATATTGACAACTCAAATCCGACTGCACAGATGTGCAGTCAGATTTGAGTCGTCGATGTTTGCATGTGAAATGAACACCAGTCCTTTTCCCCCACATTTACCTTCAAGTACATTAAAAGAATTTCTTATTATATTTGGTTTTAATTCAATGTCTAAACATTTGTTTTTCAACAATGCATTTATCCTTTTCAATACATATAAAATGTATTACATGAACAAGTTTCTGTAAGGTGCAATGAAAACAAGAATTGCCTGTGTGAATTGTAATGAAGTTTAAAACAGCCCAGTCAACAAAATTTCAGTCATATTAACCCACCTCCAAGAGAGAGACGGAAAGAATTAGAGCAACCACCATTTGCTCTTCATATCCTATTTTTTAACAATAATTATATGAGATACAATCTGAATGCGGGTTTAAGACTAAGAAAGGTAGTTTGCCTCATTTTTATGACATAATTCAATTGAGGCGATACACACCCTTAGGGATGTCAGTTACAACGCAAGGTGGTTCTGGACGACAATTTGTTACGGGCCCATGACGACTGCTTACCTGTGCTGGACGACAGGTAACGGGCTTTAGATTACAGATTTTGGGTTTTGGACGACAGTGGAAGGGGCAACACACAGAGACTCCGCAGAAAATGATAATATAGTGTGTTCGGCTATTTTAGATAATTTCTGTCATATGAGTGTTTGTATGTTCGACATTAGAAGTACAAACACCATATATATTTGTAGTTAAATTGTCAAACTCTGGTCTGGAAAAGAAACTTCAGAAATGTGTAATTTGTGGTTAATTACTTGCGTTACCATCATGAAATAAGCATAAATGGTCAGACAATAGATCTCACATGATTTTTCAGTCAATTTTAACATGTCCTACTCAAAAGAAAACTGAAAACCTCAAAATTTCATTTTTCTAATGTTACTGGTTAGAGACGACTGTGTAACAGGCAATAGACGACGTCAGTTTTTCTGTAACAGATGTGTGACGACATATTTCTTTCTTTCATGAACACTTGAGTAGATGTAAATACTGTTCTGAAGCCTATTAAACGACTGAAGAAGTAGTTCAGCACTGCGCGACCTCCCATCGAATGTGCATACCAAGCCCCAGGTAATCAGAATAATTTAAAGGTTAATACCATATATGGGATTGGTGGCATTTAGTCTTCTGGTTACAGAGAATATTTAAAAGGGTTTTTACTTAAGTTAGTGAGTATGATCAGGAAATACTACAATAATAAACTCCAGACCAACCCACTACATCATGAGGAAGAGTCACTGAACATTTACAGTAACAAGATACCCGTAAGACAATAAAAGCAACGCTACCAGTTTTCTCTTCCTCTTCAAAATGATTGCAAAACTAGGAAGGGCGCAAAGTAATGCATACCAAAACAAAGACAAACACAGAACTCCCATAATGAGAAGTACATTAAACAATAGATCAACACAAGAGCATCACCGCCTCAGTACAGAACGGACAGCAGCCTAAGCAACGCGGGTGGGGGCTTAAATGCATTTTAAGATCATTCGAATTAATTTCGTCCCTCCATCATAAGGAGTCTCCATATGACATTCGATTGGCATTGTGGTTTCAATGGAGATGTTTGAAAATGTTGACAAACAGACAGGCGGATGGGGGCTGGAGTAATGTGTATAGTATTCGCTGACCTCAGAGCCTTCAGCTTTGGTGAGCTTAAAACGTTATTTTATTCGACCATGTATGATATGTGACTTACATATCTCCCTGTCCTTCACTTTAATGTAGATTTTATTTTCTTGTCCTTTGGGATCATGGGTTTCATTGTGGAACTTTGAAACTATTAGAGGGTCACTGATTATGCCTAAATGGCAGAAACTATCTAGTCTGGCCCAAGACATATGCACACTCTAGTTTCAGTTCTTTGGTGCAGTCTTTGCTTCCAAAGGATACCCTTTTAAGAGCATATTTGACTTCACTACAGCTGGTGACTGGGACTGTGTTGCGGAGGTAGAACGTCTCCCTGCCCTTCACTATAGTGTGGATTTTGTTTTCTTGTCCTTTGGGATCATGGGTTTCATTGTGGAACTTTGAAACTATTAGAGGGTCACTGATGACGCCTAGATGGCAGAAACTAGCTAGTCTGGCCCAGGAAATATGCACACTCTAGTTTCAGTTCTTTGGTGCAGTCTTTTCTTCCAAAGGATACCCTTTTAAGAACATATCACACTTTGTCGGACCTGGAGCTTATTAAGGGCAATTGTGGGTAATACTTCCCACATTAAAATATTTTTAATTGTTTGCATACAGTTTGCTTTATGTATGGTCTGTCAATTTATGAAATAAAAAGGATATGTCACCGCACTCAATTTTTCATAATCTCACAGGGAAGTTTTCAGCATTTTACTAATTTTCTGGAAAAAAATCCAAGTCCTTAAGGTCACTGCCCACACCTGGGCGATTTTTTTTCCAAAAAATAGACTTTTTTCATTTTTTGATATTCTGTAGTACATCATATTATAAGAAAAATAACGCGTTTTAAAGAAAATTTACCGTCCAGTTCAAAAGTCACAGCTCTTCATTATATGGCCTATGTTGGCTTTTTTACGCAGCTTATTGGAAACTCATTAAGACAAGCAAAATATTCTTTAACTCAATTTTATATTTGAAAATCGTTATTTCAAACAAGCATGCGAAGCCATTAATAATTAAGAACTTTTCTCAAACCAATCTTTTACAGCTATACAAGTATTTTTCTTCATATCACGCTTTCAAATCAGCATTCACCGATATTTATGCATTCGTTTTCAGCAATTACTGACTGATAATTCAATTTTTAAACATACTTTAAAAAAATAATTTTTTCTATTTTTTTTTTAGGAAAGTGATCATTATATAAGATGCATTATGACAGAATTTAAAAAAATTTCACCGTCTAATTAGTGAGATATTACCAAATAATTATCCCTATCCCCTAAACTGCAAAATAATGAACTAAGCAGGCTTTTCTTATTTCTAAGCATGTTAAAACCTTACGAACCAAACACAATTGATTTAAATACCTCACTGTGAACTGCCAAATGAAACTATATGTAGTCCAAATACTTGGAACATTTATATGCATATATGAGAAGACTTTTCAATAACAAAAACGATACCAAAATACCCCACCCACAGTAAAAAGAAACTTATCTGCATTTTGTCTGAACACCTAGTCGATATATTTTGACCAAATTTGCATAGATACATCATTAGGATAGAGATGTAATGTTTTTGGGGACATTTACCGTTTTTCAAGATCACGGGGTAACTCTGCATGTCTGATTTAGGTGAAAAATGTGCTGTTGTAATGTGCATTGCTTCAATTGATCGATGCATATACTACATGTACTCATCCAAAAAATTGAAATGTTTTTAAATCTTTGTTGCGGCCTCTAGCGCCATACTAATGTCCGATCGCGAAGCAAGGCTAGACCTTACACTTGACCAGAGGAGGTTTGTTTCTATTAGATCTATATATCCCTTGACGGACATCTTTCGGTTGAAACATGTCAAATGTAGAGTAAACTTGGAGATTAGCAAAAATTTTAGCGTAAAATTGTAAATATTTTAGTGCTCATTATGTTTTTATTTGCTTTGGGTGCTCAAAAGAACCGTCTCACTGAGTACCTATAACTTACCTATGCTTTGGTTGGACCCGCATTTATATGAAAAGGGTTCTTTTTATGCCCACACCCTTCCCGCTACTAAAGGGGGTATTCAGTGCCGCGGAGGGGGAGGGGGAGGATTTATTATCTTTGTAACGGATTCCGTCGGCGTTGGTCATGGGCGGAATTGGCCACGAGTAGTTTAGAGGGGCTAGACATTTTCTATGTGCATATCACATGAAACAGGTTTGTGGATTGGGTCCGCATTTACATGAATATAAATGCATATATGAGCATCGATGCGACAAAACCTGTCTTCAGCGTTTCTGATAAGATCATACCAAAAACCAGCTTTCTCAGCCACAGAGACTAGATAGAAATTGTGAAGTCTCGCTTGGAGCAAGTTTAAATACTATACTATTCAATTTGTGAATAGCAAAGGTGCTGATCAGACTGCGCAGATGCGCAAGCTGGTCTGTGCCTTTGCTGTTTGCAGACCCCGATGGCAGAATTCCTCGCGTACTTTTAGTAAATTTAGAGTAGGCCTACTATAATTTAGACTCACGACTATACTTGGGTCAACCTAAGTCCAAGATAGCCTTGTAGCTAAATATTGGAACACATTTGACATAAGGCAAATTGTTTAGGACGCAAACTAAAGCGATGGGCTCTCAACGTCAACGTCAAGTGTCAATACTTGTCGCTTACGCATAATGACGTCATAAGAGCAAGTAACGTCATTAGCGCACGTCAGGTTCAAAGTAGACGCTAGAGAACGTGACGAGATAGTCTGTCTCGGTGAAATTTTAATGCAGGTAAAATAAAACCAGAAAATCATATATAGATCTATATACAAGTAGTAATATCATAATTGTTGTTGTGGACTGTCAAAAAATACCGCGAACAGTCGACTGACATTTCCCTGGTATAATGCGTGTTCCATTACACTGACTGATTTTTTTTCTTCTCATTGAGCTGAGCGTCCATCGTTTAGTATCCGTAAAGAATGCCAACTTTTGTTGTTCATTATCCTTAAAATTTTGTTTGCATTTTTAATGTGATATCAATCACTTTCAGATTACCAACGTGCAGTGTAACGGGCATTACTGTCTGTAGAAAATATATCATAGTTGCGTAAAATCACACTTTGTCATAATCGAACGCTACCAAGTATTACCTCCCTTGATGATTTAGAGTTACGGCTATTGCTATGGGCAGTGAGCTTAATATTAAGCTAACATAATATTTGTAATCGCCATCCAGCTTCTTTATTTTATTTTTGGCTCATGACCTCAAGCCTTCTAGAAAATGTATTTGTTTTCCCAAGCCATGTCAAGATACAGCATGATATATTTTGTTTACTCCCATAAAGGATTTCGATTTTAGAATAAATTATATATTAAAAAAATCTGACATTAAAATTGCATTTATTGTTTTTATTTCATGGACTATCATTTGACATTTTTGAAAAAAATGGGGGTCACCAGACTAATTATCTTTCAGGAGGGCCAAAGTTATCCCTACCCCCACAAATTACGAGGAAATTAAATTTAAAACGTTAAAGAGTATTATTTTTGCCATTTATATAATTCCATATTTCTTGTATGAAGTACTTTTGCATTACAAGGGGAAAAAATGTTATAAGTGCCCACCCTGGAAACGACCATGATCCTCTGGTTCCAAAGTCTGACACGCTAAGCACAAGGCCACGATGTCAAGTCATGCGGGGCTCGAAATAACAGTACATCCATATTCGTATTCGCATACAGGGTAAATGACATTTCACCCTCGTTCAAAACAGAAGATTCTTCGGTGTTAGATATATTTAATAAATCCATCACTGTCGTCTCCACCTGCTACGCTGTCGACAATAACCTGTAACAAAATATTTGCAGTCGTTACACATCTGTTACATGGAAAAATGACTGCAGTACATTCGTTTTGGTTTTAAAAACGCGTTCGTCTAAAGTAGGCAGGTTTATAAGAAAATTCTTTCTTGGTCTATGTGATGGACAATGCTATGTCTAATCACATCGAGTCATAAAATGTTCAAAGAAAACGAAAGTGAAAGTACTAAATAAGGATATGAGGACATGTGTAGTAGTAAAATACAGTTTCAAGAATAATAATGTATCATATACGCATTAACTGGATACAGTAGCCATGCTCTTCAGGAATGATTAAGTTTAGATAAGTGTCGTGGACAAATATACAAAGACAAAATAAGCTACCTGTGGTTTATTGTGTCTTAAGTCTCCAAAAACGATACACATTCAAAAACACAAACCTATATTTAGAAATATTTCGTCCGGGACCCGTAACGCACTGTCGTCCAGAAACACCTTGCGTTGTAACAGACATCCCTAAGCGTGATACAGGAGTTAAGGTCCAACAAAGATTTCAGGCCAAAGGAGATACATGTAATTCAAAAACAATAAGAGTGACCTTTCTTGTTCCATTATGAAGCCGTTTCATGACAAAATGATTAAGATAAGGTTCAGATAAGGATTTCTGACCAAGAGACATAATTCAAAAAACGATTTGGTAGAGTGACCTTTCTTGTTCACAACACATCATCTCCTTATGCTGCATAATCAAAATTTAAATCACTACTAAATCTTGAGCATAAAATAAACAAAGTTTTGTAACATTATGAAGTAGTCCTAAGTACCAAGTAAAACAACAAATGCAACAATAACAACAACAAAAGTGTTATTCCATCATTTCATGAATGAAGTACTCCAGCACTAACAACTATTTGGGCCGCAACGCGAGAAAACCTGTCTTCGGAGGTTTGCGAACAACAAAGGCGCAGACCAGCCAGCGCATCCGCACAGTCTGATCAGCGCCTTTTTTTTGCTAGCTAGTCTCTATAGCTGTGGAAACTGGTTTGAGTCTTGTTTTGTCAGACACCCGGAAGACAGGTTTTCTCACAGCGAGGCCCATTTATGACAACACTGAGCTATAACAACATAAGGTACAGTCCGATTTTGACCTTAGACAGATCAAAAGTCAGACAAGTTCATGGTGTAACAAGTGATATGGAAATTTGGACAAATTTTTGGTTCAACTTCGATAGCACTTACCATAGGTGGTTTAGAAATAAATGTTATATTCACATACTTTTTCATACTCCATCCAATCTTTTGATCTGTCCAACTATAGCGGCACCTTTCAGTGGATATTGAAAAGTTGCTTATATAATACACATTTTAAAGTTGAAACTAAAAAATGTGTAACTAAAATATTGTCAAGATTTTGTGGGTACCTATTGCAATTCCAATAGGTACCCACAACAATAAGTTTCAGTAAACAAAAAAGACAAAAATATTGATTTTATTTCGTAAATTCTCTTTTTTCATTAGTATTACTGTATATTTTTTTTATCACTTTTTCACAAAAAATCAATCCATTTCTAATTTCCAATATTCAATATTGAAATCATTTTTCTTTTCATTTCAAAACTCCTTTCTTTTGCATACACACAGCAACAAAACACAATTCATGAATTTATGAAAACTCTTTCATGTCATACTATTTAAAAACGACAAAAGGTATAAGAGGTCATAGTAATCATTCGAGCCTTTTCACGAGAACAACGTCAATACCGTACTTTTGTGAAATCAAGACCAGTATAAGCCTGCTTTTCAATTTTTGTTGACAAATTGTATAATTTTGGAGAATACAACTTGTGAGACAGGAAAGCTCTAAACCGACTTTAAAAAAGTTAAGCGAAATCTGGGTCTTCCATGCTTTCTGTACAGAACATAGCTGTTGTCTCATTTCTCAGTATGAGGCTTTTCTACAATTCAATTTTAGTACAAAATGCGGCAAACAAAAGACATAGGTAGCTTTGTTTGAGACGATACAGATCAAATTTCCTTGTTGTTCCTTTAGCGTAGAAACTCAAATCTCCCCAACACTCTGATCTCATCAGACTTGACTACCGTCTCGTCTCCAGTAAACAGGAACATGTCAGTCATAACTCTTTGCCTTATGGGTAATTTTGCACGCTTTTTTGACGTCTGCTGATTTTTTTCAAAATCAACTTTTTCAAAAAATTCTTTCAGGAATACCATCAGAGTGACAACCAGTTTGGATCCAGATCAGGCCTGACTTTTTGTCAGGCCTGATCTGTGTCCAAACTATTTGAAAAGGTAACAGCAGACGACACCAGTAGGCGAAGAAATCATCTTTTACATCCTGGAGAAAAAATTAAGCCATGTAAGCCTGGCGTCCTTTTTATGGGATATCGGCAAACAGTATAGAACCAGATCAGCCGACACTGAATGCCGCGTCTGATCTGGTTCTGCACTGTTTACTTATAGAATGTACTTTTAGAATTTAAATGAAATTGTAAATTACTACTCAACAACCCTTAAATTCAAAATGGATTTGTCCAATCAATATAGGTTGGAAATTCCATTAGGCATAAATGGGTTAATATATGACCCAATAAGCACACACTGAGCTCTCTGAGTTGTGAATCTACACTGTTTTCCAAAGATGTACAGCATTTGAAAACTCTGATCCATAAGCTTGCCCATCTACCCAATCTCACAATGACATTCCCAGCTTGCAAAAACTCAAAGTATGGAAGTGCATGTAGATATGGGTTAAGAAGGGTGACAACTGAAGACTCAGATAAGCCTCCCATCTACCCAATCTCACATTGACATTCCCAGCTCACAAACTTGAAGTATGGAAGTCTATATAGGTTGAGAAGGGTGATCATTAACAGGCTGTTCAGCTGCAGTATCTCGCAAATTGACATTCCCACCTCATAAAAACTCAAAGTATGCAAGTACCGTATATATAGGTTAAGACTAGATATTTGGCCCAACTACATGTGGGCCGCGGCGCGACAAAACCTGTCTTCAGGGTTTTTGACAAAGTGAGATTCAAACCAGCCTGCTCAGCTACAAAGACTAGCTAGAAAATTGAAATTTCCCTCGTAGCAAGTCTTGATATACCTTTCCAAAAAGCAAATAACCAAGGCGCTCATCAGTCTGCGCGGATGCACAGGCTGGTCTGTGTCTTTGTTGTTTGCAAACAACTGTTAACCGGTTTTCTCGCGTCAAGGCCAATATAATAGCTGGATCTGCAAAGTTAATCCTTTATACAATAATGGATTCTTCCTTCTGGTTTGATACCATTATGTAGGGATGGTCCATTGTACAGTATACTGAAGGCTCACAGGTTATCATTTCCAAATAAACTTGCATTTCTTTCTCTGCAAGCAGTGTGCACCCTGATGAAATGTGGCATGATGTGGCATTATATCTGGGTCTTCACTGTTTGCCAAAGTACACAATTAATAGTCACTATAGTATACAAAAAGGCCATTTATTTCACATCTTTGGTGAATGGTCCAGGGGAAATAACTCAATAGTTATCTACTCAATAAGTGAAACTATATTTATCTCCTGGCAACTGTAATTCAGATATATATACCGTTCAGAAAAAATAGTAAAACAAGGCAAGAGACAGACAGAAAGACAGACAGGCAAAGAAGAAGCAACACACATTTAAACATGGAATTATTACACAATAGTTTTAGACAAACAAAAATATGAAACATATACAATATTAACGATGGCAGCCAGGGGCATACCTACTTGTACGCAAATACGAATACGCATACAACTTGACACAGTAAGTATAGGTTTTGTTAGTAACAGTAAACGTGTGTTAAGCAGCCACTCAAAAATAGACATAAATAAAACCCTATCTTAATGACAAATTGTAGCTTAATGAAGGTCGAAAGTATTGTAGAACGCATTCTGCAGTACTTTTGACCTGCATTAAGCAATAATCAGTCTTCTTTTTGAGTGGCCGCTTAAGACAGGTTTAACTGTATTAAATTTGACTGCTGGATGAAAAATGCAGCTAATAATGTTTAGTTGCATGTCTTGAGGGTTCCTTTTAGCCCTTTTGAATGCCCTAAGACCATATTCTGCCACACGGCTTCACTTCTTGCCCCATACAGGGGGGAGTACCCCCAGACCCCCTCATTAGTGCATACTCCATAAAATGACCCAGAGAGGCACCTGGCAGCTTAACAATTAATAAAATGTTCATTAGATTTTGAATATCATCAGAGCCTACATAGTTTGCGAAGTCAAGGGTGATACTAACAGAGACACCCATTGTTGTATCAAATAGGCTCCTAAAGAGTTGTAGAACCTCACTCTCTGAAATTTGACCTCAACTCCTATTTCACTACAATATAGGGGTGCAGCATACAGCTTGAGTTTTGCAGTCAAGTTTTTTAGAGTTTTTGTTTGATTTCATTCTTTACGTCCCATCAACAACATTTCAGTTATAAAGGGACGGTTCTTCCTGGGTTGAACCAGTACTAAGCTAGGATTAATGTTCTTGCTCAAGGACACAACGCAGTGACGCCGGTGAGGCTCGAACCCGCTACCCTTCGGTCTCAAGTCAAGCACTCTACCACTGAGCCACTGCGCTCCCTGTTTTTAGAGTTTTCAAAACAAAAAATCAATCATAGAATTGATTATGAAAAGCAAGATATCGTGGCTATTTACTCTTCTTCACCTGCCAGCCACTTGTTTCATAGTCTGCTGATAAATTTTACATGCAATTGGATCCATATCAGGCATGACAAAATGTCTGGCCTGATCTAGATCCAACTATTTGACACTAAAAGAAAATGGAAATACTTTAATATAGTGGACCTATGTGGAATCCTGCCATATAAGAGGATGTGTCCACACTTGTGTGGTCGAATTATATACAACTGTATCTCATCTCCATTTCTATACTACAATCAATACGCCTGGGTCCAAATATCGTTTGTAATGATCAGTTAAATCAGGCAAGGGTCAGTGTTTTTTCACGGTTGATGTCGGCCATTTCAATTTCTCAATGAAAATGCAAGCGTCTTTCATACATCGATCATGTCTTGGGGAGTTATGCTGTAAAACTCCCCAACAATTATTCGTCTTCTTGAAGATGTATCCATAGACAGGCATCTATAACAGAAATGCTGTTTATTCCGTATTGGTTACATTGACGGAATAAAACGCATTTTATATGAAAACATTGTTTTCTTAAGAAATGTGGAATCATCTCTATATAGAGATGCAACCAGATTTTTTGTCCAGACTGAATAATTGTTTTCTTAGGAAATGTGGAATCATTCCTATATAGATATGCTTCCACATTTCTTGAGAAAACAATTATTCAGTCTTGGCCAAAATCTGGTTACATCCCTATATAGAAACGATTCCACATTTCTTAAGAAAACAATCATGCAGTCTGGGCCAAAAATCTGGTCACATCTCTAGATAGAAATGCATCCACATTTCTTGAGAAAACAATTATTCAGTCTTTGCCAAAAATCTGGTTGCATCTCTATATAGAAATGATTCCACATTTCTTAAGAATATAGTGGAGTAAGCTAATTTCGCCAAGAATGTAATTTCGCCAATTGAACATTCCCACTGTTTTTTCACTTGTGTGTCATCACAGATTCATTCTGAAAAGGGGATTTTCAATGGCAGATGAAAAGCTGTCTGTTTAGTTGCAAAGCAGTTAGAAAATGCATACCTTGTCGGTAAGATAATGATCACTTGCCTGCATCAATGTTTTCCCGCCATTTTCACTAATTCTTTTTTACCCCTATCTTTTAATCATGATCCTGAAATGTTTAATTCATTGAATGCATTGCTTCCTCCTTTTTCATTTGCATTGACATCATCACTATGGAGGTGAGAAAGCTCAGTGATGTATGGATTTTATCAAAAGGGAGTTCTTATTAATGTTAAAACTCAGAAACAATGGTCTGGATAATAAGCAGCTTTACGGACCATATATCTAACAATGAATTTTTGATAAATTATATCAATCTTTCACCTGCAATGGCTTGATGAATCCCTACAGTACATAAAAGAAAGCTTTTATGTTTACTTTTTCATTTGTTACCTGCGTGGTAGCACCCCAATGAACCTAGGGTTCCAAAACAATCTTAATTTGAATTGAATACAGAAAAAAACATGACTGAAATATTTTCGATTAAATATAAATTAAATAATTAAAGATTCACAATAATTTATGTTCATTGAATGAAAAAAAATGTTTTGTCTCATAACATATATTGATTTTTTATCTATCCAACCCTTTATGAGGCCTCTTTTTTCAGGTAAACAAGAGTTGTCGAAATTAGATTACTATTTTTCAAGATAGCGGACAAACGGGTGCACAAACAAATCAAAGTTTTTGATAATTAAATAACATATTTTGATGGTCTAAGGTATCTTACATTATTATAAAAGGTTAAAATTTTATGATTAAATCATTTTCTGGTCAGGTTGTATTTTGTTTTGCTATCCCCAGAGCCATATCTGCTTACGTTGGCGAAAACTGGTTATCCCAGTATATCCCCCTTTCTCATAACTCCGTTCAGTCTCATAACTCCGTTCACTTCCTTTTATACACATGCTTGACATCATTGATAAAGGATTCTGGAAGTTTACATTCTGCTTTAGTTGTCAAGTCAGAAATATGTGGAAAACACAGGTTTTTGAATGAAACTTACCTTATAAATGATCAAAATGTCAATTTTTCACCAATTCAAATGCAACATTGTATTTTTGACCACACAAGCTATAAATTTATACAAAAAAGTTTATCCAGTTGTTGGTGTCTGGTCCTGTCAACAGTCACTTGACCATAAGTGAATTGTTCAGATCTACAGTTGATGCCCAATGCGGCATGTGACTTTTGCAGACTTTTGAATACCAGGAAACTCAAGTGAATGGAGTTATGGGATATTGATGACCTCAGTTGCAATTCCCGATGACCTACATTTAACAGGCTAGTATGTAAACAAATCAAAATTGTAAGGCTGAACATTTTCTGATTTTTGTTACTCATACTTTGATCTTTTAGCCGTTCTTGTTTAGTAAAACACAGATGTGTGATTCACAGATGTTAGCCAATTAAACTTTAAGGTGAACGGAGTTATGAGATTCCTGGATACAATGTTTTTATATCAAAATGCGTTTTTTCCGTCAATGTAACTTATACGGAATGAAAGGCATTTCTGTTATCGATGCCCCTCTATGACTCGGCACCCTTTAATCTTGTGAGAGATACTGGGGAGTTCGCGACAATAGCAAGTGTTATCCAGGCGCTTTTTGTCTACTTTTCTACCAAAATGGCCGACTTGTCAACAAGATTCACTGGAGTGAAGGATTTGTGCATTTTATGCTGTGAGAACCTTTTTATTGCAGAAAACACGGAATGGGTATCATTTATAATCATTGCCCAATCGTTCCAAGATCTAATTACCAAAGTGCATAATCCCAGAGGCTTGCACGAGTGTTGGAAATGATCATGTACACTGATGCGCGATGAAGCGAAAATTGCGTTGACCCTTATGAAGTTTAAAGGCCTCGATAATCACTTTATACGAGGATATAGCTATTATTATTGGTCTTTCTGTGTAGTTAAGATGTCAAAGTTTATTTTGATACCACATTTGTATGGATACATCCTCTTATAAGGCAGGATTCCACATAGGTCCACTATATTAAAGTATATCCAAGAAAATTTTGAAAAAGTTAATTTTGAAAAAAAAATCAGCAGGCAACAAAAAAGTATGCAAAAAAGATTTAAAATACAACAATGTTTTATAATACTTACAGTGGAGCCATTGGGAATTCTTTAAGTGGAACAAAAAAAAAGTCGAGAAAAGAAACTGTTCCACAGATTCTTAAATGACAAAAGCAAGATAGATAACTTCTATTCCACAGAGTCTAAAATGACAATAGTAAGGTAGATAACCTTGATGATTTTAGGGGATGTAACCCCATTAACTTTTTGACAGTAGCAAGGGAGGTAATACATATAAAGATCACGATCAAGGAAGGTAACTCCATACTATTCTGGAAAGAAGGGACATAATTGAATTAATTTACATGATTAAAAAGTGCAAAATAAATTATGAATATATCACCAAGGGACAACACTCTTCACTGATATTTGTTGTTACAAGGAAGACTAATACTTTGAAAGTTGAGAAGATAAACCAGAAATAATATAGGGCAAACTTCTATTTCTCTCACTTTTCACCATTATTTTTATAAATAAAAAAAATATCAGGCAAAGTATTCATTTGAAGGTCAATACTTTTGCAGACAGTTTTAGCGAGCAATAGTGCTGTTTTACTTATACAAAAATCTTATTGACATTCATAAACGAATCATATCCCACCTCCATATAAACATTTGGCTTCCTGCACCATAGCAACGACGTCACCAGATTACAGCGGACGTCATTAACTCTTTACCTGCCAGTGTCATCTGATGATAATCTCTTTTCATCATTTTTTCCATAAATAAAAGCGAAAAATGGTATGATACAAGTTATTCATTAGCAGGTCAATACTAATTTTGCAAACAACTTCAGTGTCTAATAGTGCTTTTTCACTTGTACAAAAAATCTAAGTGACATTCATAGATGAATCATATCCCCACCTCAAACTAAACGTTTGGCTTCAAGCACCATAGCAACAACGTCACCAGATTACAGCCGACGTCATTAACAGAATAACTCTACCAACCAGTGTCATCTGCTGATAACCTTTGCAAACAGTCTGGACCCAGATCAGGCCTGACAAAATGTCAGACAAGCATGGCTGGATCCAAACTGTTTGACACTCCGGTGTTATACCGGAAAGAATCTTTTTGAAAAGGTGAATTTTGAAAAAATCAGCATACAATAAAATATTTGGAAAAAATTCCCAGCATGAAAACATTTAAAGTAACTGTATTTTAAGTGATTAGTCCTAGCTGCTATGGTTATGTTTAAAAACATAGAACTTTGAATGTGTTCAGTTGTCAGCGCCACATTCTAAGATTCATTGGAAGTCATTAAAATAATTATAATCTTGACTCTACACAATTCAATTAGTAAACAGCAGCAAGGTAGACAATTTGAAAACAGGGGACATAATTCAACTATAATGCTATGTCCACAGGAATGATATTATGCGAGCATTCTGGCCGCAAGGTTATAAAACTTTTTTCATACTCAACACAGCTGAGCACGAAATTTATCCTGCTCATAAATGTTAAAATGCCATCAATTGTTGGCATTTAAACATTTATTAGCATGATAAATACAACATCTGAGAGACTTAAAGCAAGAAACTTCTTTATTTGTCGGTATTTTAGTTTTTATGAGCAGCTGAAATTTCGTGCTCAACTCAACTGAGCATGAAAAAAGTTGCATAACCTCGGGGCCAGGCCAGTGTAACTTTCCTCTATATACGAGCCATGAGATGAGATTTCCAACAATGTAGTATGTGCGACCAGCAAAGGATCAGAACAGACTGCGCATATGTGCAGTCTGATCAGAGTCTTTGCTGGTCGCTTGAATATTCTACGACTGTAAAGCTTCTGATCGAACATCATTTAGAGTTTCTAAGCTTCAAAGGAGGCTGCACAGGCTCCTCTGAGTCTACACTTGTCTAAATGCCACATTGTTGGAAATCACATATCGCTGCTCAATTACCATTTCTTACCTAATAAGCACACAGTGCTAATAACTTACTTGTAAAAACTCTCTCAGTAAAAGGTTAATGATAAATCCAGAATACATACAGTTTGACTAAATACAAATTCATTCACCTACGCTGAACGCAAAACATAGTACCAACCACAGGAGCTTGAAGTTCTGTCTTTGTCTCACCTCTATCATTGTCTATAGCCTCAAAACCAAAAGCTCACAATGTCATTACGTAATGACATTATGACAATTTCGGTTTTAGGGTTTAGAAGTGATATAAGGATCGAACTTCAAGCTCCTGTGTACCAACTTACAATCACAATGACACTGGAATACCCCACCCGCCATAAATAATCTAGCTGACCATTTTACTATTGCGACCTTATGACAGTTTAAGATAATACTTCTCTTACCAAACCTTGATGACGCTAATGACCCTAAAGGGTTGATGCGTCGTTAAACTCCAACTCATCATCATCAGTTTAAGATACGGTGGTTTCTTACATTTAGAGTAAATAATGAATAAGGTCAATTCCATTCATTCAACCTCAAAAAAAAGAGTAATCCATACATCACTGACTGTAACAATACCCCTCCCTCCATCTAAAAGAGGGACATGAACTATTTCAGTTTCCTGAGATCTTGTGACAAGGGAGGATTGGGTCACTACATATGGAATAACATCATAATGGGCCTCAACGCGACAAAACCTGTCTTCGGGGTTTCCGACAAAGGGAGACTCAAACCAGTCTCCTAATGCAGCTAGAGAAACTATAGCTAGAAAATTAAAACTTTGCTTGTAGCAAGTTTAGATATGATACTTTCCAATAAGCGAATAACAAAGGCCCTGATCAGTCTGCGGGGTCGTGCAAACACCCAAAGATAGGTTTTCTTGTGTTGAGGCCCATATAATGGCAAGAATAAGCCCAGTCACCAACACTTAAAATAAAGCAAATAGGTTATCAAGGATTCACACAACATACCCTTCCCACCATATAATACAGGTGTAATGCTTTTTTGATTTGATTCTTTATGTCCAAGTCAACAATTTTTGTGTTATGTCAGGTCTTCCTGGGTTGAACCAGTACTAAGCAAGGATTTATGTGTCTTGCTCAAGGACACAATGCCGTGATGCCGGTGAGGCTCAAACTCGCAACCCCTCAATCTCGAGACAAGCATTTTACCACTGAGCCATTATGCTCTCTCAGGTGTAATTTATGGTGATACACAATCATAGATGGTTACCTTTACCGCAACACACAACATGCAGATTATAACCAATTCCACCATTAATTTTTTTCTCTATTGCCAATTCAACCTGAATATTTGGACAGCGGAGCTTAATCATCAAGAAAACCCAAACTTATCCTAATTACTTTACAAGCCATTTAAAAACCTGATAAGGTTATAAAAGGTCCTGATGAGGTTATAAAAGGTCCTAATGAGGTTATAAAAGGTCTTGATGAGGTTATAAAAGGTCCTGATAAGGTTATAAAAGGTCCTGATGAGGTTATAAAAGGTCCTGATGAGGTTATAAAAGGTCCTGATGAGGTTATAAAAGGTTTTGAAGAGGTTATAAAAGGTCTTGAATAGGTTATAATAGGTCTTGATAAGGTTATAAAAGGTCCTGATGAGATTATAAAAGGTCCTGATGAGGTTATAAAAGGTCCTTATGAGGTTATAAAAGGTCCTAAAAGGTCTTGAATAGGTTACAAAAGGTCTTGAACAGGTTATAAAAGGTCCTGATGAGGTTATAAAAGGTCCTGATGAGGTTATAAAAGGTCCTGATTAGGTTATAAAAGGTCCTGATAAGGTTATAAATGACCCTGATGAGGTTATAAAAAAATTTGATGAGGTTATAAAAGGTCTTGATAAGGTTATAAAAGGTTCTGATAAGGTTATAAAAGGTCCTGATGAGGTTATAAAAGGTTCTGATGAGGTTATAAAAGGTACTGATGAGGTTATAAAAGGTCTTGATAAGGTTATAAAAGGTCCTGATGAGGTTATAAAAGGTTTTGATGAGGTTATAAAAGGTCTTGATAAGGTTATAAAAGGTCCTGATGAGGTTATAAAAGGTCTTTATGAGGTTATAAAAGGTCCTGATAAGGTTATAAAAGGTCCTGATGAGGTTATAAAAGGTCTTGATAAGGTTATAAAAGGTCCTGATGAGGTTATAAAAGGTCTTGATGAGGTTAAAAAAGGTCCTGATGAGGTTATAAAAGGTCCTAATGAGGTTATAAAAGGTCTTGAAAAGGTTATAAAAGGTCCTGATGAGGATATAAAAGGTCCTGATGAGGTTAAAAAAGGTCTTGATGAGGTTATAAAAAGTCTTGATGAGGTTATAAAAGGTCATGATAAGGTTATAAAAGGTTCTGATAAGGTTATAAAAGGTCCTGATGATGTTATAAAAGTTCCTGATGAGGTTATAAAAGGTCTTGATGAGGTTATAAAAGGTTCTGATGAGGTTATAAAAGACCCTGATGAGGTTATAAAAGGTCTTGATTAGGTTATAAAAGGTCCTGATGATGTTATAAAAGGTCCTGATGAGGTTATAAAAGGTCTTAATAAGGTTATAAAAGGTCCTGATGAGGTTATAAAATGTTCTGATGATGTTTTAAAAGGTTCTGATGATGTAATAAAAGTTCCTGATAAGGTTATAAAAGGTCCTGATGATGTTATAAAAGGTTCTGATGATGTTATAAAAGGTACTGATGAGGTCATAAAAGGTCTTGATAAGGTTATAAAAGGTCCTGATGAGGTTATAAAAGGTCTTGAATAGGTTATAAAAGGTCCTGATAAGGTTATAAAAGGTCCTGATGAGGTTATAAAAGGTCCTTATGAGGTTAAAAAAGGTTCTGGTGAGATCATAAAGGTTCTGATGAGGTTACAAAATGTTCTGATGAGGTTATAAAAGGTCCTGATGAGGTTATATAAAGGTTCTGATAAGGTTATAAAAGGTCTTGATGAGGTTATAAAAGGTCCTGATGAGGTTATAAAAGGTCTTTATGAGGTTATAAAAGGTCCTGATAAGGTTATAAAAGGTCTTGATGAGGTTATAAAAGGTCCTGATGAGGTTATAAAATGCCCTGATGAGGTTATAAAAGGTCTTGATTAGGTTATAAAAGGTTCTGATAAGGTTATGTCCTGATGAGGTTAACAAAGGTCCTGATGAGGTTACAAAATGTAGTGATTGAATTTAAAATACTGTTTATCAAGATCAGACTGTTCCTTGTGGAGTAGTCTGATCTAGGTTGTCAGTATTAGCTCAGGTGTCTCTGTCCAAATATTCAGAGTATACAATATATGATATGTATACATCTAAAGGTGCAATGAGAAAACTACAAGGACCGAAGTGATTTTCTGAAACCAAAAGCATATGGCTTCCAATGTAAATGTCACAGAACTAAAACAAAACACATTTAATAATGTTAATGTTTCCACTTTCATCTTTGTCAGAAACAAACCTAAGAGTTGATTTTGTAAAAGAGATGGCATACATAAATGTTGCCTCCTAGTTAACTAAATGGGTTTCGAGGAACTCTATGTCATCCTATTCCCCCTTTCCATATAAAATAAGCATACATGTATTGACATTCAATAGTGTCCACAACAGTTGGTGTCAGAAAATTTCTCAAGATATTGTACTTCCTATTTTATATATTAAAACATAAATTTGCTGCAAATTATTCATGTATATGGCACTTGATGGATTTCAATTTTGGCTTGGCATAATACACAAACATACTGTCCTGCCAGCCAAGAGTGACAGTGACTTCATGTTTTGTTTACAAAGTTATCAGGGACTTAAAATCAATAGATCACTTGTGTATTAGTCCTATCCTGAGGATAGGACTAATACACAAGTGATCTATTGATTCGCGTTAGCGCAAGTGAAGTGTACACGTTAGTATTTTACTTAGCAATTTTAAACAAAGTAATACATCACTGTCACTCTTGGTTGGCACGACAGTAACTGTCTTCCAGAATACCAACCACTACCTATCACACAACATAGATACATTGTATGTACTAACCCCTCTTTATCACCTAGAACATGAAATGTTGCTGACCGCTGTAGTCGAAGAGGCTCAAATCTAACCAAAAATAAATATTTTACAATTGAAAAAATACATATAATGTTAAAGGGGACAGCAACACTAATGATAAGTGTTTAATCAGAAAGCGCTCTATGAACCATGAATTTGATACAGGTATCATCAAAATTGGTTGAAAAATAGGGAAGTTATGGGCATTTAAAGAATTCAATATGGCCAACATTTAGCCGCAATTTTGAATACTCAATTAGTTTTCAGAATCTTTTCAACTGCTTAATTTTTAGTTATAAATACTATCATAGCATCTGTGTTTCAGCAGATATGCAGCTTTATACATAAGGAAAATGTTTTAGGAAAGATAATTGTAAATAATCCATTGGTTTGTCTTTTATTTTGATTACGCATATTTAATTAGGCTATTGGACGTCACTAAGTCTTCAATATGGCCGCTTCTATTACAGTCCATTTGCAAATATTCAAACTCCCACAACTTCTACTTTTTTCAACCGATTTAGATGACACTGGTATCAAAATGCATGGTTTATTAAGATCTTTCATATAAAATATAGTAATCATCAGGGTTGCCGTCCCCTTTATATATACAGAGCTCAAGATACCCAAGGCCCTAAATTCTAAAGTCTCACTCGTAACTTTTTTACCAAAATTTTGAAGTCCTCTGAAAGAAATTTTCCTTTTTGCACAACTCCCCAAGCGGGGAATTTTGTCATCATCTGCTGATAACCTTTGCAAACAGTGTGGACCCAGATCAGAGCCATGGAGATGTTAGTCCTGATCTGGATCCAAATCATTTGACACTCTGATAATGTTCCTGAAAGAATTTCTTGAAAGAAATAATTTTGAAAAGACAACAAAATCAGTATACAAAGAGTTAAGAGTGTATCAGTAATCTATACGAGGATGACAAGATTTTGGCAAAAAATCAACCAAATTTGAAGTATACATGAAACTATTTATTCTTGTTATATGTTCCTGACTATTGATTAGTTTATACAATATGCATGTCTCTTAAACTAAAGCACAGTTAAATACACCTGTTCCTGACTAGTGATTAGTTTATAAAATATGCATGTCTCTTAAACTAAAGCACAGTTAAATACACCTGTTCCTGACTATTGATTAGTTTATACACCTGTTCCTAACTATTGATTAGTTTATACAATATGCCTGTCTCTTAAACTAAACCTTAGTTGTATACACCTCACCTGTTCCTAACTATAGCTAAGTTATATACACCTGTTCCTGACTATTGATTAGTTTATATGCCTGTTCCTAACTATAGCTAAGTTATATACACCTGTTCTTGGCTATTGATTAGTTGATTTGTTTGTTTGTTTTGTTGCTTTACGTCCCAAGTCTACAGCTATGGTCATGGCGGGACGGTCAGTTCACCTAACCACACTTTTTCCTGGGCAAGCTTGAACAAGCAGTTAACCAGTACTTCATGCACATACTTTCGCTTGTAACTGACAACAACCCTTCTTGAATGATTCAGCGGAAGGGAGGAGAATGACCATAGAAATTTCATGATCAATCTCCACGAAAGTATGGGACAAGGCCGGGATCGAACTCGCGACCCCTGAATCTGAAGTCAGACTCGCATCTGTTGCCAGACACGTTACCGACTGCCCTAGGCGGCCCGGTGTTTAGTTGATACACCTGTTCCTAACTATAGCTAAGTTATATACACCTGTTCCTGACTATTGATTAGTTTATATACCTGTTCCTAACTACAGCTTAGTTATATACACCTGTTCCTGGCTATTGATTAGTTTATATACCTCTAAGTTATATACACCTGTTCTTGGCTATTGATTTGTTGATACACCTGTTCCTAACTATAGCTAAGCTATATACACCTGTTCCTGGCTATTGATTAGTTTATATACCTGTTCCTAACTATAGCTAAGTTATATACACCTGTTCCTGGCTATTGATTAGTTTATATACCTGTTCCTAACTATAGCTTAGTTATATACACCTGTTCCTGGCTATTGATTAGTTTATATACCTGTTCTTAACTATAGTTTAGTTATATACACCTGTTCCTGGCTATTGATTAGTGTATATACCTGTTCCTAACTATAGCTAAGTTATATACACCTGTTCCTGACTATTGATTAGTTTATACACCTGTTCCTAACTATAGCTTTGTTATATACACCTGTTCCTGGCTATTGATTAGTTTATACACCTGTTCCTAACTATAGTTATATACACCTGTTCCTGACTACTGATTAGTTTATACACTTGTTCCTAACTGTAGCTAAGTTGCATACACCTGTTCCTGGCTACTGATTAATTTATACACATCTGTTCCTGACTATAGCTTAGTTTATATAGATCTGTGCATTGCTATAGATAGCTATGTTTATACACCTGTTCCTAACTATATTTAGGTTTTAGGTTGGCAACTTTGCTGTCCTCTTTAATTGCACGCCGGTGGGTCGGACTTCAGACTCTATGATGGTTCCGACTTAAAGACTTATCTATTGATGAGATGGTAGGGGCCTGATGCTTTGGCTGTTTGTCGGGCCCTCCGGGGTTTACCTGTTGGATTTCTTTTGCTCCGGTATTCAGTTTAATTTACTGTTGAGTCCTTATCCTTGCTTTATCTCCTTGTTATATCTTGATTTATATGTTTTAGGAGATGATGCATTGATAAGTTAGGGGTCTTTCATGCAAACCAAATATCTATGTCTTGATCCACATCTGAATTAAGGGTGAGGTTGGCGCCGTTAAACCGGTTTAAGCCCTCCAGTAAAATATTTTACTGACCGTTCCAAGGCGGTACTTCTTTTGTGGATCTTTTATGTTTTTGTTCTGTCTTGTGTTTGCTATGTTTTGTGCGCGTCTGTTTATATGTGCTTTGTGGTCACCTGCTGGGAAAGGGCTGACCTCTTGGCTCTCGTTTGTGGTGTCATCTGTGAGTTTGTCACTTTCCCATTGGTATCCTGGGTCAGATGTGGTACTTGATTGTATCGATTCCTGATCTTTGCACCATTACTTACTTTTATACACCCATCCTTAACTACAGTTGGGTTTGCCTATATTGATAAGTTTATACATCTGTTTTTGATTATAGCTAAATTCATTCCTGTTCCTAACTATAGCTCAGTATATACATCTCTACCTGGCTCTAGAAAGGTTTGCAAACTCGCTCCTTACTCCAATTATATTTATACACTCTTTCCAATCTCCTGATTACAAGGTTTCTGGACATGGCTAAGTTTACATACCCATCCATGGCTAAAGCTGACTTTAAAGCCACTGCCTCATTATGTCTAAGTTTTAACACAGCCATATTCCTTGCTATAGCCAAGTTTATACCCTTGTATCTGGCTATAGCTCATTTTATTACATGCTCCTTATTAAAGATAAGTTTATAATTTGTTCCTCACTATTGCTTAGTTAATACACCTGTACGTAGCTATATGTAAGCTTTCTAGCTTAGTAAATGGACATATTCCTGCCTAAAACCAAACAAAATGTGAAAACCTCCGTTATAACATGGACAACAAGAAAACCAGCCTTGGGGTTCGCAACAAGGCGCGTTCTAATCTAACCTGCTCAGCTACTGGGACAAGCTAGTTTTAAGAAGAGAGTGAATAACAAAGGTGCTAATCAGATTGTTGGTATGCAGGCTGGAGTGCAGCTTTGATGTTCGCATACCACAAAATAAGGTTTTCTCACATGCAATTAGGTATCAGACTGTATGATAAGCAGCCAAATTTGGCTGACTAGATAGCTTTGCTACTTTCGACATCTGAATTTTCCAGGTACTATCTAGTCTATGTAGCTGAGCAGTCTGGTTTCAGCCTTACAAAGTGGAAACCCCTGAAGTCAGTCTCAAATGTGGATAATCTAGCCCTAATCAGACCGCTCATATCTTATCTGTCTTTTACTATTTTGAGAGCCCATATACAGCATATGCTTACATATTACTTGTTGCATTAACCTTTTGTAAAATTAAAGGATTCTTCCATCTAATTTGAAACTGTAAATGTGGAAATATTCGCCAAGGTATCATTTTCGCGAAACTTCAGGTATGCGAAGTTTTGTGAAAATTAAACCCTCACGAAAAGGTAAGATCACTCTGTCGTTTACTGATATAGGTAAATCTTGCCCAGTCCCAAATTGTTCATGTCGCAAATATGTCTTTTAACGCTATTCGCGAAAATAAAATTCTCACGAAAATTTCCGAATTTACAGTACCATTAATCTGGGATGATTCATTGAACATATCAATCAACAGGTTAGAATTTCAAACTATGATGTATTTCTGGCCCTAGGCTGAAGATTGTTTTAACCTTAGAAAACAGTACAGACCCTGATGAACTGGTGCATACTGTAACAAATCATTGGGTCTTCATGTTTGCCAAAGTACCAGTTTATGTGTATCTGCTGCACCAATCAGGAAAGTCCGGCACAATTCGAGAATCGAATCAAGCCTCAGTTGTACATAAGGCACATTACGCGTAGTACTATGTACGAATAAGCTCCATTTTCTTAGCTGGAACTGGCATAAGGAAAATTAGGTCTGTAGCATGTGGGTTCAGCCAAATTAAATCCATTTTTTCTGATTAGAAGAAAAGTTTAAACAGCAGAATAAATGAAGTTTATGCTTTTTCAATAAAATATCGCTATGAAAGTTATGTATTTTTCAATAAAGCGACATATTTTATTGAAAAAACATAACATCATTTATAACAGTTTGTTTTGCTGCAATCACACTTGTTATTGTGTTGCCATGGCTTCTCTGAAGTCAGCACCACATTATGTAACATCAGCGTCACATTATCAAAGTAGATCCTTGATGTACATCCGAGGTCTGATTCCATGGAATTCCACAAAATTGCCCCGAGGCAGTTCCGATTGACTGCTGCACTTGATGTGGGCCTTCATTGTTTACCAAAGTAGCTAGTATACAAAAAGTTAATCATTTCAACCTACCCATTGCCTTGTGGAACAACTGTGGTGGAGCCAAACCATGGGAGATTCTGTCTTCTCTGATTCTGGGTCATTCTCAATCGCACCATCCTCTGTGAATACATCTGTACCGACGAACCATCCTTGTTGCCCCTCATTCCTGCCATCCTGTTCAGTTTTACAACATTATTACTGCCAAGAGCACTCAATCCTGCCTTATCCTGGAACACGACACATTGTAGCGTTAAATCCAGACAAGTTAGCGACCTCACTGGACGAGGAGGCGGTGGTTGTTTTGGTTTGTTACCTGACGCCGGTGTGCTGGGGACTGTTATATTTCCAGAAGTGGGTATGGGGATGGATAATGGTTGGGATTTATCCTCCATACTCATCTATCATCCCCGTAATCTTATCCATTTGACTGACTGTTTGTCAAATCCCGACCACTTATACTTGGAATATATGCAAATTCTTTTGACGAAACCTTAAACTGACCATTAATGAACTTCTCACTGCTTATTACCATACTAAAAATGAATATTAATCCAATACACAAACATATCAAGTGGTTCCCATTTGCTTCAAATAAAGATATTCATACAAAATTCAGAAAGCAATTCTTACACAATATTGTGTAGCTGAAATTAGCTTTTATATTGTATTTTGGCCAGGACTAATTGAATGTTCATGTACGCAGGTCTGAGTTTAAATAAAGATAAAAAATTACATTAATTGATAAAATCTTCCCTAGGTATTGTGCAGAATCATAACACGTCCTACTATTCAAGTCATTCAATGAAATACATTGAAATCCTCATACACAACAAAACAAGTAGGACAATAAAACGTGGAATAAAACAGATACTATTGCCTGAACTTCTTTTTAATTTTGATCTAATAAGACACTTTCCAATACCCAATTTTAATACACGGCTCTGATTTACTGTCAATAATATGAAACCATTTACTAGAGACATTGAGTGCCATAAACAAGAGGACTATGATCGTCCTGAATAACCCACCTGAGTCTCTTTTAGCTCTGGTGGTAATTTTGTTGTGGACCAGAACAGTTTAAGCAACTTTGGTAGAGGTTTGTCGGGAACAATTGTGCCAAATTATCTTGAAATTGGGCAAGCATGTTCTTGGAAAAGATCACAAAAAGAAACGGTCAAGTCAATACAGCAAAGGAGACGATTGCCTGAATAAAATTGCCTGAATAAAATTGCCATACTTTTTGTCATCAAAAGGCACATAGTATATCTGGCTTCATGCTTTCTTGCTAAATGGTAATACTCTCTTTCATTTTTATTGCAAATTCCATTTCAATGTTCAGTGAAAATACCCAAGGCACATACGAACATTTCCCACCTCTTCAGTAATTATATACGCAAATATCAAATTACTGTATTTTTAAACATAAATTTTGCACTTCACTTTTCACTATAAACAAGACAAGGTCTTTATGCTATCCATTCTTAGGCTATCGAACATGGGGAATTAAATTATATATATGAAGTGTTAAGGTTTTAATAAGGATTTATTTCTCTACATAAATTTGTTGATTTTAGCAGATATGGCTATAATTAGGTTAATATTTGAAGTTCAAGTGGTACTGTTCATTCACGATATCTTGACTTAGAGAAACCGTTAGGTGGATTTAACCATTACATCAATATAGGTAGCTTCTTCTTAATGCTCTTAGATAAATATCATATTAAGCTATATATACGTGGTGTAATTTTCAATCAATCTGTGTGGTGTAGAGGATAGCGTGAAGAACTATCAAGCATATTCGATTTCATGATCTGCGGTTATGGTGTTCGAGTCCTATGGAATCCTATTTTTTCGTTTTGTCACTAATATCTAAATCGCTCTCATGATTTTCATGCTCAATTATGCTTTCACTCACATTTTATTTTTACTGCGCATACTTCTCTTGGCTGTAGAAATGTCTGATAGGCAGGCTTTTCGATCGCAAGCCAGACAAATTGCTGTCATGGACCCTATATTGCACATGTTACTTTAAAAGTACGCGAAGAAGATGCCGTGAATGATGTACTATTTACATCATTATCAAACTATAGAGAGGGAGCCTGCAAGCTGACCGTCAGATCAAACAAAACGATATCGCGCATCAAAGCTGACTCGGAGCCTGCAGTCCTCGCGCCTCAGAAGCCATGAAGAGACAGCATGGAGCTTAGCGACTTTGACAAGTGTGAAATATGTATAAATTGTACAATCATACATGTACACAACAAACTATATATAATAAAAAGAAAACTTTGATTTTGGGTTTCGAACCACAATCTCTTCCTTACTATTCAAAAAGATATAACCAACGTGTACGTGCGCCCTACCGACTGAGCCACGAAGCCTTTTAAAAGTTCATTATGATTCATGTACGTATAAAATGTTTTGATATCATTATACCGTTAATATGCATCAAACCCCATGTTCCCTTATTTGATGTAATGGTAAAATCCACCTAACGGTTTCTTTGAGCCAAGATATCGTGAATGAACAGTAGTAATATTCAGACTATAATCTGCAACATAATCTCACAGTCTGTTATGACTGTTAATACTACAGTGCCTCAGACATGGATATGGATTAATTTATACCAAGGGCAATAACATTACTTGTCTGCTTGAATTATCCCTCTACCTTATATGATCCAAGTAACTACACTGAATTTTTCTCTAAAATGTAGATACATGTACAATCATTTAGATCAGTTGAATTTTACGAACTGTAATTAAACAATATACCTTTCGGATGAACAACGTGCACCAACGTCTTTTACTTAAGCCGATATATACTGGAAACCTGTCAAAAAGTACTTTCAAGTTGGCAGACCATTGATACCTATGGTTGGAGCATTTCATCAAGGTATATATCCACTATTTGCCAAGACAAAATCAATCAATACAATATTATTAGAGAATTATAACCTGTGACCCCTGAATATATAAAATGGACAATCCTAGCTCCCTTTAATCAAACTTTATGAAAAGTGACATTGGTCTAGAAAGGGTTGGTCTGTGATCAGTGATATGTACTATTTCCTGGTCATAGCCACCAATTTTTAAGACCACATCAAAAACTATCTGGCCACCATCACCTGCAACAAGCTGACTTCAGATGGTGCTTATTTTATTGTTATACAAACTGATGTGGTTTTCTGTTTACAAAAGATACAGTCCATACTTTTTTTATTTGTTTCCTGGCCGAAAATTGAGATACATGGATAAAATCAATAGATAAATTTGATAGTCTGACAGTATGATTACTGAAGCTGCCTTCAGAAGATGTTTATTTAATTGATATACCAAACTGGTGTTGATTTTTGCTTAGTTACAGTTAGACACAGTCCAGACTTTTTCTATTGATTTCTTGGTGGAAAATTGAGATACCTGGATAAATTAAATCAATAGATAAATTTGACAGTCTGACAGTATGATTACTGAAGCTGCCATCAGAAGATGTTTATTTAATTGATTTTCCAAACTGGTGTTGATTTTTGCTTACAGTTAGACACATTCCAGCCTTTTTCTATTTATTTCCTGGCAGAAAATTGAGATATCTGGATAAAATCAATAGATAAATTTGACAGTCTGACAGTATGTTTACTGAAGCTGCCATCAGAAGATGTTTATTTAATTGTTATACTGATTCAGTTAGACACATTCCAGCCTTTTCCACTAATTTCCTGGCCAAAAATTGAGATACCTGGATAAAATCAATAAAAAAATTTGACAATCTGACAGTATGATTACTGAAGCTGCCTTTAGATGTTTATTTAATTGATATACCAAACTGATGTAAATTTCTGCTTACAGATAGACAGTCCTGCCTTTTCCAATTATTTTTGGCCATAAATTGAGATACCTGGACAAAAATATATAAAAAAAATCTAACAGTCAGTACAATTACTGGAGCTGCCTTTGGATGATGTTTATTATACCAAACTGGTGTTGATTTTTGCTTACAGTTATACACGGTCCAGCCTTTGGCCAAAAATTGAGATACCTGGATAAAATCATTAACAAAATTGACCATCAGTACAATAGCTAAAACCTTTAAACTACTGCAAGTTATCCTATAAATACAAAAGGTAAAAATAGTTTGTGACATATGATGGCTTTGATGGCAACACCTACACTGATCGTGAATAGGTTGTGTCTTAACAAAAAAAACTGTTGAGCCTATAAATGCTATTTTTACAAATCCTTAGCTTGCATGCATGTGTACAATTCGTGAATTTCAAGTACAAAATGAATACATACCTCCACTGATAACCAAAGGCCTCAATACAACCAACCTTGCTATAAACTCCTGTATGTTTCATCTTGCTCCACCCACAATGTTTACAAATTTGATAATAAAATTCTCAAAGTTTGGGACATTAAATAGCCATTATTTTGGTCAAATATCACAAAATGTTCATTTGCATAAACTGTACAAATCATTAACACTTTGTATGCTGATTTCTAACATTTTACTAAAAAAATCAAATTCCTAAAACAACCAACATCACAGTGCATTTTTACATGATGTCCAAAAAGAAAATAATGGAATTCAAATAACAATAAAAGAACATCTAAAGATAATTGTAATCTGCTAACTAAAGCCACATTTCATACCAACTATCCCAATCTTTCAAGTACCATAAAACTGTAAACCTTCAGTTATATTAGCACCTTATTTGAAAGCTGTATGAATTTTGTTTGACTTCACACCTGCAATACATCTTTGAGACCTGCAGTAATTCATTGAATATTACTACAGTATGTCATTAAATAAACCAACAATTAGTAAATGAATAAACCTGCAGTCAGCTCAAGAACACAACACAGTGACGCCGGTGAGGCTTGAACCCGCAGCCCCTCAGTCTCGAGTTTACCACTGAGCCACTGTGCACCCTAGTTTACCATTGGATATAACCTGCAGCATTTGTTTTGTTTGTGTTGATTCTTTATGTCCCATTTCAGTCATGTCAGGACAATTTCCTGTCTTCCTGGGTTGAGCCAATACTAAGCAGTGGTTGAAGTGGCTTGCTCAAGGACATAACACAGTGACCTCGGTGAGTCTTGAACAAGCAGCCCTTCGATCCCCAGTCTAAGGCTCTATCAACTGAGCCACTGCGCTCCCCATATACCTACAGTTAACAATTGAATATATCATGTACCTGCAGTAAACCACTGAATACACCTGCAGTGGACCTTCGAATATACCTGTAGTAAACCACTGAATACACCTACAGTAAACCTTTGAATATACCTGTAGTGAACCACTGAATACACCTGCGCTAAACCTTCAAATATACCTGTAGTAAACAACTGAATACACCTACAGTAAACCTTCAAATATACCTGTAGTAAACCATTGAATACACCTACAGTAAACCTTTGAATATACCTGTAGTAAACCACTGAATACACCTACAGTAAACCTTCGATTATACCTGTAGTAAACGACTGAATACACTTACAGTAAACCTTCGAAATATACCTGCAGTAAACCACTGAATACACCTGCAGTGGACCTTCGAATATACCTGTAGTAAACCACTGAATACACCTACAGTAAACCTTCCAATATACCTGTAGTAAACCACCAAATACACTTACAGTAAACCTTCGAATATACCTGTAGTAAACCACTGAATACACCTACAGTAAACCTTCCAATATACCTGTAGTAAACCACCAAATACACTTACAGTAAACCTTCGAATATACCTGTAGTAAACCACTGAATACACCTACAGTAAACCTTCCAATATACCTGTAGTAAACCACTGAATACACCAACAGTAAACCTTCTATTATACCAGTAGTAAACCACTGAATACACCTACAGTAAACCTTCGAATATACCTGTAGTAAACCACTGAATGAATACAACTACAGTAAACCTTCAAATATACCTGTAGTAAACCACTGAATACACCTACAGTAAACCTTGGAATATACATGTAGTAAACCACTGAATGAATACACCTACAGTAAACCTTAGAATATACTTGTAGTAAACCACTGAATACACCTATAGTAAACCTTCAAATATACCAGTAATAAACCACTGAATACACCTACAGTAGTAAACCACTGAATACACCTACAGTAAACCTTTGAATATACCTGTAGTAAACAACTGAATACACCTACAGTAAACCTTCGAAATATACCTGCAGTAAACCACTGAATACACCTGCAGTGGACCTTCGAATATACCTATACACCTACAGTAAATATTTGAATATACCTGTAGTAAACCACTGAATAAAATGTGTCTGCAGTAAACCATTGACTAAACCTGCAGTAAACCTTTGAATTTACCTGCAGTAAACCTTTGAATAAATTACCTGCAGTAAACCTTTGAATATACCTGCAGTAAAATATTACATAAACATGCTATAAGTCATTGAATAAATCCTCCCTAAATTATTATATAACCTCAAGTAAGTTATTATGGAAGTCTGTAGTGTGATGTTACATAAACCTGCTAAGGTCTTTGAATAAACCTTGTAGTAATTCTTTGAATAAAACAGCCATTAGTCATTTAATAAAGCAGCAGTGGCATTGAATAAATCTGCAGTTTGTCTTTGAATCAAACAGCAGTATATCATCAAACAAAAAGGCAGATCATTGAATAAAACTGCAGGAAGCCATTGAATATGTACACATGTAATAACTCACTGAACAAATTAAGCTTGCAGTTAGTTTTTGAATAAACCTGCAGTAACTCACTCATTAATAAAAAAGCTTAAAAGTGGAAATCAAACAAAATTCATGACTATCTACAAATTGTTTTACTTACCTTTTGTAGTCAAGTAAATTTATTTGCATTAATTACATATATCTGTGCTGGGATGTCTATTCCTCAATAAAGTTCAAGTTTTCAATGCTCAAGATTAATACAGATCAATTTTTAATATTTTTCTACTCCAGTTCATTCCTTTAAAAATATCTTATTCTCTTTTTAGGTGGTGTTCTCAATAAGTATACCTGAATGCTAAACAGTTTTTATGGTTAGTCAATCATCAACAAACATGACCTTTCCCATCAATTGACGGGATGGTTGGCAAACTAACATGATTAAATGACGTCCAAACTGCTTCTTTAGTATAGCAATCACTGCATCAATTGTTTATTTAAATGGACCACATACATGTTTAAGGCAGAGTCAGTCACCAATCTCATTTTTCTTCTAGACACATCTCTACAAACATCTCCTTATTTTCATAAATTTCCAGTCCTGTAGCATTAAGCTTCATATGCTTCACAGTACCCAAGCCCTGCCAACTTACCTGTCTCCAACAGGTAAGGCTGACCTTTATTCCAATTGTACACATAGAAGCAAAAACTCCATCAAGTTTCAGCCACTCTGAACACAACAGGGTTAAAGCAAGCCGACTTTTTTTCCAATGGATGAATAAAACAAAAGCTGTCAGTTTAACGAAGAGGATTGTTTGCTAAGTAAGACTAGTTACTCCATTAGTTACAAATGATTTTCAATATTTCAATCTTCAAAATTTCGGCAAGTTTGAAAATATTGATCAACAAATAGATGTCATTGTATCCAAGACATTTTTCTTCCACATATTATGAGAATATTACGCAGACTTCATGCAAGAACATAATTCATAACAGCAAAGATCCAGATAGGCAAGCTTTTTGAGTGTAAAGTTGTGATTATTTTCTTATCCATCAGATTAAACATGTGTTTTGGATGCTTAAAAGAACCGTCTCATTGAGACGGTTCTTTTGAGCACCCACAACATAAGTTTTGGACAAGAAATAAACAAATTAATTTTTGATTGCACAGCACACTATTACCTGGAGGCTTATTAATAACTTTCAAGAAAGCAATTTCATTTCATTGATAACCATTTGCTGTTCCTTACTATATCAATATTAGAGTCCAATTAATTTTCTGATAACCTGTTAGAATAGGCCATAATCAGTTGTAACCTTTTGACTACAAAAGATCTATATTTTCTCTCGATAATATCTATATGGAGGGGTAAATATCAGATATCAATTTTTGGCCCATGGAGACTTATTGTACTATAAAATATCTGCCGATATATGTCACATACTCTATTTAGTACGAAACAAAATCAGTCATGGTCAAAGATCTTTGGTATTTTGATTTACACAGTTGAACAATTGAAGGTCTGACCTCAGACAAGACTTAGTACCATGTTAATAACCTATTGTAGACTGATTAGATCTTTCTACCTTATATTTTAGAACGGTCCATTATCAATTTTAGGGGTTAGCTGCACAGTTCTATTTGAGCAATACTATGTGAAAACCAAATGACATATTTAGGCTTATTCCAGAAGATCTTAAATATGCTTCATATGATCTATTCTATTACTCCAGATTCCAGAAGATGATTCAATATGCTTCGATTTAGCAGCCGTACATTTGAGCTATTCTAAAATGTTAGAGAAGACAGACTCCAGAAGATGCGTTAATAGGCTTCATTAGCAGCCAGACCTATTCTAACATATTAGAGAAGACAGCTGCAAAAAGATGATTTAACTGGCTTAATTAGCAGTTTCACATTTGACCTATTCGAACAGTTTCCAAATGATGTTTGAATATGATTCATTAGCAGCCTGACATTTGACCTATTCTAACATATTAGAGAAGACTGCTTCCAGACAATGATTTAATAGGCTTCATTAGCAGCCTGATATTTGACCTATTCTAACATATTCCAGAAGACAGCTTCCCGATGATGATTTAATTGGCTTCATTGGCAGCCTGACATTTGACCTATTAAATCCTATTAGAAAGGAGACTGCTTCCAGACAATGATTTAATAGGCTTCATTAGCAGCCTGATATTTGATCTTTTTTTACATATTTGAGAAGACAGCTGCCAGAAGACAATATAATAGGTTTCATTAGCAGTCTGACATTTGACCTATTTTAACATATTAGAGAAGACAGCTTCCAGATGGTTTAATAGGCTTCATTAGCAGTCTGATATTTGACCTATAATAACATATTAGAGAAGACAGCTTCCAGATGGTTTAATAGGCTTCATTAGCAGTCTGATATTTGACCTATAATAACATATTAGAGAAGACAAATTCCAGATGGTTTAATAGGCTTCATTAGCAGTCTGATATTTGACTTATTATAACATATTAGAGAAGACAGCTTCCAGATGGTTTAATAGGCTTCATTAGCAGTCTGACATTTGACCTATTCTAACATATTCCAGATGATAGATTCCAGATGATTTAACAGGCCTCATAAGCCGCCTGTCATTTGATCTTTTCAACAGCTGCCAGAGGATGTTTAATAGGCTTCATTAGCAATCTGACATTTGACCTTTTCTAACATATGAGAAATATACCAGCTGCCAGAAGATGATTTAATAGGTTTCATTAGCAGCCTAACATTTGACCCATTATAACATATTCCAGATGACAGTTTCCAGATGATTTAATGGCCTCATAAGCCACCTGTCATTTGATCTATTCTAACAGCTTCCATATGATTTAATAGGCTTCATTAGCAGTCTGACATTTGATCTATTCTAACATATTCCAGTTGACTGATTCCGGATGATTTAACAGGCCTCATAAGCTGCCTGTCATTTGATCTATTTTAACAGCTGCCAGAAGATGTTTTAATAGGCTTCATTAGCAATCTGACATTTGACCTATTCTAACATATTAGACATGACAGCTGCCAGAATATGACTTAATAGGTTTCATCAGCAGCCTGACATTTGACCTATTGTAACATATTCCAGATGACAGTTTCCAGATGATTTCATGGCCTCATAAGCAGCCTGTCATTTGATCTATTCTAACAGCTTCCAGATGGTTTAATAGGCTTCATTAGCTGTCTAATATTTGACCTATTCTAACATATTCAGATGACAGTTTCCAGATGAGTTAATAGGCCTCATAAGCTGCCTGTCATTTGATCTATTCTAATAGCTTCCAGATGGTTTAATAAGCTTCATTAGCAGTCTGACATTTGACCTATTCTAACATATTCAGATGACAGTTTCCAGATGATTTAATAGGCCTCATAAGCCGCCTGTCATTTGATCTATTCTTATAGCTTCCTGATGGTTGGCAGTCTGACCATTGACCTATTCTAACATATATCTTTGACAGTTTCCAGATGATTTAAAAGGCCTCATAAGCCACATGTCATTTGATCTATGATGGTTTAATAGGCTTCATTTGTAGTCTGACATTTAACCTATTCTAGCATATTCCAAATGACAGTTTCCAGATGAGTTAACAGGCCTCGTTATCAGTCTGACATAATGGCCTATTCTAACAGCTTCCATAATGTTCAAGAGGCTTCATTTGCAGTTGATTCACCAGCCACCTAATCAGATAATTTAAGCAACTTACCTCCCTACTGTTTAGTCATTCTTGACTTAAGAAACACCCATCCATTTTGTTGCAATAAGATTTGGACAGCCAATTCTGTATTTTAAGGGCTCATAGGTTACAATATTCAAACTAATAGTCTATATTCTATTTTTGTCCCTGAAGATTCTGTCCATCCTCCAAACAGTGCAGAGCCAGACGTGATAACACATTTTGAGGCATCTCATCTGTGTTTTACATTACTTGTCCATGTATCTGTTTATGGCTTTCCAGTCAAAAAAAGGTTCCGGTCAAGAAAGGGTAAACTTTGTAAGATACAGTAAAAAAAAGAAGACAAAAAATTGGTTCACAAGACCCATTATCACTTAATACAGGTCAAAGTATTATTCTGCAATACTTTTGACCTTCATTAAGCTACCATTTGTCTTAAAGACCTTTGTTTTGTATATTTTTGAATGGCCCCTTAAGACAGGTTTTACTGTAGTGTCAGTTTTACACTTGGTGTCAAATAATCAAACAGATTGATTTTTTGAATGATTATATCACAATAACGCTATCTGAAAACACCGTCCTTTCAGCAAGAGTAATATCTTGCAGAATTTCAAAACATGTAATGGTGTGGAACTCTCTAATTAAACACACACCTAATTAATCAAAATGACAGACAAGGCCTGTCTTAGACTGGCTCCAGTCCTGAAACACTGATATAATAGAACAAAATCCTCATACTTTATTCAAGTACGATGTACTACGCTTCCAAAAACTGTATCTTCTGATATCCATATGTTTCAGAAATAATGGTTATCCAAGGTACAGTTTTCGAAGAGTACTTGAATAGAATATGAAGATTTTCCCCCCTATATTTCAATGTTTCAGGACTAAAGCCAATCAATGATAAAGTTATGATTCAGTTTAGCAGTCACAAGAGATGCCGACAGAGTCTGATCAGTGTCTTCACTGTTTGCTTACAGAATGTTCTATCAAAACCTGAATAAAAATAAAAAATACCACCCATCAACCCTTAAAATGGAAAGAGTGGGAAATTCCATTCGACTTAAATGAGCTAAGTACTCTGTGTGTGTGCTAACAAGACCATGGCTTGTTCTCTAATTAGATTTAGTAGGGTATTATCTATTGCAAATTCAAAGGTATGCAAGATGGCACCAAAAAAGCAAGATTGCAAACTGACCTGTTCCATGGGCCGATCCAGAAGGGGGACAGGGGTAACGGACCCCCATGAAAAATCACAAAAATATAGAGTTTCATAGCAATACTGGTCTGGATCCCCTGAAAAAGTACAAGACTACCAAGCCAGCATTCAATGTTGGGCCATCATCGGCACGCCAGCGAAATGCCATTTAAATGGCGTTTCGCTGGCAGGCCGATGTTGGCCCATATATTGTGGTATTTAGATCCTCTCATCAACTAAAAAAAAATTGTCAAAGTTGGACCCCCTCTGGCAAAACTTTTTGGATCCGCACATGTGTTCTATATACTCACCATAATATCAACAAACTGAAGCTTAGGCAGTCTAAATTCAGTTCTTTGGTAGTTTTTCTCCAAGTACGAGTGCCTCAGACTGATATGTTTTCCTACAGGAGAACACTTCACAATCTGTGAAGCTACTATAATATCTCTGACAGGCCAGGGACCATCTTCCTCATCTGATGAATCACTGTCCGGTGTCAGAAGTTCATATTCAACAGCATTGTCAGCACTTTTGGCACTCTTCAGAGAAAATTTGATTTTACGACCACTAATAGTTGGTCCACCAGATTTGCCCCTCAGTCTGTGATTACGACAACCCATCTCTTTAGTGTGGTTTGTTGCAATGTTTCTGTACAATGTTTCTGACAACAGTTAAACTGTTACTTTACTATTTTTGCTAAAGAAAAGTCAACTTTTACCAGGTTAGTTTCTAGAAAAGCAACTCACTCTGCTGTTGGTTTGTTGCAATATATCGAAAGTTTCTGAACTAGTTTTGTTGCACCTGTAACAATGTCTTTATAGGAGCCTCAACACGAGAAAACCTGTCTTCGGAGTTTGCAAACAATATATAAAGGTGCAGACCAGCCTGTGCGCAGTCTGATCAGTGCATTTGTTATTCACTCTATTGAAAGTACATGTGCAATATCTAAACTTGCTACAAGAGAAATTTCAATCTTCTAGCCAGTCTCTGAAGCAGAACAGGCTGGTTTGAGTCTGACCTCGTTGGAAACCCTGAAGACAGGTTTTTTCGTGTCGAGGCCAATACTGTGTTTAAATTCTTCAAAGAACATCCCCAGTTTTCCTAGATTTGTTAATAGAAAAGCAAAAGGTTCTGTACTAGGTTTGTTGCAATATTTAATAGCAGTACTTTCATACTATAGTTGCAACGTTACAATAGAAGTTCATGTAATGTTTTTGTTTGTATTATGGTTTAAAATTTAACGAACATGCAGTCAACTTTTCCCAGGTAAATTGCACGGTTTATTGCAACAGTAACGCAATTTCTACACTAGTTTTGTTGTAACAGTAGCAATGTTTGTTTATGGAATAATTTGAAAGAATAGTCAATTACTCAAAACGCCATTGGCTAGATTTTTGCAAAGGTTACAATCAATCGCTAAGGTTTGTTTCTTGATAGTCTACAGATTCTTTATAAGGATTGCTGTTAGATTAGCCAAGGTTTGCTCATAAAAAAGTCAATTGTTTCTATACTAGATTTGTTGCAAGAAAAAATTATCATCAGGCCCTGGGGTTATAAAACTTTTTTCATGCTCAGCTCAGCTGTGCGCAAAATTGATCCTGCTCATAAATGTTAAAATGCCAACAGTAGTTGGCATTTTAACATTTATTAGCATGATAAATACAACATCTGAGAGACTTAAAGCAAGAAACTTCTTTATTTGTCGGTATTTTAGTTTTTATGAGTAGTTGAAACCTCGGGCTCAGTTGAGATGAGCATGTAAGTTTTATAACCCCGCATGGCCAGAACAACCACCCTGGTACTATAGGTTCTTTGTAAGAAGAGTCAAGTCTTTCTTTCATGTCTACAGATGGTGGAACACTAGGTTCCTATCTTTTGATATCAAGTTTACCAGGCAAGGCTTGGAGAACGCTTGTTGAATCGCCAGGCTCTACTGAGCAATTCAACATGCGTTCTCGAAGCCAAGCCTGGTAAACTTGATATCAAAAGACATAAACCTGGTATTCTATTATCAGTTAACAAGTTGGTTCACTCTTCAAACTAGCGATTATGTAATAGTTATATCATGGATTGTCCGCCTGTACATGGGGATAATCCAGTAGCTTTAGGGAGTGGATTATCTTAAGTACAGGTGGACAAACATGGTATAAGTGTAGACCTTGCACATCATGAGATATTTTGTGCTAAAATTGGCAATGGTGGTATAAAATATAATTATAAATTTTCATGTGGATTCAACCTCATCAATGACATCATTCTTAAAAGTGCAATGTCATGTTGACCTGATAAAGATAAATTTAATGCAGTGAGATGGGCAAAATTTATCAGGTAAATGTGCAAGGATGCAGTTTATATGAAAGGTAACTGACTGATAAAATCAATTAGCCATCCATTTAGCACCAAAAAGAAAAGAAAGTTGTATTTTGCTAAAACTTGACAGGTTTTCAACAAAACAGAACTAAATGTGTTTCCTTCTCAACAACTAAAAATGGATTCAAAATTAATCCATTTAAAAAACAAAACATGGCACTAAAATCTTCTCAATTATTTTTCTAACAATTATCTCAATATCCACACTTCCAAAACAAATAATTAACTTCCAAAACAAACTTCATGGTATCAGTTGAAACTTCCCCAAAACAACATTCACAGAAGTTGAGAAGATGTAAATCTAAGAGTCTGGCACCATAAATACTTCACATCCAAATCATATGTTTTACAGGAATTCATACAGTTCCAATATTGGCAAATCAGTTTTTAATAGGAGATACATATCACTTCATAAAATTGATCTTTTCACTGTCCGTGACGTTAGACAATCCATTTGTTGGTTTAAAAGTGACATTTGTTTGCTTTCGAACAATTTTCAGGCTTCCCAATGAGCATATGAGCAATTATCTAGTAGCTATTATTTGCTATATATACTATGGTTTAGACAAAATTGGTCCTATTAGCTGTTTTGTAAAATAAAAATACAAAAGTCATTATTTCACTTTCATTTTTTCTTCATATGTTAGATGATCACCGTATTTACTGTTATAAGAGGGGGCAGAGCTTTCCGTTTTTCACAAATAACCCCAAATTTCTAAATCCCTCTTGTGTAATTCTACATTAAATAACCCTTCATCTAGATATGTTTCGCAGTTTGGATAAATCATGATCCATCTTCAATTTGGAAAAATCTAGATCAATCCCTAGTTAAATATAGAATTTGGGGAATAATTTTGTAAAAATTTTTGATCTTTGGAAAAATTTTAACAGTCTCGTAAGTCATATCTAGATACACATATAGGCCAGCACATGAGATTTTTGTACTTATCGCATATGCACAAGTCTCTGCTAAACGCTCATGCTGATGGATCCAGCAGGGCTAGAGGTCTAATATTTAATCTGAGCTTTCCTCTACTTACATGCTTTGTGTAGAGGAAAGCTCAGACCTCTACTTACATGCTTTGTGTTTTTGTGTAGGGAGCGCAGTGGCTCAGTGGTAGAGTGCTTGACTCGAGACCGAGAGGTCGCAGATCCGAGCCTCACCGGCGTCACTGTGTTGTGGTCCTTGAGCAAGACACATTTATCCTAGCTTAGTACTGGTTCAACCCAGGAAGACCCGTCCCTGTTTAACTGAAAGATTGTTGATGGGACGTAAAGAATCAAATCAAACAAAAACATGCTTTGTGTATGCAGGAAGAGAAGGCTCTGGTGAGACTGAGCATATGCACAGTCTCGTCTGAGCCTTCACTGCTCGCCGATGCGAGTACCAAAATCTGGTGTACATGGCTCATATATATATTTTGGATTACTTTGGCAGGAAAAGAAAAGACCTCTATGTCCCCATAAAAATAGTGAGTATGGTCAGGAAACACCACAGTCAAAAACCGCAGACAAACCCATGGCACCGCGAGGAAGAGTCACACAACCATCACAAGACATGAAGTTGGTAGAATCCACTGTTTTATGCTGATCAAAAGAAACCATGTTAATCCTATGCTGTATCCAAACAGCATAGATCCAGATCATTATGTGTATCCAGGCAGGCTGATTGTCACATTGTAGCTCACTGTCTAGATTCAGCAAGACACTTTATCCTCTGCTTAGTACTGGTTCGACCCAGGAAGACAGGAAAAAAAATTCTGACATGACTAAAAAATTGTTGACTGGGGCTTAAAGCATCAACGCTGTATTGTTCTGGCTCATATCAAAGAATTTTTTTTAGAAAACAATCAACCAAGAGTGTATATCCAAGGCCAAATACTCTTTCAATAAAATCATGCCAGGTAGTAATGGATAAATTCCCTTGTTATGAAGAATACAGTGTGGATAGGATTTACCAGCTGGTCAGGATCCACAATGTTTTTCATATACACAAGGGTTCCATATGGGCCTCAGCGCGAGGAAACCTGTCTTTGGGGGTTTGCCAACAACAAAGTCACAGACCAGCCAGCGCATCCGCGCAGACTGATCAGCGCCTTTGTTATTCGCATTTTAAAAAGTATCATATAAACACTTGCTACAAGAGAAATTTCAATTCAGACCAGCCTGCGCATCCTCGCAGACTTATCAGTGCCTTTGTTATTCCCATTTTGAAAACAATCATATATACACTTGCAACAAGAGAAATTTCAATTTTCTAGCTAGTCTCTATAGTTGAGGAGACTGGGTTGAGTCTCGCATTGTCGGAAACCCCTAAGACAGGTTTTGTGGCGTCAAGGCCCATATTATTAATGACAACGCACCACTGAAATGACTGGAAATCGGTTCACATACTCAGTGTACACTTATTAGGTCAAATATGGCAGTTCCCTAAGGGGGACTCGATCCTTTAAAATAATTCTATTGGTAGAAAATCTAGCGCCAGCACAGTGAATAGCCCTTCAGATTTTTAATCTGATTTCGATTAGGTCACAAGTTTGATCCATCTACTGTCCTACCAGCCAAGAGTGACAGTGACATCATGTTTTGTTTACAAAGTTATCAGGGACTTTTAATCGATAGATTATGTGTGTATTAATCCTATCCGCAGGATAGGATTAATACACAAGTGATCTATTGATTCGCCTTAGCTTCTTAAGTAGAGTGTACAAATTAATGTTTTACTTAAAAATTATAAACAAAATATTATGTCAGTCTCACGCTTGGTTGGCACGACAGTAGGCAACATACTTTTCTTGAGACTGCCCTAAAGCCATTCTCTCCCTACTACTAATTTGAGCAGAACAGTTGTCAGTCACTGGCAAAGTATGTACACCTGAAGCCGGATAGGCCCGTTCGACATTTAAACTGTTGAATAAATTCAAATAAATATACTGTATTCTTCCAAATAAGCTCACTGTTCTCATTTTTTTCCATTTTTAAAAAATAGTGTAGATCTGGATCAGCTGGAACCAGCTGTTCAGGATCTACACTGTCTTTCATCCACATGCTGAATCCAAATTGTTAATGAAATTATACACTGGATGAATCAGAGTGCTCTTATTAAACCATAAAGCGCCACCTATAATTTGCAGCAGACGACAATTTCAAATTTTTCTGCTTTTTCAAAAATAACAAATAAGGCATGATATTTCATGAGAATCGTCTGCTGGGAAATATCATACCTTATTTTATTGAAAAATTAGGAAAGATGTCGCGAAATTTGTCGTCTGCTGCAGTTGTGATTGGCGCTTTAAGGGTTAAAGCATGTTTGAATATCAGGTCAAATACAATAGTCAATTTAGGAGCTGCCGTGGTGTAGTGGATAAACCAGCCGCCCTTGTAAACCAGGGGTTGTAGGTTCAATCCCCGGCTTCTCCAGTCTGTCCAATGATACTTCAAGTCATGGCGATAGCTGTTGGTGGGACATTAAACAAAAACACTCACAGTAGTTACTATAAACAATCTATGTATGTGGTCAAGGCCATTCCTCACTATCCCTTGGTATATATGGATAATCATGCTTTATGCAACTCTCCAAACACTGTCTCCTTAATAAAGGTAGTGCTTCCATTCAGTCACACTAATGTAGTGGTTCAGTCATCTTTCCTTGTGTTACCCTGCATCAAGTTTTTTCCATACCAAACCATTTCTGTCCTTGGTTAGCATATATATTTGTTACGAATTCATAGAGAAACTCCATGTGTCATAAGAAACCAGTATTACACCTTTGTTGTTTCTTTCTATATATACCCTCCCATGGCTCATAAAATTCCATCTGCTCAGGATAACTCATGCATACTTATTCATAGCCATATAACTGCAAATTTTTGACAAGAGCTCAAACACAGTGACTTTGACTATGCACTGAGGCTTCTTGATAAGGGTGAGTAATTAAAAATTAATTTTCTTATTTCTCAACGAAAACATATTATATATTGTGAGTACTTGAAAGAATCGTCTCAATAAAACTGATGGGTAAGAAATAATTAACATTTTTGTTTATCTTGATCCATGTATGCAGTCACCGCCTCTTATATTCAGCCAACTCTTCAAGTTTTAAAACTGATATGAGATGAGAACCCACCCAGTGGCCAAGGACTCCAGGAGAAATTGTAGACACAAGAAATACAAGAAATGATAAGCAAATACACCAATGGCTGACACTGAAGGGCAAAGCAAGAGGAATATAGAAACAAATATCATAATTAAGCCAGAGGTGAAAAAGATAACTTTACAATAGAGTATGTCAGTCTAATCCGCATGCATATCTATTTCATATTCAAGGATAAAGGCGCCAGTTCAAAAGAGGAACTTATTACATAAGTGACCGGGGTATGCTCAGAATGGACTGTAAATCAGCATCTCACCGGAGGTATCACTATTTACATACACTAAGTTAGTAAGTAAATGAAGGTTTAAACTAAAAACTAGATATCTATGGCCAAAGAAAAAGATATGTGTGTTTCCGGTAACTGGTCTGAAAATTTTGGGTAGAGTAGGCACACACATTTTTTTAATATTTTTTTTTTCTGGAAAAAATATATAATTTTATGCATTTTGAAAGGCATTTCCCCTTTCAAAATAAATAAAATTATATTTTTTCCAGAAAACCTGAAAAAATTTCTACGTTTCACCAGTAAATTTAGGTAGGGTTGGGTTACCCTAAACATAGATGTTTTTTTATTTGGCCTGATCACAATCTTTGGTACTTATTGCCTAATTCATCTGAGCCTTCGCTGCTCACCAATGTGATGATGTGATAATGCACTGACCCATTAGATATCTTATAGAAAATATTGCAATTTTGTGAATATTTTCAGGAGCAAAAAGGTGAAAGAAGAGTTCTACTACTACTGTTAGATTTCTAGTCTCATAGTTCTTACCAAGTTTGACTGTCCAGATCTTCATCTCTGGCCCCTAATCTCTCTGTCAAACTAACCCTTCTCTCAGTCTCTGACCCCAACAAGGGGTCTAGCCTCCATTTAGAATCAGTCCTATCATTGTTCCTTTTTATTCTTCCTGGAAACACATTAAGCTTAGGTCCAATCAGATCTGATACACCATCATTTTTCAAGTTTTTCCCAAACCACTGTCTCCGAGATCAGTTACACTAGGACTATCCAGGCTTACCCTGCTTCTCTCACTAGGAGACCTGGTTTCTATCTTTGCTCCCTTCCCTTCCATTTCAAGCATTTTCTCATGCTTCTTAGCAAGATGGTCTATAAGTTCTCTTACAGTTGGAATCTTTTTGGGTCTACTACGTCGGATCATTCTAACTCTGACACCATGATTGTTATACAGTCGTTCCAGCAGCTGACTACTGCTGGGTATTTGAATATAGCCATTTCCATTTACCCTTTGTAAGTTAGTGTCAATAACGTCATCTTCCTTAGTTCCAGACTTTGAGGCTTCTATGAAAGGCATTACTTCAACAAAAGATCTGTGTGCAGACTTGACAACCTGCTCCAACAAATACTGTTCTTTGCAACAATAATCCAACAGAATATATCATTTGAAAATATTCTCATTTAAAATTTGATATACATGTATTATGATCAAAATGACTTGTTTGTATCAGGTTAGCCACATAAAAAATATATTAGCACATAATTTACAAAGAAATGTAAAATGGGTTACACAATTGTTTATTCTTTGAATTGAAAATGTTGGTTCGAGAGATTCAACACAACAAGTTCAGAATCTGGTGTGGTACATACACTGTTTGATAAATCCTTTATACCAAGATGTGCCTTGTTTTTTCTTAAACTTATGAGCACCTTCATTTATTTTCCACACAAAATATCTATACCATAGCATTTCTCATTCCAACTTTTCCACACACGTTCCTGTTAACAAGTTATCAGTACTTTTTCTAAATAACCCATCCTCATAACTCAAGCATAGCAAATCTCTCTTTAAAAGTTGGTAAATACCTTACTTATCCATATTTGTATACATCATCTTCACTTTAAAAGGCAGATAATTCACTTACGAAATCATCCCCGGATTTAACTTCAAACATAACCTAAAATGTACTCTTATCTCATTAAAATCCGACAAGCCAATTAAAATCTCTAGTATAATGTTTACAGGAATTAATTAAACTTTTATTGCCTCATTAAAATCTGATTTCGTCTCTTCTTCATGATAGCCTTTCAATTTGTAGTTTATCATACTATTGATTTAGAATATCAATTGGGTTTCAAAACAGCCTTTTTCTAAAACATCGACTTCAACAGTCTGTTAGCCAAATGTCAACAAATTGGGGTTTCTTCCATTTGTATGTTTGTTTATTCTGATAGGCTTTCAGTCTTCACTCTATTATAGATTGACTTGAAGTTGCCTTTATGGGACAAAGAAAACTCTGATCAGCTCTGGGCAGAGGTTAAGGGCTGATCGTGGAATTCAATGTCTACATTGGTAGTCAAGTGGTCTTTTTTCGTGATAAGACAAATATTAAAATGCATAACATCTTCGAATATAGCATATTCAACTCTTTGTCTACAAGTGTCGTCGGCTGATATTAAACCTTTGCAAACAGTTTGGACAAAGATCAGGCCCAACAAAATGTCCGGCTGACCTGGATCAAAACTGCTTGACACTCTGATGTTGTTCCTAAAAGTATTTTTGAATACATTAATTTTAAAAAAAAATCAGAAGTTAACAAAAATGCATGTAAAATTACCCAGCATGCAAAATGAAATCATGCCAAACCCTGATCAAATGCCTAGATAAAGCGCCATTGAGTTAAGCTGTGCACATTTGAGCAGGAAGTGAGCACATCAAGGATAGGATACAAATAAGACTCAAACTTGAATTTGAGAATGGCCAACAGATTTTTTTGCCGTGAAACGACAAATTCATAATTGACTATTGCACTAGAATGATATAAGTTCCAAAGTCATTTTAAAAAATATTTCTTTCTTTTCAACTTGCAAATCAGTCTGCTATTTACAATGTTACATAAAATTGCCTCTATGACGTCAAAGATGTGTGATATACCTGAGACATGCCAAAAGTTAGGCATTAAATAAAACATGAAAAACGCTGCTGTAGTTTCAGGAAATGTGCTTGCAAGAAAATGTATCTTTCTCCAATGCATGATCTTTCAAACACATATTAATTCCATCATCGGTAACCCAGGTGTGACCCATTCTGTACCCACTGCATTCATTGATGGATGCAGTGGGTACAGAATGGGTCACACAAATGCAGTGGGTACAGAATGGGTCACACAAATGCATTGGGTACAGAATGGGTCAAACAAATGCAGTGGGTACGGAATCATGGGTCACACCTGGGTTACCGAGGATGCATTAATTCATGGTAAATTTTGCATGCTTTTGTCATCTGCTGTTGTTTTTTTAATTAACTTTTTTTAAAAATTCTTTCAGGAATACCATCAGAGTGTAAAACAGTTTGGATCCAGATCAGGCTCTGAGCTGGGTCCAAACTGTTTGCAAAGGCTATCAGCAGACAACACTAACAGACAAAGAGTTATGGAATAATTTAGTCCATGTGATAATTACCTGGCAAAGTCTGAATGGTGCTCTATAGGTTAGATTTTTTTTAAGGTCTAAAGATTCTATCTGCATGAATTCAATGATAGATATCTCAATTCTTAATCAAATTTATTGGGTACGCCCTTGAACAATCAAAAATAGTTTCATGTCAATAATACGTAATTACTACAAATGACAGTTAATGAACCCATGGTGTAACCATTAAGTACAAAATGAGCTGGTTCGGGAGATTTCAGTTTTTATGGCTTATGCATTCAGTGTAGGCTCACGCTAGCCAGTGCAAACAATGGCGTAGCCAGAATGCTGAAAAGGTTACGCACATCAGAGGGAGAATACTGGATCAAGCAGTGATTCCCATCAATTGCTCCCCTTTTCAAAATGGGAACTTCTCTTAAAGGAAAGAATTTGCTCCCAGAGGGAGAATTCTTTCCTTAAAGCGGAGTTCCTTATTGTATGGAAACTCACCTTTCACCACATAAGGTGACCTCCCTTGAATGGTACTACTTTTATTACGCATGTACGTAACTGCGTAATGGGAGCTACACCAATGGCAAACACACAGTCTCACGAGAGCCTCCACTGCTGCACACAAAAAGGGGGTACATAGATAAAGTCTCAGGCCAAAATTTAGGGATAACTGAATGGAATGACTTTTCAGATGTGCCATGAGCAGGCCCAAATCATGTTGGATCATCAGTATTAAAGTCTAGAATATTTTTGTTCACTGATTATTAAAAAACTTTCCTAAGATTCTTGCTGAATGTGTTGACTTTTTGCTGGACTTTCTTCAACTACCTCAACATTTGGACCTTCATTTTATTGACAACAGCTTCCTGTGTGTTATCTGAAATCAGAAAGAACAAGAAATACCTTTAAAAAAGATGATGGGCTAAGATTGAAATGGAGATGGGTTTCGTAATATGTCTTTAGGTAAAGAACTGACAGTATGTTTCATAAGTATGACTGTGTATGAAGGTGTTGATATGCACATTTGTCTGTGTTCGGTTTCAAAAGTGTTTGGAAATGCTGTTGATCATTTGGCTCAGCCCCGTTAAAGGTATTGGGCTACGGTACTTACAAATTAAGCGGTCACTGTACAATACAAAAACCTCAGAGCACTGCAGAATAAGCCTCCCTTAATTACCTGTCAGTTATTCTATTTTTGTGACATATTCATCGAGTTGAACAGTTCTAGGAAACTTGCAAAATGTATGCAAACAAATTGACGGGTAAATTACTTTCTGCTGTTTTTATGAGAAAAAGAGCATGTAAAAATCCATAAAGAGCCGGACTATTTATACAAATAACAAATAATGATTTGAATATGACATATTACTTGTCCAATGAAATAGTGTGTCATATGACTGGATCTAGATCAATACCTCGCTTATACAGCTATTGCCAAAAAATACACTTAAAACTTTCATCACTTAAATGGACACTCCCAGAAATGAAAGCCATGTTGCCACAAACATACATGTTACGAATGATAACTTAAATATAGTTTCTCGCTGCAATACAGGTGGCCATTACATTTATTAGGACAGTTTTTTAAACCAAATTATAAATAGACAACAAACATGTATTGAGGCAGAGAAACCTTTTGAATTATTTTTCCTCCATGAGTTTCCCTGGGGGTCTATTGGTAAACTTTTGAAACTTTGATCTTTTTGCAATGTATACTTATTCAACCCAACCTTTCTGAATATAATACTAAATAATGAGCAACCTTCTCATGAATGCATCTAAAGTGATCATCCACCCATCTCTAACTTTTTCACTTACTCCATTCACTCCTTGCATACTGGGCAATTTTTCATATATTTTTGTCAACTGCTGTTTTTTTTTTCAAAATTAACTTTTTCAAAAAAAAGATCTTTCAGGAACACTATCAGAGTACCAAACAGTTTGGATCCAGATCAGGACTGACATTCGGTCGGTCCTTATCTGGGTCAAAACTGTTTGTAAAGACAAAAGTCGCCGCTAGCAAGGAAAGAGTTAATTCAGCAGAAAAAAGTGGAAAACTGTTACTGAAATATACATGAAAAGAACTTTGACCTGTAAGATTCTAATTAGATTTTAATTTCAATGCCAAGTACTGCCTATAATAACTGTAATTATGTACCATAAAACACTCATTAAAATTGTACAAAAAAAAAAGATTTTTTTTCGCATGTCGATACCACGCTTATTTATTATGATATAGCAGGACTAATGGCTCTAATAATTTTTCAGCGCAGTTCATTAACATGATTTCTCATTATAACATAAATGTATTGCAACAGACTGCTTGCTTGGTGGTCAACCCAATCACAGTTGACAACTTTGCTTTCTTCTTTAATTGCACGCCGGTGGGTCAGAGTTTAGACTCTATGACGAGACCGACTTTAAGACTTATCTATTGATGAGATAGTAGGGGCCTGATGCTTTGGCTGTTGGCAGCCCCACCGGGGTTTACCTGTTGGATTTCTTTTGCTCCTGTATTCAGCTTTATTTACTGTGGAGTCCTAATCTTTGCTTTATCTCATTTTTATATCTTGATTTATATGTTCTAGGAGATGATGCATTGATGGGTTAGGGGTCTTTCATGCAAACCTAACATCTATGTGTCTTGATTCACATCTGAACTAAGGGTGAGGTTGGCGCCGTGCAACTGGTTTAAGCCCTCCAGTAAAATATTTTTACTGACCGTTCCAAGGTGGTGCTTCTTTTGTGAATCATTCATGTTATTTCTGTCTTGTGTTTGTTATACTTTCATGCGTGTCTGTTTATTGATGCCTTGTGGTCACATGCTGGGAAAGGGACGACCTCTTGGCTCTCCTTTGTGATGTCTAATTGTGAGTTTGTTACTTTCCCATTGGCATCCTGGCTCAGGTGTGGTACTTGATTGTATTGATTCCTGATCTTTGCCCTCTTTCTTACTTTGATGGTATTGATAGCAATGAAGGTGAGGAGCTGGGAAATCTTTCATCCTTTCTTGCCATCTGATGATTTTGTTTTCAAAATAGTTTGGGTTTTATTTTGTGTGCTTGTGTATGAGTTTTTGTTTGGGGTTGTTTGTAGTTGTTTTACCAAAAAGTTCTTTTAGGAAAACCATCAGTGTCAAACAGATCAAGCCCAAAATGGAAAACCTGACTTTGTTGTATGCAAACAACAAAGGCGCAGACCAGCTTGTGTATATGCGCAGGCTGATCAGGGCCTATGTTATTCGCCTTCTGATAAGTACTATGACATCACTTGCTACATGCAAAATTTTCATATTCTAGCTAGTCCTTGCAGCTGACTAGACTGGTTTGAATCTCACTTGGTCATTCTCAAGGCTTCTTAAGGACGTCAAAATTGGTAGTTTTGGAAAGTTTAAAGCCTCTAATAAATGCCCACTGCAAAGAAAATAGAGAAAAAATTATCCTACCTTATGCTATAATTTTCAGAATTTGTTGCTTGATCAACAAACGTACTTGTCAATCAGGGTTGATAAATAAACAAATGAGTTTAACACACATAAATAAATGAGCTGTGACATGTGATTTCCAACAATGTGGTATTTTTACAAGTGTGGACTCGGACGAGACTGTGCAGCCCCTTTTTAAGCTTAGAAACTCCAAATAATGTTCAGTCAGTAGCTTAACACTCATAGAATAGTCAAGCGACTAGCAAAGGCTCTGATCAGAGGCATAGCTGGTCGCACATACCACATTGTTGGAAATCTCATGTTGCAGCTCAAATCTAAATACGGTAGAACTTCATAACACTGCATTATAGATCTGTCAGTTGAAAAATATTCACGACAGCTAATTGAATAATTAAAGAACGTCAGATTATAAGTTTTATTTTGGAATCGTGTAAACAGAAATTGAATATTGGTTTGCGTTAAAATATTATTGCCTGTCCCTTGTTGGCTACATTTAAAAAGTTATGTAACCGATGGTAGCAAAAAATTGAATCAAAGTATGTAATGAGTTGACACTCAAGGCATGACTGTTAACTGTCACATACGCCATCGTGGTCAAAATAAAGCCAATATACATGGCGAATAAACCCAGACAATTACTACTGACATTTTAAGAGTATATATGAAATTTCCAAACGCCATAGCCCCTATTATAATAATAAATGTGCACCCCCCTCTCTGTGAATGGGAATAATTTTAATAAAAGTGATTATCAAAGCAAATACGGAATTTATGCTTACTGACTCAATCTTTAAAGGGACATCTTAAACCATAAATTTGAGGAACTTAATATTTATTATGATGAATTGCTTGCAAATTATAGAAATTATAGACTTTAGAAGCCTTTTTTGGAAGTTTTTTTAAATTCCCTCGCTCTTATAATAATTTCAACTTCCCCAACTAATATTGAAATTCATTGGTTTTTCACTGACCGGGAAAATGTTTCATTATCCAGACTATTTCCTGACCGTGGCAACCCTGCCAAAAGCCTTTTTTCATGTTCTGCCCAGACTGTTTAAATGCACTCTTTATGGACCTCGAGGCGAGAAAACCTGTCTTCGGGGGTTTGCGAACAACAAAGGCGCAGACAAGCCTGCGCATCCGCGCAGACTGATCAGCACCTTTGTTATTCGCTTTTTGGGAAGTATCATATCTAAACTTGCTACATGTGAAATAACCATTTCTAGCTAGTCTCTTTAGCTGAGGGGAAGGGTTTGAGTCTCGCTTTGCCAGAAACCCCGAAGGCAGGTTTTGTCGCGGCAAGGCCCTTGTATTATTTGCACAGTTGAATTCTATTTATTGTGCTTTGACTTGCCTGAAATAGCACTTTTTACTAATTTAATATGAAGTCGCTGTTGTATACTTGTATTTACTTTGCATTGAATGCTTATTGAATCTATAATAAAGAGTTTTAAATGTTTCAGGTCGTATCAAGAGAACATTCAGCAATTCAAGAGATCCATTAAATCAGATCTTCAGGCCTAATCTGGATCCAAACTGGATACACTTGGATGCTAATCCTGATATATTTTTTGAAAAAGTTTAATTTCTGAAAAAAAATATATATAAAAATCAGCTGATGACAAAAAGGAATACACAATAATCCCAGCATGAACAGCCTTCCCAGTAATAATCTTGAATCTACATAGCCAAAGAATAACTGTTCTTGGTTTTCTTGAGTGTATGTGTTTAGCCTTCTAGTTTGGCAATCAACTCTCTGAAGAAGAGAACTGACTGTTTTGTTTATTATATTCTTGCTTATATATGTATGTATGTGTGTTTGCTTTGTCTGCCTCTTCCTCTTGGTGCCTTAAGTGTGTCAGTGACCTGTGATTCTGGTATTCTTGAGTCAAATTTACTTGATGTTTTAACTGAATCTTTTTTCTGTCAAAATTCTTAGCATAAATGAATACAGTAAAACCTGTGTAAAACGGCCACTCAAAAATAGACAAAACAAAGATCTTAATGACAAATGGTAGCTTAATGAAGATCAAAAGTATTGCAGAATGCTCTTGGAGCATTCTGCAACACTTTTGACCTGCTTTAAGCGATAATTTGGTCTTGAAAACCATTTTTCGGTGGTTTTAAGAGTGGCCGTTTTACTCAGGATTTACTGTAGTTGTAGTCGGCGGATAAAAGAAAAAAAAAATTTAGAATTTTTTTTTTCTACTTTCCGGAAAATTACATTATGAGGGTTTGTTAATAAATAAATTCTGGCCTTACCTGAGATAATAACTTCTTTGCAACAATCCACAGAAATTCCATGTTATGTATGAAAACTGTCACAATATCTTCTGTACAAAGCTTGAAGAAAAAGAAGAAAAACTGATTCATAAACTCCACCAAAACAGTATACAGTAAAATTTCTTAAAATAAGATTTTGCTTTCCTTAATTCACTCAAATTTTGTTTGCATCTACAACTTGTGTTTTTGGGGGTGTTTTGCAGCCAGAGAATCATGTCACTATCTATCATGGCAGTTTTAAACATGAACATTCTTGGGGGTGTGGGAGGTTTAAATTTGCAGCCAGAGAATCATGTCACCATCTATATCATTATCCAATTCCCTTAAATAATTTCCGATAAAGAGACATTACCGCATTTAGTTTTACTGTTCATCCAATGTTCTACAATAGTTTTAATAACAGTAAGGTAATAAATAGATAATAACACCACCGTTCCTGATAAGTGACAGTCATGGCAGTTTTAAACATGAACATTCTTACGCAAGCAATTCTAAAATCTGGACTATTTCATATAATTTCAGAAAATACATCATCATGCAATTCAAAATTAGTTTTGATGACTTTTTCTGCTTTTTATGTTTTTTGCTTTTGTTTTTCTTTACAGGGAATTTAGTACGAACGAATGCCTTCTTATCGAGAGCTGGATAAATCTTGCTATTGATCTTGTAGCTAGTTTGTACAAGGTAACTCGCTTTCTAGCGAAGGTGAGATCAAACTAAAATTTTTGTATATATATACTGACCATTTGGAAAATTTGTTGATTTATGGGAAATCAAAATTGACTTGACAATCAACTGGCTTAGATGCAATATACTAAAATGGATCACATTAACCCATAAAAGGATGCTCTTACAATATGAATAGAGTACATGCTATACTGATCCTAATTGTTCAAAGATAGAACTGAGCAAACAGCATAAACACAGAGAAGACTTTCCTGAAGGAGCCAAGCATAAGATGTCAATCTAAAGTATATTCATAAAGCTTGAGCATAATCAAATGCAGTATTATGAAACCTGAGCACAAAAACCTTGATTTTCTTATGAATGAAATCAGTGTCAAACTAGATACATGAAAAGTTGTTGCCCCCCCCCCCCCCCCCCCCCCCCCATAGTTCCTTAAACACCTATAAAGGTATTCCTGGAAGTTTGTCTGAGAGTTTTTTCAACAATGCCTATCTGATCAAGTTAGGGACAAAAAACTCATAAAAATGATATAAGTCTTAAAGATTCAAGATGAAAAAGACTAAAATGCAAAAATGTAAAAATGTCAAATATTTTCTGTTTTGAAATATTTTACATATCAGATACAATACCACCAGCCTAACAGTGGTTCAAATCCAAAGAAACTAATGAGCAAGCTAGTATGACAATAAAGTTTGCAGGAAAGCCTCACACTGACTAGATAATGGAGGTGCTCAATCTCTGTGAGGCACCCATATGGAGCTATGTGGTAGATGAAAATAACTTTATTCGTTGGACTGCTACATTTCTAAAATGGAAAATCCATCCTAACTAACAATCCATTAACTGAAGAAAACAAACAAAAAGTCCTAGATCAGACTGCTCCACTAGGACTAGTAAGTTTTTGTTTTTTTGCACATGCTTTTCCTGTTTGAGTTATTTGGTATTTGATGAAGACTGTCCGCGCAAAGGACCGGACTCTAGGAGCTAGGTCATATTTCAGTTTAAGAAAGTAGACAAACATACAATATGCTAGGTCACTAAAATGCCTTTGTATGAAAAAATGTTTATGGAAATCATGCCGTTTCTCAAAATCAGACAATAAAGTTTAATAACCAAAAATCCTTGTGCCCCTGAATATAAATGCATCTACTCAATTGGAAGCAATGTAGAGCCTGACCTGCTGAGATGTGAAGAAGCTGGCTGATCAGGAGCATCCAGCAAATTTAAGAAGCAGGCATTAGGTGGATTTAGACAACTACTATGCTGAGGAAAACGAAAATAAAATAGACTGTTCAATGGTTTTGAATTCAACAGGAACAACTTTAAAACATGAAGAGCACTTAAACATACAAACAGTTGATAAGCTTTCTACTCAATAAATATTTATAATAAAGATTGTGCCACTTAAGAAAATCATTTTCAAAATACATATAGGTGTAATAACAGAACATGTGGTATCCTAAGCTACAAACCACTTTGTTAGCCATATACCGAAGACCCTGGCCATATACTGTGTGATGAATACCGCAGTATGTGGTATCAAATGTGCACAAAATGGGAGGTGCACATCTTCAATGTATGAACAATCATTAGGCAAAGTTTGAATATAAAGGAATGAAAATTGTTGGAGTTACAGATTACACAAACTAGGCACCCAAAAATTGTTGCGGACAGACCGACAGACTAACAGACAGATTAAGGGACGGAGTCGACCCACTACTAAGTCTGCTTTTGCTAAAGCAACGCAGGTAACGAAGACAAAGACAGAACCCCCACAAACAATGGGAAGTACATTAAACAATAGATCAACAAACAACAGAACAACTGCCTTAGAACAGACAGCAGCCTAAGCCACTGATGTTTTAGAACTTACCTTCTAACAGCGGCAGCAGTGATCATTCCAGCTTGGCCACATAACACTTCATGGTACACCCCTGAATCTAGGTCCTGGTGACTTGATTGCGACTGTAAGCCCCACTGTATGGTCTGTCATCCAATTCTTTTTACTGTATGGCACTTCCAGTGTAAAATTTCATATACAGTACAATCTTATTTGCTCTATTACATGCTTGGGTGTTTTTTAAAATCATTACAATTCACAGGGGGCGGGCATTTCTTTGGTTTTCATACATATAAAAAATGCTATTTTACTGGGTAGTAAGAATCGGTTGAATATATTATCATGCCTACTGGCGTATTCCAGTACTTATTTTGTGAAGAGAAATTACTGTGCACATATTGTACAGCATCAAGCTAAATTAGATGCCCTAGAAAAAAAAAGGGGAAAAAAATATATTTGATGATTTTATTGCTTTATAATGACTGTAGGAATGTATGTGTATTGTGTAATGGACCTACTTTTAATTGCAAATTAATATGAACCCTTTAGCATTGTTGGAATAAGCAACAATTTTGCTGGCTAAGAAATTACTATTTTTTTACATCAAAATTGGGGGCTAGGGCCACATCATAAAGAAATACCGTACATAAATGGGTTAAATTTGTAAATAGGCAAGTAAATCTGCACATATTATGTAAATTTACACTTAATATAATCCACTGCATGCATAATGTAAGAGCTCCACAAGTGTCTGGGCTTCTGGTTCTTAAGTATAGCTAAGGTAGTCTCCCTTTCAAGGTTCAGCTACTTAGCAGAGCTAGAGGACTAAAGTTCAAGATAAGCATTCATCTGCTCCCCTACCTTGTGTTTGTGAGATGCAAAGGCTCTGGCAAGACTGAGTCGATGTGCAGGCTTGTCAGATCCTTAGCTGCTTGCCAATGCAAAAGGTACCAAAATCTCTTGTGCTGGCTCATTTTGTTAACCAATATAAGCCGAATGGGATTTCCCACTTTTATCAATTAGACCAGTCCATTTCCACATTAAGGGTTATTAGGTTGTATTTTTCATCTTTATTCTAATTTTAATAGAATGTTCTGTAAGCAAACAGTGAAGACCCTGATCAGATGCCGCATTCTGCAGCGTCTGATCTGGGTTTGCACTGTTTGTCACTGTCCCACAAAAAGGACACCAGGCTTATATGGGTTAATGAAGTTACAAACATTGTTGCAGGACATTAATTGTCATTTGTAGCATTTACATATGATCTTTTAAATACAAAATTTACCTTTAATATGACATGAGTAAGTATTAGTATTGAAGATGTTACAAGAAATGAAGGTACATGTATTACTAAAGACAACAACCTATTAGGAGGGTGGCAGCAGACAGTACTTTTTTTACCCTTACAAACCCCAAATCACGACTGCTTTTCACCTATCCAAAGCATACTTTATAATAAAGAAAGTAATAAATTCTTGATTATAAAATTACTGGCAATCCAATTAAGTCCTGATATTTTAAACTATTGAATACTAAAAAAGTAAAATTTTATCCAGTGAACTTCTAGCTAACAAGAGCTGACTGTGTTTTAATTATTTCTTCTCAGAAGTTTCGAAATACTTAAACATAATAATCCAATTATGACTGCAGAAGGTGACGAATAAATTTGGTGACATCATTTTTTTTTCTTTTTTCATCGATATACCAGTTAGGCTTGAAATTATTTTGCCTTATTTTGTTTTGTGGAAGAAGCAACAAAATTTGAAAATTTTGCTTTAAACGTTAACTCTTTCCTTGCTAGTGGCGACTTTCATTATCTGCTGATAATCTTTGCAAACACTTTTGATCCAGAACAGGACCAATCTTCTGTCATTCTTGATCTGGATCCAAACCATTTGACATTCTAATATTTTTTGTAAAAGTTAATGAAACATGTAACATTACCCAGCATGCAAAGAGTTAAGCATCAAAATTCATAATTCACTAGTAGTTGAGAATTGCATTATAATTCATGCCTTGATTCACAAAAAAATTAGCAAAGGTGTAGTCATTAAATTCCCATTAAATTTCCAAATTATACAGTATCCAGCAGGAATATTAAACCTTGTAATTAATATTCAATGATAGACTCTCATTTTCACCATTCAAATGATTAAATAAAATATCGACTATTCATGTTAACACACAGAACCAATAAATTTTTCAGCCATTTTTTAAACGTTTAAAGCGCCCTGTTAAATGTCTAAACTTTAATCTTTAAACTTACTTAAAAATTTACTGTGTAGTTTTTATTGAGAAAATTAGAACTAAATATCCATATTTCTGTCTCATTAGAACATGACTCATGTAAAATGTGAAATCCCACTTTTAACCAAGGAAGTAGAAAAAGAATTAAAAGTCGTCCGCTGATATTTGAAATAATGACTCCACTTTTGCAGAGAAATGATTCAATATTTCAAGGATTAAAAATTTTACTGGGCCAGTACAGGTAAAATTAATATCAGGACTAACCTTAAAACAAGTGCCGTGGATTATTTGCAGCAGACGGCAATTTGAAAGTCAATATTGCAAGTGAATAGTGAAATATCAAGCCTTATTGACTGTGAAAATGTCACCTTTGGTTTCTGCAGCAGACTTGATCAGCATTTTAAGGGTAACGAAGAAGAAGGACCATGTCACAATCTACCCCCCACCCCACCCAACTACACTGTCAGACTGTGACGGTTCGTTACTTGAAAGCTTGTCAAGTCATTCAGAAGAGATCACACCAGAACATGTCCATGCTGTGACCAGCCTGCACATGCCCAGGCATGTGCAGGCTGGTCACAGCATGGACATTTTACAGCCACACACAAATTTAAAAGTCTGGTCTTTCTATTGAGTGTCGCCTATTTAAACACCCAGGACTATTTTAGGCTTCAAACCTTTAGAAATGCAAAAGTGGGTAGACTTTTGTGATCAAGTTCTAATTCAATACAAAGAAAGCACATTTCAACAAGTTTAATTAGTTTCACACAAATTCATAGAAGAATAAAGATTTTTTTTTTGTTAGCTCTCTGGCAGCAAATGAGCAAAGTCATCTTTACTAATATTTATATGTTTGCTTTGTGGTTTTACGTCCCAACCAACAGATATTGTCATGTTGTGACCGGCAGATAACCTAACCAGACTTTTTCCTGGGCAAGCTTGACTATAAAAGGTTAACCAGTACTTTGTGCATATGCTTTCGCTTCTTGAAACAGCAGAAGAAGGAGAATGACTGAAGAAATTATGTCATGATCAATCTTCACAAAAGTATGGGACAGGGCCAGGATCAAACCCATGACCCCTGGATTTGCAATCTGCCTTGCGACCGATTGCACTACGGCCTTGTAATAGGAAACAGTATATTTACCATAGCTTAAGGAATTAACTCTGCATGCTAGGTAATTTTGCTTGCCTTTTTTATTAGGGTCTGCAAATTTTTACAAAATTCAATTTCAAATAACATTGGTAAGCCAAACACAGGCCTTACAATCTGGGTCCCCAGTCTGGTCTCTTTTTTGTTGAAAAAGTTAATTTTGAAAAAAGTCAGCAGATGCCAACAAAAGCATGAAAAATTACCCAACATGCAAAGAGACAATTTCTAAAGTCTCGTGCGATAATCAATTTATACCTTTGATCACAGGGGCCAGTCGAGCTTAATATGCCATAAACTAGTTACTTTGTAGCAAACTGCAACCACTAGACTGGCCCCTGTGCCTTTGATAACATGCAAAAACGGTAATTTTGGACAGATATAATGCCTTTAACTTTTAACGTTGTAATGCAATGCTAATTCAAAGAGTGATAAATTTTTAAAGAGTCTGAGACTGGTATCACCTTATAAGGAGTGGTACTGTATTTTAAAGCACATGTTCGCATGTGAAAATATCTGTTTAACTAAATAACTTATGAAGTCATATATAAGGAGAATGGAAGCTTGATGAATCATGTTACTGTGTCTTGATGAAAGTGTCAATGCCCATGAACTCTTGATCAAGCTGACTATTTTGATCTAAACTCATCTCCAATCTTTTTTCAATCACTTCTTTATCCCCCCATTCAGGATTTCAGCAATAAGCATGTACTACAAAATGACTACAAAAATGAATAACTTCAAGTTTAAATGAATGATTGATTGTGTTTTGATAATCTGAAAACTAATCAAAGAAGCTATTATTATCTTCCTAATTCAGCATTTTGAGGCTGACTTTTTCTATGGAAAGTCAGCCTCAAAATCCTGAATTCAGGATTAATCCTGAAAACTTTCATCCATGCATTTATATGGTGGAAAACAAGCCAGCTGTTAGGGTCTACACTGTTTCCATAACAGGACAGTATCTATCATCTATCTAGGTGTCCAATAATTTCCAAAGTGGTATCAGCTAACCCCCAAATTTCCCAAATCAAATTGCACAAGGCAATCTAAGAAGTCTGAGAGTCAGATTGTACTTGAAAATGGAATCCTTATTACAATCAGAGGAGAGGGAGCCCAGAGGCTCAGTGGTAGTGTTAGACTTGGGATCAAAGGGTCGTGTTTGAGACTCCCCAGAGGCATTGTGTTGTGTCCTTGAGCAAGACACCATGATCCCAGAGGGGGTACTCTGATATTTTCACACATACGTAGGCTCGGACCATTTTTTGGGGTTCAAAATTCTGAATTTAAATATTTTTTGGGGTTTTCAGAAAAATGAATATTTTTTGGGGGCATGAAAATTTTGTAGATATTTTTTTGGGGTCATCACAAAATTGGGCTAGTTTGAGGGTCATTTCTATGCAATTTAGGGTCTTTTTTTAAGGTCAAGGTACAGAATTGGGATATTTTTTTGGGGTTGCTAAAATTTCAAATATTTTTTGAAGGTGCTTGAAATTCCTGATATTTTTGGGGGGTGAACGGTAGATGCTGGGTCTGAGCCTATGTATGCGGAAAAAATTAGAGTACCCCCCCTGGGACCATGATCCCCTGTTTAGTACTGGTTCAACCCAGGAGGACGTCCTGACATGACTGAAAAATTGTTGACTGGTATATAAAGCATCTACACAAACAAAAAACGGATTCGAACTCAAAACTTTTAATTTCTGACGACAGACTGTTATCCATTAGGCTACCGAGGAATTGGATAATTCTTGTATTCGGATAGGTAATTGTACCGCAAGCGCACTTTTCACAATGATTCCCGAAGATTTGGTGAATTGTCATTTAGGGGATAAATGTATTCAAAATTTTCATTTGGGGAGGTAAATCGTCGGATAAAGGGTCGGAAATTTAGCTTTAGGGGGACGCGTAAACTGAGCCGCAAAACGTGATTTCCAAACGATATACCTCCTCAAATGCAATTTTTGAATACAGTTATCCCCATTCTAATGCACAAGTAGCATTTTAAACTTAAGACTGACTGTGAAAACGTAGTATCTTGTGCCAACGTCCAGCGGCTGTCAGCTCCATAAAACTGCTTGCCAGCTGCATATATTCACTTTTCATTCAATGAAAAGCAACGTTACTTAATGGCGTTGAGTTTGCGACAGTATATCGCAGGATATACTGTCGCAAATTTATGACCTTATCCAATCAGACGTCATGTTGCATTTGCAAGTGCATTAGAATGAATATTCATATGTCTCAGGTCAATGTTGTCAGGTGATACCATTTTTTCATAATGTTAAATTTATTATTACGGGTAAAGGAAGGTATTGGAATGATACCTGTATAGAGCAATGGAATGGCTTTTCATAGTCCTCTTTCTCCCTCTTAACCATGCTGGATATATGAGCCGCAACATGAGATTTCCAACAATGTGGTATGTGGGACCAGAAAAGCCTCAGATCAGCCTGCGCAAATGCGCAGTCTGATCAGAGCCTTTGCTAGTCACTTGAATATTCTATGAGTGTTAAGCTACTGACTAAATATCATTTGGAGTTTCTAAGCTTAAAAGAAGGCTGAATAGGCTCGTCTGAGTCAACACTCGTCAAAATGCCACATTGTTGGAAATCACAAGTCGCTGCTCATATTATGTACTACATTCCTCCCCAACCAACTAACTTGCAGGATTTCAATTATTAGCAAGTATTTGCAAGCAGAGACTGGAAAACAGTGTCAAAGACAGCTGATCAGAATCTACACTGTCTTCACAACAGGGTATATCCGGGTTCAATATAGTACGGTTAATGTTCTAAAATTTCGAACACTAAAAAATAATTATTATTTCCGCTGTTCGTAATTTTAGAAATTACGTTTCAGAAAAATTGCTAGTGTTCATAATTTTAGAATGTGGTCTTTATCATGAGCAAAAACGGTATATATGCATGTCAAAATGTGGTAGAAACGTGTTGAAAACAAGGCGATATAATTTTGCGCTATCTACTCATTTTTCTTTTCTTTTATCTTCTTAAAATCTTATTAAAACCGCCGCTAAATTCTTGCGGACTGAGTCAGTAAAATGTCCAGCGCGTGCAGTAATTGCCAAGTCAAGAGCCAGGCACGTGCATGTTATGTCGCTTAATTTACTTACAAGTCGTAAAAGTCCACTTATTTAACTATTCGATAAGCCGGGTCTCCAATGTACACTCGTCTCGGACTACCTATGAATCGCTACACTTTCGTTCTTCCTTCAGAAAACTAAAACGCTTTCGCTTGCTGTCCATCTGCGCAAATGCCGACTTTGGCTTCGAGTTTATATTGTATTAAATAAAGTCACCCAAGGACCTCGTACGATCAGAATCTTTCGCAAAGATCTACACGAAACTTTGAAATATGTAGACGAGTTCTCAGAGTTAAAAAAATGATGATATTCTTAAAAGAACCTACACAGCTCTCTCTCTCTCTCTCTCTCTCTCTCTCTCTCTCTCTCTCTCTCTCTCTCTCTCTACTTGTCGACCCGCTGATGTACTTTGATTTTCCCGAAAGGATGTGCATGCCTCTCTCTCTCTACATTTGCAAAAATGGTTAAGTGTTATTCTGCAGAGATTCAAATATTGCTGCTGGATAATTTTTCATGCTTTTCTTGTCCGTGCTGACTTTTTCCAAAATTAACTTTTTTGCAAAAAAATCTTCAGGAACATAATTATACTTCACTGTCTATCAGAATGTCAAATGGTTTGGATCCATATCAGGACCAATGTTATGTCGGTCCTGATCTGGATCCAAACGGTTTGCAATGGTTATCAGCAGACAACAAAAGTCAACACTTGCAAGGAAAGAGAGAATATAATCAAGCAATATTACATTTTTTTTACATGCACGGATAATAACTGTGATGCACTGAGTACATCAAAGATTACGTTTGGTGCAAAAATATTGAATAATTTTCTTTAAACCTTTTCCCCGCTGCATATACTGACACCTATATTTCACTCAAACATTATGCCGGACTGTATAATGATTTTCATGCATCCATCCGATTGACAGTGCAGACCCTGGTCAGCCATCAGCCTGCAGCCGTTCATAACTTATCTGCATAATTTGCAACAGGTCTCCGCAGATGAATCAATTTCTTTAACTTTGCATGCTGGTTAATTTCTCATGCTTTTGTCGTCGTCAGCTGACTTTTTTCAATTTTAACTTTTTCAAAAAATTCTTTCAGAATCACTATCAGAGTGTCAAACGGTTTTGATCCAGATCAGGATTCTGTCGGTCCTGGTCCGGGTCCAAACTGTTTTCAAAAGTTATCAGCAGATGACAAAAGTCGGCGCTAGCAAGGAAAGAGTTAATCTTAGAACATTTATATTCAATATACATCTTTATCAGGACAATGGTCAATGCTTCCTTTATCTGAATATAGTTGACATTTAAAACACATCAAGACATCATAAGAAATCATTAAAACCTTTACAGAACCAATTAGTGAGAATAAAAATAAAGCACCTCATCAGTATTGAGATGATACTGATTCACATTGCAAATTATCAGTCTCAAAGATACTCTAAATACCTTATTTGACCTAATAAGTGCACTATGAACATAACGCTTTTCAAAAAAATTATACGGTAAATGTTCTAAAATTTCGAACACTTTTCTCTTTCTGTTCTCAGGTCAAATGTTGGTAATCAGGGCTGGAATTGACAAAATTCTTGATATCATAGCAAACAGGGAAGATCCTGATCAGACTGCTTCTTCAGAAGCAGTCTGATCTGGATCTGCCCTGTTTGTAGCAAACAAGTGTTCAAAATTTTAAAACATTTGCCCTATTCTAACATTTCGAACACTTTTCTCTTTCTGTTCTCAGGTAAAATGTTGGTCATCAGGGCTGGAATAGACAAAACGCTTGTGAGAATAGCAAACAGGGAAGACCCTGATCAGACTGTTTCTTGAGAAGCAGTCTGATATGGGTCTGCACTGTTTGTCTACGCCTTTTTGGCAGCACTTTCAACAATTTTTAAGTCATTTATTATATACTGTTCCAATACATAAATGCATTTTTAAAACTCTTCACTTGCTAGCAGCAAAGATTATCTTTGCAAACAGTTTTAACCCAGATCGGGACTGACAGAATGTCCATCCTGATCTGGATCTAAACTGTTCCGACATTCTGATAGTGTTCCTAAAATAATTTTTTGAAAAAGTCAATTTTGAAAAAAGTCAGCAGACAACAATAAAAGCATGAAAAAGTTCCTAACAGTGCATCCATCAATAGGCACATGATAATTTGCCTCTCTTCCATGTAACGTAAGCATATTGTCATCAAAATATTGAAGCCGGGGCGGACTTGATTTAGCTGTTCTCTTTACTCCTTTTACTCAGAACAAGCAGAACAGAAATCAAGTGCACTGGAGCATCTGTGCTGGATTACTCTGGCATATTCTGCCTTCCGAGGTTGCGCAGACAGAACAGTCACACGACCTGTTCCAAAACAAGATGGCTGAGCACTGCCTAAGTGTACTGAAATATTTGTTTCGCTTAATTTACTCCGGAGTACTCCAAAGTGCCCTGTTATGCTTGTTTTAGGTGGCTGTTCTGGCATACTCCGAGTACTATTAAATTATCAAATCAAGTCCACCCCTGAAAGAGGACTTAGAAAATTACTTGTGTCTTTGTATACCTCAAAATTTTGATAACTTTTGATTATCTTTCTAGTCACAGTTATTTTACTACATTAGTCAAAACAATACACTGGCATAACATGTTGAATTTGATTAAGTAGTCCAAGGGAAGCAACTTTGATAACTATGTTTCTACAGCAAACATCAGACTTAAGCAGGCTGATCAGGCTGCCACTCTGGGTCCTAATTGTTGTTTTTTTGCAAAGGTTATCAACTTTACAACAGATGAAACTAGCAGACAAAGAGATAGGAAATATAAAATTCTTAGTTAGTCAGTATAAAATATAAAGGCCAATTAAGTCTGGCTATTGGTTGTATAAAAAAAATGAAGGTATTTCTCAACGATTTATCAAAATCTATAACTTTACTACTTATCCTATTTATGCCAAATGGAATTTCCCACCGTTATCAATTGGAACAGTAGTGTATACATGTATATGTAGGTGCAATATTTTACTATTGCTCTATTTACTGGTCTGATACCAGTCTAGGTAAGAGACAAAACTCTGTCCAATTTGGAAATTTCTTTTGGAAGAGTTTCCTTCCCCTTATGAAAAGATTATCAATCCACATGAATTTTAAAACCTGAAAAGTTCTGAAATATTTTCATGAACAGTTCACGAATGCTGACTGAGATCAGGCAGTGCTGTATCAACTAAGAAATTCATATTATTTTAATTACAAGTACTCATTGCACTAACAACAATCGATTATCAGCGCTTTAATCAGTTTCTTTGTCCAAGGTTATGGTATAGTACATTTAAGCCATTGTAAATGAAATAAACAGTGTCAATTACTTACTTATGCTAATTTCTTTATCTAAAGTTGGCAAAAAATCTACACAGTTTAGGTTAAGGTGTCTAAATGTCAATCAAAACTGGAACAAATGATTGATACAAAAATGTTACAATACTAGACCAATGTTATGCCTTCTTTGAGCTGAGATTTTTTTCTTCGTAGCACATTCATGCATTATTATAGTTTTCATTGACTCAGAATCCGAGTCAATTAATAAATGTACCATGGTGTATAATTGTTATGCAAAATATGGAAACAATGTAGCTATTGGGATCAAGAATATTCTCTTAGGATTTTGCATTAAATGCCTCGTAAAAACCTACATGCCTATATGCTCGGTAATTTTGTATGTTTTTGCATCTACAGACTGTTTTAAGATTAAAAAAAAAATGCACAAAGTTTGAAAGAACTCTATAAAAATAATTGTAAGTATTGATGAAAATCTACCAATCACAACCATTGTGATAGATCCAAAAAGATACAGCAAGCTATATATATGGTCCGACTATAGACATTGGATTATATAGTCCAGTAAATTAGCATCAAAACTGGTCCTATTAAATATGTGTGATTAAGGCAAAAACACACTGGTACAATAAACTGGTTCTCTAAACAAGAAAGGCACCTGGGACATGAACGCCCCAGTATAGTCCGTGCTCTATAAGAGTAGGGTGACAAAACAGATTTACAGTTAGAAGTATGAAAGAAAACCCTATATTTGTACAATCAGATGAATATAATACCATAATGTGACCAACTACCTAACTCTACTCTTATCAAGCACGGACTATAAGTTGCACTTTCAAACAGTAAAGGAGATATAGCTAGTTATGGATTTCAGACCAATTAAGGAAGATAATTCAAAATCTGAGCCAGTATTGAGTAAGTATGACATCTCTAACTAGCAACACATGGTTTCCTTATGGCAAATCCACCTGTGAAGTTTCATGGCATCCACAGGGTACACGAAATATGATCTGGACAAATATTTTAAGCCAAGGGAGATAATTTGATAACCAAGTCAGCAAGCATGATCTTTCTTGTTTACATCACCCCCTTGTGAACCATCAGCCTGTGAAGTTTCATGGTATAATTCCAAATGGTACACAAGATAAAGTCCACACAAGGATATCAGAACAGGGGAGATCATTCAAAAACCTAGTCAGGGAGTGACCTTTCTTTCTTCTGAAATAAAAGCTTGTAACACAATGATCAACTGGGCCTTGGCTGTAAGCATATGCCAAAAGTACCTTTTTTCTTTTCATTTTGTGGCTCTTACGAGTATGTGCATTAAATGTCCACAAGAATAAATCATTTTCTTATCGATATGCTAATCATGAAGCTTTCGAAATGACAAAGACTTAATCATTGATTGTGATGAAGTGAGGTACTTATGTAAATATCTTTTGTTTACCAAATCTGTTCCTATGTGTCAAGCTAGAAGATATTGTTTCTTTGTATTCTTCTATGTTTAACATTGTGAATAAAAGTTTTTACAGTATTTTCAACCAGGAGTTGTTCTGCTATCATTACACAAGTTTATAGTTGTTTACCAGTATGTTAACCCAATATTTATCCCCCTACTGTCAAGACCAGGGGATATAGCGGTTAGTCGGGAATCCATCAGTCCAAAGACAAAAGATTGTGCACTCCATAACTTTTATATCCTTTGAGATATTTTGATTACATTTGGCAGGTTATATATCAAGTTAATAAGTAAACTGCTTATTGAGGACACTTTCAAAATGATGGCGTATGCAATTGTGAACAACAGTAAGACCACTTGACCAGGGGTGAAAAGATAAAAATGCTGTGCTGCCAAAATACAAGAACAGCATCCAAACAGCCAAGCCTTCTGCATCACTTCTGTTAGGAGATAAAGTAAAAGACGACGCTAAGGCCATAAATGAGAGAAATGCGGGGTAACTCTATCTGCTGGAGACAACAGGTTCATTTTTTTTCAACATACATGTAGTGTCCAAACTATGTACCCTAGCAGTGTAGTTTAAAAATTGTCACGTTTACAATTAATTCTATATTAAGTCAAAAAAATGTCATCATTACACTTCTGTGGTTACTTCATTGCTTTTCTTGCTTGGTCTGGAGAATTAAATATCTCTAAAATCTCTGTGGCGCCCCATGAAGGGTTATGCACTTGATAAATGTGAAGACTTCATTGCAGCCTTGTGGGCAACTGCTGGGAAAGGGCTAACCTCTTGGCTCTCTTGTATGCGATGTTTTCTTGTGTTTTTGTCACTTTCCCATGTGGTGTCCTGGGTCAGGTGTGGAACTTGTTTGTATTGATTCCTGATCTTTGCCTTCTTAATTAATTTTACCTAAGAAGGTTAAGTTTGATCTATATTCTATCAACTGCAAACCACTTAAGGAATCACACACCCATCCATCCCTCTCGGTTTGAGCAATTTAATTTTCCATTCCCGTTTTAACATAACTGGACTCTGTGCCCTTTACATTGTCCAGTCACAACTCTAAAGACTATCTTTGAGCTGCTGCAGTTGCGTCATCACTCTGTGTGATCCCTAATGCCGTTTGCAGTTGATAAAATATAGATCAACTTCATCTTCCAAGGTTGTCTCGCTAAGTCTTCCCATTAAATATCATGATGGATATTTTTATGTACAACATTCCTCCCACTGTTTATCAAATTAACCCATTTAAGCCAAATGAACTTTCCTATCTCTATCAGTAGGACGAGTCTTTTTCAAATTTAAGGGGTGTTGGGTGATATTGCTAATTATTATTCAAATTCTAATAGAACATTATGTGAGCAAACAAAGGAGATCCTGATCAGACGCCACATTCTGCAGTGTCTGATCTAGGTCTGCGCTGTTTGTCTGTCCCACAAAAAGGATGCTAGGTTTACTTATATGGGTTAACCTGCAGTTAATACTGGCGTTAATATACAATGTACGTCTAAATAAGTAATATACAGTTGTTTAACTTAAACCTAAACTTCTTAATGTCAGATTCCAGTATTAGGTAACAGACCGGCTAAATAAACAATATGGAGTATGCCATAAAATAAAATATTTAAAATTGCTATTGAGTGTGAAGTGTTCCACTGCATAAATTATTCTTTGACACCAAATCAGCAATGTCGATTAAGAATGCTACTCTCAAGATACCCTGAATATTCAATAGCGCCTCTTGAGTGCCAGGACCAAATTACTTAGACAGGAATGGCATGTGCAAACAAATTCGTTCCAGGTCAGACTACTCCAAGAAAAGCAGCCTGATCAGGGACTATTTCTTTGCTCTAACTAGTAAAAATTTAATATTAGTAACTAGAATGAATCTTTGTTGACTGTTTTATGTTAAATTGAAATTTAGCTCAAGATACCCTTTTTCAAACAAAAATTTTAAGAGGAAAATTCTAATCAAACACCTTAGGAGCATTGTTTCTGTACATTTTATTGCCTTTTAGTGTCAAAGAAATTCTTAGGTACATGTGTATAATGTTGTAAACAAATTCCTAGAAAATTCTGCAGACTTCCAGTCCTCATTTTCAAGATAATCAAAATATTGAAAATTTGAGCCATGGACTTCGGAAACAATTGTTTTTTGCCAAACTTCATTCGATTTAATACTTTGGTCCTCTTGTAAAAACATACAAAATTAAATTGGACTCGTGTTAGTGACTTTCATACTGTGGAGTGAAGTGTACCGTCTGTCTAATTTGGATAGGGGCTAAAATTATCACCTATGGGAAATCTTTTGATGTTTTGCACAGTGTATTTAGAGTCAACACTGTTTACTACCCTAGGCCCAAATGCTTATAAATCATTATATTGAGTCTTTGACAAGTCTATGGAACCAAGAGGAACAGATTTAAGAACATCCAGCACTGAATTTCTTTTTACATCAACATTGAAAATAAAGCTTACGAAACTACTACAAAAGTTTATAATTAAGTTTGTGAAACACTGTACACTCAACTATATGCTTGTTCATAAGGGTGGTACTTTTTTCTTATGTGTGTTTGTGCTTAACACCCCACCAACAACTAAGGTCATATGGAGACTGGGCCTTAGCTTAAAGTCTCATCTGACAGACTGGAGAAGCTTGGAATCGAACCTGTGACCCCTGGTTTAAGTGGTTTATCCAAAACACTGTGGAGGCTCCTATGTATTTTCTTAACATAACTATTTCAGATTCAGGTGATCTACTCATATACTGTTAACAATTAAGATGGTTTGTGTGATAGATGGATTTTTTTAAATTTTATATATTTATTTTTTCTTTTTTTTTTTTTGGGGGGGGGGGGGGGGGATATTTAAGAATTGTTTCAAAAGTGAATCAGGTAATCCACTCATATACTTTTATCAATTAAGATATCCTGCTAACAAGATTTGTGTGATAGATGGATTTTTTGGGGGGGGTGTGGGGGTGGGAGGGACATTTCAGTATTGTTTCAAAAGTTTATCAGGTAATCCACTCATATTCTGTTATCAAATTAAGATATCCTGCTAAAAAGGTTTGTGGGGGGGGGGGGGGCATAATAATACAGCAAGGGGGAGAAAAGTTGCATATCATTGATCAATTCACAATGACAGATTAGCCGCTATCCTGCTTAATAAGTTAGCATGGCATAATCATGATTGAATTTTAACCACTTAGACAATCAGTTGCAATATACATTAGCATAAATTGAACTGCAAACAGTGTAGGTCCTGATCAGCTGGCTTCAAGCCAGCTGATCAGGACCTACACTGCTTGCAGCACTAGGACACACCTGTTCACAGCAGGACAAAATTAAAATTAAACTAATCTTCATAGGTTAATCTTTTAATCTAGCCTTCTAAATTGTTGAGAGTACCCCTTGATTTCTTTACTTAGTAAAGTTATAATAAAATCTAGACTCCCAGGTGATAAAATCTTAAAGTATATATATTTATAACAATTATTTCATAATAATAAATCAAATATTTCGTAACTGTAAATATTTACTCAATTGGATATATATACCATTAATCCCTTATAAAAAAGCTCTCACCACCCCATTAAATATGCACTGACTGTAGCTTGATAATAGAGTCACAAGTGCAGCCGATTACAAATTTAGGTACATTTTTCTACATTTTAAAAGGAAACATGGCTGGATAGCATGTAATATAAAGCCATTTTTTTATTTTTCAAAGGAGCAAAAAAGATAACAAAAATAATACCTGCTACAATTTAAGGAGGTGCTTGAAGATCTAGATCTTAAATCCTGGTGCAATTTCATGTAAAATTGTTTCCAACATGCAATCAGTGTTCTCATGAACAACAGATTAACATATAGGTTCTCGAGAACTATCAGGTTAACAATGATTGATTCTCACGTACCATCTACATCTAGTTAACAGTGATTGGTTCTCGTTACAACTGATTGGTTCTCATGAACTGTAAGGCTTACACTTACTGCTTCTCACGAGCTAACAAGTTAACACTGATTGGTTCTCATGAACTTTCAGGCTTACACTTACTGCTTCTCATGAGCTAACAAGTTAACACTGATTGGTTCTCATAACCTATCAGGTTAATACTGATTGCTTCTTGTGAATTATCTGGTTCTCATGAACTATCAGATTAAGATGTTTGGCTCTCATGAAATATCTCTGTTGAAGACTGATTGATACTCATGAACTATCTACTGTAGTTTACACTCATTGGTGCTCATGAACTACCCAGTTGGAACTGATTGGTTTGCATGAACTATCCAGTTAACACTGACTGGTTCTCATGAACTATCAGGTTAATGCTAATGTGATCCCATGAACTATCAGGTTAACACTTAATGGATCTACAAATCAAGTTTATTTGTTTTGATTATTTAAATCCCAGTCAACAAATTTTCAGTCATGTCGGAATGGGACTTCCTGTGTTGAATCAGTTAACACTTATCAGTTAACACTAATCAGTTATCATGAAATATTCAGTAAGCATTAGTTATTTTCTCATGTACTACCAGGTTAACATTTATTGTGTTACCCAACTTACCCTGACTATAATGTTTCATGAATATCTGATTCAAACCTATTGTGTTTTACAATAAAGTAAGTTAGTAACACGGGTATGTTCTCATGTATAATCAAGTAACACAGATTGCTTCACATGTACAATCAAGTAACACAGATGGGTTCTCATCAATCAATCAAGTAATATATTTACAGATGGGTTTGCATATGTACAGTCAAGTAACACAGAGATTGCTTCACATGTACAATCAAGTAACACAAATGGATTCTCATGTTCAATCAAATAAAACATATGGGTCCTCCTGTACAGTCAAGTAACAAATGTGGATTCTCATGTACAATCAAGTAAACATAAAAGGGTTGTCCCAGAAAGTCGTAGACTTTTGTTATAACACGAGACTGTGTATCAGGAATTCCATGAAATGTTTATGTTATTTTTATATACATTTCATAAACATTTTGTATAAATATGGGTGGAATCACAGTTAAAATAACAAAGTTATGAACGTTTGCTTGACTGTGTGTCAGCATGTGCGGAGCACGTCGCAAATTATTTTGCTTTATTTTCAGAGAGGGGTGGTCAAATGTTTTGTCTTTACTCCTTTTATATAAGCTCTAACTGTATCAACATTGGGATCTAATTGTTAAGTATGTCAATGAATTAATATTTAGTTAAGGTATATTTAGCAAACAAACAAGCGCAATCATTTAGAGTTCATACGTAAAAACATATTTACTTTTAAAATAACTGACAGCAAAATAGCATGTGTTCAGTTAAAATGACAAAAAGGAGCATGTTTTTTCGGTATTACTAAAATAGTTTTTTCACGAAAAACATTTTAGGATACTATTGACTACTCATCCAACTAGTAAACATAAAAAGAACGTGATTTTGTGAGTTTAATAAGGCAAATTATATTTAAACGTATAACGTTTGTATTTTTCGAACAATAAAAATGAAGAAGGCATGATAAATCTTCTATAAAATCAATGCCGAAAGCGGGAAATGTTTCAAATTTCCAACACTATACCTTGAGTAGTCCCTTGATGAGGAGGTAATACATTGTGTGAAATACAACTGCCAAATTTAATGATATGTACACTAATATTTGGACTTAATGAATCTTATTACAAAATTTTGACGTGCTCAGCACATGCCGACACACAGTCAAGTAAAGGATCATAACATTGTTATCTAAACTGTGATTCCACCCATACTTGTGCAACATTTTTATGTGATGTATATAAAAATATCATACAAATCTTATAGAATTCCTGATACACAATCTCGTGTTATAACAAAAGTCTATGACTTTCTGAGTCAACCCTCATATATGTGTACTTACGTACAATCAAGGAATACAGATCAGTTCTCATGTACAATCAAGTAACACAGATGTGTACTGTGTACTATCAAGTAATACAGATCGATTCTCATGTACAATCAAGTTACACAAATGGAATTCAAATAAAACAAGTATGGATCCTCTTGTACAATCAAGTAACAAAGGCGATTCTCATGTACAATAAAGTGCCACAGATGGGTTCTAAAGTATATTGATGGGTTATAGAGTACAATCAAGCTACACAGATAGGTTTTCATGTGTAACACATTTCTCAAACACAATCAAGTACACTGATGGTTTCTCAAGTACAATCAAGTACGCTGATGGTTTCTCAAATACAATCAAGTACACTGACAAATTCTCAAATACAATCAAGTGCACTGGTTTCTCAAGTACAACTAAGGAATACAGAAGGGTTCTCAAGTTCAACAGGGATGGGGTTCTTCTATACGTATATAAAAAGTACTGACACATTCTCATGTGTTCTGAGCAGTGGCAGCACTTCATTTCCTGATAAGATGAGATCTATCAGGAGCCAACTGATCAAGATCAACACTTCAAAATCAGTCAGACCAACATTGAAAAATACTATTAATAATTAAGCCACAACATGGGATTTCCAACAAAGTGGCATTTTGATAAGTGTATACTCAGACGAATCTGTGCAGACTCCTTTACAGCTTAGAAACTCCAAATGATGTCCGTCAGTAGCTTAACAGTCATAAAATATTCAAGCCACTAGCAAAGGCTCTGATCAGACTGCGCATACATGCAGGCTGATCTGAGACTTTGCTGATCGCACATACCACATTGTTGGAAATCCCATGTTGCGGCTCATTTGTTATTATTTTCACAGACATATTGTGTCTCCAGATCATGGGAAATAAAAATAATGTCTTAGTATATTATCGCCTACACTAAACATATGTTACAGATACTCAATAAAGCATTTTTCTCCGAGATGTTTCTTTGTGTACCCAAAACATATATTTTTAATGAAAAGATGACAAATAAAAATTCTAAAAGAGTCTTCATATCTGGAGCTGGGAACTACACCATTCAATGCGTATCAGATCCTTACATAATAGATATTTGATTTGATGATAAATGTTGAAATATTCAGTATCAACTGCATTATTCTCTTTACAAATGACATTGAAAATACAGTATAAGATATTTCTTATGCCAAAGATAAGAAACAAATAGATTATAAGTATGGGTGTATTTCGGTACAATGAAGCTAGACTTCCGTAAATTTTCAAAACATATACCACATTTGCCCTGATAAGCGCATGGTGTGCATTGCCTTTTCAAAATTCTATACCCTTTTGAAAACAGTGTAAATCGAGATCAGCTGGCTTCTGATGAAGCCATCTGATCAGGATCCACACTTTTTTCACATACACAATGGAATTTTATCAGTAAAGTAATTGCACCACTGTGCTGATTGGAATTCAGAGGTTCAGAAATTCAGAGGTTCATAGAGTGTAAACAACCTATAATATACACAGTATGTGCCTATAAGAGCATGAGCACTTATTTGGTTGAATACAGTACATAAGTATATATGGACTTCATCGCAAGAAAACCTGATTTTTTTGCATGCGAACAACAGAGATGCAGACCAAAGTGATCTGACAGAATTGGCCACTAGTTTGTTTGTTTGATTGGATTCTTTACGTCCCAGTCAACAATTTTTCAGTTATGTCGGGACAGGTCTTCCTGGGTTGAACCAGTACCAAGCAAGGATAAATGTGTCCTGCTCAAGGACACAGCACAGTGACCCGGGTGAGGCTCCAACCCAAAATTGGCCACTAGTTTACCTAAGACCAAAACAAAACTGATCTGCCGATAAATATGGCCACCAGGGAGCTCCCCACAGTCTGATCAATGCCTTTGATATTCACTTATTGGAAAGTATAATGTCTAAACTTGCTTCATGCAAAATTTCAATATTCTAGCTAGTCTCTGTAGCTAGGCAGGCTGGTTTGAGCCTTACCTGGTCGGACATACCAAAGACAGGTTTTCTTGCATTGAGGCCCATGAGAAAACCAGTACTTTTTATTCCATGAGCAAAGTAGCTCAGTAGTTAGCATGCCATACTAGTTTTTTTGTTTGATTTGATCCTTTACATCCCAGTCAACAATTTTTCAGTATGATGGGGCCGGTCTTCCTGGGTTGAACCAGTACTAAGGAAGGATAAATGTGTCTTGCTCAAGGACACAACACAGTGACACCCGTGAGGCTCGAACCCGCGGCCCCTTGGTCTTGAGTCAAACGCTCTACCACTGAGCCACTGTGCTCCCTATGCCCAACTAGTGACCAGGAGGTTGTGGGTTCAAATTCTCCGGTCACCATGGTGTTGTGCCCTTGACCAAGAAACTTTATCCTCTGTGCTCAGTACTGATTCTACCCAGAAAAATGTCCCGGCATGACTGAAAATTTGTTGACTGAGACTTATAGCATAATTCAAACAACCAAAAGTAAATCTGCAAATTCAAATGGCACAACTTACCTTGAATGAAAGGCTTTACAGAATATACATGTAACAAATATCACTGGTTACCTATAAAACTGTTGCAAAAGATGAAAACTAATAAATCACACAAACACAGCATTAGCAGCTATAACCCCAACTTCTGGGACAAAACCTGTAAAAGTACCAATGTAGATCAAGACCAGAAGAAGCCATCTTAGCAGGGTCATAAATTGAATAGCATAATAAGGATTTCATAAAAAGGAAATTGAATTTATTTTTTGGAAAAACAACTTGTAAACAAACTCTTCCTAACAGAGTTTGCTTGATAACTATTAAGGAAATCCATGGTTGTTTATTTTATCAGGCACATTTGTTATTTTTTACTTGCATTGTATTCCAAACAGATACTGTCAAAGGATTTCATTATCATGCCAGTTCTCTAAAAATGTTTACATTCTATTGAACTTTTATGAACTTGAAATATCCCATTATTCAAACTTAGTAGTATTAACTGATATTGGAAATAAACTACATTCAGAGACAACTCTGTGCAACACAAAATATAGCTATAAAAGCAATGACAAATATGAGGAATTGTATGAGCTATACACACTTTTGCTTTAGCAGGTTTAGCAATACCCATATTAGCTGTCTGAGGTCTACTCAAATATGCTGTTACGAGTTAAGCAATGTCTATATTTGCTGTTGCAGATATATAATAACCACTTACATGTATTCATTTATTTGCTGTTGCAGGTAAAGCATTTCTCACATTACAGGTATAGTAATGCCAAAATTTACTGTGGCAGGCATTACACTATTCACAAATAAAAAACACCCACATTTGCTGTTGCATGTATAGTAATATTCACATTTACTGTTGTAGGTTAAGTTATTCCCATACCTGCTGTTAAAAGTAAAGAAAAACTCATTTTTGTTGTTGCAGGTAAAGCAATACCTACATTTTCTAATGAAGGATTTTCTAATGAAGGTAGATAAAAAGCTGCATGCTCCAATCCTTGAAAATATGTAAAGTAACCCTAACACTTTCTGGTACAGCAATAACAATATTCACTCACATTTTGCCGTTGCAAGAAGTGATACTTATAATTTCCTTTGCAGGCAAATATATCTAATAGCTACTGTAGCAGGAATAGCAATACCAAGATGTGTTGTTGAGGTATATACTCACATTTGCTGTTGCAGATCTGCCTAAACTCACATTTGCTGTTACAGGTGCTTGCAGATGTCAAAGTGTTTGCTTTACTTGTTGTGTTCTTGCCTCTGTGTGGCAAATACGAGGGGCATTTGGAAAGTTCTTAGCATGGTCTTTTATCTCAGTAACCGATTTACAAACCCTATCATGTTTGGTATCATTTTAAAGAGCTATCTTTCTTCTATATTATGGCACAAATTGCATAAGGATATTAAAATGCAGACACGAAAAATATATTGTGAGTTCATCTACTGTTTGTATACTGGAAAACGCAAAATTTCAGTGGAAAATATATCATTACACGTTTTGAAAAGTGTGCAGAGCATTAACATTAGTTCATGAAATTAAATAATTTTGTACCATTTTGTAGGCCACAATCTGGTACAGTTATTATACAATTGATGACCGAGTTGGATGTTTCTAATAACTAAATACCGGAACAGCAATACCTAAACCATCTAGAAAGCAATGCAGTGCGCTAATTTTTTCGACTAAAAATCGCATGTCATAATGCACATATTTTTAAAATATATAACCGACAGTAGTTTAAAGATGCCGTGCGTTCGTATTTTTGTCAAGCACAGTTTATGCTCTTAGTATTGAATTCAAAATAAATTTTGTAAACCAGAACAAAGAGAAGATAACTCGTATAATCTTTCCAAGGGGGCAGAGTAAGTTTAGCTATAAGTGGACGTTCTGGCTCATTTCAATTGGAAACCATGGCAAACAAAAAAGTAAAAATACCTTGAGAGTAGAAATCAATCAATTTTGTAATGGTTAACGCGATACCATGAGAAGTTCTTAGGCCATCGACAAATTGTGAGGGGTTAAGTTACCCCACCCCTTTCTGTAAAAGTAGGGGTAGTGTTATTAGGAATAATTTTCTTGAATACAGAACTAAACAAGCCACACTTTTTGTCCGACGAAATGATTTTTAAGCATTGTTCGCTACAAATAAAGCAAAACATACACTCAATAGGCATTGTTCGTGCTCCTGTAGTGACACAATTTATAGTAAAAGTATAAAGAAAATTCGAAAAAAGTCCAATCTTTGAAAGTTTACCATTTCCCTATTAGTGAACATTTTCCGAATGTAAAGATGACAGTCGTGCAAGCAGTGATCGCATGATATATTTTAATAAAAAAATAAGTTGGCACAAACTCGTTAATATGTCAAATCATGATCGCAAATAAGGTCCCCAATTTTCTTTCGCTTTTTACCAAGTATTTTGCTTAAAATTTCTGCCAGTATATAAACCCCTGCTCATTTTGAGCATGGGCTGCACGTGCACGCCAAGTTCTTTTTCAACAAAAATCAAACCATCAAGTAGCCGTTGAAATCTAGTTTCCAAAAATGTATTATTTTATAGCATTTTATCAACGCATTGTGTAGTTATGATGCCAGGCTAAGAACTTTCCAAATGACCCTCGTATATCCAATATCTACTGAGCAGATATAGCAATACCAAGATGTGTAGTTGAATCAACAACACATCTTGGTATTACTAAACCTGCTACAGTAGCTATTAGATATATTTGCTTTGTTGAGTTATAAAAATATTCATACTTGCTGTTGCAGATTTACCAAAACTCACATTTGCTATTACAGGTGCTTGCAGATGCCAAAGTGTTTGCTTTGCTTGTTGACTCAACAACACATCTTGGCATTGCTATACCTGCTACACTAGCTATTGGATATATTTGCTTTGTTGAGTTGTAGAAATAGTCACACTTGCTGTTACAGATCTACCAAAACTCATTTGCTGTTACAGGTGCTTGCAGATGTCAAAGTGGTTGCTTTGCTCGTTATGTTCTTCTCTGTGTGCATCGGTTGGTTTGCCTGTCTCCTTGTGTCTCTTCCTTCTTGTACCATGGGTTGGTCTATGATCTTTGATTGTGAAATTTCCTAGTCTGTCCATTTGTTTTTTTGTACTGAACAAGATTGTCTCTATTTAGAATTCATCAAAAACTAAATTCCAGGCCCGTAGGAATAGGGGGGGCACGGCGTGCCCCCCCCCCCCCCCCCCCCCCCAATAATTTGCAAAAAGGTGAGGGATTTTATAGTGCAAATACTGTATTGCTCATTACAAAGGTCTGTCATTTTAAAAAAAATTATGTGTGCCCCCCCAATCTGTGTGTGCCCCCCCCCCAATCTGTAATTGCTTCCTACGGGCCTGAATTCTAATGGTTAGTGAATGCAAGGGGAAAGTGTGCCTTGCCTATAAGCACGCTAGAGAACCTCTGTACTCGAACAGCGCAGTCATCGCGTGGTGGTCACAGTCGACGGGTGAAAAAAATTGCGTGTTTATGTGCACCTTGCTGTTGAAAAACGTAATAAATTTCTTAATATTTTACTTCTGAGAGTATTTTTTGCTGATTATTGTCAGTAATATATCCAGCTTTGTATCTGCGTAACAATACGTGTGTGGGTTAAGCGATAGTCAATGCAGCGCCTTATTTATACAAAGAAGGTGGTTTTTCTCTAAAAAAAGGATGAAAGATTCTTTTTGTTTATATTCTGAAATTTATGCTTACTTTAGACAAAACACTAAGTACCATGGCTTTAATGTGCAAACGTTTGAAATCTGTGGGTAAAGCATTTTGAAAGTTATTCAAGATTTTAATACTGTACGCACATTTCTCTATATCGGGTGCTCTGGCCCAATGATCAGGTGCTCCTGTACACAGTCGTCTGGATTGGATTAAAGAGAAGTGTACGCATATGTCGCGGGTTGTCCATGGTATATTTGAGCCAGCACATGTGTTTTGGGGTACGTGTTGCATTTTCGACCAACGAAAACCCAGGCAAGCCTGTGCAGACTCCCATCGGACTTTGTTGCTTATTTACACAAAGTATGGATGAAGATAAAGACTCGAAACAAAATTTGGACCTCTATACTCCGACTAGATGCGTCGACAGTCTTGAACTGACAGGCGCAACGACACCTTAGCAGGTGACATGCCCCCATTAACAAATTCAGACTTGTTCAATCTTCCAATCAAATCCATGGCCAGTGGATTTAACTCGTTGCATGCTGGGATATTTTCTATGCTCTTTGTCATCTGCTGATTTTACCTGATCTGAGTCCAAACTGTTCACTAAGATTATCAGCAGGCGGCACTTGTACATGTATATAAAGAGTGTGGTCAGGCGTCCTTATCAACTAGCTCCCCGGACAGTCAAAATCACTTTCATGATATAGACCAATTCGCGCCGGTTCGACACGGGGGTAACAAGTCAAGAGCTCTTAAAAATTGTAGGTTTAGTTTCCAGTATCTCCTGGAAAACGGAACAAACCTTAGGTAGCTCCACGCGTCAGGACGCGTTGAACTAGTTATTTTCGCATTTTGGTAAATTTGTTGGCATTCTATTGCTAAATTGCAGCCCCAAAGCGATCACGGTCCACAAAGAGGGGGGGGGGGGGGATTTCTCTGATTCTGTTTGAAACATGCGGATACACAGGCTCGCATGAGCCTCGGTTGTTCGTCCAAGATCTCCTGTGCTGTCTTAGTGGCAGAAGAACTTGTTATTAGCCTGCGAATACCCAGTAAGCACGTCGTAACATCGGGCCACTATCGGCCCGCGAGCAAAACGCCATCCGAACGGCGTTTCGCTGGCGGGCCGATAGTGGCCCGAGATTGGATACTGGCTGGGCATATCATCTGCCGAGGTCGACCGTTAAATAGTTTTGCTGTCAGTAGAGCGGCAAACAGTATTGACCCAGATCAGACTGAGCCTACACTGTTTGCAAAAATATTTCTAAAATGTCCCAAGACAAGTTTTTTTTGTGATTAGCGTTTTTTCGGCAATAGGGGTTCTCTGAAAAATGCGCAGACCCTGATGTAAAGTAGTATTATGCTTGCGGCAATTCATCGCGGCCTTCAATGTTTGCCAAAGTGCCTCTTTGAGGAGAAAGTACAAAGGGTAAACAGAATTACTTTAGCTTGCTGTGGTCGTAAGTTGCGTCATATACCCAACACGTATCATCGCGTTCCAAATATAGCAACGTTTTTGTCATAACTCTTTGCATGCTGAGTAACGAATTTTGTCCTAAACATTGCTTAAATCTTACGGGCCTTTCTCCTTCGGGTCCTGCCAGACTTTTTACAGAGCCTGATCTGGGTCTAAACTGTTTGTATGATCATTCTCAGACATTTTCATTTTAAAATGCTTCCAGAAATACATTTTAACGTTTTACATGCTGATTCTTTTTTTTCGCATACTGTTTTGTCATCATAACCAGATTACAGCTATATCGAGCCAACATCCCATCACGAACAGTTTGGATCCAGATCAGGCTCCAAGTTTTTTGTCAAAAATAGTGAGTATGATCAGAAAATACCACAATCACAAACCGAAGACAAACCCATGGCACCGCGAAGAAGAGCCACCCAACCATCACGAAACACCAGGAAGACAAACTAAGCAAAGCAACCAGCTCTCTCTTCAGATCAAGATCGTGTTGACATTTCAAGCTTTCGTTCGACCATCCGTTTATCCGCAGATCGGCCATCTATTGGCCTCTTTTTTATTCTACGTGGTAAGCATATGGCTAAATATGACATCCACATAATGGAGTCCCTCCCAGGGATTTTGGGAAACAGGCGAAATGACATTTATTCCAGGGGAACAGGGAACAAAGGTCAAATTTTGAGTGGAACAGGGTACAAAGGCAATATTGGGGAACATGGAACATAAGAAAACAATTTTCGATTTTTGGGGAACAGGGAAACAAGCCTATTTATTTCAGTGGAACAAGGGAACGGTTCTCCCACTAGGAGGGTCTCATAAGCGTTCCAATTTTCAAACCATCCACGTTCATCCGTCTGTCAACACGTCATATTGAATTGGGTCTCTGAAGCACTGACAGCATGTACGTCAAAACATGCTTGTTAATTGTCCTTTGCATACTCTTCAAACATACACTGTAATGTGTGACCCCATACCATGATCAACACCACATTTGCAGAAAAGTATGCAGCAGAGATATATGAAGTGTCATTGTTGTCCTTGACATACTCCGCAAGCACGCACTATGCCATAAATCGCATGTTTCATTGGTTTTTATGATTCTGTAAAGCGCATACATCTTTTTTATGAAATCCGTAAAATTGTAACCTTGATCTTCGTACCACTCGCCAGTGACCCTGGTTATTTTATGCACTAAAATACATGTCTTGTCCAGCAGTGATAAATTAAGTAGCAAACCTTGCAATGGTTATAAGAGAGTGTGGCACAGATTGTTTTAAGTATTGGCATTGCTTTGAAATTGTTGTCGAGACGGTTTGGCATCGCTGGAGACAAATAAACAGCAGTTCAATCGCCTTGGCTTTGTTACAACCGCTCGTGCTCCCATCGACTGCGTCCAGATACAGCTTGACAAATGCGTACAAAGTAAATATTTAGGCACTCGACATATGGGACAGTCCACTTGACTACTCAAAATTTGCGTACAGAAGAAAAATGGCTTGCCACTTCACAAATAATAAACAGAAACATTTCCAACTTTCTAGTCCTCCACTTATATACGTATTCTTTATAATTTGATGACATAACATGATAATTGATGACTTAAATGGCACATTTATTAGTCATTGAACACATTTCAGGCACATAAAATCCCATTGACTAGCCAGAAACTGACTGGTACTCTGCTGGTTTTAAAATTTAAAGGCTCTTATTGGGCCAGAATGGACTACAATACCTAAGCAATAATTCCAAATGAAAAAAACATCGTGAAAATTAAAAGTTGTAAAGAACTGGCTCATAGAATGGATCACAGTAAACCAAAATAGTATATTTTGTGCACCCGTCGACTGCGAACACCACGCGATGACTGCGCTATTCGAGTACAGAGGTTCTCTAGCGTGATAAGGTGTAGATAGAAAATTCAGTCATTATGCAACACTCCCCAAGCTTTGTGTAGCTAAACAGTGATATTCCAGGCAGTCTTCTCAATCTAAACATCATAGCCCAATAAACAGTAAAACATGTCTTTAGCGGCCACTCAAAAAGAAGACCAAAGATTGGTTTTCAAGACCGATTATTGCTTAATGCAGGTCAAAAGTATTGCAGAATGCTCCATGAGAGCATTCTGCAATACTTTTGACCTTCATTAAGCTGCCATTGGTCTTTAAGGCCTTTGTTTTGTCTATTTTTGATTGGCCGCTTAAGACAGGTTTTACTGTAGTCTTTGATGCATAGATAGCCTATTTTTTTCTTTAATTTTATTATGCTGAGTATTTTTAATGTGTTACACTCCTTGCTCCATATATGTGCGCATGCGTGTGTTTTTTCTATGTGGCCTTCCCTAATGAAAATGGTCAAGTATTATTTTTCAATTTACAAGCATTTAGAGTTATCACAGCAACACACATTACACAACTTCACTTACTTGTTAAACCCAAAACCATCTGGGGTGGGCGCTTGACTGCCTGACAACTGTTGGTACTGACTCAAACTGGTGTGACAAGGACTGTGTATTGACCCTTTCTGTGCCCTGGTAGAACTAGGGGGCTCTATGCTTGCTATACTGCCATGACCAGGACCTTGACCTTGACTTGCATGTTGGAAACCATAGTAACAACTCACTGGACTAGAAAAGCTGAGATTGTTCATCTGCTCAAGAACTGGGACTTGAGCCGGGGCCGTTGCTGGGGGAACCAGTTCTTGGCCTTGAGAGGTTGGGAGCGGCTGATATTCTGAGTAGAGCTTGCCAACACCCAGACCCTTGATTCGATGGTTGTCAATATTAGCGAGGTGGTCTGAAATTATACAAAAATTGATTAATAGCAACAAAGGTCGTCTGCTTTTCTCGTCTGCTTAAATGTTTAAGAAGCCTCTATGACAAACAGTGTGGACCCAGATCAGATTGCTCCTATAGGAGCAGTCTGTTCTGGGTCCACGATGTTTGCTTCTATCAATACTGTTAGGCAATTATTTGCAGCAGACGACTTCAACAGACGACATTTTCAGATGCATTTTTTTTCTTGGCGCTTTAAGGGTTAATGCCAAGGGCATAGCCAGACAAGTAGTTAACTCATGAGAAACTCTGCTGGTACCCAAATTAGGACCAAATTTTTGTCAATCTGCAGATAAAGTTTGATAAACATATTTTTTTTTTAAATACCTGCACTAAGAGTCTACCTTCAGCAAGCAGATTTTGCTTTTCCATTGGAAAAGCAAAATCTACTTGCTGAAGGTTTTGTTTGTTTGATTTGATTCTTTATGTCCTATCAACAATCTTTCAGTTAAACAGGGACTGATCTTCCTGGGTTGAACCAGTACTAAGCTAGGATAAATGTGTCTTGCTCAAGGACCACAACGCAATGACGCCGGTGAGGCTGAAACCCACTTGCTGAAGGTAGATCTTCGCTCACATTAGATTGTTATGTTGGAAATGACCAATAAACTTGTACAAATGTATTTGATTTTTCCCATACTATAGAAATAGTTTCAATTATTTGGCAAATCAATTAACCTAAGTCAAATCTGAAATAGAGGTTTGGTGAACAATAGTATAAAAGGCAAAAGATGCCTTTGATGAAGCACAGGCATATAGCCTATAGGCTTCAACTTGGCCCAATATGCCTGGATAACATTCCGGAAAGTATCATGTACATGCACATTCTTCATCTAAATTTGTTAACAACAGCATGTTCAAATCTTACCAACCTGTTCAAAGTATTAATGCACAGGTTTGGTATCCTAAATACACCCACTTGCTTCAGGCCTGTATACTAGAAACATTTGGAAACACAATAAACAAATAGATTTCATCAAAGATCAATAATGTAGGGATAACTCAGTCAACTAGACATGATAAACTATAGTTGTAACTGCAGTAGCCAGACCTTTTGATACTGATATCATAATACAATAATTGAGCCACGACATGTGATTTCCAACAATGTGGCATTTTGACAAGTGAAGACTCAGACGAGCCTCTGCAGCCTCCTTTTAAGCTGAGAAACTCCACATGGTGTTCAGTCAGTAGCTTAACAATCATAGAATACTCAAGTGACTAGCAAAGGCTCTGATCAGACTGCGCGTATGTGCAGGCTGATCTGAGGCTTTGCTGGTTGCACACACCAAATTGTTGGTAATCTCATGCACTGGCTCATTAATTTATAATACAATAGTGGTACATTTTGCGACAGCTGATCCGTTAATCCTATTATATTATGTTGACCCCGATAATGGATAGTGACTGAAAGGGTCCAGCCACATGTTGACTGTCAAATGGTGATAAAATATTGTTCCATACTTTTCGCAAATTTTGATGAACATTTCAGAATTTATGTTATAATAGCTATCAAACATGATTTTTCAATACACTAACGTTTGCCAGGTCACAAGAAAGATGTTAAAAAGCGAGGGTGAATAATGCATGTTAAAACATGTTTGAACCCTATAATGTTCACCTCTCCATGAGTGGAATCAGAACATGGATATTTTCATCACATCTTTATCTTACCCTCAAGCAAATTCTGTTAAAAAATCTGGCAGCTGAAATGTGGAATATCACGGAAATAACAATTGGAACTGCCTTGGCCGATTCCGTGGAATCAGACCTGGGATATACATTGAGGGTCTAGCTACTTTGATAACATGATGCTGACGCCAACACAATAACAAGTGTGATTGCAGTGAAACAAACGATTACAATAGTGCGCAATAAACATTGCTATAGTGATAATTTATTGAAAACACATAAACTTCATTTATTCTGTTGATAAAACGTTTCGGGTAATCAGAAAAATGGATTTAATAGGACTAAACCCAGTCATGCTACAGTACTAATTTTCCATACCCCAGTTCTGGCTAAGAAAATGCAGCTTTTTCATACATAGCACCATGTCTTACATACATCCGAGGCTTGGTTCTCAAATTGAGCCGAGAATTTGCGATTGATGGAAATAAGAGATGCTGTCACACTGATGATAAACACTTATGCAAAAGTAATAAGCAGATGACAAAAGTGGTCACAAAAGTGGTCACGAAAGTGGTCACTAGCAGACAAAGAGTTTATCAGTTATTGAGTTCACTTACTTTTTCTTCTCTCTTTAGCAAGTTTCTCGAGAACTTTACAAGATTTGCTCAGTTGGTTCATAGAGGTGACCATTTTTTTCCCATGAAAATCCTGATGCGGCATGCGTATTGCCTTTGGAACATTGTACTGCACCTTCACCATTGGAATTCCCGTTGTAGGCATTGTTTCAGTCATAGCATAATCCAAGAGTATTAAGTGTTACTATTCAAGCAATACTCAAAGTAAAAACTCAGTACAACTTAAGAAATGTTCTTCACAAAAACTAAGTTTTGAATTTATTCCTCTGTCAGTGTTCAAAATGATTGATTGTTATCATTGCTGTTGTATTTAATTACGCAAAATTCATTAATTAAAAATAGTTATATTTTTCTTGCTGCAAACAAGCAAACAAATGAACCACAATAAAAAATATATACAGTAAAACCTTTGTAAAACGGCCACTCAAAAATAGACAACACAAAGATCTTAATAACAAATGGTATCTTAATGAGGTCAAAAGTATTGCAGAATGCTCCTCTTGGAGTCTTAAGAATATATAACTGCCCAGAAATGATTATCAATTATTTTTTTCCCTATCAAACATATGTTTTATGTGTTTTTTAAATATGGTAATATTTAAAATAGTTCATAAATGAATCCATTGTGTCTGAAATTTATTTCGAATTAGAGAAGTATTTCGAAAAATTGGAGTTCGAACTTTCGAGGCTTTACTGTATATCCACCAAAACATTGGCAGATGACTGTTCCAAATTCCTTTTCTATGAGAATCACAAAGCATTAATTCCAGGTGAAGCCACTATGATGTCATCATATGTCTGTGTCATCACTTCCACACTGGTAAATGTATACGTCTATTTGGTGGTATTTACGCGTATTGCCGGTACCTTAAAGACCGGAAGTGGTAGATATTGGCGTTAATACTATGTAGAAAAACATGCCAAATGCCTAAAGGACTATAGAATTAGATCATTTTTAAGTATTCGGCATGCAGAAGGCGATTTATGCAAGCATTTAGGAATAGATTCGAGTACCGATCTGCATGATCGATACTCGAATCTATTCCTAAATGCTTACATAAATCGCCATGCACATACTGAATACTTAAAAATGATCTAATTCTATAGTCCTTTAGGCATATGGCATGTTTTTCTATATAGTCTTAACACCAATATCTACCATTTCTGGTCTATGAAGTACCGGAAATACGTGTAAATACCACCAAATCGACGTATACATTTACCAGTGTGACTTCATACCGGTATCTCTTTGCCTTGCTAGATAAGTTGCCTTAAGTTTTTTTAAGTTTGGTAGCATTAACTCTTGGGTACCTTGCAAGACTGACCAAATGCTTTCACATACTCGCAAATAGTCCAAGTTTTTATCATAGCACAATCAACAAGGTCCAAACACAAAATAAAGTTTAAGAGTTCCATTCATCCTACTTAAAGGTTCAATTATAAAGGTAATTACCAAAATTAACAGGGCATTATCTTTTAAAATCTTCCAAAAGATATTATTGTAGATTAGGAGTAAACAATAGAAAGAGTCAATTTAACAGTTTAAAAACGGGTCAAAACACAATTTGAACAAACATCAAAACAACAATTCTATAACTACACAAAAATGAAGTTTAAACTTTGAAAAAAGAAAGAACGTCATTCAGATAGGGGTCCCAAAATCTGGACTCTCCTTGTAATTCTCTCAAAATTGTGCTCATAAGAATTTTTTGAACGGGCAACACTGGAACCAGATTAACTGGCTTGATTGACCCTTTTCTCTCCAGTCATGACTTTTGTTGTCTGCTTTTACAGGGTTCATACAGGCAAGTTTGTGTAAAATTCAAGGACTTTTCAAGGAAGACTTTCCTTCCATTTTCAAGGTCTAAAAACTTATGAAAAATACTGATTTACACATTAAAATTCTACTTCAAAAATGTTGGACTGCTTTACTTAAGATATTAGTTTTAGAAAATAAGTATAAAACTGTGGTGCCTTTATTTGGTGCAGCAATTGCTGCACCAAATAGACGCCATAAATTTATACTGATTTAGGTTTCCAAATACAGTGTTGAATCCTCCTGTAAATGGTAAAATTCAAGGACTTTTCAAGGCCTTTGAGTGTTTTTTCCAGTACTTTTCAAGGAAAATTTAATTTTCATGGCCTTTTCAAGACATTCCTGTATATTCAAGTACTTTTCAAGCCTGTGTGAACCCTGTTTTAGGTAGCCTACTCGTATGTTAGGTAGCTAGCCTTATATTCATAGGTAACCTATATTGCAAACAGTATGAACCCTGATCAGACTGTTCTCAAGGGAGCAGTTTGATAAGGCTTCATTGTGTTTGCTTCCATGATAAAATCTATGTCTGAGGCAGACAACATTTTCAGGACAAAGTACTGGAAGGCTCCCTCTTAAACACAGAGCACTGCCAGTCATAACATATTGGCATGTCTATAAGTTTAACAGCAAAAGGGCCATCACAAGAAAATCTTCAAACTAGCCAAGTCAAATTTGGTATAGGTCTTCAATATAAAGGCATTTTGTCGGGCCTGATCTAGATCTAGCCCCAAACTGTTTGCAAGGGTTATCAGTAGATGACAAAAGTCGCCACTAGCAGGGAAAGCATTTAAAAACCGGTCCATACATCCACACAGATCATTTTAGATGTCCAGAAATCTCATCGCAAAGATAAAACACATCACACAAATATCTTCCTTTTCAATGATTATCCAAAATACTTAACAGGAATTTATTTTCAAAAGAATAAGCTTAAGTCTTAAATCCAGTTTTACAGGCAAAACATATAATTCAACCTATAACGCTTTGGCTGCTAGTGTCGTCTGCTGATAACCTCTGCAAACAGTTTGGACCGAGATCAGGACCGACAAAATGTCGGGCCTGACCTGGATCCAAACTGTTTGACATTCTGATGCTATTCCTGAAAGAAATTTTTGAAAATGTCAATTTTGATAAAAATCAGCAGACGACAAAAAAAATTGTGAAAATTTTCCCAGCATGCCGAGTTAACATCCATGACAAAACCAGCCTGACCATCCTTGTAAAATAAACAGAATCTTCTCATTCCTAATGAGAAAACTTTCCAATGATCAGCATTTGACAATCCGAAGAATAAAATGTTGACTTGGTGCAGGTTTATCAGAATCTACAATTTTATTCTTCAGCTGAGTTATATTTCTTATCCGATTCGTCTATATCATAAGCTCAAATTATTTTCTTGGTTTTGCCATGCATCAGTTTTGGTTTTATTTTTATTCCATTTATCAATCAGATAATAGTATTTATCATGCCCTCTTATCTTTCTATTGATTGGACTGATTATCACTTTTAAAGATGGGATTATACAGCAGCAATTTAATATTCCGTTAAATTACATGTACTTATTCACATTAACCAAAAAGGTTTAAAATTTTAATATTTGTTTTTTTACTTATTCTTACACTTATTTACCAACACATGCATAGATCTAGAAAGTTTTGTCAGAGGGGGTCCAACTTTGACAATGTTTTTTTTTTTTGCTTATGAGGGGAGAAAATTTGAAATACAGAGTTGAAGAAGAGTTATTTGTGTTCAATCAAATTCCCGTTGGAATATTTATTGAAATAATCAGTAACCAAATTTATAATAAACATTTGATATTAATAACATTATCATTAACTAGATTTTATTGATGGTACAAAACGAATTAGAAATCTGTTCGTTGACAAAAAAAAGACATTTAACCCTTTACTCCAAACAAGCGCCTTTGGACGCCTTTGAAATGTAAGATTTGGGAAAATATTATGAAAAATGGAGCATTTGCTCCTAAGGAGCAAATGTTCCATTTTCCATAATATTTACAAAACTCTTGAAATGTAAAAATTATTTTTTGGAAAATATTTTAAAATTGAATTATTTATAGAAAATGATGCAATGGTCTAAATATAGAAATATGGGGTAAAGAGTTAAGTAAACAAAACATTGGGCATGATTTGGGTCTAAACTGTTAGAAACTCTGATGGTATTCATGAAAGAATTTTTTGAGAATGTTAATTTTGAAAAAAAAAATCAGCAGACATCAATAAAGGCATAGAAAATTACCCTAATAGCGAAATAAAAAAACTAATAATTTTTTAGCAGTTTTAAGTAGCAATCAATACATCTTAGCATTTCACCAATTCCACAAGTAACAGATATAGAATATGTAAGTTCCAAATCCATGTAAGTTCCAAATCCACATAAAGCTTTAAAAAATCACAGGCTCAATTTTCAGCTTATTATATCGAGAGATATACCCCATGCCCTTTTGCAACAAAAGATGCATGAAGCCTACCGGGCACAAATAATACCCATAATCTGGGCTATAATATATCAGTGCTTTGTTGTAAACAATTAACAAACATCAAAATAATGATAATCTTAACTAATGCTGAAACAATGTATTATTGTTTCTTACTACTGATAAAATTGAACTTATTTGAGGCCACATAAATAATTTTTTAGACCATCAACCGCACCCTTGAAAAACCATGGTCTACAGTAAATTTTCTGAGAATTTTGAACACTAGTTGCCTGCCACAAAATCCTAAAAAAACAGGGCAGACCCAGATTTTGTTTGTTTGTTTGATTTGATCCTTTACATCCCATCAACAATCTTTCAGTTATGTCGGGATGAGTCTTCCTGGGTTGAACCAGTACTAAGCTAGGCGGGCAGATCCAGATCAGACTGCTTCTGAAGAAGCAGTCTGATCTGAGTCTTCCCTATCTGCTTTTCTGACAAGCTTTTTGTGAGTGCCAGCCCTAATATCAAACATTTTATTTGAGAACAGAAAAAGAAAAAGTGTTCAAAATTTTAGAACGTTTACCATAATATTTTTACTGTTCTCAACAAAAATTTGTCTAACACTAAATAGGACCTATAAAATATTTGCCAGACAAACAAACAGTCTGCACTGTTTGATTAGACGGTAGCTAAGGTTCAAAATTTTAGAATATAATGTACAGGTTCCAAAAATGACATCGACAAGTAAACTGACCCCTTCTAACAATCACTATGAGGTGTCCAAGCACACAGGTCTTCAGCACACAGAAAAGCAAATGTTAATAATGAAACAACTCTAATTCATGCAGGTCTACAGATAAGAATGCGTAATCAAAACTTAATTTTGTTATTTCTCAACCAAAACATATACTTCTCAACTAAAGTTTAGCACGGATTCTAATATGATGCCCCACTTTGAATGAACATGAACTGTTTATTTGATGCTATCAACATGTAGGGGGATCTTAAAACTTACATTTTTTCGTGTCCGCCAGACAAAAGGTAATCTGGTTTGGCGTCAGTGAGTTGACATTAAATTTGATGTCATGGGCATGTAAATGATACACGTCTACATCAAATATTAAAACTTTTGATTCTAATGTAAAGCAAAAGGGTCTTAATGATGAAAAACGTTAAAAACATCAAGGTTTGATACCCGTTTATGCTACGTTTACCGTTCCATTATGACGTTAAAATGGTATTTTTCCACTTCTTGACTTTTCAGCGAATTGAATCCAGCGTTCAAATAATCTTTTTGATGCTAGAGTGGGACAAGCGCCCGAAACATTTCTGTTAGTTGATCCTTTGAAAACGTCTCCTTCAGATAGCGTTACTGCATACATTAAGTCTCAACTTCAGATTTACGTCACTTTTTTATGAATTAAATACCCAGGGACAAAATTTTATAAACGTGCCTTACCCTTAATTGTCTCTGTTTTGGCATCCTCTTAAACACGAAAACCCTTTCAATTAAGCATGCCTACACAACGAAAACAGTACTGTTTTTGACGTGTAAACGTCATTATAACAACGACCTTAGTTGTTTTCAAGACTCAACTTTTGCTTCAAATGCTTAATGGAGACGATCTTTTTTTTTTTTCAGAATGGCTGATTCGACCAAGCTGGAAAACAAAGGACTTAATAAACCGATGCTGTATGAATTTTGTATTGCCAATAATGCAGTTGAAACATGTTTGTTTTTGACCCCTCTCTTGTTTAAAGTAATGAACGACACAGTAGAAATCCAATTAAAGTACACCAATTGCTTTCCTCAACTTTATCAAATATCAAACCATCATTTCAGCAGATATTTTATAACTTTAAGCCATTTGCTCAAATAAAAATCAAGTTTTATTTATCCGTGCTAAACTTTTGTTGAGCAGTATATGTTGTGGATAGTACTCAAAAGAACTATCTCACATTGGTTCTTATGAGCACACAAAACATATGTTCAAATTGTTGGATAAGAAAATAATAATTTTATACTCAAAAAGTTAACTTATTTCTTGACCTATGTAGTTGTCAAAAAACTATGTTTGGAAGATACCAGGACAGGAAAGGAAAGATCAATTACCATATTCAACCTTATATGTGCACTGTGTCTGCAAAACTTTTTCAAAATGTTTTATCACCTTTTGAAAACAGTGTAGATTCACAAGTTTTCATCACCATGACAAATCCATAATATTATTAACCCTTTGTATTTGGGAAACCCCTAAACGGGTACTTTTGCAAACAGTGAAGACCCAGATGAAATGCAGCATAAAGCTGCATTTCATCAGGGTCTTCACTGTTTTCAGATAAAAGAATACAATTTTTTTTTGAAAAATATAACCTGGGTGTCACCCCTAGATATGGACAATGGACTATCCAAAGTTTATCGTATCAAACCAGAAGGAAGAATCCATTAGTATACAAAGGGTTAATGAACATTCATCATTCAATTGACTGGAAATTATAAGACAACCCATGAAGTACTCAGTGTATTTGTTTGTTTGATTTGATTCTTTACGTCCCAGTCAAAATTTTTCAGTTATGTCGGGACAGGTCTTCCTGGGTTGAACCAGTACTAAGCAAGGATAAATGTGTCATGCTCAAGGACTAAACACAGTGAGGCTGGTACTCAGTGTATGCTTATATAGAACATGAGCACTTATAAGGTCAAAAATGGTATCTACAATCTACAGATTTTGCCCTCTGCCATTAAAAAGTAAAAAACATGCAAGACACAAGAATCTCAGAAGCACCTTTATCATATGACGTTGTGTCTGGGAGTGAAATAACGCCATGCAATAAAATCAATAAACCACTAGTGGTTTACAGAAGTTCAGGAAACGTTATGACATCCATAACAACGTTGCGTACACAATGACAAAATTATAACTTTTTAACACCAGAAATGAGAATTCAAAGTATAGAATCTAACATTCGTGCGACTGTATTTATTAAACTCGTTGCAAGCCTCGCATTTTATCTCTGTTCCTCAACTTGTTTAATAAATTCAATAAAACATGAGCACTCATGTAAGATCCTCTATTCAATCATCATGAGCAAATCTTTGAAATTTGAAACACAAACTTACTTCTTTTGAACCTCATATTTTGGGTGTAAAATAGTCAATGATTTCTTAACCATCAGATATAACATTTGTTACGGGTGCTCCAAAAGAACTTTCACACTGTGATGGTTCTTTTGAGTACCCACAACATAAGTCAATGCTTATATGGTGCAGTTACTTAATAATGTTATGTTTGGGGCCCAGTGACTCATTGTCTTATAAGTGAATTGAGTTATAACGAGACAAATTATTATAGGAATGAAATTTTATTTTTTGGTTTTTATCGATGTGTAAACTCCGGCGAATCACTCACAAATTGAATAAAGCCCGGAGGGCTTTATGTTAAATTTGTGAGTGATTCGCCGGAGTTTACACATCGATAAAAACCAAAAAATTAAATTTCATTCCTTATAATTCCAACTTTGGAACAAAACAGCATATTTGTAAAAGGTTGTTGACAAAATTTCAAATTTAAAAGCCCACTGAAGAAAAATAGTTCATAACCGCTGTCTATGAACGATCGGGCAGCCATCTTGAAAATTCTGTCAGTTCAAACTTTGTTTTGCTAAATAATGATTAAAATTGCACCCTATTTGGGGCGAATATGTGAGTATGGGCTGATTGGGCTCAAAACCATGAAAACAACTCCATTTAGTTTGGGAAATTCCTGTTTTCCTATGTCAAATATACGCACAGCTTGCTGAGCTCATTGAAAGGTCCTACCACGGCACGGATCGAAGCACTTACCTTCACAAGTCCTGCCTTAAATCTCCGAAGTAGATCTAAGATCTTAGCTTAAATTTTAAAAGTGCGATTTGACAAGTTCAAACTGCGTTGAAACATTTCGTTGTTGATGTGTTGACATTGTTCTGATGACGATTCTCTTTAATGACGTGACCGTTTGTTAAGTGACGTCACATAACTCCCCATCCTGTTCATTTCTTAGAGTTCCCCCGTTGCTTTGAAGATGCACCACCATGTACAGCGTAAGGGCTTTTAAATAAGATTTAGAACACGCTTAACTATATTTAAACTGGTGAAAGTGTTATAGTTTTATGTACAGTTCGTTATTATTAACACAATCTACCACTGTGATATCAAGGCAGTTATCAAATATTCCTACGCATGGGCTTTTATCGAAGTGTAAAAACAATTTAATTTTGCTAACGGACCAATCAAAATCTCCGAAAAAACGATAAAAGCATTGAGTTGGAATTATAGGAAAATAACCCTGGGAAAATACCATTTCATGGTCATTTTCCTATAAAATTCATGGTAAAAAAATTGGGGAGCAATAACATGACCATGTTATATCCTAATCTGTGATATAACAAGGTTATAAAGTGACTGCACTATACTTTGAGACTGAACGCAAATTTGGGATGATGAAAAATGTTTCTGAGATTATATTTGGATCCTTTAAAGAATATATCAAAAGTGATATAGAAAAATTTGAGCCAGTGCATGAGATTTCCAACAATGTGGTATGTGCGACCAGCAAACCCTCAGATCAGCCTGCGCATATGCGCAGTCTGATCAGAGCCTTTGCTAGTCACTTGAGTATTCTATGATTGTTAAGCTACTGACTGAACACCATTCGGAGTTTCTTAGCTTTAAAGGAGGCTGCTGCAGAGGCTCGTCCGAGTCTACACTTGTCAAAATGTCAAATTGTTGGAAATCTCATGCCGCGGCTCATTAATTCTAAAGTAATCTAAGAGATGGATGGGGTGAAATGACTATAATGAACCTTGTTTTTTCAACTCCTGTCTCAGTCTTCTCTCCTCCTTTATCTCAAATTCTAGACGTGCGGACAACTTTAATGGGAACTCGATGGGATGTGAAATGATATCTGAAAAAGTTAAAGTGCATGTGTTTCATGTGCAAAATGATGAATATCAAGTCAAGTGTAAAAGGAATACTCAAGTGCAGAATTACAGTGAACTGTTAGATTTTTTTTCGAGAATGTGCCTGTATAGAATACTTGTGGTTTCTATATCCATATTATATACAGAGATGTATACAAACAAGAGGGTCGATGGGCCCTAAATCACTCACCTGAGTTTTGTTTAAAGCTTACATATACAGGTATCTGTTGAAAGCTGACCTTGTCCCTGGTGACACCTGGGGTGGGGCCAATTTTGGCCCCAGGGGCATTTTTCCAAAAACTTGGTAGAGGTCAACTAGGTCATGCTACATACCAATCAAAGCTCTAGGCATAATGGTTTCAAACGAGAAGATTTTCCATGTATTTCCCTATATAAGCCTATGTTAAACATGTGACCCCCAGGGGCGGGGCAATTTTTGGCCCCAGGGGATAATTTACACAAACTTGGTAAAGGTCCACTAGGTGATGCTACAAACCAAATATCAAGGCTCCAGGCCTTATGGTTTCAGACAAGAAGATTTTTTCATGTTTTTCCCTATATAAGCCTATGTAAAACAGGTGACCCCTGGGGCGGGCCATTATTGGCCCCAGGGGGATAAATTGCACAAACTTTGTAGAGGTCCACTAGGTGATGCTACATACCAAATATCAAGGATCTAGGCCTTATGGTTTTAGACAAGATGATTTATCCATGTTTTCCCTATATAAACCTATGTAAAACATGTGACCCCCAGGGCAGGGCCATTTTTGGCCACAAGGACATAATTTGAACAACCTTGGTAGAGGTCCACTAGGTGATGCTACATACCAAATATCTAGGCTCTAGGCATTATGGTTTCAAACAAGAAGATTTTTTATGTTTTCCCTATATAAGCCTATGCCAAACTGTAACATGTGACCTCTGGGGCGGGGCCATTTTAGGCCCCAGGGGCATAATTAGAACAAACTTGGTAGAGGTCCACTAGGTGATGCTAAATACCAAATATCAAGGCTCTTGGCCTTAAGGTTTCAGACAAGAAGAATTTTTTTAAGTTATCCCTATATAAACCTATGTAAAACATGTGACCCCTGGGGCGGGCCCAATTTTGGTCCCAGGGGAATAATTTGAAAAAACTTGGTAGAGGTCCACTAGGTGATGCTACATACCAAATATCAAAGTTCTAGGCCTTGTGGCTTCAGAGAAGATTTTTAAAGTTTTCATCTTGAAAATCTATTTTAGCCTGTCTGACCTAGATATGCAATGGACCGGAACCATTTAAACAATTATAAAGAGGGACATTATAAGGATCAATCCTACCAAATTTGGTCAAAATCCAACCAGTAATTTAGGAGATGTCCTTTGAAGCAATTGTTGACGACAAATGACCGACATCCAATGATCACAATAGCTCACCATGACCGTTGGATACTGACACAAATGGTTGAATACTAGAGAAATGTATTATTAGAAAAATATCAGCATAAACCCTGTATAGAAAGAACCTGATCTGATAACTAACACTTGACTGAACCTGTATAAAGCTAAAAAATACAACCAAAAATTACTTAAATGTGAATACTGGTGCATTTGCCCTAGTCCCGATTACCAGCCTATTCATCCTCATTAAGGGTTGATTAGATAAAAAATCAATAGATGTTATAAGACATTTGAACCATTTTTTTATTCAATGAACATGAATTATCGTGAATCTTCTATGATTTAATTTATTGCATTCAAAAGTATTTCAGTCATGTTTTTTCTATATTAAATTCAAATTCAGATTGATTTGAACCCCTAGGGTCATTGGGGTGCTACCACATAGGCAGTAAATGAAAAAGTAGACATAAAAGCTTTCTTTTATGTACTTTAGGTATACATCAAGCCATTGCAGGCGAAAGATTGATATGATTTATCAAAAAAAAAAACATTTTTAGATATATGGTCCATACAGCTGCTTATAAGCCAGATCATTGTTTCTGAGTCTTAACATTAATAAGAACCCCCTTATGATAAAATCAATGATTTCCCCACTTGGGACCCCAAGACTCACTGAGTTTTCTTTCCTCCATCATGAGGATGTCAACAGAAATGAAGATGGGGGAAGCAATGTATTCACTGAATAAAACATATCAGGATCATAATTTAAAGATTGAGGTTAAAAAGAATTTGTGAAAATGGCTGGAAAACATTGATGCAGGTAAGTGACCATTATTTTACCAATCAGATATGCATTTGCTTACTGCTTAACAACTAAACAGACAACTTTTCTTTTGCCCTTGGAAATTCCCTTTTCAGAATAAGCCTGTGACGTCACACAAGTGAAAGAAGGTAGGAATGCTCAATTGGCGAAATTATATTCTTGGCGAAATTAGCTTACTCCATACTAACTGACGCGAAAATATATGACATTATTGACCTCGTCTGCAAGAAAGCACCGTTCTATATTTTTGGTCAAGTTTCACTGTCCTTCTTGCCCCGAACATTTCAGAAGCATTATTATTAAATTAATATTTAATATGAGAGATACTTCACTCTGTGACTGACTCGCGGTTCTTTCAGTTTCATGTCAACAGAAAGGATAATGTTCAGTCGCCAATTTTACATAATCACCGGTTTAAAAGGCATCAAGTACGGTAGCATAGAACCGTCATAGTGTCGCGCATTTTACCAGTTATCGGGGTAGTCAGCAAACAAGCAATACATTCTTCGTCAAGTTTGCTTGCAGAACGAGAAGTTTGTTTCCAAAAAAAACTAACACAAGAAGAAAATTATTTGTTTTGCCTAATGAGTTTGGATTTTATTGCACATTTTGCATTTTACAGTGAAATTTTCACCAAAATGAACTTTTTTGATAGAGGTATTTTAAAGGCAGATTTTAAAGAAATGGAAGAAAAAGCAAACAAAAACTGACTCCAGTTACTTTAAGAGAAAGGATGAGATTTCCTATATTCATAAAACAGTTAAAATATTTCAATTCTTTTAAAAGATACATCGGTTTGTGAGTGATGCCTTGGTAACTGGTACCAAATTTTAATTGTCATTTTTTTCGGTACCTCGCATGTAGAGATTAACTTTTAACGAATTCCTCAACAAATATATAACATGTTCGTACTAAATACAGAAAAGGGATTGCTTTTTTGGGGGTTGTGCTTTCAAATTGTGAAACCACACTGTCATTCCTTGTAAAACAGTGAAAACCTTAATGTTGATTTATGTTTTATGCTGTTAATATTTGTATGTGCTATTTAAAATTAATTCATTCATTTTATAATCCTGTATCTTGTTCCATGTAACTTTGTCTTAATTCATATGTGTCGGTTAATAGCTATAGATCTACATAGCTAATGTTACTCTGTTAGATTTTCCGACTATAAATAAAATTTGTATTGTATTGTCTGCCAGGTACACAATTTGAATTAATCATTGAAGGAAAAACAAACTATTCAGACTGAATCATTTAAACTCGGACCAAATAAAAAATACTGGGTCCGAGATTTAAACTACAATCCTTAGCTCCTCTGTGCTCAGGCTGCAACCACAGATAGACTATTCCAAGAGTTGGCCACTGTAGCATAGTTCACTTTAGTATGTCATCGACACTACCTGTATTTCACCAATCATATAACTAAAATCAGGGGATGAGATGGGCATGCCCACGACCCATTACTAAGCCTCGCACCGTCAGTGCCCAGAATGGTCGCACCGATATTAAAATGATGAATACCGGTGCACCTGATGATTCACCCATTGCTGTGCTCGCATGCATGAGGTCGATATATGCGTATATTTGCATTGTTTGTTAATAGTCTATGTTTTCATTAAGTACAAGAGATTTGTTGCCAAAATATCCTAGCAAGTTCAAGTATGTAGCCAATTCATTCATAAAATGTTTAATTTTTGATACACTGATAGTTTACAATGGACATAAATCATAAAATGTCCTTGATACGTTTACCGTTGATGTGCAATTGATAAATCAGCACCACGACTAGTTCAAATAACGAGATGGTCGTGCGCATGGCCATTGTTTCAGAATTGCTGCACAAATTGATCCAAGTTAAAACTGTTTATAGAAATTGAACAGCCTATATGACGTAATTCAGACTATATTAACCCTAATTGATCTATAACATACGAAGGTTAAGAGCTTTCCGTCACTGTTTGTTTGTTGAGTTGATGTGCTAACATAAATGCATGGAAGGGTACGATATAATGTTTGGTAGGGTTATTATAGCATATCTTTATGTACAGCTACAGCAACAAAAATATAGGTAACATGGGTAGCGGGCATATTTTATTATTCCAGTCAAGTTTGTATGCCTTAATGTAAAATATTTCAATTACCTTGCTTTCTGATTACATTCAGCAAGTTAGTAAGTGATTCCCCAACTAAAACATCCCATAACGTGTCTCCAAATTTGAGAATTGGCGTATAGTATATTGTTGAGGGTCTGATAAAATAAGTGGCATTTTTTTTACTGACAGGAGAAAATGACCAATAATGCTGACATGAGAACAATTTTGGGTTATACTGTAGAGAAACTTATTTAACCAATTAAAGCATGAAAAATACAGAAAAATAGTTTTAAGTTTTGATAATAATAGAAATACGGACCCCACCTCTCGCCATTCATATTACTGTGTATAAACATGGGACTCGTAAAATATATATAAAAAAAATAAAACATAACTTTATCAATATTTTTTTAATTAAATCTGTATGGTTATGAAAACATACAATTTTGAAACATGACAGCTTTCTTTCTTTCATTAATTGCATGACACTTAAAAGATCTTTAAGTATTCTTCGCCCGAGTTTCATAATCAGTTATAGTCTGTCTTGTAAAAGCTATTTGACACTCTTTAGAAATTTCACCCTTCGAACAATGTATACATGTAACCCTATACGGAACTCTTCAAAGAACAATGACTTGAATTAAGTCTGTGCAGTTTAATAAGAGTTAAAAGATTTACTATGTTAATCCTAGCATTTTGAAACTTAGGGTACCGTATTTGCCATACAGTGACACGTTCTATAATCTATATTAGCTCGAACTATGTGTTGGCAGAATCTTTCAGTGGGCACAGCCTGTATCATAGTTAAGGGCCTGTAATAGTTTTAAGCGAAACGCGTGACTATTGGGACGAATATGGTATTTGAATGCGCTCCTCCAAATAATCTGAAGAACGGATACATGGGATAGGGAGAACCTATACAAATCCATTGAGTCTTTTCTTGAGACCTAATGGAAAGACGAACGCACGCACGCACGTCCTTACCACCAACCTAAACCTTTGCTAGAACTCAATATTCCCAAAGGACCAGCTTATAAATACCATCAACACTATATAGATCCGAAGGGGAGAAGGTCTACCAACTCGACGAGGCACAACAAAAGCTGTTGCGATAAATACAAAAATAGAGAGAACTGCAAAATTTGAAAGCAAAATACTAGATTCCATTAAGCATGTCGAAGTTCCCATCACATTTCCAAGATGTTCTCTGATAAATTTGTGTTGACTTTATTCCATGGCTCTGGGAGAGCTACATGAGGTATGAGTAGCTTATATCACATTGGAAACGTATGTTGTAAACATTGGCCTTGAAAGAACCGTCACAGCGAGACGGCTAATTTGAGTACCCAAAATAATTGTTTTGGTTGAGAAATGTATGAGGATCTAGGTGAAGGGGTCTGGATTTTTCTTTAATCAGTTAAGATTTAGCTATTTTTCTTTGCCTTAAAACGTTTTGCCTTGCTTTATAGTAAAAATATTAATTTCAGTGTTCTTTAACTTTGTATCTTTCTTGAAAATTTTCAGACTTTTCCTATGTAAAGCCCATTTTTTTTCTTTTTGCTATTTTTCTTCAATCAGTGAAAATATGGCCAATTTTCTCCCATCCAAACCGTGAACATAATTTGATTAAGTGATGCTCTATGAAAATTTAAAGGGTTAAAAATCTAACTTACTTTGTTTTTCTTCTGTTTTGTTTTTCTGTGTTTGTGGAGGACCCGAGTTGGTGGCGCATGGTGTGTGGTGACGCCTGTACCTGTACATCATCGGACTAGGCGGAGTCTTCGGAACGTCATATTGCACGGACACTACGGGAACCACCTGATTTGATCTGCTGGATCGCAAGCCAGTATCACCTTTATTCCGCCGCTTCCTGGCGAAAGATAGATCCGTAACTGCCCTGCGCATGGGTCGAAAGAAATCCGTTCGCATGGTGGGTGTGGATAACAACACCGTTCGTTCCCATCGAAGCCCCTCCATAATCCAATATACTATACATTAACACCACTCTAACTTTCCAAGTGCATTTGAAAAATGAACAATATATTCCACAAGATAAACAGCCATGACTGATAAATACTTTATTAATTAGATCAGTAAATATAAAGTTATTAACTTATGCCAAAACCACTGTAACCAGACGGTACACGAGTATGATTTCTTCTCTATTTTTTCCTGAAAAATACGGCTTTATATTATCATTTATAAGGCTGTATTTTCAGAAAGAAGGAAAAATCAAAAGAATAGAAATATCAACAGCATTGATATAGAAACATGAAATGTATTCACATATTTGACAATATGTCATCTGCGAAATCTTTCCATTACAAAGCACGTTGCACTTGTATAGTATACCCTTTGATCGATATACTTGCAATCCGAGTACCTTCTACAGTTTAAGAATATAAAGAATACAATTAATAAGCTTTAAAACTGAAAGTATCGATACGTCACGCATTTAAAAAAAATACAAATGAGCCGCCTAATGACATTTTGGTACTTATCGCATATGCGTAAAGGCACCACGTAAGCAAACGTGCGTGGAACCGTTTAATACTGTACATAGGAAATCTGGCTCTGACTATAACCGACGGCCAGTGTAGACTATAAAGGTGGATCTGAAATCAAACCCAGAGGGGGGGGGGGGTACTCTCGTTTTTTCTGCATACGTAGGCTCGGGCCCAGCATCTACCGTTCACCCTCAAAAAAATCAGGAATTTCAAGCACCCCCAAAAAATATTTGAATTTTAACAACCCCCAAAAATACCCCCATTCTGTACCTTGACCTTAAGAAAAGACCCTAAAATGCATAGAAATGACCCCTTAATATAGTCCAATTTTGTGATGACCTCAAAAAAATATCCACAAAATCTTCATACCCCCAAAAATATTAATTTTTCTGAAAACCCCAAAAAATATTGAAATTCAAAATTTTGAACCCCAAAAAATAACCCGAGCCTACATATGTATGAAAATATCAGAGTACCCCCCCCCACCCCACCTGGGAAATCAAAGCGCTCATTAAACCATGTAATCTGCCGACTATAAATAACATTTGAGTCGTGATATGTGATTTCCAACAATGTGGTATTTTGACAAGTGTAGACTCAGACAAGCCTGTGCAGCCTCCTTTTAAGCTTAGGAACTCAAAACAATGCTCAGTCAGTAGCTTAACACTCATAGAATACTCAAGCGGCTAGCAATGGCTCTGATCAGATTGCGCGTATGCGCAGGCTGGTCTGAGCATTTGCTGGTCGTTTAATCCACATTGTTGGAAATCTCATGTCACGACTCACTGTTGTATTGTTTTATCTATGTCTATACATGTATATATATATATATATATACTGTAAAATTGTAAATTGCTTATCTATAGATGAGAGGGTTGGGTTCTGATTGTGTCTGTGGTCGGGCCCACCGGGGTTTAACTGTTAGGTCTCACTCGCTACGGTATTCAGTTGTATGTACTGTTGAGTCCTTATCTTTGTATTATCTCCTCTTTATACCTCGATTTTTATACCTCGATTTGTATGTACTAGGAGATGATACATCGATAAGTTAGGGATCTTTCATGCGAACCAAACACTCTATGTTTCTTTATCCACATCAGAAATGAGGGTGAGGTTTATACCGTCAAACATGTTTTTAAAAGCCCTCCAGTAATTTTCTTACAGACCGTTCCAAGGCGGTACTTCAAGGGGGCCAATCACGTGATACACATGTGGTAATCTCACACGTTTTGTTTAGTTTTTTCACTCGATTCAGGGTACGTTTCACAATTATTTTCCTGTTTTTGGTGGCTTTCAGAAATGTCACCTAGTGCAGAGTACCCAGACTAGAGAGCTCTTCCTTATGGCGCTTAAGTTTTAGACAAGAGTTATATAGTTCTCTTGAATATCGCCGCAGGATGGGGAATGTTAGTTGGTAGGAATCACCTGTTTGCACAGCAATACTTTGTTTGAGCGTTTTTAGCTGCGCACAATATTCTGCAGCAACAGTATTATATTTGTTTTTTTGTTTGATTTGATTCTTTACGTCCACTCAACAATCTTTCAGTTATGCGGGACGGGTCTTCCTGGGTTGAACCAGTACTAAGCTAGGATAAATGTGTCTTGCTCAAGGACAACAACGCAGTGACTTATATTTGTTAAATTACAATTGGCAAATAAATGATGACAGACATATATTCTACGCAGTTAAAGTGGGATTTGCAGCGAAATCTAGAAAGGAATGTCAATGATAGGAATCACACTGTATGATAGGAATCACACTGATTATTTTAACCAGGATGGATAGGTCTCACATGCAATCAAAATAGATAGGAATCACACTTGTAAATTGCTATTTGAAAATTGCATGGATTGTATACTACACGACTGCTGTGTATGTATTGTAAATGGTATAAATGGCCCAGGTATAATATGTTACATAAACGTATCATACACATGGCATCACATGGTAACAAAAATCAGCACAAGGCTAATAGGTAGGTGGTATCAATTAAGAATGAACACAAAATAAAATGCTCTCAAGAGCTCAATTTAGGGGGGGGGGAACTTTAAGACAGCTTCGGTCCTTATGAGCCACTGGTCTAATATATATGAGCCATGATCTGTGAAAACCAGCCTTAATGACATTTAGGACTTTTTATGTAAAAGTCATTTGAAAAATACCAAAAAATAAGAAATTTGACATGTTTATATATTGCTGTAAAACATATCCAAGTGGTTAGTAGAATAAATCTGGCAAATATTTTTGATTAAACTACTTCGTAATCATGCCATATATTTCCATGGCAACAACTTTACCTTAGCAACTGTCAGGATTTTTAAAGTATGATCAGTCGTTTTCAGATCATGTAAAACTCTAGGCAAAAATGAATCACTGCCAATTTTTCTGCGAATTCCATTGCACATAGGCTAAGGATAATAAAAAAAGTGTGTTAGCAAGAAATAGCATGTTCTTCATTCACCTGACATACCCGCAAATCAGGAAGTTAATTTTGACGTCATTTGTTACGTCATGACGTTTCTGACGTTGCGTGTTAAAGTTTAGACAATGCATAGTTTCAAAAGACCAGATTTCAATGAATAATGGAGATAAATTCATAAAAGGATCATTGACGGTTTGGGCCTTATACGCCTATTTTTCTGAGACCCAGAACGCTGCTTTTGAGCTTCTAGTGTGGTGCGTGTAGTATCAGTGCAATAGGTGAATCTAATGGCAAGAGCCAGCTATCAAAATATTTTCAAAATTCCTACGCACTTGAGAGTTATGGCGGGTAGAAAGGGGAGGGGGTTTGAAATTTCATGAAAATAAAAAGTGCTTTAAAAAGTGATTTCTGTTTGTTTTCTTGATTTATTTGGTAGGCATGGTGATATCTATTGAACATACCATATGCAGAGTATTAACAAATCAGGATAATTGATGAAATTGTTTTAAAAACAAAATATGTTTTGTAATAAAATGATTTTGGGGAAATAATTTAGAAGTTGCCTGTACATTTTTGACTACATGTACCGTAAATAATACAAAACTGAAAGCTCAACAAAAGAAATAAATAGTTTTGAAGGAATGGAAGTGTCCCATTTAGCATTGGAAAGTAAACCTGATTCTAACTAGATCCTTTGAATATTACTTTTGCTTTGTTTAAAGAGCATAGCATGTTAAATGTATTTAAATTAAAGTGTCCGAATATTTATGGTATACATACATGTATATCCCTATATGAGACAATATATTGAACACTAAAGTATTTACCTGTTATAACTCTTTGCATGCCAGTGGAAAATTTTGTCGTCTGCCAATAGCCTTTTGCAAGCAGTTTGAACCCAGATGAAGACCAACATAATGTCGGTCTTGATCTGAATCCAAACTGTTTGACACTCTGATGGTGGTCCTGGGTGGTTTATTTTTAAAAACTTAATTTTGAAGAAAGACAGCAGACGAAAATAAAAACATGAACAATTCCCTAGCATGCAAATAGATAAGTACAGGACGTTTGCAAAAGAATGTGTCATCTTATAACAGTGTGATTTTTTCTTATGAAAAACTGCATAAAACCTTGCTACTTCTACTTTTAATCTTTAAGTACTTTATATTAAACAAGCACAGAATACAAAGCAATTTAGGAGGTTGGTTCTAGAGAACTTCATTACTGTCATCAATTTCTTATTTGGTAGAAAAAGGCATTTTTATGGGCTTAGGCCCTGGGTTTTGGGGCTGCTTAGCATCTCCCCCCCCCCCCTTGTGCCAGCAAGCCACTTCCATACAATGTGTAAAATATGGTAACACATATACATGCAAAAGCTTTCGCTGGCACACAGGGGGGGGGGGGGAATGATATTTTAAAAAAAGTTTTCGGATTTCTATATATTATAATGTAAAACTGATTGTTCTACCCAAATTTTTACATCTTTGAAGCATTTAATATCGAAAACGGATTTCACAGCCATAAAGTACTCGGGTCAGGGTAGCTTCAAGGTGAAGAAAGGGACGATTGACAAACTTTTATTTTTACTGAAAACCATAGGCATTTACCCATAGCAACTGTCAATGATCCTTTGCAGGATAACTTCTTAACACTTTGTTGATTAAGTGTGTGTATTTAACTAAATTTTGAGGACTTCGTCATAAAGGCTGGTTTACACAGATTGTTCCCAAGTATTCCCTCTTCCAAAATCTTACAAATGTTTCCACACTGCTGAAAAAAAACATGGTAACATTAGCTAAAGCAAAAAGAAAATAAACCTGTTGAAGTATCACTTTCTTTTAAACCCTTTGTTCAAAATCACTAGCACAAACATAACTATCCCAAACCTTGAAATCATTGGTCCTCTCAGCAAAATAAGTTGAGGACTAAGAATACCACCCCACCCCAAAAAAGTTTTCAGAATTTCTCCTACTGTCTGTTTGGCTTGGTGGACCACTCCCCCCCCCCCCCCCATCCACACAAACCTGGGGAGTTCACACGACGAAAATTCTTTGATCCACACATGAAATAAGTCCGAAGGGAGTTTCTATGCACCATACCTTTGAAAAGATGTAGTCTTGGCACATTACCTGCACCCTTTCTCTGTCGCATATGGCGGTGGTATTGATAAATAGCAGTTTGGACCTAAGTCTTACCGTAGAGGCTGATCTGGATACAAATTGTTTGACATCTGTTTAGTTGGAAACGTCAGGAATTTGTTGAATTTTCCAACAGGAAGTTAATCAAATATTTAAAATACCAGCACCCATTGACTTCTCGTATTTTTAGGGAGCGCAGTGGCTCAGTGGTAGAAAGCTTGACTAGAGACCGAGAGGCCGTGGGTTTGAGCCTCACCGGCGTCACTGTGTTGTGGTCCTTGAGCAAGATACATTTATCCTAGCTTAGTACTGATTCAACCCAGGAAGACCCATCCCTGTTTAACTGAACGATTGTTGATGGGACGTAAAGAATCAAATAAACAAATCTTGTATTTATTTTTTTTAATCGCTTTAGCTTTTTATGATTTATGTTATACTTGATTTTGACTGAGATTTTGAGAGGATTGCATGGTTTGGCAGGGACTGTTTATCTGATCCACTTTCTGCCAATCATGCCACCCCTTTAAAGCCAACTAGAGATCCAAGAGGACCAGAATCACTCACCTGGATGAGACTGATCATAATAAATCTACTTTAAAAATGAATGCATGATTTTAGCAAATCTTAATATCCATATTGCCCCAATGCCTTCCACAAAGTTACAACTCAATCCAACATATGGCTTAAGAGACGAAATTATGAAGAAACCCCAAAAGGCTGCCATATTAGATATCCAAATAGAGTCATAATGTCAAATCTAAGATTCGAAGTTACCCACAAGTTCCTCCCCCTACCAATGTTTGGCTTAATCAAACATATGGTTGGGAGGAAATAATGTTTTAAGAATTTCATGATGACTGCCATGGCCCCCATTTGGGGTATTAGCGCGTAATTATCCAAGCATAGTGCCAGAGTGCACCAAGCCAAGTTTCAGTTCTATATAAAATTAAGTTTTCAAGGAGATTTCAAGATTGCTGTCACTGCAGCCATCTTGGATATCGTCGATTATAGCAACTATGAATCTCAATTTATGTATCAATACCTCCACAAAAGTTCCAGTAAAATCTAACATTTAGTTCGAAAGGAGAAATAATTTAGATAGTTTAAAAGAGACTGAATGGTAGCTGTTTAGGATATTGGTACTGAAAATTTTAGCACTCCTCAATATCCATTTTGCCCGGATGCTTCCAAACAAGTTTTTGCACAGTCCAAAAAATGTTATGGAAGTAATGCTTGAAGAATTTAAGGATTGCTGCATGGTCGACCAAATACCAAAGCCAAACAATTTTATCAATTTGGAATGTTCATACTACCTAACTGCTATCTATCAAGTTTCATCTTATAATTATGCTTCTTCTGTGGGAGATGTAAAATATATCATGTGTTGATCCAGATAGGGGGACAGCGGGTCAGGACCCCACCCCCCTGAAAAATTACATAGCTATATGATTTCTTAGCAATACTGGCTCGGATCCCTGTAATATCTCAAAGCCAGGGTTCAATGTTGGGCCAATCATCAGCAGCGTTTTGCTGACGGGTAGATGATGGCCCGCTTTCAGTGGTATTTGGATCCTCTCTCCTCGCCAGAAATAAAAGTTCAAGAGTTGGCGGATACTCTCTTAAAAAACAGTCTGGGTCCGCACATGAAAATTTGAACAGTAATAGAGACAGACAGATGAACATATCAATAACAGACAACAAACCACAGCATAAGTAGACTGCTCAGCCAGCTCTAGTTTCGATATACACAAAGGAGTGTGATTCCTATCTATTTTGCTATCACAAATTCCAAGTGTGATTCCTACCAAACCCTGTGATTCCTACCATCGTCTTCCGTTGCCATTTTCAATGCAAGGAATCGCAATCCTACACTCAATCTATGGAAAACAAAATTCTATTCACTAAAGGTAATGACCGAATTGCATAAACAAACCTTAGATTAAATAAATCAGTCGATTAGCTTTCATCGGGGCATATATTGACAAAAATGTGATTCCTACCAAGTCATTTGGGCAAACTTTGCGCGGGTATTCACAAGAACTACACGTTTACGTTAAAATCGGTCAACAACAGGATGATCCGCTGTAAAGCTGGGGTACTCTGCACCCAGTGTCTTTTCTGAAATCGATCGAAAACCCCACAAAAAACGTTTGACATACCTTCAATCGAGGAGAAAACATGCACAAAGATGTGAGATTACCTATTGCGTATCACGTGATTGGCCACCCTGACTTCTTTTGCGGATCATTTTTGTTATTGTGTGTTCGTATTTGTCTTTGTTTTATGTTCTTACTTTCTTGTCTGTTCTTTGCAGCTTTGTGATCACCTGACCTCTTGGCTCTTGTTTGTGATGTTTTCTCGTGTGTTTTCACTTTCCCATATGGTGTCCTGGGTCAGGTGTGATCCTTGACTGTATCCAAGTTGTCCGGCTGACATCTCGGTAACCACTGGACGGATTGTTCTGAATTTGAGGACATGTTAGATATGGATGTGAAGTTGGGCAACATGGTTTATGATTTAAACTGTTGGACTCAGGCTAAGGCTGGCCCACGGATCTTTGTCCTCTTCCTTACTTGGACTTCCGGATACTGCTACTGTATGGCATTCGGTCAAATCTATACTGGCAAAGATACTAGGAATGGTCATTCTTTCACTGGCTGTTAAGGTAAGATAAGATAAGAGCCAGTGCATGAGATTTCCAACAATGTGGCATTTTGACATGTGTAGACTCAGACCAGCCTCTGCAGACTCCTTTTAAGCTTAGAAACTCCAAATGGTCTTCAGTCAGTAGCTTAACAATCATAGAATACTCAAGCGAATAGCAAAGGCTCTGGTCAGACTGCGCATATGTGCAGGCTGATCTGAGGCTTTGCTGGTCGTATATACCACATTGTTGGAACTGGCTCATTATTTATTAAGCTTTATGTTGAGTCTGCAAGACATAATGACAATACAGTATAACATAAGATCTTGTCAGCGAATTTTGTAGTTTCTCATCTTTTGTTATCTTTAAGGCAGCCATTTGAGAATTGCTGCATCACAGACAGCACATTGCATATTTTAGCCTGATTTTATACATATCCACCTTAAAGTGTATGTTCTTGACTTTTAACATTTTACTTGAATCAAAAATAAATATTTCATTGTGTCAGTGAACTATTTTAGATATGTCACTGATTATGTACTGATTTAATTTTCACAGACATTTATTCATCCGCTAAGTTAATTACAGGACTATTTATTGGCTTTATGTAAACATCTAGGAGCAACCATCTTACAGCAACAGATACACATTAACCTGAGTTTACCTCTTATGCAAGTCAGCTAAATGATTTAAGCAGCACCTTCAGTCAATTTCTTCAGTTCAATATTGGATAATGGATATTCCGTTTTAATTACAACCAACAGCCAGATCAATGCAAATTAGATTGTTACAACTGTCAAAAGAAAAGTATTTCATTTTTCAATAAGTTTCATTTGATTTTAATCTGTCTTTTTATACCCAAATTGAAGAAAATTGTTACAAAATATGTCATCTGCTATAGTAATAATAAGTGCTTTAAGAGTTAAATTTTAGAAATAAATATTAAATATCGACAATGGTATCAAAATATACTCATCAATGCACACACTGCTAAAATGTTACTCTGAAACAATTTTGCCATTACAATGATTTATAATTCTGCTTGGGCAGAGTGTAAGCAGGTGGTAGTGCTTCCAGTTTTCTTGTGTAGAGCCTGATCTGAAAATGGCCAGATCCCCATAGACAAGCAAAAGTAATTAATTGCATGGTAATTGGAGAGCATTCACAAACATTTAATGAGGGATTATTCCTGCCATACTGTAAGTTCTATAATAAATGCATTTGAAAAAAGTGCGATTTTTCACTTTAACCAATGTTAAGTACTCCCCCCATGATCAATCGTATACAGGTTTTATCTGTTCTTTATTGTTAATCTAGTTTTAATCTTTCATTTTGAAACATACTCACTATCATTTTTTCACCTCTTATTCTTTTTCGTGGCCGTCACGGTCTGATCAGGCGTATATTGAAGCCTTCAGTGAGAATATCTAAACCTGAACATATCACCACCTCTTATCGCTGTTTCAAGAAAGTTGATGAAACTTTGTTTCTGAATGACCTTGCCAGTTGTCTTGAGTATTTTAAATCTGACCAGGAGTCAGTTGATGAAGATTTTGCCGCACGGCACTCTGTTCCTATACAATACTTGGACAGGCACGCCCCCATAAAACACAAACGGGTAAAATCTTATCATCTCCCTGTCTGGTATGTTCCTGAGATAGGTGAGGCTCGCAAATTACGAGATAAATTCAAGCACCTAAACGAATGGCCAGAATATGAAAAGTAGAGAAACAAAACTAAGGGTCTAATTGGAAACGCAAAGCATAAGTACTTCGCAGTCTCTGTGAAATCTTCGAAAAACACAAGCAGCATTTGGAAGCACTTAAGTGCTGTAAACAATGGCTCTTCATCTTAAGCCAACAGCATGCCTGATGGACGAATAATAAATAATGAGCACATCTTAGATTCTAACACTATGAGGCCCTCCCAGGGGTTTCGGGGAACAGGGGAAAAAGGGTATTTATTTCAGGGGAACAGGGGAACAAAGGCCAAATTTTGAGGTGAACAAAGACAATATTGGGGAACAGGGAACATAAGAAAACAAATTTTCGATTTTTGGGAAACAGGGGAACAGCCAATTTATTTCAGGGGAACAAGGAAACGGGTACCCCCCCCCCCCCCCTCTGGGAGGGCCTCCACAATCGCATCTAAATAAAATGAATATGTTTCATCAATCCGCTCAAAATTTAAACAGAAACAGTACTGGAACAAACCAATTAGATCTCACTAAACTTATTGGTTATGCCAACAATAAGGTTCCAGATAATACATATTTAAATATACCCTGCAATACTACTGAGCAGGTATCCCCATACCTCTAAAGCAGCATGGTTAGATGACATTGGTCCGAAGATAATAAAATTTACAGCAAATTGTCGCTGATTTAATAGATAAAAGCATATACTCTGGATCGTTTCCGAGTCAATTGAAATGTGCTAAAGTGTTTCCCAAATACATAGGAGGACAAAAAATCTGACCCATCAAGCTACAGGCGCATCTCAATCTTGCCTACCATATTTAAAATCTTTGAAAACACGTAAATAAACATCTTATCAGCTACCTTGACAAATACAAATTAATTCATGAAAAAACAATCTGGGTTCTGCCAAAAACATAGTTGTTAAACTTTACTCGTGAAGTTGATTGATCAGTGGGTGCAGTGCATCGAAAATGGTGATTTTGTAGGCTGCTTATTCGTTGATTTAAAAAAACTTTCGATGTCGTTGATCACTCTGTTTAAGAAACTCATTAACTATAGATTTAACCGCAAATCTATGGCCTGGTTAACATCATATCTTAGTGATAGGCAACAAGCAGTCTTCTAGGGAAAGGGTCTCTCTGCATTCACGAACATGAAATCTGGTGTATCACAAGACTTTATACTAGGACCAACCCTATTCTTATTATTTATCAATGATCTACCCCACTTCATGAATTATTGCTACTTAGATTTCTTTGCAGATGACGCAACTCTCCACACCCATGATAACAAACCTGATAAAGTAGAAGAGAAATTACAATGTGGCGCAGATCATAATGCAAAGGATTGGAGTCGACAAAATAATTTGCACATCAATTATGACAAAACGAATTATATGATTTTAGGCAGAACAAATAAACAGAACGTATCCCATGAGTTTCATATTAGAGTAGACGACAATTGGCTACCAATAGTAAACCGATTAAAATACAACAAGGCCGTATTTACATACAAAGTCATGAACAATTTGACACCCCAGTATATTACGGATTTACTGAAACCAGTGGCAGTACCCCTTAATCGTACACTGCGATCGTCGGTTAATGATGCATTAGCTGTTCCAAGGTCTCGCTCTTACTAGTTTGACAGGTCATATTCTATCAAAGTTATATACAGCCGCTACTTGATTATGGCTGCAACACTTGGGGAAACACAACGGCCGCAAATATTGAACGTCTCTCCAAGTTACAAAAACGGGCTGCGCGAATCATATTAAGGGCCGATTTTATGACTCCTTCAACAATCATGTTTGATAGACTTGAATGGCTTTCCGTACCTAAACGCTTAATGTACAATAAGGCTGTATTAACATACAAAGCACTAAACAATTTAGCACCAGCATATATATATCTGGCCTGCTTAAACCGGTGTCCGAAACCCATACTCGTTCTTTAAGGTCATCTGAAAATGGACTTCTCTCCGTACCTAGATCACGTACTGCGTTATATGACCGCTCTTTCTCATACTCTGCCTCAAAATTGTGGAACACACTACCACAGTCAATCCGAACTAAACCTTCCTTAAAAAGTTTCAAAACATCTTTGAAAGCACAATTTCAAACATAATTGTACGCCGGACACTTTGTTTATACCGCATCTGTATACAGATTACAGTAATAGGTGATGAGTGTCTGCGGAAATTTGAGTGCAGATATGCTACTAAAAAAGCTACTGGACAGACTAGTATTTTGGTCTGGGCCTTGCCTTCTGCTATTTGCACTTTGGAGTGATCAGCGGGGCCTTTGTTGTTCTGTGCGAAGGCTCAGACACGATTGAGTCTCCGCCGATCGGACGGTATTAAATTTGACATATGTTCGGTGATTGTTGTGATTGGCTCGCTATTAATTATAAATTAGAAAGTTTTCCATGAATGTGCTATTTCAAGCTTTAAAGATGTATTTGAACTGTTTAATGCATCCACGCACCCTTATAAAACATGTGCAATTTGTAAATAATGTTTTGCTGTATATAGTTTTGTTATAGAGGGCCACTTGGTAGAATGGCTATTTCAGCTAAAAGTGTACACCTCTTTAAATATTGTATAAATAAATAAATAAATAAATAAATAAATAAATAAATAAATAAATAAATGTTCGATTCCGATTCCAATACGGAATGCATCATCTCTAACAAGTTTTAAACTGAACAGGATCAAACTATATTATAATTGCTGTGATGTTTCGTGACTATATCAATATGCCATTTAATTCTTAACAGAATAATATTTTGTCCAATGCAAAGATTTATATGTTTCAGTTTTATCTCGGACCCGGTATATTGGGTCCGAGGTTTTATACACCCTTCCACTGTAAGTTGCCCTTTTACACCAAATGCACAGCTCGGGCTCGGGCCCCGGCTAGGCCTGGACCCAAACTCGTTGTCTTTTTGCATCCATCTGCTGAATCTGAGCGACTGAGCAGTGATTCTCTGTCGCCTGAGTTCAGAAGCTTGGCACTCCTCTATGTGCATGCTGATCATTTCATTAATGACTGTGCTTATGGTAGTATAGGTTTTATCATTTTAGGTATTTCATGTGAATATATTTTCTTTTGTATATAGGTTGCGTTTGTTACTGATGGCCACATGGTAGAATATTTATATATGAACTGAATGTGTTTTACCCTCATTAAATAACGGAAAAGCCCAGTATAATACTGGGTCCGAGAGTGAAGGCGATTATTCTATTCTATTCTCCACTAAGGTACCAACTTTTATCCAATCAATAACCTTTGAACTAAGGAACAATACAAGCACGTGACTAGTAACGAACCAATCGTCGGCAAGAGCCGTTACCGCCATCTTCCTTTACAACAGTTGCATGTGTATCGGAGGCAAGGGCAAAATTTCGTTTATTTTAGCATATTTACGAAGACAGACGTCAGATACATAGAGATTTGCTGAAGAAATACACAGGGTCGCGGAATGGATGATAAACATTCCCGCACCCACTCGTGTCCGCCTAGTAAAAGGGCGAGACGAGAATCTGAAAACAGTGAGGAAGAGAAGGTTCGTATTTTTCGATTCAGTAACCGATTTTTTTGCACGTTACTTTCGGTTTGGCACGATCGACACAGTTTTTGTAAACAGCTCTTTGCTTTGCCTCTGTTATATGACGAAGTTTTGTTTACATCAATATAATCCTTGAAGATAGACGAAATAGTTTTTGATGTTTTGATATCGAATGTCAAATTAGATGATAGACGAATGCAGTTTTCTCTTCGACTCTCAGATTGTTCAAGAATCCATGGCCTGAGTCAAACTGATAAAATGCCCAAGATCTCTGGTTTGAAAATACGTTCAGGTTCAACCACATAGGTAATCAATTTAGTGTGTCCGCGAGTGCGTTTTTGTTGCAATAAATTGACTGCTGACGCACTGACTGTTGAATCTTCATTTTATCTTCGCCGCAGTACCTAGATTTCCCGGAAAGGCCGCCGAAATACCAGAAAGACCAAAAAATAATAGGGAAATAGTGATTGGCAATTTGTTATATATATATTTTAATTGTGCATTTGAATGATAAAAAAACTAGAATTGGTTGATGAAGAATGTGATCTTGGCGTGAATTTAACAAGGGACTTGAAATTTAGTCAACACAAAGCCAAGAAGGTTAATAAGGCTAATAGCATGCTAGCACTTATAAAAGGAACATTTAAATATCTGGATAATCATTCTTTCTTGAGACTCTACACGGCTCTTGTGAGGACTCGCCTTGAATTTGCAAATGTTGTTTGGCACCCATATCTACGGAAAGACATTGATAGCAGAGAGAGTACAAATGAGGGCAACAAAACTTGTGTCAAATCTGAAGGATCTGCCATATGAGCTCATACTGATAGAACTTAAACTACCAACGTTAGCACATAGGAGGCTTCGAGGAGATATAATACAAACATTTAAACTAGTTAAAAGACTTGATGATTGCCCGTTAGAAAATTTCTTCACTATTGCACATTACAACAAGAGAGGACATTCTTACAAACTAGAAAAAACGAGATGTTCATTGTCATTCACACTAAATCAGTTTTCCTATCGAGTAATTAACATCTGGAACAGTTTACCTCAACATGTCGTGGATGCAGAAACACTTAACAGCTTCAAAGCAAGGTTGGATCAACACTGGCGAGGAAACAAGCTGTATGAGTATTAATTATATGAATTACTACTAAAATTTCTAGTAGTTGTTATTACCACATTAAAGTAAATCAGTCACCACACCACACTACAAGATACGAGGGAACCAAATAAAGCAGTACCAAAATAAGACCATAAGATGGAGGGCTAAAAAAGGACTTTGTCCTTACATCTGAGCCTGAAAACCAGCCTACAGACCTGTATCCTACAGGTAATATAATGAACATTACAGAAAGTGGACATTACAGAAAAAAAATCTAAAAAGTTTATTTCAAAATTACAAATAAACAGTCAGCTATTGTTTCAGCTTTTGGAATTTCAATACCCAATTACAAGGTAGATATAATATTGAATATCAGAAGATTAACCTCTCAACTTGAAAATGACAACAATAATTTGAAAATTCACTGGATCCTAGGACACAAAGACTTTGAAGGAAATGAAAGAGCCGATAGACTTGCTAAAGAGGCAGCAAAGGAGATGGTGGGTAAAAAAGAAGAATTCTATGAGGGAGTAGCCGAAAAGAAGGAGATAATACAGACAATGAGATCATCGATACAGGACAAATGGCAAAGATTGGTGGACAATTCCAGATTAACAGATAAGGTTCAAGAAATAATTCCAAAAGCAGGCAGCGCCTTCATAGTCAAATCAGGGGAAAGAAGAATAACCAAAGTAATTAATCAGTTGAGAACAGGACATACTAATCTTAACTACATGATAGCAAAAATAGATAATACAAAATCTGAACTATGTGATACATGCAAAGTGAAAGAGTCAATTAGTCATTACCTATATGACTGCAAGATTTATGAGGAAGATAGAAAGCTGCTGGAGAAAGATGTAGAGAGAATACTAGCGGCATATGGCTTGCAGCATATACCAGACATTAGCATAAAAGTTATGACCGGAAATTCTGAAGAAGCAACAAGGGCAGCAAACCTGGAGTTGAGGAATGCTCTGGCAAGCTTCATCATACGGACAGGGAGATTCGAAAGATAAATTTAAAATATTTCAAAACATATATAACTTGCTCGAAGGTCTTTTACAAAGTGAACATACATTGAGAAAGTATCTAAGATTTTAAAATCTAGATACAATACAGCACACAGTGTTCATTGGCAGTGTAGAATTGCCTATTAGAATCAACAACAACAACAAAATTTTAGTTTAAAACATTGGAATACGAGAGTCATGCAATAAGTTTGAAAAAAAGTAGTATCAACTATTCACATACTCTTATGTTCATCTTTACTAATCATGCACATTGATTGGGTTGTTAGTTCTTGGTGTTAACAATGGTCCTTTAATTAGGCTGGTTGATTCCCCCTATTGACACATTGATTGAGATTATTAGTTCTTAGTAGGGGTTAACAAGGGTCTTTTAATTAGGCCTTAATCAAATTTAACATATCTTTGAATAAGTAAGATTCGAAGAGATTGTTAAATATTTAAAACGATACAATTGGCAATAACCATACAAAATGCTTTTCACACCAAACATGTTAATACGTCACTTGGTATAAACTTCGTATCCTATTATTCTTTGGTCTTTCCGGTAATTCGAGTCTTTCCGGTAAATCTAGGCACCCTCTTCGCCGTTACAGGCTGAACTTTGCATTCTGGTACTCTCCTCCAAAGGTTAATTTTAGCTCTTCACTATTTTTCTCTGGTTGTCTGTGCGTACGGCAGCGAGAACGAAACTATAGGCTTTATGTGCCGAGATTTTAGGACTTTGTGATAACGCTTCTATTTTCAGGTGCAAAATAGACATGTGCACAAATATTTTTGCTGGGTATTTCCATGAGGTACCTGACTTTGCATCCACAGCCCCCACCTATGGGGATAGCAGGGCTAAAGTGCAGTATTATAAGGGCTTCAGGTTTACTATGGGCCCGGATCATTGACCCGTAATTTTAAAATATGGCCCACCACTTTCTAAGGCAGTAGGCCCATGCGTCCTTTTTGGCTGAAAAACAAATTTCACTTTAATAAAAATATTGATCTCACTGCATTTTATAGACTTGCGCCCATCAATTCAGAAGATGGCCCACCATTTTTTCAGCCATGGGTCACTTTGGCCCACCAATCTTGAAAAAAATCTGAAGCTCTGTATCATTACTTTCTGAGTGTCCTGGCATTGCAGCCTAAGTGCGGGGATAGTGTTCTGTGTGTTAAAATAACCATTTTTGTGTTGCAAGAATGATTACTCTGCTGGGCTTACATTTTAACTTACCTCCCTTGGATGTATTAAGAGGTTGCATTTCAGATTGCAGTGACACTCAGTACAGGGCTCTCACACCCCTTTTTGGGAATGGGGCCGGGGCCCACGGAATTGGGAAAGTTAGCGACGTTTTTACTAAAATTGGGAAATTTGACATCTTCCTTATGTATGACGTTTCCATTGCTAGATTAATTTCAACTTAGTGTACTATGAGAAAAGGGAGAAAAAGAAGCAAGTGTGATAGTATTCTATTAGTCTGTGAAATTGTAAATATGTAACAATATGTTCTGCTTTTGTATTATATGAAATAAAGATGGAGAACCAAAAAAAAAATTTTTTTTTTTGTCAAATTGGGAAATTTTTGTCTGGAATTGGGGAAAAAAACATACTTTTTGGCATTGGGAATGGGGCCGAATTTCGGCCCCAAAATCGGGTGATCGAGAGCCCCGCAGTATTATAAACTTGTATTCGATGCATGGAAAAGTGGGTTAAAAAAAAACTTGGGTTCAATGGCAGTTTGTAACTGCTTAGAATTTACTTTTAAGTTTTGGCTATTTTTTCCACAAATTTAATTGCTCAAATGGCTTATCTTTAGGTCTGTGATTTCTTTATTTCAGTCACTGTATGAGAAATTGAAAGAATCTGTGAGGGATCTTATAATACCATCATGGCTTTCCAACACTGGTCAGTCATCTAACAATGAGCCAAGTACATCACAGGCTGGTGGCTGTCAAGCAAATGCAATGGTATGTTATGTACATAGGTCAAGATATTAACCCTTTCCTTCATGAATATTCATGCTAAGCTCCGTCCACTATGAATGATTTAATTATATAAATAAACTTTCACTTTTGTACATGTACATTGAACAAAGAAATGACTTGTTATGTCCACTAGTGTAGGATCATATTTCCATAAGCAAACAGAGTAGACCCTGATCAAGCAGCTCTTATAAGAGCTGCCTGATCTGGGTGTGCTCTGTTTGCAAAAATGTTAAAAGGGTGCCTCTATGAGGTAAAGGGTTAAACAGACATTTTGAGCGTAACACTTAGAATTTTTACTTATCAGTTGAATCATTACATGTTGGGTGATTTGTCATGGTTTTGTCATTTTTATTGTTGTCTGCTAACTTTTTAAAATTCACTTTTTCAAAAAGTTCTTCAAGAAACATTATCAGTGTGTCAAACGGTTTGAATCCAGATCAGGACTGACAATCTGGGGCCAACTTTTTGTAAAAGTTATCAGCAGACAACAATAGTCACAGTTAGCAAGGAAAAAGTTAAACATTAGTTTTGGTGCCTAACCCTGTCTGGCAGCAGATAAGTAACTAGGCGGTAACAGTGCTCTATATCATGTGTTAAAATTTGACACCATCAGGGATAATTCTGGTTCAGAATACTGTGAGATTATGAATCTTCAGTGAGAAATTTTTAACAGAATACCTACGGCTAAAACGAGATCAGATAGGGACAAGTTGTGTCACTTTTGGTCAAAAATGAAGTCGCAGGAATCACAAAACAAGCTTTTTCTTTTCATAGCTTCATATCTTGTGTATTTAATTCTAGAAGGCTTTTGTTGAAGTTCTTTTCACTAAAAAGTTACAGCATTTGGATCAATCTTAGGTGCCAGATCTACGGACACTACAGACTAAAGCATAACATACTTGTATCTTTTTGATTATTGGCTTAAAACAATGATTATACCATGCAGAACTTTGCAGAAGTATTGGTGCCCTTGGATACTACTCAATATTTTATTTACAAAGAGGATTTCTTTAAATTTTAGCACAGAAGAAACAAGGCTATGAAAATGCTTAAATTTAGTAAACTTTCTAAATTTAATTTTTTAATGAATTGAACTTTCAGGAACAAGTAAACCTCTTAACTTATCGCATGTTTTCGATTCTTAACAATAAAGTAGTTTAACATAGCCTCGGTCGTCAAGTTGTGTAGAAATCAAGCTCAGTCTTAGTGTGCAATATTTTCTACGGACACTACAAAATTGGTAACAGATGAAAAAGTGCAATTTGAAAGTGAAAGATATAATGTTCCCCCCTGTTAATTAGTTTGGGATAAACAGCAGGTCCTTCAAATAATTGAAAAAATACATTGACTTAAATTTTACAAATTTGCCAGATAAATATAATGAAATAAGTATCAGTTAGGGAAATGACAAATATGGTAAAATTAGCTTGTGTTATACGCCTAAAACATTTTCCTGGTTAGAGGAAATAAAATATGATTTAAACCATTGTTTAGAGCTTGCTCCAAGCTTTCTGAAAATGTATAACATAACTATGTTTCGAATTAATATAGCAAAAATACAATACTAAATACACCTAAAAATTAGGCATTTTTCAATGTAATGCTGTTTCATTTTGAATTTGTTAAATTTTGAAAATTTGTATTTGAAATATGTGTGTTGGAAACATAATTTTTAAAGAAGAAACTTTACATTTCACATATGAGCTAACGTAAAATGAACATAAAAAATGTGTAGGTGAAGCGCAGTAATTTTACGCATTTTTTTTAAAATGCTTGAAGCATTATACATTTTGGTTTTTCTTGAGAATTAACTTTTCTTCACTGAGCCTGTTGCCACTTGGTCAGTCACAAGTATGCATATTTTTTGCAATTTATTGAAGCTATGGGCATGTTTCTCTGTAACAAATTCAACCACCACGGATGAATTGTCTTTGCCAGTAATTTTTTCGTCACTTTAGAACTGCACTGTTTGGTAGTGGTAGTGTCCGTAGATCACATATCATTGCATCTAGCAGATATCTGTACTTGAAGATTAATTAACATGTTTCTGCTAGTTTCTATTTCAGAGGGTGGCACTGATTAAGAAATGCACTGCTTTTTCAGTTGTCTTTCACCAGCACTTTTGATATGAGCGGCCAAAGTCTGTCCGTAGAATGTAGTGTCCGTAGATCACACCTGTTAATGTCATAAAATTACAAAAACATGTCATAATGGCTCATGTTTTTATGTTGTATTTATTACTTCCAGCCAAATTAACAGTATGTAAATCAGTATTTGGGCAATTTTTACCTTATGTGTGAATGGAAGAGGTTCTAAAGGACATATTGTTTCAGAGCCATGTGTACCTCTTTTTTTCACAAATTAGACAAATATAACCCAAATATTGATTTACATACTATTTTTTGGTTAAAATTAATAAATACAATCTAAAAATATGGGCCATTATGACATATTCTGTTATTTTTGTAACATTGAAAAGTGTGATCTACGGACACTACGTTCTACGGACAGACTTTGGCCGCTCATACCACAAGTGCTGCTGAAAGACAACTGAAGAAGCAGACCTTTTCTTAATCAGTACCACTCACTGAAATATAAAATAGCAGAAACATGTTCATTAATCTTCTAATACAGCAATATGCTAAATGCAAAATATGTGATCTACGGACACTACCTGAAACAGTGTAGTTTTAAACTGATGAAAACATTACTGGAAAAGACAATTCATTGGTAGCGGTTGTATTTTTTACAGAGAAACATGCCCATAGCTTCAACAAATTGCAATATTATGCATACGTGTGACCGAACAAGTGACAACAATACAGCAAAGTTAATTCTTAAGAAAAGACAAAATATATAACGCTTCAAGCATTTTTTTAAAAAATGCTTAAAATTACTGCGCTCTGCCTTCACATTTTTTATGGTTATCTTACATTAGCTCATACGTGAAATTTAAGATTTCTTTTTTAAAAAATATGTTTCTAACACACATATTTGAAAAACAAATTTTCAAAAATTAACAAATCTGAAATGACACGACATAACATTGAAAAACGCCTAATTTTTAGGTGTTTTAGGATTGTAATTTTGCTATATCAAACCAAAACATTGTAATGTTATACATTTTCGGAAAGCTTGGAGCAAGCTCTAAACAGTGGTTTATATTGTATTTTATTTCCTCTAACCAGGAAAATGCTTTAGGGGTATAACATAAGCTCATTTCAAAATCCCTATCTGATCTTGTTTTAGCCGCTAGCTAAATTACATTTTGCTGAGACTTGTCTCTCATTAAGCCAATTATGATGAGATTTTAGCAGAAGAATGAGCAAATCTCTCAGTATCTTGTCACACCCTCTGTTGAAAACATTGTACATGTAGTTCCGGTTCAGCTGGCTTCTGATGAAGCTGGCTGATCAGGAGCCACACTCTTTATTACAAATGTACATATATTCTATATTTAAAACTTGATTAGTTTGACTGGAAATTCATCACTCATATATTTATGTGTCAAAAATCCTTAGAGTATCCAATGTGTGCTCAATTTACAAGTTCAAATAAAGTACATGTACAGGGGTATAACTAGAGAGCTCTTAGGTAAGGAGAAGTTTATCCTATCTCGAGAAGTTTTGATCTAAACTTTAAATTCCATATACATGTACTTTCTATACGTTAAAACTTCTCCCTCATTTGGAGATACCAGATTAGACTACTTCTCCAAGTTCTCCCAAGCCCCCCCCCCCCCCCCCCCCCCTACCTTGTAGCTTTAGACAGTATTTATGTACATGTACTTTTCCAGTTAAAAGACTAAATACATAAGGTAAATGTTCTTACGTTTCAAAACTCATTTCTCTTTCTTAACTCAAATTAAATGTTGGTATTATAAATCAGAGTTGAAATTTGCAAAAAAAGCTTATCAGAATAGCAACCACGGAAGAGCTTGACCAGACTGTTTCTCCAGAATCAGTCTGGTCTTGGTCTTCACTGTCTAGGCCCTTTTTGTAGGCAACTTCTAGAACATTTACATGTACCGTAATTCACTTGCTAAGATCATGGCTCATATATGAGCCGTGACATGAGATCTCCACAGTGTGGTATGTGCGGCCAGCAAAGCCTCAGATCAGCCTGCGCATACACGTAGTCTGATCAGAGCCTTTGCTAGTCGCTAGAGTATTAAGCTACTGACTGAACATTATTTGGAATTTCTAACCTTAAATGGAGGCTGCACAGGCTCATCTGAGTCTACACATGTCAAAATGCCACATTGTTGGAAATCACATGTCACGGCTCATATGTTATTATATTTTAGTCACAGACCTCCAAGTCTACTTCAACAACAGATGCCCTTGGGATTCCTCAGGTGTTGTCTTTGAGTCCTATCAAGGAGAATGATGGACAGACATCAGCCTATGTTCTTGTCGATTCCTACAACAAACCTGTACAGTTACCACAAGGTAAAGGCAAAACTAGGCGCACAATGTTCAGTTACTGAGGCCTAAATGAAATATATGTGTGGTTCTGTTGCATACCAGCAAAATTTAGGGTAGGTAGGTAGGGAAATTATTAAATTTTGTTATAACATTTAACAAAGAAAATAGTGACAAAATCTTAAAAAGTGCCCGTTTTAGGTATTTTTTCTCCAAAGACCATTTTAATGTTTAGGGTAGGGTTAAAAAAATAGGGTAGGTAGGCAACAGGAACCACACATACATTTCATTTAAGCCTGACCTACAGTTGTATCTACTGCACTGGTTTAGATAAACAAAATTTTTGAGCATACAATTGTGAATCTTTTTTACACATGGGTTTTAACATATGTTTTGGGGAACGTCTCGTTGAGACAGTTCCTTTGAGTAGCCACAACATATGTTTTGGTTGAAATTTTAAGAAAATTATTTTTTCTCTACACACTCTTAACTAAAGGCATGTATTGATTCACTTTCAAAACAGTCACTAAAGGGTAAACACATAGCTGAAAAATGATAAACTGGGACGCTAAGAATCAGTTAAAACAAATATGCATGCTGCAAAATTTTAAGAGTTGAATTTGTAAACTTCAGGATTTTGGAAATGTTGTACTTTCGCCCATGTCAATGTTATAATAACCTTTTGCCTAGTATGGGTAAGAAGAGCCTGAGGTGGAGGACAGATTCTTAAGTTGCTTGATTCTTTTGTTTTACAGGTATACAGGTAGTAAATTTGCCACAACAGAGCCCACCAAGACCCACTGTAACTTCGGTAAGTTAGTCACATTTCCTCTACCTTTTAGCCTCAGGCCAAAAAATAAAATTTGTTACTTGAAACATCTATCTTTAAGGGGATATATCTTTCAAAAAGCTCTTACTTGCATGAAAATTTTCCTGTATATACAAGAATTGCTTTTTTGTCAAAGAGACGGATACCTTTGGCCACATTGTTGTATGAACAACTTATACATCTCACATAAATCACTTAACGCCCCAACAGACAGCTTTTGAGCAATCTGCAGCATGCTTATCAGCCTTTTTAGAGTTACTTCCTGGTTTGATACCGTTAATAATGCTGCGACACGCTGGATGAACTTTGGAGAAAACCATTTGCATGAACATGACCTACAATTATTCAACTACAAAATTTAGAAGTATTTTGACTCAAATATTGTGTATTTCTGGATTTATTTACAATTTTTCAATTTGACCTTGAAAAAATCATAAGCAAAAATTGAAAATTTCTTTTTTTTCTACCAGAGATTTGTACATTTTGGGCGAAAATACTTCTTAATATTGTAGTCGAATAATTGTAGGTCATGTTCATGCAAATGGTTTTCTCCAAAGTTCATCCAGCGTGTCGCAGCATTGTTAACGGTATCAAAACAGGAAGTAACTCTAAAAAGACTGATAAGCATGCTGCCGATTGCTCAAAAGCTGTTTGTTGGGGCTTAAAGTGATCTATGTGAGATGTATAAGTTGTTCGTACAACTATGTGGCCAAAAGTATCCGTCTCCTTGACAAAAAAGCAATTCTTGTTTATACAGGAAAATTTTCATGCAAGTAACAGCTTTTGAAAGATATATCTCCTTAAGGGTCGGTAGGTCTTGAAATTTATTTGAGAGTTTTTTTTCAATAGGAAAGCCTTGAAAATCATTCAAAAATACCATGAAAGTGGGGGAATCTCAGGTGTTCCAAGATAATTGAGAGTAGGCCCCCATAAAGTAGGGTTGGTAGGGTTTCTGGAATCAACTTTTTGGCCTTTTCTGAGGTTATCAGCATCTGCAATCAGTAGTAAATTGATTCACTATTGCAAAGCTCCAGATAAGGCTGCATACTGCGTATTTACGCAATTTCCTGAACATGAAAACGCAATTAAATTCATTTCTGTGCGTACAAAAACGCAATAAAAATCCTTGATACTCAATCCCGAACTTTTTCGTAGGGTATGACGCTATAGTATTCAGTTTCCGATTGTCGTTTTTCGCATCTCAAGCTGTTGTTGGGTACAAATTTATAGAAAACGTGGCGCCGAATCTAGTTTATTTAATTGTAAACCAGTCCAGGAACATTCTTGGCGCTGTTTAGCTATACCCAATATGTACGTGATACAACATTCATCTCGCTCTACAGTAACAATGGCGTAACATTGGCGAAAAGCCCCAGAGCAATTGAATAATATCATATTGTAACTAACCCTAATACCGCATTGGTGGTTCGAAAAATCAAAGATGACTTGACAGATAAGTTGGTTTTTCGAAATAAGTATGAAATAACGATCTCAGATATACTTATTTTGCCAGTGTGCTTTCTGAAAGTGAAACCGAAAGTAAACAAAAAAAAATCAAGAGAAACGAGGCCCTCTTTCATTGCTTATTAGCTTTCAGATGGATACCCAATACAAAAACTTGAAATACCCAATTTAAAATTTGAAATACCCAATTAAGCCAAAAAGAGGTGGGTAAATACCTAATTGCCCCCAATCCTTATCTGGAGCTATGCTATTGGACTTCTTGGGACTACAATACAGAGATCATGAGTTCAAACCTTGGTCAGGCCACATACTTTTGTACAGACTATTCTTCCACTTCCTCTGAAGGTCTGATTCAAGAAGCACAGTTGTGAGTTACTTAATACCAATTTGAATACTCTAAGCATTGAACCAGGGGTTAAATTTTTTTTTTCATGCTCAACTAAACTGAACATGAAATTTATTATGCTCATAAATGTTTTAATATTTGAGCCACGGCATGAGATTTCCAACAAAGTGGTATGTGGGACCAGCAAAGTTTCAGATCAGCCTGCGCATACGCGCAATCTGATCAGAGCCTTTGCTTGTTGCTTGACCATTTTATGAACATTTTATGACTGATAAGCTACTGACTGAACATAATTTGTGGAGTGTCTTAGCTTAAAAGGAGCCGACTACACAGGCTCATCTGAGTCTATTTATGTCAAAATGCCACATTGTTGGAAATCACGTACTATGGCTCATTTATAAGCATGATCTGAGAGTTTGAAAGCAAGAAAGTATTTATTTTTCAGCACTTTAGTTTTTATGAGCAATTAAATTGTGATGCGCAGTGGATGTGAGGCATGTAAAAAGTTTTATAACCTTAGGGCCGGTCAACTGCTGAGAAACCTGCACTTGAACATAGTGTTAAGATAACTAAATCTCGATATGACTAAACGTTTTTGAGATTGATGTAAAAATTTAAAAATATGTCTTCTGCAAATTGCTGCTTAAGCTCTGGTTTTTATTTTTCAGCCAAATGACTCGAGCCCAAGACCTAATAGAGATGAATCTCTGCCTAGAGCACCAGAAGGTTTGTACAGTGCTATTGCTGTCTCTTTATAACATACCTCAATAAAACATGAATTTTTACAACACTGTCATGGTGTGGCTTCAATATTTTTAACCATGGAGTTTTACAAAAGAATTGTAGGAAAATTACTATAAAATGGTCATTTTCCTATTATTCCTTTGTTAAATTGTCCCTTTATAAGCAATTTGGACTCCATTCCAAGCATAGCTTTATAATGGTATTGATGCTGCACTGTATTCAGGACTCCACATGGTAACTCATTTTTGCCTAATGGAATTTCCGGCCATAATCATTTGGACGAATCCATTTCAAATTTAAGGGTTGCTGGGCCAGGGTGGTAAATTTGAAATTTCAATTTCATTCAAATTTTGAAAGTACATTTGTAAGCAAGCTATGCAAAACCTGATCAGATGCTACATGCCTCACGGTCTGATCTAGTTTTCACTGTTTGCATATGGCCCATAAAGAGGACGCATATAAATGGGTTAAAGAGACTGTATTTATGAATTAATTTTAGCATAGTCACAGGTTTAGATAAACAAAACTTTTGAGTGTAAAATTGTAAATATTTTCTGACCCATTTGTTTAAACATATGCACCGTCTCATTGAGACGTTAAATTTTTATATATGCACTCTTAACTAAAGGCCTGATAGTGACTCTCAATCGAAAAATAGCAGTGTTTTTCTTGTGTTTCATGAAATATTTGTTGTTGTCTTATTGTTAAGTGTCTGGCCAATTCACTGATTTACTGTGGTTGACAGTGCCCTGCATGGAGTTTTCAAAGATTATATATTTAAAATATTTAGGGACATTAAAAAGAAGTGACAAGCGATATAATATGTAGGGACGTTAAAACATGGGACAAGTAGTTAAAAATCATTAAGAATCATACACCGGGCCGCGTAGCGCAGTCGGTAACGTGTCTAGTTACAGATGCGAAGCTGACTGCAGATCCAGGGGTCGCGAGTTCGATCCCGGCCCGGTCCCATACTTTTGTGGAGATTGATCATGAAATAATTTCTACGGTCATTCTCCTCCCTTCCGCTGAATCATTCATGAAGGGTTGTTGTCAGTTACAAGCGAAAGTATGTGCACGATTACTGGTTAACTGCTTGTTCAAGCTTGCCCAGGAAAAAGTGTGGCTAGGTGAACTGACCGTCCCGCAATGACCATAGCTGTTGACTTGGGACGTAAAGCAACAAAACAAACAAAAAAAATTAAGAATCATACACAGAATTCTTGGGACAATGTCCCACCAGAGACATTTACAAAGTGGGAACTTTTTGAAATCTTATCTGCTTAATGGATTAAAAATAAAGCCTTGGCTGATTGTCAGTCTCAGAATTTGGAATCTCTTTTATTCAAGGATTTTCCTACCTTTCTGAAGTCAAGGCCAGGGGCCTGTTGATTTTGGGAAAATATTTTTTTAGCCATCAAAATTGGGAAAACTAGATTTAGTCTAAAAGAAAGATTGTCAGATTTTAAACCATAATTAATATCAATGTAATAGCATTGACCTTTATAACTGCTCACAAATATATGCATCAACGTGTGAATGTAAACATCTACAGCTTTGCTAGACATACTCACAGGTTTAGATAACAAAAAATTTCGGTGTAAAAGTGTAAATATTTTCTTACCCATTATTTTTAACATCTGTTATGGGTGCTCAAAAGAACAGTCTCATAGAGACGGTTCTTTTGAGCACCCACAACATATGTTTTGGTGGAAAAGTAAGAAAATTATTTTTTTTGTTACTCACTCTTTTTTTGAGTACCCTGACTATTTGTTTTGGCTTAGAAATAAGAAAATTAATTTTTAAGTTGGCATGGTTTAGACAGATGTTTAGGAAACTATATTTATTTTTCGCTTCATTTTTTGCTTAATATCTGGGAATGTGAATTTTTCATTCAGGTTGTGGTTTGAGTGACTATGAGTACAGTCAACTGCCTTGGGTTGCAGGCCGACGGCGTGACGCAATGTCACCACAATCAGGTAAGTTAGGAAATGCACCCATTGGATAATCAATAGTATGATGTCTAGTTCAACTCTTTGCCTTCTGGGTAATTTTTCAAAGTTTTGCCATCTGCTGATTTTTTCAAAATCAACTTTTTCAAAAAATCCTTTCAGCAGTAGCATCAGAGTGTTTGGATCCAGATCAGGTTCAATGTTTTGTCGGGCCTGATCTGGGTCTAAACTGTTTGCAAAAGTTATCAGCAGACAACACTAGTAGGTAGAGTTAAATAGGTTTAACATAGGTTAAGATAAACAAAATGTTTGAGCGTAAAATTGTAAATATTTCCTTACCCATTAGTTTAAACATTTTTTGGGTGCTCAAAAGAACCGTCTCATTGAGACGGTTCTTCTGAGTACCCACAGCATATGTTTTAGTCGAGAACTAAGAAACTATTTTTTGTACGCTCTCTTAACTAAAGGCATGGTGTTTAAGGATTGTATACAGTTGTATTACTGTTTTACTCCCTAATGATGATAAGCCTCTCTACAAGAGAAAACCTCTCCAGAGTTTCTGACCAAGTAAGGTTCAAGAGACTACAGTAAAACCTGTCTTAAGCGTCCTCTAAAGAGTTATAACTCTCAATAATCTTGAGTTTCTCGTACATTGTAGCAAAGGTGAGCAGTGCTACATGGACAGAGAGATTTCGACAGTGGGATCATGAACGACCTGCCAGAGATGCAGCAAGACGACCGGCCATGCCTGTATTCCAACCACATATGTATGGAGTACTACCAAGGACAGTGGTAAGCACCCTATCTTGTTCCTCTTTAAATAAAGTCTATTATTATTATTGTTATTTTGTGTATGTATTTGAGACCCAATATCAGTGCCCTAGTATTTTATGCCCTGTAGAAAAGTTGATGCTTATGCATTTATGGGCCTCAACACGAGAAAGCCTGTCTTCCGTGTTGAAGAACAACAAAGACGCAGACCAGCCTGTGTTCAGACTGCAAATGAGAAGCTTTATCAAATCTACATCACTGAGATCAATGACTTTAAATGAAAAGTTAAATATATAGTTAAGCCATCTCTCTCATCGTCACTCCAGTATCCATATATATCCAACTGACCTACTGAACCATAATAAAGTGAACGAGTCAAGAACAAAAGATAGGATGTCACGAATAAGATCGTGACATTATATAAGCAGTCATTGATTACATGTCTACTGATCTGCATTTATAAGTCTTCACTGGTTGTGAATCTAAATTGTAAGTGTTTGCATTTTCTGCTACTAGCAAAACTGAAAACAAACTGTCAGTCGAGCGCTCAGTTTATAACGAGTTACAATTCTTAAAAAGTCAGTAATCATTGTCTGTCATCAAAAGACGCTGCTTTACAGTATTCATTTGAGAGAATTTGAAAGTCGATGTCCAATTCAAACACACCTGGGTAGTTACATGTACACATGATTACGACAGTTTAAGGTGTATTAGCTTACACAAACAGCTGATCAATTAAACAATGGCGGTTTCAATGTAGCGCAGGTTGGATTATTTTGGAATTATGGTCTTCCACTCTAAAATAAACTTTACTACATATATTGACAGTGAATCAGAATGGATAGATTTCAATCAAATTATGTGTATTATTTGCTTGTGATATGTGATACTATTATATCTTGGCTGGAATCACTAGCCTTCCTTCTTCATTTATTATACGAGTTGTGGCCTTTGACTAGTGTCAAAAATTGGTTTTGCTTAATATGATGACAGAGGAGGGTTTTCAAGCAGATTTTGTTCGGAATTAGCGCCTATTACTTTTTATTCATTTGTGCCTTTGGCTAACATCGAATTTTCATTAGGACTGTTCAATATCATATGATTCATATCTTGCCGTGTGGGCATATAGTGGAATATCTCAAATATTGATATATTTTATGACACTGTGTATGTGCTGTTGAGGGGATTGGTAGATTAAATTTTAATGATGTAGAGATGAATTGTCTGTTCCCTGTTTGGTGGACACTCAAACGAACTGCTGCGTCACAATGGTTTGAGATAAGTCACAAATATGCTTCTTTAGCTGAAGTTCTGGAAGTTGTTATCTTAATATTTGCAGGCACATTGACATTATTGTTTGCTCTTGCTTCCATTATCTGGTTTTGTTGTATGTCAGATTTATATTTTCAATATCAGGACAACCCCTTCAATGTCCGCAGTGAGGACTTCCACCAGTCAATGAATTATCCTGGTAGGATATGTGTTGGTGGGAGATCGGCAGCAACATCCTATAAAATGCACCCATGGAGACAGAGACAAGGGAATTCACCTGCTAGCGTAAGAGCAAGTTTTTTCCTGTATTAGGTATAATTTAGGTAAACCGCTGTCCCACTCAACTTTTAAAAATGGTGTAGCTCAAGGTCAGCTCTGATGAAGATAGCCGATTGGGATCAACACTGTTTTCCATTCAGATTATGAACCTAAGGAAGGGTGCCCATGATTTTTTTACATAATTGAGCCGCAACATGAGATTTCGAACAATGTGGTATGTGTGACCAACAAAGCCTCAGATCAGCCTGGGTATATGTGCATGCTGATCAGAGCCTTTGATAGTGGCTTGAATATTCTATGACTGTTAAACTACTGACCGAAGAGCTTCTTAGCTTAAAAGAAGGCTGCATAGGCTCGTCTGAGTCTACACTTGTCAAAATACCACATTGTTGGAAATCACATGTCGCGACTCTTATATGTAAGCAGTGAAGGCTCAGAAGAGCCTGTGCATATACCTTGCTGATTAGCACACATAAAATGGGGATATAGATGAAGGGCAATGTCAAAATTTAAGATTCTAGCTCCAGTAGGTAGCTGCACATGGGTGCTTTTAAGAAATAACTTTACACATGTGGTATATGTTTCAAATCACATGAACTGGTGCAAAACATGTTACTATCGTGGAGTTGTCAGAAATCGTTGGTGGGCATAGAGAACAGTTTTTTCAGCAGTTATACTTATTCTTGGTATACAGAAGGAGTATTAATATACTATCAAGATTTTGTTTCCTTTTGATCACCATTGATCCCTTAAGCCATTTAAGTCAAATTGAGTTTCCCACTCTATCAGTTGGACCAGTCCATTTCCATTTTTAGGGTGTGGGGATGTATTTTTCATTTTTAATCAAATTTTAATTGAACATTATGCCAGCAAACAGTGGAAGCCCTGATCAGACCCGTCATTCTGCTGTATCTGACCTGGGTCTGCACTGTGTTCCTATGTCCCACAAAATAGACGCTAGGCTTATACAGGTTTAAGGGAATGGTTGAATATTAAATTGTATGGATTATGTGTTCTTGAAATTTGTGTTTAGTTCTGTTTCAATATTGTTATTATTCAAGGTTTTTGTTCATACTCCTAATACAACTTATAAGAGTAACCTGGCTCTTAATTTTTTTTTTATGCATGGCTTGATCGAACCATTATTTAACCCTCTACCCCATAATAACACCCTTTGACACCTTTGAAATATCATGTAGGAAAATGAAGCAAAGGAGCAAATGCTGTAAAGAGTTAAACTAGACAAAACAACCTGTCATATAGAAAAAAAGGTGTTACTACTTCAAGGTAAAGTTCAGGCACTCACCTAAAGACCTATATTTCTGTCCAATAGAGAACTTTAAAGGATTAACTGATAAGGGACAGTTTCAGTATCTAACAGGATTAAAGGGGCCTCAAGAGGGGACTTACCTGTATAGGATACAATTTCTTTCACTGAGATAAATATCAATATTTTATCAAAGTAACTAAACCCTTCATGGGACCACTTTATTGCCCCCTGTAAGGAAGTCATAATCACCTCATAAAGATTAGCATTTGATCTGTTGGGAATAGCCCTCAGGCAGTGGTATCACTTTATTGTCTAAGAATTTAGGGCTTTAAACATTTTTACGTTTGCATGAATTTGTTCTTGGGAGCATAATTTAGGGCTTTAAACATTATTACGTTTGCATAAATTTGTTCTTGGGAGCATATAATGGCTACAGTCAAATGATTGTAGAATGTTTTATTATTTTGATATGTCTTTGGAGAATCTGGAAAGAAAGGTGAGGATATACTTCTTGCTTATGGGGTACTTTGGATGTTTCAGTTTCCTGTGCCTGTAAAGGTACGACCAAGACAACGCCAAACCTCGGATGTCACTGCTGTGACAGGCAAGAATGCTGAAAAAATATTGGACATTCTGAGCAAAATGCGTACCCCAATGACGGTAAGAGATTGGGGATAATCTCACCTTTTAAATCTTCTTTTCACATTTTCTCTTATCTCTCTCTTCTCTCTTGCTCTCTTTAGTCTCTCCTCTTTTTCTCTTCTTTGTATCTTTTCTCTTGCGGTCAGTCTCTCTGTTTCTTTCTCTCTCTTTCTGTCTAATTATGTTGTGTCTTGCCGCTGTTGTGTTCTAACTCTGTCTATCTCTCTGTCTGTCTTTCTAATTTTGTAATGTCTTGTATCCTGTTCTACTCTATGTCTCTGTCTAATTCTCGGTTCTCTCTATCTCTGTCTGTCTAATTTTGTTATGTCTTGCCTCAGTTATTCTCTCTCTCTCTGTCTAATTTGTTATGTCTTGTCTCTGTTCTGCTCCATCTCTATTTGTCTGTCTGTCTGTTTGTCTGCCTGCCTGCCTGCCTGCCTGTCTGTCTGTCTGTCTTTCTGTCGCTCTCTCTCTGTCTCTCTCTCTCTCTGTCTCTCTCTCTCATTGTCTCTGTCTCTCTATCTGTCTAATTGTGTAACTGTTATGTATAGCATAGCTCCAGATAAGGATTGGAGGCAATTGGGTATTTACCCACCGCTTTTTGGCTTATTTGGGTATTTCAAATTTTAAATTGGGTATTTCAAGTTTTTGTATTGGGTATCCATCTGAAAGCAAATTAGAAATGAAAGCGGGCCTCGTTTCTCTTGATTTTTTTTGTTTACTTTCGGTTTCACTTTCAGAAAGCACTCTGGCAATATAAATATATCTGAGATCGCTATTTCATACTTATTTCGAAAAACAACGTATCTATCAAGTCATCTTTGATTCTTCGAACCACCAATGCGGTATTAGGGTAAGTTACAATATGATATTATTCAATTGCTCTGGGACTTTTTCGCCCACGTCACGCCATTGTTACTGTAAAGCGAGACGAATGTCGTAATCGTGTAAATATTGGGTATAGCTAAACAGCACCAAGAATGTTCCTGGACTGGTTTACAATTTAATAAACTAGATTTGGCGCCACGTTGTCTATGAATTTGTACCCAACAACAGCTTGAGATGCGAAAAACGACAATCGGAAACTGAATACTATAGCGTCATACGCTACCAAAAAGTTCGGAATTGGGTATCAAGGATTTTTATTGCGTTTTTGTACGCACAGAAATGAATTTAATTGCTTTTTCACGTTCACGAAATTGCGTAAATACGCAATACGCAGCCTTATCTGGAGCTATGGTATAGTCTCTGTTCTGCTATATCCTTATCTCTCTGTTTATCTCTGCCTCTCTCTGCCTGTCTGTCTTATTGTTTTATACCTTTGTCTCTGTTGTCTGTTTCTCTCTCTCATGAATTGTAGGTGAATCTTTTTATTCCAGGATGCAAGGCGCATACCAGTTATTCCAAATTATTGGACTGAAGACAGAGTATGTGTTTTATTTTTCTTTCTTTATTAGTGTCTGTTGCTTTCTGCATAGCTAGTATGTATCATTTGGCAATATGAAATTCTGGTAATACAATGTGTGGTAGTGCTAGGGTCATCTCTTTAGGGTCTTCTTATATGTCATATGCTACTGCTAGCTGAGCATTCAGCACTTGACTGACTGCATACTTGCATTTGCTCAGTATCTTGAGTCCTGTTTGAGATGTGTTTGCATGTCACCTTTATGTATGTGAAGTAACATGAGAGGAGGTGCAGAGAATAAGAAACTTAACTCTGTATTATATATTTTGGGGGTTATTTGCCCTTTTCCATTGAAATAGTAGATTTGGTGATATTTAAGTGTCTTTTCTTCAACTCAGAAACTGGTTTAAGTATTTTCCATTCGACTTCTTATAGATTTAAAGCATCATTAGACAACATGTAGAGCTTAGGAGTATAAACTTCTGCTTCAGTGGCCTTGAAATTAAAGTCATGGATGTCTAACTAATTTCCCACTTGGAACTTATTTGAATGTTAATGTAAGTGACTTAAACATGTTGACACAAAAGCAAAGGGTGTACAACTTAATTGACATGCTTAAGTTGTGGCCTGCATGATACCCGAGGTGGACTTAGTTGTACGAGAAATGGGATTACTATTTTGGGTCATATGCCACCTTGGCTTGCTGATTTTTCTTTCACTACAGAATTATTCACTGTTTCTTAATTACATTATATTTAGTCCAAGTATCAGTTGGAGACCAAAATAGGCGTATATTGCCCCCCTTGCAGAGCTCTTGTTTTTTCCCTAGCTTTTTTCAGCATTTTATCACTATTGCTATTTGTATGATAACATGTTTATACAAGCATATAAAAATGACAAACCATAATACACAGGTTTAGATAAACAAGTTTTCAGCGTAAAATTGTAAATATCTTCTTACACATAACTTAAAGCATATGTTTTGGTTGCTCTAAAGACCGCCGCGTAGCGCAGTCAGTAGCGTGTCTGGCTAGAGATGCGTGTCTGACTGCAGATCCAGGGGTCGCGAGTTCGATCCCGGTCCGGTCCCATACTTTCGTGGAGATTGATCATGAAATGATTTCTACGATCATTCTCCTCCCTTCCGCTGATTCATTCAAGAAGGGTTGATGTCAGTTACAAGCGAAAGTATGTGCATGAATTACTGGTTAACCGCTTGTTCAAGCCTGCCCAGGAAAAAGTGTGGTTAGGTGAACTGACCGTCCGGCAATGACCATAGCTGTTGACTTGGGACGTAAAGCAACAAAACAAACAAATGCTCAAAAGAACCTTCTCATTGAGACGGTTCTTTAAAGTACCCACAACATATGATTTGGATAAGAAATAAGAACAAAAAATTTGTTACACACTGTTAACATAAGGCCTGATATCTCACCTGTATTATACACTACCAATATCTTGATTTGATATGATGTGAATTAGATACTAATTACAGGTACTGTCGTGCCAACTGAGAGTGACAGTGACGTAATTCTTTGTTTACAATTGCTAAGTAAAACACTAACGTGTACACGACACTTGAGCTAACGCGAATCGATAGATCACTTGTGTATTATCTATCCTAAGGATAGGATTAATACACAAGTGATCTTTCGATTATAAGTCCCTGATAACTTTGTAAACAAACATGAAGTCACTGTCACTCTTGGCTGGCAGGACAATAAGTAGGTCAGCAAAAATACTACAGGTAAGTAGGTCACTGAAAAACTATAACTTCATGTCAAAGTCAGTCAGTCACTTGTGTTATCATTATTCAGTTTATACTTTACAAGGGTGTGGGATCTTCAAAAACAACCTACAAGACAAAGTGGTTGTTTGCAGTCTGGACACCAATATCCTGTTTCAGATGTTTTACTTGATTCACAGGGTACATGCCATCTGCCAGTTTGCACCTTACAAACAACACACTTGGGCAGGAGTGTGGAAATAGCAAAATTTGATACTTGTCAAGGGACGATGTGCTTGTCTAAAGAATTTTTACTTGCCCATAATTTAGCCCATACTGTGCTGTATCATACATAAACTATTTTGAAAATGGTATGAAACCAGATGTTTCCTCTTTTTGAAAACAGTGTAGATCCAGATCAACTGATTAGGATCCACACTGTTTTCCATACAATGTGTTAGTTCATTATAATAAATGAAAATTATGAAATTCAGAATTGTAATAGCCTTCTTTATATACTTGTCCCATGGCAAGTACATTGAAATTTCTGACTTGTCCTGAATGACTTGGGAGCAGGTCGGACAAGTCGGGCATGGTATTTGATAATTTCCACACCCATGACTTGTGTGTTGGATTTTTTAGGTTGGCACCCTCTTTCATCATATCATAATCAGATTTTTGATTAACATACAGGTGCAGGGGCATCATCCATATCAGTGGGCCCCTTTCCAGGTAACTGGCTAGCTGCATGCATAGCCGATCTCACACCTGATCTCCAGGTGCTCCTCTCTTGAGGGTCAACTGTCATTGCACTGATGGTCTACCTCTTACAGGTTTAGGGCTCTGAAAACTTTCAATCAGCTGGTGGGTAACACTAGGGGAGTTGAAGTCACATTGGCCGGCATTTGGCATTATTTTTCAGATGCAGAACATAGGCATTTGTTGCTGACAAGTTTTTAAAAGACAATTTTAGCTACTCACTTCCTCAAATCTTTGCAACATATAGTACAGTCTAATCTCATAAATTCAAAGTCCTAGGGACTAGAGGTTATATTTCGAAGTATCAAAGTTTTCGAATTATAAGAAGGTACACATAAAAATATATAAACTCCAAAAATGATTATTATTCCCGTTTTCTTATCAAACATATGTTTTTGGTGCGTAAAAGAAACGTCTCCATCTTTTACGTACCACAAAAATATGTTTCCAGCATGCCACAAATTCATTTCGAACAGCAGAGGACTTTGAAAGATCCAAGCTAGAATTTTCGAAGTTTTACTGTATAATATTTGCCTATCTGATCAGACATATCCACACCTCCCATATAAGCATTGTAATCAAATGTACATGCATGTTTCATAATAGGCACTCCTTGCCTGTCTACCTTGGTTGTCAAGGAATTACCTGTATTTACCAATAAACATTTGATATCAAGGGATTCCCAGTATAGTGCATCATCAAAATGTGTGTAACAACAGCCAATGAAATACAGGTTCAAAATTTCCTGTTGGTTTATAACTATGTTCTGAAAACAATTTAACTTGTCTCCTGCCCATTACAGGTTAATAATATCTCCTGAAACACTGGTCCAAATTTAAAATAATTTCACATGAATTTTCCTCACAAATTAATGCCCCCTATCAAAATTGCACAAATGGTTCCTCTTAGACGAACAAACTTGTTTCAATAGTAATTTTTAGACATATTTACATTTACCAGGATTATTTCTTAAAGGTAGCGAAATAACAAAGTGCATCCAAATTGGACTGCAGGCTGCAGGACGACCTACAAAAGAATCAATCAATCTAGCCCCCTCAGAGACTGAGAGTGAACAATGCATTTTAGATACATTTGCCATTATAATTATAAATTCAGTAGTAACTATAGTGTTTCTAGGTTATAAGTGACCCCCATTTTTCGTTTTTTTAAACAGCTTTAAATTGAACTTAGAAGAACGGCACTTAGCATATGGATTTAAATTAAAACTTATTTTTGGGAGACGCCCTTATTTGTAACTGAAGCCCCAGTCCCCTGTAAAAAAGAATAACTTAGTTGTTTTTTCCTGTGAATATACCTATGTGTACCCCAATAGATACACGTGGTATAATTGCATTGCTATGATGATATGTACTAGCCTACAGGACTATCCATATCCGATGATTCAACGAAAATCTATTCAGCAAACCTCACTCGTCATCATTTTGACACACACAAGCAATTGTAAAAGTCTATAGGGGTCCTAGACCGTGCCGTATTGAAAGCAGGCAAATATACGGCTTAAGCATGAAACATACATGTACATGTAGCACCTTCCATTTCAATTCATTGACTCTTTTTGCCTACTAGGTAATTTGTCATGATTTTGTCGTCTGCTGATTTTTTTTTTTTTCAAAATCAGTTTGTTTCTTGTTGTTGCTTTTTTCTAAAATGATCTTTTGGGAATATCAGTAGAGTGCCAAGCAGTTTGGATCCAGATCATGCCCGACATTTTGTCGGCCCTGATTTGGGTCCAAATTGTTTGCAAAGGTAATCAGCAGACGACACTAGTAAGTAAAGAGTTTATGACGACAATTCAAGCAAATTAGAGAGTTGGCGAGAGATAGCGAATCAGGGATATACATTAAACTTAAAGCTGCATAGTCTGTAACTTTTGATCTTCTAATTTTAAAAATGATGTTTTTATTTTTCAAGAACGCAGTAAAAATACTCAAATTCAGGCAAACATTTTACCATTTTCGTAAATCTTAACAAGTTATCACTACCAAAACAACTGCATTTATGTTAAAATTCAACGGTCTATAATTATTGGAGGGACGCAAATAATTACCAACAAGAGAAAAATACACCTATTTGATAAGATAATTCACTTTTCCATGCAGTTTCAGCTGTACTGAACATTTTTATTGTGAAAACGTAGCTAAATTCTATTTTTACAAATGATTTAAAAAGAAAATAAAATTTTTCGAAAAATGTTCATAGTTACAGAGTATGCAGCTTTAAAGAGCATCAAATATTTGCCCGCGAAAGCTATTTCGCTGTTTAACTTTGTCAACAGCCGAAGGCAAGTTCAGGTAAAAATGTTGGCATTATCTGGATCCAACTGTTTGATAACCTACTTGTATTCCTGAAAGACATATTTTAGGAAACAATGATCTCGAAAGAAAATTCACCCATTATTTAAGGTTCAGACAATACTGTTACTTGAATCGTTTTTTTTAACACAGGCCATTTCAATGCATCGCCTTTAGATGTACAATAGTGTTTATGAGTCAGTATAAGCAGTGAATCGTAGCTTAATACACGAAGATTGGGCCAGTTAAGCAATATTAGCGTGACATTGCGATTGTTTTTATCAGTTTAAACACGTGTTTTGGGTGCTCAAAAGAACCATATCATCGAGACGGTTGTTTTGAGTACACACAACATATTTTTTGGTTGAGAAATAGGAAAAATAATTCTCTGTCTGTGGGACTGACGAATTACCGCCACTGACCTGTATAAGCCATGCTTTACTTATATCGCTAGGTTCACTTGGGGACTAATTCAAAGAAGAGCAGCAAAAACACACCAAAGTTCCATCTAATCCCAGCCTATACAAAAACTCATATGTATGTGGAAAAAATAAATTCAATTACGCGGTGTATATCTAATTCTATAGATGTACAATAGTGTTTATGAGTCAGTATAAGCAGTGAATCGTAGCTTAATACACGAAGATTGGGCCAGTTAAGCAATATTAGCGTGACATTGCGATTGTTTTTATCAGTTTAAACACGTGTTTTGGGTGCTCAAAAGAACCATATCATCGAGACGGTTGTTTTGAGTACACACAACATATTTTTTGGTTGAGAAATAGGAAAAATAATTCTCTGTCTGTGGGACTGACGAATTACCGCCACTGACCTGTATAAGCCATGCTTTATTTATATCGCTAGGTTCACTTGGGGACTAATTCAAAGAAGAGCAGCAAAAACACACCAAAGTTCCATCTAATCCCAGCCTATACAAAAACTCATATGTATGTGGAAAAAATAAATTCAATTACGCGGTGTATATCTAAATTCATTTCTCTAATTTTTCAATTAAAATCACCATTAAAGAATAATTAGCGAAAAAGGGGGGGTCACTTAAGTCCTGGAAACACATTAATAATTTTTTCTTATCAATCTGTTTTTAACAACTGCAACAATAATGTCATGCGACCAAAATGCAGCCATTTTTTTTTCTTATATTTATCCTGAAGAAGGTATCTCTGATCAATACTGAAATGCGTTGATCCTACAATAAATTGTTAACTTGACCGTTGTTGGTTGTTTGTTTTCCAATCAATCCCTAATTGGTACTTATTCATAAATTATTCAATACGATTTCATTCAATCATTCATATAATCACAAACCCTCTTAAGATAGATGTTCCCTACCCATACCCCACTCATACGAACTAGCAGTGTTCTGCTAAGAAATTTCAAAATTGGGGTCCCGTCACCTTTGAAAAAGTGGGGACATTTCCAAAAACAATGGGACATAACCCCCGACTGTCTTTGAACCCAAAAACATTCAGGAGAGAAAAGGGAAAATGGAACCAACAATCGGTTAGTTTGACAAAATTTATTAGGAGTCCAGGCGTTCAACCAAAAAAAACTACGGAAAGCACCAGAATGCTTTAATTTCACCTTCTAATCTGATATCATGATTATGTTTATGAATGACTGGTCCTAATACATGTAATAAAATGAATTGTACTAATAGACAGAAAACTGTGTGCCCTTTGTTGTTATTTCTCACGTCACATACTTGGCACTGACTCAGTGACAGATATAGTGAAGCTGAATTTTATAGATAGCACTGCTCACGTACTGGGCAAACGATTGAATCTAGGTCATGATCTGAATTAGGTTTATTCCATATGTTGGAATAAGACTGACCTGTAGCAGCTCTAATTGTTTTTGTTTGTTTAGATTCTTTATGTCCCAGTCAACAATTTTTCAGTCATGTTGGGACAGTCCATGTTGGATTGAACCAGTACTAGGATAAGGAGTGGATAGTGTCCTGCTCAAGCCCACAACACAGTGACTCCGCCGGTGGTGAGACTTGAACTAGCAAGTATTGATCCCTAGTCAAATGCTCTACCAACTGAGCCACTGCGCCCTGCTAGCAGCTGTAATTGATCTGGCCCCAAGTTTCTAAAACTTTTCATGTTCAACTCAACTTAGCATGAAATTTCAACTGCTCATAAAAACTGAAATGCTGAAAATTAAGAATTGGCTTGCAGTCAAACTCTCAGATGTTGTATTTATCATGCTGATAAATGTTTAAAAGCCAACAATTGTTGGCATTTTAACATTTATGAGCATGCTAAATTTTATAGTTTCAATTTTTTTATAACCTCGGGGTCTGAATGAAATAAGCCATGACTTGACAACACCAACAAAATAATGAGTGTGCACCCAGCGAAGACTCAGATCAGCCTGGACATCCACCTCGTTTTGATCAGTCTATGCCCTCAGTAGGTAACTGAGGACCTAAGCTTTTTCATGCAGAGAGTCATGTGTGGATTCAGAGGGGGGACAGCAGGGGGTCTGCTCCCCCCCCCCCTCCCCCCCCCTGGAAAATCACAAAAATATAGGATTTCTTAGCAATACTGATCCGAATCTCCTGAAAAATCACAAAGCTACCAAGCCAGCATTCAATGTTGGGCCATCATCGACATGCCAGCGAAACACCATTTAAATGGCGTTTCGCTGGCAGGCCGATGATGGCCCGATTTTAGTGGTATTTGGATCCACTCATTAACTAAAAAAAAAGTTGGACCCCTCTGAAAAAACTTTCTGGAACTGCACGTGAGAGTGAAGACTTAACAGACTGAACTGATGCCTGTGCTGATACGAGTTTACTCATGAAGCACAGCCTCATTCTTGTTTTTCTCATGTGACTCAAAATGTTATTTCCAGGCAAGTAATCGTGAAAATCTGAGAAGAGAGTCTGGGCCTCCAAAACAGGGACAGCAGAGGGGTGGGCTTGCCTCCATTGCCGCAAACAGACAGGTTTCCCAGGAAGCAAGTTCAAGCGAGAGCAGGCAAAGCTCTGTTACATCAGTAAGTAACCAGAGCTCTCGCATTGCTCAGGATTCACAGTCTAGTCAAAGACAAGGTGCAGAAAGACCTTCTTCAAACAGGGTTGGTATTTTTCAGAGTTTCCAAACTAGGGCCTTATTAACCAAAAATCAACCATTAAATGTCTGCACAGAGCTGAGCTGCTCATGTCCTAACTCTAACCCTTAGTGCGTGAATCGCAACAGAAGTCGTCTTCTTTTCTCGTCTGCTAAAATGTTTAAGAAGCCTCTATGGCAAACAGTTTGGACCTAGATCAGACTGCTCCAATAGGAGCAGTCTGTTCTGGGTCCACACTGTTTGCTTCTATAGGAGCAGTCTGTTCTGTGTCCACACTGTTTGCTTCTATACTTAATTCGTCTGTAATAGTAGGTAATTATTTGCTGCAGACGACTTCAGCATGTATTTTTTCCTTGGCGCTTTAAGGGTTAAACTTGGTTACACCGTTTAGTACCATAATGTTTTCTTCAAATTTGATAATGGTCCATATGGAACCATGCATTCAGGAGTTATTGCCCTTTATTCATGAAAATACACCTTTTTTGACGGGGGTTCATCTATAATTGCAGTAATTTTGATTAAAAATTTATGAAATTCGCAGGCCTCCAGATAAGAGTTCGTACCTGAAAATTATTTTCTTATCCATCAGTTTAAACATATGTTATGGGTACTCAAAAGAACCGTCTCAATGAGACGGTTCTTTTGAGTTTAAACATATGTTGTGGGTACTCAAAAGAACCGTCTCAATGAGACGGCTCTTTTGACTACCATTAACACATGTTTAAACTGATGGATAAGAAAATAATCGATATTTAGCGCAAAATATTTTTGCTTCACTGTCCCTATGAAATTCAGTCAATGTTTGATATCAAAATGTTTTTCTCAAGTTTGATAATGGTCGATATTGCCATTTGACATCTTGAGTTATTGCCCTTTGTTGATGAAAATGACAATTTCTATGCTGTATGGTCTCTTAAAGGAGTAATTTTGATCTTACCTTTTATCAACTTATTCTCAATTCTAATGCCCAAGCTGCATGTTCATATATGAAATCACAGAATTCAAAGAAAATTTCACATTCCTTTTGTAATGGTTTTGGGTGGACTCTTTCTGACCTTTGATCATTCAGAGCTTATAGGGGAAGCACAGGTTGAGATAAAAAAAAATCAGCGTAAAATTGTAAATATTTTCTTACCCATCAATTTTAACATATGCTTTGGGTGCTCAAAAGAACCGTCTCATTTTGGTTGAGAAATTAGAATTTTCGTTACGCACTCTTAACTAAAGTCCTGGGAAGTTTAGTGTATCTTATTTTTTCTGACATATTTATTTTTTATCCTTATGATTCCTGTAATATTTTGCAGCCCTCTGCTGTCCAAAGATCCGTTGCAGCGTCTGGCAGAGTAAAATATGGGAAAAGAGCGTTGTCCGAGGAAGAAGAAAAGGTATGTAACAATGCAAGCCACATTGTGAGAAAATCTGTTTATTTAGTATTTGCTGGGGATACCCATAAAATATTCTGGATCCAAATTTTATCTAAACACAACACGTCTCTCTCAAGTTTTATGCTCGAAGTGTTTTGTTTTCACGTATTTAGATGAATACCTTTTTTTGGTCACCAAAAATACCCATACCCTCTTAAATCTAAGATAATGGCATGTAAATCCAATATTTTTCAAATGCCGTTATTGTGTTAGGTGCACTAATTATCAATAGTACAATATCCCTTTACCTCAAAGAGACGCCTTTTAATCCTTTTGCAAACAGAGCAGACCCTGATGAGGCAGCTACCTGATCAAGGTCTACAGTTTGCTTATAGAAATGTGATATATATCTGATCCTACACCAGTGGATCTGACAATTAATTTCTTTTTTATATTTACAAAATGAAAGTTTATTTATATGATTATCCATAGTGGGTGGAGCCTAGCATGAATATTCATGAAGGAAAGGGTTAAACATAATCATAGTTACAGGCTCTCAAAATCTGGACAAAATAAATATGAGCCGTGACATCAGATTTCCAACAATGTGGTATATGCCACCTGCATATCCTCAGATCAGCCTGCACATATGCGCAGTCTGATCAGAGCCATTGCTAGTTGCTTGAATATTCTATTGGAGTTTCTAAGCTTAAAATGGGGGCTGTACAGGCTCGTCTGAGTCTACAGACTCTACACTTGTCAAAATATCACATTGTTGGGAATCACATGTCGCGGCTCAGTTATGACTTTGTTCAAGCTCCTGAGATCTTTATATGTGTGGGTGAACATTTTCAGGAATTTTCCTGAATTCAGGATTTTGGGGCTGACTTTCCACAGAAAGTCAGCCTTAAAATGCTGAATTAGGGAGATCATAATAGCTTCTCTGATTTATTTTCAGTCTGTCTAAGGACAATTGACCATTTAAACATGAAATTGTGTATATTTAGTGGGCATACTGCAAGATTGGAGTTTGAAAGTTCAGGATTTAGGAAATTTTGAACTTTCATCCATGTATATGTGCAAAAAGCCTCCAATAGGCACCTACGAGGTCTAGAGGTTGAAATTTTGGTCTGATTTTTCTTCTACATTCATACTTTGTGTATTGGAGCAGCAAAGGCTCAGGGGAGCATCAGTCTCAGGGTTTCAGCTGGACTGAAATTTGCTTTGGTCATTTTGTCCGAGCAACCCCAATATTGTTCGGACATTTGGAAATTTTTTAGGACATTTTTTCAGACACTCATTTTACCACCATAAACCGAAAATGTTATATGCCCTTCTCATAATGAAACAAGGGGTAGTTTTGCTACCATTTCGGATGGTAGGTGCGGCCTGATTGATTGGTTGGCTTTTTATTTAATGAGGCGACTGGAGCTTGCTGATCGGTGGAAGTGGGTGGGGTACTGTTTTTTTTTGCTGCTATTTTCGGCCGCTGCACGACTCGTTAGTCACGGAAAGTGGCTGTTCAGGTAATGATGGAGCAGGCAAACTGTTTTGGGGGCATAAAAAACCTTGAGTTCCCGTTGTTTCTTGGTGACAATTAACTTTTTTAGTCATTTTATCGGCGAATGCCAATGCAAATACGCTGTCCGCTTCGAGATGAAATCGAGGTAAGAAGTTTACAGGATGCAATAGACCAATCAGGCGTCGTGTAACAAAACTTCATGACTGGTTTGCTTTAGTGAATAAGTATTTTAGGGGTAAAATTATGCGAACCAGCCTATCGCTTACAGAAATTTGGCCAATCAGCGATCGTTTATAAAACAAAAATATTATTGCATCACTGTGCATTACCGTACAGTATGCACTTCTGAAAATCGTCTCGGACAAACTGTCCAAACTGGACAGCAAACTCTCGGACATCTGGAACTATTTTCGGACTATGTCCGATGGCTGACGCCAAACTGAATCCCTGAGTCTCTGTAGCTTGACAATGAGTAATTCCAAAAAAACAACTGATTTACTGAATAGCAGATACAGTAAAACCTGTCTTAAGCGGCCACTATAAAAGAACACCATTAATAGGTTTTCAATACAGATTATCGCTTAATGCAGGTCAAAAGTATTGCAGAATGCTCCAAGGGGAGCATTCTGCAATACTCTAGCCCTCCATTAAGCTACCATTTCCATTTAGACTTTGGTTTTGTCTATTTTAAAGTAGCCGCTTAAGACAGGTTTTACTGTATAGCATATAAATATATTCAGCAAAACATTGGTTAATTTTTTAATTTTGATCTTTGACAGCCTTTCCAGTTTAGTCCGCCGATCGAACTCGGAAGCCCGGAGACTCGTGAAAGAGGCAGTCAGGTTAGTGCCTCGCCAAGCCTACACACAGATAGACCAGTCATAAACGCTGAACCGAAAAAAGGTAAAGTTGGATTCTAGTTTTTCGTATTTATTTCATTGCATATGATGGTATCTGCTGTATTAACCCTCTTCCACCGCTGTTTTTTTGTCCAGAAAATGTTGTCTGCTTTTTACGTCTGTTGCATATATTCAAGTGCACTTCAGACATGGAAGCAAACAATCTGAATCCTGATCAGACTGCTCACAGGGAGCTGTCTGATCTGGGTCCATGTTGTTTGTAATAGGTTACATAAAAACATAAGCAGATGAGAAGAGCAGACGATAAAATTGGTGACTGATGAGTTAAGGGTTCATTCCTTACCAAATCTGTCCCTAAGTTCGAACAACTCTTGTTAGTACCTGACGAGATGTCTCCAATTTTGTGAGGAAAATGGCAAACAGTTCCGAGACCCTGAACAGACTGCTCTTTAGGAGCATTCTAATCTGGGCTTATACTGTATCATTGTCTGCTCAAGTCCTGTCTTCTAGGGCGTTGGAAGTAATCTGGTAAACAATTAGAAAAATGTTGCTTTATATGTAACTTGGACAGTAAACAACCACTGTGTACTTAAGAGAATATTCAATGTGTATCAACAAAGATAACTATAGATTCCTGGAAATTCAATATTTGAGACAGTATCTTAACTAGCCACATGTAAAATTTCAAATTCAATATTATAGCAAGTCTTTGTAGCTGAGCGAACTGAACCAACAAAGCCCCATATGCTAAAAATTCAGACATCAAAGTAATAGCCTTTTTAGTCTATTTCTGCGATTTTAAATTTTATTACGTCTCCAAAAGCAATTGAATGCTGTCTAATGTTAAAACTTTCATTTAATTACATGTGACTGCATAATAAATGAATGCATGTTTTAATCGCTGCTTATTTAGTACAAACTTATCTCTGAATGTTCCAGGTTTCCAGCCCATTTTGGGACCTTAAATTACTGTTGTATAGTACATGTAGGTTTGATAATGTAACACCATATTTATCCAAAATATTCGCACAGATGTCTATGCCGCGACATGAGATTTCCAACAATGTGGTATGTTAGACCAGCAAAGCCTCAGATCAGCCTGCGCATATGCGCAGTCTGATCAGAGCCTTTGATATGCGCAGGCTGATCAGAGCCTTTGCTAGTCGCTTGAATATTCTATAACTGTTAAGCTACTGACAGATCATCATTTTGAGTTTCTAAGCTTAAAAAAGAGGCTGCACAGGCTTGTGTGAGTCTACTCTTGTCAAAATACCACATTGTTGGAAATCACATGTCACGGCTCAAATAGTTTAGATCCAGATTAGAGGTCAGTGTTTACACTATTTGGTCAGGCTTCTTACCCACTATTTGCCATCAAACTTTTTCCATTCCATTGCTGCCATTTACATTCTCTTCAGGCTGTAAAATGAAATTGTTTAGGTTTAGTGCCATACATAATTGACTCTTTCCTTGCTAGCAGCAACTTTTGTCTTCTGCTGAAAGCCTATGCTATTAGGTTGGACCCAGATCAGGACCAACAAGATGTCTGTCCTGATCGGGATCCAAACCGTTTAAGTCACTGATGGTGTTCGCTGAAAGTATTTTTTGAAATAGTTAATTTTGAAAAAAGTCTGCAGACGACAATAAAACCATGATAAATACCCCAGCATGCAAAGAGTTAAGGTGATTCTTTTCTTATTACAGCAGCTTTTACATTTTCCTCCCCTGTTGGCTTGAAGGGAACTTCCCCAGGTCAGCCTGCAAAGACACTAGTTCAAGGCAATACTGGTGCTGGACTGAAACCTGCCGATTCATTAAAACATGGCGGTGTTATGGACATACTGGGTAGTTCTGGCTCAGGAATCAAATCTAGTGAAAGATTAAAACCTGGCAGTGTTAAGGAAATATTGGATTCTAGTGCAGGATTCAAACCTGCCGAGAAACTAAAATCTGGTAGTGTCATGGATATACTTGGTGGTTCCGGCGCAGGGTTTAAACCTGCGGAAAAGTTAAAATCGGGAAGTGTTATGGATGTTTTAGGTGGCTTTGGTAGTGCTGGTAGTTCCGGCGCAGGGTTTAAACCTGCGGAAAAGTTAAAATCGGGAAGTGTTATGGATGTTCTAGGTGGCTCGGGTAGTGCTGGTTTAAAGCCTGCCAACAAATTAAAACAAGGAAGTGTAATGGATATACTTGGTGGTTCTGGTTCAGGTTTTAAACCTGCAGAACAGTTAAAGCAAGGAAGTGTTATGGATATTCTGGGTAATTCTAGTAATGGAAATATGTCTGAAAAATTAAAGCCTAGCAGTCTGGTGGATAAACTTGGTGGAACTTCCGGAGAACGTATGACCAATAATAACCTCCCATTTATTACTAATCTTCTCAACTTTACTACTTATCTTTCTGACTTTACTAATCTTTTATGTTTGCAGTTATTTCTTTCTACTACGGTAAATGTTCTAAAATTTTGAACACTAGCTACCTGCCAAAAAGGCCTAGACAAATAGGGCAGACCCAGATCAAACTGCTTCTAAAGAAGCAGTCTGATCAGGGTCTTCCCTATTTGCTACTCTGACAAGAAATTTGTGAATTCCAGCCCTGAAAACCCAACATTTTATTTGAGAACAGAAAGAGAAAAGTGTTGGAATTTTAGAACATTTACTGTAATCTCCTATGTTATCAGTTCTTTCTTAACTCTTTGCCTGCTAGCGGCAAATTTGGTCATAAGCTGATAATTTTTACAAACAATTTGGACCCAGATCAGGCTGGCAGAAGTTGGGCCAGATCTGGATCCAAGCTGTTGGCACTGAAAGAATATTTTGAAAAAAGGTAATGTTTAAAAAAATATCTGCAGATGACAAAAATCATGAAAAATTACCCATCATGCAAAGAGTTAACAGTTCTATAAATAGCCTTAGATAAGAACATGAGAGCCTTTACGCATGATATTTTGGTACTTTTTGCTTTGGCAAGTAAGGTAGGCACAGATATAATGGAGCTTTGGGGTATTTTTTATTTCAAATTGATGTTTTTTCATATTTTTCAAAACATGTTGTTGGTTCTCTAAAGAACTGTCTATTTAAGCATCCAAAACACATGTTTAAACTGATAAATAAAAATGCTCACAACTTTAGGCTGAAATTTTGCTCGTCAGGACCAAGAAAATGTCACAATTTTTATTGTCTGCTGAAGTTATGATCATTACTTTTAAGGATTAATTTCTACGCAGGAAAAATAGATACGGTTTGGAATTATCACTGGAATTATTTGTTGATAAATGATTGGAAACATATAGCAACTTGTGATTTACTGGACCCACCCCCCTCTCGATCCTTCCAAGGCTATAATGTTTGAGAAAAACTAAGACAAAATAGCTATATCAGGTTAGAGTTCATATCTAAGGCTTGCATTCTTTAATCACTATCCTCTGTTATCACTAATCCTATTATTATTACCAATCCTCTGTTTTTATTACTAATTCTCTATTAATGTCACTAATCCTCTGTTATTGTCACTAATCCTCTGTTATTGTCACTAATCCTCTGTTATTGTTACTACTTACTAATCCTCTGTTGTTCTAACCTACTCTTCTGAACTCTGCCTTATTCTCTTTACAGACAAATATCCGGAAGGTATTTCTTAAAAATTTGTTATACCCATTTTTGCTTGACGAAAGATTTAGTTCGTTGTCCAGATCTTGTGCCAATTATTTTGTTATTTTTCAACCGAAAATCTGACTGAACTATTTAGACAAAAGTTGATCAGATGAAGCACTATATCTGGTTACTGCTTTGTAGAGTCTAGATATTTTTAATCGATCGATAGACCTACAAATTTTTTTTTTTGCATTGCTTAATAGGAATATTTTCTTTTTCAAAGCTTATGTTGATTCAGTTCAGATGGCTTCAGCAGCCAGCTGATCAGGATCTGCAATGTTAAGTTTTTCATTCATATTCCTCCGTATTACCCAAAACCTGGCCTTAACCTACAGGGCTAGAAAATTCATATTTATAATTCGTACATTCTGCATCTCCAAATGTGTCAACAGCTATGATGAACCTGATCATTAACCCTTTGTATACTAATGTGTTCTTCCTACTTGTTTGATACAATAAACGTGAGATGGTCCAATGTATATATCTAGGGGTGTCAGGGTATAAGTTTAAAAAAATATTGTATTTTTTTGTTGGAAGATCTTTTTTACCTTTAATAACAAAACAGTGTAGACTCAGATGAAATGCTGTATTATGTGGCATTTCATCTTGTTCTTCACTGTTTGTAAAAGTACCCATTTAGGGGATACAAAGTGTTAATATTGGCTGTAGTCTAAATGCAGCATGAAGCACTCATATATTATGCACTTGAAAATTAAGAGAGCAGAGAAAACACATTTCAGAAATCTTAGGAATTAAGGCTTTTTTCAGGGTAAAAGTCCAGGGAAATTGGGAGATAAGGTCATTTATTGCAGGGAGGAGAACAATTTAGTGAGGAGTTGGAGGGCATAAGCAAATTAATTTCAGGGCGGGCAGAAAACATTTTTCAGGGAAAGTTTTAAATGCAGGGAGAAGAGCTATTTATTTGGGAGCTGGAGGGTATAATTAAAACAATTTCAGGAGCGGGGAGATGAACTATTAAGCTGGAGGGCATAAACAAAATAATTTCAGGGAGTAGAGAAAGTTTCAGGGAAAGAGGGAGAATTATTACAGGGAGATGAACTATTTAGCGGGGAGCTGGAGGGCATATTAAAGCAAAATAATTTCAGGGAGCAGAGAAAGTTTCAAGTAAATCACAGAAAGAAGAGGGATTTAGTGGGGTGCTAGAGGGCATTAAAATACAAACTGGGAGGCCTGGGTGGAGGATGTCCCATCTGTCAGGCTTTTGCTCAGTCTAAATAGATATTGAAATGATTTGAGTTATTATAATGAAATGTTGAAGCATGATGTATAGTTATTTTATGACCTAAGAGCCTTTAATGACACATCTTCTGTACTTCTTTACAGCAACCAAGGGGACCAGCACTACTGACTTGATGCAGGCACCAGAGCAGAAATCTGAACCAAAGAAAGGTATGTATTATTTGTTGACCCTGAATCGAAGCATATTTATATGCATGTTAAGATAGTTTTTAAAAATGTTTTATGGCTCTTGCGTTCTTATAGAAGCGCCCTAGATAAGCTTTTAGGTGAATTGGGTATTTACGCAACCTGGTTATCCTTAATTGGGTACTTGCAAAAACAATTGGGTATTTTCATATTTTTTTATGCCACGTTTTTTTTTCTGTTAATAAACATTTTCTTATTGCATGAAGCCATCGGGAATGTGCTTGCATATTTATTCACTCCCATCGTCTGCCTTTCTAAAGTATCAAACTAGCAGATTTTATTGTACCTGAAGCGAATCTCATCCCCTTGTTGACATTAGAGCTTGTACACTTTGCAAAGTTTCACTTTTATCATAGTGTTTTTCCGCGAGATACCGGACTGGGCGCTGATGTTTTAATCATAAAATGAGTTATATTGCGCACTCGCTAGTAAAAAAAAATCAATACCCGACTGGCATTTGTTTATTACCTAAATGGAAACAAAATGGGCCAAATGGTACGCAATGAGATCGCATGGCCTCATGGAAGATTAGCAACATGTACTTATGTAAATATATATATGTGCTAAATGTTGTAACCCTCGATAAATAAAGTCTTTACTTACTTACTTACTTACTTATGTAATTGCATACAGATCGTTAGAATTGCTTTTCGGTACGCACACATTTCATTTTATTTGCTTTTTTTGAGGATTTTAATTGCATATTTACGCAAAGACACTGCTTATCTAGGGTGCTGTTTGGCTTGTAATTCTAGAGCGGGTCCTTTAGTGCCTGCAGCAGATATATTTACTTCACCTGGCATAGCTTAAATGTTCTAAGATTTCAAACAATTTTCTCATTCTGGTCTCAAATAAAATGCTTGTTAGAATTCAGCTTGTCAGGATAGCAAACGGATCTGGTCTGTGCTATTTGTTTAGGCCTTTTTGGTAGGTAACTAGTGTTTGAAATTTTAGAATATTTACCATCGCATAATTTTTAGTCTCCCTCTCTTTTGGAGAGTGTCTGACAATATTCAGCTGAAATATTTAATGATTGAGTCACTGAGCTCATTGCAATCAAGCTAAAGATGGTAGCATCTATGTTTAAATAGCATTCTATACTAAATGAGCTGTGCCATGAGATTTCCAACAATGTGGTATGTGTGACCAACAAAGCCTCAGATCAACCTGCGCATATGCGCAGTCTGATCAGAGCCTTTGCTTGTCGATTGAATATTTTATGAATGTTAAGCTACTGACCGAACATCATTCCGGGTTTCTAAGCTTAAAAGGAGGCTGCCCAGGCTGGTCTGAGTCTACACTTGTCAAAATGCAAGATTGTTGGAAATCACATGCAACAGCTCAAATTTCACATAGAAAAAAAAACTGAACCAGATCAGGAATTTTGGTATTGTTGCATAGACCGGCAGGGAAGGCTCATACAAACCTGTATATCCATGCAGGGTCAATAGTGCCTTAGCTGTCAGTAAGCCAATATAAATATGCTGGACCTAATCCCCTATTGTTTATTGCAGCTGCAAGCACACCGAAGCCAACGTCATCACAGGCACCTCAACAGTCACTAACCAATGGTAAGTACTGGGAATGTGTGCAGATAGTGTTCTTAAATTCCAAACTCTAATTTCTGTGAAAAATGTTAAGGAGGAAAGTGTAGATTAAGCAGGCCCCAAAGTTATAAAACTTTTTTCATGCTTAACTGCTCATAAAAACTAAAATGCTGAAAAATGAAGACTTTTTGCTTTAAAACTCTCAGCTGTTGTATTTGTCATGCTTATAAATGTTAATTTGTTGGCATTTTAACATTTATGAGCATGATAAGTTTAGTGTTTAGTTGAGCACGAAAAAAGTTTAATAACCCCTGGGCCAAGCCCGTAGATAGGAGAGCTAAATTAAAATGTAATTTTCTTATTTCTCAACCAAAACATATTTTGTGGGCTTTCGAAAGAATCGTCTCAATGAGACAGTTCTTTTGATTTACCCCAAAAAATGTTAAAAGGGATGGATAAGAAAATAATTTTATGTGCACATTTTATGCTCAATTTTTTTCCCATCTGTGGGTAAGTATTGGGAATGTGTGCAGCAATTGTTCTAAAATTCCAAATGTTAATTTCTGCAAAAAATGTGAAGGAGGATAGTGCAGGCTGAGATCAGACTGCCCTTGAAAGGCTGGTCTGATCATGGTGTACACTCAAGGGGGGTATGCATACAATCAGCGTCTTTTCTAGGATTTATTGGTGGGTCGGGGGATTATTCCAAAATTGGGGAGGGGGGGAGGCTGGGGTTATGATTGCTGCTCCTTAGTCAATGGGCAACTGCTGTATGTTATTGCTTTGCAGTGGTTGTCTTCTTATGTTTAGTTCATCTGAACCAGATGCTGTCCGGCATGCCTTATCCGCCGTGCATAAAATTTTTCTTTGAACCACATCTCCTAAACCCGATAAAAACTTCACACAAATGTTCCTACTAAGGCCCTCTACCAAAATTGCCCAAATAGTTCCGATCTGGCCAAATTTCAAAATGATTTTACCAAAATGTCTCTCATAAGGCTCTGTACCAAAGGTTCCGCTCCTCCAAACAAAATGGCCACCAGAGCTAAAATAGAAAGAAACAATAACTATTAAACAACATCTCTTTAACCACTGGCCCAAATTTAAAACAATCCTCGAAAGGCTCTCTACCAAATTTGGCCAGCCCTTTCTATTCCACTGAACAAAATGGCGGCAAGAGCTAGAAATAGAAAAATCTTCGAAGTACAACTTCTGAACTCCGTCACAATTCAAAAAATATTTTCACCCAAAGGTATCTCACAAGGCATTTACCAAAATTGCCCAAGCGGTTTTGCTCCATTGAACAAAGTGGCTGCAAATGATAAGAATGGAAAAACATTTAATTGACTCCGCCATACTACTGGTAAATTATTCGCTGGCAGTGAAATATAAAGGCATTTTTTATCCATTCTCAGACCCATGGAAAGCTAAAACACCAGGATCCTCTTGGACTTGCGATGTTTGCTTGGTTCCAAATGGAGCAGACGCTGCCGCCTGTGTGGCCTGTCAGACTAAAAAGCCTGGTTAGTATGATATTCTTTTCAAAGCATTCATGTTTTCTATTAAAAATCTGTTCTAAGTTTATATTAGAAAAATAAATGGACCAAAACTTTTTCAGTGTGATGAAAACCCCTTTTGAGTATGAAAACGTCGCTTCATTCTTGAAATGGGTATCTTGTACAGCAGGGGTGTGGAAAAAACAACAAAATTTGGTACTTGCATGATTGTAACTTTGGTTCATATCAAGCCTTTAGTTAAGAGTGCGTAACAGAAAAATAATTTTCTTATTTCTCAACCAAAACATGTTGTGGGTACTAAAAAGAACCGTCTCGATGAGACGCATCTTTTGAGCACCCAAAACATATGCTAAAAATTATGGATAGGAAAATATTTACAATTTTACGCTGATAATTTCTCCATCTAAACCTATGCATATGAACTGAAAACAGTATGAACGATAATGCTGCTGAGTAGGAGTTCTCCCAATGACTCGTAAACTGATGTGGATCAAGCTTCATGTATGTTTAGTGAATTTGTTTTGTTTTGTTTGATTTGATTCTTTACGTCCCATCAACAATCTTTCAGATAAACAGGGATGGGTCTTCCTGGGTTAAACCAGTACTTAGCTAGGATAAATGTGTCTTGCTCAAGGACCACAAGGCAGTGACACCGGTGAAGCTCAAACCCGTGTTTAGTGAATTGGCCAAAAGCGTTGTTTATGTTAACATTTCAGATCTTGCTGCATTTTTCAACCACTATTTTATCCAAAAAGATTGAATACATGTACAATAACAAAAACAATTGATGATAAATTATTTTATTTTATTCAGATTTATCTCAAATTTCTGAAAACGGGCATCAATATTGATTGTTTACATGTACAAATTTGTTGCTACAGAAGAGCTAACGGCTTAAATTATGACGCGACTCAATTTCCAAACTGAACATCCTATAAAGAAATGTGGAAGGTTATAATGTGATGATTAAGAAGAAAACAATACCCAAATGAACATGTGATGTGGCATGAGATTTTCAACAATGTGCTATATGTGCCCAGCAAAGTCTCAGATCAGCATGCACATTCGCACAATCTGATCAGAGCCTTTGCTTGTCGCTTGAATATTTATTGACTGTTAAGCTACTCACTGAAAACCATTTGGAGTGTCTAAGCTTTAAAGGAGGCTACATAGGCTTGTCTGAGTCTATACTAGTCAAAATACCACACTGTTGGAAATCACATGTCGCGTCCTCACATAAATTTAAGTAATTAAGTATATGATAAAAATGTTATTGGATTTGTAAGGAGATGTATTTAGTGTGGATGAATTGTTTTAGCACTCAACAAGCTTGCATACAAATTCAATAACCTAAAGTAAAACCTGTCTCAAGAGGCCACTCAAAAAAAAAAATTGGGTTTTTCAGACTGACTTTTGCTTAATGCAGGTCAAACGTATTGCAGAATGCTCCAATGGAAGCATTTTGCAATAGTTTTGACCTTCATTAAGCGATAATCGGTCTGAAAAAAACAATTTTTGGTCTTTTTTTGAGTGGCTGCTTAAGACAGGTTTTACTGTATAATGCTGGACCAAATCATGTTTTGTTTCTTGTAGCAACAAGCACGCCGAAGCCAACGTCATCACAGGCACCACAGCAGTCACTAACCAATGGTAAGTACTGGGAATGGGTGCAGATAGTGTTCAGAAATTCCAAAAACTAATTTCTGTGAAGAATGTTAAGAAAGAAAGTGCAGATTTAGATCAGACTGCTCTTGAATGACTATTCTGATCATTGTGTACACTGTTTATATGCGTACAATAGCATCTATTTTTGGATATGAAAATCAGGAGGGATTTGTAAATTGTAATTTACCCTTTACTCCATTATAACGCCTTTTGACGCCTTTAAAATATCATGTATATGAAATATTATGGAAAATGGAGCATTTTCCATAATATTTTCAAAAGTATTCAAACTTAACTTAAATTTTTCTTTAATTTTCTTTAATTTTTTTTCAATGTTGTCTTAAAATAGAAAATGATGTCATGATCTAAAATAGCCTGTGGAGTAAAGGTGAGCATTTGACTAAATTTGATATTTTCCCTTCATTGTCTACATGAAAATATTCCCTCCTACTGAAAGTTGGGGGGGGGGGGATTATCCAAAATTGGGGAGGTTGGGGTGTGGATAATCCCTCCTAGGTCAATGGGCAGCTGGGCACAAACTATTTGCCAAAATTATCAGCAGATGACAAATGAGCAGCAACATGGGATTTCCAACAATGTGGTATGTGCAACCAGCAAAGCCTCAGATCAGCCTGCGCATACGCGCAGTCTGATCAGAGCCTTTGCTAGTCTCTTGAATATCCTATTAGTGTTAAGCTAGGGACTGAAAATCATTTGAAGGTATTACGCTTAAAAGGAGGCTGCACAGGTTCATCTGAATCTATACTTGTAAAAATGCCACATTGTTGGAAATCCAGTGTCACAGCTCAAATGATGTCACTGGCAAGTAAAGTGTTTGCTCCCTGGAGCAGTCTGCTAGTGGTCCATACCATTTGTAAGCTTAAAATGATCTGTTGTGACATTTAACATAGGTTTAGATAAACAAAATTTTGAACATAAAATTGTAAATATTTCCTTACCCATCAGTTTTAACAAATGTTATGGGTACTCAAAAGAACCGTCTCATTGAGACGGTTCTTTTGAATACCCACAACATATGTTTTGGTTTAGAAATAAGAAAATTAAATTTTTGGTATGCACTTTTAACTAAAGGCCTGATTTAAGATAAGCAGCAGAGAATATGTCTGGTACATTATTCGCTGGTAGTGAAATATAAAGGCATTTTTTTTATCCATTTCCAGACCCATGGAAGGCTAAAACACCAGGATCCTCTTGGACTTGCGATGTTTGCTTGGTTCCAAATGGAGCAGACTCTACCGCCTGTGTGGCCTGTCAGACTAAAAAGCCTGGTAAGTATGATATTTTTTCCAAAGCATTCTAGTTTTCTGTTAAAGGTCTGTTCTAAGTTTATATGCAAAAAAATAAATGGACTGAAAACTCTTTCAGAGTCATGAAAACCCCTTTTGAGTATGAAAACTTTGCTTCATTCTTGAAATGGGCATCTTGTAAATCAGAGGTGTGGGTAAAAGAAATGGTACTTGCACAGGGACAACTTAGTTGCCTAAATAAAAAATATATTGAACGAAGCATTTACAGTAAAACCTTTCCTAAGTAGTCACTCAAAAGAAGACCCCAAAAATGTTTTCAAGACCGATAGAAGCTTAATGCAGGTCAATAAATTGCAGAATGCTCTGGAGCATTCTGCAATACTTTCGACCTGCACTAAGCTACCATTTGTCATTAAGACCTTTGTTTTATCTATTTTTGAGTGACTGCTTAAGACAGGTTTTACTGGAGATTAACCAGTACCATGATAGAATATGGATACTCTTTGAGGGGGAAAAGGGGTAGGCTATACCATGGAATTATTATAAGCTTCTTAACTTCTTGGGCCTATCAATTTGTATGAAATGAGCGTAGTTAAAGAGTTGTTATCAATGCTAGGCAAAGTATATATATCTTGGCATGCCATGGATCATTTGGGCCCCATCAAGAGAAATCCTGTTTCTTGGGTTTGGGGCCAAGTATGTCTCAAACCAGCCTACTCAGCTACAGAGAATAGCCAGAATTTTTATCTTCGCATGTAGCAAGTTTACCTATTATAGTTTCCAGAAAACAAATAATTTTTTACAAAGGCGCTGATCAGACTGCATGGATGCACAGGCTGGTCGGCACCTGCGGTGTTCATATGCAACAGAATCGGGTATTTTTTTGGGACGAGAACCATTTATGAGAAGTTTACTAAGTTTTTGAAAACAATCACTGCCCATTACTGATAAAAAATATCTTATTATGTTACCCATTTGGTAGATATTTGCACATTTGTCCCTTTTATACATGTAGTAGAAAAAGCAGTAGATAATGCATATTCAGATGACATAAGTCCAGATGAATACAAAATTTGAACCTAAAATGTTAGTATTTTCTTACCCATCAGAAATATCATATGATATGGATGCACAAAAGAATCATCTCATTGAGACGCTTTTGAGTACCCACAGCATATGTTTTAGTCGAGATATAAATTGCTCACTTAGATGTCTGAGATAAGATTAACTCATTTGGAGTGAACTGGCATTGATATGTCATTTGATGAGAGATGTAACATTCTAAGAGATGAAAAATGTCTTATTACCAAATACGCCTCCTTTGGAACTACAAATCTTCGGCAATTACTGGTTTCCTATTATTGTCATCGGTATGATATCAGTTTTATACTATTAATCTGGAGCACTAGGAGTTACATGGGTGAATGCTTTCAGGATAATTCCTGAATTCAGGATTTTGAGGCTGACTTTCTATGGAAAGTCAGCCTCAAAATAGTGAATTAGGCATATTGTTCTAGCTTCTGTGATTTAAGTTCATTCTGTCTAAAGACAGTTGATCATTTAATATTGAAATGGTTAGTATTTAGTAGACATATTGTCAATTTTTAGATAAGAATTTCTAAAATTCAGGATTTTCGAAATTTTGAACTTTCACCCATGGAATTATGACCTTGTGTTTTAGACAAGCCATTTCAACACCCGCCAGGAGACTGGACTTGTGCTACTTGCTTGTTTGTCAACGAGGAAAGCTCAGGCAGATGTTGTAATTGCGAATATTTACGTCCCGGGCCACCCAGGACACAGTGTGGTATGTTTTGTATTGTTAAGATAGGAGGATAAATTTACCTTAGAAAATTTTCAGGATTATTCCAGAATTCGGAGTTTTAAGGCGGACTTTCCATAGAAATTCGGCCTCAAAATACTGAATTTAGGTAGATAATAAAAGCTTCTCTGAAGTTATCTAAAGACAATTAACCATTAAAATGTGAGATCTTTATTTTTTTGTGGGCATACTTTATGTTCACAATTTTAGAATTTGATCTTTCTCCAATGTGCATTCAGAAAGTAATTTTGGCCATTTTGAGGGCATCTGGGATAATGAATACTGTTTTTGCTTGCTGTTTTTGTGATTTCGACTTCCTTTCGTTTCTTAGGAAATGGTCAATTTGTTCACAACACTCTGGTCTATTGTTTGATTACATTTTTAAACTGTGTCAATTAGTCAAAGAGACTTATGTATTTATGGTATGAATTTATGGTGTCTTGAGTATTTAGGGTAGTGAGATAATTGAAGTTAGATGTAGAGTCCGTGCCTGATAAGAGTACAGTTACGTAGTTGGTCACGTTATGGTACTTTATTCACCTGATTGGACAAATATAGGGCTTTGTTTCATACTTCTAAATGTAAATCTGTTTCATCACCCTACTCTTATCGAGCACGGACTATACTTACACAGGTTTAGATAAACAAGATTTTTTAGGTTATAACTATAAATATTTTCTTACCCATCTGTTTTAACATATGTTTTGGGTGCTCAAAAGAATCGTCCCATGAGGCGGTTCTTTTGAGTGCCCACAACATATGTTTTGGTTGAGAAATAAGAAAATTAGTTTTTCCTTACACGCTCTTAACTAAAGTCCTGTACTAAAATATATAAAACTGGATTTATTGATTGAGTTAAGGCTTAAAGTCTCAGTCAACAATATTTCAGTCATGTCTAGACTCCTCCCAGAGGAGGGAGAGAGAAAAGAAGAATGGGATAGACTAAAAGGCCCCGACCCACACCAAGATTTGCCTCAAGTGAAGCAAATTTCATCCTTCCTGCAAGCCAGATATGACAGGGTCATCTCTATGAAAGCTGCAGCAAAGGGCATACCACCCTACCACCCACTTAAACTGGAGTGCAATGACTCAGTTGGCAGAGCGTTAGACTGGGGATTGATGGGTTGCTAGTTTGAGATTCGCTGCTGGCGGATTCATTGTATTGTGTCGCAAAACACTTTATCCGCTGCTCAGTACTGGAAGACAGGAAATTCCCATGACTGAAAAATTGTTGACTGGGATGTTAAGCATCAAAACAAACAAAAAATAAATAGATAAAACACTAATTTGATCCTTTAAAAAAAAAAAAAACATGGCTGCTAGGTGTGAAACTGACAATCAGAATTCAAAATGGTCACAAGGCAACTTGCTACAAAAAAGCTTGAAGAGAAAAAATGATAAAAATATGAATAAATTGTTTGGGATGAAGAAAGAAGCAAAGAATATTTGATTAAGATCATTCTTTCTCAATTTACACTTTTAACTCATTACCAACTAGTGTCATCTGCTGATAACCTTTGCAAACATTTTGGACCCAGATAAAGCCCGACAAAATGTCGGGTTTGATCTGGATCTAATCTATTTGACACTCTGATGATATTCCTGAAAGAAATTTTGAAAAAGTTGATTTTGAAAAAAATCAGCAGACGACAAAAAAGCATGCAAAATTTAACATGGGTCAAAGGGTTAATTACACCTTTCTGGCTTGTTAGGGTGAAAGAATTTAAATTACCAATATAAATTCCATTTTTAGTCATAAAGATATATCCACTTTTCATAGTAAGAAAATAATTTTGTCTCTCCTTTTAGTTCCAGCTTGTGTGCAAACATATTTGGACTCTAGAAATAAAAAGTCAGGAGATGCAGAACAATCAACTGTTTCTTTGACTAAAAGTACAGGCTCAAAGTTTGGAAATATTGCATCATCAGCAAGTGTTAATTCATTAACGTCAAGTGGTTTCAGTTTTGGCGGCACTACCGCCAATAGTTCCAGTTCAGGATCTGGTTTTAAAATTGGAGATAGTTCTGCTAACAGCAATAGCAGTTCACAAGGAAGTGGTTTTCAAATGGCTAGTATACAGTCATCAGAATCTGGCTTTAAGTTTGGAAGTAAACCAACAACAAAAAGTGATTCATCACAGTCTTTAGGAACTGGTTTTAAATTTGGTAACCCATCAGCAACAAATAGTGATTCATCAATGTCATTAGGAACTGGTTTTAAATTTGGTAACCCATCAACAACAGGTAGTGATTCATCAATGTCGTTAGGAACTGGTTTTAAATTTGGTAACCCATCAACAACTGGTAGTGATTCCTCACAATCTTTGGGAACTGGCTTTAAGTTTGGTGTTCCAACAACAGCAAGCAATGATTCACCAGTCAAAAGTGTTGCACAGTCCTCTGGAACTGGTCTTAATTTAAGTAATGCAACAAGTGATTCACAGCTCAAAAGTGGTTTTAATCTTGGAAATAGTTCAGTAAATTCAAATTCACAGTCATTAGGGGGAGGCTTTGGCAATACTAGTATGTTCGGTGCAAAGGAAAAGCCAGCAGAGGTTGGATCAAAACTTACAAACAATAATGGGTTTTCAACAAGTGATGCTCAGTCTAAAGGAATAGATTTTCAGTTTGGTAAAACTGTGTCTAGTGCTTCTTCTTCAGCTGCTGGTTTTGGATTGGGAAACCCTACATTAACAGCTGCAACCACTCTTACCTCTTCAAAAGAAACTGGTTTGGGAACAAAACTTTCAGTGCAAAATGGTATACCTAGCTTTGGTAGTGCTAATGCCATGTCTTCACCCATTGGTGGTTTTACGTTCGGACAGAAAAGTGAAAGTGGGAAAGATCCACTAAAGGCTACCATGTCGGTACCTGGTGGATTTAACTTTCAATCGCCATTGACTGGTGCTTCATCAACTGCTTCATCTGTTTCACAGACAGGATTCGCAAACTCTAGTATAGGTGGATTTACATTTAGTGCTAATAAAACAAACACAAGTACAGTGAACTCCATACAGACCACTGTATCTACAGCTTCGTCATCTGTAGGAGGATTTGCTTTCATGGCATCAGGTAATTTGATCTGATTATGTTGTTTTAGTCCCCACTCCCATTAGTTGACGGGCCGTCTGCTGATGACCTTTGCAAACAGTTAGGAACCAGATCAGGACTGACAGAATGTCTGCCCTGATCTGGATCCAACTGTTTGACACTCTGATCGTGTTCCTAAAAGAATTTTTTGAAAAGGTTAATTTTGAAAACAGTCAGCAGACGACAACAAAAGCATGAAAAATTCCCAGCATTCAAAGAGTTACAGCCACTTTAGCTGTCCCAAATTTTGTAATCCCAAAATGAGGAAATGAACACTGTGGCAGTACATTAGATTTTGGTACTTTTTGCATATGCACAAAAAACCCTCAAAAGTGTCCATGCAGACGTATCCAGAGGGGTTCAAGATATAATGTTTGGTCTGTATTCATTTACAGGATCCATAGCCTAGGGAGCGCAGTGGCTCAGTGGTAGAGTGCTTGAATCGAGACCGAGGGGCCGCAGGTTCGAGCCTCACCGGCGTCACTGCGTTGTGGTCCTTGAGCAAGACACATTTATCCTAGCTTAGTACTGGTTCAACCCAGGAAGACTCGTCTCTGTTTAACTGAAAGATTGTTGATGGGACGTAAAGAATCAAATCAAACAAACAAACAAAAACAGGATCCATACTTTGTGTATGAGAGCAGTGAATGCACCGATGATACCGTACATCTGTGCAGGATCTAAGGAATTCCTGATTGCTTACGTGATAAGTTCCAAAATCTCATGTAGTTGCTCAAACACCGTTTCCTTTTGCACTAATAAAATACCCGACTTTTCTTTTTACATGTACTTTCATATTCTGAATTAATGATTATTAGACGCTAAACATAAAATGATAGTATATTTGTGGTGGAAAAACTGATTATTTGGGATGGTTTTTACTGTAAACTCTGAGATGACTGAGGTTCTTGATGTTATTTCCCTCTTTTTTGTGTCTTTTTTATGTCAATCATTGTTATTTGCCCTTGAACTCTTGAATTGTTATCTTTGTTTTTTTCTGTACTTTTGTCTCTCCTTGGATTTCCGTATTTGTTATTTTCCTGTGTACTTGTCTCCTCTTTAATTTCCGTCTTTGTTATTTTCCTCTGTATATGTGTCTGCTCTTTACTTTTCGTCTTTGTAATTTTCCTCTACACATGTGTCTCTTGTTTTCCTTTGTACTTGTGTCTCCTCTTGAATTTCCATCTTTGTTTTTTCTCCTGTACTTGTGTCTATTGAATTTCAATTGAATTTTAATTTTCATCTTTGTTATTTTGCTCTATACTTGTGTCTTTTGAATTTCCATCTTTGTTTTCTTATGTACTTGTGTCTCCTCTTTTATTTCCGTCTTTGTAATTTTCCTCTATACTTCATTATTACTTCTATTACTTGTCTTGAATTTCCATCTTTGTTATTTTCTCCTGTACATGTGTCTCTTGAATTTCCATCTTTGTTTTCCTGTGTACTTGTGTCTTTTCTTGAATCTCTATCTTTAATCCTCTTTAATTTCTATCTTTGTTAATTTCCTCTATACTTATGTCTCTTGAATTGCCATCTTTGTTTTCTTCTGTACTTGTGTCTGCTCTTTAATTTCTGTCTTTGTTATTTTCCTCTATACTTCATTATTACTTCTATTACTTGTCTTGAATTTCCATCTTTGTTATTTTCTCCTGTACATGTGTCTCTTGAATTTCCATCTTTGTTATTTTCTCCTGCACATGTGTCTTTTCTTGAATTTCCATCTTTGTTATTTTCTCCTGCACATGTGTCTTTTCTTGAATTTCCATCTTTGTTATTTTCTCCTGTACATGTGCCTGTTCTTGAATTTCCATCTTTGTTATTTTCCTCTATACTTGTGTCTCTATCATTGTTATTTTACTCTGAATCTCCTGCTTTTTATCTTCTTTCTATGTTGATTAAATGTCTTGCTATCATTTTGATCTGTTCATATGTTGTTAAGTGTCATACTGGCATGCTTATCTGCAGTTACACCAGAGCAACTCAAACAAAATAGATGAAGGGTCATTCTAAAAACTATTTAATATGGCATTTTATGTGGGTCCTCCATATTTGAAAAATTACCCATTTAGGTGTGTCCAGTATTCAACGGTTTGAAAGGGTCTTATGCATGTCTCACTAGCATAAAATAATTTCTGTCGCCATTCTCCTCCCTTCCGTTGATTCAAGAAGGGTTGTTGTCAGTTACAAGGGGAAGTATGTGCACAAAGTACTGGTTAACCGCTAAGTCAAGCTTGCCCAGGAAAAAAGTGTGGTTAGGTTAACTGACGATCCCGACATGACCATAGCTGTTGACCTGAACATTAAGCATCTAACCAAACAAACAAACTAACTACTTTATTTCTGTTCCCAGCAAAAGCTCCAAAGCCATTCCAGTCGCCAGCCGCGGGATCAGCTGGTCCGGCCAATCAAGATCCACCTGCTCAGCAGCCCGGAGGATTCAACTTCAGACCTACTGCACAGCCTTCTGTGCCTGCCGCCTTCAACTCATCAGAAGCATTGGAGCAAACAGAGTTTGATGGGAGGCCATTTATGCAGACACCCCGATCAAGTGACATGAAAGGTTTGTTGATTTGTTAAAAATTTGTTTCTGTTTTTGTCCAAATGCAGAATGGCATGTTGATATTAATTTTATACCAATTATCTTAAACTAATATCTTTAGTAATGGACTCTAGCATTTCATAGTAGAATTTTAACGTGTAAATCAGTATTTTTCGTAAGTTTTCAGTCCTTGAAAACAGCAGGGAAGTCTTAGAAGTCCTTTAAAAAGTCCTTGAATTTTACACAATCTTACCTGTATGAACCCTGTAAGATTTATAAAAAGTTATAGCAGTTCAAATATAGAATCTGAGCCATAAGAAATCAATGGTGACCTCTCTGAACATTTGATCAACTTCGTCTTGTAAATTATGGAAGTTAAACAAAATATTCAATGTTATATGCAAAGTGTAGTGTTTTTTTTTTTTAAACATATATTTTAAACAGAAGAATCAATAAAAATGCAAACAAAGTTGAAAAATACATTTATTGCATGGGCGTGGTAGAGTGCTTGGCTCAAAAATGAGAGGGCTGCAGGGTTGAGTCTCACCTGTGTCACTACATTGTGTCCTTAAGCATGTCCTGGTTCAACGCAGGAAGACCCATCCCGACATAACTGAAAAATTGTTTACTGGGACGTAAAGAATAAATCAAACGAACGATCAAAACATGTATAGAAGTCAATTAGTTATTCTACAGACTAAAAATAGCAGTCCTCCATTGCTTCCCATTCTCTATAAATACCTTGTAACCCGTGACTTTCTTATTGTGTAAAACGACCACTCTCAAAAAGACAAAAAAATGGTTTCCAAAACCAATTATTGCTTAATGCAGGTCAAAAGTATTGCAGAATGCTCCAAGAGGAGCATAAAAGTATTTTAGAATGCCTAAAGAGGGGAGCATTTGGAAATACTTTCAACATTACTTTTGACATTCATTGAGCTACCATTTGTCATTAAGGTCTTTGTTTTGTCTATTTTTGAGTGGCCTTTTTACACAGGTTTTACTGTACTTGATTTTGATCTTGCACGGTTTAATTTGCATGTTAGATTCATTTGATTTCAATTTTGCATTTCCTTGTAAACATTATACTATTTTCAAAAAGTGGAGTATACTTGTTCAACAGGACACAAAAAGGAAAGTGAACTGCTATACTTGCCCTTAATAGTCACACACAGATTTTCCTAGACCTGATTTGGGGCCAGATATCGTGCTGAATATATCAGCCCCTTCCCAATTCAAAAATGAGTAAAAACTTCCCAAAATGGTTTATATTATTCCCAATTTCTTAGTTCTACATCTTAGTGAAAATTTCATGAAAATCCTAACAAAAAAGTAAAGTTACTGTTACATGAAAATTTGCATAAAAATGTGAATGAAAACATGTTTTCATTCACATTTTAATGCAAACTTTCATGAGATTTTATAAAGGGCAATTAAAGCAACACATGCTATATACAGTTGCTAATTTTTTCTCATATTGTTTTTAACCCATTTAAAATGGCAATCCAGTATTTTTAGACTGCATCAGATTTTCCCAATTTAGATGGTCCAAATGCTTTTTTTCCCAAATTTAACAGGCCCCGACTTCAGATGGTAGAAAATCCCTGCACACAGATAAGCCTGATTGAACAGTGTAGACCCTGATCTACTCATGAACAGTCTGATCAGAGTCTTCACAATTTGACATTCTATGGCTAATATTTTGTCTGTTCAATATGTAGTGATGGACTTGTTCAATATATTCATTAGTTGTAGTTAGACATTAAGGTTTTTAAATATCTATAGTACGGTAAATGTGCTAAATTTTCAAACACTAGTTGCCCGCCAAAAGGCCTAGACAAACAGGACAGACCCAGATCAGACTGATTCTTCAGAAACAGTCTGACCAAGGCCTTCCAGTTTTCAATCTAGAGGGGATCATTATCAAATGAGTTCTTGCTAAAACTAGAGTGGGCTTTCTTTAACATTTTATGAATGGGGAAATATTGGGCAGTGTTATATTTTCACCTGAAATCAAATGAAAATGGCACCCTTTATAATTTCCTAGAATGAATACTGCCTCCCCTGTTTGTTATTCTGACAAGCATTCCCTGAAAACCCAACTTTTTTATTTTAGAACAAAGAGAAATGTGTTCGAAATTTTAGAGCATTTACCGTAATTATGGTATCTTCAGGGGCATCAACTTTTATCCCTTCTGATTCTTTATGACTTCTTTTCTTTCTTCTACTTATTTCCTTCTCTCTTTCTTTCTCTCTTCTTCTTCTTATTAGCCAAACGATGGAAGGTGTTAGGTTTTAAGCCAAGGCACAAAAAACGTGATTCCCAGAGGAGTAAATGGAAAGAAAAGCAGAAAAAAGCAACCAGGGATAAAGGTGGAAGAGAAAGCAGTGGAAAGTGGTTTAACCTAGTGTATTTTCCAGGAGTGGGCTTTCTGTTAGTGGATGCTACAGGACTGTTCAGAACTGGTGCTAAACACTATGGATCTACAAATAAAAGGAATGCGAATCCATCATCAGGCAGATCCATATCATCAGCAGGAACTTCAAAGAATACAGGCCCAGGATCTGCTTCAACAGGTCAAAGTCAGCCAGCAAAACCAACCGATGCTGGTACATCCCAAAAGTCTGAAGGGATATTTACTTTCAAGGTGAATGCAAACTCAGATCAAGGAAGATCTGTCCCATCAATGGAAGCAGGAAGTTCAATGACAGCAGCGAGACCAGCAGTTGCTGGAACATCACAGACCTCTTCCAGAGGATTTGCCCCATTTACCTTCAATGGTAATACAAATCCAGCTTCAAAGTCAGCGGGAGCATCACAGGCAGCTTTCAGTGGATCGTTCCAATCAGCTAAAGCAAGCACACCAAAGCAAGCAGATGCCTTTGATGACCAGACTATGGATGCTGATGGTGATGACCAGGGTACGGCAAATATGACTTCAGGACTGTCTGTACAAACCTCTACAGCAGAAAAGAATGGGTCAACCACAAGGGGATCTGGTTTGGTCATTTTCACAGGAGCTCCAAAGTCCACAGCATCATCTGTTCCATCAGCCTCAGCAGGAACTTCCAAGTTGGTAGTAGCATCAAATTTGTTATCCAAAGCAGCTAATGCTGAAACATCACAGACACCTTCCAGAGGATTTGCCCCATTTACCTTCGAGGGTAATACAAATCCAGGTTCAAAGTCAGCGGCAGCATCACACACAGCTTTCAGTGGATCTTCCCAGTCAGCTAAAGCAAGCACAACACAGCAAGCAGAACCCCTTGATGACCAGCCTATGGATGCTGAGTGTGACGACCAGGGTAATACAGATCTGACTTCAGGCAATTCTGTACATGCCTCTACAGCAGGAACGTCCCAGTCAACCACAAGGGGATCTGGTTTGGTCATTTTCACAGGAGCCCCAAAGTCCACAGCATCATCAGTTCCATCAGCCTCAGCAGGAACTTCTAAGGCGACAGTAACTTCAAATTTGTTATCCAAAACAGCTAATGCTGAAACATCACAGACAGCTTCTACAGGATTTGCCCCATTTACCTTTGAGGGCAATACAAATCCAGCTTCAAAGTCAACAGAAACATCTCATGCAGCTTCCAATGGATCTTCCCAGTCAGCTAAAGCAAGCACAACACAGCAAGCAGAACCCCTTGATGACCAGCCTATGGATGCTGAGTGTGACGACCAGGGTAATACAGATCTGACTTCAGGCAATTCTGTACAAGCATCTACAGCAGGAATGCTCCAGTCAACCTCTAGGGGATCTGGTTTGGTCATTTTCACAGGAGCCTCAAAGTCCACAGCATCATCTGCCCCATCAGCCTCAGCAGGAACGTCTACAGATTGGACTTCAGGCAATTCTGTGCAAACCTCTACAGTAGGAAAGCCCCAGTCAACCACAAAGGAATCTGGTTTGGTCATTTTCACAGGAGCTTCAAAGTCCACAGCATCATCTGCCCCATCAGCCTCAGCAGGAACTTCTACAGATTGGACTTCAGGCAATTCTGTACAAACCTCTTCAGCAGGAAAGCCCCAGTCATCTGGTTTAATCATTTTCACAGGAGCTTCAAAGTCCGCAGCATCATCTGTCCCATCAGCCTCGGCAGGAACTTCTACAGATCGGACTTCAGGCAATTCGGTACAAACCTCTACGGCAGGAAAGCCCCAGTCATCTGGTTTAATCATTTTCACAGGAGCTTCAAAGTCTGCAGCATCATCTGTCCCATCAGCCTCGACAGGAACTTCTTCAGATCGGACTTCAGGCAATTCTGTACAAACCTCTACGGAAGGAAAGCCCCAGTCATCTGGTTTAATCATTTTCACAGGAGCTACAAAGTCCACAGCATCATCAGCCTTGGCAGGAACTTCTAAGTCGCAGACAGCTTTCAATGGATCTTCCCAATCAGCTAAAGCAAGCACAACAAAGCAAGCAGATGCCTTTAATGACCAGACTATGGATGATGATGGTGACAACCAAAGTGTTGACATGTGCTCTGAATGTTCCCTTGACCTTAACGAGCCAATGACTGTTGAGTCTTATATAGCTGTTACTATAACACCTGATAGAGCCCCTACCTCTAGCAAGAGCCATAGCAGCCATCATAGCAGCAGGTCTTCATCCTGCAGCAGTTGTACATCTAAACATTCCAGATCTACAAGACGGTCCAGATCTTCATCTGCTTCATCAAGATCTTCCTCTGCTTCATCAAGATCTTCCTCTGCCTCAGGTCGGTCTTCCCCTGCTTCATCAAGGGGATCTGCATCCTCTTCAAGAGCATCAAGTTGTTCACGCAGCAGCTCCCATGGGCCACCATCTGCAAGTGGGGGATCATCTGTTCCCTTGCAGTCTACTAGTATGCAGCCGGATAACAGAGGAAAGGCTGATTCCGTAGGAGCCAAGCCAACAAGTGCATCTCAAGGACCTGTACTATCAACACCAGCATTATTTGCAGGATTTGTACCAACAGTGTACAGTATTTCACCAACTGTACCACACTTGCCTGATCGACCAACACCAGCTGTGTCTGCAGGATTTGTACCAACCATGTACAGTTTTTCACCAACTGTACCACAAGTGCCTGATCGACCATTACCAGCTGTTTCTGCAGGATTTTTACCAACCATGTACAGCATTTCACCAACTGTACCACACTTGCCTGATCGACCAACACCAGCTGTGTCTGCAGGATTTGTACCAACCATGTATAGTTTTTCACCAACTGTACCACAAGTGCCTGATCGACCATTACCAGCTGTTTCTGCAGGATTTTTACCAACCATGTACAGTATTTCACCAACTGTACCACACTTGCCTGATCGACCAACACCAGCTGTGTCTGCAGGATTTGTACCAACTGTTTGCAGTATTTCACCAACTGTACTACACTTGCCTGATCGACCAACACCAGCTGTGTCTGCAGGATTTTTACCAGTAGCTTACAGTAGTTCGCCAACAAATGCAACACAAGTGCCTGATAAAAAAACACCTGCCCAATTCAAACCACCTGCTGACACAAAAACAATTGTACCACAAGTGCCTGGTCCTTCAACACCACTAGATAGAGGATTGATAACATCCGACCTTAGTGAGCCAATGACTGTTGAGTCTTATATAAGTGTTACTACAACACCTGATAAATCCCGTAGCTCTAGTAAGAGCCATAGCAGACACCATAGCAGCAGGTCTTCATCTAGCAGCAGTTGTACATCCAAACATTCCAGATCTACAAGACGGTCCAGGTCTTCATCTGCTTCATCAAGATCTTCCTCTGCTTCATCAAGATCTTCCTCTGCTTCATCAGGTCGGTCTTCCCCTGTTTCATCAAGACGATCTGCATCCTCTTCAAGAGCATCAAGTTGTTCACGCAGCAGCTCCTTTAGTAGGTCACCATCTGCAAGTAGGGGTTCGCCTGTTCCCTTGCAGTCTACTAGTATGCAGCCGGATAACAGAGGCAAGGCTGCTTCTGTGGGAACCCAGCCAACAAGTGCATCTCAAGGACCTGTTCTATCAACACCAGCATTATTTGCAGGTTTTGTACCAACAGTGTACAGTTTTTCACCAACTGTACCACACTTGCTTGATAGACCAACACCAGCTGTGTCTGCAGGATTTGTACCATTAGCTTACAGTGGCTCGCCAACAAATGAAGCACGAGTGCCTGATCGAAAAGCCTCTTCCCACTTCAAACCACCTGCTGACACAAAAACAGTTGTACCGCTTGATAAGCAAACACCATTAGGTGGAAAATTTATACCATCAGTTGACAGTGGTTTACCGACAGTTGTACCACAAGTACCTGATCAGCAAACACCTTTAGGTGAAGGATTTATACCATCAGTTGACAGTGGTTTACCGACAGCTGTACCACAAGTACCTGATCAGCAAACACCATTAGATGGAGGATTTATACCATCAGTTGACAGTTGCTTACCGACAGATGTACCACAAGTGCCTGATCAAAGACCATCAGGTGGAAGATTTATACCATCAGTTGACAGTGGCTTACCGACAGTCGTACAACAAGTGTCTGATCAACAAACACCATTAGGTCGAGGGTTTGTACCATCAGTTTACAGTGGTGCAACATCAACTTTACTGCAAGTACCGGATCAACAAACATCATTAGTTACTGCATTTATACCATCAGTTTACAGTGGGCCGTCAACAACTGCACCACAAGTGCCTGATCAACAAACACCAATAGGTAGAGGATTTGTACCATCAATTTACTGTTTGCCAGCAACTGCACCCCAATTGCGTGATCAGCCTACATTAGGTACTGGATTTATACCCTCAATTTATGGTGGCTCGCCAGTAACTATAGGACTATTGCCTAATCAACCAGGTGGCTTGCCAACAATTGCACCACAAGTGTCAGATCAACAAATGCCATTAGGTAGAGGATTTATACCGTCAATTTATGGTGGCTTGCCAACAACTGCACCACAAGTGTCTGATCAACAAACTGCATTAGATAATGGATTTATACCATCAGTTGACACTGGCTCACCAACTACTTTACCACAAGAGCCTCATCTACAATCAACAAGAGATGTTGCAAGACTTGTATCAGTAAGTGAACCAAAATTAAAAGTTGGAGGAATTTTAACATCAGTTAACAGGGGCTCGCTATCACGCGTACCACAAGTGCCTGACCCACAGCCATCAAGAGATGTTGCAGGATTTGTATCAACAAGTGAACCAAAGTTAAAAGTTGGAGGAATTTTACAATCAGTTAACAGGGGCTCGCTATCACGTGTACCACGAGTGCCTGACCCACAGCCAACAAGAGACAGTCACTCACCATGTGTACCACAAGTGGAAGATCCACGGCCAACAAGTAATGTTGCACAATTTGTATCGGTAAACTGTGATTTGCCAACAGCGACACCACAAGTGCTTGATGCACAGCCAACAACAAATATTGAAGAATGTTACAGTGGCTCAACAACCACCCTACCCCAAGTACTTGATCCACAACCAACATCAGACATTGCAGGAATTGTAGCATCAATTGACAATTACTCACCAACAATTGAAACACAACTGCCTGATCTACAAACACCAATAGGTACCGAATTTCTACCATCAGTTTACAGTGGCTCACGAACAATTGTACCACAACGTCCACAAGTGTTTGAACAACAAACACCATTGGGTACAGGATTTATACCATCAAGTTACAGTGGCTCATCAATAAGTGTACCACATCATCCAGAAGTGTCTGAGCAACAAACACCATTAGGTACAGGATTTATACCATCTATTTACAGTGGCTCAGCAACAACTTTGCCACTAGAAATGCCTGTTCACCCACCTGAAGGTTTTGGTGGTGCTCTGCAGGAAGCTTTAACTGGAATTTCTACAGGATCACTGTATGAATGGTCTGCTGTGGCATCTGACACACATAATTGCCCTTCGTGGGCTCAAGATATCCCAGAAGGATTTGGTGCAGCTCGACATGCCACATTTGCTGCTTTTGCTTGTGAGTACACACCTTCATATTTGGCTCCTCCTGCTGAAGAAAAGAAACCTAGAAAGCGAGCAGTTATGTTTGCTGCTAGTAGCACAGAGATAGCTGAATATCCTGCACAAGAAGATGTAGACAGCCAATCTATAGGATCATCTAACAGTGCCACTGCTTCTCAGTCGGAGATTAGAAAATGTGCTGTAGCTGGAGACACTCTTTTGTCTGCACTTGCTTCAATTTCTACTGAGTCTATGGAAGACTCCGGCTTACCACCTGGACATTTTCAAAACCATTTTCGGGCTACAATACGACCAGACGAACCCGGTAAAGGAAAGAAGGGTAACAAGAGGCGCCGCTCGCCACCACCATCTGGATTGCCATCACCTATACCAATGCGATCACCACCAAGGTCGAGGCCATCGTCACCACCGCCAGCAGATATGTACAGGAGAAACACATGTTTAGCAGTTTCTAGCAGTGAATCATTAACTAACACAATCAAGAAGAAACCAAAGAAGCTAAAATTTGCAAAGTCACCACCTTCACCATCTGCCAAGAGACGTTGTGCCGACTTGCCTAGTAGCCAGCAGTCATCAGAAGAGCTGCCTCGGAAACCGATGGTCAAAATACAACTCAAACCCTGTCGTAAACCTAGCCCGAATACCACAAAGCCATTGCGCTCTATTCTGAAAAAGGGCAAGAAGAAAACTGTGAGTGTAGGAGGTGCTTCATTCTGTGATCCGCCAGCTGTTGCAGGACCAAGTGGTGTTAATACCGTGACTATAGGAGGTGCTTCAGGAAGTGATACGCCAGCTGATCCAGGACCAAGTGGATTGAATACTCGGCGCAATGTAATTCAGTTTGCCAGTGATGTGACTTCTTCCTCTTCTAGAGTAGCCTTCACTCCTACTTCTACTGAAGGTAGCTCTCTTTCTTTCCTTCTTTCTCTCTTCTAAAACTACCTATCAATGATCAGTGATTTTATTTGCCTATTTTACAGCCGAATACAGGCTGCTTCCCAATCAAAACAAGACCTGTTTTTTCCCAATTTAGAGATTTTCTTTTCCCAACCTGAGGACTTTATTGGGATTATTCCCAAATTCAAAAGGCACAGGCTGTATCCCCAAAAAAGGCAATAAAAATCACTGATGATTAACCCTTCGTATACTTGAAACTACATGAGGTATTATGGCAAACAGTGAAGACACAAATGAAATGCCACAGAATGTGGCATTTCATCAGTGTCTGCACTGATGGCTAAGATCAGAACAATCTTCAGGGACAGAACTGAAGTACATTGTACAACTGTAGCTTGTAAATTCTAATTTCTGACCCCTTGGTTTGTACCAACAAATGAACCATTCCTGGTTTATTGTTTCAAATCATTAGTTAACAGGACTTTAGTTAAAAGTGTGTGACAGAAAAATAGTTTTCTTATTTCTCAAACAAAACATATGTTGTGGATACTCAAAAGAACCGTCTCATTGAGACGGTTCTTTTGAGCACCCAAAACATATGCTTAAAATTATGGGTAGGAAAATATTTACAATTTTACGCTGATAATTTTTGTTTTGTATACAAAGGGTTAAGCTGCAACATAGAATTTTTTTTTTTTAAATGACAGATTGAGCCAGTGAAGACTCCTATGAGTATGGAAATATGCCCAGCCTGTTCAATCTATTCTGTTTGCTAAAAAGGGAGTGTAGGCAACACGCTTCTTCATGCTTACAGGCAAGACTTAGATCAGACTGGGCAGATGCCAAGGGTGTTCAGTCTTATGACTTTGCACCAAGGTCCCTGTCTGACATTCTGTCTTGTTAGATAACTGATAATGTTGGTAAGGAGTTCTAGCGTTAAGGCATATATTTTCCCAAGTTGACATGATTACAGGCACCAAATTTTCAAATCACACTAATGTTTTTAAAATTGGAGTGGTTCCGCAGTAAATATACATACATAGCATCAAAGTAAGTTTCAAAGCAACTTATCATTTACAAAGCCGTGAAAACTTGTTTTTTCTTCTCCCACCTATATTCTGGCAAGTCTGGGTTGGGTTTGGATCAAGCTGTTAGACTGAATGCATTGCTATTTTCAGTGCTAAAATTTTAGGGATAGAATTACTTTTCAATTCCAAAAGATTAAGGTCTTCCTGGGCATGAATACGAATTTGCGTAAAAATGTGACTTGCCATTGGAAACATGGGAAAGCTGAAATTCGCATCTTTCAGTTTGTTTTTAGATGCTTTCCGCCACACCTTATCGCTAGAAACCCTTTCCCTATACATATAGTTTGGGCTCACATGCCCCTTAGCTTTCAATACGTTTAAATAATATTAAAGTTTTGCATGTAAGAAGTTTAGATGTTACACTTTGTAGAGTGCGAATAACAAAGGCGCTGATCAGGCTGGTCTGGGCCTTTGTTGTTAGCCCTCAACAGACGAGCCCCAAGGTTATAAAAACTTTTTTCATGTTCAACTCAACTGAGCATGGAATAGCAACTGCTTACAAAAACTATAATGCTGAAATATGAAGACGTTTCTTGCTTTCAAACTCTCAGATGTTGTATTTATCATGCTAATAAATGTTAAAATGCCAACAATTGTTGGCATTTTAACATTTATGAGCAGGATAAATTCCATGCTCAGTTTAGTTTAGCATGAAAAAAGTTTTATAACCTCGGGCTGGGTTACCTAAGTATTAGCCTTTTGCATGCAGGGTATAGTCTTTCATATTTTTATATTTTATAAATCTTTTCCAAAAAAAAAACTATTAGGCCCAAACAGTTTGAACCCAGATCAGGCTCTAAGGTTTTTTTTGTGTTTGATCTGGTTCCTCGCTGTTTGAAATAACCTCAGCATGTTTATAACTGTTGCCATAATTTAACCCTTTCCTTTCTAGCAGCAACTTTTTTCGTCTGCCGCTAACCTTTGCATCATCTGCTGCTAAGCTTTGCTAAATTACCCAGCAGGCAAAGTAAACCTTACATCATGCATTAAAGTTTTCAGGATTATTCCTAAATTCAGGATTTTGAGGCTGACTTTCCACAGAAAGTCAGCCTCAAAATGCTGAATTAGGCAGATTATAATAGCTTCTCTGATTTATGTTCTGACAGTTTATCTAGTGACAATTGACCATTTAAACTTGAAATTGTTACTAATTGTTAACATTCTGTAATTTTTTAGATTTGAATTTCTAAAGTTCAGGGTTTCGGAAATTTTGAACTTTCACATATGTTTTATAGACATGGTGAAAGTTTTCAGGATTATGAGGCTGTCAGCCTAAAAATGCTGAATTCTGCAGGTAATAATAGCTTTTCTGATTCGCTTTCAGTTTACCTAAAGGTATTTGACCATTAAACTAGTATTTTTTTATAATTTGGAGGCATACAGCAAGTTTTGACTTCTGATTTTCTAAAGTTCAGAATTTTGGAAATTTTGAACTTTCAGCCATGTTTTATAGAACTGTACTCATCTTGTAGCTCATCCATTATGTTCGTTTGATTTCAGTAAACTTCAACTTTGGAGCACCAGCAACTACAGTTACAACAACAACTGTCTCATCAACACCTTTTGTGTTTGGAGCCAGGGTGAGTAGAACATAATATCAATTTCCAGGCCTCGACAGTGGTCTTGATAAGGATTTGGACCAATGGGTATTGCACCCCCTACTTTTTTAATTTAATTAGTATTTTACTCCCTACTTAAAGTATCAAATTGCAGAAACTAAGTCCTAGAAGCATCAGTTCTGTTGCATTTAGCCTTGTGAAAAGACCCATTATATTTGCTCAAAAAGTTGATTGTATTAATTTATTAAATACATGCTACATTTTTAGGAAAACTTCCAAGATTTATACAATTGGTGTATATTACTAGGTGTTTTTCTTACTAAGGATAAAAGATTTCACCACATAAATTGAATGTCAGTGCTGAAACCTCAAACTGCAAAGGATACTTTTACCCTTCAATTTAATTTTCAATGCTGATTTCCAAAAAGTTAATTCTGAAATACCCTTTACCCCCTCTTATCTTTACCCCCTCTTATCTGGAGCCCTGCCTCCATATAAGATGGGTAATTGAAATCAGTTCTCTTCTAAACTAAAAAAATTGTTGGTACTCAAAAGAACCATCTCCACGAGAACCCCTCCCTCCTGGCTGAACAACATAAGGACTGACAGAACACAAACATCCCAGTCAACAATTTTTCAGTCCTGTTGGGAGTGGGGGTGATATCCTGTGTTGAACCAGTACTAAGCAGTGGATCAAGTATCTTGCTCCAGGACACCAACACTGTGACTGTTGAGTCTTGAACTAGCAACCCTTCAATCCCTAGTCTAACACTACTAAATGAGCTACTGCGCTCTGCACTGACAGCAACTTGTAAGTAGAAAAAACCTTCAAATGACATCTTGAACAATTGGTTCAAAATCAAAATAATTACAGAATATTCTTCTGATCAAATCCTTCTGAGGTACTAATTTTGTAGGGAGCTCAGTGGTAGATGGCTTGATGCAAGACCGAGGGGCCGCGGGCTCGAGCCTCACCGGCGTCACTGCATTTTGGTCCTTGAGCAAGACACATTTATCCCTAGCTCAGAAGTGGTTCAACACAGGAAGACCAGTCCCTGTTTAACTGAAAGATTGTTGATTGGATGTAAAGAATCAAATCAAACAAACAAAACTTATTTTGTTCAGGCAACAATTCAGTGAGTGATTCAGGGCCAGATGACTCTTGTTGAAATTTTGTGCGTTGAGAAATAATGCATGATTTTAGAGAGCAGATAACAAAGGTACTGATCTGACTCCGTGGAACTGCATGCTGATCTGCACCATTATTGTTGGTGTGCAACAAATTTGGGGGTTTCTCATAATTATTATCCCATAAAAATATGGACAATTTTATGGGTCAGTCACTTGGGTGAAAGTTTTAAGGATTAATCCTGAATTATGGATTTGAGGCTGACTTCCATAGAAAGTCAGCCTCAAATTGATGAATATTAGGGAGATTATAGTAGCTATTCTGATTATTTTTTTAGAATATCTAAAACATTATTAACCATTTAAACATGAAATTATTCATTTTTGTAGGCATCTAGCAAGATTGATAAATTGAATTTCTAAAGTTCAGGATTTTGGGAATTTTGTACTTCCACCCATGCTGAGTCAGGCAAAAGGGAAACTTAAAAAATAAAAAATTTGACCCGTAAAATATTTAACTTCATTTTCTTATTTCTCAACCAAAACATATGTTGTGGGTACTCAAAAGAACCGTCTCATTGAGACGGTTCTTTTGAGCACCTAAAACATATGCTTGAAATTATGGGTAAGAAAATATTAACAATTTTACGCTTAATTTTACAGTTGTCTTTGGTTTATAAAATAACATTTTGATATTTCAGCCAACTGACTCAGCAGCCCCATCTGCACCTGCACCAGCCCCTGCTCAGACAGGGTTCAACTTCGGACAGACCATGAACGCCAACCCTAACCCGAACTTCACTGCTGCTGCAGCTCCTGGTAGCTTTGCCTTCAGGTAAGTAGCACACACATGTGCAGTCCCCTTTTAAGCTTAGAAACTCCAAATGATGTTCAGTCAGTAGCTTAACAGTCATAGAATATTATAGCGACTTGCAATGGCTCTGATCAGAGTGCGCATATGCACAGGCTGGTCTGAGCGTTTGCTGATCGCACATACCACATTGTTGGAAAACTCATGTTGCAGCTCATATAAATTGCACCAGGCAACATGTTTGAAACAAAAATTGTTCTTTTTACAAGCAAAGAAGGCAGACTTTTGGCACATGTTAACAAGCATTACGATAAATGTTCTAAAATTTGGAACACTTTTCTTCGGTTCTCAAACAAAATGTTGGATATCAAGGTTGGAATTCACAAAGTGCTTGTCAGAATAACAAACAGGGAAGACCCCGATCAGACTGCTTCTTCAGAAGCGGGCCGCGGGCAACTAGTGTTCGAAATTTTACAACATTTACTGTATTTTAATAAAGAATTTTTTTTTACACACCTCGGGACTGTCAAACTTTAAGCCTTAAACTGCCATTTTTTGTCTTAAAATGTTGTCTGCACGTTATGCCTGTGCATTCAAATTTTGGCCAGAGCGTCACAAAGTAAGGAAGTATATGAAGTCTTTGACAGAAAATAAGATCTCTACCCCAACTAGACAGCTGCATGTGCATGCTTTAAGAATAACTTTAGGAATACAGTAAAGCCCGTCTTTAGCGGCTACCCAAAAATAGACAAAACAAATGTCTTAAAGACAAATGCTAGCCAAATGAAGGATGAAAGCATTGCAGAATGCTGCTTTTGACCTGCATTAAGCGGTAATCGGTCTTGAAAACCTATTTTGGTCTTTTTGAGTGGCCGCCTAAGACAGGTTTTACTGTATTTGATAAGTACTAAAGTCTGTGTGCAGGCTGGTGTAAATCGGTCTTTTCCTGAAGATTTAACCCATGTAAGTCGAATAGAATTTCCCAATTTTTTCAATTGGACCCATCCATTTCTTTTTTAAGGGATGTTGGATGGTACTTTTCAATTTTATTCAAACTTCAGTTGAACATTCTGCAAGCAAACCGTAGAGACCTTGATCAGAGGCCACTTTATGTGGCGTCTGATCTGGATCAGTACTGTTTGCCTATGTCCGACAAAAAGATGCAGGGAGCGCAGTGGCTGAGTGGTAGAGTGCTTGACTCGAGACCGAGGGGCAGCGGGTTTGAGCCTCACTGGCGTCACTGCGTTGTGTCCTTTAGCAAGACCATTAATCCTAGCTTAGTACTGGTTCAACCCAGGAAGACCCGTCCCTTTATAATTAAAAGATTGTTGATGGGACGTAAAGAATCATATCAAACAAAACAAACAAAAAACGCTAGACTTATATGAGTAAAAGAAGACAGTTTAGCTATAGAGGTAGCCGGTACTTAAGCCTATAATGTAGGAGTTTCATTAGCGAAAATACGTTTAAATGAAATGGATACATTCTGCACTAGAGTAGCCGGCTCCTCAGCTCCACTTAGCCGGTGAAATCGTCAGCCGCTGGCGCTTGTCAAAAACCCCGCGACATCACTCTGTCTCTACCCATATCTCTTTCTCTGTGCGTTTCATTCTCTTTTCTTCTTTTCTGTTTGTCTCTCTCTATGTGTCTAAACTCTTCTATTTTCTCTCTCTTACCTTCCTCTATAGTCAACCACCACCCAAATCAGAGCAAGAGCCTAAACCAGGACCTTCCTCAGAGAAGTAAACTAATAAGGTGATTATTCTGACAACTCAGTGCAGGCTGGGTAATTTTTCATTTTTTTTGTCGTCTGCAGATTTTTTCAAAATAAACTTAAAAAAAAAATTCTTTCGGGAACACTACCAGATTGTCAAAAAGTTTGGATGCAGATCAGGACCGACATTCTGTCGGTCCTGATCTGAGTCTAAACTGTTGGGAAAGGTTATCAGCGGACGTCAAGTTGCCGCAAGCAGGTAAAGAGTTGGTGTATATTACGAGACACCCTTAAACATTTTTAGACCAATAGAATTTTCGATAAAGTTTGATATACAGTAGAACTTCAAAGGCTCGAACTCTGGCTCATTCACCTTGGTTGGCTAGAACTATGATCATGGTCCCTCAAGGTCATTTTAAGCATAATCCACCCTGAATGGCCAGAACTACCCTTGGCTAGAACTAATTTTTATGGTCTCAAGCCTGTTCGAACCATTGAAGTTCTACTGTTGTTAACTCTGGATAGCCAATTGTATATACTAAGGGATCACAGGTTATAATTTCCCAAAATTATTTAGGAGCACAGTGGTAGAGTGCTTGACTTGAGTGTGATGAGGGTTCACTCGTTAGAGCCTCACCAGAGGCACTATGCTGTGTCCTTGACCAAGACACTTTATCCGCCTGCTTAGTACTGATTCAACCCAGGTAACATCTGGACATGACTTAGATTCAGGGTTTTACACCAAGTTGAATGTTTGGGGGTCCTTGGGACTCAACTTTGAATATGATGGGGGTGACATCATTGAAATTGGGGGTCCCATCTTTTTATATAAGCTTCGAATTTGGAAGGTAGTACATCCTTTCGTGAAGGCTCAGTGTTGTCCCCAGGTCAGTAATTTTGAGGGCCATATTTGGCCCCCTTCCGATTTTTTGGGGGCCATTTGAAACTTTTGAGGGCCACATATTACCATCAGTGATACACAATCCTATACACTTTTTTTTACAAAATCTGAACTTGTCCCTATAATATGCAGGGACCAAGCTAGCCCTTAAATTTAGGAAGAAGAACTTCTCCCTCCAGTACAAATAGGGAGAAGTTTGAGAAAATGGGGAGAAGTGATAACTTGCTGGATCCAGAAGACAGGAATAAACAGTCTCTGTTCAGACTGTTCTCTAATTGAGATAAAAAAAAAAAAACACACACAAAAAACAGTCACTGATCAGACTGCTACTTGCTTAATTTCCATTCTGAGAAATTTGGTTGGTAAATTTGAAATACACATGATCTTGCTGTCATTGTATTATATCTATCTGTCTACAAGTCTCCACTTATCTGAAGTCTCTGGTTTCTTTGATCTATTCTGCCTATATCTTTGCCGCCTTGACCAAACGTTACGTAATTTGGCATATAAAAAAGAAAGAAAAACTGTCAAGATAATTGCCCTTCACGCTTGAGCGGTCGGCTGATTCACACTATGAAAAAATCAATACACAAAGTCAGTGATGGACAAATCAGTATACGTTTTCCATGCTTTTTAGCAGAGCGGACCTGAGAGAAAGCATGGTATTTTACGACTTTTTTTCACGGCGATGTTTGCACGGATGTTTTCACTTCTCGTTTACCTACGAGGTCAGTGCAGCAGTCTAAAACAAGAGCACCTGTCCAATTTATTTATAGATAGCCTGTAAATATGGGAAAACCCGAATCGTTATGAAATAACTTTGGAATTTGGGATTTTAATGAAAGGCACAACAAACACACCTGCGTCCCAGCGGACGCAGGTAAGGTGAATTGACGGGTCCTACCTAATGATTTATGCGTATAAGACGCAGGATATTGCGTCCTGTAAAACCCTGTTAGATTGTTGACTGTGACGTAAAGCATCAGCACAAACACACAAGCCGACTATTGTTGGCATTTTAACACTTATAAGCATTATGCAAGAAAAGTCTTTATCATATGACGTCGCGTCTGGGAGTAAAATAACCCAATGCAATAAAATCGATAAACCACTAGTGGTTTACAGATTTTCGGGAAACATTATGACGTCCACTATAACAACGTTGCATACATAATGACAAAATTATAACGTTTTTGAGACTTCAAAGTAATCTTGATGTCATATGATAAATAAAATCTAACATTTGTGCTCACGTATTATTGAATTTAACTAGTTGCGAAAGAGGTAATTTGTATGTGGCAAAATCTTAATGTTTTCTTGCCAAAAGTCCTTCTAGTGTCATATTAATGGAATCTAACATTTGTGCTCCTGTATTATTCACCATGAGCATGCATGTACAGGACTTTAGTTAAGTTTGCGTAACTAAATTTAATTTTCTTATTTCTCAACCGAAACATATGTTGTGGGTACTCAACGTCTCAATGAGACGGTTCTTTTGAGCATCCAAAACATATGTTATAACTGATGGGTAAGAAAATATTTACATTTTTACGCTGAAGATTTTTGTTTATCTAAACCTGTGCATGTAAGATCCTCTATGTTCATTTATTTCTTCGTTTCAGTGCCACTCCTACTTCTACAGACTCGTCGTCAAGAGTAATTAAGAAAGCTGTCAGAAGACTTAAACGATGATTTATAGATTATATACTGTTGTTTGTTTTGTTGATATGTTTTTGGGGGTATCTATCCAGCTCCTATAGACAAGGTTTCTATGTCAGGGATGGTAAATTTTAACCCTTAAAGCACCTGCAAAAATTTCATCTGAAAATGCTGTCGTCTGCTGCATATTTTTGCAAACATTATTTGATTAATGTGCAAACAGTGTCGACCCAGGTCAGACTGCTCCTACAGAGCAGTCTGATCTGAGTCCACACTTTTTGTCCGCTTCTAAAACATTTCATCAGACGACAAAAGCAGACAACTTTTGTTGTGATTGCTGCTTTTAGGGTTAATGTTGTGGAACTGCCCCAGTGGTGCTCTGATTGGTTTTGAGATTGCAGATTGGATGAGTCTAAACATGGCAAACAATGAAATAGGTAACACTCGATTGTAGGAATTAAAAAAATATTAAGTGTACATATATTTTAGGGAAGGCATTTTGTTTCCGTCGTAATTATTGCACTAAAACACTGTTCAGCGCTTTTGCAATGTTTTGCAATTCAAAACCTAAACGATCCTAAAAGCAATACTTTGATATTGACATATGACAGTTTTGAAACATTGCTCTTTGATGTAAAAACTCTCACCATTTACTGGAACATTGTAATGCAACTCTCCTTGGTTTCTGCCATTATTGAGCTGATCCAATCAGAGCCCCACTGGCACCTCTCGTCTTATCTATGAGTATATGACCATGCACATAGAATATACATTATTAACATGTGCAAAAGTACAAAAACAGCTTGGTAATAACCTTGAATGCTTATATGATATATTGAAAATTTTGTTTTGGTTTGTCAAAACTAAGCATACCTACTTTAAATGCCCTCCCCCCATATGATAGCGAACACATTTAGCTATGAATTTGAGATCCATATTTTCAAGAAATTTGCACAAAAATTGATGAAAATGTTTTAACAATTACAATAGAAATTTCAACTAGTAGAAGTACTCAGATTATTGTTTTTGTTATCCTTTTCTTGTGTGCCTTTTCTCTTGCGCCAATAATAACATTTTAGTGTTTAGATTGCAGGAATAGTTTATACAAAATCTTAAAAAAACCCTGTTAATTTCATTAAGTCACAAATATTTTTTTCCAGTTTGTTTCCCAAGTCTTTCTGTGGGTTTTTAATATCGGTTTGCTTGGTTTTGGAAAAGTTATACATGTACAAATGGGGTTGTGAAAAGTACTGATTTTTTTTTCTAAAACAGCATCAAAAATCTGAGCGATGTCATGGGAAAACCTGTTAGTTGCTTTGAACAAGATCAGCCGGCATGCAGTCTGGTCAGTGCCATTGTTATTGGCTGCTCCGATAGTATGATAGCTCAAAATAAGCTGCATATTTGTGTATTTACTCAGTTTTGCTAAGCGGGAATATCCAATTGAATCTGGTGAAGGGAGAAAAAAACCTGATACCAAAAATTATGTACATTTTTAATTGAATCTTTCAACAGATTATTTCTTCTTTCTTCTATCCAAATATTTGGAAACTAAATTTTTCATCTTAATTTAAAAAAAAAAAAAAGATTAAATATTTCATGATTTGATACACATTTGAAAGAGCAGGAAATTCAATAACCTATCCAAAATTAGTGCAAGTTTTTTACATTCTACATTTCTTCAGAAGTAGGTTGGGTAAATACTTAATATACCAAACTCCTTATCTAGAGCTACTACCAACATCCACATTGTCATGGTTGTAGCTGGTCTATGTAGCTGAGAAAAAGGTTTTAGTGTAACCGTATTTACCTAAATATTCAGGCACGTATCTCCTTGCCACAATCTTAAAATTCGAACAAATTTTACAACTTAAGATATGTAAGGGGTTGTGATGGAACAGCAAAAAGTGTAAACCCAGATTAGACTGCTCGGTCTGATATGGTTTTACTCTATTTGCTCAAACCTATTCGAATATTTAGGATAATACAGTAGCTGACCGCAACCTCTAAATACAGGTTTTCTTGTGGCAAAGCTCATATAATGGAAGAGATTTTATATTTTGGTAGTTTTATTTTTGACTAATCCTTGTTCTGCTGAACAGATTGATATGAGACACTCACAGCCAGATCAGTCACCCTTTCCCATTTATTACAATGGAGTCAGTGACTGCTTAGAAAGCTGCCTGATCTAGGTCTACACTGTTTTCAGTGGACAATTTAGCGGGGTTCAGCAGGACAAAATTAAAAAGAATCTTGTAAGCAAATATTTTGGGGATCTTTTTTTTTTTCAAAGGAAACTTCTTCAATTCTTTTTTTTTTAATGATTTAGGTTTGCTAGGGAAACATATCACGCTCAATGGGTAATAATTTTCATAGACTAACCTTACCATGATAGGATCTCTGATATTTATTTTTGGTAGGCTCTGTTTGGAACTTTGACACTGCCTGTGGAACAATTGGCCCATTATTTATCTTCTCCAGAGATTTTTTTTTATATATATATCTTTGGCATTTCACATACTAGTTAAATCTGCCTTTTAAGGGTTTGATTTTATTTACTTTTTAAATAGAGGTCACACTGACCTGATTTTGGGTGAGATACTAAGATAATGCTCACCCTAAGATTTTGTTCTACCATTAAGGTTCTATTCTTAATTTTGGGCCAATTGTGTTGTTTTGTATTTTAACAATGGGATGGTCATCTTTACCAACATATTTGTTTAACCCTTAAAGTGCCAATCAAGACTGTAGCAGACGACATTTTTTGTGACATCTTTCCTAATTTTTGTGAAAATTAAGGTATGATATTTCATGTGAATTGTCTGCTGGCAGACAATTCTCATGAAATATCATGCCTTATTTGTTATTTTCGAAAAAGCAGCAAAATTTGAAATTGTCGTCTGCTGCAAATAGTAGGTGGCGCTTGATGGGTTTTACTAGTGATTCCAGGCTTGCTGGTCAATCTGACCAACTTGTATGCTCTGGATCTTACAGAGGTTTTATGTTTATGTATCTGTGGTTCTTGTGTGTGTTTCGTTTATATTTTATTTTGATTTTGATGGCAAGCCTTGTTTTATGGCTTTGTCGTCTGTAACAGGCAAGAATGACTGTTCTTGAGGGGAATATTGACTTTGCTATGCTGTTGGGGGAACCATTTTTGGTTGACTGTTGTTTATTGGTGATGGTTAACACTGGTTTAGTAGATTAATTGAGCTTCAAGTTCTTTCAAGACCGCACATTGTGGGGAGTTTTGGAAGTTTCTCTGAGCCAATTGAGACACTAAGCTGGGGAGTAACCATGAATGAGTAGTGTACTAAGCTGATATTACACCACCTGTTGCCGATGACTCCAGGAACTTAAAAACTCTTTGACACTCAGAATGACTATTTTGAGTGCAATTCAGTTTAGGCATTGCTTATGTTTGTTTTGTTTGTGTGTGTATTGATTAACCCTTTTGCACTCGGAGTTGGCCACTCTGTGTGTAAAAGGGTTGGTATGTATGCTCATTGAGTGTTAGTGATTGTTGACTCTGTTCAGAAAACTTGTACTCTTATATATATATTTTTTTTTTATTTCTTAAGATGTTTTTTTTTTTTTTTTCTCCATTTTTTTTTCTTTTTTTTTTTTGTTTTTTTTTTGTTTTTTTTTGTTCGATGTTTTCAGCTCTTATGTCAATACAGACAGCCATTATAATTTCTTTCTCTGAAGGAAACTATTCATTGGCTAAGTTACGCTTATCAAAGTGAACGGCGGTTACACTGCCTGGTTATGTTGTGTTAGTTGACAAGTGTGGTTATCTCACTAGTAGTGGTCAATTGATAGGACTCAGATCTTCTAGAAGGCAGCACTTCCTGTGCGATGTCTCTGAAGATCTTGAGCACTATTGAGACACTGCACTGGGGAGTTCACCACGAGAGAGTGGTGTTACTTAGCTGATACTGTGCAGTCTGTCGATACTAGAGTAGGAAACATTGGGCTCTGGTCAAGAGGACCAGGATTTGTTGATCTATAAGGTTTGGTCATAACGACCTAAATTACACTGGGGATTTGGATTGGTCACAGAGACCTTTCATGTAGAGGATTCACAGTTTGAGAAACATTGTACTTTGTGGGAACAATGGGGGAGTCAATCCTCTTGTATATCTGCAGGTTGGTTAGGGTCTTTCTTTTCCAAAGGCAATTGACACAGGCCTCGAAGAAAAGCTTTCAAAAATTTGTAATTTTGTTCCAGAATTTGAAAAAAATCCAAAATTTTATTTTGTTTCAGTAGGGATTCATTGTGTGTCTGTGTATATCATCCCACCAACAGCTAGGGTCATATGGAAACAGCACCACAGTTTTTAAAAAGTCTCATCCAACAGACTAGTGAAGCAGGGGATCGAACCCGGGACCCCTTTATTACAAGGCTGGTGATTACCCACTATAACTCAGCGGCTCACGCGATTGAATTTATAATTTCATTGAAATATTTTTAGGAAAAATGATATTTGGGATTTTATTTCAAGAGCTTTCATTTTAGAAAAGTATTTAGAAAATTTGATTCAGGAAGATTTTTTTTTAAATTTTCATTTTGAAATTTGGATTAAAATATCTTCACAAAACCTCTATTTTGAAAATTGCCTGCTGGAGTGGCCTTTTAATGGATATTGTTAATTGGTTCAAGCAAGGTCTTCACCAAAGTGTAGATGTTTAGGCTGATCATAGCCTTCTCAGGGTGCAAGACAAGTTTCTTGAGTGAATCCTTGGTAAAATACTTCCCTTAACCATATTTCACTCAGAATGGCCAAACATGTTTGGCCATTCTGAGTGCAAATGGTTAAGCCATCAATTGTGGGGTCTGGAAGACCCATGTCTACGATTCCTGGAAGACAGTGTTAAGGAATCGGTCAGCTTGTCAAATGCATACGAGCTCTTGGACCTGGTCACAGTGACTTGCACTGGCTTGTGAAAGCTGATTTTGGCCAAGAAATCAGAATCCTATTATGTTAAGGTTTGTTATAGTCTTGCATTTTTTATGAACTCTTCCATATCATGATTTTGACTTGTCCATCTTTTCCAATACAAAGAAAAAATTCTGTAGAATGCAAACAAGTAGTCCCGGATCAGTCTGCAGCTGATCTGGAACTTTTTTGTTTGTCCAGTAATTTCGATTGTCACTAAATTATTTTTTTTTAAAATCTGGACTTTTTATTTCATTGATTTTGTGAAGAAATTGGCATCATGTTTCATTTGAATTGTCTCTGATCAAGATGATTCAGATTAAAGATGCTGCAGCATTTCTTTTGCAATTAAGATTGAAACCTCACTTGTACATGTAAAGCTCTCAAAATTTCCTTTTTAAACACTGGTGGAAAAAATTGCTTGTTATTTTGTGGTGGTCATTCTCTCCCGAAAAAATTGGGGTGTTGTGTTTATTTATATTTTGCATTCTGGGACAGGAAGATTTGTAAAATAAATATTGCTTCTCTCTAACAATTAAAATAGCCATATACGTTTTGTATTAAGCACTTTTCAGATGGTAATTAAAAATTGTAGTTTTCTATCGCACTAATTAATTTGCTTTTGTTAACTTAATTTGCTTCTGTTTTGCAAGCTATTTTGATGAAAACTATTTTTTAGGTGTAGTGGTTTAGATGATGACAATATAGAATAACAGGCAGTTTTTACCTTCTTTCCAGGAAATCTCGTTATTTTTTGATAAAAAGAAAATATAGAAAATTAAAAAAAAATAATAAAAATACAGCTGGAAATCAAGTAAAAAACCCTACCAAAAACAATAGTAATTGTAAAAACAATTGGTCATAGATAAGTGGAGTCACACAAGCACTATTTTTCTTGTTTCTCACAAAGACATTTGTTGTTGGTACCACAACAAATGTTTTCATTGAGAAAAAGAAAAATAGATATTTTTGGTTTTAAAAGATGGGTATGAGAAAAGTTGTGAGAAAACTGTCATGCAGTCCTATCAGTGTGAGGTGGCAGTATAATATCTACACTTGCTTCTTGCAGATTTTCCGACCAAATAAGACTCAAACCAACCTGCTCAGCTACAGGGACTAGCTAGAATATTGCCATTTTACCTGAAGCAAGTTTAGATATTGTACTTCCCAATAAGCGAATAACAAAGGTGCTGAAAAGACTGTGTGGATGTGCAGACCAGCATGCACAGGCTGGTCTGCACCTTTGTTGTTCCCATGCAACAAAGTTGGGTTTTCTCACAGCAAGACCCAGTTAACCCTTTTCCTGCCAATATTTTTTGTCCTGAAAAAGGTGTCTGCTTATTTTGTCCGCTGCATACATTCAAATGCACTTAAGTCTCAATTTATCATGGTAGCAAGCACTGTGAACCCTTACCAGAATGATCCTAAGGGAGCAGTCTGATCTGAGTCCATAGTGTTTGCAATATAGGTAGCAAAAATACATAATCAGATAAGCTAGCAGACAAAAGTTGGCGGGATAAGGGTTAAGGGTTAAATAGCTATGAAATCTTCTGAAGATTATGTAGGAGCTGGATAGAACTGAAATGGGAAGTTATACATTTATGTTATAGACAAGCAGTGGAGACCATGATCAGACTGCTCCATTAGGAGCAGTCTGATCTGGGTCTCCACAGTTTGTCTACGCCTTATAAGCTAAGTATTGGAGTCTTAGAATATCTATTAGGAGCAGTCTGATCTGGGTCTGCACAGTTTGTCTATGCCTTGTCAGCTAAGTATTGGTCTAAGATCAATCACCATATTCTTAAAATTTGAAAAAATAAAAGCAAGACATGACAAGTCATTGAAAGAAGAAAAATTTACAGAATTATTTATCATTACATTTTTCATTGAAAGAAAGAAAATTTGAAGAACATATTATTACATTTTACATTGAAAGATAAAAATGATTGAAAAACAGTTAAAAAATTTAATAGATTAAAAAAAAAAAGGGAGATAAAATTCATGAGAACTAAGATTTATTTGTTATCTTTTGGAGAGGAGGGTGGACTCGGGAGAAGCAAAGAAACTTTGAAGATAGCGAAGAATGAAAATTGAAACAAAATGTATAACTTCCCATCATTTTTTTAAGCACAAACATCTCTAGGATATGATATATTGAAATATTTTATGTCAGAAAAGATTTGTATGCTATGTTGAGTGGCTATGTTGATGATTATATTGTTATTAATAAAATGTTTATCTCGTAGTTTTCTTTCTCTAATTCTTACATTTAAAGAACTATATTGAGTGTTGTATGGGCCGCGATGTGAGAAAACCTGCATTTGAGCAGTCTGATCAGCGCCTTTGTTATTTGCTTATTGGAAAGTATCGTATCTAGACTTGCTACGAGCGAAATTTCATATTTCTAGCTAGTCTCTGTAGCTGAGCAGGCTGGTTTGAGTCTCACTTTTTCGGAAACCCTGAAGACAGGTTTTCTCGCGATGAGGCCCATATATGGAGCAACAATATGGAACCCATGGCTCTCCAAGTACTGTATTTAGCTGGCTACAAGATGGGAGTTGTTCCTTTCAAATATAGCCAGATAATCTAGATTGGTTAAGAGTTTTGGAACTGATTTGAGGTTTTAAATAAATCCCAATATAGAAACAATTGACGCAATTTACTTTCTCAGAACAGTGGCCAGGGTCACTTTGTTTTTGTCATTGCTCAACACTTTCACTGCCACTCATGGCTTTAGGCATCTGCTGTTATATTTTAGATGTCTTTAAGCAAACAGTTTGGACCAGGATTAGATTGCTTCATATTGAGCAGTCTGATCTGGGTCTATGCATGATGTTTACATGCAAGTTTGAATTTAAACAGCTGTTAAAGTGAAAATTGCACCAGATGAAATTGCTCTGGCAGTTGAAGTGTTTTGCAAACTCTGTAGTGAAATTGAAAAAGGGTAACTCCTTACATAGAAAGATAAATTCTTACAGGGTAGGCCTTACATTTTGTAGGTTTAGGGGCTGAATTTAACCAAGAAATACCACAATTGTAGAGATCATATGCATGTCGTAATATTTAAATCTTTCTTCATGGATGGATTCTTCCATTCAATGTGATTGTCTATTATATGGGCCTCGACGCGACAAAACCTGTCTTCGTGGTTTCCGACAAAGCGAGACTACTCAGTCTCCTAAGTTATAGAGACTAGCTAGAAAATTGAAATTTCACTTGTGGCAAGTTTAGATATGATTCTTTCCAAAAAGCGAATAACAAATGTGCTGACCAGTCTGTGCAGATGCCCAGGCTGGTCTGCCCCTTTGTTGTTCACAAACCCGGCACCTTTGTTGTTCGCAAACCCCCAAAGACAGTTTTTGTTGCATCACGGCCCATGTGTAATCAAGGGTCACAGGTTAGTTTCTAATTTATACTGTTTTTCTGTCCCCGAATGTTTATTATCTTGTCAAACAGTGCAGAGCCTTACGAGCTCCACATTCAGTTTCATCTATTGGTCTACACAGTTCGTTACAAGGGTTAACCCTTTACCTCATAGAGACTCTTTTTAAACACTTGCAATCAGGGCAGACCTAGATTAGAAATTTCTTCGCTCTATGTACAAATGTGACTATATAATTATTCATAGTTGGTGGAGCTTAGCATGAATATTCATGGGTTAAGCTTTGTTTACCATTCATCCTTTGTGATGAGATGATTTTTCTAAAATAAATAAAAAAATAAACTCATTTATCAGACACAAATGCCTAAGTAAAATAGTAAAGGCACAGGGCAATCTGATGCAGGTCTACACAATTTACCTTTCCATGGCTGAAAGTTTTCCGGAATATTCCTGAATTCAGGATTTTGAGGCTGACTTTCAATAGAAAGTCCGCCTCAAAATACTGAATCAGGAAGATTATTATAGCTTCTCATGTTTATTTATAGGTTACTGTTATCTAAATGACAGTTGACCATTTAAACTTGAAATTGTTTATATTTTATAGACATCCTGCATGTTTAAGATTTGAACTTCTAAAGTTCATGATTTTGTAAATTTTGATTTTTCACCCATGATTTGTGAATTTAACCCTTTACCTCATCAAGACGCATTTACTCTTTTGCAAACAGAGCAGACCCAGATCGATCAGGGCCTACTCTGTTTGCTCATGGAAATATGATATATCTGATCCTACACTAGTGGACGTGATAAGTAATTTCTTTGTTCTATGCACCAACATGAAAGTTTATATAATTATTCATAGTGAGTGGAGCCTAGCATTAATATTCCTGAAGGAAAGGGTGGGGAGCGCAGTGGTAGAGTGCTTGACTTGAGACCGAGGGGCCGCAGGTTCAAGCCTCACCGGCTTCTCGGTCTCGTGTCCCTGAGCAAGACACATTTATCCTAGCTTAGAACTGGTTCAACGCAGGAAGACCCATCCCTAAATAACTGAAAGATTGTTGATGAGAATCAAATCAAACAAAACAATGAAGGAAAGGGTTAATTCTTGGTGAGAAGAGAATTTTTTGAAAGTTTAGAATATTGTTTTTTCTACTTTGCATATTTTGCTTATTGTTTGTTTTATCGGAATATGTTACAGCTTTCTATTGTATAATTTATGCATGATTGTATTATTCAAACCAAAACAAGCAGTGTTGACCAATGGATTCCCACATACGTATTGATACATCAATGATGGGACAGTCCACTATATATTTTGAGGGGTCACAGCTTATAATTTTTAAATGATATCCTATTAATGAGCTTGTGCATGAGATTCCAACAATGTGGTATGTTCCACCAGCAAAGCCTCAGATCAGCCTGCGCATACGCACAGTCTGATCAGAGCCTTTGCTAGTCGCTTGAGTATTCTATGATTGTTAAGCTACTGACTGAACAACATTTGGAGTTTCTAAGCTTAAAAGGATGCTGCAGAGGCTCGTCAGAGTCTACATATGTCAAAATGCCACATTTGTTGGAAATCTCATGCCATGACTCATATCCTATTTCTGTCCCTTAAGATGGTTTTTTGCTCACCTGAGACATAGGCTCAAGGTGAGCTTTTGTGATCATAGGATGTCCCTAGTCAGTCTGTTCTTCTTTAAACCACTTGGTAGAATTTCACCATGATCCTTGGGTGGTCCCCTTTCAAAGTTGCTAAAATATTTACATTCCATGCAGAAATAAAGGAAAACACTTTAAAAAAAACCTTTTGTAAAAACTGTTGGGCTGATCTGAAAATAATTTGGTACAAATGTTCCTTGGGTGACCCTCTACCAAGATTGCTAAAATTAATTTGATCTGTTGAAAAACATGGCCACCAGGGGGCGGAGTCAGATTTCCTATGTACATATAGGGAAAACATAATAAAAAATCTTCCTGTCAAAACTACTGGGCCGATTTGAACATAATTTGGCACTAATGGTCCTTTGGTGAGCTTGCCTACCTAAATGGTGTCAATCAAAATGCTTTTATAAGTGTAATTCAAATGATTTTACCTAAAAAAGGAGTGGGGATGCCAATGAGGGCATCAAAGAAAAAGTAAAAATACATTGGTCAACCCAAACCAAATTTTTTTCCATGCATGTTGGGTAGAACTTTTATTCAAATTCGGTCAGGAGATGCTTGCTTCCTAGACAAAACCTCTTATTCAATTTTAGCTGAGGGACTTTGGCTGATCTTAGCTTTTGCTTTCATTTGTTTATAATATTTTTTTTTTTCCTTTTGAAAATATCGTAGTCATACTAATAGGCATACTGTGTCTAAAACTTTTCAAAAGTATTCACTCCTTTGATAAAATTGTTGATTCAGATCAGCTGGCTTCTGATGAAGCCAGCTGATCAGAACTAATTGTTTTCATCCAAAGGTGGCTCCATTGTGATAAGCATTTGGTTGTAAATCAGTTCATACAGTGCAAATAACCCTTAACTCTCTGCCTGCTAGCGGCAAATTTTGTCATCTGATAATTTGCAAATATTTTGGACTTTGATCAGGCTGGACAGAACGTGGGGCCTGATCTGGCTCCAAGCTGTTTGACACTGAGGTTATTCTTGAAAGAATATTTTGAAAAAAGTAATGTTGACAAATATCTGCAGATGACAAAAAAATCATGAAAAGTTACCTAGCATACAAACTCCATAATAATGCCTTTGAAATGCTATGTATATTTGAAAATATTATGGAAAATCAAGAATTTGCGCCTTTGAGGAACACATTCTCGATTTTCCATAATTTTTTTCAAAAGTATTCAAAAATGTTTAAAAAATAGAAAATGATGTCATGATCTAAAAATAGCCTTTGGAGTAAAGGGTTAATGTACCCAGTGGTGCTCTTACAAGAGTATGTGCACTTATTAGGCTGAATGCGTATATTGAGTTTTAATTAACAGACAATTAAAGTCTGTTTTTAGCGTTTTTCTGCCTTGTTGGTCTTTTCGAACAAGGCATAGCTCATTAGAAATAAATTTTCTGAACATACTGTACATAGGCTTGTATATTTTCTCAGTTCTGTAAATATTGTTAATCAAAAAGAGTTGTATCATAAGAAAGAACCCAATATAGCATATTTAAAAAGGAAAGGCTCCGATCAATCATTATTAGATTTTTGGTTTTCTGTCCGTTTGATAGCTGGTGTTATTTTATACAATAAAATTATGCATGAAGCAATAAGCTGTGTTAGGTTTGGGAAAAATAGAAAACAATTCAATTTAATTCTGCCAGCTAGCGACGACATGTCATCTGCTGATAAACTTTGCAAGCAATTTGAACCCAGATCAAGCCTGACAAAAAGTCGGGCCTAATCTGTATCCAAATTGATTGACACTGATGCTATTTCTGAAAGAGCTTTTTAAAAATTTAAAAAGTTACTGTTGAAAAAAATAATCAGCAGATGACAAAATAGCCATGAAAGATTACCCAGCGAGTTATATATGGTTATTACTACAGGGTTCTTTTACCATGATGCAGCTCTTTGAAGCAGAGATGACTCACAGTATCAGTGACTCATGAAAAGAAATATCAACATAACCCAATGTCTTTCGGCAAAGCCTTGAAAAGGCAACGTCTAAAACTATTAAACTGAACCATGGCAAGGTAAAAGCTAAATACACAAGTATGACTGTTTTGTTATGCAGCATCAACCCGGTATGTCTAGTTTTTAAAATGAGATAATGACAGAGGATGTAGGACTTTTTGTAGGTATAGTGTTGATGCTTCAGAGTGGAATATCTCATTGAGGTCAGCACGGTTAATAATGAAAACAGGTTACTGGCATTATCTAAAATAACACTGACCCAGCTAAACTGGAATAGATACTGTTTTGAAAACAGTGATCGAGATCCACACTGTCACACAAACACACGAGATCCACGCTGTCACACAAACACACAAGTCCAGAATAGAATGGGCAAAGAGTGAATTTGAACAGACTCTTCATTGAACATTTTGATCTTGGTCCACAATTTACTCAATGAGGCGGTTCCTTTGAGCACCCAAAACAAATGTTTAACTTGATGATAAAGAAAAAACAATCACTCAAAAATTTTGTTTTATCTGGACCTTGGGTGTATGGCTGATTCTAGTCGTAGGGTGGTTGTTAAGACTGCTTGTGCTAAGTTTTTAACTTGGCAGGGTTCAGCTGTGAGAGAGGATGGGGGAAAGAGAAGAGCGAAAGGGTTATTTTTTACTTGAATTTTTTTTTCTCGACGGAAATCCTGAAGCCTCCAACAATATGATTTACAAATATATTGTCTTTGTTACATTATTGCTCAGGAAAGATAAATGGCAGTGAGCGGTTACAGCATTATTACATTCATTAAGTAGGTTTGGTTATACGGGGTGGACAAAACTACACAATTTCATTAACTCTTTTGCCTACTAGTGTCATCAGCTGATTACCTTTGCAAACAAATTGGATCCACATCAGGCTCGACATAACGTCGGGCCTGATCTGGATCCAAATTGTTTGACACTCTTATGGTATTCCTGAAAGATTTTTTCGAAAAAGTTAATTTTGGAAAAAATCAGCAGACAACAGAAAGGCATTAAAAATTACCGAGAATGCAAAGAGGTAAAAGAAACTATGACCAATCCAAATGACTGTTTTTCTTTCGCAACAATGTTTCAGATAAAGATACATTATCATAAACATAACCGTATATTCTGCACTAAAAAGAAAAAGACATTTACTTGTTTTTTTGTTATGCTATGTTACCAACTTGAGCAGTCTGATCTGGGACTGTTTCGTTGGAACATGCTTTTGCTGTCACAAGTCATTTGGATGTTAACAGCATTAGCTAGCTAAGTCAAAATGAAATATCTCAAAAGAGTGAGGTTTTAACATAATGGATAATATGTGCCATATTTTGCATAATTAAACTTTTTCCATCGAAGATTATATCTTGGTAAATCTACAGCTTTGTCCGCTTTCAATGTTTTGAAACCATTGTGCATTTCATAGTTCATACCATGTGTGTCATATTTGAAGGTAAAATGCAGTCAAAAATCCTGTGTTTTATTCATTGTACAATATATCCAAAAAGTTTTGTCCAGCCTGTAGAATTTAAAAAAAAAGAATCAGTTAAAACATTTTATGTCATTCATCTTTCCAGTATTTGTTGTGCTGTTATTTTTATGATGGAGGTTTCCGGAAGTTCTACAAAACTCCGAGTCGATTTGACTGTGATGCATTTTCTGTGGGATGTTATACATTCCACTAAATTCCAAGCTCCAGATAGGTTAAGAAAGGGATTTCCTACCTCAAAATATGGCACCAAATCTGGGAGCCTCTCTCAGTTGTATGAAACAAAAATATATTGGCCACCATACAAGATTTTGGTACTTGTTGCATTGGCAAGCAGCAAAGGCTCAGGCCAGTCTGCACCTCTGTGCACATAGATAAAATAGACCACTAACTTCACTAGTCAGTGTCCTGGTTTTACCCTTTACTCCATAATAACGCCTTTTGACGCTTTGAAATATCATGTATTTGAAAATAGTATGGAAAATGCTTCATTTTCCGTAATATTTTCAAAAGTATTCAAAACTTAAAATTTTTCTTGAATTTTTGTTCCATGTCTAAGAATAGAAAATGATGTCATAATCTAAAATAGCCTATGTCTGTAGCTATTTCCTTTGGCAAATCTTATTCTAAAAGGTAGGAAATTCCTAGTTAAATTGATATTTTTTGCTAAATCCTCTGTAAAATTGATTACTACTCTGACAGCATTTTCTAAAAATTCTTTGCAAAGAGGTAGTTACAGAATTGAAAAGAAATGAACATATTCACTTTAGTGGTCTATTTATGTTTTGGTTATATTAACTTTCTTATCTGGAGCTAAACCCTGAAAGTGCCAATCAGGATGCAGCAGACCACGAAAAAAAAAAGTGATATCTTTTAGGGGAAAAGTAAGGCTTGACATTTTGTGTGAAGCAGACGATTCACATGGACTATCAAGTTTTATTTTATGTCATGGCATGAGATTTCCAACAATGTGGTATGTGTGACCAGCAAAGGCTCAGACCAGCCTGCGCATACGCGCAGTCTGCTCAGAGCCTTTGCTTGTCGCTTGAATATTCTATGACTGTTAAGCCACTGACTGAACAGCATTCGGAGTTTCTTAGCTTAAAAGGTGGCTGTACAGGCTCGTCTGAGTCTACACATGTCAAAATGCCACATTGTTGGAAATCACATGCCGCGGCTCAATTGGTTTCTTAACTCTTTTTGCTAGCGGTGACTTATTGTCTGCTGATAACTTTTACAAACAGCTTGGACCCAGATTATAGGACTGACGCAATGTCCGTCCTGAATCTGGATCCAAATCATTTGACACTCTTATCAGTGTTCCTGAAAGAATTTTGATAAAGGTTTATTGACTGCAGATGACAATAAAAACATGAGAATTTTATTACCCAGCATGCAAGAGTTAAATTAGCAAAAACATACTAAACATAAAAAGGAAAATGTCAGCTGCTGATATTGGTAGTGCTTGAAGGGTTAAAAGGTTGTTTGCAGAATTTCACAGGATCATTTACAGTTGTATTAAACTGCTTCTCAGTGGAATCATGGCTTCAAGTTGCATAGAGGATCTTGAGTGCTCATGTTTTATTGAATTTATAAAAAGAATTGAGGAAAAGAGATAAAAATGCAAGGCTTGCCGAGCATTTTATCGCTTTTTCACAACTGGTTTAATAAATTCAATTATACGGGAGCATGTTTATCATATGGCATTAGAATTATTTTTAAATCCTTTTTTTGGCGGAAAACGTTAGGGTATTGCCATATGCGTGACGTTAAAAACGTCATTTCATAACGTATCCCATAATCTGTAAACCACTAGTGGTTTATAGATTTTAATGCAAACTGAAAAAAGGTAAACTGACCGTCTCAATATGACCTTAGCTGTTGACTGGGACGTAAAACCTATAACCAACCAAAACAAATTTACATTGAAGTGCACTGCTGCTTTCTTGCCATGTGAAAGCTGGGTTGCTGGGGATTTGAAATCAATTGGACAAGTACTCTGTGCAATAAAATCTCTCATATCATTGGTTTATTACTTTGGCAATTCAGTTAGACAATTAAGAGAAGTGTAGTACATAAAAATATCCATTATCACACAGGGTAGGCGGCAATCGAAAAAACTATCCACAATCAATGAACGTGGATCAAAAATAGATAGAAACAGTGTTTTCGATTGCCATTTGTCGCCAGTGTGGCGACAAATGACAATCGAAAACTCTGTTTCTAACGATTTTTGATCTACATTGCATGATTGTATCGGCTTTTTCGATTGCCGCCTACCCAGTGTGATTATGTCGATGGTTAACCTCAGCCAAAAAAAATGAATACTGATAATGCAAGCTTGGTTTGCTGTGATTATATCAAATCAGAACTGAAGTTTACATTTGTTCAACCACCAACAAATGATAATTCTCCCTATACATGTTGATAAAAAGTGCTATATTATCATTTTTTATGTGCTGATGCTCAAGTACTTTCTCATGATATTTTTGTTTGAATTTTTAACTTGAATCCTGTGAAGTTCTGTTCCTTATATCAGTGACTGTGCAGTCAGTGACATAATGCTTGTTAAATAAAATGACAGACAATACTGTTGTTGTTTTTATTAGCTCATCTGAGCTGAAGGCTCAAGGTGAGCTATTGTGATCGGTCTTCGTCTGTCCTGCTTTAACTTTTTCTTTAAATGACATCTGAACCATTTGTCCAAATTTAAAATAATTTCACATGAATATTCCCCACAATGCCCTCTACCAAAATTGCATAAATAGTTCTTCGCTGAACACAAAGGCCACCTGAGCTCTAGATAAGAAATCTTTTAAACAACATCTCCTGGTCCAAATTCAAAATAATTTCATAGAATTGTCCCTCATGATACCCTCTACAAAAATTGATCAGACTGTTCAGCTTGGCGTAACAACATGGCTTCCAGAGCTTAAAATAGAAATATCTTTAAATCATATCACTTTAGCACTGGGCTGGTAGATACCTGTCTGACTGCAGATCCTGGGGTCACAAGTTCGTTCTCAGCCCAGTCCCATACTTTCCTGGAGATTATTCAGGAAATAATTTCTTCGTTCATTCTCCTCCCTTCCGCTGATTCAAGAAGAGTTGTCAGTTATGAGCGAAAGTATATGCAGGAAGTACTGGTTAACTGCTTAGTTAAGCTTGCCCAGGAAAAAAGCGTGGTGAGATGAACTGACCGTTCCGACATGACCATAGCTGTTGACTGGGACATAGAGAATGAAACCAAACCAAAATATCTCTAGCCACAGGCCTATACACCATCTACTCTCATGCCAGGATTCAGGTGAGTAATCCAGATCCTCTTACTACGGTAAATGTTCTAAAATTTTGAACGCTAGTTGCTTGCCAAAATGGCAAACAAATATTGCAGACCCAGATCAGGCTGCTTCTGAAATAGCAGTCTGATCAGGGTCTTCCCTGTTTGATATGCTGACAAGCATCCTGTGAATTCCAGCCCTGATAATCAACATAGAATAAGAATAGTGTTCGAAATTTAAGAACACTGTGTGCCATAGATTTTCAGCTTAAAGGCTTGTTCTCCTTCAAGACTACTTTTAAAAGGGGCATTTTGCATCCGACACAGATGCCCATTGGTCGGAAAGTGCAGCAAATTGAGCAACACATTTTCAACCTTTCAATATTTGTTTGAAACCCGTTTGTAACTGATACAGTAAGTTCTGGACACAATAATCACCATTAGAAAAGTATGCACTTTTCTGTAAATAGAAAATATTTTGAATTTTTGGACCAATGGGCATCCATAGGACCATCTAGTGAGTTATTTGAATAAAAACCTGTAGCCAACTGCATTTTCAATTACCACTTCGTTGAAACGGAAAGTTATCGAGTGCCAAAGGGGGTAGGCTCAGTGCATTGAGCCCTATTGAAATCTTTATAGTGATGCTTATCAAAGTTTGTAGTATATACTGAAACAATAAAGTTATGTCTGCTTGACGTTTATGTCTGCCAGTTCCAAATGTATGAACGCATTTCATTCACAATTTCACATTACCCACTGTGATCATTTAAAAACGTTATACAACAAAGATAAATTCATTTGATAATCAGTAGAGCCGCTGACAAAGCAGCGATCACAAGTATTTCTAAAATCAAAAGTCACAACATCAATAGCTTGCGTGTCCGTCATAATCTCAAATTTTTAAGCGCATTTAAACATCACTGAGCAAACTTTATAGATGCTATGCTTGCTAGCTGTATGCATTGCTTTTACAACCGCAGCCATTAATCTATAACATACTCTGATGTGACAAAATACCGATCAAGAGCGTGCGTGAAAACACTTAGAAAAATCATTTTTGGTCCAGTACTTTGATAATCAACAGAATCGGACAAATTTGATTTTCTTTCGTCATCACAAGCATTTCAAAAATTAATTAAGACTATTCGGCATCAAACCAATTGATATTGGAATTTTTTGATGATTTTGCAGTAAGGGGTGGGGTATAAAACACAAAGGACCTCGGACAGTTTCCTATTCAATCTGCCCAAATTTTGACAGCCTGTGGCTAACATAATGCTTAATTGACAACTATAGTTTTGTGCTTAAATCAAACCCTTACATTTAGTGCCTCTATCAAAATAAAAATATTTTGAAAATATTGCATAATTATGCCAGGACTTTAGGGTTTAGGGGGTGGGGGTATTTTTTTGTGACCAAATTTTATTTCACAAAAAGTCAAAGTTTCGTCGAGTGTTCACCTAAATACATGTTAATATAATGTTTGCGGCATAAAACATGAGACGAAAGTGATGCGTTTGCATAAAATTCGGGTTGAGAAGATTTCATTGTTTCGTCTAAAGAAGTGTGCTGTCAATTGCTTTTGACTATTACCTGTAATGTTTAAGTTCAACCAGTTCGACTAACGTGCACTGAGGTGTATCATATCTGTATACTGTATAAATCATAGTCTAGATAAACACAGTTTTTTAGCGTAAAATCGTAATATTTTCTTAAACATCATATTAAACCTATAATTTTGGTGCTTAAAAGAACTGTCTCATTGCAAACATAATGTTTTGGTTGAGAAATGAGACAATTAATTTATTTGTAAGCACTCATAACTAAAGCCCTGATATATGCCATTACCTACAGGTTTTTACAAAATAAGTTTCTAATAAGTTTTCGTAATTAAGTGTTTTTGAGCATTTTGACAGCGTTCCCCCCTCATTTTCTTTGAAACTTTTCTCTGGCCATTTTTATGGGCAATCCTTCATTAAGACTGTCCGAGGTCCTTTAATAAACCTTCGATGCCCGATTACAGCCATAGATTTTGTTGTTCTCTTTTGTGTAATTGTTGTCATAAACAAACACATCACATTAAAACAAAAAACGGTCTCAAAATAATGTTAGGTAACGGAGATTTGGAAGTTCTTAAATTGTTATTTGTTTAATTCAAAGGGAGGTAATTTTAGTTAATTTAGTAAATTAAAGGTTTTAAACTGCAATGTCGCTCGTTCAATAAGCAGACTTGGAATTTTTAGATGTTTTTTTCATCGTTGGACAATTCTGGCTGCCATTTAACGTAAAATGTGTCACGTTTTGATGATTAACTTCCTGATGATAATGGAAAAAGCTGTGTGCACATTAGGTTCAATAACCCTTCATGATGAGAAGATAAAATCAAATAATTACCAATTTTTGTGTGTCCTACGTTTGATAAACATTTTTGTTTTATTTTTGTTGCAACATCTTAACTGGATTGATAGATACAGTACCATGAAAATAGGAAGTTACTTTTTTGTTTGAGTATATATTGGTTGAGCAAACTGCAAAGACTGGTGAGACTGCACAAATACAGTAAAACCTGTCTTAAACGGCCATTCAAAAATAGACGAAACAAAGATCTTAATGACATATGGTAGCTTAATGAAGATCAAAAGTATTGCAGATTGCTCCCCTTGGAGCATTCTGCAATACTTTTGGGCTGTATTAAGCCATAATTGTTTTTGAAAACCAATTTTTGCTATTTTTGAGAGTGGTCGTTTTAGACAGGTTTTACTGTACATGCTCAAGCTTATGACAAAGTAGTCAATATCAATACTTTGGTTGTGCAAACCTAAGAGTGGCGGGACTGCGCACAACTGCCAGCTCATGGCGGGACTGCGCAAAACTGCCAGCTCATCGGAGTTGTCCCCTATGCAATGAGCTTACATATTCATGGGTGAAAGTTCAAAATTTTCAAAATCCTGAACTTTTGAAAATCAAATCTTAAAACTTACGCCTATAAATACAGCCCAATTTGATTGAGTAATCGAAACACTAAAACTTAACCTTTTGCTCTAGCCTGTAAAGCATAACGTTTTCCGATACAAACAATCCGGTTTATAGAAAGAAGTGTTTTACCTGTTACAGTTTGATTTTCAAAATAGTGACCCCTTGTGTCAAAATCAAACGCGAACGCAAACTGATGCTAAAATGCTCGTCAAAGTCACAACGTCGTTGCTGATTGGATTGTAAACTAGACAGGATGAAACGCCTACCTCTGTGTAAAGAAGTACATTTGGTTTTGTGGTGTCAAATATCACGTATACAAAACCTGACAGACATTTTGAACTGTTTCGGTAACATAATCTCTTGTCTGCAAATAGATTTAACTTTGCCTGCTTGCATACAAAGAAGTTCTAGCAATAAGGTGTATATTTTCCCTAGTTGACATGATTACAAACACCAAATTTTCAAATTGCCCTAATATTTTTAAAATTGTTGTAGTTGGCAGTAAAATATGCATAGTAGGCAACAAAATATGTTTCAAGGCGATTCACCATTTAAAATACCGTGTAAACGTGCACTTTCTACTCCTACCCCTCATTTAACGCCTTTATACTGGGTGCCGTTTAGACCAGATTTTGAGTAAATGCATTGCGAATTTAAAAAAAAAAGTAAAAGTGCTAAAATGAAAAGGATATAAGTGCTCTTCATTTCCAAAACCTTACCGTATTCCTTCTGCACATGCGTACGAAATACTCCTAACATTGTGACGTTGTCATCGGAAAGATGAAACTGGTGTCTTTCAGTTTATTTTTAGATGCTTTCCCCCCCTAGACCCAAGATGCCCTTTGGACAACGACATGCTGCTATAAACATGTACAACATATGTAAAGGGCATCTTGGGTCGGGGGAGGGGGGGGAAAGCATCTGGTCTAAACGGCACCCAGTATAAAGGCGTTAAATGAGGGGTTGGAGTAGAAAGTGCACATTTATACCGTATTGTAAATGGTGAATCGCTTTGAAACGTATTTTGTTGCCTACTATGCATATTTTTCTGCCAAACTACACCAATTTTTAAAACATTAGGGCAATTTGAAAATTTGGTGTTTGTAATCATGTCAACTAGGGAAAATATACGCCTTATCGCTAGAACTTCTTTTAACAGAACAGTTTGTCCGGAAAGTGACACAAAAATATTGCGGGCTTGCAACAGTTTGAACCAAGATCAGACACGACCAAACAGTCTGACTGGTGATGCTCCTAAAATTTTCTTGATATTAAATTGTACATGACAAAGATGACAAAAATATGAAAACTTACCCAGCATACAAAGAGTAATAACAAACATCAGTATGAAAGAGTTTGAAAAGGCTTTAAAACGAATACTGCTTTGGTCTTAACCCTTAGAACCCCGATCTTGACAAATTGTACACTCTCTTGAATTTCAGGGAGTAATAGACCTTGATATTGCATATGAATCATTAACAGCAGACAGTTCACATGAAATATCGTTTCTGATTTTATTTCTAAGACAGCAATGAACTTCATAAATGTTGGTTGTGGACAGGCAAATATTATCAAGTAAGAGATGGGTGTAAGTTTTTGTTATTTTATTATTTATTTTTTTTAAAACTGTGCACTATGCTACCCACCACGGAGCCTGATATTTGTGATCAGTGCTATTTTCGGAGCTTGTTTGTTTGATTTAATTCTTTACGTCCACTCAACAATCTTTCAGTTATGCGGGACGGTCTTCCTGGGTTGAACCAGTACTAAGCTAGGATAAATGTGTCTTGCTCAAGGACCACAACGCAGTGACGCCGGTGAGGCTCGAACCCGCGGCCCTTCGGTCTCGAGTCAAGCGCTCTACCACTGAGCCACTGCGCTCCCTGCTATTTTCGGAGCATTGACGCGCAACCGTGCAGTCTGATCAGCGCCTTTATTTTTCACCGATTAAAAAGTATACATGTAATATATAGACTTGCTACGAGCAACAATTCAATTTTCTAGCTACTCTCTGAAGCTGAGGAAACTGGTTTGAGTCTCCCTTTGTCAGAAACCATGAGAGAATTTTTGTCGTGTCGAGGCCAAAATATCTGTACATGTAGTGTCCATTTTACCCCTACAGGTAACACTTCTATAAATAAACGGTGATTCCAATTTGTAGAGTGTTTATATTGGAAAACGTCGCGCTTCACACGCTAGAACAAAAGGTTTAATCGGTCTGTATCAGCAATTACAAGCTTAAATGGTCAGTTGTCTTTAGATAAACTGAAGCCATAAGAATCTGCCTAATTCAGGATTTCGAGGCTGACTCTGTGGAAAGTTCGCCTCAAAATCCTTAATTCAGGAATAATCCAGAAAACGTGCATATTGTAATTTGGATATGAATATGTTTTTCTTTCACTTATTCAGCAGCATTCATATTAACCCATTGTAATCTAATTGCTTTCCAATACAGATGAATACAATAAGGTTGAGATTGTCAATTAAATATTAAGGGGTCACAGGTAGAAATTCCCAATTTTTATCTTAGAAAACAGTGTAGACACTGATGAAATGTCGCATAATACAGCATTTCAGCTGGGTAATCACGTTTTTTCAAAGTAATTGTTCAGGGGTTTCCATTATACAAAAGGAGGGGGCTCAGTGATAGAGTGCTTGACTCGAGACTGAGGGGCAGCAGGTTCTAGCCTCACCGGTGTCACTGCGTTGTGTCCTTGAGCAGGACGCATTAATCCTAGCTTAGTACTGGTTCAACCCAGGAAGACCCGTCCCTACATAACTGAAAGATTGTTGATGGCATCAAACAAACAAAAATTATACAAAGGGTTAAGGGTTCACAAAGAAAAAATACACAAATGGTTCACACGGGACTTTATTTGGTAGAAATAAATATTGCTCTGCTTAATTGATACCAATACATACCATAAAAATAATAGTTCTAATGAATAAACATCCTATTAAACAAATGATCTTCACCCTATCAGTGTATAGAATCTTAATCACTGAACCTGGAAAACATATAAATCTGCAATCAAATGGGCCATGACGCGAGAAAACCTGTCTTAGGGGTTTCCAACCAAGTAAGACTCTGCTATTAAAGATATACTTTGCAGTGAGTGAAAACGAAAGGTGCTGATCAGACTGCCTGGAGAGCTGGTCTGCACCTTTGCTTTTCCCATGCAACAAAGTCAAGTTTTCTCCCGTCGAGGCCCAAATAGTCTCTATTCAGACTGCTTTCTGAATAAGAATTATTTGTATGCATTCTTCATTTATTCCAAGCACAAATCATGAAATGGCAACTTTTATTTTTAAATATCAAACACTGAAAGGGTTTTAAATTACAAGAAAAATGAAATCTGATGCAGAAACAAAACAAAATGATTTCTATTCACTTCCAAGAAAAGGAAGGCATAGCTGATTTTGATTATATTCATATGAGCTGCCTGAATACGATTTAAACTGTTTGAGCCTTGATGCGAGAAAACCTTACTTTGTTAAATGCATTCCAAACAACTAAGACGCAGACCAGTCTGCCCATCTGGCAGTCTGATCAGCTCATTTTTTATTCACTCTCGGAGAAAGTACAACAGCTATATTTGCTACATACAATTTCACCATTCAAGCTAGTCTTAGGTGCTAAGTAGACTGGACTGAGTCTTGCAAGGTTGTGACCCCCTCAGACTGGTTTCTTATGTCAAAGCCCAATTGAAAAAACCTAGGAAAACAGCAAATTTGGTTGTTTATAGAATGATTTGATACCTTTATTTAGAAACCAGTAAGCTCAACAAAATAGCCAAGATAACCCATGATTGCTCCCCTGCGTTAAGCAGTCTCCTTGTTTAAAAACACAAGTCAAATGTTTTGGAACATATACAAGTCCACTTCATTTTGTGACTCTTTGCTTGTATGGTCTGGTGATAACCATTGCAAACAATTTGAACCCAGATAAGGCCTGACAAAACGTCGCGCCAAATCTGAATCCAAATGACAAAAAAGCATGCAAAAGTTGTCATTTAAAGCAAATTGTTGACAACAGACAGCAGACTCTGGTCATCGACAGATCACAACAGCTTACTCTGAGCATTTCCTGCTCAAATGAGTTAAAATATGGGAGAAAAACACATCAAAAATAAAGTAAAACTGGTAAAGCTAACAAAACACGAGACAACATAAAAAATACAAAAAACTGGCTCTGAGGTTATAAAGCTTTTTTCATGCTCAACTCAACTGAGCATGAAATTTCAGCTGCTCATAAAACCTTAAATACTGATAAAATGGTTTTTCTTGCTTTCAAGCTCTCAGATGTATTTATCATGCTGATAAACATTTATCGTTGGCATTTTAACATGTATCAGCATGATTAATTTCATGCTCAGTTGAGCATGAAAAAACTGTTTATAACCTCAGGGTCTGGACGTGAAATGAAATCTCATAACCTCTGAAAAGAAAACCATGAAACAAAAAAAGTGGGTGATGGTGAAAAATGTGGGAAAATGACAATGAGAGAGGTATATATCATATATAAAAAGACGTGACAAACACTTAAAAGTTTCACACACTGTTATATTAACCCTAAATATTCGAACAACGTACCTTCTTGCTATACTTGAGTTGGTTAATGAAATTTAGGTAATTGGTGCTTATGCATAAAGTCATTCTCTAAACACGCCTGTACAGCTATCTTGTTGGGTTAGGGCCCTAAATTTTGACATAAGCCATCATCTACGTCCTAATTTTATGTAAGCAAGCATTGAGCCTTTGCTGGTCGCATTTGTGAACTCACTCATAAGCTGGAACATGATCATTTGAGTTCCAGATGAGGTGTCTAATATGTTGTGATAGAATAGCAAAAAGTGCAGTCTGATCAGGGTATACACTGTTTGCCCAGTCCTGTTCGTCTGAATAATTAGGGTTAGTACATGAAGTTACCAAGCAAAAAAAACAACACTTGTATTTGCAAAGTGAAAACCTGAATCCTGATCAGGGCATCCCTGCTTTTTGGTGGGATTCTCTTTCCAATTCTGAGAAAAAAAATCAAAATTTATCTTTGGCCATTTAAATTTGCCAAGGTAAAAAGCTTTTGAAGAACACATTGTGATAAAACCGAATTGACATCAAAATGACACTTTAGACTACAGTCTCACAACAAAACATTTACCAAGGACCACAATAAACCACAAGAATAAATCTAACTCCACTCCCTCCCTCCCACATGCCACAAAAACAGTGATACAAATGAAGTTATAAAAAATCAAACATAATATTGCGTAAATGTGACAAGGTTAAAATAATTTATCAAGATGACATCAAAACTGTTCATTGCATATAAAACATTGCAAATTCAGAATGATATATTGCGTAAATTGTAAATAATTGCAAAGCAATAAACGTGCATTTTGTAGCATCCGGCTCAAAAGAAAAATCAATCAAAAGGGCACAATTGTAATATTAATAATGATACATGTAGTAATAAAAGAAACTTATAAAAAGCTGTGAAGATGCACTGGTAAAAGTTCAAATAATCTGAAATCCTGAACTTTAGAAAAATCTTAATCTTATGTGTTTGGTAGTTCTTAATAAGTGGTAAACAAAACAACAAAATCCACACATGTAGAGTAGGGGGTTCGCTTTGCTTATTTAATCTAATTTTTCTTAAATATCCCGTGAAACCAAAATATTTCATTTTCATGGGATACTTAAAAACTGTGGGGGGGGGGGGGGGGGGGGGGGGTTGCCAACCCCCTCTGGATCCGCCACTGTTTTGTACACAAAACTGACCATCTTAGGAGCCAGCAGACTGAATGAGATTCGTCCTCATTTAATGGATTGAAGATGATATCTTCAAATTATTTGAATTCAAGTACAATGACCATAGGCTTGATTATTAACCCTTTATCCGCCAGTCAAAATTTGTTTTCTCTGCTTATTTCTTAGTTAGCTGATATTGCAAACAATATGGACCCAGATTGTCTATCAGGGTTCATAGTGCTTGCTTAATCTGAAGTCAAGCGGAGTTTATACTTTTGATTTGATTCTTTACATCCCAGTCAACAATTTTTCAGTTATGTCTGGATGGGTCTTCCTGGGTTGAACCAGTACCGAGCAAGGATAAATGTGTCTTGCTCAAGGACACAACACAGTGACACCGGTGAGGCTCGAACCCGCTGCCCTTCAGTCTCGAGTCAAGCACTCCACTGAGGCACTGTGCTCCCAGCCAGAGTATATGCAGAAGACGCACAAAAGCAGATATTTGCAGAACCAAAATATTGGCAGGCTATGGGTTTATTAACTTTATAGTATGACTAGAAAGGAAGAATAAAGATGACCAGGATGACCAAGAAGAGGCCAGGTAAATTTGAAAGACAAATAACACTTTTTACTGACAACAGACAATGCTAGACAACAAATAGATTTGGTATTTGATGCAGCACCATATAGAAGCAAAATAACTTAATAATTATTTTGGGTCCTACCGGAAATAGTAAAATTAAAGTACTTTTCAATGCTTTATGATTCAAGGTATAATTTATTTTCAAGGATTTTTCAAGCCTGTGCCAACCCAGGGTGGAAGATAATTTAAATTAAAGTGTACCAGTAAGTAATAACATGGAGAACACAAAATGTGATAACCTTCCCCAAAAAGGGAAAAATGCTGATCCACACCATCAGATATCCTGCTTATGGGAAAACAAAGTCGCACATCAGCATCCTTACTTACACAAACAGATCTGAGTCCTCGTTTTCAACTGCCATGATTGTATCATAGCTTTACACACTAAACTGATATACTCAAGTAAGCAAACATTTTGAGTATAAAATTGTAAGTCGGTTTAAGCATATCTCAATGAGATGGTTCTTTTGAATACCCAAAACATATACTTTGGTTCTTTTTTTTTAAAAAAATTATGCACTCTTATTTGGAGGCATGCCATTCCTCAATTTACATGATTCTAGCTTAGTCAGAGGCCCGCCAATTCTCAATTGCTAAGTCTTCGCAGCTGAGAAGGCTGGTCTTATGATCTTAAACCCTAAAACGGATTTATCTGTTGTGTGGCTCAGTTTGATTGATAATTTGATACCATCCCTGCCAGTGGCAATTTTTGTCGTCTGCTGATAATCTTTGCAAAAAAAGTTAATTTTGAAAAAAGTCAGCAGACGACAAATAAATCATGAAAAATTACCCAGCATGCACTTTATTCTCTAAACCCTTAGGCCTAAATGAAAAAAGTCAATAAGCAATGCTTATTAGATACCCCCCGCACAGTAAGAGTCAGTGAAAAAACATGGCAAGTTATAGTTCAAACCAGCAGACCTAAGTTTTGAAAAGATTTCAGTAGAATCTGTGCAAACAAAAATTCTAAAAACTCCTTCAAACATATGTTCAATGTGTCTACATTGTATAGGGAAAGTATCAAATTGCTCCATCAAAAGCTGTGGTAGGAGTTGATCCGCCCATGAAGGCACCATCTATGAATATACAAAAGGCTTATTAGGGATAAATTGTCTAAGTTCTCACAGCTGTCATTTTGTCAAAAAATATTTTTTCTGAACCAAACTCCTTCATGCATATGTTCAATGTGTCTACATTGTATAGGAAAAGTATCAAATAGTTCTATTAAAAGCTGTGGTAGGAGTTGATCGGCCCATGAAGGCACCATCTATGCATATACAAAAGCCTTATTAGGGAAAATTGTCTAAGTTCTCACAGCTGTCATTTTGTCAAAAATTATTTTTTCTGAACCAAACTCCTTCATGCATATGTTCAATGTGTCTACATTGTATAGGGAAAGTATCAAATTGCTCCATCAACAGCTGTGGTAGGAGTTGATCGGCCCATGAAGGCACTATCTATGAATATATACAAAAGCCCTATTAGGAAAAATTGTCTAAGTTCTCACAGCTGTCATTTTGTCAAAAATATTTTTTTCTGAACCAAACTCCTTCATGCATATGTTCAATGTGTCTACATTGTATAGGCAAAGTATCAAAAATATTTTTTCTGAACCAAACTCCTTCATGCATATGTTCAATGGGTCTACATTGTATAGGAAAAGTATCAAATAGTTCCATTAAAAGCTGTGGTAGGAGTTGATCGGCCCATGAAGGCACCATCTATGCATATACAAAAGCCTTATTAGAGAAAATTGTCTAAGTTCTCACAGCTGTCATTTTGTCAAAAATTATTTTTTCTGAACCAAACTCCTTCATGCATATGTTCAATGTGTCTACATTGTATAGGCAAAGTATCAAATTGCTCCATCAAAAGCTGTGGGAGTTGATTGGCCCATGAAGGCACATCTATGCATATACAAAAGCCCTATTAGGGAAAAAATAAGTTCTCACAGCTGTCATTTTGTCAAAAGTATTTTTTCTAAACCAAACTCCTTCATGCATATGTTCAATGTATCTACATTGTATAGGCAAAGTATCAAATTGTTTTATCAAAAGCTGTAGTAGGAGTTGATCGGCCCATGTATGGACTAAATTAGCATAAAGCCCTATATAAAAGCCATTTAGAACTACAAAGGGAAATAACTCTAATTTAATTGGCCCCTAGCCCTTACTTTTTTGTTTAAAGTATTTGTCTTGCATATATGAATATTTTTGCAAAGTTTGATGAAAATCCAGCAATTACTCTTCAAGTTATTAAGAAAACAAAATGTTACGGACGGACGCACGCACAGACGGACAACGTGAAAACAGTATACCCCACCACAAACAAAGTAAGCGGGGGGTATAATGAAATATATGTGTGGTTCCTGTTGCATACCAACAAAATTTAGGGTAGGTAGGTAGGGAAATTGTTAAATTTTGCTATAACATTTAACAAAGAAAATAGTGACAAAATCTGAAAACGTGCCCATTTTAGGTATTTTTTCTCCAAAGACCATTTTAATGTTTAGGGTAGGGTTAGAAAAATTAGGGTAGGTAGGCAACAGGAACCACACATATATTTCATTTAAGCCTTACTCCACACAAACAAGCGCCTTTGGACGCCTTTGAAATGTAAGATTTTTTTAATATACTGAGGAGCAAATGTTCCATTTTCCATAATATTTTCAAAACTATTGAAATGTAAAAAAATATTTTTTGGAAAATATTTGAGTTATTCATAGGAAATGATGCAATGTTCTAAATATATAGCATATGGGGTATAGGGTTAATACACATGTCAATATAAAGCAAATTGTGCATTAATTGTGAATCTTATCTTATCCATCCATTAAAACATATATTTTGGGTGCTCAAAAGAAGTACTCACAACATATGTTTTGACTGTCAGAGAAATCCTTGAGACCTTTTAACGAATTTATTAGTATTTGGTTCTTTGGTCACAATGATTTTTAGGGGGGGAAAATGAAACATTCAATCGTTACACTTATGCACTTTACATCCGCTTTATGAGGAAGTTAAACAAAGGCCTTCCAAGCTGGACAAACTTTCTGTTAATTACGCACTCATATTTGAATATATTTTTACGGTAAGTCCATGTAAAAAAAATATTGCCATAACATCTTGAGACAGCCCTTTTCTACAGTAAAACCTCTCTAAGCTGGACAAAGGTTCTGATAATAATGAACTCTTATCTGAGTATATTTTTACGGTAAGTACATGTAGCAGAAAAATATTGGGATGACAGCTTGAAACAATCTTTCTTGTCTACAGTAAAACCTGTGTAAAATGGCCACTCTCAAAAAGACCTAAAACTGTTTTTTAAGACCAATTATCGCTTTATGCAGATCAAAAGTATTGCAGAATGCTCCCCTTAGAGCATTCTGCAATACCTACAACCTTCATAAAGCTACAAATTGTTATTAAAATCTTTGTTTTGTCTATTTTTTGAGTGGCCGTTTTACATAGGTTTTTAATGTGTATCCATAAATTATGAATCTTCTTCCTTATGGTGCAGATAATTGACACCTTTGTGAAGGTTAAACAATTAAAACTGAGTTTTTTTAAGAAGGCATGTCCCCCATCCCACACACCATCCAAACAAGTGTAGGATTCCCATTCATCCATCAGTTTAGTAGATAAAGTACAAACCAGCAAGTTTTGGCTTAAATTTCACATTTGATGTCCAAAAGCCCCCTTAAAAATTGGTTCAAGGTCATCATTTGTACTATTAAGTGAGTTTTACTGAATCATTTTCAGATTTTCTAAATTCTATTATAAAATTTCTTCTTCTTAAGTCTTTCAATTCTTTGATTATTGTCACCTTGAACATGTAATATATTGGTGTAAAAATCTCACACATCACCCAATCTAGCACTCTGCTTCAGGTGTTTATTCATATCAAACAGCCCAGTTCTACAGAGCATGATTAGCATAACAAATGACGGTGTTTCATGTGTGGATTTAGTTGATAAAACAACTATGCTGATATTTTTGTATCTTTAGGCATTACAAATATCAGTAATTTTCACTGTTTTTTTTTAACTTACTTATTTTTGCTTATATTGATATGACCAGAACAGGTAGCCAAGTTTCTCAAATCTATATATAGGAAAAGTAGGTGCAAACAAAATAGTCCCTGATCAGACTGCTCTAATGAGCAGTCTGATCAGGGACAATTTGTTTGCTGTTATCAGAAAACTACTTTTTTGTTACCACAGATGGATTATCAGTTATGAAACAAAAGGTTCCATAAAATAAAATCCTGCACTACTCTTTGATATGCTAATTATAAATTGTATTACTGTGCTGTGGTGGAAAAGTAGTCCAGCTAAAGCATGGAAATGTCTGAAGAAACAAACACACCTCCCAGTAAATGAGCAATTACCAGAGAACTTATTCAGGAGGAATATTTCGTGATGATCGCTACATGTAAATAATAATAATTCTTCACGTCACTCAGGACTGCAGTACCCTACAAACTTAAGACATGTTTACGCTTTCATTTTCAAACAAATACAGCTTAAAATTTTGAGTGAATAATTCGTCAGATAATTCACACATACATCATGCCTTAAATACTTATGCTCCTACATAGATACACCTTTCACTCTTAACACATTTTGATTTAAAAATGAGGTACCTATTTCAGATATACTTTTTCAAACCCCTGCAAAAACTATGACTCAAAATGGGCGACTTGCTTCTTAGGTTAGGCCAGCTCATGAGATAATGGTTATAATCACAGAAGAGAAGGAAAGGCCCAGTCAAGACTGGCCATTTCCTCTGTCTGGCCAGAATCATTGCAGCTTGAAAGCATAGGTCCAGATAAGAAAAAAAAAATTGGGTGTAAAATTGTGATTTTTTTCTTTAGCTATTGTGTTTTTGTAGCTCAAAAGAACGGTCTCATTGAGACGCTTTTTTGAGTGCCCACAACATGTTTTGGCTGGTTCACTTAAGTGTATGTGGTAAGTACCATTTTTATATGAACTGGCCACATTAGTGAAAAATGATCTCAAATACCAGAAAATATTCCCCCTTAGGCCAAATAAAAGTATACCTGTGTTTAGGGTAACCCGACCCTACCTAAATTTACTGGTGAAACTTAGATTTTTTCAGGTTTTCTGACCAAAAAAAAAAAAGATAATTTTATGCATTTTGAAAATGCCTTTCAAAATTGCATCAAATTTTATTTTTTTCCAGAAAAAAGATAACTTAAAAAAATATGTGTGCATACCCTAAAATTTTCAGACCTGTTACCCTAAACATACTTTTTTATTTGGCCTTAACAAGTTCTCTACTGTAACACAACTCAGTCTTTTTTCTTATCCTCTTTACTTTTTATCGGAATATCGTTTCTACCGTCTTTATCTTCCTCCTTCTTTGGCTCTCGAACAACCGCCCGTCGCAACGCATCCCACATGCCGCCCATGAATATTGCACAGAACAAGTTCTCAAATGGAGCGAATGGGTCATGAATGCCGAGCAGAAGGGCAGATAATTTGAAATACACTAGGAACATAACAACTCCGAAATAGATCAGCGGATGCGGAGCTTGGATGTAGTTCAATTTCTCCATCAGGAAAACAGATGCCGACACCAAGCAGGCCTTTGTAACGCTGAAAAAGTAACAAACGACAATATTATATATGCCATATGCAGGCCTTAAGATTTATGGTTGGCCAGGGATGTTGTCCCATGATTTCAAAATATGGCCATGCACTTTCCAAGGCAGTGGGCCCACGGGACCCATCCTTTTTAGTTGTGAAAAATTTAACTTAAATAAAAATTCATCTTACAGCGAGTCTACGAACTCCACAAAACAGAAAGTACATGTAGGTAGTCAATACAGTAAAACAAGTCTTAAGCAGCCACTCAAAAAAGACAAAACAAAGATCTTAATAATAAATGGAAGCTTAATGAAGGTCAAAAGTATTGCAGAATGCTCCCCTGCATTAAACGATAATTGATCTTCTTTTTAGACAGGGTTTACTGTATAATAAGCAGTCAATATACATATATGCATACAAGTGTCAATGTCAGTGTGTAGGTAAAGTATACTACCCAAATGTCAACTGTGGTTAGTTTGATATGCTTGGGCCCATCATTTCAGAAAATGACCCACCATTTTTTGCTCCATGGGTCACTTTGGCCCTCCAATCTTGAAAAAATCTGAAGCCCTGCATATGTGAATGAAAAAAGCATAGCATGTGCACACTCTAAACTAGAGGACCTGAAGGTCCTGAGGCGCTCACCTGATCTCCTTAATAATTTTAAAATAGGTCAAGGTCAACTACAGCTTATAATGGAACAAATTTTGTTTTTACCATATACATTTTGGTCAAGTGATCTAAACAATCTAATGAATAATCCATCAAACAGCCGAGTGATTTCTGAGAAAGATAGGTATGTGGCAGTCCAAATGAGTGGCCTTGGATAAAAGGTCACAGGTCAGCTTGACATTTGGTATTTAATAAACCATTGTCTCAATAGGTTTAACTTTTATGAATTCGGCTCAGTTATAGAAAATGAACATTTTAAGATTTTCTCCATATAAATGCATTAGGAATCAAATTTGACCTTGCCATAAAGTAGGTCAAGGTCAACCTAGATTCATCATTTGTGCTAACCTGGTAGGGCCCACATCCCCGATCCTAGGCTACATACCAAGTCCCAAAGCCAATGGCCTTTTGGTTCCAGAGAAGAAGAGATTTAAAGAGTTTTTACCATATATGGGCCTGGTGGCCATGTTAGTCAAGTGACCATAACAATTTGTATAAGTTTTGGCTTACCAATCATAAGGACTTGTCATATGAAATTTGGTTTCAATTGGCGAAGAAATGTCTGAGAAAACTATGTTTTAATATGTTGATGGGACTCCAACATAAGCAACCTTGGTTGAAAGGTCAAAGATCAACCTTGACCTTTGAAACTTATTTATAGACACTAGATTGAACATATCAAGTGAGAATAATCACTTTGGCTTCCACAGTATTCAAAAAATAAACTTTTCAAAAAATTTCCCATTCAAATGCATTAGGAAGCAAACTTGACCTTGACGTTAAGCAGGTCAAGGTCACCCTAGGATCTTCATTTGAACAAAACTTGGTAGGCCCCACATCCCCAATACTACATACCAAGTCTCAAGGTCACTGGCCTTCTGGTTCTGGAGAAGAAGATTTTAACAGGTTTTTACCATATATGGGTGTGGCGGCCATCTTTGTCATATGACCAAAATATTTTGTATAAATTTTGGCTGACTTATCATAAGGATTCTTCACATGAAATTTGAGCCCAATTGGGCCAATGGTTTGTGAGAAAACTAAGTTTTAATATACAGTCAAATCTCGGTTATCCGAACGCCGATTATCCGAAACTACTGGGTTATTCGAAGACGATGGACAGTCCCGACTTTTTTCTCTATTATCTATTGCAATAACACTACCAATTATTCGAATTTCGATTATCCGTAAAATTCAATTTTTCTAAGTGATTCGTCGGTCCCGATTGAAGAAGTTGCTATTAAATCACCCTTCAAGATTCGAAGTCCAAAAGTCACGCATTGTGATCATGATTTCTTTGTTTGGACGAGTTCGATTTACACACCTGAGTAATTTAGCAAACAAAGTTGTAACAGGTTATTGACACCGGATTAACGTTCACACTATTACGTGATGAACCGTCAAGTGAGTAAATGGTGTGTCTGCAATGATGGTTTTGTTTGATGCTTTTTAAATGTCTAATTAGGGGCATAAATGAGCTAAAATTGATTTTAATTTGATCGTCTCGCATCCTTTGATTTATTCTTGACCAGTGTACATAAAGCGAACACACCAAGCCCACCGACTTTGTACAACAAAAATAACAATTTCGATAATAGACGAATATCACGGACATATGTTTTGGGTGCTCAAAAGAACCATCTCATCGAAACATTTCTTTTAAATGCCTAAAACACAATTTTTTGATTGAGGGAAAACAACAAAAACCTAGGTTTGGATGCTTAACGAGACGGTTCTTTTAAACACCCAAATCGTATGTTTTCACTGAAATAAAAGAGAATATCGCAGCCCAAAAAGCACACAACGTCGGGCCACCAACTGCTTGCCAGCGATATGCCATCTCAATGGAGACCTTATGACATTAGGGCGATTAAAAAGGAGACAATATTTCATCAGTGAACGGTTCGTCAATTTACAATTAACCTTTATTTTCATTGTTGTTATCGATGTTATTACATGTATATACATGTAGTAGATGTCAATAAAGATCGGATTATCTTTCTTTTCGATGTTCTTTAACCTGCAAAGCATAAGAGACGATGAGATCACAACCCCCAAGAAGCTCATTTTCTTTAATGCTTTGACAGATGTACCGATTATATAATTACTTCACGGAAAACACGAGTTGAAGTTGCGAACTCTGGCAAAACAATGACGTTTTATGAAAGGTCCGAGCTTTTCCGAAAATATCCGAAAACGCCCGTTTTCAATCATTCGAACTACCGATTATTCGAAAGGATTCCTGCAGTCCCTGGCACTTCGAATAATCAAGGTTTGACTGTATTGATGGGACCACAATATGAGCGACCTTGGCTGAAAGGGCAAAGGTCAGCCATGACCTTTGAAACTTATTTATAGCCATTGTCTCATTAGTTTCAACATATCAAGTAAGAATAATCACTTTGGCTTTAACAGTTTTCAAAAAATCAACTTTTCAAAAAAATTCCCATTTAAATCTATTAGGAAGCAAATTTGACCTTGACATTAAGTAGGTCAAGGTCAACCTAGGATCATTATTCAACAAACTTGGTAGGCCCCACATCCCCGATGCTACATACCAAGTCCCAAGGTCATCAGCCTTCTGATTCTGGAGAAGAAGATTTTTAAAGGGTTTTTACCATATATGGGCATGGCGGCCATCTTGGTCATGTGACCAGGAACATTTGAACACTTTCGTTCCCCCATCCTAAGGAGTCTCCATATGAAATTTGAGTTCAATTGGCCGAGTGGTTTCAGAAGAGAAGATGTTTGAAAATGTTGACGGACGGACGTTGGACGGACGACAGAGTCACTGGTATACTAATAGCTCACCTGGGAGCCTTCGGCTCAGGTGAGCTAACAAGGTACAGAACAAGACCGTCACAAAAAAAAAAATATTTTTAACTCTTAATGTGCAAACTGACAATAAAAATTTTGCTATATATTCATTGACTTTTCTGCAATATAAGGCTGGATATCTTTTGCAACAATTGCAATTGTGCAATATCAGGTTTCTAGAACTTCTGACTGCGGATCCAGGGGTCGCGAGTTCTATCCCGGCCCGGTCCCATACTTTTGTGTTGATTGATCATGAAATCATTTCTAAGACCATTCTCCTCCTTTCACTGATTCACAGAGTTCTCACTAGGATTTTGAAAACAGGAGTTATAGAATCTATCCCTGGAAAAAGGTTGGAGTCGAAATTGAAAAATTGGAGTTTGCCCTGGAAAAGTTACGAGTTTTTAGTTTTAGCTGAAATATAGTGTTCATATTTTCTCATATTCTGGTTGTAAATGGGAATATTGGATTACGGCAGAATACAGCTTATATATAGTGTTCATATTTTCTCATATTCTGGTTGTAAATGGGAATATTGGATTACGGCAGAATACAGCTTATATATAGTGTTCATATTTTCTCATATTCTGGTTGTAAATGGGAATATTGGATTACGGCAGAATACAGCTTATATATAGTGTTCATATTTTCTCATATTCTGGTTGTAAATGGGAATATTGGATTATGGCAGAATACAGCTTAAACCAGTGGGCGTGAGAGTTGTTCACTTTCCAATGGCTCTCCTGAACAGACATAATGAAAGAGTCTGCTGTTTTCAAATTTTGTAGGTTCTCTCAATTTGCGAAGCATAAGTTTTTCAGTTTACACAGGTTCAGATAAATAAAAAATTTGAACATAAAATTTTAACTATTTTCTTACCCATCAATTTTAAAATTTGTTTTGCGTGCTAAAAAGAACCGTCTCACATCTTGCAACAGGCATCTCAACATTGACTCTACCAAATGTTAACCCTTTGTAGACCGAAAACTCCTAAATGGTTACTTTGGCAAACAGTGAAGACCCAGATGAAATGCTGCATAAATGCAGCATTTCAGCAGGGTCTGCATTGTTTGCTTAGAAAAAATCAAACTTGAGAAAGAAATATATTTTTTTGATATTATAACCTGTGAACCCTCAATGTATACAATGGACCATCCTGACTTAATTGTATGTAGCTTTATGGAAAAGTTCATTGGTCTGAAAAGGGTTGAACACACATGAAAAGCAAAAACTTACAAAGATGGTTGTAGTATTTCATTGGTCCCTGGACTCCACATACCACGAATCAGTCTCTCGAAATTCCTCATCATTCCACTTCCAGCTCCTGTCAAACACACATATATATATACACAGGTTTAGATAAACAAAAATTTTGAGCGTAAAAATGTAAATATTTTCTTATCCATTAGTTTTAACATATGTTTTGGGTGCTCAAAAAAAACGTCTCATTGAGACGGTTCTTTAAAGTACCCACAACATATGTTTTGGTTGAGAAATAAGAAAATTAATTTTTCGATATACACTCTTAACGGAAGTCCTGTATATATCAATGAAAAATTGAGCTTGCTCATACAGTGTCATGCCATCAGATAACTCTTTTATAGAAGCCTTTAGGCTAATCTCTACAGCTTAGCAGGCTTGGTGGTAGTTCCATTGTTGATTCATTGTCTATTGTTGCTCCCATTGTTTGTGTTTTTTTTGTTTGGTCCTTGTTTCGTAATGCAGCACTAGTATAAGCATCTTTTCTAGTTTTGAAATTATTTTGCTGAGGAAGAGAATAGCTTTACTTTAATTTTGTACTTGATGTTATGTGTTTGTTATTGTTCTGTGTCTCTTCCTCAAGGTGCTGTGGGTTGGTCTGTGGTCTGTGATTGTGGCATTTCCTGGTCATACTCTCTTACTTTTTGTAAAAACCCTTATAAAAGTCTTTTTTTTTTCTTTTTCAAATTTTGGAGCTGAGCAAATTTCTGTCAATTTCCTTACCGCATTAATTTTTTGATTTGTTAGATTTGATTCTTCACATCTCGGTCAACAGCTAAGGTCATGTTGAGACAGTCAGTTGACCTAACCAAACTTTTACCTGAGCAAGCTTGACTAAGCAGTTAACCAGTACTTAGTGCACATTCTCTCCAATGTAACTGACAACAACCCTTCTTGAATCAGCGGATGGAAGAGAAGGATCGTAGAAATTATTTCATGATCAATCGTCACAAAAGTATGGGACCGGGCCAGGAACAAACTCACTGCCCCTTTGTTTGGATTCTTTACGTCCCATCAACAATCTTTCAGTTAAACAGGGACGGGTCTTCATGGGTTGAACCAGTACTAAGCTAGGATAAATTTGTCTTGCTCAAGGACCACAACGCAGTGACGCTGGTGAGGCTCAAACCCGCGGCCCCTCGGTCTCAAGTCAAGCACTCTACCACTGAGCCACTGCGCCCCACTTGCGGCCCCTGGATCCGCAGTTAGGCGCACTACCGATTGGGCTTACAGGCCCATTATACCGTATTAATGACTTTATTTATGATATTGATATCTTGCTAATGTGTCAACTATTTTGATACCTTGTGCATACAAGCAGCAAAGGCTCTGGACAGACTGTGCATGTTTACAGGGCTTTCCCTGGTCAACTAGTCTATGCAATAATGTTTTTCTAAAATCTTCAAAATGGCATGGACAAATTGACCAAGTGTTGAAAAATAACTAATGTCATGTTTTTACCTTTCACTGTTCCAATGATGATAATGACCAAGTAACTATTAGGGTACAGTTTAGCTGTATGACTAACAGCATGGTAAACCTTGTGAGCTCGCTGAACCTCCTTGAAACCACACAACACCATTTTAAAAGGCAGCATACGAGCAATCTTGTAAACTAGATCGAAGGGGGAGTAAAATACCAAATACCTGGAAAAAATGAAATGAGCAAGTGCATGAGATTTCCAACAATGTGTCATTTTGACAAGTGTAGACTCAGACCAGCCTGTGCAGCTACCTTTTAAGCTTAGAAACTCCAAATGATGTTCAGTAAGCTTAACACTCATAGAATATTCAAGCGACTAGCAAAGGCTCTGATCAGACTGCGCGTATACGCAGGCTGATCTGAGGCTTTGCTGGTCGCACATACCACATTGTTGGAAATCCCATGCCATGGCTCATAATGTTTTGAGTCAGCACATGAGATTTTGGTACTGCAATCATATTGGCACCATTGTGAGAAAACATGTCTTCGGGATTTCCAAAATGTTCATACCCAAACTAGCCTGCTCAGCTTAAGAGACTACCTAGGAAATTGAAATATCGCTAGTAGCAAGTTTCGATATAACACTTTCAAATAAGTGAATAACAAACACAGTGCAGACAGATGTGCAGATACCACCTAGGACAGGTTTTCTCACGTTGCGGCCCATATATTCACAAATTGAAAGCCTTTCTTAAGTCTTCATCTACATCCATATTTTGTGTAAACATGCAGTAAAGGCTCTGAAAAGTTTGCACATTTTCCAGCTAAATAGGATGCTCTCTTTTTTCATCAACATGAAAAATCCACATTAATGAGCCGCGACATGAGATTTCCAACAATGTGGTATGTGCTATCAGCAAAGCCTCAGACCAGCCTGTGCATACGCGCAGTCTAAACAGAGCCTTTGCTAGTCGTTTGAATATTCAATGACTGCTAAACTACTGACTGAACAGCATTTGGAGGTTCTACTTGTAACAGGAGGCTGCACAGGATCCTCTGTGTCTACATTTGTCAAAATGCCACATTGTTGGGGATGTCCCGGCTCATTTAATTTATTGAAATTACACCATTGGACTGACTGAAAAACCAGCTACAGCTCAGTCCCTTACTAAAACTATGTTTGGGGTCCATAAGAATTATAAGTGTTTTGTGTTATAAAGGGACAATTTTACAAAGAACCGATGGGAAAATGACCATTTTATGGTCATTTTCCTATAAGTCTTTTGTAAAATTCCATGGTGAAAAAATTTCGAAGCACCAACATGGCTGTGTTATGCCACATAGTGTGTTATAAAGGGACAGCACTATTAGTAATACATTGTATGTAAAAGATCTATAAAGTAGTGTGTGCTTATAAGAGTATGATCACATGGGTGAAAGTTCAAAATTGAAAAATTCCTGAACTTTAGAAATTCAAACTTTTAAGTTTGCTTTATCATGCCAACAAAATAAAACAATTTCAAGTTTAAATGGTCAATTGTCTTTGAATGATAAATTAATAACAAATCAGAAAAGCTATTAAAATCTGCTTAACTCAGCATTTTGAGGCTGACTTTCTATGGAAAGTCACCCTCATAATCCTGAATTCAAGAATAATCCTGAAAACTTTCACCTATGTGATCACTTATTACATTGTACATGTAGGATGAATATTGTATGTACTTTGCACTAAAACTTATTATCCCACAGTAATGAGTCGAATAAGGGAAACTTATTTCCCAAGTCTCCCTATACAATGTAGCTTGGGCCCTTGAGCTCATTTGGCAGAACAGCGACTTTAGCTAGGCAAATGCTCCAATCGAAACAGGCCTCTAGATAAGAGTAATTAAAAATTAATTTTCTTATAATACAAAACATATGTTGTGGGTATTCAAAAGAACCGTCTTAATGAGACGGTTATTTTGAGCACCCAAAACACATGTCAAAATTGCTGGTTAATAAATTTTTACAATTTTATCCTAAAAAAATTGTTTTATCTTGAGGCTTGTTTGTTTGATTTGATTCTTTACGTGGTTGAACCAGTTCTAAGCTAGTATTAATGTGTCCTGCTCAAGGACACAACGCAGTGAAGACGATGAGGCTCGAACCCGCTGACCCTTGGTCTCCAGTCAAGCACTCTACCACTGAGCCACTGTGCTCCCTATCTTAAGGGTTGTTAAAGATGCATACTTACCATACAGCAGTTGCAGTTAACACACTCTTATGATCTTTAAACGGTGTAATAACAGGCTCTCCTAGTAAAAGATTAGCTATAATACTGCCGGCAAAACACACCAACATGCTCGACACCCATGTCGATAGAGGATGTTTTCTGTGGAATGGTGGAGGACCTGCAATAAAAAATAGTACAGTCAACCCTCTTTACAATGAAACTGGTTGTCCCCAAATAATTTGACGCTAAACTGAATTTCTGTTGTAATGAATTCAAATTCAAGCTAAACTGATATATTTGTGCAAATACATATGATGCTGTAAAACTTTTTTGCTGTTATAAAGAATGTCGCTGTAAAGAGTTTTCAATGTATTCTTTCAGGTCAAGATAAATGAGTTTTTAGCGTAAAATTGAGAATATGCTCCAAACCATTAATTTGAACATGTGTTTTGGGTGCTCAAAAGAACCGTCTTATTGAGACCGTTCTTTTGAGTACCCACAACATATTTTTAATTAGGTACTCTTATCTGTAGGCCTGTTATTTTATTCAGACCACACTGTAACCCTTAAGCTTTCACGAATATCAAGATGTCAGATCAGGCCAGACATTTTTATCGGGCCTGATCTGATCCAAAAATTTTCAACAGAGATAGATTAAACCAGTACTCAGTCTACACCCTTCTGCAAGTGGCTGACTTGAATAGGGCTAGGCAGCAAATCTCTACAAAAGAATGTTCTCAGATTTGATGATCAAACTTGTGTCTCAATGACTTTTTAATTCTGACCTGTATCTGGCTGTGCTGTTGGGCGGCCTGGCATTTCCTTGTGTTAAGTCTCATATCTACTGATAACATTTTTATACCCCCTTTTTCTTGAGAAAAAAAGGTATATTAATTTTGTACCAAAGTCAGTCCGTCGTTAGGTCTGTGTGTCCGTCACGTTTCTTGTAAATGTATCTCCTAAACCATTAGACCTAGAAACTTCAAACTTTGTAGCTGCATAGGTCACATGATGTAGAGGCTACTGGGCAACATATCGTGTGACATTGACCCCAAGGTCAAAGAACGTATTTTCTTGTAAATGCATCTCCTCCTAAACCTTTTGACGTAGCAACTTCAAACTTTACAGGTGCATAGGTCACATGATGCAGAGGGTACTGGGCAACATTTCCTCAAATAATGTATTTTCTTGTAAATGCATCTTCTCCTTAACGGTGGGATGTAGCAACATCAAACTTTGCTGGTGCATAAGTCACATGATGTAGAGGGTACTGTGCAACATTTCATGTGACCTTGGGGTCAAGGTTAAACCCCGAAGACAGGTTTTCTCGCGCCGAGGCCCATATCATACTGTGATCAATTTAGTGTTTCATTCATACACCCATCAGTAGCTGACAACTGCTTAACTTGTGCTTCCCATTGTTTGTGGGAGTTCTGTGTTTGTCTTTGTTTTATTACGCATTACTTTGTGTCCATTCTAGTTTTACAATCATCTTGAAGAGGAAGAGAAGGCTTTTGCTATTATTGTCTTACAGATGTATTGTTACTATAAATGTTCTGTGGCTCTTCCTCACGGTGCCATGGGTTGATCTGCAGTGTGTGATTGTGGTATTTTCTGATCATACTCACTTATTTTTTAGGAAAAAATTGATTTCTTATGTAAGGATGTTGCCAGGCTTTGAGCATGATCTCTTTAATATACAGTCCAAAGTCAGTCCTGAGTTGATGAAATGATTTACAATCCACTCAACATTTTTTCAGTCATGTCCAGATATTTCCTGGGATGAACCGGCATTAAGCAGAGGATAAAGTGTTAGCTCAAGGACACAACACGGTGCTTCTGGTGAGTCACGAACCAGCAACCCCTCAATCTCAAGCCTACCACTCTACCACTGAACTCTCCTTTGCAGCATAATGATGATTGATCTCCATTCCAATACAGTAAAACCTGTGTAAAACGGCCACTCTCAAAAAGACCGAAAAATGTTTTTCAAGACTGATTATCACTTAATGCAGGTCAAAAGTATTGCACTTTCGACCTTCATTAAGCCACCATTTGTCGCTAAGATCTTTGTCTATTTTTGAGTGGCCGTTATACTAAGGTTTTACTGTATGTTGCCATGGCCCTACGTAGGGTACAAAAATAGCCTCACTGGATAGCTGTTAATGCAGGTTTAAAAAATGATTTTACACCCTGCAACAAGTTCCATTTCGATATGACTCGGCTGTTATTCTTAGCGAACCAAAAAACAGTCTCTCAGGTGTATTTTTGTATGTCATAAGTCTTGTTCCAGCTAATTAATTACAGACACCTAAATAAACATGGTTACCCAGATGGCTAGGTTCCTTATGTCTATTTAGAAACATGTGGGTACTCATTGAAAGCATCCAGTGCTGTCGGAGACAGTTCAGTGTTCCAACGAGAACCACAAAAAATGATTTTCACCAGAGAAAAAAAAAATTTTCAGAGTTGAAATGCATGTCTAATCTGGAAATATGGATTAAGACAGGTAAATGCATTAACTCTTGTCCTGTTGAATCAAGATATACTCTCTTTTGAAAACAGTGTGCATCCTGATCAGCTGGCTTCTTCAGAAGCCAGCTGATCTGGATGTACACTGTTTTCAACACAACCTGCAATTTAATGCAGGGACTAAACTGGCTAGAAATAATGGAAAGTGGATGAGGCAAATCAATTCATTCCGCAGGACAATATTTAAGCATAACCAGGTGGAAGATGCATTTTACCTTTGTCTTACTGAACAAATGAATGTACCAGACAGCTTTTTTGTTTCAGGATGCCATAGTACTTTTTTGAGTTGTGTGTTCAAGGTCGGGGTGCTTCCATTCACCCAATTTGGTAAACATTTAACCAAATATTTTTTTTTCATGATGAAAACTTTTTATGGCATACCTGCCCTATCTAATTTGTTCATGCAATAATAAGCACAACACATATTTTTCTTGGCCTAACAGCTCATTAATTACCCAAATAAGTTTATTTCTGTCTTCTTTAAACATTATTTCAGCAGTTACCGCATTTTACCAACAGTGAAAGCCTAGATCTGGGTTAACTTTGTTTGTTTGATTTGATTCTTTATGTCCCATCAACAATCTTTCAGTTATAAAGGGACGAGTTTTCCTGGGTTGAACCAGTGCTAAGCTAGGATTAATGTTCTTGCTCAAGGACACAACGCAGTGAAGCCTGTGAGGCTCAAACCTGCAACCCCTCAGTCTGAAGTCAAGCACTCTACCACTGAGCCACTGCGCTCCCAGATCTGGGTTAACATTATTTGCAATGTCAACACTATATTTTATAATGAACTTGTACAAAGGACATGTAACAGTTTGGCCGTTTTTGGCCCAGAATGGATTTGGTTGAAATTTAGGTATTAGGTATTTTGATCTTTGCCCTTTCACATGAGCATGTTTTTAATTTAACGATGCCATACACAATCACAGGAATTAAGGTTTCTCACCAGTATGTATAAACAGAGGTTACTCGATGAATGTTGATATACTGACGTCAACTAAAAAACGCCTCACTCATTATCACTGATTTCTTAGCGACGATATATAAAAATGAACAGCCACATACTGCTTCTTTATGTAGAGGTTGGGCGATGTTGGAAAATGACTTTAATTTTATATGCAGGTGACGCATTATTCCGATGACGTCATACAGACTCAACGTACACATGACGGCATGATTTCAATTTGAATTTGCACCCAGGTTGTGCTGTTAATGTTTTGCTAATCAATGAACAAATTTTTGGATCATTTTTTCAAACAGTTGTGATTGCTAGTAATAACTTTATGAAATTATGACCTCATATCAAAGACAAATTGTAAGGTCCGTTTACGAAACTTGCAAACATTCTCGTTTTGCTTTAAGTTATGGAAAAAAATGATAAGGGGGTACATTAGGTAATGTACACAGAATATGCCTACAAAAAATAACATTATTTAAGATGAGCCGTAACACCCAATGGCCAGTTGATGGTCTACGTTAACGTCATCCAAAACGGCCGTCTGGAACATGTGCCAGATTGCGTTTCCTCCGCAATTTTCGCTAGTTAAAGACTAAAGACTTTTGCAAAGGATTCATAACCATCTTTTATTCACCCACTTTGCTGAGTCATGACATTTAAGTTTTACTGAAATAAATGGCGAAAAGGTGGGTGGTGTAAGTTGTTTCGTTCAGCAGACGCATACAAACATTATCTGAACATTGTAAACGCACTTTTGGTAAAATAGAGACTGTTTTACAATGGTAAAACACGTTTTTCCTGTCAAGGGATTGTGTCTGGAAACAAAGCAAATGTGGCTTAAATCTTGTGTCGCACGAAATGGTGACCCCTGTCCCAAACCGAGGTCGTTTTCTCAGCCTCAAATATTCTTTTAGCAATTTTGTTTTCATGAGATAGGCTTGACTGATAAGATGTTATAATGCACGAAAATTCATAACTTTAGTCTGATCAGTCTAGGAGATATTTACGTTTATTTTTAGATGAGGCGTTTTTTCTTGACGTCAGTATATTTTAAGAGATGCAATAAGCAAACTGATCTCAAACATGATACCAAACATGAATGTGTGTGTTATCGTCATGTCTTTGTTATGACTTGAGTTGAAACTACCACCATTAATTAGAATTGTATTAAAACTTGGCAAAAAACTTTGTTTAAGATAACCTTGATGAGATGGCTTACATGTATTTTATATGTAATATAATGATCATTTAAGGCTATTAATTGTTTTATTGCTTTTTCCTGTTAATCAGCAGCAGAAACAAACCTATTCCGGTTTATTCGTAAAATCAGCAGGGCATGCACCCCAACCTGTCAAACACTTTTGGATCCAGAATAGGGCCGACATCCTGGCGGTCCTGATCTCGGTCCAAACTGTTTGCATAGATTACCAGCAGATGAAAACAATATCTCACTTTCTTACATACACATCTAGCAAAGAAATGCAGTAGGTACAAATCTATGCTGTTACAATCCCTAGTGACAAAATGAAACTGAAATAAAGTTGAGAGGAATGTAACTAAGCTAAATTTGTAATAATTAGACAAGTATGCAGAAGTCGCAGCTGATTTTCTCATTTTGTTAACTGCAAACATTTTGGACCTAGACCAAGCGTGAAAGTACGTCTGGCATGATCTGGGTTCAAACTATTTTGATACTCTTTTGGTATTCCTGCAAGAGTTTTTAGAAAACAAACTGTAGAAGACAAAAATGCATACAAAACTAGACTTTGATGGTACACCATCGTAAATACCCGCTTTTTATCAAACCAAACCATCTGCAAAGTTTGAAGTTGCTACTTCTAAGGGTTTAGGAGGAGATGTATTTACAAGAAAGTACATTATTTCACCTTTGGCCTTGACTATAGGTGAAGGAAAGACAGGAAACATTGCCTATGCACCTGCAAAGTTTGAAGTTGCTATGTCCAACGGTTTAGGAGGAAATGCATTTACAAGAAATATTTGATTTGACCTTGACCTTAGGTTACATAAAGCATTGCCCTCTATACCATGTGACCTATGTACCTGCAAAGTTTGAAGTTGCTACGGCCAATGGTTAAGAAGATGTATTTACAAGAAAATAAATTATTTGACTTTGACCTAGACCTTGGGGTCAAGGTCACAAGTAATGTTGCCCAGTACCCTCTTCATTATGTGACCTATTCTGCTACAAAGTTTGAAGTTGCTACATCTAACGGTTTAGGAGGAGATACATTTACAAGAAACGTGACGGTTAAGGGAAAACAGGACAATGTCTCAAATATACTTTAAGTCGATATGGTACCGGTGTAACAGGCCGGAATTTCCCCCCAGTCAGTTTTTTCTCCGGGGAAAGAATGGGCCGGCCCATTCTTTCCCCGGGGAAAAAGTAGGCCAGCCCATTCTTTCCCCACCCAGTCAGTTTCCCCCCCCACCACCCCCTAATAATTTCAAAAATCATAATAGAATTATTATTTCTTTGCATAAATTTAAAAAGCCGCTGTTAAATTGGCGAAAGGTCTCAAAAATACTCATACTTATTGCTGTTTGGTTAGGATTTCTAGGGGTTCAGACCATTCACTTTTACTATCAGTCTTTTGGTTTATTGTACTCTTTCACTGTATCGAAATACTTTCGAATGACATGTCAAAAAATTCTTCGACTTTAAAACCAGTTTAGCTAACTGGTTCTTCTAAATAGGGGGTGGGGAAAGACTGGGCTGGCCCATTCTTTCCCCCCTCTATTATTTTCTAACCTTTCTATTTATCTCTCAGTCTTTAAGTTTAACCTACTCTTGCACTGTATCTGAACACTCATGATTGTCTTGTTCTAAGGAGAAATTCAAGTTAAGAAAGCATTTAGCTAACTGCATGTTCCTTCTCAATAGTGGGGTGGGGAAAGACTGGGCCGGCCCATTCTTCCCCCCCCCCCCTCCATTGGGTTCTAACCTTTCAATTTATCTGTCAGTCCTTGGTTTAAACTACTCTTACACTGAATCTGAACACTCATGATTTACATATCTCAAGGAGAAATTCAAGTTACAAGCATTCAGCCAAATGATTCTTCTAAATAGAGGGGTGGGGAAAGACTGGGCCGGCCTATTCTTTCCCCCCCCACCCCTCCAAAATGTTACTTCCTTTCTATTTATCTTAACGTTCACACAACCCTTTCACTGTATCTGAGCTCTAATGATTATTGAAATATGTCAAGAAGAAATCCAAGTTTTCTAATTGCTAATTTTACTAAATGTTTAGCTAATTGGTTCTTCAAAATAGTGGGGTGGGGAAAGACTAGGCCGGCCCATTCTTTCCCCCTCCATTATTTTCTAACCTTTCAATTTATCGGTCAGTCTTTTGGTTTAAACTCTTACACTGTATCTGAACACTCATTATGGACCCCATCCCAAGGAGAAATTCAAGTTAACAAGCATTTAGCTAAATGATTCTTCTAAATATAGGTATGAGGAAAGACTGGGCCGGCCCATTCTTTCCCCCCCCCCACCCCTCCAAATTTCCCCCCCCTCCCCTCCAAAATGTTACTTCCTTTCTATTTATCTTTATGTTTACACAACCCTTTCAATGTATCTGCGCTCTCATGATTGAAATATGTCAAGGAGAAATTCAAGTTTACTAGTTTTACTAAATGTTTAGCTAATTGGTTATTCGAAATAGTGGGGTGGGGAAAGACTGGGCCGGCCCATTCTTTCCCCCCTCCAAAATGTTCGGATCTTTCTATTTATCCTCTAGACTTTTGGATTATGTTATTCTTTTGCTGTATCTGAACTCTCTTGACTTATACCAAGCAGAGAATCAAGTTTTCAAACCAACAAGTTTATTTGTAATTGTAGGGTGGGGAAAGACTGGGCCGGCCCATTCTTTCCCCCCCTCCTTAATATTTCGATCTTTCTATTAACCGTTTCGTCTTTCCGTTTATGTTACTCTTTCACTCTATTTTAACATTTATGAAAGATCTATACCAAAGTGAGAATATAGTTTTCAATCCAACAAGATTATTGGTACTTCTACTTTGTGGGGTGGGGAAAGACTGGGCCGGCCCATTCTTCCCCCCCCCCTCTATAATGTTTGGATCTTTCAATTTATTGTTTAGTCTTTCCGTTTATGTTACTTATTGACTGCATCTGAACAATTTTGAATGACCTATTCCAAAGAGAGATCAAGTTTTTAAACCAACAAGTTAATTGGTACTTCTACATTGTGGGGTGGGGAAAAACGGGGCCGGCCCATTCTTTCCCCCCTCCAAAATGTTCGGATCTTTCTATTTATCCTCTAGACTTTTGGATTATGTTATTCTTTTGCTGTATCTGAACTCTCTTGACTTATACCAAGCAGAGAATCAAGTTTTCAAACCAACAAGTTTATTCATAATTGTAGGGTGGGAAAAGACTGGGCCGGCCCATTCTTTCCCCCCTCCTTAATCTTTCGATCTTCTATTGATCATTTTGTCTTTCGGTTTATGTTACTCTTTGACTGTATCTGAACAATTTTGAATGACCTATTCCAAAGAGAGATCGAGTTTTTAAACCAACAAGTTAATTGGTACTTCTACATTGTTGGGTGGGGAAAGACTGGGCCGGCCCATTCTTTCCCCCTCCAAAATCTTTTGATCTTTCTATTGATCAGTTAGTCTTTTGGTTTGTGTTACTCTTTCACTGTATCTTAACACTTATGAATGACCGATTCTAAAGAGAGAATCAAGTTTTCAAACCAAACATTTTATTTGTACTGCTACATTTAGGGGTGGGGATAGACTGGGCCGGCCCATTCTTCCCCCCCCCCCTCCAAAATGTTCTGATCTTTCTATTTATCTTTCAGTCTTTCAGTTTATGTTATTCTTTTACTGTATCTGAAGACTTATGAATGACTCATTCCAAAGAGATAATCAAATTTTCAAACCAAAATGTTTATTGGTTATCTCCCTCCAAAGTGTTCCAACCTTTGTATTTTATCTTAGGGCATGTTCAAAAATAATGAAGCTTTTCACTTTATGGCATCTTATGCACATGTTTGTCTAGATTTTAAGGACCAAACATAGCTAAAATATGTGTTATGGTCCCTGTGTTCATCATGCAAAATTTTATTAAAATCGAACAAGTAATACAAAATTTATGCCAGTAAAACTAGCTAAAAAACTAAGGAGTGTAACACCTTTTGCGTGACATTTTTTTCATTACTGAATTTCACTTGTGCATTTATACAAAACTGTGGATGTTGCCATACTTATTAGCCAACTTTGTGATTACCCATTCTTTTCAACTTAATGAAAATAGGAAAATCATGCCTTTTCATCATTACCTATGTTACTTTTTATGCATTGTCCAACACGACTAGTCTGAAATTCAGGTGCAATAAAAATGAAGAAATTTTGCCCAGAGTTGATTTGACATGAATATTTGAAAAGAATTTAACCTATAATGTGGTCTGCAGCACTGACCAATCTTTATACATTTTATTTCAAGTTTTACAGCTGCTTTATAAGCATTCATAAAAGAATGAGCAGAACTGGTTTTAGAGCACCCTTTAAACTAAGGAGTGTAACACTTGACATTTCAAGCCTCATAACCTTTTCCAAGGTTATGTTGTGTGAGCTAATATGCCTCATATGAAAAGTGTTTGACCCATCATAGAGCTTCATACAGTGTGAGTTTTTATCTTGGTCTTAATTTTCTTCATATCATCCATAAAAGCCACTAAGGAGTGTAACACTTTTTTGCAAAACACTTCTGTGGGTTATTTCTATACCAGTAGCAGTATAATTTCAATTTATTTACCATTATTACTAAAGAGCAATGTCCCTCTGACAATTTTAGTAGCACCATTTTATGTTCAAAGTGTAAATAAAGCTGTACTGCATTGAAATCACCTACAAATTGGTGATCTTGACAATCCATTTTCTTGAAATTTTACCTATCCAGGCATTCAGGACAACATTCAATTCTTGAAAATCATGTGTTCTGATAAATATAAAAAGATAAAATTGACCAATACAATCCTATTTTCTAACCAAGCTAATGAATTGCTATGACATCACGACACAAAGCGTTACACTCCTTAGTGATTTTAGTTGTAATGCCCTTGAAGCGCTTTTTTCTTTTCCAAACCAGCAACATTTCATTTTTAATTGACTCTGACCATTCATTTCCAAGATTAAGAACAGTTCTTTTAATGCAATTCTTTGAATCTTGATTAGCATTTGGGGTAAATCATTTAGAAACTTAATATAAAGGGACCTTTTCGATTGGTTCATGATGGGAGTATCAATATCAGAAACTGGTATGCAACCATACTTTTTATTCCCTTTGGCAGCTATTTAAATGGTATTTAATGTATGTTACATACAGAAAAGTGTTCAATTGCTAAAATTATTAGAGAAGAAAATATTATTTGCAATCAGTTTAAGCATTTAGAGAAAGAACATTCAACATATCTTAACACACTAATTCAAGATCTTGGGGAGACAATTTTTGTTTGTGCTGTAACACTGATTATGAGATTCTTATAAAGTAGAAAGGAAGTTGTGTCATTTAATCTTAAAGCTAGAATTATAGGTTTTTGAAGACCTAAGCATTTGTACAAAATGTTACACTCCTTAGTATTAGATCAGGCATTTCTTTACAAAAAGGCCAATAATCTGCAATAAAATCATGTTAACACTATGCAAGGGAAGTCACTTTTTAGTAAACAGTATTATATATATGTCTTAGCTCTGTTAGTTCCAAATTCTGACTCATAAACATATCAAACTAAGGAGTGTAACACATTTTCATAATTTTTTGCCCATTTTTGTACATAGATAACCATTACATCCATGCTTACATATCACATATTGATTTGTAGCTTAGTTTTTTTACCATGTATTATCATTTCAACGCAAATTTTATTGAGATTCAGTCACCTGTTTTAAAAATATGAACATTTTGAGAGCTCTTTTACTAAAATAATGAGGCAAAATGACAGTAAAATAATATTTTTTTGTTCAATTAGGCAATTCAATTTGGTAAAAATCACTCATTCACATTCTGTTAAGTGCTTGTCATCAAATAATGGAAATTTCAAGACATTTCATCAAGATTTCCTATAAAAACAACATACACAGAATATAGCCATAATTAACATTTTTTGCAAAAAAAAACCTGAAAGAAAATGTTCAGAAAAATTATATTATTGCTGCTATTTTCTAAACTTAAACATTTTTGAAAACTTTAAGTACCCCCACTTCGTTTGGAGTAACAATTTCACCGATGACAACAGTTTCATTTTTCACACCCAATGTCACGCTTTGGCTTCATTATTTTTGAACATGCCCCTTAGTGAATTGATTCTTCCAAATAGGGGGAGGGGAAAGACTGGGCCGATTTTCCTTTAACCCATTCAAATAACCATTTTGAATTAAGAACATACTCATTTTGTTTTTTGAATAGGCTAACCATTTATAATCAAATCCTTCTACACCCTCTGCACTTTTGTGCTGAGTTGAGGGTGGTAGAGTTATAATACAGCTATTTCAGAATGATATTTAATTTGATTTAACTACACAATGACACATATATCATTTTCAAGCCTTTTCCGAAAAAATAATATGGGGGGAAAAAACTGACTGGGTGTGGAAAAAACTGACTAGTCAAATCTTTCCCCGGGGAAAAAACTGACCGATCAGTTTTTCCCCGGGGAAAGAATGGGCCGGCCCATTCTTTCCCCGGGGAAAAAACTGACTGGGGAAAAAACTGACCGTTACACCGGGAAACTTATTTGTTGAGGCATAAACAATGAGACAATGACATTTCCTCTATGAAATTAGCCCTAAAACCTTATAACTTGACGTAACGCTTTGTACGCCAAATTGTCCGCGACGTCAACGTCACACGATCTTTGAAAAACAACGGCTACAGTTTTGAAATTCCACAAAGTGTATGAAAAACAGAACCTTTTGCGATAAGTTAATGTATGGATTTGATTTATTTATTATTCTGAACACATTTAACTGATAGGTTTCAATTTTGGTTGAAGAGTTTGTAAGTTTTGAAATATATTTTCTCCAAGTGTGACAAAGGCTGGGATTCACTGCGTCAAACCAGATACTGGAGCCGGAATGGCTACCGTTATTTTTTTCTTGTTTTCAATCGCAGATTGATGCAATTTGGTGATATGTCAGAAAAAGTTATCCATGCCTCGCATGATCTGTTGATGTAGTTTTTATGGTTAGATGAACAGCTTTGGCCAAAACTTCCATGTAACTGAGATTCAAAGGGGCCTGAAATTTAGTTTCACTCCTGGTCATTACTACGATATGACACTGTGAGCTTTTGGTTTTGAGGCTATATAGGTGATATAAGGGCCGAACTTCAAGCTCCTGTGGTCAGACAATATGAACCCTGATCAGACTACTCACTGCTACTGCTCCATGGAACCCTCTGATCAGGGTCCATATTTTTGCAATATTGGCTACCTAAGAAATAATATAAGCAGAAAAGAGGAGAAGACAAATGTTATTTGTTTGTTTGGTTTGAAACCCAGTCAACAATTTTTCACTTATCGCGGGGTTGAACCAGTACTAAGCAGCGGATAAAGTGTCTTGCTCAAGGGCACAACACAGTGACTTCGTCAACGGTGAGGTTCAAACTACCAACCCTTCAATCCCTAGTCTAACTCTCTACCAACTGAGCTACTGCGCTCTGCATACAAAAGTTGTGACTTGCAGGCTAAGGGTTAAGGCATTCTATAAAATGCTTGTAAAACTTCATGTAAACTGTAACAGATGCTTGCTATTATATTGTATTGTGAGAATAAATATATGAAAGAAAAATATATCATTGACAATTTGACATTTATCATGTAAGCTATAAAGATCAATAGAGTCTTAAAATATTTTTCTGAATCTTGTTTGTTTCACTTTGTATTAATGCTTTATGTCCCATTAAACAAATTTTCAGTCATTTCAGGACACTTTCTTGTCTTCCTGGGTTTAACATATACTAAGCAGAGGATAAAGTGTCATCACAGTGCTTATCCAGTGAGTCTCGAACTAGCACCCTTTGATTCCAAGTCTAACCCTCTACATGTACCACATGGGTGAAAGTTAAAAATGTCAAAAATCCTGAACTTTAGAAATACAAATTTCTAGACTGGCAAGATGCCTACAAAAAAACAAATAATTTCAGGTTTAAGTGTGTTTAGAAATCCTGAATTCAGGAATAATCCTGAAAACTTTCCCCCATGGTACCACTGAGCCACTGCACTCCTCAATTCCGAATCTCCATGTTGCCCCATGTCTCCCTTCAAGAATCAGTTCTATCAAACATATAATCCTGCTAAAGGAGATGTCATTTGAAGAATTTAATTATGGCCATAGTGGCCATCTGTTGGATATCAGAACAGAACAATTATAGCAAATCTTAATCTCAATGTTACCCTGATGCCTCTCAGAGCTCTCACTAGGATTTTGAAAACATGAGTTCAGGACTCCCATCTGGCAAAAAGTAGGAGTCCCAGTGGAAAAAAGTGAGTCCCACTCCGAAAAAAAGTTGGAGTCCCACCCATTTGTGCATACGGTATATCTTTTCCATTTTAGCCGGAAGTGATACATTGTACATTTGAATAATTCTACAGTAGCCTAGATAAGCAGCGTATTTGCGTAAATACGCAATTAAAATCACCAAAAAAAGCAATTAAATGTGTGCGTACCGAAAAGCAATTCTGTCGATCGGTATGCAATTACATGCGATGTCATTGCGTACCATTCGGTCCATTTCGTTTCCATTTGTGTAATATACAAATGCCAGTCGGGTATTGATTTTTTTTACTAGCGAGCGCACAGTATAATTCCAATTTTATGAATAAATATCGGCACCAGTCAAGTATTTTAGCGGAAAAACTTTGCAAAATGGATGTGAGCAACTAATGTCAACAAGGCGATGTGATTTGCTTCAGGTACAATAAAAATTCGCTAGTTTGATAAGTACTCAAAAAGTCAGACGATGAGAGTAAATATGTAGGCACATTCGCGATGGCTTCATTTAATAAGAAAACGTATATAATCACTTCCAAAAACCGGGCCAAAAACGTGGCGTATTTTCTTTTTAAAAAAAATACGCAATTGTTTTTGCAAGTACGCAATTGAGGATAACCAGGTTGCGTAAATACCCAATTGACCCAAAAGCTTATCTAGGGCGCTGATTCTAAGATCAACTGATTTTAACCCTTTCAGCATTAATGGATTGTTCCTACTTAACAAAACAAAATATTTTGCTATATTTTTTTAATTTCATGTAACCTGAACACATATTTTTTTGTTTGGCCTTATCAAAATAAATATATTAAACTGTTGGTATTTGTTTTATTCATTAACAAGACAGACAGACAGACAGAAAGACAGACGGACAAACAGACAGACAGACAGAGAGAGACAGACACATAGCTGTCCTCTGTTTTGATTAATCTTGTGCAGATGGAAATCTTTTTTCTTCTAAAAAATGCATCTTGCTACTGTCTACCGCGATTGAAATTAATAGACTGACATTACTTAACCATTTAACATGGCTTTCATGATTTATAATAAATGATTTTACTTGCTGAAAGTGATTTGTTTGTGTTTATTTTTCTCAAGACACTTTGGCAATAGTTTGTTCTTGAACCGCTGTTGATGTATATCATCGAACGGCTTGCTGTTAGGGAAGCTTCATTTGGAACTTTTGTCATTCAGACGTTATCCATTGCGGCTACCGATGTACCAATTTTTTTTCAACAATTCTCTTTTGTTTGCTGTTGCGATGAATGAATGAAGAAATGCAAATCCGTAACCTTATTGTTTTTTTCCATGTTTATATTGCTCAAATCTCAAAAAAGTGCAATTAAATTTGTTTTCTCTTTCATCCCTAATCAGTCGAATTCGGAAGTCAGTAACTTGACAAGCAAGTCCGATGTTGTTCACAATACCCTATTCGTTTTTCTCCATTTAACTTACAGTAAATTGGTAGCGCATCTGTTTCAAACAATTATCTGATAATCCTTGCGTAATTGTTTTAATAATCACACTGCCCCCCGCATCGGTAATCCTGTCAATCACCTGTCAGAATTGCTTCACTGCAGTCCGAGTCATACGATTGGTCAACAGAGACAGACAATAATCACGTCTCCCGCGGCTCGAAAAGTGTGTCGCGTTTGATAATATTAAAGGACTTTTGATCTCCCCGTGTATATGATATCCTGGTTGTCGAACATTTTATTTTGAACAATAGCAAAACAAGTCTGAGAACTCTGTAAAACCTACAATTACATCAATTTAATCAAATACAATACTGTATGTACGCGTAGCTCTGGAACTAATATATGTAGATAGCACATGGGCGAGTGCTATGGGATTATTCCTGATTTCAAGATTCTGAGACTGTCCTTCCCTAGAAAGTCAGCCTCAAAATTCTGAAATTGGCAAAAAGTTAAAGTGTCTATGATTAGCTTTCAGCTATAGTATCTCTGATTAATTTTCAGTCTATCTCAAAATATTTCATCAGTCAAAAATTTTAATTATTGGTATAAGTATTTTGGTATAATTAATTATTACATGGACGAGAGTTCAAGGTTGGCAAAATGCCGGCAAATAAGCATATTTGCCATGCCAGTGGCATTTACCGAGAAATAATGGCAAATAATGGAAAATACTGGCAAATATGATTTTCAACCGTCCACATTTAAATTGGTAATTTCAATAATAGAGGTTATTTGACTTAATATTTAATTTCTACTAGTTTATCAGGCTGTCAGCTAAATTATCTTAGTTTAAAGTATAAGTCTAATTCTTTAAACATTTAAATTTAATAAAGTGAATTTTAGAAGAAACATGCCAAAGTACTCATCAAGTTAAAGATAAAGTTAGGTGAGTGACTCTTATCTGTACTATAAATCAATCAAAGACACTCCTGTTTGTGGTAACCTAGACATTAATTGTCTAAAGTTAAAATATGAAGTATTAAAGTTGGGTATTTGCAGACTCAATTAAAGACACCCATGTTTGTGATCACCTGGACTTTAATTGTCTGAAGTTATAATATGAAGTCAATCATGACATCCTATTGTTCATCCCCTGGCTATACAGTATCCACTTGGGGATGTGTTGTTTTAACAGTTTATGACAGTCACAGATGTCAAACAATTGCCAGATACACAGGTAAATTTTCTCCCCATATAAAGGTGAAATTAGACTTTACCCTTGTCCTACTGAACCCAAAATTAACCCTTGTCCTGTTGAATCCATTTTTGAAAACACAAGATCATGATCAGCTGGTTTCTTTCAGCGACCATCTTATCAGGATCTAAGCTGTTTTCTACACTAATTGAAAATACAGATTTAAGCTGAACAGGATAAAATTTGGGAAAGTGTTACTTTGTAGTACATAATATGTTCAGCATGATAAGGGCTAAAGATACTATATATTGTAAAAAATTATTTCAAAATTTCAGTCTAAGATTCATTTTTGGCTGTTTTAACATGTTTAAATGTATTCAAAGGTTTCATGCTGATACTGTAGCCTCATATTCAATATTTACATTTTCACTCATTTAGTTAAATTATACTATTTTAAGTCAACTTCCAAAATTTATCTGCTGCATTTTATAGCTAAAAATCATACCAGGCCAGTATTTCGCGGCAAAAAAGTTATATTTGCCATTATTTGCCAGTATTTACCACTTGAGCCTTATTTGCCATGCCGGGAAATACCTGTAAATTCCACCGGTAAATACCGTAGGTGGAATTTTCCACCCAACCTTGCGAGAGTTGTAGGATTATCCCCAAATGAAATTGGCAGATGATTATAGCTTTTCTGAATAATTTTCAATCTGTCAGAAGACAATGTAGCATTCACACACTACCAATGGTTTGTTTTTTTGAGTAATTTGAGGTTTGATTGCCAATAGTTCATAATGCCTGAAGTTTTAATTTTTCGCCCATGGCATTACGATAATTTGAGCCATGGGTAAAGGAGTGCGCCTACCATGAGCGAACATCAAAGGCGCAGATCTCAGAATACGTATGCGTAGTGTAGGTATGCAGCTTTGATGTTCATTAGTGTTGACATTCAGTGTATGTGTTGATTTGAAGATACCATTCTCAAAAAAGTGGCCGAACAACGGTGCATGCATGTGGTTTGAGTGATGCTCATTGGTGGGATGCACAGTGTCTTCAAACAGGTTATAATGTCCTACATATATATGTACATGCTCGTCAAATGTTCTTGAATTTGCACTTGTTTGCTTTCATATCAACATACTCAAATATTCTCTGTTTGTGTATTGTATGTAGCTCATAGGCCAGTAGGCCTTTTGCAAATAATATTATCTATCTATCTATCTATCTATCTATCTATCTATCTATCTATCTATCTATCTATCTATCTATCTATCTATCTATCTATCTATCTATATATCTATCTATCTATCTATCTATCTATCTATCTATCTATCTATCTATCTATCTATCTATCTATCTATAATTCTGCGTTTCCGAGAGCTCTGGCTCCCATCAAGTTTGAGCTCAATCTGGTCTGGGAGATGCTGTTTTCAAGATGGCCATCATCAAAATTCAAGGATATTGGAATGGTACCATTTTAGCAATTCTGAATCTCAATGATGCTCTGATGCCTGGCAAAAAGTTTCAGCTAAATCCGACTTATGGTTCAGGAGATTTCGAAAATGTGTAAAGCTAACTACAGATGGACGACGGACAACAGATCATACCATAAACTGAGACGAGCAATAACTCCAAAAGTATACAGTCATAAGGACTTGGATTCATACATATGCGCATGTACTAAACCAGTTTTCAATATTTAAGCAAACAGAAGCCTGAATGCTTTTTTGTTGTTTGCCGATTTTTTTTTTCAAAATTTAATTTCTCAAAAAAATATATAATGAAATTGGATACCATAGAGTGTCAAACAGTTCAGACCAGCTGGACATTTTGTTGGACCTGATCTGGGTCCATACTGCTATCGGAAGACAACAAAAAATGTCACCAGCAAGGCAAAGATTTATGTACATGTATGCTTTGCAGTGATTTTGTTACCTGTGCATCCTGCATCTTTTGCGCATAAGTTTTTATTTCAGCGAGTCCTGGCGAGTCCCGGGATGCGATAGTTTTGCAGACTTGTCATTAAAAATAGTGTTGAGGACTCATAAGATTGCAGTTGGGACTCATTGATATTGGAAACAGCGAGTCCCAGGACCCATAAGCCAAAAATTGTAAATGAATCACTGGCTTTGTCATAACAACACAGGTCTAGATAAACAAAAGTTTTAAGCGTAAAATTGTAAACATGGTGAATAATGTCTTTAATACCCAACAGTTTTAACATATGTTTTCAGTGATTCATATACAATTTTGGGCTTGTGGGTCCTGGGACTCGCTGTTTCCCATATCAATGAGTCCAGCTGCAAACTTATGAGCCCAGAACACTTTTATTAATGACGAGTCTGCAATACTATTGCATGCTGGGACTCACTGAGATAAAAACTTTACATCCCAGAGACAAAATTATGCGCAAAAGATGCAGGATGCGCAGGTAACAAAATCACTGTGTTTTGGGAGCTCAAAAGAACCGTCTCATTGAGAAATAAGAAATTTTTTTTTTTACGCAGTCTCTTAACTAAAGGCCTGCATATCAATAAAGCCTTTCTTGACTTACAGAATCTTTCATTTTACATTTTGAGTGGGTACAGTTTACAATGGCTCAGTGGTAGAGTGCTTGACTCGAGACCGAGAGGCGGCGGGTTCGGGCCTCACTGGCGTCACTCCGCTGTGGTCCTTGAGCAAGACGCATTTATCCTAGCTTAGTACTGGTTCAACCCAGGAAGACCCCTCCCTGTGTAACTGAAAGATTGTTGATGGGAGGTAAAGAATCAAATCAAACAAAAACAGTTTACAATAATTGAGCCGTGGCATGAGATTTCCAACAATATGACATTTTGACAAGTGTAGACTCGGACGAGCCTCTGCAGCCTCCTGTTAAGCTTAGAAACTCCAAATGGTGTTCAGTCAGTAGCTTTACTACTAGCTTAACAATCATAGAATACTCAAGCGACTAGCAAAGTCTCTGATCAGAATGTACGTACGCGCAGGCTGATCTGAGACTTTGCTGGTCGCACATACCACATTGTTGGAAATCTCATGCACTGGCTCATTTCAAATGGCCCTGAAGAATTGTTTTTTATCCCAGGCAGTACTCTGTTCCACTCCATGTTTTACAAACTGCCAGAGCATACATTCATTGCATTCATGCAAGTACTTGAGAGTTTCTCCAAGAGCAAATGTTCATTCCAATATGGTTCAATTGTATTATATACTAAAGACAAGAAAACATGGCTTTTGCTTAACCCTACTGCTTCTGAAATCAGCAAACAAAACTTCATGTCTGTCCACAAAAATCAGTCAACACTTTTCATGCTCATTCCTGAAAATTTATGCATGTAGCTTTTTTGTCATCTGCTGATTTTTCCCAAAATATTACTTTCAGGAATACAATCAGATCAAACAGTTTAGATTCAGATCAGTCCAGAGCTTTTATCCGGCCTGAGCCATCAATTCAATATTACATGTAGTGTTAGAAATAAGCCAGAGAACTCAACTTGACCGGCGGGCAACCTGAAGACAAATGCAACTTGCCCCCCCCCCCCCCCACACACACACAATTTTAACTTGCCCTGCACAATTCATTCATGAAATTCCTAAAAATGCTTATAAGTGAATTTTTTTTTTTGTTTAACAATTTTTCAGTAATTTTAGGACAGCTTCCTGGGTTTAACCAGTACTAAGCCACTGGGATAAATGCCTTGCTTAAGGATACACAATCGCGCCCCAAATGAGAATCGAACCCTCGACCTTGTCATCAAGAGTCTGACGCTCTCACAAACGAAAAATTGCTATAAGCAAACAGTATACTTTTAACATGTACAGATATGGCTCAAAATATGCAGACACAATGGCAAACAGTGAAGGCCCTAATTAATATGATCTGCACTTTTTGTCAGATCTGCATTGACAGTCTGTTTGCCTAGATCTGAACTTCTAAAGGTTCATAGTTTTAGACTATTTTGAGATGTTGTTTTTTAAGATGGCAGCATGGCAACATCTTATTACTTATTAATTTGCAGTGAACATAAAATACTTTAGGAAAGACATGAAACAAATATTATTTTAACTTCTAGAGTTTCAGATTGTCCCTTCTGAGACACTCAGCTTGCCTCCAGCAAATTCAACCTGTGGGGGGCAAGTGGGCAATTGCTTATTTCTATCACTGAATGTACGTTTGTTATTTTGTGACAGCTTTTGTATCAAAATTTGACTTTAGAGTGCTGATGCAACCTTCATGAGAGTCATGGTCACCAAAATCTAATCATTACTTTTCCATGTACCATCGCTCACGCATGAGAACCACTGTACTCCAACAGCGAAGTCATTGCACCGTGGTTGCAGCCGACGAGTGCACAAAATAGTGTACCTAGCAGTTAGAAAGGGCACTATTTTGGTCACTTTTTTACTTCTGAAAATATTCATTGTGATTATAAATCCAGCTGTATATCTGCCTAACAAAACTTTTGTCGGTTGAGTGATAGTCACAACAGTGCTAGATTTATGCAAATTATGTGATTTTTTCCTGAAAAGAGGATGAAAGAAATTTTTGCTTATGTTCTGGAGTTTATGCTTACTTTCAATAAAAAGCAAAAGACCAGTCCTTTAATGTGCACAAAGTTTGATCTCCAGGTGCTCCTTTCTTGAGGGTCAACTGTCGTGAGCTTCCAATCACGACAGTCTTTGTCAGTTTCTTCTATATTTGTTCTATCACATAGCCAAACAATTTCAAGTGTTTGCAATGGCCAGTAACAAGGTACATTTTATAGTGGATTTTTCTAGAAAAAAAAAATGGTGATTTACCTATCGGCTACAAAGAATAAAATAAATATCTGAAAGTTTCATGTGAACAGATCGGAACTTCGTGTTCAAACGTTTACAAATCAGTACAAACCTGTCCGTATTAACGGTAGCCGATGAAGCCGCCGTCACCGTGATCAATAAGAAAGATCCATAGAGTGAGAATCTTTCAGTTAAACCGGGACAATGCAGTGAAGCCGGTGAGGCTCGAACCTGCGGCCTCTCGGTCTCGAGTCAAGCACTCTACCAGAGCCACTGCGCTCCCCTATATATAGAAATGATTCCACATTTCTTAAAAACAATTATTCAGTCTGGACCAAAAATCTGGTTGCATCTCTTTATAGAGATGATTCCACATTTCTTAAGAAAACAATGTTTTCATATAAAATGTGTTTTATTCCATCAATGTAACCAATACGGAATAAACAGCATTTTATAGATTCAAGAAAGCGAGTTTTCAGCCTACGACAAAATGTGGATACATCCCTATATAAGAATGTATCCACATCAAGGTTGGGCAGTCGAAACTATCCCCGGTTTTAACTGGTGGTTTTAACCAGTTGAAACCACCTCAGTCAATATGCTAAAAAGTTGTCAATACTAATCTGAGTGGTCGATTGAAAATTTGAAGTGGTCGATTTAGTGGTGGACTGAGAGATGTCAGGTTTTATGTTCTGTTTATTTAAAAAAATGACCTCATCAGGTAACTAACAGCTATTTGCTGGTCAAGTTGCTCTCACATATTGGCATCTGTTGAATTTTCAAAGCTACCAACACTTTGCTGTTGAAGCTTAGGTTTCTTTGAATGTGGCTGTTCACTGATGTCTGTTGAATGTGCAGGTGTAGTTGATTCATGGTTTTCAGCAATCTGTTCAAAACGTCTTTTTACAGGTTTTGATTTTTTTTAAATCTGTTCAGGACTGGACACTTTCATAATGTGATTGCAATCTCAAGACCTCAGCACTGACTTCCGCATTACAGTCCTGGCACCTAACACTAGTCTTTTTTCATCATCAGGGGCAGAATAGAGTAACCATACAGGGTCTTTTGCTTCATTTTGAGAAAATAACTTTATGAATTTTTGACACTGGTTTAATTATTAGCTGATAACAGCAGATAACAGACACACTTTCACACCTCAGTATAAACACAGATACCACTGAATAAGCCATCACATTTTAAGCTTAGTGATTGGATAGGTCTGATAAACTGGACACACCTTCTTTAGTCTGAGAGACATTCCCAGGATTTTGACAGTTTTGTTTGTTCTGGGGTAATTAAAGTTGAAATAAACTCTTGATATGTTGCTCAACAGTAAGTGTTTTCTTTAAATTTTCACACCTTTGTCATTAACAGACTTGCACATGCATAATACACAAGTTTTCAGCTTTTTTGACACTTGCACATACGTGGGCTCCTCTAATGTTCAATTTTATATAATTTTAAAATTAGTGCATTTTAGGTCAGGACAAGCACATTTCACAAGGTCTTGTGAGACAGGGCTAGTAGGTTAAAATGTTAATGTAGAGCCCTGTTCGCATCGACTATGTTTTTTTCAATCAACCATTAGACCACCAATCGACCACTAATGACCGGTTAAAACCAGTAATGACCGCTGGCAACCTTGATCCACATTCCTTAAGGAAGCAATTATTCAGCCTCCCCTATACAGTTGACATGATCTTTTATCCCGTCAACTGTATAGGACAGGCTGCATAATTGTTGGAGAGTTTTATAGCCAAACTCTCCAAAACATGATCCATGTTTGAAAGACGCTTGTATACTCATTGAGAAATTGAACTGGCAGAATCAACCGTGAAAAAACACTGACCCTTGCCGATTTAATTGATCAAGTCAATACAAACGATATTTGGGCCCGGGCGTATTGAGTGTAGTAGATAAATGGTTGTGAGATACAGTAATATATTATTCGACCACACAAGTGTGGACACATCCTCTTATATGGCAGGCAGAGCTCTCGGAAACGCAGAATTACGCGTATTGGTACGCACGTTTTTCCACTGGGACGCATGATTTTCGCTAGGCGTGAGTCCCGCATACGCATGTTTTTTTAGTCGGCACGCGCTAAAAATCCAGTAGCTGCGAGATAAATACACACCGGGAGATCAAAAGCCCTTTGATATTATCGCTCGCGACACATTTCCTGTCTCTGATGACCAATCAGAGACAGGACTGCAGTGTAGCAATTCTGACAGGTGATTGACAGGATTACCGATGCGGGACAGTGTGAATATTACGAGGTGATTGTTAAAGTAATTAAGCAAGGATTATCGGTATTTACCGTTAATTAAAGGAAGAAAAACTAATAGGGTATTGTAAACAACATCGGACTACCCACTTCCGAATTCGACTGATTAGGGATGAAAGAGAAAACATATTTAATTGCACTCGTTTGCGATTTGAGCAACATAAACATGGAGAATAAAAAAACAATAATTTTACGGATTTGCATTTCTTCTTTCGTTCATTGCTACGGCAAACAAAAGAGTCTGAGAATTGTTTGAAGAAAAAAAACGCTACAGTGGTAAGCCGTATATGGTAACGTCCGACTGAGAAAAGTTCCAAATGAAGCTACACTACAAGCCGTGCGATGAAATTTTTCATCGGTTCAAGACGAGTGTCTAGATTAATAAACTTTCAGCAAGTAAAATCGTTCATTCTAAATCATGGAAGCAATGTTAAATGACTAAGTAATGTCAGTCTATTCGAATTGCAATCGCCGTGGACACTAGCAAGATGCGTTTTTTAGAAGAAAAAACACTTCCATTTGCATAAGATTATACAAAACAGAGGACTGCTGTCTGTCCGTCAGTCTGTCTATCCGTCTGTCTGTCTGCCTGTCTTGTTTATGAATAAAACAAGTACCAACAGTTAAATCTTTTATTTTGATAAGGCCAAACAAAAAAAAATGTGTGTTCAGGTTACATGAAAAAATATAGTACCAAAATATTTTGTTTTTGTTAAGTAGGAACAATCAATTAATGCTTAAAGGGTTAAAATCAGTTGATCTAAAAATTATTTAAATGTATCACTTACGGCTAAAATGGAAAAGATATACGGTATGCACAAATTGGTGGGACTCCAACTTTTTTGGAGTAGGACTCCCAATTTTTCCAGTGGGACTCCTACTTTTTGCCAGATGGGAGTCCTGAACTCCTGTTTTCAAAATCCTAGTGAGAGCTCTGGCAGGATTCCACATAGGTCCACTATATTAAAGTGTTTACCATAATTGTACCCATTTGTACCAGACATTTCGTCACAACCAGAAGGGTTCATGAAGATATATATAACCATGACAAGTGTAAATGAGGTATGGTGTGTAAAATAAATTTTTTTACAATTACCAAAGGAGCACTAACCCCCCCCCCCCCCCCACCCCCCCCCCCCCCCCCCCCCCAACATGGGGCCCAACACTAAAGCACCAATAAAATATGAACATAATGTGAAACCAAAGATACTTTCTACGCCGCTGATCAATAGGTATACAATTTAAACTTATGGCTGTGCATTGCGCTCCAGTAATGGAGATGTACTGTACTGTCTCAATAAAACGTTGTCGGTGAGCCATCTTGAAAGATGGTGATTTTGCCTCGGTAAAATACCTCCACTTGAAGTTGCCGGTAAATCATCCCGCACAGACATACACATCAGCATGTAATGAGCAATATCGAAATATGGATACATTTTTAACTTCGTCACTTTCGTTGCAATATCCATAAATGTTTGTGGATCCATTTTCGGTTATTTTTTCTTGGTGAACAAAACCTTGATGAGGATGCTGGCAACTTTCTGTTAACTGCGCATGCTCGGTTTACCCTAACGACCCGTATCGACTGATATCGGACCAACATTAGGAAAAGAGTCGAAATAAAGATAACCCCCAGCACCGAAAAATGTGCATACGACACACAAGTGCGGATCTAGAGGGGGGGGGGGGGGTAGCCTCGGACCCCACTGCAAGTGCGGATCCAGAGGAGGGGGGACAGAGGGTCCGGACCCCCCCTGGAAATCACAAGTTATATGGGTTTCTATAGGGAATAAGCAATTGGACCCCCCCCCCCCCCTGGAAAATGTTGGACCCCCTCTTGAACCTTGAAAATGATAGATTTCTTTGAAATTAACCATTTGACTTCTGTAAAATAAGCCGAGGACTAAAAAAAAGCAAAAAAAAAAAAACAACGTCAGAGCTTTTTTGTCAGACTGACCTGGACCCCCCCCCCCCCCTGACGAAAATTCCTGGATCCGCGCATGCACTGTATCGTACCACTTATTTGTCCGGACCCCCTGGATAGAATAGAATAGAATTAAATTTATTGCTAAGGGTTAAAGGCAAGTACAAACACATACATACACATACATACATCTACATCATTTCATTAAACTGTCAAACTTGACATTTCTTTAATGGTGCGCAAGGGAGAAACTAAAGAGAAACAAGAAAAGATATGGCATTAAGTGCCATATCAATGAACTCGGCTTTAGTAGATAAAGAGTTCGTTCTTTCATTTACATCACAAGCTAATGTACATGTTTTAAAATGAGTAAATGTATCAACAAACCGAATGATGTACACAAACACTATCAATCAATTATTCACTCAATCAATCAATCATCATAAACAACAATGAAACCTGCCTCCGTGATGAAACTATCTCCAGGTATTTATTCAAAAGACAGAATCGCATTAGGCAAATCTTACCGTTTAAGTTTAGGCCTTTAACTGCTCATATACGCATGGCTGGAACTTATAGAGCATGGCTATTTAAAAACAGAATAGACCTTGAGATTATCGAAATTTGTTTTATTTACCAGACGCCTATAATGTTTAAAGCCGCGTGAACCGGCAGGGACCACACTGAGCGCCCGCGCAGTCCCATCGGCGCCTTTGTTTTTACATGTAGATTCAAATGTATGGAAAACCGTCAGGTTTTGATCAATTTTAAACTCTTTGTCGGACCAGATCTGGGACCAAACTTTCTGCTAATTTTATCAGCAGAGGCTCGATGATAGCAATGTTTAAGATCAAAGAAGCTGCTATGGGTTCTGTTGCACGACGTGGTAGCAATGACCAGTGACCTATATATCGGTCACTGCCCTGACGCTGGAAAGCGGACGTAACACATTCATTAAACATAGGTTTCCGGCCGTGGGTAGTTTCGGCTGGGTCGTTTTCGGCCTGGTTTTAGGGTGGGTCGTTTCGGCATATTCTGATAGGATCTGATTGTTTTATAAACTTGCCAAAGTTCCGACTGCATTGATTTTTCCACAAAATCGTACATGCGCGCATACTCGCAATAACGTTCACTCATACAAAATAATCAAACAAAACTGGGCTATTTTCTGAAATAATTATTGTGTACACAAATAGGTGCTGACTTTCTTTTAATTTTTTTTATATAAATTTCCAAAGATCCGTCTGCATTAAACACTACCCAGGCCGAGTACCGAAAGCCCAATAACAGACTGCACATGCGTGCATACTAGCAAGAACACTTACAGGGAAATAACTAACAACAATCGGACCAATTATGTTTGTGGACCAAAATATGTACTGAAAAGAGAGCATTCCAGATCAGAATCTATTAAACACTTGAACACTTGGAGTTTGCCTCTGTACTAACATAAGCAAATACAGTTATCAACTATATGCAGCAGACGACTTAAGCAGGCACCATTTGGACGAACATATGGGCCGAAAATAAGGTGCATAGACCCACTTGATGGCTGTGCATGCATGATTACTTCACGCATGTTAAATGCATTACGGTATCTGCCGCATTTATGTTTATATGAACAGCGAAGACAAGCTGCTTGTACACACAGGAAGAATACAGAGACCGAAATATAGTGGATGGCTGCGCTAACATGTTTAAAGGGTGTGATAAATCAAATGAGCTGGCCCAAATACTATAACATTTACAAGAAATCTAATCAAGGAACGATGTGAAAGCGCCAGGTCATTCAGTTTATGACATGTATGCGTGACTGAGATATATCCTTATGCAATGACCAGCACGTGCACACTGCTGTTGGTTATACATGTAAGGTATGATAGCTCAACTTGCGACATCAAATTTCTGAGTACTAACTATAGCCCCTGTATTAAACAGAGTAGTCTTTTTAAATTCTGAAAGGCAGGTTTTATCATGAAACGGCTTATTTCCATTCATTGGAATACACTACGAGGCGTGGTCGACCTGATTAACAACGATATTCATACGCACATCACGCTGGTATGCAGTGTCCATTCATAGAAAACTATTAAATAAGAGTTACTGTTCCTGAAATGACCGAATAACCGTTTAAAAGTGACACGTCAGCTTTTCAATTCGCTAAAACACCAATAACTCAGTAAATATTCTATTTTCGAGCGAAAATTGGCATCAAAAGATATAATATTGAATAATTAAAACGTGGTATATGCTTCAATCACTATAATTTCAAAGTGAACAGCGATTTTCTCACGAACTATTTCTTCAAAGTGTAGAAATTTCGAAAACAGATATAACTCTCTAGAATAGCTGATGTTGAACAGATCCCGAGTTCCAAAAAGTAAAGTGAGAAGTATAGTTACAGTCAGATAAGGAGAATGCAATTAAGTAAAAGGAAGAAGTAGTAGAAAGTTGTACCCAGCCACTTTTCGCCTATCTGAGTGTGACCAATCCGCCTTCCCTGGGGGTACCTGGGCACCAGGCCCGAACGCACAGCTCAGCACTCGTCATTTAGGTTTACTTCATGGGACACAATATAACACAACAAACTTATAATGTATGTCAAGAGTCATAAGAGCCATGTTATGTAATATTAGCTGTATAGATAAATGAAGCAACAACCCTTAATACATCAGAATCAGTACTAGTCAATAAATCAATAAAAGATTCTATGGCCATTTTGCCCACATCACTATTTACATTTGTCTTAAAAACTGTTTGATACGTTTGTTCTCGTAATAGGGAAAACTTTTTTACATTGACATAAAGCATGTATTTCATCTTCAATAACCATACAAACATTACATATTCTATCTTCCACTTTTAAATTTAAGTATCTCCCACGTTCAATGTTTAATTTATGTGCACTAATTCTAAAAGCAGTTAAAGGTTTTCTGAGATTCATTTCATTTAGTTCTTAATATTTTTCTATCCCAAACTTATTCTTTACCAGCTTGCATGTTCTTAATTTTGACATTTTTTTCACCAGACTCCATTCGTTGTTCCCAAAATTGTTCTTATCTTTCCTTCAATTTGCTTTTTATACACAATAACAGTGAAACAGAATTAAAAGTACTATGATTTTCTCAAATATGTGAAAAACCTTAATCACATAAAGTTTTTTTTTTACAAAACTCAACCACTGGCTTTTTGAGTTATTACACTGCTCTCGATATGCTATATTAACAAGTGATGATCATTAGATTGCACAATATGCAACCAAAAATTTATACAACTAACTAAAGCCGATAATACTAAAGGATACTGACCCAGTTCACTTAACACTGCAAAATTAGATGCTTTTGAGTGCACACCAAGTACAAACTTAGAAAATCTAGTGAATATTTTATCAAACTCATGTTGTCCTTTGAATGTAATTTCACACATTTCCTCTATTGATTTCTTTTTGGTAACAAGATTTATAACCTATCCATACATCACAATTGTATAAAGCTATTGGCTTGACCAATGCATCAAAGATGCTCAAACTGCAGAAGGTCTGATATCATTATTAAAAAATACTTTGTTTGATTGAGAACAATGCTCTACTGGCTTTCAGACTTAAAGTTTTTTCTGCTGTTATGAATTTACCACTGGAAGACACATTTATCCCTAAATATTTATATTGATTAACACATTCTAAATGAGTCTGGCCAATGGTAAAGTTATTACAATCTTTCTTGATTTGGCCATTTTTAGTAAAAATCATGATTTTGGACTTGTCAGGATTTATTGATAGACTCCATCTATTACAAATCTCATTAACTTAACTTATATTTTGTTGTAATTCAGCTGCTGGTGTTGACAAAAGTAGTAAATCATCAGCAAATAACAAACGACTTATTCTAGAGTCATACAACACAGGTGCCTCGGTGTCTAAGACAAAATCTCCTAAACCATCACAACCGGATACACACAATCACACAATCAGTGCTGACCCAGATTCTGAAGTTCGGAGCATCACATCTTGACCAGCACTGATCTAATAAGTACGCAGGCCATGAGTTATAATTGTCTTACCAGTATTTTGTGTATCACATAAATTTTGAATTCGGGTAAAACAATCATTATTTGGATATTGCAGGCCAGATGGGATGTCTCATGGAGGCATCTCAAAGGGATCAAATTTTGTATTTTTAACTACTTGCTAAAATTAGGGAATGGCTATTTTTTTCTCACTTGCTACAGGAAAAATACTAGCATTTATTATGTGCAAAATTTGATCACTATCTCAGAATCTGGGTCAGCACCGATCTAAAAAGAATGTAGGCCGTGGGTTGTAATTGTCTTATGAACTTTTTCTGTATCAAACATTGAAATCCAATATCAACAAAGACCATTTTGATAGTGCAGGCTGCGATGGGATATCTCAGGGGGGCATCTCATCAAGATCGGCACTGATCTAATAAGACTCTATTGGTCATTAGTCGTAATTGTCTTATTAACTTTTGTTAAAATGACAAATATATCAACTCCTGCAGGCCTTATATATGAGCCGTGACATGAGATTTCCAACAATGTGGTATGTGCGACCAGCAAAGGCTCAGACCAGCCTGCGCATACGCGCAGTCTGATCAGAGCCTTTGCTAGTCGCTTAAATGTTCTATGACTGTTCAGCTACTGTCTGAACATAATTTGGAGCTTCTAAGCTTAACAGGAAGCTGCACAGGCTTGTCTGAGTCTATTCAAGTCAAAATGCCACATTGTTGGAAATCACAAGTCGCGGCTCAATTATCGTTTCGGTAAGAATGCAGTGAGTGCAGATAGAAATTTTGTAAACAAATATAATTTCAGTCCTTACTTCTGCCTTAGAGTCACAATAAGGCAGGGAAAATGGGACTGTAGCGTAAGAAATAGCAAACGCCGATTCCAACTCAGTCTGCTCAGTTGATTGTCTTTATTTAATTTCAAAATGAAAAATTCAGTCACTTAGACCTGCATAATTCTTATCTCATAAAGTAAGTGAGTATGATCAGGAAATAACACAATCACACACTGCAAACCAACCAACGGCACCGTGAGGAAGAGCCACATAAAACTAAAAGTCACAACACACCAGGAAGACAATTAAAGTAAAGCAACCAGCTCTCTCTTCCTCATCAAGATGATCACAAAACTAAAAAGGACACAAAGTGATGTATAACAAAACAAAGACCAAACACAGAACCCCCACAAACATAATTTTATATGGAGAGAAAATGAATCTCATAAAAAGCAGCTTTAGTCAGCTTTATGAATGCGTGCTCCCTCCAGCATTTTTTCTCTTAACTTTTGCGGATTTGTTTCAATAGAAGGACTATGGTCTTTATTTATTACTAACTGGAATTATGTAGGTTGAAAATAGAGACTCTCTGAGAGGGCTCTCTATGTCAATACTTAGAAGAAATTGTAAAAAATTAACGAGGCACCAAAATACCAATAGCCAAATCCAGGCTAGATCAACTTTGTATCACGTTCTTTTTCAAAATGTGCACGTGTGTTTTTTATTATGTATTTGTATCAAGAATATTGATTTTCTGGGGCAAAAAAGCAAAACACCTAACAATACCAATGAAAATCAATAAAGAATCTCTTACAATACACAAATAGACCCGCTTAACCAGGACAAAAGAATTTATCTCCTAAGCACTTGTCCTTAAATTACAATGATTAAAGAAATTCATAAAATTCCAAAAAGGTCTCATGGAATTAGGCCTTTATCCATGGGTGTTCCACTACCTGGGTATGCGGCACAAATGAGGCAAAATGACCCTTCTTCCATGAAGAGACACATGTTTCCTCTTAAAACAGGTTATGCACGTGCGTAATAAAATAGTAACATTCAAGGGAGGTCACTTAATGTGATAAAGTGACTTTTCATACTATAAGGAACTGCTAATAAAGGAAAGAATTCAATCCCTCAGGGAGCAAATTCTTTCCTTTTAGAGAAGTTCCCATTTGAAGAGGGACGCAATTGAAGAGAATCATTGCTTGATCCAGTAGTCTCCCTTTGATGTGCGTAGCTTTTTTAGCATTCCGGCTACGCCGTTGGAATACATATATAGCCAATCAGAACACAAGATTTTTCAATCTGCAGATGATGCTTCAATTTTTCTTGATGGCTCATGAAATGTTAAAGAAACTGGAAGATTTTCAAATATACCGGGCCTAAAATAAACTTTGAGAAGACACAATTTGTATGGATTGGATAAAAATGATACTAATACAATTAAAACGAAATGGAAACTTCTGTGGGGCAAGCAAACATTTAAACTTTTAGGCATTAATTTCAATACTGGCTTAACAAAAATGATGGAACAGAATTATACACCAAAAATATGGTAAAGAAATTTGAAAAGAGGCACCTGTCTCCATTAGGAAAATAACAGTGATAAAAGTACTATTAATACATGATTTCAATCATTTTTTGTCACATTACCTAGCCCTGAACAAAAAAAGTTGATCAGATTAATAATAATCAGAGGAAAAAGTTAAGACAGTATTTATGTTTTCTCATAAAATCAACTATACTGGATATATCATTGTCAAATTGTTTTCATGAGTTGTATTTTCGTTACTTTACAGGTATCTGTTTATTGTGTGATAAATAATCCCCCCATATGACTGTATCAGCCAAATTTCAAATACACGATGTGCACTTGCTGCGGTAAACCGAAAGGGGTATTGTTTCATATGCTGTTCGATATTGAAAGAGAGTTGTTCCTATTGCAATTATCCGGAGAAAATACAGTGTTAGCAAGCTTAAGTCACCATCCAGGCTATCGGCAAACTACAGAAATACCATGTTTGGACTTCTTGAAGCAGGTACACGCGCTGCTGATATCTTGATTTATATGTTTTAGGAGATGATGCATTAATGAGTTAGGGGTCTTTCATGCAAACCAAATATCTATGTGTCTTGATCCACATCTGAATTAAGGGTGAGGTTGGCGCCGTTAAACCGGTTTAAGCCCTCCAGTAAAATATTTTACTGACCGTTCCAAGGCGGTTCTTCTTTTGTGGATCTTTTATGTTTTTGTTCTGTCTTGTGTTTGCTATGTCTTTGTGCGCGTAAATTTACAGTAAACCTGTCTTAAGCGGCCACACAAGAAGACCAAAATTTGGTTTTCCAGACAAATTATCGCTTAGTGAAGGATTTAAGTATTGCAGAATGCTTTAAGGGTAGCATTCTGCAATACTTTTGACTTTCTATGTGTCTGGATCCACATCTGAACTAAGGGTGAGATTGGCTTAAGCCCTCCAGTAAAATATTTTACTGACCGTTACAAGGCGGTACTTCTTTTGTGGATCTTTTATGTTTTTGTTCTGTCTTGTGTTTGCTATGTTTTGTGCGCGTCTGTTTATATGTGCTTTGTGGTCACCTGCTGGGAAAGGGCTGACCTCTTGGCTCTCGTTTGTGGTGTCTACTGTGAGTTTGTCACTTTCCCATTGGTATCCTGGGTCAGGTGTGGTACTTGATTGTATCGATTCCTGATCTTTGCACCCTTACTTACTTTAGATGTATATCGTCTGCTTACACATTTTCGACGGTCTGGTACTAAGCATGACAAACCTACGTCAGGGAGACCACGGATAACGACGCCTCTTGAAGTTAGGGTCATAGTGACGTCAACATGACGAAATCGCTTCATGGTCGCTCGGGAACGTCTGAAACGACAGACAACAGGCACGAGAATTTTCGTCTATACTGCCAGAAATCGTCTGAGGGCGCTAAACTGACCCCTTTGTGTGATTTTGATGAAGAACATGGGTTTATTTTCAGAATGTTCAGATTTATAGGTAATTAAATGAGTTTCATGTTGAGTAAGGGTTTTGTCAATATTAAGACATGTAACAAAAATATTGCTTATAGTGTCTGTACTGACTAAACTTTTTCTTCTTGTGTCTTATATTCAATTCAAATGATGTATTTTTATTGTTGATATAGCAGACATGCAATATTTAAAACAAACATACTTTGAATATCTATGTGTTAAGCATTAAGGTTTCTTTTGTTTTGAGCAAAATATATATTTACTTAGTCGATTAATAACAGATTTACAGATTTACAGATTTACATTAAAGTTTTGAATTTAGTTATACAAGGCCATCTACAAGAATACTCTTACTTTAAAAAAAGGGAGGAAAAATTATATTAATTTGTATTATAATGACTCATTATTAGGAGTTGTTGGTAATTTTAAATATTTAGTTATGTTCTACAGGAATGGCTCTTGGAACAGAACACAGACATGTTTATCAGAGTATGGTTCCATAAATTTGCACTGCATAACTTGAACAGACTTTCCCAAAATAATATAACATTATCATACGAAGAAAAGTTTAAATTCTTTGACTGCCTAATGGACTCTGTTCTTAACTACGCTGCTGGGGCTATGGGGATTTCCTAAAGGCCCGGAGGTGGGTGGGTTTTGGTCTATGTCTTGTATTATATATATAGTGTCCTTTCTAGTTTGGAATCATCTCGCTGAGGAAGAGAGCTGGTTGCTCACTTTAGTTGTCTTCCTGCTATTATGTGGATGTTGGAGTTCTATGTCTCTTCCTCATGGTGCCTTGGGTTGGACTGCAGAGTATGATTGTGGTATTTCCTGGTCTTACTCACTTAAATTTCAACGGAACTAAAAGTGTATGTGTTTTATGATACATGTGCAAATATAAATCCAATCCAAAGAGATATTACAAGGAAACCACCATTTTGCCAAAAGCTAAGCTGAAAAGGGGTATTTACTCTCCACAATAATTGGTCGTTTCACGAACCCTATGCCACAGTCGATTGTAACCAAATTCTAACCTGTGTCCTTTCACCGGTATTTTCATGGTTATATACAAGTGTATTTTTACAATATGAATCGAATTCATTCAACATTTCAAGAGATATCAAACTGAAACCACCATTTTGTCAATATTAAACTATAAAAGGCGCCATAATCCCCAAAATAACTGAATGATTATGTTACAAAAAACAACATATCAGCACAGCAACCTTATAAACTTAACGCATTTATTTATTCTTAAAATAAACCCTGATCAGAAGCCACAGAAACTGGTTGATGTCCCGTACAATGGACTCTATGCTCTATGGGACAATAATTTCCGAAAAGAGTCATCCTTTTAATTACCAGACAGCATTGGAACAGAACACCCAGTATATTTAAAGATAAATCTGTTATCTCTTCTATTCCTACTTATTTTGAAAATAAGGAATCCCCTATCATTTGTTATAAGTATAATAAACCTATTCGTAGTACTGTTTTTAACTATGACAAATTAGTAACAGAACTTGATATCGAAAATTCTATTCCTGACTCCTGAGATTGCATAGACTCTAAGTACTGCTATCAACCTGCTGGTCATATAATCACAGGGGATTTAAAAATCATAACTGATTTAAGAATTCGGTCTATTATATGTAAGGGACCTAAATATAGGTTTCCTGTGCCAATAGACTTCAAATCATGTCGTGAGGAAATTGCAGGAGCCTTACAAGAGTTTTGTAATCGCTGGTGTAAACGAGAGCATGTTGAGTCTAATGCCTTAAATAGTTGGAAACTAAATATTTTTAAAATTATTTATGGTAGAATTTCATTTTATTGCAACAATTTAGATCTTCTACCACCTAAACCTAAATTCACTTTTAGACACTTGAGGAAGGGATCCTGGAATTCAATAGGAAGTTTGTTTTGGCCCCCGCAGATAAGGCTGCTAACAATGTTGTGGTCGTTTGAAAAAGATACTATATAAACACCCTAAAGTAAGAACTTAGCACTGCCAAAACATATGAGCGTAACAGGCTTGATGAGACGTCTATCGTTGATAGGCATCGATGCCATATGGCAGCTAAGTTTGGGTTGTTTGTTGATGAGGACCATAGCAAGCTTCCTACGTTATAAACTTCATAAACGACCCTATAAGTCGCGTTTTATTGCTAATTCTAGTGCATGTACAACTACTGAGTTGTCTATTCTTTTGACTTCTTGCCTCACTGCAATTAAAAACCATGTTATTAAATATTGCACAACAGTTTATGAAAGAAATGGTAAAAATTTATTTTGGTCTATTAAAAATTCAGGTGAAATTCTTAATAAATTGAAGTCTAGAGGTTTTCTAGCATCTGGTTTGTCTACATATGATTTCTCTACTCTCTTTACTACATTGCCTCATAATCTAATAAAAGAAAAACTAACAGAATTAATTGAACAAACATTTAACAGAGAGGTCTCACTTTATTTGGCTTGTAATGATAAAAATGCCTTTTTTACTTCTGAACAACCTAAACGATTTAAATTGTGGTCATGTCAGAAAATGTGTGATGCGCTCCATTATCTTTTGGACAATATATTTATAAGATTTGGCTCAAAATTATATAGACAAAATGTCGGTACTCCAATGAGTACTAATTGTGCTCCTCTTGTTGCAGATTTGTTTTTGTTTTGTTATGAGAGAGACTTTATGTTGTCTCTGTCAGACAATAATCAAGCTGATATTATTGAAGCTTTTAACTCTACCTCCAGATATTTAGATGCCTTACTTAATATTGATAATCCTTATTTTGAACAAATGGTAGGTCAGATATATCCAACTGAACTTCAGTTAAATAAGGCGAATTCTTCTGATACTGAAGCTCCGTTTTTGGACCTGAACTTGTCAATAACAAATGGCATAGTTTCTTCTAAAATTTATGATAAACGGGATGATTTTAATTTTGAAATAGTAAATTTCCCATTTCTTGATGGAGATGTTCCTCGCTCTCCTTCCTATGGTGTATATATTTCTCAGCTTATTCGTTTTGCTAGAGTGTGCTCTAATGTTGATGACTTCAACAACAGAAACTTATTTTTAACTGCTAAATTATTAAAACAAGGTTATAGATATCATAAAATTCGAAAAGCATTTTCTAAATTCTACTACAGACACTCAGAGTTAATTGTTAAATACAACATTGGGTTGAAAACTCTTCTGTAACAAGGCATATCAGAACCTATATTTTATGGTGATTTAGTCTATAAATTCAAACGAATTGTTGGAAAACCTAATTCAAGTGATCAATTCAAAAGATAGTAAAACGTTATTAAAGGGTTGGATATAATTTGGATATCATGCGACAGTCTGCATACCTAGTTTTAAACCTAATCACGGTTTATAGCTATGGTTTCCTCTTTAATTGCACGATGGTGGGTCAGGCCTCAGACTCTATGACGGCTCTGACGTAAAGCTTTAATCGGTGGGTTGGTGCCTGATGCTTATCTGTAGCTGGACCCACCATGGCTCAACTTGAGGTTTTCTTTAGCTCTGACTAACTGTGATTCATGATCTCTTTTCTTTGTTTCATCATGGAGTGTTAATTTGATTAGAGTGTTTTCCATCGTGTCCAACAATGAAATTTTCTAACAGGTAGAATAAACGTAGACTTCACCCGTCTCAAGCTGGTGACAATCAATAGGTAAATTTCGGAAGACTTCGGTTGTTTGCCGGAAAGAAGCGGTGCTATGCGATGTTGAGGTGTGAAAATAATCCCTGGGGCTAGTGGTCTTATCTTAATCCTCATAAAACACTGATCTTTATGGTTTTAATTGAATAACGACTTGCTATATTAAAGAGAATAGAGTTTTAACCTTAAAGCGCCAAGAAAAGAATGCATCTTAAAATGTCGTGTGCTAAAGTCGTCTGCTGCAAATAATTGCCAAGCATTTCTGAAGCATTAAGTATAGAAGCAAACAGCGTGAACCCAGAACAGACTGATGGGAGCAGTCTGATCTGGATTCACACTGTTTGGGCATAGAGGCTGCTTAAACATTTCAGCAGACGAGAAAGCAGACGACGTTTGATGCGATTGGCGCATTAAGGGTTAAAATGAGATTTTATACCAAGCCACATTATGAGGCGTGCCATCCTGGTCAGCACTGATTGTAGATGTGCTATTTATTGGACGCTATACTCAAATTTATTAGAAGCTTAACAGTGTTGGCCCTGATCAGACGCCACATTACGTGGTGTCTCATCTGGGTTCGCACTGTTTTTATATATGTCCCGTTTATGAGATGCTCTGCTCAAACAGGTTAGATGGATATATGCAAGCATAATGTACAACTAATGTTGCTAACTACGACATTCAGTCAGCAAAAAGTGCAGACCCTGGCTAGATGCCACATTATGCGGAGTCTCATCTGGGTTCACACAGTTTGTACTATGCCCCATTTATGGGACACTCTGCCATTTCAGCAAATAGTGCAGGCCCCGATTAGACGCCACATGTATAAAGAATGGCTTTAGGCATAAACATAGAATATTATCGGTTTTTTGTGCTGTGTTATTCAGTTGTTGTTGTTGTTGTTATTTTTCAAAATTATAATTTGTCGAAACGTTTTGAAAACCTTATCACCAGAAGAGACTCACATGCAACAAAATCCGGTTTTCTCAAAAAAGCTAATTATTAGACACGTGTTTACGTGTTTGTGTAAACTCTTTCATATATAATTTTTTCCACAATTTACTTAGTTGAAAAAATGATACCAGAGTTGAACCATGTCCAGATCTATACATTGTAGCATTGCTAAGTAAACGTCGTATGGGGTCCATGTAATCCTTTGTTTATTGGTAAAGACGGATGTAACCACTTATCCATTCTCAAATATTACAGCCATAGCAGCGAAGACCCAGATTACCGGTGGCACTACGTTGTTTCCTAAAGTAGGACACACTAATCCCTGCTTAGTACTGGTTCAAAACAGGAAGACCCGTCCCGTCATAACTGAAAAATTGTTGACCAGGACGTGAAGAATCGAACCAATCAAACAAATGAACTGCGTTCTGTGACATTTCGTGAAGGTCTACAATGCTTTCTATCATAAAATCAAAATAGTTTCAACATTCGGATAATGCAAGCAGTGTAGATCCTGATGGGTTCCATTAACGTTTGGTGAATTAGCGAGCGGTCTGAATTAAGAAAAAACAATTACTGCACAATTTTATATTGCAAAAGTAATAAAATTTAATACCAAAAGTCACTCGCATGCAACAAAACCTGGTTATCTCCGGACTAGGCCTTTTTATTAGTCATGTATATGACTTTGTCAATTTAATTTTAAGCGGATTTTTTTTATCACAATTAACGTTTGAATCCAGACCAGAGCCTATAGTAACATACAATCCGCATGGGTCAATGTTTCTGTTGATTCGTTTTTTCGTTTGTGTATTCGTATGACGGGTGTCAAGTTGGTCCTACCTTAGCCTGGGTTCCAGTCTGATCATTTTTTCTTTTTTATTTTTTTTATTTTTCCGTTTCTTGGTCAAAAATGACAATATTAATCGGAATCAATATCGGACCAACGATACCTTTGATGGTGTATCTTTTTATTCTCTTTTTTTTAGAATATTGGCATAAGAGAATATTGCCAAAATATACCGACTGGACCCAGGCTAGTCCTACCTATCCATAGGGGCTTGAGAAGTAAAATTAAGTCCTAGACTTTATCTATATCCATGTGTATATGAGAGTAGCGAAGGCTATTATGGGTCTACACATATGCGCAGACTCGTCTTGGCCTTTCTTATAAATATAATAGAGTGGGCCACTATCGGCACGCCAGCAAAACGCCATTCATATGATATTTCTCTGGCGGGCCGGTAGTGGCCCTAGCCTCCATGCTCGTCAGTGCGACAAATAATTATCATGCGCCTCCAGCTTTTAATTACTGATCCAGAAATGTTTTATCAAATATTTTAAATTCGAGCAACGGACATTTATATGTAATTATGATATTGATGGAGCCATGTCGCGAGAAAACCTGTCGTCAGGGTAAGAGTCATCTAAGGCTCAAACCAACCTGCTCAGATACAGAGTCTAGATGGAAAATTAAAAATTTGTATGAAGCAAGTTAAGATATTTTACTTTCCAATAAGCAAATAACAAAGGCACTGATCAGATTGCGCGGGTGCACTGGCTGGTCTGCGCCTTTATTGTTCGCATGTAATATGCCAGGTTTTCCATCGTTGAGGCCCATTATTATTTTATATATGCTTTTAAAAATATTGACATCAACATCTCTAAATATACATACAACAAAATAAAAAAGGTTATACCATAATTGACAAAATGGTTTTATTCAAACTGAATAATTATATAATCTTCCGGACGTTTATTATAATCATACTGATCAAACGGAGAAATTATGATACCCTGAAGACAAATGCAACCGGTCACTGACTTGAAACTCGTGATTTTCCGTCATAAGGCCGATAATCCTAAAAGGTAGAAAAAATTACAACACCATTGTTACTAATCTCTAATAAGGGAGTTTTAGTTTTTTATTTTATTTCAACAAATCAAATATCAAAGGATTCCTAAAAGTCTCCACTACGCAATACTACCAGCAATTTTTTCTCATATTATTTGAAAAGGGATATTATTATGTTTTTAATAACAATCCACGGAAAAAACGGGGCATTTAACTATTTGTTTAATCATTTCAGCAGTGGTCAGAAAAAACTCGAAAAAGGGAGTTTAAGTTTTCATCCAAAAATGATGAAAAATGTATCAAAATGTTCGCAGAATAATGTAGTTTCTAAAGCTACCAGCAATTTTTTTGTATTATATTCCAGACTTTTTTAATAAGAGTTTAATTAATACTTTCCTATTCGTTTCAGTGTAAACCGCTATAAGGATTAATACAGGTAAATCTGTCATGACAATTTTTCATTGTTGGGTATGGATGATACATTGCATTAGTTAGATGGCCTCCATGCGAGCTGAACATTTCTTGTACTTCAACAACAGCAGAATCTAGGGCGAAGATTTGGTACCAGTAAAATGCATTTAAGCCCCCCCCCGGTGGCTTAGGCTGCTGTCCGTTCTAAGGCGGTGGTTCTGTTGTTGTTGACTTTTTGTTTATTGTTACTCCCATTGTGGGAGTCTGAAATTGCTCTATGTTTTGTTGTACGTTACTTTATGTCAATTCTAGTATTGCAATCATCTTGATGGGGAAGAGAGAGCTGATTGCTTTGCTTAATTTGTCTTCCTGGTGTCTCGTGATGGTTGAGCAGCTCTTCCTCGCGGTGCCATGGGGTAGTCTGCAGTTTGTGATTGTGGTATTTCCTGATCATACTCACTATTTTTGGAGGATGAGTTTGATCCGCGCTTTGCATACTGTAGGATCTTGATAAAGTATAGCCTTGATGAGCGCAGTGGTGGCTCAGTCAGTAGAGCGTTAGACTGCAAGGGATTGAAGAAATGCTAGTTTGAAACTTATAAACTATAGGTCGACCATGTTCGATTTCGGATAAAATCCATTTGATATTACAGGAGTTATGGCTCGTTTTCAACTTCATTGCGAAATGGTGTTTTTGTCTGAAAGCCTTAGAACGATTGAGTTGATTTGAGTTTTATGGACCATAGATAAACACTTACTCACCACCACAATTCTTCTACTACAACACTCATCACCACAATTTCTACCTTCAATTTCTACATCACCTCTACACATCGTTCAACTGCACAACCACACCACGATTCTTCCACTACCACAACAACGCTTCTTCTACTATCACAACTGCACCCATCACCACAATTTCCACCTTTAATTTTAACATCACACCTACACACAGTTCCATTACACAGCCACACTATCTATGACTATTCCCCTACCACAACAACTATCACTACAAATCTTCTTATACCACAGCCGTTACTACAATTAATAATCACCACAATTATTCTACAACCTCAACCACTACCACAATATCCACCATCAATATCAATATCAATATCACATCCACTCATAGTCACACTAACAGTATGTCTCTTTTATTTATTCTTTCATTATTATTATTATTATTATTATTATTATTATTATTATTATTATTATTTAACATTTGGAGCCATATTATGTCAGTTAATCATTTTCCCACCAGTCACTGACTTTTGTTGTCTGCTCTCTTTTGCTTATATTCTTAGGTAGCCTATATTGTAAACAATATGGACCAAGATTAGCTTGCTCCCCCCAAAAAAACTAGCTAAAGTGCATTTGAATATTTTCAGCTGATGTAAAAAGCAGTTAACATTTTTAACACAAAAATTGGCGGGATATGGGTTAAGAAAAAATGTTCTAAGAATGTATCTCTCACTTAATCAAAGGAAAAAAGTTCAAAATAAAATATATTAAGGGTTTAACGGAAAACAGAATACCGCTTAAGCCGATGCTAGGGGGTGTGAGAATTGTTGCAGTTTCCTTTAATGAACAGAATCAATTAAACACAGCGGCTGTTTTCTAATATTGTAGGTTCTCTCTATTTCTGAAGGATCCGTTTTTCCAGATTATCTGACTGTTAAAATGTTTTACCTTTGAGCACACAAAATTATTTCGTTTAGTTGTTTATGAAGTTTCTCAAATGCCTTTATCCATATCATACATATATCAAGGTCTACACTGGGTTTACGGAATGAAAAAAATACATCGCTTTAATGATTGTACAACGTCTGTCACTATTACATTTTTTCACAAGGAAACCTTTTGTTACCATTCTACACACCTCATTTGCAAATTTTCTTGGTAATCTTAAACTACTATTTAAATAATGTTAATGTGTGGGATTTGTTTTTATTTCACTTTCAACCTAAAATGGGTCAAAATATGAAATTCTATCAATTAACCTATCCCCATGTCAGCTAGCGTATATTGGCCCTAAAGCTAGAAGAAAATGTACCGCAGGCGAGATTGTTTACCATTTACACATAACTTATTTCAGCTCTAACAGGAGGAGGCCTATTATTCTTCTACAACAGCGTCTACCACAACCTCAACCAACAACCTACATATAGACTTCGAGCTAAAAAAGGTCCTGCTAACCCCCCCCCCCCCCCCTAGGAAATTTTGCAGACATATCCTATCTTGAAGAAAATTTCAAGCCGCATCTTTTAAGAGATGTTTTCACTCTGTGCTCCGGGGCGTTAGTCTCTGACAGCCTGTTACATATGTTACTGTAACAAACTAAGGAAAAAATCAAAATGAAAGTTTGAGCTACAGATAGAAGACATTAAACCATCTAATTATTCAAATTTCATATGTAGTTTGCAAGCTGGATGCCTAAGCTACATAAAAGCAGCATTTTAAACAAAATTACAGCCTTCAATGGTGTTATATGCGTTACATAGATTAAATTTCCCTTTGAAAGTTGAAATCATGACTAACATCATTCATTTTACAGACAATTTGCGCATTTTTACAAGTGCTTTTAATCTTAGCTTACTATAATACTCATTTGACTAATAGAAAAAACAAAGTTTGCTTTTCTATCTCAAATAAATTGTTTTATATGAGCTATTAAACAACCCTACCCCCAATTTAAGTATCCAATTTAGGTATCTATAATGGAAGAAAAATATATGAAAATATTTGACGCTCGTGGATATCTTACATTTTTGGCACTGTCTTGCTAATGCAATAAAGAATCATACATTTGCAAGTTTGAAATCAGGATCAGAGCACTTATTAAAGTATGTAACGTATGTTACATGGCATAATGAATGAGCTAGGAAATTTTCTTGGTAGTAAGAGATGATATTTCAGAAAAATACCGTTTTTCACATGTTTTCCTATTAATCTCTAGCCTCTGGTGCCTTAGTCTTAGTAATTACAGTCATTGCTGATAAAAAGTTCATGGAATTGTGTTACCTATGTTATATATAACCTTTTGAATCACATATTTCCTTATGCCTATAATATTAAAATATATAGACATATAGATAGAAAATAATAGTTCTCGTTTAAATGACACAATTTGATAAATATTCCTATTAAATAAAATTATTCAAAAACAATCTTTATTCAAGTCACCCTCACAATGTCTATCATTGTGCCTGCTTCTATGGCAAAATAATCACCCATTTCATCACAACCAATAGAATCATGGCATTGTATTAGGACTGCAAACTGAGTACAATCCTGTTCCTCTCCACCCCTTTGGCAATTGTGCAGACATATCCTACCTTAAAGAACAATTCAAGCTGCATCAAATAAGAGATGTTTGCACTCTATTAACTAGGGGTTTAGCCTGTAATGGTATGATACAAATGTTACCATATCAATTTAAGAATAAATGAATTGAAAGTCTGAGAAACAGAAAGAAGACATAAAACTATCTATTTATTTGAATTATTCATGTAGTTTGCATGCTGAATACCTTTGATACATAAGAAAAGATTTTTTAACAAATATACAGCTTCCTATGGTGTTATATGTGTTACATTAATTAAGATTACTTTTTGAAATTGGTAATTGTGACAAACATCACTTATAAGCATTTCGTGTGATCCTCCTCTTTTGCCATCAAAAGACTTAATTTTCTTTGTATGTGTGGCCAGTGCCAGCGTCAAACATCTTGACTCAGCCAAACTCGAATCCTTAGCATTCTTCAAAAGCAAGAACAGCATGTCAGTGTCATGGGATCAAACACCTGATTAAATATGGGTTTAATGCCATTTCACATATATGCATACAATGGAGTATGACTCTGGTATATATCTCTTCCTGTGAAGTGGCAAGAACAATCTAACTGCAGCTGCATCTGCATCCGTGCTAGTCAAATGATAACTTTGCTCTGATTTTGCATAATCTATGTCTCTACCGTGTACCTCTAAGAATACTTTAAGATTTCTGACATTGGTCAAACAGAAATTTGATAGGCTGCTTTTTTGCATCATTTGCCATAGAACCTATCCAGTCTTTTGGTGCTTAAGTCCTCAGGTCTTAGATCAATAGTATTTTGCTGCGCCCAAAGAACTTTATAAGTTTTCTTTAGTTACAATGTTGACTCTTGATGGTTTTGGCAGACCGTCTGAAACAATTTCTGTTACACCTTGAAAGTTATCTGGTATATAAAAAAGAATATGAAGTTGGAGATTGCCATCAATTATGTTTGCAGTAGGTTGTTTTTTGATGTCAGTACATTAAAGCATGTCTTAAAATAACGTAAATCCTTTGATTTCTCAGTTTTTGCAGCCATATCATTAGCTGTTGCATTCAAAAGAAGGAATTCGGACGATAGGTAGAATGGGATAACCAGTAGTTCTATATTATGCTTTATGGAAGATTTTTACAGAGTAAACAAGTTGACAAGATGCCTCATTTCATGATCCATTGAAAACACTGAAATTGAAAACACTTGCCAATGACTGTGTAATCAAAAAGGATGTCACGACAATGCCCTCGCTCATTTATTATGATGAGTTATATATGTTACATCCTTTAATAAGCGCTCTTATCTTAGAAACTTAGTGAATCATTGAATTGAAAGGGTTAATTTGCGCTCTGTTCATCCTGCATTTCATTGCTTTACCTGCTGTGATACATCTAGTTTGTTTATCTGAAGGGAAAGAGTTACCTCGGTTTCAGCACTTCAGAAGTACTAAGACTTCAAATAAGTTTTTGAATGCTTGCATGGGGAAAGATAATAAGTGCAGAGACATTATTAGATGAAAATATGTGGGTTGCATGTATGGAAAGGCTACATTTATAAAAGTTAACCAACTAAGATATGATTCTTTATCACAGAAATATCAAGGTACATCAGCCCAGGTACTCATTGCTCTTAATGGCATAGTTTTCCTCCTTGTAAAGCTTTAGTCTTTCTCCTACTTGCAGAGTATCACTTGAAACACATACTCAAAGAGCCAACTATTAGGAATTCATATCAGTTTCCGAATGTTCCAAGCCATAAATTGCAAAATTGGAAAGTTGATAATGGCTCATCAATTTTGAGTGGACTGGTGGTAAAATTGAATAACAGTAAATGATTGAAATATTGTGTGATGATTCTACTAGTTGCAAGGAGGCGTGTGATAATAATGATTACCACAGAAGCAGACAACGACAAACATTTAACATGAGTGTTAAATCGATGAGAAATAAGTTGGACCATTTCATTTATTATATTTTCTTGTAAAAATGTAAAACTATCTTTTCTATATGTGGCTCTATATTTAGCATTATATGCACAGTATTAGGAAACGTGTCCAAAAGGTCACTGATAACATCTGTAAAAACAGTCCATGGGCTTGATAATCAGAAATGAATAGAATTTCTAGTGTTTTGGCACCAAAGACTTATAAGTACACATTAAGTGCCCTGATCTTAAACTTAATGACATCTTGCAGATATATGAGCAAGACAGACTAAGAAAATGAAAAATATCCACATGCTGTAATCGCTTTCATGTGTTTTACTTAAACGGTAATAACAAAATTCGCTTCTCTGTAAAACTGAGAGTAGGGCTGTGTATTAGCTCCTATAAGACAATATATTTAAGATAGAAAAGCAAACTTGCATTTTCCTATTCATCAATTGAGTATATGTTTGTAAAATCTAATAAAACAGTTTGAAACCAAGTCATAGAAGTTGTTTAACTAAATGACGATAGCCACAATTATAGCTTTTAAATTATAATTAGGTTCATGTAACGCATATAACACCACAGTAAGCCATATTAATGTTAAACAGCTTCCATATGTAGTAAAGACATCCAGTATAAAGACTATAAGAATGTCAATTTATTAGATAATATTAATGTCTTCTTTTAGTAGCTCAAACATTTAAATTTCTTATTCTCAAATTGATAAAGTAACATATGTAACAAGCTGTTACAGGCTAACACCCTGACTTACAGAGTGTTAACATTTCTTATTAAATGCACCTTGAATGGTTACATAAGATGTAATTTGTCTGCAGAATTCCAAAGGGGATTAGGATGGAGTAGGCCCTTACTCAGCTTGATGTCAAAATACTGTTTGATGATTTTACTTATCACGCTAACATATGTAACGCTCTCTGATCTTTAAAACTTGATGACAACTAGCAGATCTACAAGTCTTTATCATAGGAGCCAGTTTAAATCCCTAAACAATGTAAGATATCCAACAGCTGCAAGATTTTTTCACAATTTTAGCTCAAACTTTCAAACTACATTTCCTTTATTTGATATAGTAACGCATGTAACACGCTGTTTCAGACTAACGCCCCAACATAGAGAGTGCAAACATCCCTTATTCGATGCAGCTTGAGTTGTACTATATGAAGGAATATGTCTGCAAAATTCCTTCAAGGAGATTAAAACATTTTTAGGCATATCTTACGTAAAGACAATGAGCTTGCCCATTTATTACATCAGGTAACATATGTTACAGCCTCTTTAAAAATTTTGCAACAAACTTGCAGATTTATGAGTCTTTTCATATAAGCAAATAAATCTCAAACAATGAAACACATTCATCAACCGCAAATATTTTTTAACTATTTTTACTTTAGTTTTAATACCAAACATTCCACCATAAAACTGGGTAGGGGTAGGGTTGTTTAATTGCTTATTCCAGAAAAAATACTCAAGCTAGGGAAACAAACTTTAATTTTTCTGTTAGCCAATTGCATAAGCTAGTCAGACATGGTTAAAAACATTTTGCAAAACACACAGAGAGATTGTGAATGTAAATGATGTTAGCCACACTTGCAAATTTTAATGGGTTATCTGATTTATGTAACGCATATGACACCTAAGGAAGCTGCAATTTTGTTCAAATGGCTGTCATATGTAGTTAATATATCCAGTATGCAGACTATATAAATGATTTTTAAAAAAATAAATATTTTAATGTCTTTAATTTGTAGCCCAAACTTTCAATTTACTTTTTCTTAGTTTGATTAAGTAACGTATATTACAGGCTATTTCAGACTAACGCCCCGGAGCACAGAGTGCAAGCATCTCTTAAAAGACTCAGTTTTTAATTGTCTACAAGATAGGATATGTCTGCAAAATTCCCTAGGGGGGAGGGGGGAGCAAACCGATTCTCAGCCATCCGTCTAATATGACCTCTACTCATGGTCCCACTACCACAACCACATTATTTCTTCTATAACAGTCTCACATTTTCAACCAACACCATCAATACCACCTCTCCTAAAAGTCCCACTGCAAAACTTACCACGACCAAAATATTCTACAGGAAAGTCAGACCTAAATTTGACAGCCTCTGTGCACAATTTATTATTATTGTTAAGCATTGATGTGTACCTCTAGTGCTCAACCCTTTATTCCATAGGCTATTTTTAGATCATGACATTATTTTCTATTTTTTGATAACATTGAAAAAATCAAGAAAAAATTAAATCAAGTTTCGAAAACTTTTGAAAATATTATGGAAAATGGAGCATTTGCAAACGCTCCATTTCTCATAATATTTTCAAATACGTTGTATTTCAAAAAGTAAATGAGTATGACCTGGAAATACCACAATCACATACAGCAGACCAACGCACGACACCGTGAGGAAGAGTCACTGAACATTTATAGTAACAATACATCTGTAAGACAATAATAACAAAGCAACCAGCTTTCTCTTCCTCTTCAAGATGATTGCAAAACTAGAATGGAAACAAAGCAATGCATAACAAAATAAAACAAAGACAAACACAGATCTCCCACAAGCAATGGGAAGTACATTAAACAATAGATTAACAACAACAGAACCACCGCTATAGAACGGACAGCACCCTAAGCCACCCGGGGCTTAAATGCATTTAACTAGCACTAAATCTTCGCCCTAGATTCTGTTAACTCTTAAGGCACCAAATATCTGGCAGAGTGAACCTCCCAGCGCCAAATATTTTAGATAATCTATATCATCTTTAGTAGGCACTGCCTTTTCCTTACAGTATTTACTTCTTGAAACTTTGAAGGTACATGTAACTTACAGTACATAAGCATCATATGAAATAGCGCTTGCTCACATACACCAGAAGCTAAATATTTACAACACACCTGTGCAATCAAGGTGACAGGTGTAAAAATTATTTATAAAACAATTTATTTGTATTCACAAAACAAGCAACAGAAAATGATCAGCTTATCTCATCGGACATTTTGAATGCAGATCCAGAGTCCGAATCGTGCATCAACGTGTATCTTTAGTTTAGGCTTTATTGTACTACCTCAACTTCCAACACCAATATAAACACACAATCACAATCACCACTAATAATCATTACACCATCACACCTTAAAAATTTCTTATAATGAGAAAATTTTAGGTGTTCATGTGGATCAAAATTTTGTCTGGAATAAACATTTTCGACACATACCTATAAGATATCATCGTACCTTTGGTTATTATCGAAAATTCGAACATATCTTAATGCTCAACATAGACTTTTGTACTATAATGCATATATTAAATCACATATTGAATATTGTTGTGTAGTATGGGGAAATTCGTGCAATTTCAATGCATTTAAAATTGAAAAGTTGCAAAGAAGGGCTTGCAAGCTTATTCTAGGGAACGATTATACAACACTAGACGCTGCGGGCAAACAATTACGTATTTTATCATTTGAAGAAACTGTTTTTATACACAAAGCAAAAGTTATGTATAAAATAGCTAATAATGCTGCACCAATTTACTTAACAGAATTATTCCAAATGAGAGGTAATGACAGTTATTTGAATAATTCACATTTAAATTTACGGTCAACGTCGAATAAGAATTTTCTTATACCAGAGCCTAAAATAAGTTTATTCAAAAACAGTTTGTCTTATTCTGGTTCATTAGTGTGGAATAGCATTCCCTTATGGATAAAAAATTCTAGTACAATGGAGTCATTTACAATGAACTGCTTGCAATGGATGAAATGTGACAGTGTATCTTAAACTAGTCGCAATATGAGAAAACCAGATTTTTCTTAGTTGAAAATTTAATGCGCAGATGGGCTGTGCTGTCGCGCAGGATGATCGGCGCATATTATTTTCGCTCCCAAGATAGTATAACTTCTTTCTATATTTTCGAAATGCTTATGTGTCTGCCTGACTTACGTGGCTGAGTAGACAAGCATGAGTCTGCCTGGTTAGAAAACCTAAACACTGGTTCACTCAAGCTGCGACATACCTATTTTATTTGTTTTGTCATTTTTATTGTTGTATAATGATTTGTATATATTCAAATTTTGAGGGCCTCTGGGAAGATTGGCCTAGCCAACCGAGCTACCCTCGTTAAATAAATTACTTACTTACTTATATACTTACTTACTTACTTACTTACTTACGTACTTACACCTTCCATCTCACAAACAATATCACCTCTACTCTTAGTCCAACTATCACAGCCACCACCCGGGACATTTTTCTTCAATCTTCACCACCACCGTCACAACCACAAGCACAGTCCTTCTATTACCACTAACTACTCATAGTCAGTCCCATTACCACAACCACCACCAAAATTTTATATTACCAGAACTAATACCACAACTATTCTACTTCAGCCACCATCAAAACTTCCACCACCGATGCCAGTACCACCTCTACTCAAAGTCCCAAAACCACAACTTCTATTACCACAAGCACCATCACAACTTACACTATGTCCTCCTTACACCACCAACATCGATACCACACTTACTCATACCATAGTCCCACAACCAAAGTCACCACCACTACCTCAATGTCAGCAAACCTTTCACCACCAACAGCAACATAACCTCCGCCTGTCAAAAAGACGAATAAGAAGGATAACCAAATTGCCCACAGGGTTTTAAAAAATGTCGTTTGTCTCCCTTCTTTGCTTTTAAACAAACTCGTCTTATTAAAACTTGGCTATTTTCATTGGTTGTTGTTTGTAGGTCTTAATTTATATTTATCATTCAATGACTGGTCACGTGAAAGTTTAAATTCATCGTTTGGTATACACATGTACTGAGACCAACCTTATATTTTTACGCTAGGACAGAAAGAAAAAAAATCGGGCATAAAAAATGTATGCTTTTATAAACAAAGAAATACTTTGCCAAGAATCTGCAAGTTATTTCATTTAAAATGATGTGTACATCAGACATGCGGCGAATTACTCTGGAAAGTAATGTTGGAAAGTAATGCATTGAATTAGCATTACTTGCCAAAAATGTGCATTGAATTAGCATTACCATTACTGGATTTTGAAAAAGTAATGCATTGAATTAGCATTATTTAAGAGAGTAATGCATTGAATTAAGCATTACTTTCATTCATGTGGAACAGAATCATACAAAACTGTAAACTCTAAACATTTAAATTTGTTAATACATTGAACAAAACTTGTGCATAAAATTGTAAATTTCACTTTTAAATAAATATTTCACATAGACCATGGGTTACAATGTGTACTCATTTTGCACTGAACTTCGTATTCTTACGAGCGTATAAGTAACATTTTTTTAAAATTTTATATAACACTCAGAAATGATATGTAACTTTAGCAACCCCAGGTCTTTTTTCCAGTGATCATATTATATTGAATATTTTACCACTGGAAAGATCTCAATGCTTATTAGAAAGTATATTTTATGAACATTTGAAAATAGTAAGTGAAGTTTCTCCTGCGCTGTATCTCTTCAATGGATTATCTAATAAACAGCACAGGGCATGGGCAGGCTGTATCTTAATCCCTAATCTCTTATACATGTCAACTGATTTATGACCCCAATAAATTTACCCTGTAGCAAAACGGGTCAAAGATACCAAAAAGACAGTGGCCAAGTGTCAAAATGTGCGATGATAATTACCCTATTACCAATAATTGTATTATGGTCAAAACATTGTTTTTTAATAATGGATTGTAACAAAATTTACACCATCTTAAAGCTCATTTAATTGGCTTTAAAATGATGTACAAATGAAAGCATTTGACTTATTCAAATGGGATAAAATATCTTATATTCAACACTTCCCAGGTACATTGTCACTTTTCCAGTACTTATATTTGCTATTAACTTTTAGCTGTTTCACTTTATTGATATATAATCAAAGCTTTACTCACAAGTTTCACAACTAATTTTACATGTTCATAACCTAAGAGTTAGTCAAGGAACAGTCTTTACAAGCAAACTGAACAAAAGGAAATTGTGAATAGAAATTACTGTATCTCTAGCTCTCTACTGTACAGTCTGTATCCTTATGGTAAAGTAATGTTGTGAATTTTGACAAAAGTAATGTATTGAATTAGCATTAAAGTAATGCAAAAACTGTTGAATTAATCATTTCCTTGAATTACTGGAAAAAAGAATGCATTAGCGATTAATTCGCCCCATGTCTGGTTTACATGCATTAAAATTGATAGGCAACTAGTTTGTCTTCGGGGATTTATGGAAATCAATATTGGCCAAGTTTGACTGCAAATAAACACATGATTGCATGTATATTTTCAAATTTACTGTTTGTTAAAATATGTATATATGTCCATATAAATACTGAGGGCCTCATGGAAGATTAGCTACTACATGATTGTATTTTTGTATGTGCTAAATGTTGTAACCCTCAATAAATAAAGTCTTTACTTACTTACTTACTTACTTACTTACTTACTTACTTACTTACTTCTTACACAGACAAAGTTAGAGAAAAGGTACCCTCATTATAAAAAAGTCACACTTTTTCTATATATTAAATATTCCACAGAGACGTTATAAATTTACGTTTTTGTTTGTTTGAAGATGTTACTGACTACCGCGATTTAAGAAGAATAAAACGCAAAAATTTTCTTTTGATAAGACTCTCCGTTTTTTCTACATAATAGCATAAGACAAACACTATTGGCAGCTTAATCATAGAAATTAAGCTTTAAGCTTGCAATTTACATGCAAAATTCGCACTCCTCTGCACGCTTTATTATCAGCGACATGGCATTGAAATTTCAGCGATTATTCATTATTACTAGACGGCACCCGTTTTTCTTCGAAAATTGAAAAATATACAATGCCGTCAAATTGATTTTTAAACTTCACATTGAAACTGGAAGTGTGAAGCAGTCGTGAAACTTTTATCGTCAAAAAGGGACTAATCAAGTTCTATTGCGTTTGGCCTACAGTGTTTAGATGAAATAAAATGCATTTAACCATTTTAGCATGAGTTACTGATGAATTTCAAAAATCTTGAAAAATCTCCTAAAATGCATCATTTTTAAAAATACGTAACAAATATACCCTAAGCAGAATTTCAATTGTTTGGTATTTTTCAAGTCGGATAGACCAGTTTGTAAACACCTACACTTCAATTTTATAAAAACTACACCTGAAACCCCTTTTTCTTTTAACCCAAAAACTTTCTGGAAAAGGACAACTGTTCCAAAACACCACAAAACATTTGCCCATTAAATGCACATATTTAGGCAAAAAAAAATCATTAAAATTTTATTACCACTTGGTCAGAAATAATGCGTTTGAAAAGTGACCGATTAGAACTTGGTTTCAGTTTATTCAAACCATGTATGTTTAACCACATACCCTCACAAGAAATAAATGACAAAGGGACACCACCAGTTAAAATAGCTGTATAATCCTATAACACTAAAGAGACTCTAATACTATAACATCACACACTACAAAATACAACCAAGATGCTAGGAGCCGTCGTACCATTCGCTTATACGACCACAGCTGTTTGTAGGACGTAAAACACACACCAGACACACTCACACGCACGCACGAAGCGGGTGGGTCAACAGATTTCTAGGATGATGTTGACTAAAGGGCGGCACACTGCTTAAGAATTTTTATTATGACTAGCAAAATGAGCGTAACCAATCATATTGGGAGAATGAGAGCAGAAGTGATGTAGAAGTTGTGGTTTGGGGTTAAGCTCTCTCAAAGTCGGTCATCAACTCAACCAAATCATCGGAAATGAACTTTGGACATACATGTAGCTCAAAGAATGTTCCCAGCAAAATCTCCAAAAGTAGGAAATCTGTCCCCTGGTTTGACAAAAAATTAGGAAGATGGTGAGACACAAATCTCGGCTATATTGACACACTAAGACCAAGCAATGTGAAAACTACATCGCCTTCCTGAAAGAGTGTAAGAAAGCTTTTAAAAAGGCAATGATCAACCGTATCGATAGTATCATTCAAAAGAGACTTGATGAACAAAACACCGTACCCTTCTAGCGCTATGTCAAGTCAAGATGCCAAGATTTCATTGGTGTGGTGTGGCCCCTCTCAAGAAGATGGAATAGTTGATCAACGACCAAAAGGAACAGGCACAGATCCTGGTTAGGCAGTTTTTATAAATCAACCTTTACCATTGAGAGTGATGATTCCACCCTCACAAACACAAAGAAGAATGCTAATAAGGTCAATTCCACCCCTTGTTAAAACAACTGAGGGAGTCCAGAAACTTCTTCTGAATTTCAAGGTGAACAAATCCACAGCACCTGACCTTATTCTCAACATCCTGCTGAAAAACTGCTCACACTAAATTGCACCAGAAAACTCCCAAAGGATTGGCTAAATGCTAATGTATCTCCTGTATTTAAGAAGGGTACGTGATGTCAATCTGTAAGAAAACTACCGCCCAGTTTCCCTAAAATGTGTCTGCTGCAAACTACTGGAACACGTCTTCTGTAAACATGGAAGAGAACAAAATTTTAACATCTTTAAATCATGGCTTAAGATCTGAATATTTCATAGAGACGAAACCGAATACAACAAGTCAAGTATGCTTTGTTTGGGCATAAACAAATACATGTTTCTTGCCCTCACATGGGCGACATGGCATCTGAGAAATGTATAACTTCTAAGACATGAACTTCAAGTTAAATTCTCAAATTAAGTTTCCACCTAACGTGAACACTTATACTTTGTGGTGTACCGATAGGGCGCAAATCGGAGTAGTCTGAAGGCTAATCCAAGAAGTGCCCTCCCGTCCCAGTTTTAGCCTCTGGTAACTCATCAATTCCAACCTTTATACTACTTCATTTCTCTGCCCAAGTCATTCATCATTTTTTAAAATTATAATTATAAAATTAAACTATCCATCACATCTTTTGGAAGTATAGTGCGACCAGTTAATAGAGACGGGAAGTGTCAGACAGAGCGCTGTCATTTATTATCTAATTATACTAGTCCACAGCAAATCGGGTATAATAGCATATATACACTTTATTCGTGCAACCACATGAAGCATAGACGACAAGTGTGACCAACGTATACGGTTAGCATGCCTGGTAAACATTCACAATCCAATCTAAACCGAGAACTTAGTTTTTGCATGTGTATAAACAAATCAGTACATGCTTTGTTCACTGGGTCTGTGGATTTTAGCTATGGCCAGTAAGACAGCATATAGTCCATGTAATCACAAGTGTCCAATGCGCTTTACTATATAAATATAGCAATAGAAAGCTGAACTGGGTCTAAATGAACAACAAAACGAAGATCTGAATGTAAAACTGCTTTTACCTGTGCAATTCATTTATTTTGAGTTCATTTTAGATATTTCGTATTTTGCCAGTTTCGTCAGATAAAAAGTGGTTTCATATAATTGTTTTTCTGTTTTGATCCAAGTATGAAATATAATTATACTCTAATCAGATGGATTCAAGACCATGATTAGGTGGGGGAGGGGTCAGTCGGTCATCGGACAAAAAATCGGCCAAACGGAGGTGAAAACAGTTATTGGCTGGTTTATAAATATATAGTTTCTTATAGCGATAGTCGTCCCGAAACTATGTTGTATGTGCGCCTACCAGTACACTAGTTTATCTTTTGTATGCTGTTGGAGACTTTCCGTGATAGATATATTTGTTGGATGGGCAGCGACGAGGGCAGGTGGGTGTGGGGTGCATTTTCTTCAAATTCTGCTTGTATAACAAATGGTTTGATTTTAAATGCCTATACACCAAACAAAATTTCTAATTGGTCACTTTTTAAACTCATTATTTCAGATCAAGCGCTAATAACATTGAAATGAATTGTTGCCGATATATGAGCAGCTTAATGGACAAAAGTTTAGCGGTTTTTCATAAAAGTTGCCTTTCAGTCCACGGTTTTTTGGTTGCAAATGCAAAAATATGCTTTTTGGAAGAAAAATGGTTTTGATTGAAGTTTTATATCGAATTTAAGTTGAGTTGGTAATAGACTGGTCTAGTCGACTTCAAAACTGACAAGCATGCTGCGGATTGCTCAAAAGCTGTATGTAGGGGCGTAAAGTGATCTATGTCAAATGTATAAATTGTTCATAAGACAATGTGGCCAGAGGTATCCGTCTCCTTGATAAAAAGCATTTTTTTGTTTATACAGGATAAATTTCATGCAAGTAAGAGCTTTTGACAGATATATCCCCTTATAGACGGATGGCTGAGAATGGGTTTGCTCCCCCCCCCCCCCCTAGGGAATTTTGCAGACATATCCTATCTTGTACAGAATTGAGAGCCGAGTCATTTAAGAGATGTTTGTACTCTGTGCTCCGGGGCGTTAGTCTGTAAGAGCCTGTAACATACGTTACTTAATCAAACTAAGAAAAAGTAAATTGAAAGTTTGGGCTACAAATTGGTTTAAACTTTATTTTATTTGTATAATATATGACAAGTATACAAACAACACAGTATACGATTACAATACAATCACTATACATATACTATATATATTTTTAAAAATCATTCATATAGTCTGTATACTGGATATCTTAACTACATATGACAGCCATTTGAACAAAATTGCGGCTTCCTAAGGTGTCATATGCGTTACATAAATCAGATAACCCATTAAAATTTGCAAGTGTGGCTAACATCGTTTGCATTCACAATATCTCTGTGTGTTTTGCAAAATGTTTTTAACCATGTCTGACTAGCTTATGCAATTGGCTAACAGAAAAACTAAAGTTTGTTTCCCTAGCTTGAATATTTTTTCTGGAATAAGCAATTAAACAACCCTACCCCTACCCAGTTTTAAGGTGAAATGTTTGGTATTAAAACTAAAGTAAAAATAGTTAAAAAATATTTGCAGTTGATGAATGTGTTTCATTGTTTGGGATTTATTTGCTTATATGAAAAGGCTCAAAAATCTGCAAGTTTGTTGCAAAATTTTTAATATCAGAGGCTGTAACATATGTTACCTGATGTAATAAATGGGCAAGCTCATTGTCTTTACGTAAGATATGCCTAAAAATGTTTTAATCTCCACGAGGGAATTTTGCAGACATATTCCTTCTTATAGTACAACTCAAGCTGCATCCAATAAGGGATGTTTGCACTCTCTATGTTGGGGCGTTAGTCTGAAACAGCGTGTTACATGCGTTATTATATCAAATAAAGGAAATGTAGTTTGAAAATTTGAGCTAAAATTGTGAAAAAACTTGCAGCTGTTGGATATCTTACATTGTTTAGGGATTTTAAACTGGCTCTTATGATAAAAACTTATAGATCTGCTAGTTGTCATCAAGTTTTAAAGATCAGAGAGCGTTACATATGTTAGCGTGATAAGTAAAATCATCAAACAGTATTTTGACATCAAGCTGAGTAAGGGCCTGCTCCATCCTAATCCCCTTTGGAATTCTGCAGACAAATTACATCTTATGTAACCATTCAAGGTGCATTTAATAAGAAATGTTTGCACTCTGTAAGTCGGGCGTTGGCCTGTAACAGCTTGTTACATATGTTACTATATCAATTTGAGAATAAGAAATTTGAATGTTTGAGTTACTAAAAGAAGACATTAAAATTATCTAATAAATTGACATTCTTGTAGTCTTTATACTGGATGTCTTCACTGCATATGGAAGCTGTCTAAAATTCATACGCCTAACTGTGGTGTTATATGCGTTACATGAACCCAATTATAATTTAAAAGCTATAATTGTGGCTATTGTCATTTAGTTAAACAACTTCTATGACTTCGTTTCAAACTGTTTTATTAGATTTTACAAACATTTACTCAATCTATGAATAGGAAAAAACAAGTTTCTTTTCTATCTTAAATATATTGTCCTATAGGAGCTAATACACAGCCCTACTCCCAGTTTTACAGAGAAGCGAATTTGTTATTACCGTTTAAGTAAAACACATGAAAGCGTTTACAGCATGTGGATATTTTTCATTTTCTTAGTCTGTCTTGCTCATATACCTGCAAGATGTCATTAAGTTTAAGATCAGGACACTTAATGTGTACTTATAAGTCTTTGGTGCCAAAACACTAGAAATTATATTCATTCCTAATTATCAAGCCCATGGGCTGTTTTTACAGATGATATCAATGACCTTTTGGACACATATCCTAATACTGTGCATATAATGCTAAATATAGAGCCACAAATAGAAAAGATAGTTTTACATTTTTACAAGAAAATACAATAAATGAAATGGTCCAAACTTTTTCTCATCGATTTAACACTCATGTTAAACGTTTGTCGTTGTCTGCTTCTGTGGTAATCATTATTATCACACGCCTCCTTGCAACTAGTAGAATCATCACACAATATTTCAATCATTAACTGTTATTCAATTTTACCACCAGTCCACTCAAAATTGATGAGCCATTATCAACTTTCCAATTTTGCCATTAATGGCTGGGAACATTCGGAAACTGATATGAATTCCTAATAGTTGGCTCTTTGAGTATTGTTTCAAGTGATACTCTGCAAGTAGGAGAAAGATTAAAGCTTTACAAGGAGGAAAACAAAGACATTAAGAGCAATGAGTACCTGGACTGATGTACCTTGATATTTCTGTGATAAAGAATCATATTTTAGCTGGTTAACTTTTATAAATGTAACCTTTCCTTACATGCAACCCACATATTTTCATCTAATAATGTCTCTGCACTTATTATCTTTCCCCAGGCATTCCAAAACTTATTTGAAGTCTTAGTACTTCTGAAGTGCTGAAACTGGTGTAACTCTTTCCCTTCAGATAAACAAACTAGATGTATCACAGCAGGTAAAGCAATGAAATGCAGGATGAACAGAGCGCAAATAGACCCTTTCAATTCAATGATTCACTAAGTTTCTATGATAAGAGCGCTTATTAAAGGATGTAACATATATAACTCGTCATAATAAATGAGCAAGGGCATTGTCGTGACATCCTTTTTGATTACACAGTCAGTGGCAAGTGTTTTCAATTTCAGTGTTTTCAATGGATCATGAAATGAGGCATCTTGTCAACTTGTTTACTCTGTAAAAATCTTCCATAGAGCATAATATAGAACTACTGGTTATCCCATTCTACCTATAGTGCACTTTCCTTCTTTTGAATGCAACAGCTAATGATATGACTGCAAAAACTGAGAAATCATAGGTTTTACATTATTTTAAGACATGCTTCAATGTACTGACATCAAAAAACAACCTACTGCAAACATAATTGATGGCAATCTCCAACTTCATATTCTTTCTCTTATACCAGATAACTTTCAAGGTGTAACAGAAATTGTTTCAGACGGTCTGCCAAAACCATCAAGAGTCAACATTGTAACTAAAGAAAACTTATAAAGTTCTTTGGGCGCAGCAAAATACTATTGATCTAAGACCTGAGGACTTAAGCACCAAAAGACTGGATAGGTTCCATGGCACATGATGCAAAAAAGCAGCCTATCAAATTTCTGTTTGACCAATGTCAGAAATCTTAAAGTATTCTTAGAGGTACACGGTAGAGACATAGATTTTGCAAAATCAGAGCAAAGTTATCATTTGACTAGCACGGATGCAGATGCAGCTGCAGTTAGATTGCTCTTGCCACTTCATAGGAAGAAATATATACCAGAGTCATACTCCATTGTATGCATATATGTGAAATGGCATTAAACCCATATTTAATCAGGTGTTTGATCCCATGACACTGACGTGCTGTTTCTGCTTTTGAAGAATGCTAAGGATTCAAGTTTGGCTGAGTCCAGTTGTTTGACGCTGGCACTGGCCACACATACAAAAAAAATTAAGTCTTTTGATGCCAAAAGAGGAGGATCGCACGAAATGCTTATAAGTGATGTTTGTCACAATTACCAATTTTAAAAAGTAATCATAATTAATGTAACACATATAACACCATAGGAAGCTGTATATTTGTTAAAAAATCTTTTCTCATGTATCAAAGGTATTCAGCATGCAAACTACATGAATAATTCAAATAAATAGATAGTTTTATGTCTTCTTTCTGTTTCTCAGACTTTCAATTCATTTATTCTTAAATTCATATGGTAACATACGAATCATACCATTACAGGCTAAACCCCTAGTTAATAGAGTGAAAACATCTCTTATTTGATGCAGCTTGAATTGTTCTTTAAGGTAGGATATGTCTGCACAATTCACAAAGGGGTTGAGAGGAACAGGATTGTACTCAGTTTGCAGTCCTAATACAGTGCCATGATTCTACTGGTTGTGATGAAATGGGTGATTATTTTGCCATAGAAGCAGACACAATGCTAGACATTGTGAGGGTGACTTGAATAAAGATTGTTTTTGAAAAATTTTATTTAATAGGAATATTTATTAAATTGTGTCATTTAAATGAGAACTATTATTTTCTATCTATATGTCTATATATTTTTATATTATAGGCATAAGGAAATATGTGATTAAAAAGGTTATATATAACATAGATAACACAATTCCATGGGCTTGTTATCAGCAATGACTGTAATTACTAAGACTAAGGCACCAGAGGCTAGAGATTAATAGGAAAACATGTGAAAAACGGTATTTTTCTGAAATATCATCTCTTACTTCCAAGAAAATTTCCTACCTCATTCATTATGCCATGTAACATACGTTACATACTTTAATAAGTGCTCTGATCCTGATGTCAAACTTGCAAATGTATGATTCTTTATTGCATTAGCAAGACAGTGCCAAAAAGGTAAGATATCCACGAGCGTCAAATATTTTCATATAGTTTTTTTTCAATAATAAATACCAAAATTGGATACTTAAAATTGGGGGTAGGGTTGTTTAATAGCTCATATAAAACAATGTATTTGAGATAGAAAAGCAAACTTTGTTTTTTCTATTAGTCAAATGAGTATTTTAGTAAACTAAGATTAAAAACACTTGCAAAAATGAACAAATTGTCTGTAAAATGAATGATGTTAGTCACGATTTCAACTTTCAAAGGGAAATTTAATCTATGTAACGCATATAACACCATTGAAGGCTGTAATTTTGTTTAAAATGCTGCTTTTATGTAGCTTAGGCATCCAGCTTGCAAACTACATATGAAATTTGAATAATTAGATGGTTTAATGTCTTCTATCTGTAGCTCAAACTTTCATTTTGATTTTTTCCTTAGTTTGTTACAGTAACGTATGTAACAGGCTGTCAGAGACTAACGACCCGGAGCACAGAGTGCAAACATCTCTTAAAAGATGCGGCTTGAAATTTTCTTCAAGATAGGATATGTCTGCAAAATTCCCTAGGGGGGGGGGGGAGCAGGACCTTTTTTAGCTTGAAGTCTATTAAGTGTGATTATTAAAATATCATTGTGGACCATTGATTTATTTTCTTACTCAGTATGAATTTGAACAGTTAAGATTTCGAACAACATCTGAGCGCATATATCTTGACAGGCCAGTCTCTTTGCCATCCACATTTTTCCAAATTTGAAAATGCTTTTTTCTCACACTGCAGCTCAAAACTTCTACAGGTATTTATTTTGATGTAGATTGTGAATATACCTGCCTTATCTATTTTTATTTGGAAATGTTCACGTGTGGATCTTAGCTAAGGACCGCCCAGTCTCTTTTATCTGGTCGAAGTATAAGACATTGGAATCAAGATAGATAACACTTTTTAAGTTAGTTGAGTAACTTTTTCCAACTGTCGGTATATATATGGTTCTGTGCCTACAATATACTTCTGGTTAACTGCAAAATCATTGTAGTGTTCCCTAACCCTCTGAAGAGAGACCCTGGTGACAACGAAAATAAAAATAGCACATGCATTGTATGCAGTTTATTCTTCAAACATATCTCCAGTTCATTTTTGAAAGCATCTGGTTTTAACTGTACACTGGCATTGAATGGTGAATATATCTATATAAGAGGGTCTGTATGGGGTCTGGTATTCTCTAATCGTTAAATATTTAAATATTTAGCCCATTATTCACTCTCATTGAAGTTTTGCTTAAATACATTAAAAAGAATTCCGTTGTTCTTTAAAAATTGATATAAAAATTACATACTACAATGTACTATTACTCATATTTGGTTTATTCTTTATTCTTCTAACCGCCCCCCCCTCTCTCTCTCTCTCTCTCTCTCTCTCTCTCTCTCTCTCTCTCTCTCTCTTCAGATTATCAGAGGTGAGTGAATTTTTTTTTAATTCTCTATAATCAATATAAAATATTAAACCGCATCCAGACCCTCATATATCGAATAACCTTATTCGTCTACTTTACCAAGAAGGACAATTCTCCATATTTGCACAAACTCTTAATTTATTTAATATTTATCAACAAATTCATTTGACATTCTGTGAAAAGCAAAGCTATATGTACATATATTCACATTGCTAGCTTCAGAACACTTTCAAGGCAGACAAACACGTGATACAGATGTGGTAGTCTCAAACGATTTGTTTACCTTTTGCGCTCGGTTCAATGTGTGTTTAACCATTGTTTTCTTGGTTTTTGGTGGATTTCAGAAATGGCACTAAGTGCAGAGTACCCGACTAGCAAGTTTCTTATGACGCTGTGCTTTTAGACTAGAGTGGTATTGTTCTCTTGGAAAGCGTCGCAAGGATGTGCAACATGAGTTGGTTGGAATCCGACGCTTTGTTTGAGTGTTTTTAGCTGTTTATATATAAATACAGGGTGGCCAATCACGTGATACGCAATTGGTAATCTCACATTTTGTGAACGCTTTCTGGTCGAGTCAAGCTGTTTTTCGTGGGTGTTTTGATCGATTTCAGAAAAGACACTAGGTGCAGAGTACGGGGGCTTTACAGTGGATAATTGTGTCATTGACCGTTTTCAGCTAGGACATGCAGTTCTTGTGAAAAGACACGCAAAAATAGTAAGTGAGTATGATCAGGAAATACCACAATCACAAACTGCAGACTACCCCGTGGCACCGCGAGGAAGAGCCGCTCAACCACCACGAGACACCAGGAAGACAAATTAAGCAAAGCAATCAGCTCTCTCTTCCCCATCAAGATGATTGTAATACTAGAATGGACATTAAGTAATGTACAACAAAACATAGAACAAATACAGACTCATACAATGGGAGTAACAATAAACAAAAAGTCAACAACAACAGAACCACCGCCTTAGAACGAACAGCAGACTAAGCCACCGGGGGGGGCTTAAATGCATTTTACTGGTACCAAATCTTCGCCCTAGATTCTGCTGTTGTTGAAGTACAAGAAATGTTCAGCTCGCATGGAGGCCATCTAACTAATGCAATGTACATCATGGAAAACACTCTAATCAAATTAACATTCGATGATGAAACAAAGAAAAGGACTCATGACTCACAGATAGTCAGAGCTAAAGAAAACGTCAAGTTGAGCCACGGTGGGTCCAGCTACAGATAAGCATCAGGCACCAACATACCGATTAAAGCTTTACGTCAGAGCCGTCATAGAGTCTGAGGCCTGACCCAAAGTTTGACGGGCTAATTTGGTAGGAATCACATTTCTGTCAATACATGTTCTTGATGAAAGCTAAACCCTAATTTATTCAATCAAAGGCTTTTTATGTTTTTCCGTCATTACCTTTAGCGAATAGAATTCAGTTTTCCATAGATTTAGTGTAGGGTTGCTATTCCTTGCAGTAGAAAATGGCAATGGAAGAGGATAAAAGGAATCACACGGTTCAGTAAGAATAACACTTGGATTTTGCGATAGCAAAATGGATAGGAATCACATTCCTTTGTGCTAATCAAAACTTGCTGGCTCATCTAGAGCTGGCTGATCACAGTCTATTGTTGTCCGTTATTGATCTGTACATCATTCTGTCGCTATAATTAACTGAATATACATGTGTGGATCCAGAATGTTTTGTCAGAGAGGATCCAACAACTCTGACAATTTTTTGGTGAGGGAAGAGGATCCAAATACCACTAAAAGTGGGCCACCATCGGCCCGCAAGCAAAGTGCTGTTGATGATGACCCAACATTGAATGCAGGCTTGGTAGTTTTGTGATTTTTACAGGGGATCTGGACCAGTATTGCTAAGAAACCCTATAGCTTTGTGAATTTTTATGGGATGGGTGGACGGGATCCAGACCTCCTGTCCACATATTTAGATCCACGCATGATATATTCGACATCTACCCCCGAATCATCAGTTGAACCTTGGTAGATAGCATTAAGGTAGTTTTAACGTTCAAAATTGATCAAATTGTTTAGCGATTGTATCTTTGATGGTCGCCCATGCAGCAATCCTTATATTCTTCAAACAATACTTTCATAACGTTTGCTGGGCTGTGCCAAAACTTGTTTGAAGCATCAGGGCAAATGGATATTGAGGAGTGCTAAAATTGTTCAGTTACGATATCCTGACTGTAATCGACATTCTCCAAGATGGCTGCAGTGACAGTAATTAGACTTATGGCTAAGTTTTGCTTCCCACCCAGAGAATTTTGCATATATACGGCAAAGTGCTGTTGATGATGACCCAACATTGAATGCAGGCTTGGGAGTTTTGTGATTTTTACAGGGGATCTGGACCAGTATTGCTAAGAAACCCTATAGCTTTGTGATTTTTCAGGGGTGGGTGGACGGGATCCAGACCTCCTGTCCACATATTTAGATCCACGCATGATATATTCGACATCTACCCCAGAATCATCAGTTGAACCTTGGTAGATAGCATTAAGGTAGTATTAACGTTCAAAATTGATCAAATTGTTTAGCGATTGTATCTTTGATGGTCGCCCATGCAGCAATCCTTATATTCTTCAAACAATACTTTCATAACGTTTGCTGGGCTGTGCCAAAACTTGTTTGAAGCATCAGGGCAAATGGATATTGAGGAGTGCTAAAATTGTTCAGTTGCGATATCCAAAATTGCCACCATTTTGTCATTATAAAACTATTCAAATTCTCTCTCCTTCCAAACTGAATGTAAAATAATTTTACTGGACCTTTGGTGGAGGCATTGATTCAAAAATTGATATTCATAGAAACTATAATCGACATTCTCCAAGATGGCTACAGTGACAGTAATTAGACTTATGGCTGAGAATAGTGTTGCTTCCCACCCAGAGAATTTTGCACATATACCCTATCTGAAAGAGAACTAAATCTGCGTTGAATAAGGGACTTTGCACTCTGTGAGCTGGGATATTAGTCTCTGACAGCCTTGTACATATGTTACCATATCAACTTTGAAAATAAAAATAAAAGTTTGATCTACAGAAGGAAGGCATTAAACTGTTTATTTATTTGAATTACTCATATGGTATGCATGCTGGATACCTAAGCTACATGTAAAACAATTTGGAGCAGAATTACGGCTTCCTAAGGTGTATATTTCTTAGATTAGATTATCCTTTAAAATAGTAAGTGTTACCAATATCATTTACTTTTACAGCTGCCTGTGCATTTTTAAAAATGTTTTGACCTTATTGTTCTAACATACTCATTTGGTTTATAGAAAACACGAAGTTTGCTTTTCTATCTTTAACATATTGTCTTATAATTATAAGCAATGAAACAACAATACCCTCAGTTTTAATGAACACAATTTTGTTGGTATGATTTAAGTTAAAATGTATGTTAATATTTGTTGCTGCTGGATATCTTAAATATTTGGGATTGTCCTGCTCATATAATAACTAATCATAGATTTTTCAGGTTTGACAACAAGATCAGAGCACTGTTATAAGGATGTAACATATGTTACCATGGCATAATAAATGAGCAAGGTCATTGACTTGATGTAAAGGATGTTATTTCAGAAAAAATGAATATTTTTCTCATGTTTTTCCTATAAGTCTCTAGCCTCTGGTACATTAATCTTAGGAACTTATTCATTGCTGATTAGAAGCCCATAGATCTTTGTTACAGATATTATGAATGAACTTTTTTCAATACTTCCTAATATGTATAATACTTAAACATAGAAAGAGGGACATAGAAATAACAGTTTAACATTCAAACAAGACAATTTAGTAAATGTTTCTGTTAAATGTAAACATTTTAAACTAATCCATATCCAAGTCATATACAATGGCTATCATTATGTCTGCTTCTCTGGCAAAATAATTGTCCACCTAATCTCATCAAAACTGGTAGAATCATCCAACTACATTTTGACTGCATTGGGAGTAAGGGTCTGCTCCATCCCTAACCCCTTTGGAATTCTACAGACATATTCTATCTTAAATAACAATTCTGTGTACATTGTATAAGAGATGTTTGCACTCTGTTAGCCTGTAACAGCTTGTTACATGTTTAACTATATCAATTTAAGAATAAGAAAATTGAAAGTTTGAGCTTACAGAATGAAGACATTAAAGCTATCTAATCAGTTGATATTCTCATAGAACCTGCATACTGTATGCCTTTTCTACATATGCAAGCTGTTTACATTTATTTTGGCTTCCTGGTGTGTTATGTGCGTTATATGAATTTAATTATAATTTAAAAGTGGTAATTTTGGCTATTGTCATTTAGTTTAACAACTGCTCTGTGTAGTTTTAAACCGTTTTAGATTAGGTTTAACTTTCATACTTATCTGACAAACAAAAACAAAGTTTGCTTTTCTATCTTAAGTATACTGTCTAAAATGAGTTAATATAAGCCCTGCCCCTGGTTTTACTGAGGAACAAATTTTGGAAGTACCGTTTAAGCACATGTGAAAACAATTGCAGCTTGTGGATAGTTTACATATTCTCAGATATTCTTGCTCATTACCCTCATATACCTGCAAGTTGCCACCAAGTTTCTAAGATCAGGCCACTTATTTATTTTAGATGTAACACATATATGCATGTGTACCTATAAATCTCTGGTCTTTGGTGCCAAATAATTAGAAATTATATTCATTTCTGATTATCAAACCCATGAATTGTTGTTACAGATGTTTAAGTGAACATTTTGAAACATTCCTAACACTGTGCATATAATACTAAGTATAGAGCCAAATATAGAAAAGATAGTTACACTTAAATAAACCAAACCAATACATGTTCGTGTTTATTATAAATATTCAAAGCTAATTATCTTCCAAGTAACACTCATATTAAACGTTTGTCATTGTCTGCTTCTGTGAGAATCATCATTATCATCCACCTCCTTGCAACCAGTAGAATCATTACACAGTACTTCAATCAATTCCTGTTGTACAATTTTACTAGCAGTCCACTCAAAATCGATGAGCCATACAGGGCTTAGCACATTTGGAAACTAATATGAATGCCTGATAATTGGCTCTTTGGACATGGGTTTTCAGTGATACTTTGCAAGCAGGAGAAAGACTTAAGCTATACAAGGAGGAAAAAGATGTCATCAAAAGCATTAAGTTCTTGGCCTAATGTACTTTGACATTTCTGTGAAAAAGAATCATGTCTGAGCTGGTTTACTTTGGTATATGTTGCCTTTCCGTGCACATATCAAGCACACTTTCCCCTAATAATGTCCCCAAACACTTATCATCTTTCCCCAAGCATTCCAAAACGTCTATGAAGTCTTAGTACATCTGAAGTGCTGAAAGAGAGGTTATTCTTCCCCTTCAGATGAAGGAAATAGATTTATCACAGCCAGTAAATGCAATGCAGGATACACAGAGTACAAATTGACCCTTTCACGTCAATGATTCACTAAGTTTCTAAGATCACTGCGCTTATCAAAGGGTGTAACATATATAACTTGACATAATAAATGACCAAGGAAATTGTCTTGACGTTATTCTTTTTTATTACACCATCAGAGGCAAGTGTTTTCAATATCAGCCTTTTCAACAGATCGTCAAAAGGGACAGCCTTATCAAATTGTTTACTCTGTATGAGTCATTGAATGATCATAATATAGACCTACAGGTTATCCGATTTTACCCATAGTCCAGTTTCTTTTTCATGCAACTGATGATATGCCTGCAAAAACTGAGAAAGAAAATGCTCTACATTATTTTGAAGCTTGCTTCCAGGTATTGACAACAACAAATGGACCAGCAGCAAATGTAATTAATGACAATGTCCAACTTTATGTCCTGTCTCATATACCAGATAACTTTCCAGGTGTGGCAGAAATGGTGTTAGACCACCTGCCAAAAGTATCTAGAGATTACTTTGTTACAGAACCTAATTAGCTCCTTTGGGTGCAAGTTACATGGACCATCGAAATACTTTTGATCTAAGGCCAAAGGACAATGCAACTGGTGTTAACAAAATGCAAAGTATAATATTTCTGTTTTACCAATACCGAAAAGCTTAATGTATGCTAAGAGGTGCATGGTACAGCAAAGATACAATAAAGTACAGCAAAGATATACCCGTCTAATAAATACAATATATTTCCGTAGTTTTATTATTTACAAATCATGAAACACCTTACAACCTAAAAATATTGTGCTGAGCTTCAGCCCACCTTTTGAGCCAATCAGTGCCCTTTTTGCAATTACAGATGCTTTCCAAAAATTTTATAGATAGCGATTTTGTCATAACTGATTACATACCCTATACATGTTTGCGTGTTTATAACAAACGCATGCTTTGTTTGATGTATGATTATTCTGCTCCTACAAGAAAAATATATCTAGTTTCAGTGAGTAAAAATATGGATTATTCTTGCAGGTTTTTATATCAAGTTTTAACTTCTGAAAAAGGTGTTTATATTATTTAGCAAATCAAAGTTGCTTATCAAAACTATATTTCAAATTATGGGCTAATGAGGAGAGCAGCAAGGAATACTTTGTTAGCCATTTATGGAGTCATGTATACCAAGCATTGTGACAAAACTTTGAGAACTGAAACTATCGAGTGTATCAACAATGGATCCTTTGATTGACTCAGGTGTATGTGCACAAGTGGGTTGCACGAGTTTTATAATTTATATAAGAACATAATAAATATATGTTAAGCGCATTTTTGGATGTTCAAATTTAATGCTGCCTAGCAAGAGCCCGTTTTAAGAAGAATGTTAACAAAGATGGTACTGCCCAACAGTTGAAATGGACCAAGAGGGCTCGATTCTTGGGGTGTTAAAGATTGGGATAACACATCTCTTCAGATGAATTCATGTTCCAACCCTATTCCCATCGCACACCCAGAAGGTCTGACGAAAAGCTTTATACAGGTATCACTGATAAATGTGTTTTATCCAAACTACATTGATAGATGTGTAAAAAATCTACTGGGAGTTATGGTTTTGGGGCTATCTCATGACGTCTAAAGGTGTCTCTCAACTTAAGCTTGTAAATGGAACAATCAACAGAAAGGCATATCAGGATAATTTCGTAAACAATATAAAACTCCATTATGATTGAACCCTGTCCTGAAGCATCCAGAAATATAACTTACCATGCCATATTTCTGCAGAGCATTCGTGCGTTCATCAGGGATCAGGGTAGAGATATATTTGATTGGCCATTTAACAGTCCAGATCTGAGCCCCATATAAACTGTCTGGATCATTGTAAAGCGTCACGTTGGAAGAATGCCAAATATATAAGACAGACATCTGGAGAAATGACTAACATATTTGGTACATCTTGCAAACAGATGACCTGAAAGTCCTATTTTCGACTATGTCAAATAGAATCCAAACTGTCATTACAGCCAAGGGTGGTGTAACTAAGTGTAAGATTACACATGCCAGATGTTCACAGGCAATGAAATCAGTTCTAAGATAAAATGATTTGCTGTTACAGTGCTATACATGTACATTAATGAAACCCAGAAAAAATAATTATTTGCATCTTTTAATATACTGCAACGCCAGAATTAAAGTACATAGGGTATGTAAATAGTTATGACAAAAATCGCTATCTATAATTTTTCGGAAAGTGGCTGTATACAGGTCTGTGACCATTTATACTATGCAAATTACATGCACAGCAGTTGTGTAGTATAAAATCCATGTGATTTTCAAGTAGCAATTTACAAGTTTAATTCCTATACATTTTGATTACGTGTGAGAACTATCCATCTTAAAAAGCTTCAATGTGATTACTATCTTACGGTGAGATTCCTACCATTGTCTTTCCTTTCTAGTATTCGCTGCGAATTTCAACTAAATTGCATAGAATAAATGTCTATCATCAGCATTTACCAATCGTAATTTTACAAATAAAATACTTTTGCTGCAGAATACAGTACGCAGCTAAAACGCTCAAACAAAGAATAACTTGAAAAAAAGTGTGATTCCAACCAACTAACATTGCACAAGGTTGCGACGATTTTCAAGAGAACTATACCACTCTAGTCTAAAAGTAAAGCGTCATAAGGAATTACTTTCTAGTCCGGGTACTCTGCACTAGGTGGCATTTCTGAAATCCACCAAAAACAAGGAAATAATTGTAAAACATAACTTGAATCGAGTGCAAAAGCTAAACAAAACGTGTGGGATTACCACATGTGTATCAAGTGATTGTCCACCTTGTAATATTCTGCAGCAACAGTATAATATTGGTAAAATTACAATTGGTAAATAAATAATGACAGGCATTTATTCTATGCAGCAATATTTAAATTTTCAGCAACACCAGAAAAGAAAGACAATGAGAGGAATCACACCGTATGATAAGAATCACACATAAGTTTTTAATCCAAGAGGATAGGCCTCACACTTACTCAAATGGATAGGAATCACATTTGAATACTTTAGTATGAAAATCGCATGGATTTTACTACATGGCTGTTGTCAATGGATAATATTGTATCGTGTCCCATCCAATTAGCAATCTCCATCAGATGAAAAGCCACCAAGGGTGGTTAACTAATCATATATGCTACCTTTACTCCTATCACATACAGTAAGTTTGGAATTTGCATAGTACATATATTACGTTTGATATACGTTACACAAATGCATTATACATGCATCACTACATTATTACATATCATTCCCCTCTGAGAAGTCTCAACCCATGACTTGGCCTTGGAAAGGCAACTCTGGCCTGGCAGTTGGCATAATATAAATAAAGTCACATTATCAGAACGCTTCCGCCAAATGTAGCGTAAGTCATCAACCCAACAAACTCCATCAGTGAAAAAGCATACTCACCCATCAAGGGTGTTTTAATACTCATTTAGGCTAACCTTTACTCGATAACATATAGTAACGGTTGTAATTTGCATAGTTAACATAGTACCTGGAATAAGTTACACAAGCATATTATACACATGGCACCACATCATCACAATATGATTAAGCGTGAAGCTATTTTGTATATTGTTTCAATTTAGAACTAACACTAAAAAAAATAGTCACCAGAGCTAAAATTAGAATAAAGGTAAAAAAGGTGACAAAGATCAGGAATTGATACAATCAAGTACCACATCTGACCCAGGATATCACATGGGAAAGTGATAAAAATACAATTTAACATCACGAACAAGAGCCAAGAGGTCAGCCCTTTCCCAGCATGTGATCACAAGGCAGCAATGAACAGACGAGAAAGCATGGCAAACACAAGACATAAATAACACAAATGATCCACAAAAGAAGTACCACCTTGGAATGGTCAGTAAAATATTTGACTGGGTGGCTTAAACCGGTTTCACAGCACCAACCTCACCTGGATCAAGACACATAGATGTTTGGTTTGCATGAAAGGCCCCTTACTTATCCATGCATTATCTCCTAGAATATATAATATCAAGATAATAAAGGAGATACAGCAAAGATAAGGACTCAACAGTACATAAAACTGAATACTTGAGCAAAAGAAATCCAACAGGTTAACCAAAAAAATGGTCACTGATGACGCCGAAATGGCAGAAACTAGCTAGTCTGGCCCAGGAAATATGCACACTCTAGTTTCAGTTCTTTGGTGCAGCCTTTGCTTCCAAGGGATACCCTTTTAAGAACATATTTGATCACCATTTTCTTTCTGATGTTATAATGACATCAGTGTGTTTCAACAATTGGCGTCTAAAACGTGATGTGTCATTCGATTTGAAAACAAACAGCTTGATCTGATAGCAGCTAGATGTCTTAACTAAAGGAAAACACTAAAAAGGTTTGGAGGTTATCATTTATCAATGCTCCTAGTCGTTGCATTGCTGCATTTCTTTTTTGACGTCATCAGATTTTTTTCAAACAGTCATTACAGGTGCATTGTGTTCGGTCATCTCATGATACTTATGGTCTTCTATGCAATGTTTTGAGGGTTATATGGTGACATGAAAAGATTTGATTATTAATATCCGTTTGGATAAAAAACAACCAATTATGTCAGAAAATTAAAGACGTCATGTAGACGAAATGAACGTTGACAGAAACATAAAATTACCTGATTTGACTGCATATTTTAGCTGAAAACGGTCAATGACAGATTGATCCCCTCTAAAGTAAGAAAGTTGACAAAGATCAGGAATCGATGCAATTTAGTACCACACCTGACCCAGGATACCGCATGGGAAAGTGACAAACACAATTTAACATCACAAGTGAGAGCCAAGAGGTCAGCCCTTTCCCAGCAGGTGACCACAAGGCAGCAATGAACAGATAAGAAAACATGACAAACACAAGACATAAATAACACAAATGATCCGCTTTGGAATGGTCAGTAAAAATATTTTACTGTTGTGCTTAAACTGGGTACTCTGCACTTAGTGTCTTTACTGAAATCGACCAAAACCTCACGAAAAAGAGTTTGACATACATTGAATCTCGGACTCAGTATATCTGGACTGGTCACTGACATACAGATAAATGGGTATATTGGAAATATGTTGTCATGGCTGAGCTTTCAAAACTGACCTATAATGAAGATTAAATAATCATATCTCCTATATTTATCTGAATATCTGTGATTTTTTTCTTCAAAAAGGAATGGCTCAATATATTTTCTTTAAGATAGTATTGTTATATTTATTGAAAGTTTATCCGTATTTTTGAACATCAGCAAGAAACTAAGTACCATTTTAGCTATTTTCGCTACTTTTAGCCAAAAAGTGTCAGAAATCCACCTTATTTGATAAAACTTAAATTTTATTTACTGTTATTTGTAATATTTCAACTTCGCATACCGGAAGAACTTATTATTATCAGGGTCTTTCTGTACAAATAGGTTAGGAAACACTGTATTAACTTTGCTGATAATAAGAACTATCTTGTAGGTACAGTACCATGCTTACAGGCATTGTTAGAAGGAGATAATGAACTTTCTTTCTTTCTATCTTTCTATTTAAAAGTGAATTTTTCGGAATAGAAATAATAATTAATTATTTATGATGTTTGAAAACATCCAGGACTTAAAGTAGCCTTTCAGCTTCAAAACCATTTAGTTTTCAAAAAATTACATTGTGCATTTCTCCAATTAATCATATCGATACTTGTTATGAGCGCCAGAGCTCCTAAAATGTACACATTAGGTACATATTACAATATAATAGATACACATATCAAGTTACAATATGCTAAATGTTTAGACTGTGTGATTCGGCATATGGTGGTAAAGAAGAGATAGTAATTCAAAAGTGTTATTAAGTAAAATTTGACATTGATGATAAATTGTAAATTAACACTTTGTGATTGACTTTTGTGTGAGTAAAGTGGCATATCTAGATTAATTGCTGGTTCCCAGTCTACAGGTTGGCCAGTAATGTATATACAGGTAACCATTAGGAGCTGGTTACCTGCTTTTCCATTACCGATCACCTGTAAACCAGGATCAGCAATTATTGAAGGTATGGTCAATACACACTGTCAGTGTTTGGCCATATGGTAAAGATTCTTAACCCTTTGTAAAGAAATACCCTGTTTTAAACTCAGGTATTATTCAGAATCAATTTATTGGCTGTAGTACTTTGTAATAGTGCTAAAATGAAGCCACCAAAACATATCTTTGTGTCGGTTAAAGAAACGGCTTCATAAAATGTGAGATTATCAATTGCGTATCACATGATTGGCCACCCTGACTTCTTAAAATAGCCGTCATACTTTTTATAGTTCCAACTAAAAACGCTTGCATTACATTGTCTTGTATAGATATATATCTTGTGAGGTGTAAGTCACGTGACACATACAGTCCAGGGGGGTACTCTCATTTTTTTCTTCATATGTAGGCTCGGGCCCAGCATCTACCCTTCACCCCCAAAAATATCAGGAATTTCAAGCACCCCCAAAAATATTTGAAATTTTAGCAACCCTCAAAAATATCCCCCATTCTATACCTTGACCTTTAAAAAGACCCTAAAATGCATAGACATGACCACTAAATATTGTCCAATTTTGTGATGACCCGAAAAAAATATCTACAAAATTTTCATACTCCAAAAAATATTTTTTGAATTTTTTCTGAAAACCACAAAAAATATTGAAATTCAAAATTTTGAACCCCAAAAAATGACGTGAGCCTACGTATGTATGAAAGTATCTGAGTACCACTCCCCCCCCCCCCCCCTGGGCATACAGTCTGGCTGAAAAAATGGAGTTTCCAGTCACTAGCTCTGATCAGTGACCTATATAAGAATATAGGTCACTGCTCTTATATAGGAACGAAAAGCAGTTCATTTCTTTATTTTGATTATCTGAATCATTGCATCTTTCTTTTACATTAATAAAGATTTAATAGATCTCCGCGGTCCGACAAATTAACATTATTGTCGTTATGCATACATGTGTCACCTGATTGGCTCAAAATTGGACGATCATTTTAATACTCTCAGTACTTTGATAGCTCACTCAAGCTTCAACAAGAAAAATCAAAATAAACAACGATTGGCTGAAATTCAAATTGTCATGACGACAAATGTTTTGGCGCACGAGATTGGTCCGATTCTACCACGTGATAATTAATTGCAATCAATTCCATTTCAAAGATGGCCGACGTTTACTAGAAAGTGCATGGAAACAGGATAATTTTGTTTATTTTTCAACTTCTTTGGAGTATTTTAGGAGTAAAATCAACATGATAAGTTGATACAGACCCAGAGCGATCAGTGTTGCCCATTTCAGGAGTGAAAAAGGCCGTTCAGAACCGAAAAAGTCGAGGGATAAACATTTGACCCCTGTGATTTTCAAATCCATTCCTCGACGAGAATAAAACAAGAAATATCGCGTTTGAATATCTACCTCAGATATGGCAGATGAACATGATATCATCGGCAGTGCTTCAGAATTTATTAAAGGTAAACCCAACAGCGATATATTTTAATGACCTCTTTTGAATTGAATACCATTTTCCCTATCGGCGATGCGATGCCGATGGTAAACAAACTCCTGTCAAAGATGAAGAGACGCCTAATTTTGCTTTTGTGAACCAGGAGATTGACATTATATTATTTGTAGTTAGTGATATTATTGAAGCCTTCAAACAATCTCGTCCTGGTTTGAGTGATTTGATTCTTTAAAGTCTCGGTCAACAATTTTTCAACTATGTTGGGATCGGGTTCCTGGGTTAGACCAGTAAGGGTGCAGGACATCTCAGCCCAAAACCAACTCGGCCCACATAAAACTTGGCCCATACCAACTCGGCCCAATTTAAGTTTTATAAATAAACACAACTCGTCCCATATTTTAGAGGGTTTGAAGTATGTGTGTTTTATCATTAATTAACTGCAAGATTGTACCAAGAATCAAGTTTCCTTACCCGTTTGTGCATATTGAATTTTATCATGGTTAACAGGGCAGACACAAATGACAAGTCACAAATTGCCATATTTTGTAAGAGGCCACGCAGTTATAGTCAATATGCGGCACATTCAAACAGTGACATATATACATAGCTCCAGATAAGGATTGAAGGCAATTGGGTATTTACCCACCTCTTTTTGACTTAATTGGGTATTTCAAATTTTAAATTGGGTATATAAAGTTTTTGTATTGGGTATCCATCTGAAAGCAAATAAGCAATGAAACGGGACCTTGTTTCTCCTGATTTTTTGTTTACTTTCGGTTTCACTTTCGGAAAGCACACTGGCAATATAAGTACAGGTATATCTGAGATCGCTATTTCCAACTTATTTCGAAAATCCAACGTATCTATCAAGTCAGCTTTGATTCTTCGAACCACCAACGCGGTATTAGAGTTAGTTGCGATATGTAATCAGGGGCTTTTTCGCCCACGTTACGCCATTGTTATTGTGAAGCGAGACGAATGTCGTAATCGTGTAAATATTGGGTATAGCTAAACAGCGATAAGAATGTTCCTGGACTGGTTTACAATTTAATAAACTAGATTCAGCGCGACGCCATGTATAAATTTGTACCCAACAACAGCTTGTGATGCGAAAAACGACAATCGCAAACAGAATACAATAGCGTCATACGCTACCAGAGCTCTCACTAGGATTTTGAAACAGGAGTTCAGGACTCCCATCTGGCAAAAAGTAGGAGTCCCACTGGAAAAAGTGGGAGTCCCACTGGAAAAAGTTGGAGTCCCACCAATTTGTGCACACCGTATATCTTTTCCATTTTAGCCGAAGTGATACATTGAATAACTTTTAGATTGACTGATTTTAACCCTTTAAGCATTAATGGATTGTTCCTACTTAACAAAAAAAATGTTTAGCTTTATTTTTTCATGTAACCTCAACACACATTTTTTTTTGTTTGGCCTTATCAAAATAAATGATTAAACTGTTGGTACTTGTTTTATTCATTAATAAGACAGACAGAAAGAAAGAAAGAAAGAAAGAGAAAGAAAGACAGACAGACAGGCAGGCAGACAGCAGTCCTCTGTTTTGAATAATCTTATGCAGATGGAAGTCTTTTTTTTTGTCTTATAAAAACGCATCTCGCCAGTGTCTACGGCGATTGCAATGAAATGGACTGACATTACTTAGCCATTTAAATTTAGAATGAGCGATTTTACTTGCTGAAAGTGATTTATTTGTGTTTATTCACCAAGACAATCGGCTTGAAACGATGATATATTTCATCGCACCTGGGACTTATGATCCATGATCGCACGGCTTGTAGTGTAGCTTCATTTGGAACTTTTGTCAGTCGGACGTTACCGTATACGGCTTACCGCTGTACCATTTTTTTCAACAATTCTCAGACTCCTTTGTTTGCCGTAGCAATGAACAAATGACAAAATGCAAATCCGTAAACTTATTATTTTTTTTCTCCATGTTTATGTTGCTGAAATCGCAAACGAGTGCAATTAAATAGGTTTTCTCTTTCATCCTTAATCAGTCGAATTCGAAAGTCGGTAGTCCGATGTTGTTTACAATACCCTATTAGTTTTTCTCCCTTTAATTAACGGTAATTCGGTAGCGCATCTGTTTCAGACAAATATCTGAAAGTCCTAGATTAATTACTTTAATAACCATCTCGTAATAATCACAGTGTCCCGCTTCGGTAATCCTGTCAATCACCTGTCAGAATTGCTACACTGCAGTCCGAATCATACGATTGGTCAACAGAGACAGGACACTAATCACGTCTCCCGCGCACGAAAAGCGTGTCGCGATCGATAATATCAAAGGGCTTTTTATCTTCCCGTGTTTATTTATCTGTCAGCTACTGGATTTTTAGCGCGTGCCGACTAAAAAAACATGCGTACACGGAACTCCTGCCTAGCGAAAAACATGCGTCCCAGGGGAAAAACGTGCATACCAATACGCATAATTCTGCGGTTCCGAGAGCTCTGCCTACGAAAAAGTTCGGAATTGAGTATCAAGGATTTTTATTGCGTTTTTGTACGCACAGAAATTAATTTAATTGCGTTTTCAGTCCATGAAATTGCGTAAATACGCAATACGCAGCCTTATCTGGAGCTATGAATTATAAGAGTGACTGGAAACTTCAATGAAATATCGATACTGAACCAAATCAGCATTGTCGGGTGTCTAAAACAGGTAAATCAGGGGAAATCGATATCGTTTATCTACAAGATTTGCTTTTATCACAGTTGCGGAATACACAGTGTAATTTTTCTCTATTGTTTACCAAAACTTTTACACCTTTACAAACACCGAAATTGAATAGATTTCGATAATTTTAAACAACAGGGCATCTTAGTTTATGAAAATTAATAAATAAAGACACAGACACAGCTATATTTCAAGCTTTATTTGTTGCAGTGAAAGAGGTAATGTTGAAGCCATATTTGACGAATTCCGCAACTTTCATAAAATCAGCCGATATTTAGACGTTCATAACTACATAGTATAAGTATTAACATTGCAGAAACACGTCATTTGTAAATATTTCATATTTTTATTTCGATTGCTATCACCTAAATATAGCAAAGAGCGATATTTACGATGAAGTACACATTTAAATGTTCATGTAAAAGCAGTGGTTATTAATTTCATATTTTACTGCTACTCAATTATATTTAGTACTTGTGAATACTCTCCACTGTGAAACAACATTAAGTAACGTCATGTGACGTCATGACATCACAAGTGCAACCATGACGACGTTATAGTGTAGTGTTACAGTGTGTGAGCAATACAGAGTCATAATAAAGTGTTAAGCTTACTTTTAGTGTTTGTGTGCTTTAACAAATGGTAGCAGAGCGAGGTTCCGATCCTCGGACCTCTGGGTTATGGGCCCAGCACGCTTCCACTGCGTAAAAACTGAAATAAAGAAAATACAGGATGCCAGACAACTAGAAAGACAAGTTGCTGAAAAGAAGCAACAAAAGGAAACAGAAAAGCAGTGGCATGAAATCAATATGCGATTTGATTCTAAAGTAGAAGAGCTATTGAAAGAGAAAAATTGTACTGTTGAAAATAAAGAAGCTGACACGATATTAACACCAGCTAAAGTAAAGAACCTCAATGGAACAGGACAAATGATTCAAGAGATAACTCAGAGCATTAAACAAGAAAAGCAAAAACAATCTATTGTACCTCAAGATGAGCAGAAGTGTGGACTGACTTTAGATTATAAAGAAGAATTACAACCGTATAGGATGATTATGAGAGAAATTCTTTCAATATGTGACGTTAAACTGTTAAAAATGATGTATTGTGACAATCAACTGAAAAGTGGATTGAATATCCAAGAAATGTATCAAAGGTTCAAACTGTTACATTCAATTGCTTGATAACAGCATCAAGCAACAGTTCATGTTATTGACTGTATTTATTTATTTGTTTATTAACCATTTATTTATTTTTCTACTTCCATTAATTTATCTAACATACTTATAACACATTTTTAACTGAAAAATTACATTGCATTTCTGGATACTATACTATTTCACATGGATATTATTTTGGCCTCTCATTTCAAAACAGAAAAAGAAAAAGAAAATATAATTAATATTAATTTCATATTTTACTGCTACTCAATTATATTTAGTACTTGTGAATACTCTCCACTGTGAAACAACATTAAGTAACGTCATGTGACGTCATGACATCACAAGTGCAACCATGACGACGTTATAGTGTAGTGTTACAGTGTGTGAGCAATACAGAGTCATAATAAAGTGTTAAGCTTACTTTTAGTGTTTGTGTGCTTTAACAGTGGTTTCTCAAGGCTGTGCCGCCATTTTGTGTGTACAATGAATGGCACGCCAGGTGCAAGTCACGTGACACATGCCCCGACAAACCTGTCTGGCAAAAACACAGAGTTTCCAGTCAGTCTTATATAGGTCACTGATTCAAATGGGCATATGCGTAAATTCACAACCTAATTGGTCTGAGCAGACTAATTTTTTTTTTTTCTCAGAAGACTGTCTTTCAGCAGGGAGCACGACAATTCGTCTAAAGACACTTTGTAGAATACGACAATTAGTCTACAAAGACAATTGGTCTACTACGACAGTTTGTCAAATGCGACACTTTCTCTACTCTTTTTTTACCTACGACATTTGTTCGAAAAAAATTAAAGCATAATCTACAGTTCAATGCCTTGTGTGTTTATTGCGATGTTTCCTATGTAGCCGTGGTGCTAGAAAGTTAAGTGTTCAGGGATATTCATATTGAAAAGACAGACTCAATCCAAGAACTGGGAAATGTAAAGGCCGCATTATAACATCGTCTGATGATCATATATTGAAGCAAACAGCCCACAATATGTATGGACCTGACATACCTCAAATTGAAGTGCAAAAGTCTATGGCCAGGATAAGAGAAGCCGCCTCCAACACACAGGAAGCTCCAGCCAAAATCCTGAATAAAGAATTGGTCAAAGACTTGCCTGCTGAATTAAAAATACAGTTGTTTTCCTTCCGTTTTTTCTTGATAAAAGTTTGATATTTTCGACCAGTTTTAGACCAATTTTAGACACATTTCATGATTTCAACGAAATATAAGTTTAGACCAACTGTTTATACGTTACATTCGACCAGTTGTCTTATTCGACCAAATGTCGTATTCGACGAAGTGTCTTTTGACAAATTGTCGTGGATCCCTTTCAGCAACAGTGTCAGAGTGCCAAACAGTTTGGATCCAGATCAAGGCTGCCAGAATGTTGGTCCTATCAAATCTGGATCCAAAGTGTTTGCAAAGTTGAAACAGTAATTTGCTGCTAAAAAGGAAAGAGTAAATACCACAGCTTTGATTAATGAAAGTTCTTGTCCTCCACATTCTCTTAGGTGTGTGGGGGTGGCAGTAGCAAGATTTTCATATATTTCCCGCCTTTTCAATAGTTTGTTAGCATTTCATCCCGCCTTTCTCCCAAATACTTGGATAGAACTGGAGTTTTTAATGTGTTACTTTTGACCAACCTCAATCCAAGAAAGATGACATTTTCATGGTAAAATTAGTGCCTACATGTACAAATCTTTTTCATTTTCAGATCGATTGTACTTTGCCACATTACGGACACGGCCCCGATCATCAGCTCACACGCACTACTTCTGTGTAGATGAAGAGCTTGTGTATGAAAAGTAAGTACATGTATGAGCCTTGAGCATATCATAATATTTCTTTAGTTTAATCTATAAAGTTTTATTTTATTACATCTAACTTTTTTACTGTAGGAGTAATTCAAGTAAATTAGATCCATTTACCTGACACCAGATCACTCTATGACATTCCCTATATAAAAGAATATTGTCAAATTAATTTTTTACTGTATATTATATATTTGAAATCTTAGGCTCAGTTCCTCTGCATGAAAGGGCTGTGTGGTGGGCTGTCTTAGACAACTCCGCTGGATCAAGAGCTGTAGCCTTGCTGGTGTCCTTGAGCAAGACATTTTATGCTCATTGCTTAGTCAGGGCTGTGGAAATACCATGCCCGACTTGTCCGACCCGGTCCCATTTCATTCAGGACAAGTTGAAAATTTCAATTTACTTGTCCTTGGACAAGTGCAAAATTTGTTATAAGTTAATAAAATTTGTATTTCATATTTTGATTAATTATTAAGAGTTCACATGTTGCATTGAAAACAGTGTGGATCTTGATCAGCTGGCTTCTTCAGAAGCCAGCTGATCTGGATCTACACTGTTTACAAGAGAGTTGATATCTGCATGGTTTCATACTGTTTTCGAAAGTGTAAATTGTTTGAGCACAGAAAGGTATTTATGCTAATCTGTACTACATGTATCGGACAAGTAAAATTTTCTTTGGGCAAGTATATTATGGATATTTACTTGTCCCTGGACATGTAGAAAATTTTACTATTGCACACCCCTGGCTTAGTATTGGTTCAACCCATGAAAACATCCTGGCATGACTGTGAATTGACTGGGGTTTAAAGCATCTACATGTAGCAAACAAACAAACTTATTTAGTTGCACAGGGGCAAGGGTGCTTACTAGGTTGAATGTAGTATAAAATTACCCGCATTAATAATGTACAGAAATATGACAAGCAACATTTGATTCAGAACTAGACTGCAGTTGATGGCACTCCATGACAAATGAAATGATCCCTGTATCTGCAAAGTTAATCAGGGTTCAAGCTAGGCCGTGCCAGTAGGGAGGGAAATTATGGAGAAGCTTTTAATTTAGTGCAGAATTTTCAGTCATATTTAAAAGCAAATTAGTCATTACACGTACTATAATTGCCATTAAATGGAAGGAGACATAGGAAGCAGTGGCAGTAGATAGTGGTCACAGCATGCTTTTGTATGGTGATTGATGAAAATTGTAAAAAAAGACTCCCATGTCTCCCTAGTCCCCAATTCAAGACCCCTAGCTTATTCCCTGAGTTTGAAGTTGCTACGTCCAACAGTTTAGAAGGTAACCCAGATTTGCAAGAAGATACACAAGCTGTTGCCTAGTACCCTCTATATAGTCGTGTCGTCTTAAACCTATGCACTTGATATGTCCAGCGGTTTATGAGGAGATGCATTTTCAAGAAAATATATTATTTGACCTTGACCTTGGGGTCAATATCAAACAAAATGTTGCCAAGTACCCTCTTCATCATGTGACCTATTCATGCTACCTCCAATGGCTTACAATGTAGGAGAAGATACACTTACAAGAAATGTTAGAGATGGATATGTTCGTGGACAGATAGGTTGCGGAATGAGTTTGGTACAAAATTAATATGCCCTTTTTTCTAAAGAAAAAGCAGGTACCAGAGCTCTCACTAGGATTTTGAAAACAGGAGTCCCAGAGCCCTCTTTGCCAATAAGTGGGAGTCCCACAATACAAAAGAATATAGCCTCCTTCAAAAAACAGGAGTCCCAGCACCAAAAATGGGAGTTCAGAACTGCAAATCATCAGTTAGTGAGAGCTCTGGGTACAATGTATAATTAAGGCATCTGATTGGTGGAAATAGAAAGAGTGCAACATTGAACTGTTTTTTCTCTTTTCAGTTTCTATGCAGACTTCGGTCCTCTGAACCTGGCTATGCTATACAGATATTGTTGCAAATTAAACAAAAAATTAAAGGTAAGATATTAAGGTATCTGGTGTCTTTATGCAATCAAACCCATTATCACATGGGCGGGCACATATAGAAATGAAAGCAGGGATATTTCTACAACAAATTTGGCTCAAAATCCCTGAGCAGTGCCTGGTAGGTCTTCTTATTTGGAGCTGTGTGTGACGTCCCTGACTTGTTTACCTTTTTTTCTACTGTTTACTGTACTATTAGGTATACATCTTCCTCTACAGCATAATAAGTTACCTCATAGGCCCAGTAAGATATGAATTTTGAGCATAAAATTGTGAACATTTTCTTTATTGATTAGTTGAAAAATGTTTTTGGTGCTCCAAAGAATCGTCTTATTGAGATGGTTCTTTAGAGTCACTGAGTACCAACAACATATGTTTTGGTTGAGAAATAAAAAATAACTTTTAATTGCACACCTTTATCTGGAGGTCTGATAAGTTACCTGTTTGTTTTCATCATTACCCTACAGGTAAGGTAGAGTCCTAAATAAGCTTTCTCAGGGCTAGAGTTACCTTACAAAGTGTAACATCACAGTCTCAGTACATGTGTATTGACCCTTTTGCAGGCTTTCAAGTAGTACTTCTTTTTCCTACTTTTTTGTCCTCTTCCTACTTTTTACTAAAACGTTCCTACTATTCTTACTTTTTTTGTTGTCAAATGCCAAAATGATGATTGGTCTCACTGGAAAAGCTGGGATCACACAAGCTAACAGCATTTACCCTAGAGCTTCAGATGGCCTAGGCGGCCCCTAGACCCCGCCTTAAGAATCTTTTTTCCTATATTTTGACCTTACCACTGATACCATATTACATTATGTACATTCATGCCTTATTCCAAGCCGCCCCTTTTCTGGAAACATTTTGCAGCATTGTTGTGAGTTAATATATACAATTTGGGGGTTGGAATTTGTTAAATTATGCCTACTTTTTTCCTACTTTTTTCCCCGAAATTATTCCTACTTTTTTTATATTTGGGAACCTTTAAACAAGTACTATTACAAACAGATAAGATCCAGATGAAATGCTGCATAATGGGTTTTCACTGTTAAGGTAAAAAAAGACAATATTTTGTGAAATTATCACCTGATGCCCCTAGATATGTACAATGGACGATCCCAAGTTATAGAATCTATTAGTCTACTGATCTCTATCTAGTCTGACAAGTTGGCTTTAAGTTTATGCATGACGTAATGAAAAATTAATTTTCTTATTTCTCAAGCAGGGTTTATCCTGTAACCATTTGGTAAATTCCAGCCCTGATAACCAATATTTAGTTGAGAATTGAAAGAATTAAGAAATCAGGTGTTCGATATTTTAGAACTTTTATCGCATACATTTTGCACTGGGAGTAATTGCAGGTTTCTCGATGAACAAAGTTTTCTCTTGAATCTTAATAAAGTACTATGTAAATAGATGAGAGACAAAAGTTTGATAAATCATGGAAAACGTTAACTATTTCCTTGCTACAATGTAGCAGAGACTTTTGTCTTCTGCTGATAACCTTTGCAAAGTTTTCGGACCCATATCAAAACTGATAGAATGTCTATCCTGGTGTCTTAGGCCTAGGATAAAAATCCATAGAATTCTGAATAATTTGGTTGAAGTGGTCAAGAGATGACATCCACAAGAATCTTTCCAAAAATATGTCACTTGAACCACCAGAATGTTTTTATTTGGCCTTATGAATATAAATATTTTGATAAATGATACTTGTAACTAGATACAGTGTATAAAGTGTTGCTAATTACTTTTCTGACTCAGAATTTGTCAAATAAGTCAAGGTGAGGTAACCTCCTGTTTTTTTTTTTTTAAAAGTCCAACTCCAATAGGGCTAGTTAAGCAAAAAATGTAAGGGTAAAAGTGTGATTGTAGGTTTAGATATCCGTAAGCAAACTTTTTGAGTGTGTAAATGTTTTGCTTTTTTATCACTTTAAACATGTATTTTGGTACTCAAAAGAGCCCTCTCATTGAGATGGTTCTTTTGAGTACCTACCTACATCATATGTTTTAGTGTAGAATCAACAAATGAATTTTAAATCCTGCACACATTTTTACACTGGAGGTATGTGATGTCCTTTAACATGTTTAAGGCTACAAAATGTAAATGGACGCGAAACTTCTACTTGATATTCAAAGGGTCAACCAGAGGAGTTATTGGTGCTGACCATGTCCTGCTCCTGGGACTTTGCTGCTTTTTTTTGCATTTTGGGCTAGAGAATTACACTCATGCTTTTGTTTTGTCTGCTGATTTTTCAAATTTTATCTGGAACAAACATTTTTGGATTCAGATTAGGTCGGACAAAATGTTGGGCCTGAGCGGGTTAAAACTGTTGGCAAAGGTTATCAGCAGATGTAGGCACACTGACAGGCAAAACATGGACAGATCCAGAGGGGAGGAATGGGGTCGCGACTGCCCAAGTGACTTATTCTGGTATGGATCCCCCTCAAGAAGCAATTGGATCCGAAGGGTCCAATTGTTTCCAGAGGGGGATCAGTATGCCCTCTGTGAGATACGTTGATGACATTGTCTCAGGACCCCACCCCACCCATGACGAAATTTTCTGGATCCATGCATGCAAAGAGTTTTAGTGTTACAAATGTACTTTATGCTGTATGTGATAATTAAGTACATTCATTTTATGGGTTGGCCTAAATTTTGCTAATCTATCAACCCACTTCTGTTTACCTGGTGGCAAAATTAACCAACCTTCCACATTGTAGATCTTTTGATTCAAGGATGCAAATTTTTGTTACTTACTACTATTTCCTTATTTTTTCAAATGAAACAATATTCTTATGGCTACTTCAATTCACTCATTCATGCTCGGAAATTTTCATGATTTTTGGCATCTGCTGTTTTTTCAAAATCAACTTTTTTGAAAACTTTCAGGAGTCGAATAGTTTGGATCTGGCCACTGTTAGCAAAGGTTATCATTAGACAACAGAATATGTCACTATCACATGGCTGAAAGTTTTCAGGATTAGTCCTGAATTCAGGATGTTGAGGCTGACTTTCTGTGGAAAGTAAGCCTCAAAACCCTGAATTAAGGAGATTATGATAGCTTTTCTGATTTATATTCAGTCTGTCTAAAGACAATTGAACATTTAAACTTGAAACTGTGAATATTTAATGGGCATATTGCAAGATTGGAGTTTCGAAAGTTCAGGATTTTGGAAATTTTTAACTTTCACCCATGCTATCGGGTAAAGAGTTAAATGTTTTGTATGTTAAAACTCCCATAGGGCCAGTTAAGCAAAACATTTCAGCGTAAAATTGTGATTATTTTCTTATCCATCAGTTTAAACATATATATGTTTTGGTGCTAAAATGAACCGTCTCATTGAGACAGTTCTTTTGAGTACCCACAGCATATGTTTTGGTTGAGAAATAAGAAAATAATTTTCAGTTACGCACTCTTATCTGGGGGCCTGACTCCTATTGAATTCTCTAACTCGTTTAGTGTACAAAAGTATTACCATATTAGTACATGTGGTAAACTAGTAAGCTGTTGGGATTGTATGTGGCCTAATAGCAATTAGAGAACCAATGGTGATAAATGTCTATATTTAGGGTGTAAAGTAGGGATTGCCTTGCCGCATCTAATACCTAAATTTTTTTATATTTTAATATATATAAAAGAGCGACAATTCAAAATTACATGTATTGAACCCAGTAACTGGGAAAATCTGTAAAAGTACACTTTTAAATGTCTACTGCTAATAATGTTAGAAAAAAAGAACGTCTTTTCCAGTGTATCAGATAAGACCTCCAAAATGGGTATCCAAACAGTTGCTTAAAGTTGTTATCTATCAATGAAATCATGTTGTGAGTACTCTTTGGAATGGTCTCATCACTTTAAATGAACACATCAGCACAAGTGTTTACAGAGAAATAAAAAAAATGACACCATATTTCAGTAAAGCTCATCTATAGTGATTTCCATGGCAAGTAGCCAGTATAAGATTATCGAGAGAGTTGACAAGTTATCGTACTTTTGCCTATGGTAAGAAGATAAAAGGATAGAATGAACCACGTCACGACTAAAATTGACATTAGTGCACTATGTACATGGTGTATATTACAGAAAACTGTTAATAATAGTTTGATTATTGATACTGTCCATATACTGTATCATGTATGATGTAAACACTTGTGGGAGCGCAGTGGCTCAGTGGTGGAGTGCTTGACCCGAGAGCGAAGGGCCACGGGTTCGAGCCTCACCGGCGTCACTGCATTGTGGTCCTTGAGCAAGACACATTTATCCTAGCTTAGTACTGGTTCAACCCAGGAAGACTCGTCCCTATAAAACTGAAAGATTGTTGATGGGACATAAAGAATCAAATCAAATATATAAGTAAACACTTGTTGTGGTGCTCATTGGAGCTTCAAACAAGTACCCACAACATACATGTATGTTTTCACACAGATTTAGATAAACAAAATTTTTGAGTGTAAAATTGTAAATATTTTCTTACCCATCAGTTTTAACATATGTTTTGGGTGCTCAGAAGAACCGTCTCAATGAGACGGTTCTTTTGAGCACCAAAAACATATGTTTTGGTTGAGAAGTAAGAAAATAAAATTTTCGTTACGCACTCTTAACTAAAGTCCTGTTTCATAAAGAACTAAGAAAAATAGTGAAGAATAACCCCCTTTAACCTGTTTGTTATTATTAATTAACACAGGACAGTTTAGAATGCTGCTTAAATGTGCAGTATGATTTTTGTCAAGTCTGTCATGATCCATTTTTTATCCTCTGACAGCCATCTGTCACATAACTTTTACTTTTTTGGTCACCTGACAGCCATGATTTTCTCTTGGTGTGAGTCTGTTATACCTATATGAACTGTAAAACTATTACCAGTAAGACTTTTAAGGCCTTTCACCTGTTGTGTAATACCCAATAAAATTTTTCATAGCATGAGGACAATAAGTATTGGTTGTACCGTAAAACCGCCACTCAAAAATAGACAAAACAAAGATATTAATGACAAATAGTAGCTTAATGAAGGTGAAAAGTATTGCAGAATGGAGCATTCTGCAATACAGTAAAAACTGTCTTAAGCGGCCACTCTAAAAGAAGACATTAAAAATTGGTTTTCAAGACTGATTATTGCTGAATGCAGGTCAAAAGTGTTGCAGAATGCTCCACTGTAATTTTGACCTTTAAGCGACAGCTGGTATTGAAAACCAATTTTCCGTCTTTTTGATAGTGGGCATTTTACACAGGTTTTACTGTAAATAAAAAGTATGTCCCTATCATCTTAGGCTGTCAAAGAGATGAACTTGTCTAAAGCACCTACAAAGGATGTTAATTGATGTGTTTTTCCCTAAATATTTTGCCACCCTGCAGGCACTAGGATAAATTGCTCACCTCTCTATCTCTCCCCCTCCTCCCTCCCCTTAACTTATTCACATGAGCCAGTGCACATAGTACTTATGGCAATGTGGGCAAATGATTCTAAGAATCCAGTAGGGTTAGTCTATTTATAGTGTTTACCCCAGGAACAAAAAAGGGCACGGTAACTTTATAAAAAAGGGCACTTTAAGCGCGCGCTGAGCGATCAAAAAGGGCACTCTAAGCGCGCGCTGATTGATCAAAAAGGGCACATTATCTTTGCAATAAGTGTGGTAGCTTAGGCTTATTTTTGCATGCAACCCTACTTTAATGTTTACTACAATAAGCTGGTACATGTAGTCTGTTCCCTAGTTCCCCTGAAATAAATTGGCTTTTCCCCCTCCTCCCTACTAGTTTTCCTATTTTCTCTGTATATACCAATTTGTTTTTATGCCCTTCAAAACTCTATCTTTGTCCCCTCCTCCTCCTACCATCCCCCCCCCACCCCCCCCCCCCCCCCCCAAAAAAAAAATAAATACTTTTGTTCCCTGTTAACTTATTATAGATTAAAAAGAATCCAGCATCCTTTCCTTTGATCCTCCAAAATAGAGGTCCTTTTTTTAAAAAAAAACATGGGATTATGATGCAATATGATTTCTGTTACCCAGCAAAAATAATATCCTGCATTGGGTTTTCCCTCACTTTGTTTCAAGAGTCCCATGTGAAAGTGTTAAAATAGAAGGTAATGGCTACTACCCCTGTAGCGATTATTTGCATTTGAAAGCTTTCATGCGGGAACCAGAGTTCTCGCAAATTATCACTGGATTAGAGTATTACTTTGCCCAAGAGCAGCGTAAATATATATAAAAGTTGATTTCAAATAAAATAGGTTTAGCTTAACTACCTATTTCTTTAAAAATATATATCCCAAACTGTCCATTGATGTAACACCATTAATCTGTAATCAATATCCCCCTTTTGATATATAATTCGCTAGAACAATGCTGCCTTACTCAATCAAGTTGGCTTCAAAGTTAACCATTCAATAATAATCTTAAATTATTGAAATAAAGGGAGCTCACTCACCTAAAACGTTTGGACAACGTATAAGTGTCGATCTCTTTTTCTGACAGAACCGACTTTAATGAGCCGTTACATTTAAAAGATACCTTGCAGCTATTCACCATATCTACATTAATTGCTGGTTCCTAGTCTACAGGTGACCAGTAATGTAAATACAGGTAACCGGAACCCCCCCCCCCCCCCCCCCCCCATTTCCAGGTATTGGGGGGGCACTGGTTACCTGTTTATCCATTACTGACCACCTTTAAACCGGTAACCAGCAATTAATGTAGATATGGTGAATTATGTAAGTGTGTGAGAAGGATAAATTAACACATCTCTGTTAGAAAATTTGCCTTTTCTAATGGATTTGTGTGAGGTTGCCTGCTGTAGAAAGAAGATATTCCAAAAATAGATTTCACAGTAAACAAATTTCGAAATCGAAAGTGAATTCCCCGAATTTTATGCAGGAATGACTCTTAAAAGCGCAATCATTTATTCTTTCTTCACTTCTTCACAAATTATTGCGAGTCCCAAAGGACACACATGATAATTTTATGGGGGTCCCAAGCTCGTTTTTGAGAGTCAAAGACGCAATGGGTCCGAGTTTTAACAAAGAAGAATTATAAGTGTGTACATTGTTGTTTGATGACTGCACTGTCCAGACAGTCAACAAATTTCTTACATAATCGATTCCCGGCTTCTCCATAAAACCACTTTCGGTGAGCCTTTGGGTGTTCCCGACATAAAACCAACACACTAACCAACCCGGTGGAACTGGTCTATACCTAGGAAAGCCACAAAAAAGTTCTTACATAATCTTACGTAATCAGGTCACCTGTTTGCCGAAAATAGCTCTGGTATCTCGGATTACGGTAGTAACAAAGGAAAAGGGACTTTTTATACTAAAGAAAAAGCTACGATCGGCCAGGAAAAAGGCATTGCGCACGGGAAAAGGGGCATGGCGCACCAAGAAAAGGGCATGGCGCAGCGCCATTCTAAAAGGGCCTAGGGGAAACACTAATTTATTGCGAATATATCCATTATACATGTACTTTGTATGTGGCTGTGACATGTGACCATTGCTACATTTACAGGTATCTCATTCCTGCACTTTTTCTATTTTTCAGTCATTTTCCTTGGCAAAGAAAAGAATTGTTCACTATACAAGTTTTGATGCACGAAAACGAGCCAACGCAGCCTTCCTTATAGCTTCATATGCAGTAAGTACACCAGATTTTAATGCCCCCACCATTCCTGTTTTATAGACTAGAGCCTTTTTTTTAAGGGTTGGTCTGTGTGTCCCATGTGCATGTATGAATGCAACAAACAAACCTTACTTTTCTTAAATTACATCATTTCTGGGGGCAAAGAGCATCACAAAAAGAAACACATTGAAATATGGAAATTTCCCTGAATTCTATGAATGCTGGATTATTTTTTATGCTTTTGTGTGTGTGTGTGTGTTTTTTTCTTCAAAAAATTCCTTCAGACTATCAAGAGTGTCAAACATTTTGGACACATGTTTATTTTCTGTCAGTCCTGATCTGGGTCCTAGCTGTTAGCAAAGGTTATCAGTAGACAACAAAAGTCTCCGCTAGCAGGGAAAGAACAAAACAAAGTTGAGAACAGGAAGCATGCAGTTGATGGAGCGCCATTGCAAAATCCCCATGCATTGATAGGGCCCCAGGGTATGCGGTGGGGGATGAGGGGGGATAAATGTGCCTGTGTATACTTCACACGTGTAAGCAGATATTCAACAAATTTGGTTAGATTCAGTCCAGCGGTTTTGGAGGAGATAGCAGAGATTGACAGATGGATGTATGGAGATGTTAACAATTAAATCCCCAATGCTTTCTAAAAAGTTTTTTAGATAAAATTCAAACTTTGAAATGTTTGTGACACTTAATGGAGTTTATATATGAACAAAACGCTATATGTATTTGGGACTGCCAGAAGCTAAGATATTTAATTTCCATCGGGAAGTAATCTGAAGCAATGATTAGTCAAAATCAATAGATTAAGCACCTCTCAACCTAATACAAAGTAGGCCAGTTTATTAATACCATTATATATGTATTTGTGATATTAAATTAGTAATGATATCGGTCATAATATTACATTAATTGCATTATCTAACATGGTAATCTGAAACATATTAACCCTTAGCCCGCCAATATTTTTTGTCATGAATATGTCATCTACTTTTTAAGTCTGCTGCATATATTCAAGTACACTTCAGACTAGATTTTTTCATAAGAGCAAACACTATGAACCCTGATCAGACTGCTCCCTTTGGATCAGTCTGGTGTGGGTCCATATTGTTTACAATATAGGCTACCTTAGAACATAAGCACTGTTAAGCAGAAGAGAGAGAGAGAGATGGAGCGGATGACAAAAGTCGTGACTGGCGGGGTAATGGGTAAAGGCCAACCATTTCGATATTTTTGTGTTTCCTTACCAGACCAGATAAAAAAGAGAAAGATTTGATTTTAGCCCAAATATTTTTATAAGCTTGATTGGGGAAAAAAGCTCACCTGAGCTAGTGGCTAACTGTATACTCAAGTCTGTTTGACCTGTTTGTCCATTGAATTCCAAATATTTTCTAAGTAGCATGGCCAATCAAGTACCATTTCCTGGTGCCTCCATGGGCCATGAGAACAAAAGTTTGTTTGGGTGATCTAGATAGTAAATATGTTTACCCTTGACCTTTAAGCCAAGGTCACTCAAATTGGATTTATCAACATTTTAAACTTTGAAACCCAAGGGCCAATTTGAATTTATCAACAATTTTGTAACACCTCTATCATCTGAAACTACTTGCTATTCTTTTACATATAGTTTATCATGGTAAACATCCTGTTTATGTTGACATACATTTAGACCTCAACATGGGAAAAAGCCTTCTGAGCATACATGGGTAACAAAAATGGGCAGGAGACTTGGGTTTGAAGGATCTCTAGGTTGAGGTTCACTGTAGGCACTGTGTTGTGACCTTGGCTTGAGCAAGATATCCTCTGCTTAGTGTTGGCTCAACCTAAGAAACTAGGAAAATGCCCAGACATGACTGTAAAATTGTTGACTGGGATGTAAAGCATCAACATGAAATAACAAAAATGGGCTCTATTGATTAGAATTGAGTTTAAATCCTAGCCAAAAAAAAATCAGACATTTTTAAAGGATAACTGAATATGAATTTGAAAGCTTTAGATTTAATTAATTACTGTCAAATGGTTTGTATCCAAATCAGGCTGCTCTTTTTGGCTGTTACATGTCCTATCTTCGCAAGCAGTACATACCTGGATGGCAGCATCTCATCTGGGTATGCACTGTTTTTCAAATTGCATCTGATTATGGATTTTCAATAGGAAAATGGTTCAAGCCATTTTACAGGAATTTGAGATAAACGTTTTCCTCAGGAATTAGTGGGTGTTTTCCTGTTTAGATAGACCTACCATTATTACATGTACCTACCTCTTATCTGGAGGTACTGGTAATTGATTCTTTAGTTTGACTTGTTTCTCTGCCAACTTACCTGTATAAATGGTGTGCATTCAGGGCTCTAGTTTAAACATCGATTCTGCTAGAACTGGATCCAGAACAGGCCCAAGGAAACACCAGACCTAAATTTAATCCTCTAGTGTCTCTGGATACATCCGTATAGGCTTTAAAGGAGGCTTTTGTGCATTATCATGTGATGGATACCAAAACCTCATGAACTAGCCCTTATAATTGTGTTTGCCAGGTTAGGGTTATCTTTAACCCAGCTGGGTACTCAGTGCATGTTCAAAATATATTTTTACATAGAATGTACAAAACAATGTAATAATGTACCATTTACCTAACATAACAGGTAGTTAGCCCTTAAAGCGCCAATCACGACTGCAGCAGACGACAAATTTTGTGACATCTTTGCTAATTTTCGAAAGAAATAAGGAATGAAATTTCATGAAAATCGTCTGCCAGCAGACGATTCTCATGAAATATCATGCCTTATTTGTTATTTTGAAATAGCGGCAAAATTTGTTGTTGTCGGTGGCGCTTTATGGGTTTGTGTACATGCACTGCAGATTAGCAATCATTCAGCAGGGTGGTGGTGGTTGGCGGTGGGGGTGTTTTCTCATAAATAGCCTGGGTGTAGAAAGAATTCTCATATCTGCCCAACTATACAACTTAGAGTGGCAATATAAAAAAGGATAATAAAGGGCAGAAAGTGTTTAGGAGCGTCATTATTGAAACTAGAACAGTATGACATTTCCTGCCTGCTTTTAATATTCATTGAAAGTCACTACATCTGAAAAGAATAAGCATTTTATATGTAACACAAATAACCAAATAAATGTTTGCGGAGCAGTCATTTATTTTTCTGACATCCAGGTCGGCAAAGAGAGGAGCAGTGGTAGAGTGCTGGGGTCGCTGGTTTGAGTCTCACTGGAGGCACTGTGTTGTGTTCTTGAGCAAGACACTTTATTCTCTGCTCACTATGCTACTGGTTCAACTCTGGAAACATCCCAACATGAATGAAAGATTGTTGACTGTGTGGTAAAGAAGTCATTGTAGCACGAAAAAGAAAAATTTAAGACCAAAAAATATCTCCCTTTTCCTTTGAAAAGAAGCATCTTATCTCGAGCTGTTGGTATGTTTTGAAAAAGTGATCTGTAAAACACTTATGGAGAGTTTCGATTATTTTTCTCATTTTTTGCTTCCAATGGTCTATGATATTGATTTGCCGGGCTGCCAATTCCTGATCAATGGCTGTTTGTTCTTGTCATCTTGTGTGTATATTCAGATTAGGCTATTGTAGTGCATTGAAATGTTTACCTTTAGATTAGAGATTAAGAAGGGTTTTGTTGAAATATTTATCGATGATTATGTCATAGGTCCAGATTAACATAAAAGTTTGGGCATAAATTGCGATTATTTCCTTATCTAAAAGTTTAAACATTTGTTTGGGTTCTCAAAAGAACCGTCTCATTGAGACGGTTCTTTTGAGTACCCACAACATATATTTTGGTTGAGAAATAAGAAAATTAATTTTTAATTACACGCTCTTATCTAAAGGCCAGTGTTCAAATATGAGATAATATGATAGAAAAGGGCTCTTCAAGCTGAAAAGTCAACATTGGAAATAAAAATTGAACTTCACTCACACTGGGGAACCTGACCTTGGTAAAGCATTATTCCCAAGCCTGGCAAAGCACATTTTTTGTATATTTTTAGTGGCTCACCCCTATTAATTTACCTTTTACTGGTTTTACTTACTGGCATGTTGTTTCATGAAGAATGTCATCCATGATAATGCTTTTTTGGTAATTCAATGGAATCATATTTAGAAAGATGATTTTACACTTATAGCTAGTTTTGTTATATTTACTCTATCTCTTCTATTACACACACAGAACATGTTTTACCTTTTTTTTCTTTGAAGCTCCCTAACTGTCAGAACCTCCACGTGACAAAACAATCAAATACTTACATGTAATAAGCATGCATCGTATTGAAGATTCAGCCTATCAGCACCAGGCCATTTGGCTTGTCTGATCTTTGATCAGTGTCTTTACTGTGGGCTTTATCGATAGCTAACAACCCACAGTACATGTATCTAAAGCACACAGCATAGACTCTGATCAGACTGGACATTTGTCCAGTCTGATCTAATTCTTTACTGGGCACACATTGCCAATTTACTGTTTTTCGTCATGAGCTGGCTTGCATTTTGATGCTAACAGTGGAAGTTCTTGGGTCTGTGTCTTCAGTGTGTTTATTGGGACATTCATTAATAATGGCTTCATTTTTTCTCTCTTTCAGATAATATATTTAAAGAAAACTCCAGAGGAGGCATACAGACCTTTAGTAGCGGGATCAAATCCACCTTTTTTACCATTTAGGTGAGTGCCAATGATCATTTAATTACCCTTTCAGCTAGGAATTGCAAGGGTAAAGTTTTGACATTCAAAGCAAAGATTTTGTGTGCCTATAGAAAACATGTGTGAATATTTTCCAGTGCATATACTTGACAAACTTTAAAAGTTGGGACAATATGGCACTCTCCATAAACTACATGTACTTATGCCGATTTCTGTCTTTCACCAAACTAAGCCGGAGTACAGCATTTACCATAAATCTGTTTGTAGGCTTCCAGAATGCTTTCGAGTATTTTTATTCCATTTTCAAAAATCTCCAAATATTTTCATACTAATAAGACCATTTCAAATTAAAAGCTAAAAAAAGCTGTGGAAGCCATTAACATTTCAAGCCTGTCAGGTGTCACTCATTTTGAACTGAAACCATAGCGTTCATACTTTCATGAATCTCCGAAAAATGAAAGTTGTTTCTTAACTATAACCCTTTGTATAAATCTGTTTATGGGTCACTGTCTAGGCACACCCCAACTGGTTTCTATCTCAGTTAGCCTTACACAAGTTAGCATACCATGTGGCGATACAGTGACGGAATAGCCGTATAATACATGGAAATCCCTAAACAGGTACTTTGGCAAACAATGAAGACCCAGATGAAATGCAGCATAATTTCAGCAGGATCTGCACTGTTTCAGAGTTCAAGCTGGGCCCTGAAAGTATGGAGAAATGACTGAGAAGTAACAGTCAGATAGGGAGAAGTTAAAGCGCAAAATTACGGCATTTTCTGTCAGATTGGAAGCAAATTAGCCATTGCAAGTACTATTGCCATTAAATGGATAGAGAAATTTGATGCAGTGGTAGTAGATTGTCACCACAGCTTGTGTGGTGACAGAATGAAAATGAGCCTCCCTAAAAAAATGGGTACCGTTTAGGGCAAAATTTTGGCCCCTAGGGCGACTATTTTACCCTAGTCGCCCCCTAGCTTATTCCCTGCATTTGCTAAGATTAAAACAACCTTCAGGGACAGAAATACATCATAATTTATCAAATTCTACCTGTGACCCTTTTAAGTACACAATGGGCAGGCCTATACTAATTGTATCAATATGTAAGAAAAAATCCAATGTAATTGTTCAAATGGTTAATTATACATTTTTGCTTGTCTATAATCATAGGAAATTGTCCATGCAGAAATATGTTGGTGCAAGTAAGAAATTCTTGTTTACACTGGCTGCTGAGTGGCTGGTCAGATGTCAATGACCGGCATTTCCACCTCTCTAGCCTATTACACATTTACCTTACTTTATATACTAGTGACTCCTATATATAATGCATACTTTGGCAGACAGTGAAGATCCTGATGAAATGTCGCATAATTCACACCCTTTCACACCATACATCAGGAAGTAAAATACACACATTTAAGAGTTGGAAGTTATTAAGACACATGTCAGATTGATTGAAGTATTTATAATAGGCGAGGTCTGCTGACAACCGGTTGTCACTAGACTTTTTGGTCTGGTGACAACCGGTTGTCACTAGCAAAATGTCTGGTGCCAACCGGTTGTCACCAGCAAAAAGTCTGCTGACAACCAGCTGTATATTTATTTTCCAATACCAATGTGTACCCTATCCAACAATATCAGACATTTAATGATATACTCTGTTATAAATTGTTTTTCTATACATATGTATGACCTTGTATATAGAAATTTTTATATACAAAAAAAAATATACATTTGTGTATATTATGAAATGATATTAAATAAGTTTCAACTATAAAATACTTGGTAATTATTGGTTAATTGACTAATCATGATTATAGGTATTATTCTTTTAACTCTTATAAAATGGAATCTTCCAGTTGATTATCTGGTTTTTACAGCCTAGTTACTTGACAAGATAACAAATAGCCCCTAATCAGACATTAACCATGGATCAGCATGTCCCCTGAAAGGAGCTGAGCTCAGCTCGTTTCAGGGGACATGCTGATCCATGGTTAATTTGTTTGTGCAAACTTTTCCTTGTCAAGTAATTTGATTTTGGTGCTTAGAGAATTACATCAATAGTGATGAAATATCAGTTTTATATCAAGCTTATTTCAAATTCAATATGTTCTGACTTTCTCTAGAGAGGGGGTCTACATACAACACATTCAGGGCTGTAAATTCTTAGCTAGCCGTTTTAGCTGAACTAGTTAATAGTGCTAGCTGGACAAGTGTGGTAAATGGAAACTTCAAGTTGATTTTTAGCTCACCTGAGCCGAAGGCTCTCAGTGAGCTTATAGTATGAGACTCGAGCCAGCGTCTGTCCATCCGTTCACACTTTCAAACATGAATATCTCTGAGACCAGCTGCCCTAGCAAGATCAAATTTCATCTGGAGCATCATTGGGGTGGGGGATTGACTGCATTGAAACATTTAAAGACTAATTGCTTCAAACACTCATACATTTCATTAAGTAATTTAGATTTTGGGTCAGGGGTACAAATACCCCACCCACCTCCAATATGACGGTGAATAAATAAGGAAGATGTGAACACATCTTGTTCACAGCTCTTGATTATAACATATCAAGACCATTGTCACCAAATCTATATAGAAAAGAAGCAATATATATAGTCATGTAAAAACGTAAGAAGTTTAGAACCCACATCAAATTTTCAAACTGTTTCAGAAATCAGGGGTGGTCAAAATGAATAACACCAACGAACTCTAGGTGATATTATTTCTATAACAAGCTAGCATTCTTATGTTGACAAATAGCAAATAGTGATATGTAATAAATATCCGATAATTTGCATTCCTTGCTTTCAAATTAAACAAATTTTATATGTACTTAAATTTTTGCAAATGAAATTATAATTTGCCATTTTGGGAACTCACTTATGGCCACTGAGTGTATATGTTTATTATATATTTGTTCACTTAAAGCTGTGATAAACAATTATAGGTGTATAATATATATTTGTTCCCTTAAAGATGTGTTAGTATCATATAAAGTTGGATAGAAGATAAATGAACATTGATACGCAAACAATGAAACTATAAGCTACTATTTTTCTGTAATAAAAAAACAACTTGAAAATTTGTTACTTTCTTACTCAATATTTATTAAAGTTTTCCATAACTGTATTTAAAATGCTACTAGACTCAGGTAGATTTCCAAGAAAACATGCTAAGTATACAGTAGTATTGGAAAAATACAGCTGGTTGTCAGCAGACTTTTTGCTAGTGACAACCGGTTGTCAGCAGACACTTCCTTTATAATAATTAGCCTATACTTTCTTTTCGTTTCAGGGATGCATCTTTTGGAGCTTGTACATACAATTTAACTTTATTAGATTGTTTACATGGTTTAAATAAGGTAAGTTGTGAAAAAATTGCATTCACCAGGTAACAGAAAGCCAGATAAGCTTCTTATTTGTTCAAATGACCGTTCAAATGCTCAAAAACTTAAGATTTCTTTCATATCAGTTACTATAGTTAATTCCTGGTTTAAGCAGGTGGGTTTGTTTTAGTGCGTAATTACGATTTCAACCTGGACTGCTAACTGTTCTTTGTTGTTGCTAAAATTCCTGCTAAAAACTGGACACCACTCTTGAAAAAAGATTGTCAACCAGTCAATCTCTATTCATAGTATTTCAAACACTTCTTACCGGGCCGCGTAGCGCAGTCGGTAACGTGTCTGGCTACAGATGCGTGTCTGACTGCAGATCCAGGGGTCGTGAGTTTGATCCTGGCCCGGTACCATACTTTCGCGGAGATTGATCATGAAATAATTTCTATGGTCATTCTCCTCCCTTCCGCTGATTTATTCAAGAAGGGTTGTTGTCAGTTACAAGCGAAAGTATGTGCACAAATTACTATTTAACCGCTTGCTCAAGCCTGCCCAGGAAAAAGTGTGGTTAAGTGAACTGACCGTCCCGCAATGACCATAGCTGTTGACATGGGACGTAAAGCAACAAAAACAAACAAATCAAACACTTCTTAATTGTGTATATGCAAGCGTTTCTGACAGTGTTTCCACTATAAATACGATGACTGCGCATGACAAGTGTCATTGGGGATTAGCACATATAGGGTTTTGTTTCATATTATTTTGGCTGGTTTCACTCTTGTTGCTAAATTATTTTTGCCATTTTACAACTCGTAATGTTAAAGCAGTCATTTAGAAAAGAAAATATTATGTGCGCTATTACACCTGATTTTAAAGATATGAAACCAATGAGTCAGGTCTGTTTTTAGATAGACAGACTGCTCATGCGTAAATCACTCGAGAATAAAACAACAATGGCTGCCCCCATTTTGAAATTCACGAGCATACGCTATTTTCTCTTTTCCTCACGTGCTTTCGATCATCCGGATAGTGATTCTTCTGTCATTAAGGCGCCTGTTTGATAAACAGTTGATTGTGTTACTTAACAACCTCCTTATTCCATGAGTATCATTACTCACATACCACATCATTTTACTCGTATAGTTGAAAATTTTGAGCAAATACTCACATGTCTTAAAAACTATTGGTGGACCTGATGGTAAGCAGTGAATCTTAACTGGACATCCTTATTTCGACATGGCTCATCAAGACATGGATTTAAATAAAAACCCTCAGGAATGAGTAAAGCACTTGCTTATCCCTTAGCCCGCCAGTCATGACTTGTCATCTGCCCTCTCATCTGCTTTTGTTCTGAGGTAGCCAATATTGTAAAAAGTGTGGTTTCATATTGTTTGCTTCGATGAAAAAATCTAGTCTGAAGTGCACTTGAATATGTGCAGCAGAAGTAAAAAGCGGACATTTTCAGAAGAAAAAAAGTGATAATATAATGGATAAAAATGATTGAAGTATGAGCAGATAAGGGCATAATTGCCTATTCTTGAGATTTTGTTGCTTATCGCCTGGGAGCAGAGAAGACTCACAAAAAAATGAGCCTGTGCATCTGTGCCATCTCAACACATAGAAGTGATGCTGATGAAGGCTTGGAAAAAAAATAGGCATCTGGCCTCACAAGAACAACAATGCATAAGCAAAAAGTACACCAGTACCAAAATTTCGAGAACTGGCTCGATCATGGATCACAAACTAACACTGGCAGCAACCTAAAAGGTAGAGAAACAAGAACATGGGTATACTTATCAGATAACAGGCCCCCAGATAAGAGTGCGTTACTGAAAATTATTTTGCTTATTTCTCAACCAAAACATATGTTGTAGGTACTCAAAAGAACCGTCTCGATGAGACGGTTCTTTTGAGCACCCAAAACATGTTTAAACTGATGGATAAGAAAAAAAGCGCAATTTTAGGCATTTATTTTGGCTAAACTTGCTCTATGGATAATACAATATTTTCCCTGCTGTCTATTTCAGGCATTAGCGAATGGTTTCTTTAATTTTGATACGTTTGATGTGGATGAATACGAACATTACGAGGTAGGTTTCTATTACTGTTTTATGCTGATTTCCTTCAATTCTCTCAGCAGAAGTGTCTGAAAAGTACTTACTGTAAAACCTGTCTTAAGCAGACCGAGGGGTTGTGGGTTCGAGCCTCAGGGGCGTCACTGCATTGTGTCTTTGAGCAAGACACATTAATCCTTGCTTAGTACTGGTTCAACCCAGGAAGACCGTCCCGACATGACTGAAAAGTTGTTGACTGGGTTGTAAAGAATCGAATCTAACAAACAAAAACAAAAAGCCACTCAAAAATAGACAAAACAAATATCTTAAATGAAAGTGGTAGCTTAGCGCGGCTTATAAGTATTGCAGAATGCTCCGCTGGAGCATTCTGCAATACTTATGACCTGCATTAAGCCATTATAGGTCTTGGAAATATCTTTTTGGGTCTTTTTTAAGTGACTGCTTATGACAGGTTTTACTATATTTGGAAATCATGGCATGATTCTTAAAGGGAATTGTCTGTTATACTTGCCGATTTGCACATCTTAAATTGTTTTTGGTTTAAGCACATTCTATTCCGTTTAAATTAGATACAATAAATTACAATTTTCAATCATACAGGCATCAGGATTGAAACGGAAGTAAGAACTTATTTGTCCCTCATATATTTGCATGGCAAACAGCAACGTACTGTACAAATACTTGAACAATGACATGTTCAGTACTTGAAAAAATAAACTTGCATGTGGCAGTTCTGTTTTCATTCCATACATTTTGAACAGTAATTTTCACTGATTACAGAGATTAATGTAATTTTGAACAGATTTAATGTTTTGTTAATTTTCACAAGTGCATCAGATTTTTGTTAGGCCAAGAAAAAAAAACATGTGTTTCTCATGACCCTTGAAAAAAAAAACGCAGTCGGTCGGAAAAAAGTTATTTTTTATTTATTTATTTATTTTCAAATCCCACAGAGCGGTCTATTTTATTGAAAATGTCTTAGAGAAAGCTGCGGCCACATAAACAAATGATCAATTTTCCGCTTGTTGATCATTTTTTGACTTAAATTTACTTTAAATCTCGCAAAAAATTCATTATTCTTTAAAGTTACAATTAGAGAGATGCCACCATCTTGAAAAAATATAGTAGTGTGACTGTTTCCTTGATAGCTGTGTTAGCCACAGCCATGTGTCGGTATTTCTACATAATTGAATCAAACGAAAATGTGCAAAAATCTGCAATTTCAAGATGATTGGGTAAAAAGTTTTTGGATCTGGGTTGGCGGACTCATCAGAAACACAGGTTTTTTATTCTCTTGGCCTTAGCCATTGATAATTTCAAGTGTTTGTATTATGTTTGTTCGTCATAAATTGAGCCAACTTGTATGAAAGTGATACTTATTACCACTTCATTGACCATTATGATTAATGGCTTGGGCAAGACTGCAACTCTGTCTATACAAAAACAAAGCTAATAGAGGAAGGTACGGACTAAAACCTTGACCGCTGACCCTACTAGATAGCTGGGCAATCTAGACAGAGCAAAGGTTTTTAGCACCTACAAAAGGTAGTAGACAGAGGTTTAGATGAAAACCAAGGCATCTAGCTCCACTGTGTAGCTGTGCAAACTAGACAGTCTTCACTTTTTCTCACAAGCAAAGATTGGTAATAGAGGAAGATTCAGATTACAGTAAAACCTGTCTTAAGGGGCCACTCAAAAAGGTGACCAAAAATTGGTTTTCAAGACCGATTACCACTTAATGCAGGTCAAAAGTATTGCAGAATGCTCAAAATGAGCATTCTGCAATACTTTCAACCTTCATTAAGCTACCAGTTGTCTTAAAAGCCTTTGTTTTGTCTATTTTTGAGTGGTCGCTTAAGACAGGTTTTACCGTACATCTATCCCACTGGGTAGCTGTGCATAAAGAACGGTAATAGATGATGGTACAATTCGAAACCTAGACAAATAGCCCCACTGGATAGCTGGGTAATGACAGTGCAGCGCAATGGCTCAGTGGTAGAGTATTAGACTTGGGATCATGGGGTTGCTATTTCGAGACTCAACAGAGGCCGCTGTGGTGTATTCTTGAGCAGACACTTTATCCTCTGCTTAATATTGGTTGAACCCAGATCGACGAAACATCCTGACATGACTGAAATATTGTTGACAGGGATGTAAAGCATCAACACAAACAATAGTATGTCCTTAGATAAGAGAGTGGTTTACATGTAGCCCAAGAACAAATGTTATCATTGAAAAATCAGATCTATGATATTGAGGGAGCACAGTGGCTCAGTAGTAGAGTGCTTTTCTCGAAACTTAGGGGCCGTGGGTTCGAGCCTCACCGGCATCACTGTGTTGTGTCCTTGAGCAAGACACATTTATCCTTGCTTAGTACTGGTTCAACCCAGGAAGACCCGTCCCGACATACCTGAAAAATTGTTGACTGGGACGTAAACAATCAAATCAAAGATCTATGATATTGCTATTTTGGTTGAAAAGTCTTATATACATTTGTATGGCTATCAATTTAACCCTTACCATGCTGAACTCGGATATATCCTGTTTTGAAAACAGTGTAGATCCAGATTAGCTGGCTTCTGAGAAGCCAGCTGATCAGGATCCACACTGTTTTCCTCTCTGATTGTAAAAAGCTGCTCATATCTAGGATTCTGCAGGTGAATTGGATAAAAAAATTAGGGAGGAGTGTAGCACATAAAATATTCAGCATGGCAAGGGTTACCATTTACTAATGGGCTGGCTCCAATATTTGCTTTCCAGAAAGTAGAAAATGGTGATTTCAACTGGATTGTGCCAAACAAATTCTTGGCCTTTTGTGGGCCTCACCCTAAAACAAAAATAGAAAATGGTAATAATCGTGTAACAGATGCCCTCAGCACTAGCCTCCTATAGCATGTTGTAAAGTAGCTCATTCACGGGGTGCTTGTGGTTAACAAGTAGCAAACATGAATTCCATTGTGGGAAAACTGAGTTCTGCCATATTGGATTGCTTTGAACAAAAAATAAATAAAAAAAATTAATCTGAAAAACACAAAATATATTGTTTCTCTTTCTGATGCTCAAGTCTTCAGACAGGTTGTATATGTTAGCTTTATTGTACAATTTATGAGTATATATACAAAAATTCACTCTTGTAGGCAGGACGAGTCGAAGACAAGTTTCCCCCTACAAGAGCGAATATTGTATATATATATATTGTATATTCATGAGTATTTGTACAATAAAATACTTGTATCATGACCACAAAACAATCACCTTTTAATTTATTCACCAGATATTCAAGTCAATTATAGGCTCCACCCTTGACTGATCTTGTCGAAATTATTGAACAGCAAAGATCAAAGGAAAGGGGTCAAAGTATAGTCATGATACAAGCTCATATACAGCTGACTTTAGTTAACTTCGATGTTCATGGGGCTTAAGTTTTCATTTCATGTTATCATCAGTTTGTCGAGAGCTAAAAGAGTTGGTTCACAAATAATATTTGATTAAGAAAATAATTAGTTTCCTTATTTCTTATGAAAAATATATCTCAATGAGGTGGAACTGAAAAGTACCCACATCGACTATTTTTATACGAAATGGAGACAACAATTCAGAAATATGCCCTATATTCCTAATTTTATTGACTTTGAACTATGAGAGTCTAGTATAACATGGTTGTACTATAAATGCTAATGAATGGCAGAAAGCATGTTTATCCAGCAATGAAAATCCTATTCTAACAGCTCATGATCAAGGAAGTCCTTGAAAAATGCTAAGGTAGTGACATTACTTGGGCAACATGATGTACAGTAAACCCTGTGTAAAATAGCCACTCTCAAAAAAAAAAAAAGAAAATTGGTTTCCAAGACCAATTATCGCTGAATAAAGGTCGAAAGTATTGCAGAATGCTCCAAGAGGAGCATTCTGCAATGCATTTGACCTTCATTAATCTACCATTTGTCATAAAGATATTTGAAGTACTTGTGAAATAATTGATAAAACTCAAACAAGTCCATTTTACATTCTCATCTTTTAAATTTGAAAGGTTTGAATGGAATGGCAAATAGTGTAAACCTTGATCAGACCACTCCGGAGGGTCTGATCTGGGTTAACACTGTTTGCACATACCTATATTTCTGATTTTTAGGGTTACTACGGCAAAGTGAGATAGGTTAACTGATGAATTTAAGACAATTTATCACAGATTAGGAGCTGTTGAATTGGAATACTATGTATCATACTAACACTTCTCAAGATATATGCTCCTTTTAGCTTATTTTTCGGAAGAAATCTCATCATTTGCTGTTTATCAAAGTCTGAACACACATGGTTACATGCCAAGAAAGTGAACCCCCAAAGTGGTTGGGGCAACTCAATTTTGTAACATTTGGTCAGGAATCTGAATAAGAGTTCATTTTTGATATCCAATTTCTACTTTCATCTCTATTTGATAAATATATTGTGTTAAATGGATTTACTTAAGGCTGAAGTCCATAAATACACAAATTTTCCAATGCCTATTAAGTTATGAAAAAATCAAGGACATGTCGTGTCACAAGTTTCCTTTTTAGGAGCATATATTTTGTATATATTGATGTAAACTATAAATAAAATATATCCACCTTTGCTTTACTGGTTTCGTATGCACATGTTATGGTAATATTTGTTCTTCAATCTAATTAACACTGCATGCTGGGTAATTTTGCATGCTTTTTCATTGTCTTCAGATTTTAAAAAAAAATGACTTTTCCAAAAGAATCTTTCAGGGCTACCATCAGAGTCAGAAAGTTTGGACCGGGATCAGGCGGGAAATTTTATTTGGACTGGTTTGGGTCCAGACTGTTTGCAAAGGTTATAAGCAGAGGGCAAAAGTCGCCGCAAGCAGGGAAATAGTTGGTATTTCATATCCAGCCATTTTCTTTGTATGATTCTATTTATTATTATAAGGAATTCATGGGCTGCATGGAATACAGTGTTTAACCTGATCAACTGGTTTCTGAAGAAGTCAGCTAATCTGGTTCTTCACTAGTTTCAAAAAAGGATATCCATGTTTAACTGGACAAGGTTAATAAAACATAGATTTCAGTAAGAATGACACAGCGTTTTGATGCAATTTTATGATTGAAGGAACAAAACTTACCCATACATTGAAGAGAGACCATTAAAAAGAACATGTATTGTACTAGCTTTTAGAAATCTTACAGTCATAGATCAAGGATGAGAAGTATATTTATTTGAAGAATTTGTTATTTCTGTACCAAAATACTATGAATTCCAGATAAGTAGATACGAAGGATAATTTTCTTTTTTCTCAAGGAAACATTTTCCATGGGTACTCACTGGAAATTGTCAAGAAGCTTCCAGTGAGCGATACAACAACTTTTTTTGCAGAGAAACTTTGGCGTAACCATCAGGACTACAGATCTCCCAGCCAGCCCGCAATGTTGGGCCACCATCGGCCAACCAGCAAAACGCCATTCAAATGGCGTTTTGCTGGTTGGGCGATGGTGGACCGCTTTTAGATGTTTACTGGGGAGTTGATCAGATTTCTAATTAATCTCATATTTGTTGTCAAATGGACTGTTTCAAAGAGACTATTCATTTGAGCACCACAACATGTAAATTGGTTGTGGCATAAGAAAGAAGTCCATTATACGTTTAAGATTTTTACTTGCACTTGAGCTGTGTCCGATGAAATGTATTTTGGTGCGAAAATTAATTTTTGACAAATTTCACCAAATATCTTCCTAACCTTGACCTATGTTTATTCTCTCATCTATCACATTCTATCTGCCTCACCTTGCACCCTTCACAGAACCTAACAGTAGCTGAAATCGTAATCTTGCCTTGATCCCTGAGATGGGTTCTCTTTTTATTTTTCTACAGAACATGTTCTAAAATTTTGAACAATTTTCATTCACAATTTGCACGGTTTGTAAAACAAACCCCACCCCTCCCCCCTGATCTTCAGGGATAAAAGTTCAATGCTATTTGGAAATTATATTCTTTGACCCCTTAAAATATATAACAGCCCATTCATCCATATACTGCATGGGTGGATTCCTGAACTCAGGATTTTGCGGTTGAAAGTCAGCCGCAAAATGCTGAATTTAATAGGGAGATTATCATAGCTTTTCTGAATTGTATTCAATCTGTCTAAAGACAATCTTGAAAATGTGAATATTTAGTGGGCATACTGTAAGTTTTAAGATTGGAATTTCAAAAGTTCCTGATTTTGGAAATTTGAACTTTCTCCCATGTTACTGTATTGTATGGGGAAATTCACCTTAAGGAAATGGGCTGATCCCAATATAACACCAAAACAAACAAACAATAAATTAGTCGAAAGATAGTGAAAGAAAATTGTGTCATAAATTTTGGAACTTTAACTGTTAGCAGTGCATCCAGAATCTTTAAATGTTAGTCATTAGGATAGAGATTGAGTTACTGTTGGGGTGAACCAAGGAGAAGAGCCGTCATTCCATTATTCCATTCTTGTTGATAATGTTAGTTATTTTGCTTTTGCAACAGCGGGTTGAGAATGGTGACTTGAACTGGTTAATTCCAGACAAATTCCTAGCATTTAGTGGCCCACACCCCAAGAGCAAGATTGAGAATGGTATGTGTGTGCTCTGCTTTTGTCTTAGTCTTATAAATGTGACTATGTCATTATGGCTCTGTATTATTTTCATCTTAACTCTTTGCCTACTGGGTAATATTTTGCATTTTTTTTTTTTTTTTTTTCAAAATCAACTTTTTCGAAAATTTGAAAAAGGGCGACAGTACTTTTCATTATGTTCCAAAAAAGGTTTGGTTGTTCATTCAATTTGTACTTTTTATTTGCTTTGATAATAATCCCCAAGCTTTGGCCACAGAAAGAAATGCTTGAGAATAGGAAGATAAGAGACATTTATACAGAGCCAATATCATAGTCATGTTTAGGGATGCAACAGTTTGCTTCATTTCTTTGCTTTCGCTGAATTTCTAAGATATAATCTGCCAGTTGATGATCTGGGCTCATGTAAATCCGGAAATTTTTGCCAATAGCGTTGAAATACATATCAGTGACGTTAAAAATTTGTGACTATGTCTGATTTACCTTTATCAGTTAAGACAATAGTGATTTCATCATTTCGCGAAAGATTTATTTATCACGAAACTTCACATCTGCGAAGTTTCACAAAAATAAAACCCTCACGAAAATTTCCGAATTTCCAGTTATCCATCCTATATTGAACAGATACTGTAAATTCAGAATTTTTCACAAGGGTTTTATTTTCGCGAATGCAAAGTTTTGTGAAATTAAAACTCTGCCAAATGTCGAAATCACTCTGTTGTTTACTGATGTAGGTAAATCATACCTGAGTCACAAATTTTTTAGGTGGCAAACATGTCTTTAAACGCTGCTTGCAAAAATAAGATTCTCGAAAAACTTTTGAATTTACAGTAAGGACCATTGACACTTTGATAGGGTATCTGCCTATTTTTCAGATGCTTCACAAAACTTCCCTACGCATAAGATATCACTGGCATCCTTTTGAAAAGGGCGCTTGATGTATAAGGAACGAATTAAGGTTATAATTAGACAGGCATACCCCTGCAACAAAACAGGAGACGCTACCAAAGGGAGTAGGGGTTGCAAAATTTGACTTCACCAAAACATTTAGAAATCAATCATTTTCACGTGTAAGGGTATTACACCATCAATACTCGATTAAAAATCGCAGTGAAAGTGTTTTAAAGTCCAAAATCATGAGCATTTTAATGATTATTTTTGTTGTTGTTTTTTCTGTCTGATTTGTTAAGAAATATTTTGAAGTGCAACTGTAGTCCATATTCAACCTTAATGACAATGTATTTACCTGGTGCAATATTATGCAGCAATGTACTGTAACCATTCATCCATGCGTAAAGTACACCTAGTCAAAGGCCATGTAGTTTATGTGTATTAGATAGATACAGTATATGTGCAAAATACTCTACCAATTGAATTAAGTAAGAGGACAATTTTCATAATCTTAAGAAAAATATGCTAAAAAGGGTGTAATATTTCGTGACTAATGGTTATTAAAAGGAAGCTTACTTGTACTAATTATTTCATTATACATGAAAAAAAGATTTTCAAGAGAGCACACCAAAAATCCAAATGCTAATGTTCGGGCTCTCCTAGACGTCACATTTTGGGCTGTGGGATATCATTCCCCCCCGAGTTCCAACTAGCTTTTCACTTATATTATGTAAAATATGAGAACACACTTACGTGCAAAAGGATTAGTTGGAACTCGGGGGGGAATGATGTTTTAAAAATATTTTTCTATTTCCTATATGTATAATACAAAAAGTGATCATTTTAGCCCCAAAATAAAGCGGTACATTCATGGAAATAGGAAATCAAACGCAAAATCATAAAATAGGTACCAAAAGCGAGCTTATATATGAAGATTTAAGCATTTGATCGACTTTAATTTTTATCAAAATTATAGGCAGCGATACACTGTGATTCCCATTACCACCGTCAGAGGTCCTTTGCTGAAGGAAACAAAAAATAGTCCCTTATCAGACTGCTCCTCTAGGGGGGAAACACAGGTGTTTTTTTTTCTTCTTCCTTTGCTTTCTTCAACATGTAAAAAGTGCTCATGTACTGTATTTTGCAACCTTGGCCATCAATGATCGAGAGAATAGTGGAAGCTTTTATTCTTTTAATATGGCTGATTTAGCTTTTTGGGATTTATTTTGGAAGGGAAATATAATCTATTTACAGTTCAATTAGAATGATCACTCAAGATTAATTTACTTTTTTGGGGTAATTTTGGAGGGGAAACATGCCTTGGCCAGTGAAAGTTAATTCTTAGAGTCTCATACAGATTTTTGAAATATTTGGGGTGTATGGGTGGATTTTATTTTAAAAAATAAAAGTACTTGGGAGGGAGGGAGGGAGGGAGGGAGGGATGGGGGTGTTGAGCAGGAGCGGGTGTGGATTAGAATAAAATAAATAGCTTACTGTGTCCTGATGGCTGTTTTAATCCTTTAGACCATGAATATTCATGCTAGGCGCCACCCACTATGGATAATTATATAAATGCACTTTCATGTTGGTACATAGAACAAAGAAATTACTTACCAGGTCCACAAGTGTAGGATCAGCTGTATCATATTTCCATAAGCAAACATAGTAGACCCTGCTCAGGCTACTCTTACAAGAGCTGCCTGATCTGGGTCTGCTCTGTTTGCAAAAGTGTTAAAAGGCGTCTCTATGAGATAAAGGGTTAAAATGTTATATTCAATAATTTGCTTTTCATTTATTTTTTTCAAAATGATATTTTCTGGATTTCATTCAAATCTTACAGAAGTCCATTTTTTGCATGGGGTGGGTAAGGATTTTCAGACTTCATTGAAAGCCCAATCTTATGACTGGGATTTACTTATTGAATGCTTGTCTCTTAGTTGCCAAAAGTAGTAACTTCTTAATATTTATAGTTGCCTGGTGAGAATATTATATTTGTATGCTTTTTGATGCATTTATATAAATATTTTTGTGTGTTTGTGTGATTTCTTTCATAAGTTGATATGTTTAAACAATTATCAAGCAAAACATTTGTCGGAAAATAATTACAATGGTTTAACAAAGACAAACACTGTTCCCTGATTGGGCGCAGCATGTTTGAGCGACTTTTTCCAAATTTGCATTTGAGAGACAATACATTTGAGCGAGTTTTTACAATACAAATGAGCAAATACGTTTGACATTTTACATCTATATGAGCCGTGGCATGTGATTTCCAACAATCTTACAATGTGGTATGTGCCACCAGCAAAGCCTCAGATCAGCCTGTGCATATGTGCATACTGATCAGAGCTTTTGCAAGTCGCTTGAATACTGACTGAACATCATTTGGAGTTTCTAGGCTTAAAGGGAGGCTACAGAGGCTCGTCTGAGTCTATTCATGTCAAAATGCCATATTGTAGGAAATCACATGTCGCGGCTCATATGTATTCAAGTCAGGTATAACTAGGTACCCCCCTTCTGTTAGCCCCCTGAGGTGGAAGTAGGATTTGGACAGGTTTATTACATGTATTTCATTTCAGTTTAAAATCATAATAATAATATGTCCATTTCTTCAAAGTACATGTTCACATGTGCATAGGTAGTGCTTTGTTGCCATTTTGCTTATAAAATCATAACTAAAATATGAACACTGAACACAGAACCATTACGGTAACCAAAAATATATTGAAAAGTGTTCACTTTCAAAACAGCATTTTGACTGCAGAGGTTAGTAGTCATGTCACAAAGTACATTCGGAAAAAAAAGTTTGCTCAAAAGTATTCAGGCAAATGTATTGTGAAACTTGCTTAAAGTTCCCCCAAACATATGCATACGAAGATATTGCAATTAAAAGCTGAAGATGGTTAATATTGTGTAAAGTTTGTTATAACAGCTGTCTTGTATAACACTTTTAATCAAGAAAAGCTTAATAAGTTTTGAATTTCACAGAAAATGAGATCAAATGAAAATTGAAAAACAGAGATTTTTTTTTGTAGAATTACTTAGTAATTTTGAAATTCACAACTTGGGATATATTTTAAAAGAAACTGACTTCATTTAAGGTTTGTGGTAATTTTGAAGAATAAAATCATCCCAAAATATCTGTTTGTTCAGGTCAGTTTTTTTTGCATGTTTGTCTGACAAGAGGAAGTAAACTTACAAAATGTTAAACAGGTTTAGCCACATTCAATAATTTTCCTTTATATTTTTCTCTGGGGTCAGTTTGTTCATTCAGTCAGTTTTCCAGGTAAAATAACCAATTTGAAAAATGATACAAATAACTTAAAATGATGTTTTAAACGGATGGAAATTTCAGGGTATCAGTGCTGAAAATTCAAATCAGTATCCAGGGAGCGCAGTGGCTCAGTGGTAGAGTGCTTGACTCGAGACCGAAGGGTAGCGGGTTCGAGCCTCACCGGCGTCACTGCGTTGTGGTCCTTGAGCAAGACACATTTATCCTAGCTTAGTACTGGTTAAACCCAGGAAGAACCGTCCCGCATAACTGAAAGATTGTTGAGTGGACGTAAAGAATCAAATCAAACAAACAAATCAGTATCCAATTTGGATACTGTGGGCCTCCATGCAAGAAAGCCTGTCTTCGTCCTTCGGGGTTTGAGAACAATAAAGCCGCAGAGCAGCCTGCACATTGATTGCTGGCATTTTAACACTTATGAGCAGGATAAATTTCATGCTCAGTTGAGTTGAAAAAAAAAGTATTATGACCTTGGGACATGGATGTTATCTTTAGCACTGGATACAAATTGTTTTCATTTCTCTGTATATTTTATCCTTTACATGATTGTGTTTATGTTTCTTTCTACAGGTTATCCTTTACATGCCCCAGAGGCTTACTTCCCCTACTTTAGAAAACACAATGTCACCACCATTGTACGTCTAAACAAGAAAATCTACGACGCCCGGCGGTTCACAGATGCTGGTTTCGACCACGTTGATCTCTTCTTCATTGATGGCAGTGTGCCTAATGACACTATAGTTAGGCAGTTCTTAGAGTTATCAGAAAACGCTGATGGTGCTGTAGCAGTTCATTGTAAAGGTGGGTAACTCTGTAATGACACTATAGTTAGGCAGTTCTTAGAGTTATCAGAAAATGCTGATGGTGCTGTAGCAGTTCATTGTAAAGGTGGGTAACTCTGCAATGACACTATAGTTAGGCAGTTCTTAGAGTTATCAGAAAACGCTGATGGTGCTGTAGCAGTTCATTGTAAAGGTGGGTAACTCTGTAATGACACTATAGTTAGGCAGTTCTTAGAGTTATCAGAAAATGCTGATGGTGCTGTAGCAGTTCATTGTAAAGGTGGGTAACTTGACAAAACGGATCTGGATCAAAATTTTCTCTATGATAATACTCCTGAAAGATTGTTTTGAATAGGTTATTTTAAAAGGAAAAATTACCCAGTATGAAAAGGCAGGGGTCTCACTGGCTTGAAAAGTACTTGAATATAGAAAAGCATCTCTAAAAGTACTTGAAAATTAAATCTGCCTTGAAAAGTATTGAAAAATTACTCTTGGGCCTTGAAAAGTATTTTCTATAGTCCTTATGCACTGTTAATGGAAACATATACTACATCAGTATAAAATTGCTTTGCCTTTATAAATCCATAACAATTTTATTCTAATTTTCAAAAACTTTCTTCATTATCTCAGTCTAGCTTTTCAGAACCCGAATTTTAATATGAATAGTGCAGTGGCTCAATGGTAGACTGCTTGACTTGAGGTTAAGAGGTCCCTTTGTTGAGCCTCACCAGAGGCTTTATGTTATGTCTTTGAGCATTATCCTCTGCTTAGTACTGGTTCGAACCAGGAAGTGTCTGGATATGACTACAGAACTGTTGACTGAGACTTTAAGCATTAACTCAAAGAAACAATAGAATTTTAATATATAAATCAGTATTTTTTATAAATTTGTAATCCTTGAAACCTGCAGAAGAGTCTTGTAGAAGTCCTTGGAAAAGTTCTTAAGTTTTACACAAGCTTGCCTTTATCATGTTTATGAACCCTGAAAGGGTTAAAAGACTGATGCATTAAACATTTTAACAAATTTTACATTACAGCTGGTCTAGGAAGAACAGGGTCATTGATCGCTTGCTACATGATGAAGCATTATAAATTCACGGCAGCGGAGTGTATAGCATGGTGTCGGATATGTCGGCCGGGCTCCATCATCGGGCCACAACAGAACTTTTTAGAAGAGAAACAGGCTTGGATGTGGATGCAAGGGGATTTATTCAGAGCCAAAATGAAGGAGAACGACCGAAAACGAGAACGCCATCACAGTGTGTCAAAGTTGCTGTCCGGAGTGGACGACATGAAGATTCGGGATCTAGAAATAGAGAAGTTTGGCTATGATAGCTGGACCAATGAGGATGATGTAAGATTTTAGCGTAAAATTATGTATATTTTCTTATCAGTCAGTTTAAACAATTGAGACGGTTCTTTTGTGTACCCACAACATATACTGAGGGACTTTAGAAACACACCACCTGCTAAAATGCTAACTTATTGTCAAAATGTAATATTTTAATTATGTGAAAAATAAAATTGACAAGTCCCTTCATTTAGCTTGCATTCAATAAGAAAATCGAAACGCTGCGGCTTATGGTTGCCGTGACGTCGCGATTATTCTGAGACATCCCAAATTAAAAAAGTTACAGAGTACCAATACCTTCCATTACGAGCGCAAAAAAGTTTTCGAACCGATGTTTGTTCTTGAAAGCACAAGGAAAGACAAAATCAAATCATGAAGTTTTAGGCCTCTAGTAACGTTCATTTCGTCTCGGTGACGTCATTATTGTTTTTGACGTAATTGGCTGTTTATATCCTAAGGATCAGGAATAATCAAAATGTTTTAGCGCAACAAGATACTCCGCAACCCGTTGCTTAGAAGACCAAAATATCGCGACATGCGCGAACGTCATCCGCCTGTTATTGCTGTTTGAAAAATTAAGACTGACGTTAAAAAAAGAAACGCTGCGACTGGGAGTGTAATTAAACGATTATTTCCGATTATTTTCGAAACTTTTCTTGTTTTTCGGTTGGTTAAGACATCTGGCTACCAGCTCAAAGTGTTTGCATTTAAATTGAACTATTCTTACAGCTGTCAGACGACAATTGTTGAAAAACACTAACGTCAGTGTTACGTCAGAATGAACCGCATTAGCAAATCGAAACTATGGCAAATCATGGTCCATTGTGTAAGCGGACAAAAAGTGATAAAGAAAACATCCTCAAGTCAACCATAAGGAAGAGACAGTGAATATATAACTGGTGCGTTTCTAAAGTCCTTCAGTATATGTTTTGGTTAAGAATTGAGAAAAAGATTTTTTGATGACATGAAGATTTGTAATCTAAAAATAGAGAAGTTTGGTTATGATAGCTAGACCAATGAGGATAATGTAAGACTTTAGTGTAAAATTATGATTATTTTCTTATCAATCTTTTTAAACATATGTTTTGGGTGCTCAAAAAACCGTCTCATTGAGACTGTTCTTCTGAGTACACACAACATATGTTTTGGTTGAGAAATAAGTTGAACAAATGCATACTCTTAACTAGAAAATAATTTTGTTTCTCCTTGACTTTCTTATTAGTTTAAAAATATGTTTAGAGTACCCCAAAGAACCCTCTTATGGACTCAATGATATGGTTCTTTTGAGTACCCACAACATATACATATATACTAGTCAAAAGTTCTAACCGGCCACGTGCATTTTTACCGATTTTCTGAAAAGTTGTTAGCACTATATCAATTTCTTTTGCAGTACAGAATAGACCAGCCTATCAGTATATGATACCAGAAAACGGCTAAGCAAAATTCATTAACTTGTATCCAGGAGGCTTTACCAAATACACGTACCCTCAATTTCAAAATTCACAAGAATTTGCATTGGATGGTGGGGTAATTTTTGACATATTGCCCAATAGCAACGAGTCTCATGCAGATGGAATGTTCATTTCAACATTTAAGAGTTCAATATAAGTTTGGCTTCGGAAATGAAAACATTTTGCGTGTGATTGGGGGTTATTTCAAAAAGTCACGACTCACAAATTGTGCCAAAATGCGAATTTTGAAAATGGGGGCACCACTATTCAAATTGGCATCCTGCATATACTGTTAAACATTTTTCAATATCTTTACTGCTAAGGGTACATGACATGTCTGGCTGTTTCGAGATGCAAAAGGACTAGTCAAAGCATTTCATGTTTTGAAGAAAATTAATAAAATGCAGGTGGCCGGTTAGAACTTTTGGCTAATATATTTTAGTTGAAATAAAAAAAACAACAACTTTACACCCTTTTATCTTGAGGCCTGTTTTCAGCTAAAAAATATTTTTGTTCCTCTATGATAACAATAATTTTTGTGTTTGTGAAAATGAGCAGGGTTGGACAGAAGGTAGGTGAAAATTTTGTTTTATTCGCTATTGGGGAAAATTGATGCATCTACTGCTAAAAGTATGTCACACATCAAATGTATTTCCTTTTGAACTTTCTGAAACTTTAAATGCTTGTCACCTGCTAAAGCCTAGATAAAAGTGCAGATACAGAACAGACTGCTCATTTGCTATTTTGGCTAGCATTTTATGAAAAAGTTGTTTTGAGCACTGATTTTGTAGAATTGATATATTCAAAAGGATGAGCTTGACATATTTATCTTTATAATGATATATTTTTGCTGAAGAAAGCAAACCTACAGTCCTTTATCAGATGTTACTCAAGGTGCAGCATTTTCTGGACTATTTTGTTTGCACATGATATCCTGCTCGAGAAATTTAGCCTTTTTCACTATCAGAATCAGAGTCAAATGGTGAGAGGAATTGGGTGAAGAATTTGGCTTTTAAAAGGGAACAGTTTGTGGAAATTGTGAGAAAACTATAAAAAAAAAGTTGGAAGAGGAAATAATATATTTACAAAATCAAGTGGGAAAGTAATTTTGCATTATTCTAGAACAGTGGATTCAGCCTAAAACAGATGATGGAATTGAATCCTAGAAAAATGAAAAAAATCCTGGAATAGTCCTGATATATTTTCTTATTTCTGTATAAACCCTGAATCTGATCTGTGTCTTCACTGTTTGTCGAAAGACTTCCAAGTCATTCCAGCAGAAGACTTTTGCTGCTTTAAAGGTTAATCTATTTTTTATCACTAATCTATTTTATCACAAATCTATTTTTATCACATCTATTTTTTATCACAAATCTATTTATCACTAATCTACTTTCAGAGAATTTACACGGGCCCTGTAACTCGAGGCACGAGAATAGAGACCCAGGGAGATAAGTTGAACCAGCTGAAGTTATTACGTGGCAAACACTCGAGGTCTGCCACAACAGGAGCATTAGGGTGAGTTGAAACAAGTAGATCTTTTATTCAATAATTACTGATTATGAAAGCATGCCCAAAATTAGAGTTGGACTCAATCCAGAGAAGAGTGTTGAGGGTACACAAAAGACCTGTCTCACAGATGCTATATCACTACCATTTTTCCTGGTTTTAGTAGACACAAATCCACATCAGCTTTTACGTTTTCCTATAGACAAAAATCATCAGATTTAACTGCACCACCCCTTCCCCAAAAACATGTAGGCTAAGATAAATCACCATTCTCACTCCTTTGTGATATATTATTGAGCTCCTCTCAGGAGCGGATCCAGGATTTCTGGAAAGGGGGTTCATATGTATAAAGGTGAAGGTGTGGGGGGTTCCCTTTGCTGATTTTATCTCATTTTCCTTAAATATTCCATGAAATGAAATAATTTGGTCCCACTGAGACCAAATTATTTCATTTTCATAGGATATTTAAAAATGGTAGGCAGGGAGGGGGTTCAAGTGAACCCCCTCTGGATTCGCCACTGCCTCAATTATGACACAAATCATGAAATACTGTATTCCCCTGATTCTTGCACTTTGACTTCCAAAATACAACAGGGGACATCAAAGCATATACCTTTACCCATATCCTGCCAGTATTTTTTTTTGTCCAGAAAATCATCTCTGCTTTTAACCTCTACTGCATCTATCCAAATGCATTTTAGACTACTTTTTGTCATGGAAGCAAACAAAATGAACCCTGAGAGCAGTCTGATGTAAGGGAGCAGACTGATCTGGGTCCATATTATTTACAATATTTGCTACCAAAGTACATATGCTGACGTTGACATATGTCGCTTATGGAGGGAAAATGGCTAACAGAGAAATCTTTAATCAAAGGTCTTTTTTGCTGCTTTTAAAGCTATTTTGCAGTTTTCCTTCGCTATTCAACTAACATGTCCCAGTATATAACTGAGTTTTTTTCTCCTTCTCTCAGAAGTTTGAAAAACCAACTAAATTATCTGTGCCCCTTGCGAACACACAGACCATTCTGGACATCACCAGTCAGATCAGACTCTTCACAGTGCTCTAGATGAGGCCAAATAAAAAATACCCATGTTTAGGGTAACCGGACCCTACCTAAATTTACTGTTAAAACCTAGGATTTTACAGGTTTTTTTTGAAAAAGTATTTAATTTTATTCATTTTGAAAGGCAAAAATGCCTTTCAAAATGCATTAAATTATATTTTCTTTCAGAAAAAAATATGTGTGCCTACCCTACCTAAAGTTTTCAGACATGTTATTCCAAAAACACATATTTTTTATTTGGCCTGAGGAGCTTAGGACTCTTGATTTCTTCATGATAATAGCAGACCTTGATCAGGCTGATCTGAGACTTTGTTGGGTGCACAGAATATTTAGTTGGTTTTGTCATGTACTGCAGGGTTCGCACAGGCTTGAAAATACTTGATTATAGAGTGATTTCTTGAAATGTCCTTGAAAATTAAATCTGCCTTGAAAAGTACTGGAAAATCACTCTATGGCTTTGAAAAGTCATTGAATTTTATTATTTTCTGTAACTCTCTACACTGTTAATGTAGGCCTTAATCAGTATAAAATTGTTGTGCGGTTATTTGGTGCTGCATGTGCTGTGCCAAATAAAGGCACTGAGTTTCCAATACTAATAGCTCAATTACCTTAGACTGGTATTTCCAAAGTAGAATTTTAGCCTGTAAATCAGAATTGATTCATAAATGTATAGTCATTGGAAAAGGTAGGAGTCTTTTAGAAGTCCTTGAAAAGTCCATGAATTTTACACAAACTGGCCTGTATGAACCCTGCACTGGCTCATTTGTCAAGGCCTAGTGTTAAATATGTCAGGCTCTGACATGTTAGGCTTTAAGGAGGTAAACAATTAAATTTGAATGTCAACATTTCTTTTTCATATATGTTATAGGAAAAAATTCTTAGAATCCAAAGTAAAATGAGAGAATAGAAAAGTACATGACTGCAAAAATTCACAGCCTTCTCAAAATCGATATTGAGGTTTCTGAATGAAAATGGCATATGCTTTCAAAGCATTTATAAAAATTCTGCTATTTTGAAAAATTGATTGATCAGTCTGTTTTGGAAAAATTAAGCAACAACAATAATAATATTTGCCTGATAACTTCTGTGAGAAGCTTTAAAAGCAATGCACAATAGCACAGAAATTTAGTTATGTGACATAAACATTTTATGATGTCATTTTGAAGTATGTTTCAGATTCATGACATTGTACCCCCACAAAGCTCAAAGTTTCCAAGCCTGACACATATATGGGCCACAATGCGAGAAAACCTCATTTTTTTTTTGTTACATGCGAACAGCAAAGGAGCAGACCAGCCTTCGCATCCGCACAGTCTGATCTGCACCTTTGTTATTTGCTATCTGGTAAGTATAGTCATCAACCTTCAGCCATGCTAAATTTAAATTTTCTAGCTATTCTTTGTAGCTGAGCAGGCTGGTTTAAGTCTCACTTTGTTGGAAACCCAGAAGACAGGTTTTCTCGAGTTAAGGACCCTATGTACATGTATAAACCTGTTATAACATGCCTTTGTCTCTCCATTATTGCTTTCTACTGCCTTTCAGAGGGGCATAATTTGTCTTTCATTTTGCTTTCTACACCATGCACAAAGCAAAAGATACTTAACCCTTTGTAAACTGGAAATCCCTAAATGGGTTCTTTTATACAAACAGTGAAGACGAAGATGAAATGCTGCAGAATACTGTAAATTGGGAAATTTTCGCGAGAATGTTATTTTCACGAATAGTGTTAAAAGGCATATTTGCCTTGTTAAAAATTTGCGAATTTGACATGATTTACCTACATCAGTAATCGACAGATTGGTCTGCCATTTTGCGAGGGTTTTATTTTCACGAAACTTTGCATTGGCGAAGTTTCGTAAAGATAAAATCCTCGCGAAAATTTCTGAATTTACAGAATGAAGAATACAGCATTTCATCAGGGTCTATGCTGTTTGTTAAAATGATCTTCAAGAACTGAAGAAAATCTATATTTGGCTATTCTAACCTTTGACTCCTTGATATGTACAATGAACCATTCCAGGTTCATTTTATTAAACCGTATGGAAGAATCCATTAGTACACAAAGGGTTAATAGAAATCATAAGCTTGTTTTATGTGGTGGCAAATATTCATTTAAAGACACAAACTTTCATAAGCTTAGAAATTTCATTGTAACTAGATCAGGTCTGCCCTGAAAATATTTATTATGAATGTTCTTAAATTTCGAACATTAGTTGGCTACAAAAAAAATCTAGTTAAACAGTGCAGACCTAGATCAGACTGCTTCTGAAGTTCTGAAGAAGCAGTCTAATCAGGGTCTACCCTGTTTGCTAATCTGACATACATTTTGTGAATTGCAGCCCTGATAACTAACATTTTTTTAAGAACATAAATAGAAAAGTGTTCGAAATTTTAGAACTTTTACGGTTGTTGAGTATGGGCTGTATCCTTATACTTCTTAGCACTTTGTTCAACCCTCCTGCATTCAGAAGGGCTCAAAGGGCACTGAAGCATTCAAAAGCCATTTTCCATAAACTCAAAATTTTTATTGCGTAGCACTGCAGTTTAATTTACTCTGCCTACTGGTGTGGTCTGCTGATACCTTTGCAAACAGTTTGGACCCACATCAGGCCCGACATTATGTGGCGCCTGATCTGGATCCAAACTGTTTGGCATTTTGTTGGGCCTGATCTGGATCCAAACTGTTTGGCATTCTAATGATATTCCTAAAAGAACTTTGAAAAATTGATTTTGAAAAAAATCAGCAGACCAAAAAAAAACATGAAAAATTACCTAATAGGCAAAGAGTTAAAAAATAGGAAACCCTTTTGCCAGACTATATGAACTCTATTGAAATTTTTCATTTCCATAGAATTGAAGGAAGAAACCTTTGTTAACTGCAGAAAAAAAATATTTGAAATTATAGTACCTGTTACCTCCCTTAAAACAAGCTTATTCACATTCAGTCCTTGAAACCTGCATGTTTTTCCCCACCAGGGCCGACGATGCAAAAAGTCACAAAAGATCCACCACCCAGCCCTTCCGATCTGGTTCTAAAAGTGCGCAAGGCTCTGTTATGTCCCCGCTGAAAGCCAGTAAAGTTAGTTCTGTTCTCGCTAACAACCATGCCAACACTGGGTCGGTAAAAAGAAGCACACGGCATTCTGGAACGACCCCTAGTGCCAAAAGGTAGGAGTATAACCACTTTTCAGTGCTTTGATTAATATCTTTATTTTTTATACCATAACTTCTCTTAATTTTGACAAGAACACTTCTTAACCCTTGAGTGTCACTTAAAATTTGCTGCAGACAACATTTTCAAACTCTGTTGCTTCTTAATCCCTTTCCTTCATAAATATTCATGCTAAGCTCCACCCACTATGAATAAGTATATAAATAAATTTTCTCGTTTGTACATAGAGTAAAGAAAGACTTGTCAGGTCCTTTTGTGTAGGATCATATCTAATCGTATTTCTATAAGCAATCAGAGAAGACCTTGATCAGGCAGCTCTTACAAGAGCTGCCTGATCTGGGTCTGCTCTGTTTGCAAAAGTGTTAAAATGCGTCTCTATGAGGTAAAGGGTTAAGAAACCAAATAAGCAGTGATTTTTTTTTCCTGCGCATCATGCATCCTTTGCGCATAATTTTGTCTCTGGGATGCAAAGTTTTTATTGCAACGAGTCCCAGGATTCAATGGTATTGCAGACTTGCCATGGAAAATAGAGTTCTGGACTCATACTCATTCATATGGGAAACAGCGAGTCCCAGGACCCATAAACCCAAAATTGTAAATAAATCACTGAAATAAGGTTAGAAATTTCATTTGAATTTTCCGTCTGCTTTGCATCGCAATCAACACTTTCAGTTATGTCTGGACCCAGCACTATGCAGTGTCAGAGGATAAAATGTCTTGCTCAAAAACACAACGCAGAGCTCCTGTGAGGCTTGAACCAGACTCCTCTTGATCTTAAGTTGAGTTACCGACCAATGAGCCACTGCAGTCCCTTACTAAAAAACTTAGAAAGATATTATAAAATGTGTAATCTGCTGAAATAATGATTGACATCTTTTAAAATGTTAGTTATTACACCCTTGGCAAGGTTTCAGCCGAAAATTACTGAAATATTCTTATCTAGTATTACCCGACCAGAGGTTTGCGCACTGCTGCGAAGAGTTTACACCCTGTCGGTCCACATTAGTTTTAGCTTTTATACTTCCTATTATGTTAATTGAGAAAATCATAAAAACCAACATATTTTGAGGTTGATTTCATTACTGCGTCATTTTCACCCGATAAGCATGACTTGCATGTTACAATAGCTGATTCATTGACTTTCTTCAAACATCAAATTCCACATGATCAGCATAAACGTTTTTGAAGTCCACATATTCACTGCTATGAACAGGGTTTGCTTTATAAGGCTGCCATGGAGAGCTGGCCTCGAGGTTATAAAAAAAATGCATGCTCAACTCAACTGAGTGTGAAATTTATCCTGCTCATAAATGTTAAAATGCCAACAACTGTTGGCATTTTAAAATTTATAAGCATGAGAAATACATCAATCAGTCTGAGGGTTTTGAAAGCAAGAAAAGTCTTATTTTAAGCATGTTAGTTTTTACAAGCAGTTGAAAATATCATGCTTAGTTAAGTTGAGCATGAAAAAAAAGTTTTATAACCTCGTGACCATGGTCTCATATCATTTGTTGCAATCTGTTCAAGTAGCTCAGTTGTCAGTGACTGGCAATACATATGTTCACATTGTACTAGTTTATTACTCAGGAGGACCAAAGTCTGCTTAGAAACAATTTGCCTTGGATCAGCTAGTAGTAGAAATATTTCATTACAAATTTTTTTAGTGTATAATTGTAATTATTTTCTTACCCATCGGCTTCAACATTTGTTTCGGGTACTAAAAAGAATAGTCTCAATGAGAAGGTTCCTTTGAGTACCTATAACATATGATTTGGTTGAGAAAAAATATTTTCAAATTCCCACTCTTATCTGGAGGTCTGACAATTCCAGACAATTCCATTGAGTTTTAGAGATCATTCCTGTAAATGTCCACAGCAAATGTTTTTAATTAATGATCATATTAATGGTATTAAACTTTTGTTTGATTTGTGTCGGATGAAAAGTGCTATTTTTAAGGGAAAAAACACCTTTAAGCGGGCCCAATTTCTTTTTTTTTCATGCTCAACTCAACTGAGCATGAACTTTCAACCACTCATGAAAACTAAAATGCTGAAGAAAACAATCTTGCTTTAAAACTCTCAAATGTTGTATCTATCTGGCTCAGTAAATGTCAAAATGCCAACAGTTGTTGGCATTTTAACATCAATGAGCAGAATAAATATCATGTTCACTTGAGTTGAGCATGAAAATGTTTTTATAACCTCAAAGCCAGGGTATTGGACGAAAATTTAAGTTATTGATGCATAGTGGTACAGTGGTACTTTATCAATATAGCCATGCCAAAGAAAATCTGTTATTCCGGTTTGCGAAAAGTCAGAGTGTCAAATACTTTGGAGTCTGGACACGTATCAGGCCGGACATTTTGTACGGCCTGAACCGGGTCCAAACTGTTTGCAAAATTAATCATCGTAACTGGTAGGAAAGGAGTTGATAATTTGGCCTCATCACGAGAAAACCTGTCTTCGGGGTTTCTGACTAAGTGAGATTCAAACCAGTCTCCCTCAGCTACAGAGACTAGCTAGAAAATCGAAATTTCACCTGTAGCAAGTTTACATATGTTACTTTCCAAAAAGCGAATAACATAGGTGCTGATCAGACTGCACAGATGCACAGGCTGGTCTGCACCTGTGTTGTTCGCAAACACCCGAAGACAGGTTTTCTCGCATAGCGGCCCAATTTACTATAAGCATTGTGTTGAGGATCGCTATGACGTGTAAGAGTCACTGTATGATTCTTATTTTTAGAAAACATGCACATCACAATTATAGCTTGAGGACTACGAAGGGCGTCTCACCTAGGTATGCCCTCATCATGTTATCATCTTCATCGTGTTATCATCTGCCATGTTGTCGACCAGAGGGCTTGTGAAGAACGAGTATTTTGTCAATTAATCATCATAATGTGGAATTACTTAATCCTTTTCCCGCCATTCACGACTTTGTCGTCTGCTTTCTCATCTGCCTACTTTACTTTGGAAGCCTATTTAGCAAATAATATGAACCCAGATCAGACTGGTCCCTTGCGCAACGTAGTGGCTTGGTAGAGCATAAGATCAGACTGCTCCCTTGTGGAGCATAGTGGCTCAGTTGGTAGGACGTAAGACTGCATGGGTGAAAGTTTTCAGGATTATTCCTGAATTCAGGATTTTGAGGCTGACTTTCCAAAGAAAGTCAGCCTCAAAATGCTGAATCATGGAGATTATAATAGCTTCTTTGATTAGTTTTCAGATTATCTGAACACAATTTATCATTTTAACTTTAAAGTATCCATTTTTGTTGACATCTTGCCAGTTTTAAATTTTGGGTTTCAAAAGTTCAGGATTTTTGAAATTTTGAACTTTCACCCATGTATGTAGCAAATAATATGAACTCAGATCAGACTGCTCCCTTGTGGAGCGTAGTGGCTTAGTTGGTAGAACAAAAGACTGTGGGTCGAAGGGTTGCTAGTTCAAGACTTAACGCAGGCGGTGTCACTGTGTTGTGTTTTTTAACAAGACACTTTATCTGCTGCTTAGTACTGGTTCAAACCAGGAAGACCGGAAATCGTCCCATTGTTGACTGGAATGTAAAGCATCAAAGCAAAAAATGATCAGGGTTCATAGTGATTGCCTCCGTGATAATATAATTCTGTCTGGAGTGCATTTGAATATACAGTAAAACCTGTCTTAAGTGGCCACTCAAAAAGTAGACCAGAATTGGTTTTCAAGGCTGATTATTGCTTAATGCAGGTTAAAAGTATTGCAGAATGCTCCAAGAGAGCATTCTGCAATACTTTCAACGTTCATTAAGCTACCTTTTGTCTTTGAGACCTTTGTTTGGTCTATTTTTGAGCGGCCGTTTTAGACAGGTATTGCTGTATGCAGCATTCATTATGTTCAGATGACACTTGTTTGAGGAAAAATAATGGCAGGAACTAAGGGTTATAACAATTTCTTCATAAGAGCATGTTTTGTAGGTGATATTTGGAACCCCATAAAGTACCCACAATGTAAGTTTTAATAGAAAATTATTGAAAATATCCCATACTCGTCATCTTTACAAGCTCTCTGATCATACATTCACAGGTCTAGATAAGCAATATAAGTCATTTTCTTATCTTTTAATCAAAACAGAAGTTTTGGGTGCTCAAAAGAATCGTCTCATTGAGCTGGTTCTTTTTAGTACCAACATGTATTTTGGTTGTTATTCGTAGGCCTGAATATTATTATTTTGACACTTTGTCCAGTGTGCACTAAACCCAGGGGTCTTGTTAGCATGAAATATCACAGAATATTCGTTATTCAGCCATATGTAGGCCCCAGGAGCAACACATTTTCAAGAGTATGTTCAGCTGCTACAAGATAGAGGGGCGTTGACTCATTATTCCGCTAATGTCATCTGCTGATAACTTTGCAAGCAGTTTGGACCCAGATCCGGCCCGACAACATGTCGGGCCTGATCTGGATCCAAACTGATTGACAAAGGGAGGAGGTGGGAGAGCAAGGGGTTCAGTATAAGAAATTAGGAAAATTCTCACAAAATACAAATATCAGCAAATATTCCATATTAACAAGTCCTCGTTAACCTGCTTTATAAAGAGGCTGCATTTCCACCTCTCTTGACATAGTCAAGTTTTGATATTTTTGTGTGTTTGTGTGGGTGACCAGCAAATTTTGTGACTGTCAGCATATCAGAATGAGATTTTACAAGTTAGGCCAAGAATGAAATATCTGTGTTGCTGTTGACTGTTGAAAAAGATGTGCTGGATATTTTTTTATTTTTATGAGTCAGATGATGAGAATTTATGCAAACAACAACTGTGTCTGCACATCTACACTTGCTGATTAGCATCTCTCAGGCCTGTGTAAACAAATTGGGTCAGGGCTCACCCTGCCATTGTAGCCATTTGCTAATTAAAATGTAGAGTGGCTACAAATATAAGTCATTGACTAAAAGGACAGTCTGGATGGTTCAAAAATTACATATTTGCAAAAAAGTGCATTTTGACCAGCTTTTGGATTTTCCAATACTGCTTTTATGATTCCTTTACACTTTATTAAAGTGCCATATTTTACACTTTGGGTGCTGGATTTTTTCAATACCATCAGGGTGATAAACAAAATGTCGGGCCTGATCTGGGTCCAAACTGTTTGCAAAGGTATTCTGCACCAGCAAAGAGTTAAATTCAAAACAGCCTGTTGAATGATACTACTTTGGCTAAAGCCTTGGCTAAATTTAATTTCATTTGGCTCTAACTTTTTCTATTTGGCTAAAGTGTTGGCTACAACAAATTCTGAGCCAGGGTAAACCCTGTGGGTGAAAAAGCTTCAGACCAGTGGCCAATGCAGAGAGCCTTTTTGAACATATTTTTTCTTGGCCTTCTTCTAAAAAAAACAGTGAAATGGAGCCCCACACTTTTATTTTGGCTGATATTTATTTCAACCTTGTCTTGCTGATAAAATAGCATGCCACCCATGTTAGATTTCAACCAATCAGAATCCTTTGTTGCAGTGTGATATTTTAAAGTCGAATGTAAAGCAGTAGAATGATCTTATTAGCTGGCTTCTGTAGAAGCTTCATCAATCATTTGAGCCGCAACATGAGTTTTCCAACTATGTGGCATTTTGACATGAATAGACTCAGACCAGGTTGGGCAGCCACGTTTTAAGCTTAGAAACTCCAAATGCTGTTCGGTCAGTAGCTTAACAGTCATAGAATATTCAAGCGGCAAACAAAGGCTCTGATCAGACTGTGTATATGCACAGGTTGGTCTGAGCCTTTGCTGGTCACACATACCAATTTGTTATAAAGATATTATTGTTGCACACAGAGTGGATAACGCCCTTGGGAGAGTTACCGCTATAAGTGGTTTGGTGTTAAGGGTTCAACTTCATAGAGGTTTGTTGAAATACAAGTTTAATCACATAAATTAAACAGTGGCTTTTTTCAATGTTCTGCTACATGTATCTCTAATATAAAGAGCTCATAATGATTTGTGGATTCTCAAACTGTCAAAGTTTGAAGCCCAGATGAAATATTTTCAAACCAGTCTAGATATGATTTATTTTGAGCCCTAAAGCCAGTCTGTGGTGGAAGGCCATGAATCCTGTTTGGCTGACGTCGTGTTCTTTCTACCACTGGAATGGCGGCAATTAACAACCTTAATACTACCGATGAAAGTAGATCAAATATAGTAAGAAACAGAGTTTTCGATTGCCATTTGCCACAATTTGAAAATACTCTTTCTAGAGACTTTTGATAAGTGTTTGTCTATTGTTAAGGGTGTTTTTGATTGCCCCTATCCAGTGTGTTTCTGTAATACATGTGTTTAGTTTGATTATTTTGGGATGATTTTTGTGTTTTGTACGCAGATAACTTTTCTCTGATTTCTAATAAAGTTTGGAATCATAGGTCCAGAAAGCAGACACAATTCGAAATATATGATTTACTATTTGTTATAATGGGCCCTTCTTGTATTTTGCTACTGTAGAGCCCACTTGAAAAATGCAAAGTTGAGCTTTATACCACTTACATCAGTGTAGACCTTACACATAACAAATTGAATATGATTATTTGTGGTTTTCTGGATCTATGAAAAGGTATCATTTCTATTTAAGTTTTAATTGTATATTTAGTGTACATTTTGATGTGGCTATAGACTGTTTGTATTTTCCATTTTTTAGCTCACCTGAGCCGAAGGCTCAAGGTGGGCTATTGTGATCGGTCTTTTTCCATCATGTGTCGTCTGTAAACTTTTTCTTTAAATGACATCTCCTTGAACCACTGACCCAAATCTAAAGTAATTTCACATGAATGTTCTCCATAATGCCACATACCGAAATTGAGGGCTGCCAGAGCTCTAGATAAGAAATAGTTTAAACAACATCTCCTGAACTGCTGATCCAAATTCAAAATAATTTCACAGAAATGTTCCTCATGATTCCCTCTACCAAAAATTGCACAAATGGTTTTGCTCCACTGAATAAAAGGGCCACCAGAGCTCTAGATAAGCAATATCTTTAAATGACATCTTCTGAACTACTGGTTCAAATTCAATTTAATTTCACAGAAATGTCCCTAATAATGCCCTCTACCAAAATTGCACAAATGGTTTCACTCTGCCGAACAAAAAGTTCACCTGAGCTCTAGATAAGAAATATCTTTAAACGACATCTCCTGAACCTATGGTTCAAATTCGAAACGATTTCAAATAAATGATCCTAATGATGCCCTATAATGGTCTCGCTCTGCTGAACAAAAAGGGCCATAAGAGCTCTAGATAAGAACTATCTTTAAATGACATCTGAACAGCTGGTCCACATTCAAGATATTTTCACAGAAATGTTCCTCATGAGGCCCTCTACCAAAATTGCTTGGACCATTCAGCTCGGCTGAAAAAATTGACCGCCAGAGCTTAAAACAAAAATATCTTTAAATGATATCTCTTTAACCACAGGCCAAAACATCATCTCCTCATGGGCTAGGATTCAGGTGAGCGGGCGCTCTTGTTAAATTCTCATTTACATTAAACTAAGCTACCTTTTTTCACTTTGATGAAACCTCTTAATTGTAGTTTTCAACACTTTATAAAATGCAAAAATTTTGAACAGTCCTTAATTAAATGCAAACATTTGAAACCTGCCTGATATTAAATGCAGGTTTTTGGAACATTCTTAATTAATTGCAATACTTTGGAACACTCCTTAATTGAATGCAAACCTTTGGAATGATGCGTAATTAAATACATAACCAATTAAATGCAAACCTTTATTTAAATTGGAATAGCGCTTAATTAAATACAATTTCAAACCTAATTAAATGCAAATCTTTGGAGCAATCCTAAATTAAACACAATTTTTTGAAGCAATCCTTAATTGAATGCAAATCTTTAGAATAATCCTTAACTAAATACAAGTCTAATTAAATGCAAACCATTAAGAGCAATCCATAATTAAATGTAAAACTTTGATACAAAGTTTTTGTCCTATGAGGATTTTGTGACATTAATGTACAGATTTTTTGTTTTGGTTTCAAAATTTATTATGCATGTGGCTCTAAATAACCAGTTAATTGTATCTATATATAGATATCCCTTGCATTTTCTGCATTTTGCTTCACTGACCACTATTTTGTTGATGCATTCTTAATGCTTCCTATTATAATCAGGTGGCACCCATCGGTGTCACTAAATAAATTAGTTATTATAATAATATCAGATTAAGAATATTGCCTTATTCATGTAAATTTATGAATTGTAGCTACCATATTCAGCCTATTTATAATCAAGCCTTGTGTAGATCTTTTTCAAAATAATAAACATTCTTTTGGAAACAGTGTAGATCCAGATCAGCTGGCTTCATCAAAAGCCAGCTGATCCGGATCAACACTGTTTTTTATCCAACTATGAATTTATGTTGATAATAAAACTGCACCACTCAGTTGACCAGAAATCTTAAGTTCACATTTTGTAAACAACCCAATAGGTACAAATATGCACTTGTTGAAGCATGTGCACTTAGGAGGTGGAATATGGTATGCATTATGCTAATGATTGATAGCGGTGCACAGTGGCTCAGTTGGTAGAGCATTAGACTGGATATCAAAGGATTGCTAGTTCGAGACTCACTGCCGGGGGAGTCACTGTGTTGTAACCTTGAGAGCAAGACACTTTATCCGCTGCTTAGTACTTGTTCAACCCAGGAAGACGGGAATTGTCTGTACATGACTGAAAAATTGTTGACTGGGAGGCAAAGCATCAAAAGAATGGGAGCACAGTGGCTCAGTGGTAGAGTGCTTGACTCGAGACTGAGAGGCTGCGGGTTAGAGCCTCAGCGGTGTCACTGCGTTGTGGTCCTTGAGCAAGACACATTTATCCTAGCTTAGTACTGGTTCAACCCTGTTTAACTGAAAGATTGTTGATGGGACATAAAGAATCAAATCAAACAAAAAGAGGGCAGATGAGTCATTTTGTATGTTTTGTGATGCAGACGCTCAATTTGTATCTAACATATGCATGTGTACTCATTAGAGGTGTCTCTTTGAGACAATTGTATTGAGTACCTATAACATATGTTTCCATGAAACAATGTGAGAAATATATATCATCTTAATTAAAGCAATATGAATGAATTATTTGCCATATCAATACCTGTCGATGTCAGTTTATGAATGCTCTGCTTGGCTAGATGTTCTAAAATTTTGAACGCCAGACTGCCAAAAGAGATAGACAAACAGCACAGACCCAGAATAGAGACTTCTCTGTTTGGTATTAGGACAAGCGTTTTATGAATGCCAACCCTGATAATCATCATCTTATTTTAGAACTCAAAGAGAGAAGTGTTCAAATTTTTAGAATATTTTATGTATGAACATGTAAAGACAATTAATGAAACGCTGAATATGTTTATTGTTATACCAGTTTATTGAATTAATGAATAATAAATTATCATATGAATGCCATATAATGATAACTTTCTAAAATCTGTTTGCATTAAAATTTCTAATGCATAGGAAGTATATAACAAAGTAACATTTTATGTGCGTCTGAATCTTGAGTTTTATCACTACAGTTGGTGTATTCTATTGTTGCCATTAGAGAAATGAACACATTTTGAAAAAATATGTTTGTGGAGCTTTGTGGCTCAGTTGGTAGAGTGTTAGGTCTGTGATGGAAAGGTTGCTAGTATGAGACTCACCGGAGTCACTGTGTTGTGTCCTTGAGCAAGACACTTTATTCGCTGCATAGTACTGGTTCAACCCAGGAATACAGAAAATCATTCCGACATGACTGAAAATTTGTTTGTCTGTGACGTAAAGCATCAATGCAAACAAAAAGATATGATCCAGTGTATGAGATTTCCAACAATGTGGTATGTGCGACCAGTAAAGCCTCAGATCAGGAGGCTGCACTGGCTCGTTCAAGTCTACACTTGTCAAAATGTCAAATTGTTGGAAATCTCATGCTGCGGCTCATATCTTATTTTAATCTTTTGTCTCTCTCAAAAAGTATTTTGATCTATTGTTCAGGATTGATAGACTGATCACAACTTTTGGCGGGAAAAGTCTATTTATAGCAAGTATATTGATGCTTATTCGCTTCAATCAATGTCCGCCTTGATAATTATTGGTTGCCAACTGTGTTTTGTTGGATTTAATTTGATCCAATATTACACTTGTGTTTGTTACCTGTTTGTCGTATTTTGTATGCCAGAACCAAGAGAAAATCTGTCCTCAGGGTTTGTGACCAGGCCTCGAGGTTATAGAACTTGAGTACAGGCTCAGACTCCAAATAAAGCACAATGATTGGCTGCTTGCGGACAGGTGTCCACAAGCAGCCAATCATTGCGCTTTATTTTGAGTCTGAGAATGAACTCAAGTTTTTTAACCTCGAGGCCTGGTAAAATTAAATACAGCCTCGACTGCTGCAGGGACTAGCTTAACTATTGTAAATATGTTTAGATATTATTCTTTAAAGTCAGTCATACTACAGTCAGTAGGGTTCATGTGTAAATGAGTTCTTCCAAAGAGAGCTGCGAAATCACTGTGATGTTGTGAAATCGCTGTGATGTATCCAGATCTAATGTTTATTGAGTAATTATATAAAGGGATCTGCCTTTTTTTTTAGAATAGTTTTTAACAAGTCTTCCCCCAAAATCTGATATATATTTTCACTCAACAATTTTTTAACCTTTTTATACTGCAAATATGTACATTAATAAACTTTGAAGACCTACATGTAGATGAAATGGCATTTGGGCCTTTTCATTGTCAGAAGAAAACCTGCTTTGTTGCATGTGAACAACAAAGGTACAGACCAAACTGAGCATCTGTGCAGTGTGATCAGGACCTTGGTTATTCTCTCTGGAAAGTGGAAAGGCTAAACTTGCTGCATGCAAAATTTTAATATTCCAGCTAGTCTCTGTAGCTGAGTTGGCTGTATTGATTTTTACCTGGTTGCGATTTACACACGATAAGGCCTATATAATGTTGCCTTCCATCAGGGTCTACACTATTTGCTAGTAACCTTCACTGACAGAAATACATTGTAATTTGAAAATTATAATCATTGACCCATCCAAAATTGTTTGTAGTGATGTGGATGGAAAGTTTCATTAGTCTAAAAAGGGTTAATCTTGACTAATGCTTGTTTATGTTTCCTTGCTGCAGTTCGTCTAAGGCTGAACTAACATATGATCTAGACTCAGGGTATGTAGATAATTTGCCAATGGATTATAATAGCTCCCTCTATGATAGCAACGAAAACTCGTACAGTACCTGGCCCTACAAATATCACTTGCGGGCCACGACAGTAAGTTCAATATTTGTGCTCACAGATGGCTATTTATTCCCTATAGTCTTATATTGTTGTACCTTGTACTGTCCTGCCAGCCAAGAGTGACAGTGATGTAATATTTTGTTTACAACTGTTAAGTTAAACATTAACTTGCATTCTCTACTTGAGCTGACGCGAATTGGTAGATCACTTCTGTTTTAATTCTATCCTGCGGATAGGATTAATACACAAGTGATCTATCTATTCTAAGTCCCTGATAACTTTGTAAATAAAACATGATGTCACTGTCCATCTTGGCTTGCAGGACAGTAGTAGTGATGTCCCTGATATTTATATTACTCTTTGCATGCCAGGTAATATTTCATGGTTTTTTTGCCGTCTGATTTTTTTTTCAAAATTAACTTTTTCAAGAACTTTCAGGAAGACCATCAGAGTGTCAAACAGTTTGGATCCAGAACAGGCTCGATGTTTTGTCAGGCCTGATCTGGGTCCAAATTGCTTGCAGATATTAGCAGTAGACGACAGGTGTCACTAGCAGGTAAAGGGTTAACAGTTTGCATGCTAAAGTAAAAAATGCCAATTAACAATTTGAGCCAGCACATGAGATTCTGGTAGTTTTAAGGATATGCATAAAGTCAATTTTTCAACATGCACATGGGTGAAAGTTTCCAGGATGTTTGAATTCAGGATTTTGAGGCTGACTTGCCATAGAAGCTTGGTAGCTCAGTGATTAGGCACTTGCGACCGGTGCTAGAGGTCCCAGGTTTGATCCCCGCTCGCGGCGAGGAAAATTTCGGTGTCAGAGCACACTTTCTCTAGTGTAATTTGCAGGGATGACGCTAGAAAGTGCATCCTCCTTCGGATTGGGAGGTTAACTGGCTGTCCCCAGTGCAGGGAAAGTCACCCCCTGTGCAGGTTAAAGAACCCTACGGTAATTTAGATATGGTTTCTTGTAGGCTTTCATCCTGCAACCCGTTGTGTACAAAGTACACCTGCTGATAATACTCGCAAAGGGGTCTGGCAGTATATAGAGAAAGAGAAAGAAAGAAAAGAAAATCATCATCAGATTGCCAATTAGGCAGATTATAATAGCTTCTCTGATTGGTTTTCAGATTATCTAAACAAGGTTATACATTTAAACTTGAAATTATTCATTTTTGTAGGCATCCTGCAAGTTGTTCAGGATTGAGGAAATTTTGAACTTTCACCCATGCATGCATGCTTAGTAATTTTTTGGGGGCTTAAGATCTAATTGTGTTTCTGAACCTTAAAGGGAACAGCAACCTTATAAGCATGTGAGCCTGACATGCAAGCCCTTATTTAACCATGCAATCTGCCGCAAATCAGATCAAAATCTGATATAAAATAAGAAAGAGCAATTTGAAAATCAAAAACTCTGACATCTATTAAGACAATGGAGGCCGCCATTTTAATTACTTCCTGTTAATTTTGAAAAACCAATAAAATTCCCATTTACAGATGTTTTTCAAACTCTTTTATTTTCAACAGATGAATCAATAAAACTGCAACTGTAGTTGAAATGAATAGCAGGAAACTAGCTATTTTGTTTATGCATATTTAATTAGGGCTGTGTGTGACGTCACTCAGCCTAAAAATGATTGAATTGCCGTTATATAAACATCTATAACTTTCTTATTTGCAATTGATTTTGATAGGGTTTGCGCCATATTGCATGGTTTAATAAGGACTTGCATTTGAGATGCACTTGCCTTCAAGGTTGCTGTCCCCTTTAATATGCCTCCATTCTTAGTTTATCTTTGGTATGCAAGCAGCGGAGGCTCTGGCAAGCCATCACTGGTTGTCTATGCAATAAGTACCACAATCTCATGTGCTGGTGAATATCTTTTTATTTTATATGATTGGGCTAAACATTTTAGAAGAATTAATTCACATGAAATGTAGATTCTATGCTTTTTAAGTAAAGAAATATAAAACATTTCTAGTACTCCTAACTGTCTTATTTATGAATAACACATTTTTTTTAATTTCCTAAATCCCTTTAAATTTCTCTGCGTTATAGACAAACCATTCCCTATGTTGTGATAGTTGGCAAGTTTTTGGATAAGAGATCTGCCATGTAATTATTAGTTCCTGGGATCATAACCATTGGGCTATATAACAGGGAGAATGAGTCCTATCCCAAAAAACAAACTTTGGCCTGAAAAAGGAAATTCCAACCTAATAGACCAATGAGCCGACATACCACATACCTGGATGTAAAAATCATCATCCCCAAAGAATTATTTTGATACTTTGGATATGGATATGCCTATTAGAGAGGACTCATAATGTTGATTTCAGACCTTTAATGTCTGCTCTCATTCTGTTGTTCAAATTTTAGAAATATGATGTTTGTTAAGTGGCAGTGCATTACAGTCTTTGACAAAAACTCTTCATGCTGTGTAAAAATTTCAGCATCCATAGCTAACGCAATCTTTTGACAAAAGGCCCTTTGACACACCTGCTTCAAGCAGATTGTGTCATCCACTCATCAGTGTGACCTGATGACCTTAACATACTTGTCATGTTAGTGACTTCGACATAAATTAACATGGAATTGTGCATAACTCTACGGCAATGATAGCTGTGAGTGCATGGGTGAAAGCTATCAGGATTATTCCTGAATTCAGGATTTTGAGGCTGACTTTCCATTACAGTAGTTTTCATGTGAATTTATTCTTCTTTTTGTAAAGCCAAAAAACTGATGCCATATGCCTGTACTTGACTGGCACTTTAACTTATCCTGCCAATGTCTTATGCTTATAACCTTTGCAAATAGTTTGGACCCAGGTCAGGCCAGACAAAACATGGGCCATGATTTAGATCTAAACTGTTTGAAACTGATGGTATTCATGATTTGAAAAAAAAGAAAAAGTAATTTTGAAAAATGTAAACCATTGAAATTTCCCAAAATTCAAAAAAGACTTAAGGATTAGATGTAGAAATAATGTAAATATCAGGCATGCTTTTCACTATATCTTGTGGCTAGGAGAAAGTTTTACAGTTTCAACTCAATTCACCATGATATGCTGTTGTTGTCACTGGCTGTTTGCACTGCATGCTGGGTAAATCTATCTACCAATCAGATATTGCTGTGTAGTTGAGAGCTGATTTCATTGGTTCTTTGCATTGTATCCTGGGTAATGCTGTTGACCAATCAAATCTTTGCTGCTGTACTCTCTGATATTTGAGAAGCTTTTAGTTTGCTTATGTCTGACAAAACTGCATGCTTGTTTGGCATTATATTGCATTTATAACATGTTAAAGTTTTGGTGTGTATTAATGTGGTTACAATATTTTTTTTAATACAATGGATGATACTTTTAATGACTAATATGAAATAAGATAAAAGGGTAATTTTATTCATTTATGAAACCAACAAATAACAACAAGAACAAAATAAATGCGAACATGGAGTTTTAGCATGTAAGTATTATTCTTGCATGGGAATTCATTACGCGAAGCTGTTTGAAGCCGCGAAAACCATGTTCAAATCATGAGATTCACGTGCTGTTTGAACATGACCTTTACTTTAAAAAGCCTAAACTGGGCCCTGATTTGCATGCATGACATTACACTGGAAAGCGTTGCGGCTGTGACTGATCATTTTGCCGATGCTTTCGTTCACAAAAACGTTGCCTGGGTATATATGACGTTGTGGCGACGTAATGACGTTTGAAAGTTTGATGCTGACGCCATTTTGTTTTGAGAAATCAAGTGTAAGAAAAGGTATATCTAATGTTTAAGCGACATTTTCAGTGCAGTTTATGCTGAAATCGGGTAAAATATGCAAGAATAACGATCACATATGTTTGTTCTTGCCGGGTCCCTCAGGCGATGTTTGAACACTCGGTCTAATGGCCTCATGTTCAAATAGCTTCCTTGGGACCCGGCAAATGTTAATGTGTGAAAAAACATGTGTGATCCCTATAGTTGACCATGCTCAGCAATGACTCAGAGCAGCAGGGACATCTTTATATTATTTTGTTGAAAAATAAGATTTATTTTTTTTAATTTTCCCTCTGATCTACATAGGACATAATCTGCTATTTCATGAGCAAACATGCAATCTGATCAATGTTTTTTTTTTTTAATTTTTATTCTATATCTTTGTAAAGTAACAAATAGGTGATTAGGTATATAGGTCACAAACTCTGAAGACAGATTTTCTTGTGATGTTTCTTCTATAATAGTAACGAAACCTGGTGAGCAGGTCAAATATTTTTGTCAAGTCATACTCAACAGCTTTTAGTTCACTCTGTAGATAGTCAGAACACCACAGAATAGTAACTTAGTATGATTTTATATACATCAAAGACTATTAATAGGATCAGTCAAATGTTTGTTCTAAAACTTAGCTGTTTTTTCTTACTTGATAAAGTTGGTATGCTAAAAATGAGAGATCTGTACCCTTTGTAGCAGTAGGCTTTAAAGAGCTATTGCTACAATTGCAGCAGATGGCAAATTTATGAAGCTAAAACATGCTTATTGAGGATTTGAGGCTGACTTTCCATAAAAAGCAGCCCCAAAATAATGAATTAACCCTTTACTCCATAGGCTATTTTAGATCATGACATCATTTTCTATTTTTAGACAACATTGAAAAAATTCAAGAACAATTTAAGTTAAGTTTTTTAATACTTTTGAAAATATTATGGGAAATGGAGCATTTGCTCCAAAAGAGCAAATGCACCATTTTCCATAATATTAATACATGATATTTCAAATGCGTCAAAAGGCGTTATTATGGAGTAAAGGGTTAAGCAGATTATAATAGCTTCTCTGATTTATTTTCAGTATATCTAAAGACAATTGACCATTTAAACTTGAAATTGTTGATATTCTATAGGCATACTGAAAGTTTATAGATTTGGGTTTCTTAAAATGTGAATGCAACATCAGTCTAAGAGGTCAAAGTTATTCAAGTTTGAACTTGTTTTCTATGTATTTTATCCCATGTATACTGTATTGTGTGTGAATTTGGCTCTTCTTAGTGCATGTACAGTATTTTCCCCAATACATTATAAATGCCCATCCCCATTTTTAATGACGTAAATGGTTTTTTTTTTTTTTTGCAATTCCCAAAAAAATACCAGATTCTTATAACAGCCTACTGGAAAGTTTTGTAAAAACAACAACAAAAAAACAAACAAAACACCTTTACCTATGATCCAGTAAATTTGTTGCTTAAGGCCCCCCCCCCCCCCCCCAAATATTGAATTGTTTCTCAGGCCATTTTTTTTGAAAAACAGATTCGGCAGGGCAGGGTTTTATTTTAATCTTTATTCGGTAGAAAAAAGCTGTGGGAACTTTTTTTTCGAAACTTGAACGATATTTTTTTAAAAGTTGTGCTTTGACGGCTATTTCATTGGATATTATTCAAGTTAGGCCATAAAACTTGATAGGGAAAGCCTCTGCACATTGAGTAGATTTGACTTCATCACCGATGCATAAAACTTACACTGTTGGGGCTCGATAACTAACAAAACACAGTTGAAAAACATCGAGTGGTATACCGGAAATGGATTCGAGAATAAACTACCCAACATTACCAGCATTGGACCACAATGGCCGAGTGAAACCGCATGGTCATTACCGATAACGATGTTATATAATTAGAAATGCAGTTTTTTTTTTATTTTTTATTTCTAGAAAGCAACAAAAAAAGTAATGCAGAGCTTTTAAAACAGACGACAGTGCCTGAGAAACAATTGCTCTTTTTTTATTTGGCCTAATCCAACAATGTTAAAATCCATTTTTTCTCATGGAACATATAAATGACAAATGTATGTTCGTCACACAATACACACATTTTAAAATTTTGGTCTGTTTAAATTAAAAGTAATTTCAGTAGACTTGAATTCCAAATAAAAAGAAGTTTTGAAATTTGATTTTTCTTCAAGTGCAGGTGGCAGTTGCCTAACAAAAAGGCATAGACAAACAGTGCAGACCCAGATCAGACGTCTTCTGATGAAGCAGTCCGATCAGGGTCTTCCATATTTGCTATGGAGATTGTAAATATTGATTTTTCTGCTGACATCAGAAAAGGTTTACTGCCTACTTTTCTGTGACTAGAATTAGCAGATTCTGTACGTGTTTCTGGCATGAATTGAAGTGTAAGGTGCATAGTAATTTCTCTATGAGCATAAAATGTAGCAAGAGTCAACAGTTGGTACAGTAAAACCTGTCTTAAGAGGCCACTCAAAAATAGACAAAACAAAGAGCAAAGAAAGGTAGCTTATGAAGTCGAAAGCATCGTAGAATGCGCTCTCTTGGAGCATTCTGCAATACTTTTGACCTGCATTAAGCGATAATTGGTCTTGAAAAACAATCTTGGTCTTTTTGAGAGTGGCCATTTAGACAGGTTTTACTGTTTTTACCACATTATTTTGTAGAAGTGTTTATATAATTATACAGTATTTCTTTTCATATAATTTATGGAATTGTGCTATATCATATAATATAAGTATGACATAAGCTTCGTTGCATATGTACGGTATGTATATTTATGTTAAAAGAAAAGACAACAACAATTACAGGTGCCAATAACAGTGAATTAGTTCCTGATTGAAAGACTGAAGTCTCCGTTCAGAAGTTATGCTGCCATTCTTGATTCATTTTCTATCTGTTTACAACAAGAAGACACCCTCCCCCACCCCCTCATGTATCACCAATCTTTGTATAATTGCCTTTCTGTCTGTATTAGGAAAGCTGTCATATGAAGTGGCCATGATTGATTCTTTTTCTCCTAACTTTATTTGAAAATTGTCTTGCTCTGGTTGTATTGACTATTTCTGTCTATACTCTTTCTGTTTGTATCATTAAAGCTATCTACATAGAAAAAGGGCTATACTCTTTGCTTCTTTTTTCTTTTTTGAAAAAAAAATCTTTATATGAAAACTGTCATGCTCTGTTTTACTATATATATATATTTTCTTTCTGTTTATAGCAGTTAAGCTGTCTACAGGGAGAAATATCCTTCTGCTATTCTATTCTTTCTGTTAATATTTGAAAAGTGCTTTAAGCTCAGTTACCATCTGTCTGTTTACATGAGGACAGCTGTCTACATAGAGAATTGGCCATACTCTTATTCTTTCTCTATTTGAAAATTGTCTTGCTCTGGTTATTGTCTTTCTTTTCATTGTTTAAAACAGGAAAGGGCTATCATACATCACACTGAGATAAAACTTACAGAATTTGGCCCTTCTGAAAACGGATTCTCATAAGATTTTCAAATCTCACAGAATTTTCAGACCATCTAAAAACACATTTTATAAAGAAATAATCATAAAGCACATTTTGTTGTGTTTATCACAAGTTTCTTACATTAAAATAAAAGCTTTTTGGTTATTTTAGGGAGCTCCAAATTGATTTTTTGTGAAGATCTCACAGAATTTGATCAAATCTCCCTTAAAATTTTGGTTTATCTCACAGATTTGAGTCCACAGTTTATGGCATGTATGTGCTGTCTCCATTGAGAAGTTGCCATACTCTATTCAAATAATTTTCTTTCTGAAATTAGGAAAAGTATTTCAATTTGAAAATTGCATGGGTGAAAGTTTTCAGGATTAGTGCATAATTCCAGATTTTGAGGCATACAGTAAAACCTGTCTTCAGCGGCCACTCAAGTGAAGACCAAAAATTGTTTTTCAAGACTGATTGTTGCTTAATGCAGGTCAAAAGTATTGCAGAATGCTCAAAGGAAGAGCATTCTGCAATACAATTGACCTGCATTAAGCGAAAATTGGTAATTGTATTGCAGACTGCTCCCCCATTCTGCAGACCAGTGCATTAAGCAATAATCTGTATTTAAGACCTGTGTTGGTCTTTAAGACCTTTGTTTTGTCTATTTTAGACTGGCTGCTTTTGACTTGATAACTGAGTAAAAAAAGGCTTTTCTGATTTTTTTTTTAGATTTTTTAGAAATATTTAGCCATTTAAACTGGATCTATTTTAGTTGATAGGCATGAAGCAAGTTTTAAGTGTTCAGGGTTTTGAAAATTTTCAACTTTCACCCATGAAATATTCATCTTACTGTACCATTGAGGAGTAACCACCCGATGTTCATTATCTTTCTGTTTTAAGGAAGAACAATCTCTTTTTATCTACATTCTTCTTTTGAAGTCCTTCTTTTTTCTGAAGTTGCTTTCTGCTTTCTCCATTCTGTTTCTCTCTTTCTTTTAAAAGCAAGAAAAATGTCTACACTCTGAAATCGGATGAGTGGCAGAAGGGAAGAAAAGAAACACCGAGGGATGTCCAGAGAGGAGGAAAGAAGGGCGTTAGACGAGGTCCCTCCCTGTAAACGTCCTTGTACACAGACCATTTTATAGTAAAACACTGGTATAATGAGTTGGATAAAGATTTTAAAGATTTAAGGGAAAAACAACAGCACCTTAATATATTATGTAAATTAACGCTTAAAGTGCCTTAAATTTGTAGCAGATGGCGTTATGGTTTTTTAGGAATACAAATACTGCTTGATATTTCATGTGAATCATCTGCCTGCTGACTATTCACATGGAATGTCATGGATTGTCAAACTTTATTTATCCCAAAAATTAAGTCACATATCACAAAATGTGCTGTCTGATACAGTTGTATGTCGGCATTTTAAGGGTTAGATTATTATGTTAATTCATTCAGGCCCTTTTTACATTAATTGAAAGGGATTAAAAATAAATACTTTAACAATTGCATGAGTGTTTTATGTCTGCAAAGAAATATGATGTAATGATTATTTCTCCTACTTTAAATTTATGTGTGAACCCATTTTCATATTTATAGTTTGTGTGTGTAATAGTGTCTAATAACATTTCATTTGCAAAAGGCAGCATTTTATGCTTTTGAAATGGCTTGGTCTCCGCTTGAGACCAGAAAATGAAGAATTTGCCTTCACTGTGGTTGTTATTGGTGCTTTAAGGGTTGATAATTAACATAAGCTTAAACTGTGAAACTCCTAAAATTTTCTTAGCTTTATTAGTTGATGTTGCATGCATGATATACAATGTAATTCTTGTTTTTAAATGTGTCTACTGATTTTCAAACTTTATGAAATTAGGCATTATTTTTTGAAATATTTTAATCAAATAGCGAAATAGCAATATAAACTCTTTAAAAGGCTGACATTCTAAAATGGAATCTTCCAGCTCTTGATCTGGACTTATCCATTCTATTTATGAATAAAAAAAATACATGCTGAACAAAGATAGAAATAGTGTCTGATTAGACTTTTAGTGTGATTGGGGACTATTTTGTTTGCATAATACCGCATATGCTATATTTTTGTTTGAGTAATTTGATTTTGGTCCTCAAAGATTTACTAAATTTCAATATCATTATTGTCTCATACAGTAAAACCTGTTTAAAACGGCCACTCAATAATAGACAAAACAATGATCTTAATGACAAATGGTAGCTTAATGAAGGTCAAAAGTATTGCAGAATGCTCCCCTTGGAGCATTCTGCAATACTTTTGACCTGCATTAAGCAATAATTAGTCTTGAAAAATTTTTTGGGGTCTTTTTGAGAGTAGTGGTTTTACACAGGTTTTATTGTACATGTATATGTACTGGTATACTATGGTAAGGGATCTAAAATTTTGAACAGCTTTTTCTCAATGTTCTCAGCTTGCAATTTTCTTGCCATTATGTTTTGTAGTTTGTTATGTAATTTTAAAATTTATTCTATTAACATAAGAAAATGTTCAATATATTGTATCATATGTGCGCTGGTATGCTTTGGTAAGGGTTCTAAAATTTTGAACACATTTCTGTCAATGTTCTCAGCCTACAATGCTTATGAGAATAGACTGCTCCTGCATTCTGATTTGGATTTGCACTGTTTGTTTAGAGTTTATTTTTAGCCTGTAAATAGTGTTAAAAATTTTAAAACATTTGTTATAATGTAATACATTTTGGTCTTATTACTTAACACTTTTGCATTCAGAGTGTCAGTGGCCAAAAATATTTTAGTCACTTTGAACACAGGACATAAATGGACTTACCATGAAGAACATCAAAGTAGCTCATGAACACCCAAAACATATCTTAAAAATAATCATAAATAAGTAAAAAATCATGGTTTTGGGCATAAAAGTTCCCTTCTTTGGACCATTGAGCAAACACATTTAATCCTATTGCCTGCACCCACTGAGCGGCCAAAACTGTACAGAGTTTTGGCCTCTCGTAGGTCAGTAGGATTAAAGACTGGCAGAATTTTCTATGTAACTAGTATTATTTCACATTTGTAGCATGCATGACCAATTTTAACTCTTTGCATGCAGGGTAATATGTCAAGCTTTTGTTGTCGTCTGCATAAACTTTTTTCCAAAAATTTTCTCAAGAACACTATCAGAGTGTCAAACTGTTTTAATCCAGATCAGGACAGACATTCTGTAGGTCCTGGTCTGAGTCCAAGCTGTTTGCTAAGGTTATCAGCGTACAACAAAAGTCCCGCCAGCAAGGAAAGAGTTAATTATCAACTTTTAAGGGAGGAGCTAAGCTCAGGGCTCGAAAATTGTACACGTCCGCTCGTATTTACGAGTGGAAGTTCGGTAAGGGCGAGTGGAAATTGCCATTTGCTAGCCCGACAGGACGAGTAGATTTTTTAGGTTTTGTAATTATTTTTGAGGGAAAAAAAGAACTAACTACTACATGTAGCATGTTTTACAGCCTGCAAAAGCAACGCAAACACAGTGAAGAAAGATCGTTTGGTAGGTTTAAAATGTCACTAAAATGTAACCAGGTGTTTACACTAGTCAGCAGTAAATGCAACCTGGTAAAATATGGTTGATCTTTGAACTAAATACCGGGACACATTGGAAAATTAATTCGGCCTAAGGGTTTTGAAAGAATAAAGCCGACGTTCCGGATTTTATCTCTGTATACGAAAACGGGGGTCAGTCTGATTACCGCAGGATAACACAGGATACCGCAGGATCCCCTGATATTGGCGTTTTCAATGGAATTTACCATATTATTACATGGAATAGGCATTATATAATAAATAACAGTAAATATCTTCACTTGTTTTGTTGGTAAAAATAGCCATGCAATAAACCAACTGATTAAAAAGACACCCTGTCACATTAGCCTAAGGATAGCACAATTTGGGTGTTATTAATTCGACAAATTATATGATTATTTTCTATTTTATATTTGATATATTTTTCATAACTATAAATCATGATTTAAGCTTTTCCTAGATTAAGATGATATTTGAATTTTTTTTGGATGAATCCGTGCAATATCACATGTGTGACAATATAAAATAGGTTCATCTTATAGATATCTTTAGTTAAGAGTTATATTCTTGTTGGAAAATACTTTTTTTTAAAATGTCTTGAATGATGTATCCAGCTTTTCATTGAAGAAAATTAACTATATAGTAGGATCCCTATACCGCAGGATCCCTCAAACTATATAGTAGCACTTTAAGTTGATGTCGCATGTCATCTAAAACTAATTGTAAATAAGTTACTGAATTATGTGTTTTGTCTCTTTTAAAATACCAGACCAAAGGATGAGTTCAACTGGAGTAAGGACGAGTGAAAAATTTAGACCACTTGCCCTACAGGACGAGTAGGTCCAAAAAATTTTTTCGAGCCCTGAAGCTCAACTGGTAGGGTGTTAGACTTGTTCAAGATGTCATGGATTTGAATCCAGGGATTTTCCTACCTTACTGAAGTCAGGGCCAGGGGCCTGTTGAAATTGGTAAACTAGAGGACCTGAAGGTCATGAAGCACTCACCTGATCTCCTGTTGAAATTGGGAAAAAAGCATTTTGACCATCAAAGATGGGAAAACTTGATGCAGTCTAAAAGAACTGGACCGCAATATTTTAAATGATTAAAAACCATGGATATAAGAAATTAGCAGTGTAAAGCTGTAACATATTTGTTACTTCAATTGCCCTTCATAAAAACTCAAGAAAATTTGTGTAAAAATGTGAATGAAAACAAGTTTTCATTCACATTTTTATGCAAATTTTCATGCATCTGTAACTTTGCTATTTTTTGTTCGGATTTTCGTGGAATTTTCACCAAAATGTAGAATCATGAAATTTGGAATGATATACACCATTTTAGAAAGTTTTTGCTCATTTTTTAATTGGGAAAGGGCTGATATTCGACTCCAAATCAGGCCTAGGAAAATCCCTGGAATCTCACAGTCAGTGTGTGGCGTTACTTGAGCAAGACACTTTATCCTCATTCAACTGAGGAAAAACCAGACTGACTGAAAAATTGTTGACTGGGACATAAAGCATCAACTCAAGCAGAAATTAATATTTTTTCTTTTCTTTTTCAGATCGGCTCCACATACCCGCACTACTAAGGCTTCAATGATTCGATGACCATGACCTTGTATAATGGATCAACTGCTGTCAAGATTTCTCTCCAATTTGGCGTGCAAATAACCTAACTGTGATTCAGTATGATTTTAACTATGCACGCTTTGAAGTTCAGGGCCAAATATGGTTGTTGATTGTTGTTGACTGAAACAGTTGCAGTGTAAAATATTTTTTTTTAAGTGACATTGATCCATATGAACAAATATCTTGGTTAATTCAGATCAAACAGTGACACAGTAAATGCTCTATAATTTTGAACACTTTTATATTTCTGTTCTCAAATAAAATGTTGGTTATCAGGGCTGGAATTCTTAAAATGCTTGTCAGAATAGCAAACAGCGAAGGCCCTGATCAGACTGCTTCTTCAGAAGCAGTCTGATTTGGGTCTGCCCTGTTTGGTATACCTTTTGGGCAGGCAAGAGCGTTCGAAATTTTAGAACATCTACCATATATATTATTGACCAGGAGGAAAGTAACCACATCCTCCTCATTAGCATAAAAACTTTAGTGTTTTTTTACTACATATTTTTTTCTCACGTGTTTTATTCTATTAAAAACAAAAACAAAAACCCTGAAAAATTAAATCCTGAAAAATTCAACAAGATAGGATAGCCCTTACCATGCTAAAAAACCAGGATGTATCCTATTTTGAAAACAGTTTGGATCCAGATCAGCTGGCTTCTGTGCGCCAGCTGATCAGGATCCACACTGTTTTCCACTTTTTAATAATATGAATACATTGTGAATATCCAGATCATCTGGCTTCAGATGAAGCCAGATGATCTGGATCTACACCACTTTCTAAAAGAGGGTATAGATTTCTGTAAAGGCTTGTACACAGTGCACTTAATACATGTAGGTTGAATATGTTTTGTGTTAAGTATTATAATTGACAGCCCTAGTGAGGTCAGTTACATGTATGTTATGGAGATTAGTTGGAAATTGCCTCATTGAGGTAGTTTCAACGAGCAACGACACACAATCAGACAATCTGTGGCACTCATTAGAAGAACCTCAGTGAGACACTTCCAATGAGTACGACACATTTTCTTTTGAGACTTAAAACAAAAAAAAAGCAAAATTAAAAAAAAAATAGTGATATGGTAAAGTATTAGGACCAGGATGTGGAATATGCCCCCAAAGAGTCTGTCATTATTATTGCCACCCCATATTAGCCCTTGTCATGCTGAATATTTTATGCACTACACTTCACCCTAATTTTTATCCTGTTAACCTGCAGCATTCCAGTTGTAAGCAGGCATTTACAGGCAGGGTGGAAAACCATGTGGATCCTGATTGGATGGTTTCATTAGAAGCCAGCTGATCAGGATCCACAGTGTTTTCAAAAAAGAATAAACCCGGGTTCAGCAGGACAAGTGTTTGGATTTCAACCCTCATCTAATTTTTAAGCATTCTTAAAATAAGTTGTTGTGTTTATTTGTTATTACGTACTGTACTTACATTCGTAGTATTTTATTTCTTATTAATTTATGTTAGGACTTTGATTGATTCCATTTTTAAGCAAAGTATTTTTTTCTAAAAAATTTCCTTACAAGTCATTTCATAATGGGATGATATTTAAGAAGAAAGCATTTTTAACCCTTGTCATGCTGAATATTTTTACTTACTACACTCTCCCCTACTTTTATCCTGTTAACATGCAGCTTTCCAGTAATAAGTTTATATGGAAATCATGTAGAGCCTGATCAGATGGCTTCGTTAGAAGCCAGCTGATCTGGATCTACAGTGTTTTCTAAAAATAATAAATCCTGGTTCAGCAGGACAAGGGTTAAGAAACATCACATTTTAAATAAAAGATTTTGTCAATCCAAGCATTTTGACACAATTTGCAAGAAAGTTAACCTGTTAACCCTTTGTAAACTAATGAATTCTTCCATCTGGTTTGATACAATGATAATGGGATAGTTCATTATACATATCAAGGTATCACAGGTTAGAATTTTCAAATTATAATGTTCATGTTTTTCAACATTTCCCTGAGATTTTTTATCTTTAAGCTAGCATACAGTGCAGACCCTGTTGAAATGCTGAATATTGTGACATTTCATCTGGGTCTTCACTGTTTGCAAAGTATTGGTTCGGGGGGTTTCCAGTATAGCCATCTTAAATTTTGAAGAAGAAAAAATTGTTTCCGCCGGCTCTACCATTTTGATACAAAGTTAGATTTACTTAATTTCTAAATGTCAGTTAATTTTCTGAAATGGTACATTTTTTAACTGCAATTGATGATATTCTAGACAACTAGCCAAGATTCATTGACATTTGATGATATTTAAAGGTATGCATATCAGACTAGGGCTGTTAACATCACAAAACCTATCAAATTCTTCAAAATTGCAGCACCAATGACACTTCCAACATTCAAATTCAACCTTAATTATTGTCCAATTTCAACTACATTTGCGTCAAAATGCTTGTTTTAAAATGTCTTACATTTGAAATGCAATGTTGTTAAACAGGACACTTTGCTTCAAGACTTTTATAGACTGTATCCACACAAAACCTAATAAAAGCACTCCACAGGTGTTTCCTGTTTTACTATTCAATCTACCGTATTGCATTCAGAATGGCCAAAACTTAACCCATATAAGCCGAATTAAATTTGCAGTCATTATCATTTGGACGAATCTATTTCGAATTTAAGGGTTGTTGGGTGGTAAATTTCAATTTCATTCAAAATTTACAAGTACACTAAGTAAGCAAACAGTGCAAACCTGATCAGACACTGCGTTCTGCGGTGCCTGAAGAACCCAGCGTCTGATCTGGTTTTTCACTGTTTGCCAATGTCCCATAAAAAGGATGCTAGACTATATGGGTTAAGTTTTCTAAAGAGGGTATAGAAAAATTGATGACGAAAAGAATGCCATCAGTGCGCTTAGTAGGTCTATCAGTGTAATTATCCACACACTTTTTGAAAAATGTTGGGTAAATTGTGATTGCCACTGACCGTCCCTCTCACAAGCTCTCTTAAACTGCTGGACTGAATCAATCAAATTTGTAGTGACTTGCTTTAATGCAGGAGTGGGGTGTGCATGAGCACATTAACTTTTGGCCCCAACCCTAGGCTTTCTGGGGAGGGGTCAAAAACTTTCTCGAGAGCAACGTGGGGGTTTGCGACGGCATGCCTTCGACTGAGCGATTCTTGTATTTATTTTGTACACAGTGGCAACATCATGGTTTGAAGGATATCAAATTGATAATGAAATGCTATCATCAAAATAGTAAACTGATATCATCAAAATAGTGAACTGATATCATCAAAATAGTGAACTGATATCATATCAATCTTCTATTAACCCTTTGTATACTAATGGATTTTTCCTTCTGATTTGATACAATAAACTTGGTACATATCTAGGGGTGTCAGGTTATAATTTTAAAAAAATGTATTATTAATTTGTCTGAAGATCTTTTTAACCTTTACAAACAGTGTAGACCCTGATGAAATGCAGCATCATGCTGCATTTCATCTGGGTCTTCACTGTTTGCAAAAGTATGTGTTTAGGGGTTTCCGGAATACAAAGCGTTAACATTTTGAGTGCCAGAATCAAAATTACTTGGACTGGAAAAGCATTTGTTGGTGGAATAGTCTCAGATTAGCCTACTCCAAGAGAAGCAGTCTGATCAGAATATATTTTTTTGGCTTTCTTCAACAAATTTTATATTTGGAAGATTTTATTTAGATAGCATTTTAAGAGTAAATGGCCAGCCCATGAAAAAAATGGCACCTGCCACATTGGTGATCCTTTACCTGCAAGTGATGCCTTTTTGTCATCTGCTGATACCCTTTGCAAACAGTTTTGTCCCAGATTACGCCCAAACTGATCTTGACAGTGTGATGGTATTCTTGAAAGAATTTTTAAAAACTTTAATTTTGAAAAAAATCAGCAGACAACAAAAAAGTTGATTTTTTTCAAATCTAATTTTTCGAAAAAATTATTTCAGGAATACCATCAGAGTGTCAAAAAGTTTGGATCCATCTGTCGGGCCTGACCTGGGTCCAAACTGTTTGCAAAAGTTATCAGCTGACGACACTTGTAGGTGAAGAGTTAAATTTAGTTGCAAACTGTGGAGAATAAGTGTAGTTCTCTTGTAATTGGTCTTGGGGATTTTAAAGGATATGTATTAAAACATTTTTACTAATTTTTGTATATCAATTAACCACTTTTGCAAAGTGGAGGCAAAGGGAAATTTTTTGTCCTCTTTTTATGTTTTTGTTGCTTTTTTTTCTATGAATGAACTGTAAAATTATATATAGAACTTGTACAAGATATTTTACTGAGAATTGTGGTTTATTTAGTTCCAAGATGGACTCTGATTACTGACCTTATTTCCAATTAGAAAACCGGTTCCTTTTACCTGCACAAGCATGGTGGAAACAGTATGGATCCTGAAACCAGCTGATCTGGGTTTACTATCTGTTTTTAAAACAGGATACACTGCAGTGTATCAATTATTAGCATGATAAGGGTTAACTCTTTGCATGCTGGGTAATTTTTCATTCTTTGATGTCGTCTGCTGTCTTTTTTCAAAATGAACTTTATCAAAAAATTATTTCAAGAACACTATCAGAGTGCCAAACAGTTTGGATCCAGATCAGACCCGACATTCTGTCGGGCCTGATCTGGGTCCAAACTGTTTGCAAAGGTTATCAGCTGACGACAATAGTTGCTTCTAGCAAGGAAAGAGTTATAGAGGGGTTTGGGCATTCTGGGACAATACAGAAATCTACTGTTTCTGATTGGATTTGTCCTAAAAGTGCCAATCACAAATGTAGCAGACGACAATTTTTTTTATATCTTGTCAGATTTTCAGGAAAATAAGACTTGACGTTTTTGTGAATCATGAAATTCAAAGCCATATTTAGGGAGCGCAGTGGCTCAGTGGTAGAGTGCTTGACTCGAGACCGAAGGGCCGCGGGTTCGAGCCTCACCGGCGTCACTGCGTTGTGGTTCTTGAGCAAGACACATTTATCCTAGCTTAGTACTGGTTCAACCCAGGAAGACCCGTCCCTGTATAACTGAAAGATTGTTGATGGGACGTAAAGAATCAAATCAAACAAAATCAAAGCCATATTTGGATTGCAAAAGAAATGGCAAAATTTGAAAATGTCGTCTGCTACACATTTTAGGTGAGGCTCTAAGAATTAATGCAGCATGTATTTAAATGCTTTAATGTGTGAAAAGATTGTAAATATATCATGTTAACTCCCAGGATGTAAAAATTGTTTTGAAATCATTCTTAATATATGTTTGTACCTCCCTGGATGTAAAAAATTGTTCACATGTAGACATGCATTTATTGGTTTATAACAATGACTAGTTTTTCTGACATGAAAAACAAAACAAAACAAAAAAACAGCAACCCAAAACAACACATACACTCACACAAAAAAGACATGAATCTTACCCAATTTACCCTTTACCATTTTCCTGTCACTCATTACGATTGTCGTCTGCTCACTCATCTGCTTAAGATACTTTTGAGGCCTATATTGCAAACAATATGAACCCAGATCAGACTGCTCCTTTGGGAGCAGTTTGATCGGGGTCAATAGTGTTTGCTTCCAAAGTAAAAGTATTCTTGATCGCATTTGAAAATATGCTGCAGACGTAATAAGCAGACAACATTTTTAGGACAAAAATATTGGCAGGATAAGGTTTAAGTGCAGATAAGGGTCTACGCCCATTGTTTCACTTTTCCGATATACAGGTTTACCATTACTAAAGGGTGAAATTTGGCACATATTTGTTGATTTTTGTACAGTTTGACAAGTGTGCATGGCATGTCAGTTTGTATACACCACTGGTTTTATGTCCTTGACTTTGTTGCACCTGCCCCCTTTTTATCCACAAAATATGTGACCTTTCATTGGTGTTTGTGAATGATCAACTGGTTGTCGGAAAACCTCCATTGGTGGAAGTAGTCGGGATTATTCCTGAATTCAGGATTTTGAGGCTGACTTTCCTTTGATAGTTGGAATGGCAAATAATGTAAACCTAGATCAGAATACTTCATAAGGAGCAGTCTGGTCTTGGTTTCTCTGTTTGCTGAGACTTATCTGGCCACGTCATGTGTTAAGGATGAATACATCAGTTCTATAAATATAAAAAAACGAGAAAACTAAGTGTTTAGGCCCCCAGATAAGAGTGTTTGTTTTGTTGCTTTACGTTCCAGGCCAACAGCTATGGTCATGGCGGGACCGTCAGTTCACCTAACCACACTTTTTCCTGGGCAAGCTTGAACAAGCAGTTAACCTGTACTTCGTGGGCATACTTTCGCTTGTAACTGACAACAACCCTTCTTGAATGATTCAGCGGTAGGGAGGAGAATGACCTAAGAAATTATTTCATGATCAATCTCCACGAAAGTATGGGACCTAGCCGGGATCGAACTCGCGACTCCTGGATCTGCAGTCAGACTCGCATCTGTTGCCAGACACGTTACCCACTGCGCTACGCGGCCCGGTCAGATAAGAGTGTGTAACTGAAAATTATTTTCTTATTTCTCAACCAAAACATATGTTGTGGGTACTCAAAAGGACCGTCTGCATGAGACAGTTCTTTTGAGCACCCAAAACATATGTTTAAACTGTTGGATAAGAAAATAATCACAACTTTACGCTGTATGTTTTGCTTAACTGGCCCTATGAGTATTTACTCAGATCTGCTAGGATAAGGCATAGCCTAGCATAACTGTTTGTGGCATTCTGTCACCATAACAACATTTTGAAGTCTTTTTTCAAAAATGTTAATTCACTGGCTTTGAGAGTACGATATTGTTCTGGAAGATCTTTTATAGATTTTGAAATGAACAAAGCTTAGTAATACTAGGAATATGCTGCCTAAAAATTGCAGCAGATGACATATTCACTTTTTATGCTTCTTTGAGAAAACAGGTATGGCTTGGCATGCATGTAAATTGTCTAATAGCAGATGATCCATATGTACAGTAAAACCTATCTTAAGCGGCCACTCAAAAATAGACACAACAAAGGTCTTAAAGACAAATGGTAGCTTAATGAAGGTCTTTTTGAGTGGCCGCTTAAGATAGGTTATACTGTAATGCCAAGCCTTATTTTTTCACAAAATTGTAGAAGGAAGTAGTCTGCTGCATTCATGACTGGCCTCTTAACGGATTACTGCAAGTTTTGGATATTTTTGTACACGTTTACACAATATATCCCATACTATTCTTTACCGCATATGTTAATTGCAGATATTTTATCAGAAATAAAAATGCCCCCCCCCCCCCCCCCCCTGATTTTTTATACAGATGTGTTTGTAACAGGCCTCTTTGGACGTTTCAAGGGCAGATTTATGTAAAGAAACGTATGTATTGTTTCTATATATCTATATATAATGTTTATTTATTTTATGTAAATCTAGGAATGTTTTATATATATACTGTAGTGGTTTAGTGTACATAACTGGGGACTAGTAAAATCAATCTTGGGACATGCACAAAAATCTTAGATCCAGTCAAACTGCACAGTTAGGGCTGTTCTTGTGATATACCTAAAATATTTAACCCTTTTCATTCTGGATACAGGGAGCGCATTGGCTCAGTGGTAGGGTGCTTGACTTGAGGCCCCAGGTTCGAGCCTCACCAGTGTCACTGCATTGTGGTTCTTGAGCAAGACACATTTATCATAGCTTAGTAATGGTTCAACCCAGAAAGACCTGTCCCTACATAGCTGAAAGATTGTTGATGGGACATAATCAAAGCAAACAAACATTCTGGAAATTGGGTAAGAAGTACTTTGGCAAAAAGTGAATACCCATTAGAAATGCATTTCATCAGGGTCTACACTGTTTGCTAAGATAAAAAACAACCATCAGGGACAGAGTAGTTCATTTTATTGAAATTTTGACCAGCAGATGGACTGTTTCAAACTTATTGTATTAAAATATATATGGGATAATCCATCAGAATGAAGTGTTAATAAGCATAGGCAAGCAGTGTAGCCCCATATCAATTGTCTCCAGAAGCAATCTGAATCTGTAATTGGGCAACAGTATGCTCTTAATTTTCGAACTCTAGTTACCTGCCAAAAGGCCTGGACAAACAGGGCAGACCCAGATCTGGAGAAGCAGTCTGATCAGGGTCTTCCCTGTTTTCTATTCTGACAAGAAATTTGAGAAGTCCAGCCCTGAAAACCAACATTTCATTTTGAGAACAGAAAGAGAAAAGTGTTCGAAATTTTAGAGCATTTACCTTCCACTGCTTCAAAAATACAGTTTTAGAAATAAAAACAACAACACACTACTAGCAATACTAGTTGATAGGGGCAAATATCTTTCAAAATGAGTTTGATCAGTTGCTGTCAAATGGGCCTTTTCACATGAAACTTTGATTTTGTAGTATACAAAAAACAAAGGTGCAGACCAGCCTGTGCACCTGGGCAGTCTAGTCAGCACCAATAGTCTTTACTGTCTGGAAAGAATTATGGCTGAACTTTATATATGCAAAATTTCAATTTCTAGCTAGTCTCTGTAGCTGAGCAGGCCTGTTTGAGCCCTACCTGGCCTTGAGGCTATAACACTTGAGTTCATTCTCAAACTCAAAATAAAGCACATCGATTGGCTGCTTGCGGGGCCAGGTTGCAGATCTCAACAACAGTTTGTTTGTTTTTCGCGACAAGACCCAGGCCTTTAGTTACAAGTGTGTACCAACAAATATTTTTCATATTTCACAACCAAAACATATGTTGTGTGTACTCAAAAGAACCGTCTCAATGAGACGGTTCTTTTGAGCACCCAAAACATGTTAAAACACTGTAAGGTAAGAAAATATTAACAATTTTACGCTCAAAATTTTTGTTTATCTAAAACCTATGAACTAGATGTTTCTGCATGACAGCAGGTGCTTATTAAAGGACAGTCCTGATTGAACTATAATTGATGTGCAGGCTTGTCTGGTTCATGTATTGTTCATGTTTCAAGTTAGGGTTGACTTTTACCCTCTTGTATCTTGTCTGTTTTTTCAAACTCCCCGGCAGTAGCCCTTGGTGGGTAAGGTAAGCTGAGCACATGAGGATACCCAGATAATATAGGGCCTCATTGCAAGAAAACTGGACTGTTGTGTGTGAACAGCAAAGGCGCAGATCAGCTTGCTCATCCACACAGTCAGTTTGTTGATAGCTATACCTGCTACATGCAAAATTTCAATTTTCTAGCTAGTCTCTGTAGCTGAGAAGGCTGGTTTGGTTATGACCTGGTCTGAAACCCCAAATACAGGTTTTCTAGCAGCGAGGCATGTATTGCCCTTTTGTCATTTTTTAACTGAGATATTTTATTTCTCTTTCATTGTATGGTAGACGCTTAGAAGACTATGTAGTCCTAACTGCTGGGGAGTTTGATGGATTTTAGTCATGGTCTTAAAAGGTAGCAATTACACACACCTGTGATAAATGTTGATTATGTTTTTTGTAGTATTTTACTGTTAACTGTTTTAGGTATAGGCAGAGGGAATAGGTATTCGGCATTTAGAGTGAAACCTGTCTTAAGCAGCCACTAAAAAATAGACAAAACAAAAGCCTGAAAGCCATTTGGTATCTTAATTCAGGTCAAAAGTACTGCAGAATACTCCACGGGAGCATTCTGCAATACTTTCACCTGCATTAAGCGATTATTGGTCTTGAAAACATATTTTTGGTCTTCTTTTGAGTGGACGCTTCAGACAGGTTTTACTGTAGTCTTTATTCTGCTGAATATATTAAATATTATATGCTATACCGGGGATTTTCTAAACGCCCAAATTTTTTGGTCATGTGCTCTTTATCATAACATAGATATGATGGAAAATGCTCACATTTGGCATGATTAAAAATAGATATTGTAAATCCGGAAATTTTTCGTGTGAATTTTATTTTCGCGAATAGCATTAAAAGACATATTTGTGACGCTAAACATTTGCGACTAAGCCATGATTTAAGTATATTAGTAATAAAAGGACAGAGTGATTTCGGCATTTCGCGAGGATTTTATTTTCACCAAACTTCGCATCTGCGAAGTTTCATGAAAATAAAACCATCACGAAAAATTTCAGAATTTACAGTATTCTGATAATTTCTTCCTGATTGTGTGAGTTGATGAGGGAAATCAAAATCTTTGCTTTTTTCTATTCGAAGCTTCTTGTCTGCAAGTAGTTAAACCTGTATTAGATATAATGTACCCACACTGAATTGAAAGAGATCTGACCCTGAGATTTATTAACCTTTTTTCATGCTCAACTCAATTGAGCATGGTATTCCTTAAATAATTTTTCGAAAAAGTTGATTTTGAAAAAATCAGCAGACGATAAAAAGAGCCTGAAAAATTTTCCAGGTGGCAGAGTTAACAAATGACTTGATATTTCACTAGTGGACAGCCTTTTAGAAATATTAAGCATTCAGCCAAATTTAAAAAAATTCCTGCTGAAAATGTAGGAGGCTCTGTTTTAGGTTATCAAACATCTTTCACACTAAAACTGTAAATTCAGAAATTTTTGGCGGGAGTTTTATTTTCTCAAATAGTGTAAAGAGACATAGTTTCGGCATTAAAAATTTTTGACTGGAGTAGGATTTACCTACATCAGGTACCGAGGTTATAAAACTTTTTTCATGCTCAACTCAACTGAGCACGAAAGTTATCATGCTCATATATGTTAAAATGCCAACAATTGTTGGCATTTTAACATTTATAAGCATGATAAATGCAACATTGAGAGTTTGAAAGCAAGACAAGTCTTTATTTTATAAGCATTTTAGTTATGAGTATTTAGATTCTATGCTCAGTTGAGTTGAGCACAAAAAAAGTTTTATAACCTTGGGGCAAGTAAGTGACAGAGTGATTTCACAGTTTCACAAGTGTTTTTCGCAAAAATAAAACCCCCTCAAAAATGTCTGAATTTACATCAATTGATGCCTTTTTGTAGTGGTATGAAGTGTTTTGTAAGATTTGAATGGGTGGGAGTGCTGTAAATACCTCTAAATTGTAAAAAGGCTATTAAAATTAGGTATATCGATTGCTATTTTATTACTCATAAATTGTTTTATATTAGATGTCATAGATTCAAACCTGCTCTTCAAAGTCTTAATAAAACCAAATCAGTAATGTGCTGTTTGTTTTTTTCTCCCATTTTAGCTCACCTGAGCCATAGGCTCAAGATGAGGTTTTGTGATCATAGGATGTCCGTTGTCTGTCTGTCCAGCCCTGATTCTAATACCGTGTCCAGATTCATTGACCTTTTGATTTTGACGATGAATATTTTTTCCCCTTATATTGGCTTGGCTGCTGTTTTGGTCATGTGACCCCTGGACCATATAGTCATATTTAAGCCTGTGGAAACTGACCCCCGCCCTACTGAGCGGTCTGTACTTTTAACCTCTTGTCTCAATACGATTAAAACTATGTTATAAGATATTGTGAAAAGTATTTGAGAGGATTTGTAAAAATCTATTTTGGTCTTTTTAAAACTGAGGTGAAGTTCTTAATAAATGAAAATCAAAGGTTTCATATCATCTAGTGTGTTTACCTTTGATTTCTCTTCTCTTTACACTACATTGCTTCATAATTTAATCAAAGAAAAATGTTCTGTATAAATTGAACAAAATTTCAACAGAGAGGGCTTTCATCATTTGGCTCGCAATGAGAAACATGCTTTATTTCCACTTGGAGCAACCAAATAGAGGATATTTACTTTTTTAGGTGAATACCAAATATATTTCATCGAGTGCAGTGAAAAAAAATCAGTATTTTTCACGAGTGCGTAGCACGAGTGAAAATGCTGATATTTACATCGCACTCGATGAAATATATTTGGTATTTGCTGAAAAAAAGTAAATTTTCTTTTTATTTTATACTCAACGGAAATACAGAAATCACAACCTTACTTTTTACTTGGTCGTTTCTCGTTCGATTTGACTTTTGCAGTGTGTTTATTGGGTATAACATTTGGTGTAAACGTAGTTTGCACCTAGAAAATGGCTTAGAAGAATGAAACGCAAGAAATCAGCATTTAAAGAAAGTCTAGTGAGTGTGCCTTAGGGTAGGCGTCACATGCAAACTGGCGCTATGCGAGGTCAAACAGTGACGTCATGGTGTTTGATGTTGTCGTCACAACATGCGTAGCGTTATTTTTGACAAATATATTTCACTTAAAACCTTATGTTAAAAAATCCCAGTCACAAAATTTGCTTAGAAAGCCTTGTTTTGCTACAGTTCTATTCTATTCTACAGTGAAAATATAAAACGTATCAGTCACTAGTGAAAAAATACGATTTTTTCACTGTAGAAAAATACCAATTTTACTCACATTTGATATGCATTGAATTCACTGCTTGTGGTAAAATAAAAAGATATAATTTATGGTCATGTCAGAAAGTTTGTGATGCTCTCCATTATCCTTCAGAAAATATATTTATCAGATTCGACTCTAGATTATATTACCATATTCGAGGTAGGATGTGCTTCTCTTGTTACAGATTTGTTTTTGTTCCGTTATGAAAGAGACTCCATGTTGTCTTTTTCTGACACTATCTAAGCCTATGTTATTGAGGCATTTAACTCTTCTTTAAGGCATCCAGATGTTATACTGAATATTGATAATCATTATTTTGAACAAATGGTAAGTCAGCTATATCACACAGAACTTTAGTTAAATAAAGCAGATTCATATTCTATGGAGGCCATCGTTTTGTGTCCATAACTAAAGACATACAATGTAGTTACACCTAAAATTTGTTATATTTAATTTTAAAAAGGTTAATTTTCCATAACTGGGCATAGATGTTCCTTCGTCCCCTTTTTATGGTGTATACATTTCCCCAACTTATTCCTTTTGCAAGTATATGTTCAAATGTAAGTGACTTCAACAAAATAAACTAGTTCTTGCCTGCTAAGTTATTAAATCAAGGCTATCAATACCATAAACTTTGTTAAACATTTTCTAAATTCTACGTAAGACACTCATAGTTGATTCTTAAATACATGTACAATGTTAGCTTGAAAACTCGTCTGCAACAAGCCATATCAGAGTCAATATTTATGGGAATTTAGTTTATAAATTTAAAAAATTATGTTTGAAAGCCTTCTCTTCCTGATCTTTTCAAAAAGAACCCAAATCATTGCTATATACATGTAGTAAGGCAAAGGATTGGATTTTATGCGACAGTCTGCATGTCAATCACCGTTTATGGCTATAATTTACTCTTTGATTGTGAAATGGTGGTTCAGGTCTCTAACTCAATGATGACCCTGATCTAAAACTTATACCTAATGTCTTTCTTTGGCTGGGTTCACTGTGGCTCGTCTTGGGTTTTTCTTCAACCCTTGCTGCCTGTGAGCTGTCAGGCATTTTTTTTTGTTTCATCACAGTACGTTCATTGATTTGATTGTTTACCTTAGATACTACATAGGATAAGCTAAGAAGCATCCACACAAGCTTAACAAGTTATGTGTCTTGACAACAGCAGAATATATGGCAAGGATTTGGCCAGAAAATTAATTTAAGCCCATTGCCATTGCTTTGTTTATTTTTGCTCCCATCTTGAAATGGAAAAGTCTTGTCAAAATTATTATCAAAGAAGTACCAGATTATTTATCAAGGTAACCAATTACTGTAGATGATACTAATAGGCATAATCTTGGAAACAATTTTGATTTTGAAATTCAATTTTCAACACTACGTTCATATCAAATGTCATTTTCCCTCAACTTAAGAATTATGGAGTGAGCTAAATAATGAAGTAGGGAAGAGTACATCCCTTTTGCGATTGAAACATGTGGTAAGAGATCAACGCATTAAAGAGCGGATATTCTCCTTGTTGACAGAAAAAATAATAATATTCAATTAATGAAATACGGCACAAATGCTGTAGTGTCAACTAATTTGTATAGCCTAAATACTACACAGAACTCGATATGCATGTGTGACGCTCAATTTGAAACACAGGAACATTTTTATTGTAATTTATACAACACTCATAGACAGAGACCAGTTCAGTCATTGAATCAAAACACCATTATTTATTTTCTATAATTTAAAATGGCTCTCCTTTGTGTGAGGAGGATGAAAATAGGGATGTTACATTAGCCGTTCTAAAATATAACGTATATAAAAGATAGGCACAGATTCTCATAGTCTGACTGTTAATATTCTACAAGTCTGATGTATATTATAATGTCATAGTCAAATACACATGAAACTGGTGTTGATGTTACAATTTCTATATCTGTTATCAAAATGTTACTTAACTCCCTTATACCATGTGTAAGGAGAGGGTGATATGATTTTGTTCTAACTTGTGTCCAATCCCATTGTTCAAATGGCAGCAAAATATGATTAAGCGAGTCTACTGATCAGCCCTCTGATAAAAGCGACTTTAGTACAACTGACCTCTACCTAATTGTTAGAAGAATGAAGAACATTATTATTATTATTTCTTCCAACCTATGCCGTTGGTTATGGATAAGTCCCAAGTCCGAAAAAAGTACTTCAGTATCAGACGAACTTGCTTTAATTAATTGGAATTCAGATTCATCTGGATATATTTGACTAACCATATTTTTAAAATTAGGATTATCAATATTCAGTAAGTCATCTAGGTATCTAGAAGTAGAGATTAATGATTCAATAACTTTAGTCTGATCCTTGTAATAAAGAGACATAATGAAGTCTCTTTCATAACAAAACGAAATCAAATCTGCATAAGAGGGGCACAATTGGCACACATAGGAATACCAACATGGTGTCTATATAATTTAGAATCAAACCTAATTTGTTTGTTTTGTTGCTTAACGTCCAAAGTCAACAGCTAAGGTCATGGTGGGACGGTCAGTTCACCTAACCACACTTTTTCCTGGGCAAGCTTGAACAAGCGGTTAACAGTACTTCGTGCACATACTTTCGCTTGTAACTGACAACAACCCTTCTTGAATGATTCAGCAGAAGGGAGGAGAATGACCATAGAAATTATTTCGTGATCAATCTCCACGAAAGTATGGAATCAAACCTAATACATTTGTAAATATGTTATCTAAAAGGAAATGGGGGCATGACACACTCTCTGACATGAACATTAATTATATTGAACTTTTTCTGATTTGAAGAAGCATTTTCTCATTACAAGCCAAATAGAGAGAGCCCTCTCTATTAAAAGTTTATTCAACTAATTCAGTAAGTTTTTCTTTGATTAGATTTTTAGGCAATGTAAAATAGGGGGTATAGGAATCGTAGGTAGATACAATAGAAGCTAGAAACTCTTTATATCTTAATTTATTAATAATCTTATCTGAATTTTTAATAGACTAAAATAGATTTTTTACCATTCCTCTACTTAACTTTTCACAATAATTTATGACATGGTTTTCAATAGTAATTATCCAAGAGGCTAAAAAATATAGACAACTCAGTAGTAGTGCAAGAACTAGAATTATCATTAAAATGGGATTTAAAGGTCTTTTGTGAAGTTTTGGAGACTGGGTCATTGCAAAAAGTCTCATCAAACAGATTGGAGAAGCCGGGGATTGAATCTACAATCCCTGATTTAGAAGGCAAGCGGTTTATCTACTACACCACCACAGCTGCTAAAGGCTCTGGTGAGACTGTGTATAAACAAAAGCACAAATGAGAAATTTGCTGGGCGTCTATTTAGATAATACCTTCATTTGTGTTGTTCACCCTTTTTTCTTATAAAGGCAAAGCAGCAAGACATTTTAGTTTCTTGTGGTCTTTATATAAAAAAAATCGAACTATTGTCACTTTTTCTTTTAAAATGGTGATTTATTTTATTTCCACACTCACGCTGACAGCTTTATTGACACATCTAACAAAGCACCATTACAATTAGACCTGCCTCGGCCAATTCTGTGGAATCAAACCCCTGATATACATCAAGGTTCTACTTTGATAACGTGACGCTAACGTCACAGAAACCATGCCAACATAATAAGAAGTCTGATTGCAGCAAAACAAACGGTTACAACAGTCCACAATGTGCTATAAATGGCGTTCCAGGTAATAAGGAAAATCGAATTTTATAGGGCTGAACCCACATTCATCAGTAATGTTTTTCCTTACGCCAGTCCTGGCTAGTAAAATGCAGCTTTTTCATACATAGTACGACGCCTTACATACATCCGGGGCTTGATTCTCGAAATGAGCATAAATGTTCCCATCGCGTTACAAAATGCTACTGGTCTTTCAGAAGATACAGGTCATATTTTCCATGTGCTCCAACCCTATAGTTTACTCTTCTTCCACTATCCCATCTGACATATACTTCTTTACTGGACTTATCTCCTCTATACCAACTTTCAACTGTTCCTGGAGTAGGAGGATCTCCATCCTGTAAAATGTCAAAATCTGTTTATTTTTCAAAAATATTTCAACAGCGTTCATACAGGGAAGTTTGAGTAAAATTCAACGACTTTTTAATGACCTCTCAGGACTATTTTCCAGTTTTCAAGGAATAAAAGTTTAGGAAAAATACTGATTAAAATTCTTCTTCAAAATTGCTAGACTGAGATAAAGGGAGAAATTAGTAGTAGAAAATGAGTATAAAATTGTTGTGCCCTTTATTTGGTGCAGCATTTGCTGCACCGAATAAGGGCACAGCATTTTTTACCGATTTAGATGTCTATCAACAGTGTTAAGTTCTACAAAAATAGAACAATTCAAGGACTTTTCAAGGCCTTTGTGTGATTTCCCAGTACTTTTCAAGGCTGATTTAATTTTCAAGGACTTTTCAAGAAAACCCTCTAAATTCAAGTACTTTTCAAGCCTGTGCGAACCCTGTTCAACGGCAATATTTCAGAGATTTTCAATGTTATCAACCCATTGTTCCTACCTAGACTATACTTTAGTTGTATTGGATACCACATATGTGGTAGATAAGTGACCTCATTGCATATGAATCAAACTGACGTCGATACTTATTGCAGCATCTCAACGTATTAGGAATTTCATGGAACTTGATTTACAATGAAACTTGAAATTAAGGGTAAGAAAACAAACATATTATTTTGGATCACCTTTTGTTATCACTCGAGGACAATATTAAATATTTGTGTTTTTAGCAAGAATATTTGATATCACATTGTTGTACCATGTATTGATGATCTGTTTTCCAGAACTGTAGCTCATACCACTTAATATTTATGTCCCAGACACATTGTTGCTATACTATGGCAATGTCCTGACATACGATATCAATGAATATATCACCTGATTTCCCCAACTCCAGTCTTTTCCTCGAACGACACGAGATCCAATCTTTATTGCTTCTTCAAGGTCTGACCCAAATATTGGTTGTATGTCATCCCTATCTGGAGCATCTGAAAAATTATAAGTGATATAATCACCAGTATTGAACTCTGTAGGAAGCATGACTGATTTAGCAAGTACTCAGTAAGGTGACATTTAATATTGCGGATGCTGGGCCTTGACTCTAACATTGCATTCAATTAAAAAATATTCAACGAAACCAACAGCATCTATTGTGAGCAGAGTATAATTTACAGCACTGAGATTTCAAAGGCAGTGGTATGTTTCCAGAAGAATAAACAACAACAACAAGTTTCTATCACGAGTCTCATAACCTTTGATTCTTATATTTTGCCTGTAAAATGCCATTTTATATACACTTTTTACTGGCAAAGGCCAAAGAAATTTATCTTTGCACTACATATTACTTCTTTTAAGGTAATGTGCAGTATCGCCATCTTCTAAGGCTGTTAACCATTACTTAAAATTATTCAACGAAACCAAATTTGCAACTAATCAATTCCTTTGATACCTATGAAATCTGATCTTTGATTAATTTCAAATGTTGGAAGCTATTTCAAAACACGTGGAACGCATTGTTTTGATGGAATCGTTACCTTAGCGACGCATGGGTAACGCTAACCGGCGCACATGACGTCATTTAACGTTTTAACCAGAAATTTAGTGCTTAAACGGAAGCTCTGTGACAGTCACTTTCTGTATTGAGTAATTTCTAAACAACGGCCCTGATTTGAGGTTGATGTTAGTGACGTCACAATGTCTATTCGACGCCGAACAAAAGCACGTGACACAGATAACCCAAATAAAGCAAAATGAATGCCCTTGAACAGGGGTCTGCGATTAAATTTTGTGTAGCAAACAAAAATCAAGACAAGAAACGTTCGAAATGTTAAAAACGGCGTTTTGGAACAATGCTATGAAGAAAACTGCTTTGTATAAATAGTACAGTAAGTTTGAGCAAGGCAATAATTCTGTTAAGTACTGATGAATTAAGGCCAGGCCGCCCCTAATCCATCTCAACAAAGAAAATTGAAACAGTCAAAGAGCTGTTGGACTCTGATTGTCGGATGCCTGTTGGACTGTGATCGTCGGATGACTATTATAGATATTACGATTAGGACTGGGAATACCTACGGTACGATAAATGAACTAGGTATGGGGAGAATCATTTCGAGATTGATACCACACATGATTGATGAAAATAGGACTGATATGCTTCAAACAGCTATCCTTCACCGTGACAACGCACCGTCCCATAGAGCAGCACAAACTATGACTCGGCTTTGAACTTTTAGACTACCCCTTACTCACTAGACTTGTCCTCTTGTGATTTTTTCTTTTTTTCATTGATCAAGAGTGTTTTGAGAGGTACGTGATTTGAGAACATTGTTGATCTTCCAGTAGCAGCTCAGCAGGCTATCGCTGAAATACCAGTTAACTGGTATATAGAGTGTTTTCTTTCATGGGTAAAACGCTGCAGAAAGTGTGTGGATTTCAAGGGACATTATTTTGAGAGAGAATGGCATTGTATTATGCACCAATGTGCTTGCTTACAATGATGGAACGGACTTTCATACTGGTGCGCACGGTCGCGCGATCTGACGTTGCCATGACGTTTAAAATGACGTCATTAAACTTTAAAAAAATTAAATACCAAAGGATCATTGACACTTGCTTTGGGTAAATGCCTATGGTTTTCAGTAAAAATAAAAGTATGTCAATCGTCACTTTCTTCACTGTGAAGCTACCCTGACCTGAGTACTTTATGGCAGTGAAATCCATTTTCGATATTAAATTCTTCAAAGGTATCAAATTTTGGGTAGAACGATCAGTTTTTCATTAAAATATAAAGAAATCAGAAAACATTTTTTAAAATATGCTTCCCCCGCCCCGTTTGCCAGCAAAAGCTTTTGCCTGTATATGTGTTACCATATTTTACACATTGTATGGAAGTGGCTTGCTGGCACACGGGCACGGGGGGGGGGGGGGGGGGAGATGTTCAGCAGCCCAAAAACACAGGGCGTAAGCCCATAAAATGCATTTTTTATCAAATAAGAAATGAATGACAGTAATGAAGTTTTCTAGAACCAACCTCCTAAATTGCTTTGTATTCTGTGCTAGTTTAATTTAAAGTACATCAAGATTAAAAGTAGAATTAGCAAGGTTTATGCATTTTTTCATAAGAAAAAAACTCAATGTTTATTAAATGACACATTCTTTTGCAAACGTCCTGTACTTATCTATTTGCATGCTAGGGAATTGTTTTATGTTTTTATTTTCGTCTGCTAACTTTCTTCGAAATTAAGTTTTTACAAATAAACCACCGCGACCACCATCGGAGTGTCAAACAGTTTGGATCCAGATCAAGACCGACAATCTGTTGGTCTTCGTCTGGGTTCAAACTGTTTGCAAAAGGCTATTGACAGACGACAAAATTCTCCGCTGGCATGCAAAGTGTTATAACAGGTATAATATATTATATCATATAGGCAGCTTTATACTTGGCTATACATGTGTATGTATACCATAAATATTAGGACACTTTAAAATACATTTCGACATGCTATGCCCTTTAAACAAAGCAAAAGTAATACTTAAAGGATCTAGTTTGAATCAGTTTTATTTTCCAATGCTAAATGGGACACTTTCATTCCTCCAAAAATATTTATTTCTTTGTTGAGCTTTCAGTTTTGTATTATTTACGGTACATGTAGTCAAAAAATGTACAGGTAACTTCTAAATTATCTCCCCAAAATCATTTTATTACAAAACCTGTTTTTTTTTTAAAACAAATTCATCAATTATCGTGATTCGTTAATACTCTGCATATGATATGTTCAATAGATATCACCATGCCTACCAAATAAAGCAAGAAAAGTGCAGAAATCACTTTTTAAATCACTTCATTGTCATGAATTTTCAGACCCCCTCCCCTTTCTACCCGCCATATCTCTCGAGTGCGTAGGATTTTGAAAATATTTTGCTTGCTGGCTCTTGCCATTAGATTCACCTATTGCACTGATACTACATGCATCATACCAGAAGCTAAAAAAGCAGCGTTCTGGGAATCAGAAAAATAGGCGTAAAGTCCCAAACCGTCAATGATCCTTTCAAATCAGCATAAATTTGCTGGATCATGCACATAAATAATGTAGTTCGCATTAAAACTGTGGAAATAGTGGCACTTTTCCGCATTTTTCTGGATCATCCCTCGTGTTAGGACTGCAAATTGAGTAAGGTCCTGTTCCATCCCGCCCCATTGGGAATTGCGCAGACATATCTTATCTTAAAGAACAATTCAATCTGCGTCACATAAGAGATGTTTACACTCTATAAACCAGAGGGTTAGCCTGTAATAACCTGTTACATATGTTACCATACCAAATTAAGAATAAGGAACTTGAAAAGCTGCCCTACAGAAAGAAAAATATTAAACTATCTAATTATTTGAATTATTCATGCAGTCTGCATGTTGAATGCCTTTACAACTTATGAACGTTTTTAAGCAAAAATACAGCTTCCTATGGTGTTGTGAGCGTTACATTAATTAAAATTAATTTTTAAAGTTGGTAGTTGTGACAAACATCACTTATAAGCGCTTCCTGTGTTCCTTATCTATTGCTCTTTAAGGACTTAATTAAATTTTCTTTGTACGTGTGACCTTTGCCAGTATCAAACGAAATGATTGAGCTATGACTTGAATCCTTAGCGGTCTTCAAAAGCAGAAACAGCTTGCCAGTGCCAGGGGATAAAACACTTAATTAAATATGGGTAGTGTTTGGTGCTGTTTCACATATATGCATACAAAGTAATATGACTCTGATATATGTCTCTTCCTGTAAAGCTGAAAGAGCAATCTTGCAGCAACTGCCTCTGCATTCATGCTTGTCAAGTGATATCATTGCTCTGATTTTGCAAAATATATGTAACATTTTTGATTTTTGCCATTGGTCAAAATGAAATTTGATTGGCTGCTTTTTTCTTCACATCATTTACCATGGAACCTTTCCAGTCCTTTGGTGCTTAAGTCTTCAGGTCGTCTTAGATCAAAAGTATTTCGATGTTCGACGTTGTTTGCGCCCAAAGAACTTAATTGAGTTTTCTTTAGATATATCTGTAACAAAGCAGCTCTTGATGATTTCGACAGATGGTCAAATATAATTTCTGTTTCAGCTTGAAAGTTATCTGGTATATGAGAAAGGACATAAAACTGTACATTGCCATCAATTATGTTTGCTACTAGCTCATATTTTGCTGTCAGTACCTTGAAGCATGCCTTAAAAGAGTGTAGAACATTTGATTTATCAGGTTTTGTCGCATAGCATCAGCTGTAGCTTTTAAAAAAAAAGGAACAAGACTATGGGTAGAATGGGATAACCGATATGTTTATGTGCTCAATGGATGATTTTTACAGAGCAAACAAATTGATAAGGCTGTCCCATTTCATGATCCGTTGAAAAGGTTGAAATTGAAATCACTTGCCTCTGTAGTTGTTAATCTAAAAGGATAATGTCAAGACAGTTCCCTTGCTCATTTATTATGTCAAGTTATATAATGTTACGTCCTTTTATAAGCGCTCTGATCTTAGAAACTTAGTGAATCATTGAAGTGAAAAGGGTTTAATTTGTACTCTGTTAGTCCTGGATTGCATTGCTTTGTGCTTCCACAAAACGCTCTGAAGCGTGACTGTAACGGTAAATAAATTGAATGAAATGAGGGTCATTACTTATGCATGTAGGTCGTGGTAGAAGTATACCTGCTGTGATATATCATGCTCGCTTATCTGAAGGAAAATAGTTACCTCTCTTTCAGCACTTCAGAAGAACTTGGACTTCATAGAAGCTGTTGATTGCTTGGGGAAAGATAACAAGTGTTCAGAGACATTATTAGGTGAAAATGTGTCTGTTGGATTTATGGAAAGGCAACCTTCATCAAAGTAAACCAGCTAAGATATGATTATTTTTCACAGAGATATCAAGGTACATCAGACCAGGTATTCATTGCTTTTAATGACATCTTTTTCCTCTTGTATAGCTTTAGCCTTTCTCCCACTTGCAGAGTATTACTTGAAATGCATGTGCAAAGAGCCAACTATCACAAATTCATATCATACCAGAATGTTCCCAGCCATGAACGGCATAGTTTTTAAGTTGATGATAGCTCAACGATTTTGAGTGGACTGGTTGTTAAATTGTACAACAAGAAATGATTGGAACACTGTGTGATGATTCTACTAGTTGCAATAATGATGATTACCACAGAGGCAGAAGACAAACGATCATTGGTAATACGAGTGTTACTTAGGTGAGAATTTGTTTTGACCATTTACAATAAACAGGAACATTTATTGTATTGTCTTGTATAAATGTCAACTATCATTTTTTTTATTTGTGCCTCTATATTTAGCATTATATACACAGTATTAGGAAATGTGTCAAAAAGTTCATTGTAACAACAGTTCTAGGGCTTGATAATCAGAAATGAATACAATTTTTAATGTTTAGGCACAAATGGCCAGAGATTTATAAGTACACATGTAAATATACATTTGTTCTTTCTGAAATATCATATATTACATGTATCAGACATTGGCCTTGCTCATTTGGTTATTCATCTTCAATAAGTGTCTGATCGTGACCTTAGAAACTTGCTGACAATTTGCAGATATATGAGCAATACAGTCTAAAAAATTGTAAAATATTCACGCGCTGCAATTGTTTTCATACGTGTTTTACTTAAATGGTAATTAAAAAAATTTGCTCCTCGGTAAAATCAAGATAGGGCTGTGTATAAGCTCATATAAGCTCATATATCGACACGTCCATGATATCGACACCGATAGTTATCACACGATCTTTGGTATGTTTCGCCACATATTGGTTCTTTATATACCCGCTTCAGTTACCGGGAAGTCACTTCACACACTCAATAGCAATTTGGAGAAAAATGTCAAGACTTTCTTGTGAGCGCAAGTGATGTTTAAACAAAGGTCTTGTATTTCCTATTTTCCTTATTTGTCCCTACCCCCATTTCAATGCACTTCATTTATTTATTATAACACTCAGTATCCAAAAAATATCTCTTCTGCTTGAATTAGTGCCTGCATGACCAACCACGTGACAAACTAAAATCACATGATTGCCGTAAATGGAATCCATATCATTATAACTAAAAGTATGGGAAGCCTTAACTGTCTGGAATAAAGCAAACTTGAAGATGAGACAGATGACTGTGTTCGTCAGATTGGTACAATGAGAGGAATTGTGACTTTTGTTCACACTGGACGCATCTCAAAACTTGCGCAGAAGTCAGAGTGTTGAGAAGGAACAGCAAATTCAGATGTCCCCACTGCATGTGTACAGTAAATAAGCATGTCTAGTCTGTCTATGAGAGCTGTTAGAATTGTTAATTGCCATTGAATTAAAATGTGTTAACTCATTATATGCGGCTACTTAAAGCTAATTAAAATTTGTTTGCTAATGTTTTGTCAATATAAAGTCCTCATTGGACCCTCAACAATAAGATCGTCAAATATCAAAACTTTTGCCTAAATGGCTGCCCATAGAAACGGCAATCAAACTAATATGTTGATACCATAGTAAGCCCCCCTCTTGATCACATGTCCAGCATGGCACCAGGTCAGCAGGAAATGTAAACAGAGAAAATTTATTCACACTCTTTCAAGATTATGAATAGTTAGAGGACATATCGTGGTAAAAGAGTCAAAGAAGGAAAATATTTGAAAGGGGTACTTTCATCTGTGCCCACGCATGAATTTTCTTCAAACTTTGCATATTAATAACTCATTATATACGAACTATGAAAATGTATTTATCGAATTAGATAGTTAAGAATAAGGCTTAGGAAGCAACCCTGACGTACTCCACCTTTGAGGTGGTACCTGTCTCTAAATTTCCATGTCCTAAATATATAGTTTTGTTTATTTCTATGATTTGTCATCTAGATTGAATCCAAAATACCATAGACATTACTTTAATACCACGAAACTATTTGGATAAATTATGGTTTACGTTTTCAGAAGAAGTGATTGTAAAATTTCAATATTTTTTTTCAAAAAATTACAAAACATTCAACATTCAATTCAAAAGATGGATATGTTCTAGTCTTTGTCAAGATATCATATTATCACAAAAACATGCCATATATATACTGCTGATCTGAGCCAAATATCATGAAAATCCAAAACCGGTAACTTTGTCATTTCCTTCCTCTTATGGGTATAGGTCAGTTTTAACAAAATTAATTATTTAGTTTAAATGAATCAATAACTCGACATAAGGAGTTTGTTTTTTAATCTAATTCCACTTTTCTTAAAGAAAGACATGTTTAGACAATTTTAAATGGTACAATGGTCAGAAATGCCGAAGGTCATGACCCTGTGTCATGGCACTAAGGGGCCAAAACAACGTGTATCACTTCCTCAAGTCCTGCATGATATTGATTAAGAAACATAATTTCCTAACAATAAACATGTGAAAACAAGAAGACTAAATATTTCCTTTGCATCCCAACTGAACTAGAGGAACCACATTTTGGTGCCGTGACCAGGATAACGTGTAACAGAGTCTTATCAAAGGTATCATAAAACAGTGTTCTACATGAATAAGTGAGGTCCAGAAACAAAACTGTATGCCTAGAATATACAACCAGCTAAAGTATAAAAGTTGCTATTTGATGGAAATCAGCATCAGTTTCACAAAACAGAATGAACAGAGAAGATTTAAGCATTAAATTAGCAATACCTTTGAAGCCAAGAGTTATCTGTGACTAAAATGGTTAATTTTGACCAATAGGTTTGACAGGGGGTTAGTTTTGTGAAGCAGGTTTATTAATGAGTCTTACAATTATAAAATCATAGATATAAGGTTCTTCTCCTGTATGAACTGACTTGTCATAAGGTTTCTCTTCTATATGAACTAAATTCTTAAAAATGTTACATATTAAGTGTAACATTGGCTAGATGTAGTTTTAATTTTAGAAACTAGATGTGTTAAGTACAGCTGTCAACATATTGTATCAATTTGGCTAATTTTATTGTGTAAGCACTTCATTAAATAAGAATCGTGGCTCTTAATATCAAAGAATATTTTTTTTCTTTTTCCAATCCATAATAGGGGAAAACACTGAACATATCAACTTCTACCAATAAACGTACTAGCATGATGATTCAAACTAAGCAAGTATTCAAGCATGTTTTGAACTGAAACATAATTATTGTATTTTTTACATTTCGATGAATTAGGGCCATGTGTTTACATCAGCTTAAAAAATATGATACCGGTCCTTGAATTTCATGAAATTTGGTCTACATATTCTTAACATATATGGATAGTTTATATGTTGAAATGGTATCTTGACAAACACTGCAACCTGTAAAAATATTAATTCCAAATTTGACTGAATACAAAATATACATTCGAAAATTGGGGTACCGTGCTATAAAAATGAATGCCCACTCAATATCCTAATACATACAAAGTCATTTTAAGTAACAGCGAACTTATCAATGATATAGCTATTTAATAACACATTTCTCCTCCCGTTACATGATATGTCAATTACTTTAGACATGATTATAACTGGGTACCCTAAGATATTATAGTGATATCATTCATGACGTCATAAATTAGCAATGGAATTGCATTAAAACTCAAACACACCATAAATATTAAAGTTATACCCCAGACAATTAAATAACACAAAATTTTCAAAATCCAAGCGTGGGCAGACTCCCATGTTAATTTCCCATACCATGCAAGAGCCCCTTTATCTTTTATTGGCAAATGATTGATAAGTATTAAGGTGGTTGATACCATGGGATTCTGGGATACTTCATTTTTTGTATTTGTCAGTTGAGTATATGTTTGTTAAATGTAATCTAAAATGGTTTGAAACCAACAAAAAGCAGTTGATAATCTAAATGACAATAACCACAATTACCACTTTTAAATTGTAATTAAGTTCATGTAACGCACATAACATCGCATGTAGCCATATAAACGTTAAAAAAACAACTTCCATATGTAGTATAGGCATACAGCATGCAGGTTATTTTAATGTCATTTGATTAGACAGTCTTAATGTCTTCTTTCTGTAGCTCAAACTTTCAATTTTCTTATTTTCTAATTGATATAGTAACATATGTAGCAAGCTGTTACAGGCTAACGCCTCAACTTACTGAGTGCAAACATTTCTTATTGGATGCATCTTAAATTGTTAAATAAGATAGAATATGTCTGCGAAATTCCAAAGGGGTTTTGGATGGAGCAAGCCCTTACTCAGATTGCAGTAAAATACTGTTTGATGATTCTTCTGGTTTTGAAGAGAAGTGGTGGTCAATTATTTTTTGCCAGAGAAGCAGAAATAATGGCTATTGTATATGACTTGGATAAGGATTAGTTTTGATAGGAACATTTACTAAATTGTCTTATTTAAATGCGAAACTATTATTTTATATGCACCTCTTTGCTCTATTTATATTTTAGTATTATAAATATAAGGAAACATTGAGAAAAAAGTTTAATTAAGAAATCATAATCTGTAAGAAGGATACACGGGCTTTTAATTGACCAATGAAATTATACCTAAGACAAAGGCACCAGAGGCTAGAGACTTATAGGAAAACATGCGAAAAATATCCATTTTTCTGAAATATCATCCCTTACATCAAGTCAATGTACTTGCTCATTTATTATGCCATGTAACATATGTTACAGCCTTTAACAAGTGCTCCATTTTTTTTTGTTAAACCTGCAAAATCTATAATTCTGTTTAATATAAGCACGAAGATCCCAAATGTGAAAGATATCCATCAGCAAATATTTTTCATATAATTTTACTTAGCTTATACCTATCAAATTGGGTCCCATTAAAATGGTGGATAAAGTTGTTTAATTGCTCATATAAGACAATATATTTAATATTTATTTAAGATAGAAAAGCAAACTTTGTTTTTTCTAGAGGCCAAATAAGTATGTTAGCACAACCTAATCAAAAACATTTGGAGAAATGCACAGATCAGCTGTAATAGTAAATGATATTGATCACAATTATCATTTTAAAGGGTAATCTGTGTTTAAAGTAACACACATAAAACCTTCAGAAGCAGTAATTTTGATCCAATAGCTTTTTATGTGTAGCTAAGGTAGCTAGCATGCAGACTATATGAAAAAAAAAATACACAGTTAAATGCTTTCTTTCTGTAGCTCAAACTTTTATTTTTCTAAATTTGATATGGTAACATATGAAACAGGGTGCAAACATCTCTTTAAAGACGCAGCTTGAAATTCCTTGCAAGACATGTCTGCTTACAGGATATGTCTGCTAAATTCCCTAAGGCGGGGGAGCAAAACCATTCCCAGCCATCAGTATAAGGGTATTATTTTTACGATGCTTTAAGAAGTTTCGCGAAATTATAAACTCTTTCCAATTTTCCAATTTGACAGTATTTACCTATTTCAGTTACTTTCCTCTTTGTCTTAGTCTTCTTTGTACCGGGACCTGAAAACATTTTGTTCACTGTTACCTATACAAGTATAAGCTTTTCTAAAAGCTTGACATCTTTCAGCACCTAACTAAAGTGGGTTGTTGTCTACTGACTGAAAGTACAGAAACCGTTTGAAAAATTATCCCAAAGGAAAGTGATGATCTATTAAATGACACACCCACCTCATCGCCATCTCTGCGAGCGGAAATGGCGATGAGCTGGGTGCACATGTTATTTTAATGTTGTGACACCATAAGACAATACATACAGGTAGTTTTCACAGAAATGTGTATCTCATGCTACACCACATAACAGGTGCTACGTTGCAATCTTAGTCAATTACAATTGCCATCCTCCTGTGGATGGCACTTTTGGAGGGACACACATGTAAGCAATAAATGCTTATCTAGATCAGATGTGGCAGAACACGGCATCTGATCAATGTCATCATTATTTGCTTGCAGAATGTTCTATTAAAATTTGAATAAAATTGAAGACTACAACCCAAGGACCCTTAAAACGGCAGTGGACTGGTCCAAATGAAAAGCGTGAGAAATCCCATTTGGCTTAAATGGGTCAAAGGTTAGACAATGAACACTGGCACTTTATTGAACATGGATGAAATTATATCCAGTGAAAGCAGGTGCAGTTTTTTTATACACTGACCCAAAATGAAAACTTTACATAGTGTTCAAAAGTATATATTTTGATGATAAATTAAGTTTCGGGGTCATTTTTTTCGGTCATCGAATCTTCAATGCCTTATCGATGTCTCGGAAAAACTTGTCGGATGAAAAACATAAATTGCATAATTTTATGAATAATTCAGTTCAATGGGTTCAAAATGAAAATTACTAAAAACGATTGAAACATTCACACAGATTTTGGAAACAAGAAATTACTGACTGCGTGCTTAAAGTGATGTTTAAGAGATCATCATTAACCAGTATGACCTCCATTTTTTACGAATGCTTAGAAGAATACGTCGCCTCATTGAATTTACGTAACGTTGTATGACCACGTTAGGGATACGTATGTGATGCTAACAGAGGTGCACATTGAAGTCATTTAATGCATCCATTTGGTGATTGGACCTGGCCCTCCGACCCAATTCATCCTATACGTGTTGTATGGGGTTCATAACCGGGGATGAAGCAGGCCAAGGCAAGAGGTTGACGTTATTTTAGCATGGAATTATGTGGTTATTTACATGTTGTGTGAGACCTTGCATTGTCATGCTGGAGAATGTCAGGTCGTTATTTTGCACGAAATGACTAATTATCTTTTGTGCATGAACCCAGTGAAGACGAGCAATAATGGTTGCCGTTTAAAACGATTACGTGGGTGAGTTAACGTGTTAACGCGATAAGGACGTAACGTCGTCACACGTGCGCGACCAGGTCTTGCACGAGCTCTGACATACCCAGTTCTTTTGTCCTGTTCATAAGATAATGAATAGTCTGTCTAGAGCAGCCAAAATGATGCGTGATATCATTTACCGTAGACCCCGCCTTAAGCACGTCAATAACTTGGTTTCTTTGATCTTTTGAAAGACGTGCCGTTACTAAATGGAAGCGTTTTGTAACAATAAATTGTTTTTTATTACAAGTACTCAGCTGCAAATGTTTTCTTGTAAGTTTTAAAGTTGTTAATGAACCACCTGTTCCTCAGCACGTGCAACGTAAGGAACTCGTTTTTCAGTCGTTGACACTCGAATAGACCTGCGATTTGAATAAAAATTGCATAATCGTTATCTGCGACGAAGTCTCGATAAGCATGCGTAAATCTAACAACGACATGTATACTAACAAAACAGTTATTCAAAGAAATAAAGTGTAAAGTTTTCATTTTGGGTCAGTGTATTTATGTCTTTTTGCGACTAGTGAAGCCTTGCATTTTAAATATTGCGCAGATAAGCCTTTGTGCCAATTGCAGAAGGGTCCAGCGAGAAAAAATTGCTTCCATTGTAAGTTTACAAAAATAGAAAGCATGTTGATTTTTGTATTGTCTCTTTTATCTCTCTAAGGCATCATGCGCTTATTAAATTGATTGGCTGTGTGACAAATGCGATAGAGATTTTATGCTGAAAACATCAGCTGCCGCCAATGACGTCAAAGCCTTGTCATTTGGTAAAGCTTCTTGTTATGGTTTATTTGGTGCTTCAGTTCGACAGAAAACACATTATTAAGATATTTTAGGCTAAAAAAGTAACCCTTTTCATGGTTGATTCAAACAGTAAATTACTGAATAATAGTGTGACATGTTTGTGAGATAACGGTGACGTTAGGCTCATGATCTGTAGCTGTGATGATGTTTTATTAAAAAATAATGTCATAATATGCTTGAAGCCACCTAACAGCTTTATTTGAAAACCCATTTAAATGCGACAATGTATAAGCATAAAAAACTTGGAACTCCATTTTTCGATAATTTCAGGATTTGTTTTGTTTTGTTTTTTGTTGCATTGATTAAGTTTTATCTGAAACTGGCTTTGGCCTCCCCTTATGACCAGAAATGTCCACCGTGTCTGATAGTCTTAAAATCTATCAGCTGCATTTGAAAATTCTGTGATGTTTACATAGAAATCCTTGAAGAGTAATCTGCGCTAACATCTTCATCCCAGAAAATGAAACTTAAAATCGGATGTGAATGGACTGACTCATGCAAACAATTGTTAAATTCATTTTGCATATTATACGAGGGGGATTTCTATGTTAGTGAAACCAGCGGAACTAAATACATGAACATACAATAATTGTATATGTACTATTTTAATGACCTTCAAGAGACAAAGATATACAAATATACTGGACACTGGAAAAAGGTTGAAATAAGAAAATGGTCGACTTTGTCTCTGACAGAAAGTTATAAACGATTTCATGAGAATGAGTTGATTTCCTTGCATAGTTTCTGAAACTTTGGCTGTGGACAGAAGACACTTAGTGCTACAATATTCTGTGGCCATTATAGCATATTCGCAACAAGTATTGGGCGAGAAAGATTTATTTGTAACCTAAGCAAATTGTACAGTAGCATTTATACTTTTTTTTACTGGAAAATTGTGTTACAATCGAAGTTGGATACGGGCTTTTGATTGTGACTTTTTAATCTGTTTTTTTTTTTAACTGAGATTGATTTACTCCAATCATTTTCTTATAATAAGGGGGTATAGCAGCATCGGAAGTTGCCAGGTACACGCTTTAATTGATATATCAATAAAATTGCTGATGAATGAACACATATTTTATGGGCTATGTAAAAACAGAAGAAATTTTAAAATATATTCATAATTGCAATTTTAACAGGTACATGTATATGAACCAGCAATTGATTGTAATTATTTTTGTATATTTTAAATTGCTATAAAAGAGCAAATATCATGCTTGTATTTTTGCTATACTTGCTTATGATTAGCGTTTCAAAGAATAGTTTTTATGGTGCACAAGAAAAAAACTGCTTGAAAAATATTTATTTTACCACAGCAAATGAAACAACATCATCTATTTCTATGCTGATTTTGCACTAAAAGGGCACGATTTATGGTCATTGTGCTTCACTACCCTCTATTTGAAGCTGATTTAAATTTCATACCAATCGAAAGACAGATGAAGCTAGACCTTTCAAACGATCAAATAAGCCTTAAATATAGGGGGAGACTTCATGGTTATTGAGTCAAAAGAATGATCATATATCACTAAAACATTTTTTTCATGCCTTTTCTTGGCCTTTTCTTTTGTGGAGACTTTGCGGTTATTGAGTCAAAAGTATGATAAATTATCACTAAAACATATTTTTGTGCCTTTTCTTGGCCTTTTCTTTTGAATATTTTAGAGCACGAAATTTTACAATTTTGTTTTTGTTGAAATAATGTAATTACAAGAATAACGATCATACATGTGGGGCCCATGGATGATGCTTAAACTCTCAGCCAATCAGCCTTGTGACCAAGCAAATGTAACGCATTGACCTATATGATAAACAAATGCAGTAACACCTTTACTCATTTTTAACTGTATTCTCACATAAATACTTATGTGCAAAGCTGTTTGAACCCTTAAAAAGTGAGTATGATCAGGAATCTTTACGACCACACACTGCAGACCAACCCACAGCACCATGAGAAAGAATCAAAGAGCGATTACAGTCTAAACACCAGAAAGTCAAAGTAAAGCAACCAGCTCTGAATGGACACAAAGCACTCTACATAAACCACATAGTAAACATAGAACCCCCACACTGGGAGCAAATTCGATCACTTTTATTAAGACTATCCAATATTTACACAGTCATACATCCAGAGAAGTAGTTATAACATTGCAGAAACTTTATACAGATGTTTCTTTTTCTATTACTATATCAATAACAAAGAACGCCATGGAATGTTCGAACAATTGCAACAATTTTTTCAAGACTATGTCGCCATTTTGTTTGTTTGTATGATGAATGGCGCACCAGGTGCAAGCCATATGGCATATCACAACATACCTTTTGAGACGTTTCCAATCACTTTGATATAGGCCACTGGTAAAAGGCAAGATTACAACATTTCAATACATAAAAACTCTGCTTAATTGCTTGGAATATGTTTGAGCACTCGAAATAGCGATCTCCTATTCAAACAGTTTTTCACAAGCGTATCCATGATTTCTGGAAAGGAGGTTCATATATATATATAAAGGTGTGGGGAGTTCGCATTGCTGATTCAATAACATTTTTTTAAATATCCCATGAAGATAAAATAATTTGGTCTCGCTCACTGAGACCAAATTAGTACATTTTCATAAGATATCTAAAAACGGCGGCGGCGAGTGGGGTTCAAGCGAACCCCCTGAACCTCCTAAAGATCCACCACTGGTTCTTCCAAATGATCTGGCAATGTATAAAAACCCATGTATGCTCTCTAACAAACTCAATGTGATGTAAGTCCCCATCCCCTAATACATAAAAAATTCGTATGCACTAGTAGCGTCTTACTTTGATCAGCGAGTAGGTAAAGGTCATATTTTCCATGAGCCCCAATTCTGTAATTAGCACTGGTTCCCCGATCCCAATTAACCATGACTTGATTGCTCGAACGCTTTCCTCCATACCAAGATGTCACTGTACCTGGTCCTGGGGGAGTACCATCCTGGAACAAAGGTTAGTCACTAATCCATTAAGCTGTTAGATATAAAAAGAAGATGCCTCATTTAGGAAATTTCACTTTTGTTTGGTTATTTCTCAGTACAATAGATGTCCGTTTTTATACATTTTAACTTTGTGGGTTTAGTTGTTCACTTTTGATTAGCATCATGTTGTTTGTAGAACTTCTTCCTAAACATCCATATAGAGTGTGCAGCGTTAGTTTGACTATGTTGACATTCTGTATTTACAATAGTATTTACCAATGAAAAAAGTCTGTGCTCGATAAGAGTAGAGTTACGTCGTCGGTAACGTTGTGGTACTTTATTCACCTGATTGGACAAATATAGGGTTTTCTTACATACTTCTAACTGTAAAGCTGTTTCGTCACCCTACTCTTATCGAGCATGGAATTGTGATCTTGGTAGCACTATAGTGATTAAAAGATTTTTAATGAACGCTTCCATGCAAATAAGCTCTTTACCAGATGATTTTAGACTTCTTAAAACAGGCATTTAAGTGATTTGAAAAACAACAACATTATTTTACTCGAAAAAGGACTTATTTTTTTCAGATTAAAAAGCCGACATTCTATGATGAATTAGATACCTCAAGGATGTGCTAAAGTACTACAGAGCCAACGCAGTTGATCAGTGACAACTTTCTAGAGCTCATTGTTACATATGAAATAAAAGTAATTGTGTTTGTGTGTTTTTCCTCAAAGATTCTTTAGCCAGTACTTGCCCCAAACTTACCCTGTCGTCTAGGATAACCCATCCAGCAGCTCAGTTACTGTTTGTGTTTAACTCTAGTCATATATATTTTCAAAAATAAAATGTCTTTCCTACATATTTATATTAGGGTATGGTGATTGTTAACATACCTTTTGACAGGCATAACACATGCCAGCAGCATCTGCACATACCTTATAGCTGGAATAAGATGTGTTATTTAATGCAACCTACCTTATCACAGGTATATAGTACGTTAGAAGTTTCTGAACATACATTATGACAGGAATAATGTATGCTAAAACTTCTGAACATGCCAAATGACTGGATAAAGATGTATTACTCAATGAAACATACCTTATGACAAGAACAACGTATGTTAGAACCTTCTGAACGTACCTTGTAACTGGGATAAGATTTGTTTCTCTATGTATTAGACATACCTTGTGACAGGAATAGCGTATGCTAGAAACTTCTGAATAGACCTTATGACTGGAATAATATACTGAGGGAAAAAAATAGCAATCTTCTTTGGGAATTCACAGTTTAGAAGAAATAGGACTTTTAATTTCATAGTGTCAATATGTATGTTGACAAACGTTCACGAATATGATGACATTAACAGGTTGACATTTCACATGATGCAAAGTCTGGTTTTATGCCCCCTTGCGAAAACAGCTTATCTGGCAATAGTACGAATAGTTTTCCACTACGGTTTCATTTTTCTGTCAAATGTTTAGATCCAAAAGCAAGAAAGTGAAAACTGTATAAAACGGAATGTTATGTTCACCCTTTTCGTACAGTTTTTAGTTGAAAATCGTATTTATCCAAATTACCTCCCTTTCAATTGAATAGCGTTTTAAATCAAAATGCTCAGCAGATCAAATCCTCACTATGAAGTCGGTTTTTCGTTTGACCACTTGCAGGTAGCCATTAGTTCATTTTCAAACAACTGACACGCTTGCGAACCTGCCAATTAAAAAGATCTAATGCTTCAAAGATCACCTATGGGAAATCCCATAATAGATAATTGCTAAACTTTTTTCCCTCAGATTATGTGTTTCTCTAGCCAACATACCTTATGACAGGAATAACATATGTTAGAACCTTTTCAATATACCATATGACAAGAATAAGATGGGTTTCTCTATGCAATATACATTATGAGTTGAATAGCGTATGTAAGAAACTTCTGAACTGACTTTATTCTAGGAATAAGGTGTGTTACTCTATGTAATTTATACCCTATTCAAGACATAACGTAGGCCAGCAGCTTCTGACCATACCTCATAAATGGAATGCGCTACTCCATGCAAGATACCTTATGACAGGTATAAAGTATGTAGGAAATTTCTGACCATACCTTATTCCAGGAATAAGGTATGTCAGGAATAAGGTGTGTTGGTCTATGTAGCATACCTTATGACAGGCATAACACATGTTAGAAACTCCAGAACACACCTTATTCCAGGACTAGGGTATGTTACTCTATGTAACATACCATATTCCAGACATAACGTATGCCAACAGCTTCTGACCATACCTCATAAATGGAATAATGTGTTTCTCAAATCAACATACCTTATGACAGGTATATTGTATAACGTATGTTAGAAACTTCTGACCATACCTTATGAATGGAATAAGAAGTACTACTCTGTGTGACATAGCTTATGAGGGTCATAAACGTATGTTAGAAACTTCTGACAATACCTTATGACTCGAATAAGATGTTACTCTACATAACATACCTTAGGACATGCATAGCGTATGGTAGAAACTTCTACACATACTTAATTTCCCCAACCAAAGGAAGGGGAACAATTTGTTTTTTGATGCTAAACCTGTCTGCGTAAGCGTAGGCGCAGGTTTGGTTATGTGCGTTATCTTTTGAAACAGTGGGAAGATTTTTTACCAAACATGCATAGACACATTGTTGTGAAGGGAGAACGAGCTGATTAGATTTAAGTGACCTTGACATTATTTCAATGTCACAGCCTCACTTTGAAATATCCCAAATAAGGTTTCCATTGGTTATCTTCTGAATCAGTAGATGGAATTTTGGACAAAAGAGGAAAAGAGTTGATTTGATTTTAGTGACCTTGACCTAATTTTTGAAGATCACCTCAGCACTTTGAATTGTCAAAAATTGAGTTTCGGTACATTTTCTTCTAAACCAGTAGATAGATTTTGACCAAACTTGCATAGTAGCATTGTTGGGAGAAGGAGAAAAGACGATTGGATTTTGGTGACAATGAACTAATTTTCAAGGTCATACTGACATTTGTAAATGTCCAAATGAGGGTTTTGAACGTAATATTCTGAACCAGAAGACGGATTTTGACCAAGCTTGCATAAATACATTAATCACTAGTGGTAATCAGTGGAATTAGCTCCAAAAAGAGTCAATGGGTTTTCGTTTCATCGACACATTCGGGAACCTGCGAGCTAGTGCTCTTGACAGCAAAACAGTAAGAAAACGGTAGGTCTTGAAGAATCTTATCATTTTTTACTTCTTTTTAGCAATCTTAGAAAACAGCCGCCATTTAAGGCAATTTTGGAAAATTGAATTTCTGGCGGTAAATTGACAGGCGCTGACCTTACAAAAATGGTGAACATTTTGTACTAACTCAAAATGTGCTAAAAAATATTTTGTGGCAAAATCATTTGTTCCACTCATCAAAAGAAGTGTTTTTCCACAATTTTAGGCAATTTTTGGAAAATTAATTATTGATGAAAAATCGACAGGGACGGACCATACAAAAACTGTGCAAATTTTGTACTATGTCAAATGTGCTTAGAAAATATTTTATGGGAAAATTATTTGTTCCACTCATCAAAAGAAACATTTGTACAAAACTGTAGACAGTTTTTGGAAAATTAAATTTATGGCAGAAAAATGACAGGCGCAGACCTAACAAAAATAGTGAAAATTTTGCACTATCTCAAAATGTGCTAAGAAAATATTTTTGCAAAATAATTTTTTCCACTCATCAAAACAAAAGGTTTCTCCACAATTTTAGGCAATTTTTGGAAAATTGAATTTTTTACTGAATTCCACAGGCGGGGACATTACAAAAAAAGTGAAAGTTTCGTACTATCTTAAATTGTGCTAAGAAAATATTTTTGGCTAAATTATTTATTTCACTCATCAAAAGAAAGATTGCTAAAAAATTTTAGGCAATTTTTGAAAAATTGAAGTTTTTACGGAATTTCCACAGGCGTGTACCTTACAAAAATAGTGAAAATTTTGTAGTTGTAGTATCTTAAATTGTGCTAGGAAAATATTTTTTGGCTTAATTATTTATTCCACTCATCGAAAAAAAAAGGTTTCTCAACAATTTAAGGCAATTTCGGGAAAAATTGAATTTTTGAAGGAAATTGGACAGGCAGGACTCTTACAAAAATAGTGAAATTTTGTACTGTCTTAAATTGTGCTAAGATAATATTTTTTGGCTAAATCATTTATTCCACTCATCAAAAGAAATGTTTCTCCACAATTTTAGGCAATTTTTGGAAAATCGAATTTTTACCGAAATTCAACAGGCGCAGACCTTACAAAGATAGTGAAAGTTTTCTAGTATCTTAAATTGTGTACGAAAATATTTTTGGCTTAATTATTTATTCCACTCATCAAAAAAGAAAAGTTTCTCAATAATTTTAGGCAATTTTGGTAAAATTGAATTTTTGAAGGAAATTGGACAGGCGGACTTTACAAAAAAGTGAAAATTTTGTACTATCTTAAATTGGGCTAGGATAATATTTTTTGACTAAATTATTCATTCCACTCATCAAAAGGAAGGTTTCTACAAAATTTTAGGTAATTTTTAGAAAATTTAATATTTTACCTAAATTCTCAAGGTGCGGACCTTACAAAACAGTGAAAGTTTTGTACTATCTAAAATTGTGCTAAGAAAATATTTTTTGCTATTTTATTTATTCCACTCATCAAAAGAAAGGTTTCTCCACAATTTTAAGCATTTTTTGGAAAATTGAATTTTTTACCTAAATTCGACAGGCGCGGACCTTACAAAAATAGAGAAAATTTTGTATCATCTTAAATTCTACGAAAATAATTTTTGCTAAATTATTTATATCTCTCATCAAAAGAAAGGTTTATCCACAATTTTAGGCAATTTTTTGAAAATTAAATTTTTTGCCGAAATTCGAAAATTTTGTACTATCTTAAATTGTGCTAATATATTTTTTGACTAATTTGTTTATTCCACTCATTGAAAGAAAGGTTTCTACAAAATTTAAGGCACTTATTGGAAAATTGAATTTTTGACGGAAATTCAACAGGCGCGGACCTTACAATATAGTGAAAATTTTGTACTATCTTAAATTGTGGAAAGAAAATATTTTTTGGCTAAATTATTTATTCCACGCATCAAAAGAAAAGTTTCTACAAAAATTTAGGCAATTTTTGGAAAATTGAATTTTTTGCCAAAATTTGTCAGGCGCGGACCTTTCAAAAATAGTGAAAATTTTGTACTATCTTAAATTGGGCTAAAAACAATATTTTTGACTAAATTATTTCTCCACTCATCAAAAGAAAGGTTTCTACAAAATTTTAGGTGACTTTTAGAAAATTAAATTTTTTACCTGAATTTGACAGGCACGGACCTTACAAAAATAGTGAAAGTTTTGTACTATCTAAAATTGTGCTAAGAAAATATTTTTTGCCATATTATTTATTCCACTCATCAAAAGAAAGGTTTCTCCACAATTTTAGGCGATTTTTGGAAAATTGAATTTTTTACCAAAATTCGACACACGCGAACCTCACAAAAATAGTGAAGATTTTGTACTATGTTAAATTGTGCTAAGTAATAATTTTTTGGCTAAATTGTTTATTCTACTCATTGAAAGAAAGCTTTCTCAACAATTCTAAGCATTTTTTGGAAAATTGAATTTTTGACGGAAATGCGACAGGCGCGGACCTTACAAAATAGTGGAAATTTTGTACTATCTTAAATTGTGGAAAGAAAATATTTTTTGACTAAATTATTTATTCCACTCATCAAAAGAAAGGTTTCTACAAAAAATTAGGCAATTTTTGAAAAATTGAATTTTTTGCCAAAATTAGACAGGCGCGGACCTTACAAAAATAGTGAAAATTTTGTACTATCTTAAATTGTGGAAAGAACATATTTTTGCTATTTTATTTATTTCACTCATCAAAAGAAAGGTTTCTACCAAAAATTAGGCAATTTTTGGAAATTTGAATTTTTTGCCAAAATTCCACAGGCGTGGACCTTACAAAAATAGTGAAAATTTTGTACTATCTTAAATAGTGGTAAGAATATATTTTTTTGGCTAAATTATTTATTTCACTCATCAAAAGAAAGGTTTCTCCATAATTTTAGGTGATTATTGAAAAACCTGCGCGGACCTTACAAAAATAGTGAAAAATTTGCACAATCTCAAATTTTGCTGAGAAAATATTTTTTGACAAAATCATTTGTTCCCTCATCACAAGAAGTGTTTCTCAACTACTTTAGGCTATTTTTGGAAAATTAAATTTTTGACGGAAATTCATCAGGCACGGACCTTACAAAAATGGTGAAAATTTTGTACTATCTTAAATTGTGCTAAGTAAACATTTTTTGGCTAAATTGTTTATTCCACTCATTAAAAGAAAGCTTTCTCCACAATTTTAAGCATTTTTTGGAAAATTGAATTTTTGGCGGAAATTCGACAGGCGCGGACCTTACAAAATAGTGAAATTTTTGTACTATCTTAAATTGTGGAAAGAAAATATTTTTTGGCTAAATTATTTATTCCACTCATCAAAAGAAAGGTTCCTACAAAAAATTAGGCAATTTTTGGAAAATTGAATTTTTTGCTGAAATTCGACACACGCGGACCTTACAAAAATAATGAAGATTTTGTACTATGTTTAATTGTGCTAAGTAAACATTTTTTGGCTTAATTGTTTATTCCACTCATTGAAAGAAAGCTTTCTCCACAATTTTAAGCATTTTTTGGAAAATTGAATTTTTTGCTGAAATTCGACAGGCGCGGACCTTACAAAATAGTGGAAATTTTGTACTATCTTAAATTGTGGAAAGAAAATATTTTTTGGCTAAATTATTTATTCCACTCATCAAAAGAAAGGTTTCTACAAAAAAAATAGGCAATTTTTGGAAATTTGAATTTTTTGCCAAAACTCCACAGGCGCGGACCTTACAAAAATAGTGAAAATTTTGTACTATCTTAAATAGTGGTAAGAATATATTTTTTGGCTAAATTATTTATTTCACTCATCAAAAGAAAGGTTTCTCCATAATTTTAGGCGATTATTGAAAAATCTGCGCGGACCTTACAAAAATAGTGAAAAATTTGCACAATCTCAAATTTTGCTGAGAAAATATTTTTTGACAAAATCATTTGTTGCCTCATCACAAGAAGTGTTTCTCAACTACTTTAGGCTATTTTTGGAAAATTGAATTTTTGACGGAAATTCGACAGGCGCTGACCTTACAAAATAGTGAAATTTTTGAACTATCTTAAATTGTGGAAAGAAAATATTTTTTGGCTAAATTATTTATTCCACTCATCAAAAGAAAGGTTCCTACAAAAATTTAGGCAATTTTTGGAAAATTGAATTTTTTGCTGAAATTCAACACACGCGGACCTTACAAAAATAATGAAGATTTTGTACTATGTTTAATTGTGCTAAGTAAACATTTTTTGGCTTAATTGTTTATTCCACTCATTGAAAGAAAGCTTTCTCCACAATTTTAAGCATTTTTTGGAAAATTGAATTTTTGACGGAAATTCGACAAAATAGTGGAAATTTTGTACTATCTTAAATTGTGGAAAAAAAAAATTTTTTGGCTAAATTATTTATTCCACTCATCAAAAGAAAGGTTTCTACAAAAAAATTAGGCAATTTTTGAAAAATTGAATTTTTTGCCAAAATTCAACAGGCGCGGAGCTTATAAAAATAGTGAAAATTTTGTACTATCTTAAAATGTGGAAAGAACATATTTTTGCTATTTTATTTATTTCACTCATCAAAAGAAAAGTTTCTACAAAAAATTAGGCAATTTTTGGAAATTAAATTTTTGACGGAAATTCATCAGGCGCGGACCTTACAAAAATGGTGAAAATTTTGTACTATTTTAAATTGTGCTAAGTAAACATTTTTTGGCTAAATTGTTTATTCCACTCATTAAAAGAAAGCTTTCTCCACAATTTTAAGCATTTTTTGGAAAATTGAATTTTTGACGGAAATTCGACAGGCGCGGACCTTACAAAATAGTGGAAATTTTGTACTATCTCAAATAGTGGTAAGAATATATTTTTTGGCTAAATTATTTATTTCACTCATCAAAAGAAAGGTTTCTCCATAATTTTAGGCGATTATTAAAAAATTGAATTTTTTACCGAAATTCAACCTGCGAGAACCTTACAAAAATAGTGAAAATTTTGCACAATCTCAAATTTTGCTGAGAAAATATTTTTTGACAAAATCATTTGTTGCCTCATCACAAGAAGTGTTTCTCCACTAATTTAGGCTATTTTTTGAAAATTAAATTTTTGACGGAAATTCATCAGGCGCGGACCTTACAAAAATGGTGAAAATTTTGTACTATCTTAAATTGTGCTAAGTAAACATTTTTTGGCTAAATTGTTTATTCCACTCATTAAAAGAAAGCTTTCTCCACAATTTTAAGCATTTTTTGGAAAATTGAATTTTTGACGGAAATTCGACAGGCGCGGACCTTACAAAATAGTGGAAATTTTGTACTATCTTAAATTGTGGAAAGAAAATATTTTTTGGCTAAATTATTTATTCCACTCATCAAAAGAAAGGTTTCTACAAAAAATTAGGCATATTTGGAAAATTGAATTTTTTGCCAAAATTCGACAGGCGCGGACCTTACAAAAATAATGAAGATTTTGTACTATGTTTAATTGTGCTAAGTAAACATTTTTTGGCTAAATTGTTTATTCCACTCATTGAAAGAAAGCTTTCTCCACAATTTTAAGCATTTTTTGGAAAATTGAATTTTTGACGGAAATTCGACAGGCGCGGACCTTACAAAATAGTGGAAATTTTGTACTATCTTAAATTGTGGAAAGAAAATATTTTTTGGCTAAATTATTTATTCCACTCATCATAAGAAAGGTTTCTACAAAAAAATAGGCAATTTTTGGAAATTTGAATTTTTTGCCAAAATTCGACAGGTGCGGACCTTACAAAATAGTGGAAATTTTGTACTATCTTAAATTGTGGAAATAAAATATTTTTTGGCTAAATTATTTATTCCACTCATCAAAAGAAATGTTTCTACAAAAAATTAGGCAATTATTGGAAAATTGAATTTTTTGCTGAAATTCGACAGGCGCGGACCTTACAAAAATAATGAAGATTTTGTACTATGTTTAATTGTGCTAAGTAAACATTTTTTTGGCTAAATTGTTTATTCCACTCATTAAAAGAAAGCTTTCTCCACAATTTTAAGCATTTTTTTGAAAATTGAATTTTTGACGGAAATTCGACAAAATAGTGGAAATTTTGTACTATCTTAAATTGTGGAAAGAAATATTTTTTGGCTAAATTATTTATTCCACTCATCAAAAGAAAGGTTTCTACAAAAAATTAGGCAATTTTTGAAAAATTGAATTTTTTGCCAAAATTCGACAGGCGCGGAGCTTACAAAAATAGTGAAAATTTTGTACTATCTTAAAATGTGGAAAGAACATATTTTTGCTATTTTATTTATTTCACTCATCAAAAGAAAGGTTTCTACAAAAAATTAGGCAATTTTTGGAAATTTGAATTTTTTGCCAAAATTCCACAGGCGCGGACCTTACAAAAATAGTGAAAATTTTGTACTATCTTAAATAGTGGTAAGAATATATTTTTTGGCTAAATTATTTATTTCACTCATCAAAAGAAAGGTTTCTCCATAATTTTAGGCGATTATTGAAAAATTGAATTTTTTACCGAAATTCAACCTGCGCGGACCTTACAAAATAGTGAAAATTTTGCACAATCTCAAATTTTGCTGAGAAAATATTTTTTGACAAAATCATTTGTTGCCTCATCACGAGAAGTGTTTCTCCACTAATTTAGGCTATTTTTTTAAAATATATTTTTGACGGAAATTCATCAGGCGCGGACCTTACAAAAATGGTGAAAATTTTGTACTATCTTAAATTGTGCTAAGTAAACATTTTTTGGCTAAATTGTTTATTCCACTCATTAAAAGAAAGCTTTCTCCACAATTTTAAGCATTTTTTGGAAAATTGAATTTTTGACGGAAATTCGACAGGCGCGGACCTTACAAAATAGTGGAAATTTTGTACTATCTTAAATTGTGGAAAGAAAATATTTTTTGGCTAAATTATTTATTCCACTCATCAAAAGAAAGGTTTCTACAAAAAATTAGGCAACTTTTGGAAAATTGAATTTTTTGCCAAAATTCGACAGGCGCGGACCTTACAAAAATAATGAAGATTTTGTACTATGTTTAATTGTGCTAAGTAAACATTTTTTGGCTAAATTGTTTATTCCTCTCATTGAAAGAAAGCTTTCTCCACAATTTTAAGCATTTTTTGGAAAATTAAATGTTTGACGGAAATTCGACAGGCGCGGACCTTACAAAATAGTGGAAATTTTGTACTATCTTAAATTGTGGAAAGAAAATATTTTTTGGCTAAATTATTTATTCCACTCATCAAAAGAAAGGTTTCTACAAAAAAATAGGCAATTTTTGGAAATTTGATTTTTTTGCCAAAATTCGACAGGCGCAACCCTTACAAAATAGTGGAAATTTTGTACTATCTTAAATTGTGGAAATAAAATATTTTTTGGCTAAATTATTTATTCCACTCATCAAAAGAAATGTTTCTACAAAAAATTAGGCAATTATTGGAAAATTGAATTTTTTGCTGAAATTCGACAGGCGCGGACCTTACAAAAATAATGAAGATTTTGTACTATGTTTAATTGTGCTAAGTAAACATTTTTTGGCTAAATTGTTTATTCCACTCATTAAAAGAAAGCTTTCTCCACAATTTTAAGCATTTTTTGGAAAATTGAATTTTTGACGGAAATTCGACAAAATAGTGGAAATTTTGTACTATCTTAAATTGTGGAAAAAAAATATTTTTTGGCTAAATTATTTATTCACTCATCAAAAGAAAGGTTTCTACAAAAAATTAGGCAATTTTTGAAAAATTGAATTTTTTGCCAAAATTCAACAGGCGCGGAGCTTACAAAAATAGTAAAAATTTTGTACTATCTTAAAATGTGGAAAGAACATATTTTTGCTATTTTATTTATTTCACTCATCAAAAGAAAAGTTTCTACAAAAAATTAGGCAATTTTTGGAAATTAAATTTTTGACGGAAATTCATCAGGCGCGGACCTTACAAAAATGGTGAAAATTTTGTACTATTTTAAATTGTGCTAAGTAAACATTTTTTGGCTCAATTGTTTATTCCACTCATTAAAAGAAAGCTTTCTCCACAATTTTAAGCATTTTTTGGAAAATTGAATTTTTGACGGAAATTCGACAGGCGGGGACCTTACAAAATAGTGGAAATTTTGCACTATCTTAAATTGTGGAAATAAAATATTTTTTGGCTAAATTATTTATTTCACTCATCAAAAGAAATGTTTCTACAAAAAATTAGGCAATTATTGGAAAATTGAATTTTTTGCTGAAATTCGACAGGCGCGGACCTTACAAAAATAATGAAGATTTTGTACTATGTTTAATTGTGCTAAGTAAACATTTTTTGGCTAAATTGTTTATTCCACTCATTAAAAGAAAGCTTTCTCCACAATTTTAAGCATTTTTTGGAAAATTAAATTTTTGACGGAAATTTGACAGGCCCGGACCTTACAAAATAGTGGAAATTTTGTACTATCTTAAATTGTGGAAAGAAAATATTTTTTGGCTAAATTATTTATTCCACTCATCAAAAGAAAGGTTTCTACAAAAAAATAGGCAATTTTTGGAAATTTGAATTTTTTGCCAAAATTCGACAGGCGCGGACCTTACAAAATAGTGGAAATTTTGTACTATCTTAAATTGTGGAAATTAAATATTTTTTGGCTAAATTATTTATTCCACTCATCAAAAGAAATGTTTCTACAAAAAATAAGGCAATTATTGGAAAATTGAATTTTTTGCTGAAATTCGACAGGCTCGGACCTTACAAAAATAATGAAGATTTTGTACTATGTTTAATTGTGCTAAGTAAACATTTTTTGGCTAAATTGTTTATTCCACTCATTAAAAGAAAGCTTTCTCCACAATTTTAAGCATTTTTTGGAAAATTGAATTTTTGACGGAAATTCGACAAAATAGTGGAAATTTTGTACTATCTTAAATTGTGGAAAGAAAATATTTTTTGGCTAAATTATTTATTCCACTCATCAAAAGAAAGGTTTCTACAAAAAATTAGGCAATTTTTGAAAAATTGAATTTTTTGCCAAAATTCAACAGGCGCGGAGCTTACAAAAATAGTGAAAATTTTGTACTATCTTAAAATGTGGAAAGAACATATTTTTGCTATTTTATTTATTTCACTCATCAAAAGAAAGGTTTCTACAAAAAATTAGGCAATTTTTGGAAATTTGAATTTTTTGCCAAAATTCCACAGGCGCGGACCTTACAAAAACAGTGAAAATTTTGTACTATCTTAAATAGTGGTAAGAATATATTTTTGGCTAAATTATTTATTTCACTCATCAAAAGAAAGGTTTCTCCATAATTTTAGGCGATTATTGAAAAATTGAATTTTTTACCGAAATTCAACCTGCGCGGATCTTACAAAAATAGTGAAAATTTTGCACAATCTCAAATTTTGCTGAGAAAATATTTTTTGACAAAATCATTTGTTGCCTCATCACAAGAAGTTTTTCTCCACTAATTTAGGCTATTTTTTGAAAATTAAATTTTTGACGGAAATTCATCAGGCGCGGACCTTACAAAAATGGTGAAAATTTTGTACTATCTTAAATTGTGCTAAGTAAACATTTTTTGGCTAAATTGTTTATTCCACTCATTAAAAGAAAGCTTTCTCCACAATTTTAAGCATTTTTTGGAAAATTGAATTTTTGACGGAAATTCGACAGGCGCGGACCTTACAAAATAGTGGAAATTTTGTACTATCTTAAATTGTGGAAAGAAAATATTTTTTGGCTAAATTATTTATTCCACTCATCAAAAGAAAGGTTTCTACAAAATTTTAGGTGACTTTTAGAAAATTAAATTTTTTACCTGAATTTGACAGGCAAGGACCTTACAAAAATAGTGAAAGTTTTGTACTATCTAAAATTGTGCTAAGAAAATATTTTTTGCCATATTATTTATTCCACTCATCAAAAGAAATGTTTCTACAAAAAATTAGGCAATTATTGGAAAATTAGTTTAGTTTAAACTTTATTTTATCTCTATAAATAATACAAGTGGTACAATAATTACATAGAACAATGTAAAGGATCTGAACGGAAGCTTTAAAGCTTATAGAGTTCATTTCCTTATAATACATGCAGCTACATAGTTTATACAATATGGCATAATATGTCACTTTATAAATGTTTGTATATGTCTAGGAATAAGTTTAAACAATAAAGTTGTCTATACTGAGAGAGAGAGAGAGAGAGAGAGAGAGAGAGAGAGAGAGAGAGAGAGAGAGAGAGTCTGGGTCGCTAGCACTTGTAAAACTTGTAGCAATTATTTTAGGATAGCGTCAGCTGAGCGGACAGCTACTGGTGAGCATGGTTTGTCAGTGTATTACAGGAAACGTTTTGTAGCTAATATATATAGTTGTGCATGTTTCAAAATGATATTATTAACCGTGCATGGCTGACTGGGATCTCCTCTGAGAAGTAAGGATACTGATAACTCGTGTGGGAGATTTAATAAGTATTGTTGCCTTTGTGCTGTGTATCTAGGACATGAGAAAAAGAAATGTGAAGTTGTTTCGATGCTGCCACATGAACAGAGCTGATTGTCAATTAGATTCTTTTTAAACAGATGAGAATTTAACGAGCTACATTCTAGCCTAATTCGGTTGTGTAGTATTTGCGCAATTCGTGATACATGCAAAGTATCAAAGTATTTAGGAACAAGAATTTGGTTGTTTCTTAATGTGTGTTTGAAGCTGTTGAGGGTGGGAGCGTTCCGAGTATCTAGACTCAGCACATTCCAGTCTCTTAAAGCTGTTGGTAAGAATGAGTTGTAGTAAGTAGCAGCACGCGTGACTGGAATGGCAAAATCTTCTGAGTTGCGTAGAGGATATCTTGAGAACTGCTGCACCCTTGGTGGTAAGAGTTGCATAAGGTAGTTTGGTGCTAAATTGTTTATTATTTTGTATAAAAGGAAGAGTTTGTGCTTGTGCCTGCGTTTTTCTAGGGTTTCACAACTTAAATCGTCATATAGCTTTTGGAGACTGCATACTTTTGTGCCACCTGTTGTGATTCTAAGAGCTTCAATTTGGATTTTTTCAATGAAACGTTTATTTTCGTTTGAACAGCTATCCCACACTACACCCCCATATTCTAAAAGAGGTCGAATAAAAGTTGTGTACATTTTGAACAATGAACCTCTATCTAAAAGAAATTTATAGCGCCTGAGTGACCCAATTCTTTTCCAAGCTTTTCTAGATATTTCTGAAATATGATTTGTCCAAGTTAGTGTTCTACAAAATGTTATGCCGAGGTGTTTATGTTCGTTAACTTCTTCTATTTGGCTTTGAGACATTATTAGAGGGGGGTGTTGTATGTTTTGACTCTTTTTGGTTATCAGTAGTGATTTGCTTTTAAGTGGGTTAAAGTCAACTTTCCATATCTTGGCCCAGAACTTGATGCTTTCGAGATCGATGTTTAATTCTGCTGCAGCCAGATCGATATTGTGGACAACCTTGTACAATATGGTATCCTCAGCAAATAGTCTGATGTTGGTTCGAATATATTTCACAATGTCATTTATAAAAATTAAGAATAATATTGGCCCAAGGATAGATCCCTGAGGAACTCCTGCGAAAATTGATAGCCAAGCAGACGCGATACCCCCAAGACAGACCCTTTGTTTGCGGTTTTCCAAATAGCTAGAAAACCATTCCACAATATTTTCAGAGAAACCTATGGCTCGCAATTTTGCTAGTAAGCCCTTGTGCCAGACCCTATCGAACGCTTTACTTATGTCTAAGAAAACTACCCTTATTTCTTTGCTTTCATCGATGGCTTTAGCGAATTCGTTACAGAGGTATGCTAGTTGATTTATGGTTGAGTCTGTAGGTTTAAATCCAGATTGGAACTCAGAAATGATTGTGTTTGCCTCTAGATATTCAGAGATGTGTTTATGCACACAGCGCTCCATTATTTTACCTTCATAATTCAGTAAGGAAATGGGCCTATAGTTATTGGGCTTACAAGGATTATCTTTTTTGAAAATAGGACACACGTTTGCTTTTTTCCATGAGGCAGGGTATGTTTTTGTGGTTAAAGAGAGATTGTACATATCAGAGAGAGGAGTGGCTAGTTCATTTGATGCTTCCTTAAACAGTTTTGGGCCAATAAGGTTTGGACCTGGTGCTTTGTTTGGCTTAAGTTGCTTGATTGCTTGATTGACGTCGTCTGGTGATATATGAATATTTTCTAACATTGGGTAATTAGGAAGCTCAAGGTCAGGAGGTGAAGAGTGTCTATCCGCTAGGTCAGATTGGCTAGCAAAGTAATGATTAAGAATTTCTGCTTTATCATTGTCAGTTTCGGTGATTCCTGATGTTGTTTCTAAGAATGGGATTGATGTTTGTTTTGAAGAAGAACGTAAGATTAGATGATATCTTGTGCCATGATTTGGAATTGATGTCGTTGCTTCTGAGATCTTTTGCAATTTTTTCTATGTATTCTTGTTTTGCTATGCGTATGGATGCTGTCACTGAGTTGCGTTTTGTTCTGAATTGTGTCCAAATATTCTCGTTATTTGATTTTTTTGCTCGCTTAAAAAGTCGTTTTCTCTGTCTTATTTGTCTCTTAATGTTTGAATTGATCCATGGTGGCTAGTTCGGTCTCACTGTTATTTCTTTAAATGGAATGGATTGTTTTGCTGCTTCAATGATTATGCTTGAGACTTTGTCTGCAATTTCATCTACATTATTTGCTGCTGATATAAAGCTCCAATCATTTTCACTTAGAAGACGCTTGTATTTGTTGTAATCACCCTTATCGTAGAGCCAAATTTGTCTTTTAAATGGTTTTTGGATTGGTTTTCTAAATTTTAACGTTACTATGATGGGGCAGTGGTATCTGATCAGATCAGGAATAAATGGAGAGCTGACACCGCTATATACTACATTTTCAGGCTTGCTTACTATTGCCAGATCTAGAAGAGAAGACGAGTTTTCTGTATAATGTGTAGGTTCATCGATAAGCTGGTGAAGGTTGTATGAATTTGTCAGGTTTTGTATTCTGTTGGCGTGCATGGGTTTTAATAAGTCGCTGTTGAAGTCGCCAAGTATTACTAAATCTGTAATATGTGAGTCACAAAGATTATCAAATGTTTGTTCAATGAGGTCCCAGTAATCAGATCCACTATTTGGCGGCCTGTACATGCCGCATAACAAAAATCTATGTGACTGAATGAATACTTCAATGCATATGCCTTCTATGTCTCCTTGTATAATGTCGTTGCGTTTACATGATGGTATACCGGATGCTATGTATATTGCGACACCCCCACCGACTCTAGCATGACGATCTTGTCTGTACGGGGGATCAAAATTTTCTAAAAGCAGATTGTCATTAGATATTTGCGGTGAGAGCCAAGTCTCAGTAAAAACAAGAATGTCATAATTTTGTACTTCGGCTTCTAGCAGGTCCATCTTGGGTAATATGCTTTGTATGTTTAAGTGTAAGATATTTAAGTTATGAGGAAAGACCGTTGATATGTTTGAGGATAATAGCGAGTCAGACTGTGGCCCTTGGTTTGGGTGTATGTCTCCTGAGAGCTTAAGGATTAAAAATAGCACAAAAAGGTTACTACACATTAATGATATTATACATGTTTTGGTAAATGTGACGTTCATATAGTGTGTTAAACCGTAGACAATTTTTTTGTGCTGCAAAGGACGTGTGTAATTTTTTTGCTTGATATTAACAGAGATGCAGAACTTTTCGAATTGTCCAAGACAGAAAATGATGAATAGTAATACGAGAAAGCTTCGGAATGATATTGTTTCGCAACTGACGCTAGGTATTTGCCGGTTGGCGTCTGCCTGAGCAGGTAGACGATAAGTTATGCTACCCGTTTTCATATGGAAATAAAGTTCCTTCTTGCCTCCTCAAACAGAAACCGACCGACAAATCTGTGAGATTTTGTTGCTCAATATTTGGACTGTCCAATGGTAGGAATAGATAGCATGAATTGATAGCGACCAAGACTATGTAGAGGTACATAACACAGGAAGAGAGGAAAGGAAAGGCGTAGTAGAGTAGGAAAGACAATAGATTCATTAGAATTAAGTAACAAGAACATGTGATACTGGGAGGAATATGGATTACGTAACAGTTATTCAAATAACTACGATGAGCTCATGACCTTTTAGATTGGTTTATTAAGTAGCTTCGTTTTTTATGCTTCAGTATCATCGAAGATTCGTATTAATCGGTACAGAAAGCCCGAGCTAACCCGATTCGTCTATGATACATGTGTAGTTTAGTAGGTCATAGGAACATGCTAATTGCTTCGTTTCAAGTCTAGCAATTTGGTATGTATTGGTAATTATATTTCTAGTTCAAAACGCGTTGGAAGGGAATTTCAACAGTAAGCAGCACGAGGAATATATGTACATATATGCATAAATAAACAAAATAAATAACACCGCTCTAGCCACTGTCCCGCCAGTCAAGAGTGATAGATTGTCACGTTCTGTCCACAAAGTTATCAGGGACTTAGAGTCGAAAGATTACCTATGTATTAATCCTATTCACAGGATAAGATCAATACTCAAGTGATCTATTGATTCGCATTAGCTCAATTAGAGTGCACAAGTCAATGCCACACTTAGCAATTGCATACAAAGTATCACACCACTGTCACTCTTGGTTGGCACGACAGCAAGCAAAGCCGTCTCTGATCATACAGTATCTATTTCAAAGATGTTTTTCTACACTCGTGCAGCCCGAAGGCCCTGACAGGTCTGTGCTTTAGCACCGGCCGAATCCAGTCTCCGAGACTTAGCTACTCTCAACCAAATATATTTGATATATTGAAGATGGCGGTACTTGAACCTGTATCTCGTCAGAGAACACACACATAATCTTGCTTTCAAAATGCATGGACATTTTCGATTGAGGCGTGAATAATTGACAGTGCACAGTTCTTTTATTCAATGCTCCGCCACAATGGACGGCATAAAACAAATAATACAGTTATGTTTGAGGGCAAGCACGAGTTTTGCGTGAAGGTAAGCTCTTGTTTTACAATTTGCTGTAACTGTTGGTCATTCAGTCGCCTCAATGGATTATTGGATAAGAAAAACATACAAAACTTCAGGTATTTTGAACATGTAAGATAAGGAAGGCTGCGCCGACGTCAATGATTCGTGACCTGGAATACTGGGTAAAAGCTTTATGTTTTATTTGTCGTCTGCTGTATATTCAAATATAACCCCTTCAAGATCATCGTGTCAAACGGTTTGGATCCATATCAGGACCGACGTTCTGTCTGACCTGATCTAGGTACAAACTGTTTGCAAAAGTTGTCAGCAGACGACAAAGGGGGTCGCTAGCAAGAAAAGAGTTAGCACTTTTGGCTAGTCAGTGTCAGTCAGCGGAACCCAGATGAGACTGACATAAAGTGCTGTATTTCACCGTAGTCCTGATTGTTGGACCTGGTTAGGATCAGCAAGAAATCTAAATAATCAAGCTCGGTAGGTAGCGGGTTTCTATTACTTCAGACCTTAATATGTTTTTTTCAGTGCGGGGTGAAGATTCGAATGAGACGCGTGCGCGTTCGCGGCGTCTCATCCGTGTCTTCACTGTCTATACAATAGCTAGATATACATTGAGGATCATTAATGTTATCAGTTCTAGTGTCAGAAGTCTGCTAGTTATACAGGCTTATCGTTAAATAAGCCCGCAATTTAGCAGAAATGCATTTTTAAAACTGAGTCCATTCTTAAGAGCCTTTTCGAAACGAAACAAAAGGCCCTTTGTTTAGGACTATTAATGTTGAACATGGCCCAAGAATGAGTTCACCACTTGAAAGACAACAACAATGCCAATGTTCAGGCTACATAGGCACACAGACCATTCCACACCACTGATACTTGCATCCAGCACACACGGGATCCCTGACGGCACGGCTAGAAAACATATTTTGAGAAAATAGATAGCAATGCTCGTCGAAAAAAAACAACAAAAAACAAACAAACAAAAAAACCAACAAAAAAAAACCAAAAAAAAACCGAGACTGTTGCACCTTAAGTTCTGATAATCAATTTGACCAGTCTGAGTGCAATAAGGTCATAACTATGTTATACAGTTAGGTACGGCTATGCACGCTGGGTATGTCTCAGTGCGTTTGATTACATTAACGGAAAACAAGCAAACTGTTGAGTAATTTGGATCCAGTAAGGCGATACGATCAATACAAGTTTGCCCAGTCAGTGCATCATCATCGGCTGGTCCGGTTCCTAGTAAACAATGTCAACATGATGAATTTGTGTAAGAAATAATGGCAATGATAATAACAAGGAAACCAAACCCAGTTCTACTCTTGTGCTCTCCAGGACTCCGATCCGTCCGTATTTCGGCATTGACTGGTCTGTTTCTTTGTGGCTTGGGTGTTATGGGGTAATCCCTTTGTATAAAATATGAATTTGATATCATCACAAATGAGTTTTTCGCAACCAAGTATGCCCAAGCTTGAAACTTCGCAGGCTGATCGAAGTTTTCGTGTTTAGTCGTCACCCCAAAGAATCCAGCAATTCATTAATAATGTTTACAATTCTTTGCGTGCTTACGGTTTGGGTTCAGATCAGGCCCGACTTTCTATCGGCCCTGATATGGGTCCAAACTGTTTGCAAAGATTATCGACAGATAAGCAAGAAATGAGCCATGTATAGTAGAACCAGCAATAAGTTGGCTTGTCCAAATGTGTTGATCTCGGTGTCTCAGACCAGTCCGTGTTTCAGCACAGGCTGGTCCGAACCATCGTTATCAAAGTTAACATGATGATATAGTCAACCAGATAATCATAAATTTATCCTGATATGGTTCGTATGTGTTGAAACAGAGTGGGCAATTTTACCCTCGCTATTGCACTAGCTGAGCCGATTCTTCGTTACCCAACTGCTATGAATTCAATATTTATATGGAAAGAGCAAAATTGTCATTTTTAAAATACGCAGTATGAGTTTGTTTATCTGTGACTCTGGTCACCACGTGATATGACCCGAGGTGCACTAGTATACATATTGACTTGCTTAAAAGTATTTGTACAAGTTCAGTTTGCATATCAAACATAACCCTGGAGACACAGACCAGTCCATGCTTCAGCACTAGCAGTTTGGCACTTCTCATTCTACAGCTGCACAAAGGATTTTGTCGTCATGTTCAAGTACACAGGCTCCCAATGAGTCCGATCAGCCAGCGCTTTGGCACAGGCTGATCCGATTCTTCGGGTTACTTAACTTAATTGCATGTGTGTGCGTATTGCTGAGTTCAAAAATAAATAAAATAAAGATCAGGTGCTGAAGCGTAGACTGATCCGATTTCACGGGTTACTCAACTTAATTTAGCTTAATATGTGCATACTGCCAGGATCGGAAAATCGACACCTTTTTGGTTACTTGGGCAGAGAGATTCAGAGCAGCCCGTGATTCACAACTCACTGATCAGACGTTCGTTATCAAGACGTTCAATTGTGTTAGTTAAGTAAGTCAGCACGTATATGTGTATATATATTTATCGCCTTAGTAGTCACAATACAATCTCAGAAAACGCTATAGAGTCGGCGAAAGTTTAAGTTTTTAATGACACTAGGTAGATATTATCGCGTCAAGATCACTTTCAGATGTGACTCTGTGAACTTTTTCTCGAAGGTCCTTGACAGGGATTTTCCCATCAGACGACCATGCGCCCAGAATTTTTCGGTTTCCAGCTTTCACTTGTTTTCTGGCTTCGAACATTAGCTTACTGCGCTTCCTGGTCAGGTCCTCATTTAGGTAAATACCTTTTAGTTCTGAGTCTCTAAGTTTCTTCCTGTTAATGAACAACCTTTCGCGCGCCCTGTATGTCGCAAACTTGACAATTATGTCTCTTTGTGGCTTGGAACCAGGTCTTCCAACACGATGGCTTCTATCTATATCACCTGGCGTCAGCGGGACATTCAGTGTCTCAGCTATCTTGATAACTATGGCGTCAGTATCCTCGCTAGCAGACTCAGGAAACTTTGATATCCGTAGATTGTTTCTTCTGCTGTACTGCTCCGTGTCATCAATATCCTGCTCCAACCTTGTGACACGGTTTTTAAGCTCTTCATTCTCTTGAGTCAGACGCTTGTTCTCGTCATGAAGTTTTCTCAGCCTATCGTCTATCACCTCAGAAACTGCAGTTTTCATGATAACACTGAGGTCCTGTTTAATTGCGGTCAGTATATCCCCTTGGATGGATGACTTAAGCAAGTTTGCAATCTTCTCTATTTCTGTTTCTGGTAATGTATGTAGGTGAGCAGAGCCCACAGTCTCCATTTCATACACTGGGTCCAGCAGACTGACAGATACATCTGATTTATCTAAGCTTTCCATGCTGTCGTTGTATGCCTTCTTTTTCTTGGCCAATTTATCTTCAGGTGAAAAGGGTGATGACAAAAAACGTTTCTTGCTTTCACTTGTACCAGCAGGCGTCGATATAGGCGTGGATATAATACTAGATGCTTTGCTCATGCTCAACGTTGATGTTGTCGCTTAACTTTTAGCCATGAGTATACTTTTAGAAAAATTGAGCGTGGGTCTTCTACCGTTATTAGTCACGAGGAATTTGACTTCTACTTTGTGTGAGTTGTTTATGAACTCGTTTACATATACATTATGGTGTACACACTGATGTTTACTCTAATTAAGATCTAAATAAGCCATTTGTTTTTTATGTTGAAACTAAAAGTTCACACTCACTGTAATATCATTTTACATTAGTCCAAATTCCTATTTCCCAGAATGTCCTAGAAATCACATTATTTTATTTTTTTCGCGACGATGTTTATATGGCTTTCGCCATGTTGATCACGTGACAGTATTGGAAAATTGAATTTTTTGATGAAATTCGACAGGCGCGGACCTTACAAAAATAATGAAGATTTTGTACTATGTTTAATTGTGCTAAGTAAACATTTTTTGGCTAAATTGTTTATTCCACTCATAAAATGAAAGCTTTCTCCACAATTTTAAGCATTTTTTGGAAAATTGAATTTTTGACGGAAATTCGACAAAATAGTGGAAATTTTGTACTATCTTAAATTGTGGAAAAAAATATTTTTTGGCTAAATTATTTATTCCACTCATCAAAAGAAAGGTTTCTACAAAAAATTAGGCAATTTTTGAAAAATTGAATTTTTTGCCAAAATTCAACAGGCGCGGAGCTTACAAAAATAGTGAAAATTTTATACTATCTTAAAATGTGGAAAGAACATATTTTTGCTATTTTATTTATTTCACTCATCAAAAGAAAGGTTTCTACAAAAAATTAGGCAATTTTTGGAAATTTGAATTTTTTGCCAAAATTCCACAGGCGCGGACCTTACAAAAATAGTGAAAATTTTGTACTATCTTAAATAGTTGTAAGAATATATTTTTTGGCTAAATTATTTATTTCACTCATCAAAAGAAAGGTTTCTCCATAATTTTAGGCGATTATTGAAAAATTGAATTTTTTACCGAAATTCAACCTGCGCGGACCTTACAAAAATAGTGAAAATTTTGCACAATCTCAAATTTTGCTGAGAAAATATTTTTTGACAAAATCATTTGTTGCCTCATCACAAGAAGTGTTTCTCCACTAATTTAGGCAATTTTTTTAAAATATATTTTTGACGGAAATTCATCAGGCGCGGACCTTACAAAAATGGTGAAAATTTTGTACTATCTTAAATTGTGCTAAGTAAACATTTTTTGGCTAAATTGTTTATTCCACTCATTAAAAGAAAGCTTTCTCCACAATTTTAAGCCTTTTTTGGAAAATTGAATTTTTGACGGAAATTCGACAGGCGCGGACCTTACAAAATAGTGGAAATTTTGTACTATCTTAAATTGTGGAAAGAAAATATTTTTTGGCTAAATTATTTATTCCATTCATCAAAAGAAAGGTTTCTACAAAAAATTAGGCATCTTTTGGAAAATTGAATTTTTTGCCAAAATTCGACAGGCGCGGACCTTACAAAAATAATGAAGATTTTGTACTATGTTTAATTGTGCTAAGTAAACATTTTTTGGCTAAATTGTTTATTCCACTCATTGAAAGAAAGCTTTCTCCACAATTTTAAGCATTTTTTGGAAAATTAAATTTTTGACGGAAATTCGACAGGCGCGGACCTTACAAAATAGTGGAAATTTTGTACTATCTTAAATTGTGGAAAGAAAATATTTTTTGGCTAAATTATTTATTCCACTCATCAAAAGAAAGGTTTCTACAAAAAAATAGGCAATTTTTGGAAATTTGATTTTTTTGCCAAAATTCGACAGGCGCAACCCTTACAAAATAGTGGAAATTTTGTACTATCTTAAATTGTGGAAATAAAATATTTTTTGGCTAAATTATTTATTCCACTCATCAAAAGAAATGTTTCTACAAAAAATTAGGCAATTATTGGAAAATTGAATTTTTTGCTGAAATTCGACAGGCGCGGACCTTACAAAAATAATGAAGATTTTGTACTATGTTTAATTGTGCTAAGTAAACATTTTTTGGCTAAATTGTTTATTCCACTCATTAAAAGAAAGCTTTCTCCACAATTTTAAGCCTTTTTTGGAAAATTGAATTTTTGACGGAAATTCGACAAAATAGTGGAAATTTTGTACTATCTTAAATTGTGGAAAAAAAATATTTTTTGGCTAAATTATTTATTCCACTCATCAAAAGAAAGGTTTCTACAAAAAATTAGGCAATTTTTGAAAAATTGAATTTTTTGCCAAAATTCAACAGGCGCGGAACTTACAAAAATAGTGAAAATTTTGTACTATCTTAAAATGTGGAAAGAACATATTTTTGCTATTTTATTTATTTCACTCATCAAAAGAAAAGTTTCTACAAAAAATTAGGCAATTTTTGGAAATTAAATTTTTGACGGAAATTCATCAGGCGCGGACCTTACAAAAATGGTGAAAATTTTGTACTATTTTAAATTGTGCTAAGTAAACATTTTTTGGCTAAATTGTTTATTCCACTCATTAAAAGAAAGCTTTCTCCACAATTTTAAGCATTTTTTAGAAAATTGAATTTTTGACGGAAATTCGACAGGCGCGGACCTTACAAAATAGTGGAAATTTTGTACTATCTTAAATTGTGGAAAGAAAATATTTTTTGGCTAAATTATTTATTCCACTCATCAAAAGAAATGTTTCTACAAAAAATTAGGCAATTATTGGAAAATTGAATTTTTTGCTGAAATTCGACAGGCGCGGACCTTACAAAAATAATGAAGATTTTGTACTATGTTTAATTGTGCTAAGTAAACATTTTTTGGCTAAATTGTTTATTCCACTCATTAAAAGAAAGCTTTCTCCACAATTTTAAGCATTTTTTGGAAAATTAAATTTTTGACGGAAATTTGACAGGCCTGGACCTTACAAAATAGTGGAAATTTTGTACTATCTTAAATTGTGGAAAGAAAATATTTTTTGGCTATATTATTTATTCCACTCATCAAAAGAAAGGTTTCTACAAAAAAATAGGCAATTTTTGGAAATTTGAATTTTTTGCCAAAATTCGACAGGCGCGGACCTTACAAAATAGTGGAAATTTTGTACTATCTTAAATTGTGGAAATAAAATATTTTTTGGCTAAATTATTTATTCCACTCATCAAAAGAAATGTTTCTACAAAAAATAAGGCAATTATTGGAAAATTGAATTTTTTGCTGAAATTCGACAGGCTCGGACCTTACAAAAATAATGAAGATTTTGTACTATGTTTAATTGTGCTAAGTAACCATTTTTTGGCTAAATTGTTTATTCCACTCATTAAAAGAAAGCTTTCTCCACAATTTTAAGCATTTTTTGGAAAATTGAATTTTTGACGGAAATTCGACAAAATAGTGGAAATTTTGTACTATCTTAAATTGTGGAAAGAAAATATTTTTTGGCTAAATTATTTATTCCACTCATCAAAAGAAAGGTTTCTACAAAAAAATAGGCAATTTTTGGAAATTTGATTTTTTTGCCAAAATTCGACAGGCGCAACCCTTACAAAATAGTGGAAATTTTGTACTATCTTAAATTGTGGAAAGAAAATATTTTTTGGCTAAATTATTTATTCCACTCATCAAAAGAAATGTTTCTACAAAAAATTAGGCAATTATTGGAAAATTGAATTTTTTGCTGAAATTCGACAGGCGCGGACCTTACAAAAATAATGAAGATTTTGTACTATGTTTAATTGTGCTAAGTAAACATTTTTTGGCTAAATTGTTTATTCCACTCATTAAAAGAAAGCTTTCTCCACAATTTTAAGCATTTTTTGGAAAATTAAATTTTTGACGGAAATTTGACAGGCCCGGACCTTACAAAATAGTGGAAATTTTGTACTATCTTAAATTGTGGAAAGAAAATATTTTTTGGCTAAATTATTTATTCCACTCATCAAAAGAAAGGTTTCTACAAAAAAATAGGCAATTTTTGGAAATTTGAATTTTTTGCCAAAATTCGACAGGCGCGGACCTTACAAAATAGTGGAAATTTTGTACTATCTTAAATTGTGGAAATAAAATATTTTTTGGCTAAATTATTTATTCCACTCATCAAAAGAAATGTTTCTACAAAAAATTAGGCAATTATTGGAAAATTGAATTTTTTGCTGAAATTCGACAGGCGCGGACCTTACAAAAATAATGAAGATTTTGTACTATGTTTAATTGTGCTAAGTAACCATTTTTTGGCTAAATTGTTTATTCCACTCATTAAAAGAAAGCTTTCTCCACAATTTTAAGCATTTTTTGGAAAATTGAATTTTTGACGGAAATTCGACAAAATAGTGGAAATTTTGTACTATCTTAAATTGTGGAAAGAAAATATTTTTTTGGCTAAATTATTTATTCCACTCATCAAAAGAAAGGTTTCTACAAAAAATTAGGCAATTTTTGAAAAATTGAATTTTTTGCCAAAATTCAACAGGCGCGGAGCTTACAAAAATAGTGAAAATTTTGTACTATCTTAAAATGTGGAAAGAACATATTTTTGCTATTTTATTTATTTCACTCATCAAAAGAAAGGTTTCTACAAAAAATTAGGCAATTTTTGGAAATTTGAATTTTTTGCCAAAATTCCACAGGCGCGGACCTTACAAAAACAGTGAAAATTTTGTACTATCTTAAATAGTGGTAAGAATATATTTTTGGCTAAATTATTTATTTCACTCATCAAAAGAAAGGTTTCTCCATAATTTTAGGCGATTATTGAAAAATTGAATTTTTTACCGAAATTCAACCTGCGCGGATCTTACAAAAATAGTGAAAATTTTGCACAATCTCAAATTTTGCTGAGAAAATATTTTTTGACAAAATCATTTGTTGCCTCATCACAAGAAGTTTTTCTCCACTAATTTAGGCTATTTTTTGAAAATTAAATTTTTGACGGAAATTCATCAGGCGCGGACCTTACAAAAATGGTGAAAATTTTGTACTATTTTAAATTGTGCTAAGTAAACATTTTTTGGCTAAATTGTTTATTCCACTCATTAAAAGAAAGCTTTCTCCACAATTTTAAGCATTTTTTTGAAAATTGAATTTTTGACGGAAATTCGACAGGCGCGGACCTTACAAAATAGTGGAAATTTTGTACTATCTTAAATTGTGGAAAGAAAATATTTTTTGGCTAAATTATTTATTCCACTCATCAAAAGAAAGGTTTCTACAAAATTTTAGGTGACTTTTAGAAAATTAAATTTTTTACCTGAATTTGACAGGCAAGGACCTTACAAAAATAGTGAAAGTTTTGTACTATCTAAAATTGTGCTAAGAAAATATTTTTTGCCATATTATTTATTCCACTCATCAAAAGAAATGTTTCTACAAAAAATTAGGCAATTATTGGAAAATTAGTTTAGTTTAAACTTTATTTTATCTCTATAAATAATACAAGTGGTACAATAATTACATAGAACAATGTAAAGGATCTGAACGGAAGCTTTAAAGCTTATAGAGTTCATTTCCTTATAATACATGCAGCTACATAGTTTATACAACATGGCATAATATGTCACTTTATAAATGTTTGTATATGTCTAGGAATAAGTTTAAACAATAAAGTTGTCTATACTGAGAGAGAGAGAGAGAGAGAGAGAGAGAGAGAGAGAGAGAGAGTCTGGGTCGCTAGCACTTGTAAAACTTGTAGCAATTATTTTAGGATAGCGTCAGCTGAGCGGACAGCTACTGGTGAGCATGGTTTGTCAGTGTATTACAGGAAACGTTTTGTAGCTAATATATATAGTTGTGCATGTTTCAAAATGATATTATTAACCGTGCATGGCTGACTGGGATCTCCTCTGAGAAGTAAGGATACTGATAACTCGTGTGGGAGATTTAATAAGTATTGTTGCCTTTGTGCTGTGTATCTAGGACATGAGAAAAAGAAATGTGAAGTTGTTTCGATGCTGCCACATGAACAGAGCTGATTGTCAATTAGATTCTTTTTAAACAGATGAGAATTTAACGAGCTACATTCTAGCCTAATTCGGTTGTGTAGTATTTGCGCAATTCGTGATACATGCAAAGTATCAAAGTATTTAGGAACAAGAATTTGGTTGTTTCTTAATGTGTGTTTGAAGCTGTTGAGGGTGGGAGCGTTCCGAGTATCTAGACTCAGCACATTCCAGTCTCTTAAAGCTGTTGGTAAGAATGAGTTGTAGTAAGTAGCAGCACGCGTGACTGGAATGGCAAAATCTTCTGAGTTGCGTAGAGGATATCTTGAGAACTGCTGCACCCTTGGTGGTAAGAGTTGCATAAGGTAGTTTGGTGCTAAATTGTTTATTATTTTGTATAAAAGGAAGAGTTTGTGCTTGTGCCTGCGTTTTTCTAGGGTTTCACAACTTAAATCGTCATATAGCTTTTGGAGACTGCATACTTTTGTGCCACCTGTTGTGATTCTAAGAGCTTCAATTTGGATTTTTTCAATGAAACGTTTATTTTCGTTTGAACAGCTATCCCACACTACACCCCCATATTCTAAAAGAGGTCGAATAAAAGTTGTGTACATTTTGAACAATGAACCTCTATCTAAAAGAAATTTATAGCGCCTGAGTGACCCAATTCTTTTCCAAGCTTTTCTAGATATTTCTGAAATATGATTTGTCCAAGTTAGTGTTCTACAAAATGTTATGCCGAGGTGTTTATGTTCGTTAACTTCTTCTATTTGGCTTTGAGACATTATTAGAGGGGGGTGTTGTATGTTTTGACTCTTTTTGGTTATCAGTAGTGATTTGCTTTTAAGTGGGTTAAAGTCAACTTTCCATATCTTGGCCCAGAACTTGATGCTTTCGAGATCGATGTTTAATTCTGCTGCAGCCAGATCGATATTGTGGACAACCTTGTACAATATGGTATCCTCAGCAAATAGTCTGATGTTGGTTCGAATATATTTCACAATGTCATTTATAAAAATTAAGAATAATATTGGCCCAAGGATAGATCCCTGAGGAACTCCTGCGAAAATTGATAGCCAAGCAGACGCGATACCCCCAAGACAGACCCTTTGTTTGCGGTTTTCCAAATAGCTAGAAAACCATTCCACAATATTTTCAGAGAAACCTATGGCTCGCAATTTTGCTAGTAAGCCCTTGTGCCAGACCCTATCGAACGCTTTACTTATGTCTAAGAAAACTACCCTTATTTCTTTGCTTTCATCGATGGCTTTAGCGAATTCGTTACAGAGGTATGCTAGTTGATTTATGGTTGAGTCTGTAGGTTTAAATCCAGATTGGAATTCAGAAATGATTGTGTTTGCCTCTAGATATTCAGAGATGTGTTTATGCACACAGCGCTCCATTATTTTACCTTCATAATTCAGTAAGGAAATGGGCCTATAGTTATTGGGCTTACAAGGATTATCTTTTTTGAAAATAGGACACACGTTTGCTTTTTTCCATGAGGCAGGGTATGTTTTTGTGGTTAAAGAGAGATTGTACATATCAGAGAGAGGAGTGGCTAGTTCATTTGATGCTTCCTTAAACAGTTTTGGGCCAATAAGGTTTGGACCTGGTGCTTTGTTTGGCTTAAGTTGCTTGATTGCTTGATTGACGTCGTCTGGTGATATATGAATATTTTCTAACATTGGGTAATTAGGAAGCTCAAGGTCAGGAGGTGAAGAGTGTCTATCCGCTAGGTCAGATTGGCTAGCAAAGTAATGATTAAGAATTTCTGCTTTATCATTGTCAGTTTCGGTGATTCCTGATGTTGTTTCTAAGAATGGGATTGATGTTTGTTTTGAAGAAGAACGTAAGATTAGATGATATCTTGTGCCATGATTTGGAATTGATGTCGTTGCTTCTGAGATCTTTTGCAATTTTTTCTATGTATTCTTGTTTTGCTATGCGTATGGATGCTGTCACTGAGTTGCGTTTTGTTCTGAATTGTGTCCAAATATTCTCGTTATTTGATTTTTTTGCTCGCTTAAAAAGTCGTTTTCTCTGTCTTATTTGTCTCTTAATGTTTGAATTGATCCATGGTGGCTAGTTCGGTCTCACTGTTATTTCTTTAAATGGAATGGATTGTTTTGCTGCTTCAATGATTATGCTTGAGACTTTGTCTGCAATTTCATCTACATTATTTGCTGCTGATATAAAGCTCCAATCATTTTCACTTAGAAGACGCTTGTATTTGTTGTAATCACCCTTATCGTAGAGCCAAATTTGTCTTTTAAATGGTTTTTGGATTGGTTTTCTAAATTTTAACGTTACTATGATGGGGCAGTGGTATCTGATCAGATCAGGAATAAATGGAGAGCTGACACCGCTATATACTACATTTTCAGGCTTGCTTACTATTGCCAGATCTAGAAGAGAAGACGAGTTTTCTGTATAATGTGTAGGTTCATCGATAAGCTGGTGAAGGTTGTATGAATTTGTCAGGTTTTGTATTCTGTTGGCGTGCATGGGTTTTAATAAGTCGCTGTTGAAGTCGCCAAGTATTACTAAATCTGTAATATGTGAGTCACAAAGATTATCAAATGTTTGTTCAATGAGGTCCCAGTAATCAGATCCACTATTTGGCGGCCTGTACATGCCGCATAACAAAAATCTATGTGACTGAATGGATACTTCAATGCATATGCCTTCTATGTCTCCTTGTATAATGTCGTTGCGTTTACATGATGGTATACCGGATGCTATGTATATTGCGACACCCCCACCGACTCTAGCATGACGATCTTGTCTGTACGGGGGATCAAAATTTTCTAAAAGCAGATTGTAATTAGATATTTGCGGTGAGAGCCAAGTCTCAGTAAAAACAAGAATGTCATAATTTTGTACTTCGGCTTCTAGCAGGTCCATCTTGGGTAATATGCTTTGTATGTTTAAGTGTAAGATATTTAAGTTATGAGGAAAGACCGTTGATATGTTTGAGGATAATAGCGAGTCAGACTGTGGCCCTTGGTTTGGGTGTATGTCTCCTGAGAGCTTAAGGATTAAAAATAGCACAAAAAGGTTACTACACATTAATGATATTATACATGTTTTGGTAAATGTGACGTTCATATAGTGTGTTAAACCGTAGACAATTTTTTTGTGCTGCAAAGGACGTGTGTAATTTTTTTGCTTGATATTAACAGAGATGCAGAACTTTTCGAATTGTCCAAGACAGAAAATGATGAATAGTAATACGAGAAAGCTTCGGAATGATATTGTTTCGCAACTGACGCTAGGTATTTGCCGGTTGGCGTCTGCCTGAGCAGGTAGACGATAAGTTATGCTACCCTTTTTCATATGGAAATAAAGTTCCTTCTTGCCTCCTCAAACAGAAACCGACCGACAAATCTGTGAGATTTTGTTGCTCAATATTTGGACTGTCCAATGGTAGGAATAGATAGCATGAATTGATAGCGACCAAGACTATGTAGAGGTACATAACACAGGAAGAGAGGAAAGGAAAGGCGTAGTAGAGTAGGAAAGACAATAGATTCATTAGAATTAAGTAACAAGAACATGTGATACTGGGAGGAATATGGATTACGTAACAGTTATTCAAATAACTACGATGAGCTCATGACCTTTTAGATTGGTTTATTAAGTAGCTTCGTTTTTTATGCTTCAGTATCATCAAAGATTCGTATTAATCGGTACAGAAAGCCCGAGCTAACCCGATTCGTCTATGATACATGTGTAGTTTAGTTGGTCATAGGAACATGCTAATTGCTTCGTTTCAAGTCTAGCAATTTGGTATGTATTGGTAATTATATTTCTAGTTCAAAACGCGTTGGAAGGGAATTTCAACAGTAAGCAGCACGAGGAATATATGTACATATATGCATAAATAAACAAAATAAATAACACCGCTCTAGCCACTGTCCCGCCAGTCAAGAGTGACAGATTGTCACGTTCTGTCCACAAAGTTATCAGGGACTTAGAGTCGAAAGATTACCTATGTATTAATCCTATTCACAGGATAAGATCAATACTCAAGTGATCTATTGATTCGCATTAGCTCAATTAGAGTGCACAAGTCAATGCCACACTTAGCAATTGCATACAAAGTATCACACCACTGTCACTCTTGGTTGGCACGACAGCAAGCAAAGCCGTCTCTGATCATACAGTATCTATTTCAAAGATGTTTTTCTACACTCGTGCAGCCCGAAGGCCCTGACAGGTCTGTGCTTTAGCACCGGCCGAATCCAGTCTCCGAGACTTAGCTACTCTCAACCAAATATATTTGATATATTGAAGATGGCGGTACTTGAACCTGTATCTCGTCAGAGAACACACACATAATCTTGCTTTCAAAATGCATGGACATTTTCGATTGAGGCGTGAATAATTGACAGTGCACAGTTCTTTTATTCAATGCTCCGCCACAATGGACGGCATAAAACAAATAATACAGTTATGTTTGAGGGCAAGCACGAGTTTTGCGTGAAGGTAAGCTCTTGTTTTACAATTTGCTGTAACTGTTGGTCATTCAGTCGCCTCAATGGATTATTGGATAAGAAAAACATACAAAACTTCAGGTATTTTGAACATGTAAGATAAGGAAGGCTGCGCCGACGTCAATGATTCGTGACCTGGAATACTGGGTAAAAGCTTTATGTTTTATTTGTCGTCTGCTGTATATTCAAATATAACCCCTTCAAGATCATCGTGTCAAACGGTTTGGATCCATATCAGGACCGACGTTCTGTCTGACCTGATCTAGGTACAAACTGTTTGCAAAAGTTGTCAGCAGACGACAAAGGGGGTCGCTAGCAAGAAAAGAGTTAGCACTTTTGGCTAGTCAGTGTCAGTCAGCGGAACCCAGATGAGACTGACATAAAGTGCTGTATTTCACCGTAGTCCTGATTGTTGGACCTGGTTAGGATCAGCAAGAAATCTAAATAATCAAGCTCGGTAGGTAGCGGGTTTCTATTACTTCAGACCTTAATATGTTTTTTTCAGTGCGGGGTGAAGATTCAAATGAGACGCGTGCGCGTTCGCGGCGTCTCATCCGTGTCTTCACTGTCTATACAATAGCTAGATATACATTGAGGATCATTAATGTTATCAGTTCTAGTGTCAGAAGTCTGCTAGTTATACAGGCTTATCGTTAAATAAGCCCGCAATTTAGCAGAAATGCATTTTTAAAACTGAGTCCATTCTTAAGAGCCTTTTCGAAACGAAACAAAAGGCCCTTTGTTTAGGACTATTAATGTTGAACATGGCCCAAGAATGAGTTCACCACTTGAAAGACAACAACAATGCCAATGTTCAGGCTACATAGGCACACAGACCATTCCACACCACTGATACTTGCATCCAGCACACACGGGATCCCCGACGGCACGGCTAGAAAACATATTTTGAGAAAATAGATAGCAATGCTCGTCGAAAAAAAACAAACAAAAAACAAACAAACAAAAAAACCAACAAAAAAAAAAACAAAAAAAAACCGAGACTGTTGCACCTTAAGTTCTGATAATCAATTTGACCAATCTGAGTGCAATAAGGTCATAACTATGTTATACAGTTAGGTACGGCTATGCACGCTGGGTATGTCTCAGTGCGTTTGATTACATTAACGGAAAACAAGCAAACTGTTGAGTAATTTGGATCCAGTAAGGCGATACGATCAATACAAGTTTGCCCAGTCAGTGCATCATCATCGGCTGGTCCGGTTCCTAGTAAACAATGTCAACATGATGAATTTGTGTAAGAAATAATGGCAATGATAATAACAAGGAAACCAAACCCAGTTCTACTCTTGTGCTCTCCAGGACTCCGATCCGTCCGTATTTCGGCATTGACTGGTCTGTTTCTTTGTGGCTTGGGTGTTATGGGGTAATCCCTTTGTATAAAATATGAATTTGATATAATCACAAATGAGTTTTTCGCAACCAAGTATGCCCAAGCTTGAAACTTCGCAGGCTGATCGAAGTTTTCGTGTTTAGTCGTCACCCCAAAGAATCCAGCAATTCATTAATAATGTTTACAATTCTTTGCGTGCTTACGGTTTGGGTTCAGATCAGGCCCGACTTTCTATCGGCCCTGATATGGGTCCAAACTGTTTGCAAAGATTATCGACAGATAAGCAAGAAATGAGCCATGTATAGTAGAACCAGCAATAAGTTGGCTTGTCCGAATGTGTTGATCTCGGTGTCTCAGACCAGTCCGTGTTTCAGCACAGGCTGGTCCGAACCATCGTTATCAAAGTTAACATGATGATATAGTCAACCAGATAATCATAAATTTATCCTGATATGGTTCGTATGTGTTGAAACAGAGTGGGCAATTTTACCCTCGCTATTGCACTAGCTGAGCCGATTCTTCGTTACCCAACTGCTATGAATTCAATATTTATATGGAAAGAGCAAAATTGTCATTTTTAAAATACGCAGTATGAGTTTGTTTATCTGTGACTCTGGTCACCACGTGATATGACCCGAGGTGCACTAGTATACATATTGACTTGCTTAAAAGTATTTGTACAAGTTCAGTTTGCATATCAAACATAACCCTGGAGACACAGACCAGTCCATGCTTCAGCACTAGCAGTTTGGCACTTCTCATTCTACAGCTGCACAAAGGATTTTGTCGTCATGTTCAAGTACACAGGCTCCCAATGAGTCCGATCAGCCAGCGCTTTGGCACAGGCTGATCCGATTCTTCGGGTTACTTAACTTAATTGCATGTGTGTGCGTATTGCTGAGTTCAAAAATAAATAAAATAAAGATCAGGTGCTGAAGCGTAGACTGATCCGATTTCACGGGTTACTCAACTTAATTTAGCTTAATATGTGCATACTGCCAGGATCGGAAAATCGACACCTTTTTGGTCACTTGGGCAGAGAGATTCAGAGCAGCCCGTGATTCACAACTCACTGATCAGACGTTCGTTATCAAGACGTTCAATTGTGTTAGTTAAGTAAGTCAGCACGTATATGTGTATATATATTTATCGCCTTAGTAGTCACAATACAATCTCAGAAAACGCTATAGAGTCGGCGAAAGTTTAAGTTTTTAATGACACTAGGTAGATATTATCGCGTCAAGATCACTTTCAGATGTGACTCTGTGAACTTTTTCTCGAAGGTCCTTGACAGGGATTTTCCCATCAGACGACCATGCGCCCAGAATTTTTCGGTTTCCAGCTTTCACTTGTTTTCTGGCTTCGAACATTAGCTTACTGCGCTTCCTGGTCAGGTCCTCATTTAGGTAAATACCTTTTAGTTCTGAGTCTCTAAGTTTCTTCCTGTTAATGAACAACCTTTCGCGCGCCCTGTATGTCGCAAACTTGACAATTATGTCTCTTTGTGGCTTGGAACCAGGTCTTCCAACACGATGGCTTCTATCTATATCACCTGGCGTCAGCGGGACATTCAGTGTCTCAGCTATCTTGATAACTATGGCGTCAGTATCCTCGCTAGCAGACTCAGGAAACTTTGATATCCGTAGATTGTTTCTTCTGCTGTACTGCTCCGTGTCATCAATATCCTGCTCCAACCTTGTGACACGGTTTTTAAGCTCTTCATTCTCTTGAGTCAGACGCTTGTTCTCGTCATGAAGTTTTCTCAGCCTATCGTCTATCACCTCAGAAACTGCAGTTTTCATGATAACACTGAGGTCCTGTTTAATTGCGGTCAGTATATCCCCTTGGATGGATGACTTAAGCAAGTTTGCAATCTTCTCTATTTCTGTTTCTGGTAATGTATGTAGGTGAGCAGAGCCCACACTCTCCATTTCATACACTGGGTCCAGCAGACTGACAGATACATCTGATTTATCTAAGCTTTCCATGCTGTCGTTGTATGCCTTGTTTTTCTTGGCCAATTTATCTTCAGGTGAAAAGGGTGATGACAAAAAACGTTTCTTGCTTTCACTTGTACCAGCAGGCGTCGATATAGGCGTGGATATAATACTAGATGCTTTGCTCATGCTCAATGTTGATGTTGTCGCTTAACTTTTAGCCATGAGTATACTTTTAGAAAAATTGAGCATGGGTCTTCTACCGTTATTAGTCACGAGGAATTTGACTTCTACTTTGTGTGAGTTGTTTATGAACTCGTTTACATATACATTATGGTGTACACACTGATGTTTACTCTAATTAAGATCTAAATAAGCCATTTGTTTTTTATGTTGAAACTAAAAGTTCACACTCACTGTAATATCATTTTACATTAGTCCAAATTCCTATTTCCCAGAATGTCCTAGAAATCACATTATTTTATTTTTTTCGCGACGATGTTTATATGGCTTTCGCCATGTTGATCACGTGACAGTATTGGAAAATTGAATTTTTTGATGAAATTCGACAGGCGCGGACCTTACAAAAATAATGAAGATTTTGTACTATGTTTAATTGTGCTAAGTAAACATTTTTTGGCTAAATTGTTTATTCCACTCATAAAATGAAAGCTTTCTCCACAATTTTAAGCATTTTTTGGAAAATTGAATTTTTGACGGAAATTCGACAAAATAGTGGAAATTTTGTACTATCTTAAATTGTGGAAAAAAATATTTTTTGGCTAAATTATTTATTCCACTCATCAAAAGAAAGGTTTCTACAAAAAATTAGGCAATTTTTGAAAAATTGAATTTTTTGCCAAAATTCAACAGGCGCGGAGCTTACAAAAATAGTGAAAATTTTATACTATCTTAAAATGTGGAAAGAACATATTTTTGCTATTTTATTTATTTCACTCATCAAAAGAAAGGTTTCTACAAAAATTAGGCAATTTTTGGAAATTTGAATTTTTTGCCAAAATTCCACAGGCGCGGACCTTACAAAAATAGTGAAAATTTTGTACTATCTTAAATAGTGGTAAGAATATATTTTTTGGCTAAATTATTTATTTCACTCATCAAAAGAAAGGTTTCTCCATAATTTTAGGCGATTATTGAAAAATTGAATTTTTTACCGAAATTCAACCTGCGCGGACCTTACAAAAATAGTGAAAATTTTGCACAATCTCAAATTTTGCTGAGAAAATATTTTTTGACAAAATCATTTGTTGCCTCATCACAAGAAGTGTTTCTCCACTAATTTAGGCTATTTTTTTAAAATATATTTTTGACGGAAATTCATCAGGCGCGGACCTTACAAAAATGGTGAAAATTTTGTACTATCTTAAATTGTGCTAAGTAAACATTTTTTGGCTAAATTGTTTATTCCACTCATTAAAAGAAAGCTTTCTCCACAATTTTAAGCATTTTTTGGAAAATTGAATTTTTGACGGAAATTCGACAGGCGCGGACCTTACAAAATAGTGGAAATTTTGTACTATCTTAAATTGTGGAAAGAAAATATTTTTTGGCTAAATTATTTATTCCATTCATCAAAAGAAAGGTTTCTACAAAAAATTAGGCAACTTTTGGAAAATTGAATTTTTTGCCAAAATTCGACAGGCGCGGACCTTACAAAAATAATGAAGATTTTGTACTATGTTTAATTGTGCTAAGTAAACATTTTTTGGCTAAATTGTTTATTCCACTCATTGAAAGAAAGCTTTCTCCACAATTTTAAGCATTTTTTGGAAAATTAAATTTTTGACGGAAATTCGACAGGCGCGGACCTTACAAAATAGTGGAAATTTTGTACTATCTTAAATTGTGGAAAGAAAATATTTTTTGGCTAAATTATTTATTCCACTCATCAAAAGAAAGGTTTCTACAAAAAAATAGGCAATTTTTGGAAATTTGATTTTTTTGCCAAAATTCGACAGGCGCAACCCTTACAAAATAGTGGAAATTTTGTACTATCTTAAATTGTGGAAATAAAATATTTTTTGGCTAAATTATTTATTCCACTCATCAAAAGAAATGTTTCTACAAAAAATTAGGCAATTATTGGAAAATTGAATTTTTTGCTGAAATTCGACAGGCGCGGACCTTACAAAAATAATGAAGATTTTGTACTATGTTTAATTGTGCTAAGTAAACATTTTTTGGCTAAATTGTTTATTCCACTCATTAAAAGAAAGCTTTCTCCACAATTTTAAGCATTTTTTGGAAAATTGAATTTTTGACGGAAATTCGACAAAATAGTGGAAATTTTGTACTATCTTAAATTGTGGAAAAAAAAATATTTTTTGGCTAAATTATTTATTCCACTCATCAAAAGAAAGGTTTCTACAAAAAATTAGGCAATTTTTGAAAAATTGAATTTTTTGCCAAAATTCAACAGGCGCGGAACTTACAAAAATAGTGAAAATTTTGTACTATCTTAAAATGTGGAAAGAACATATTTTTGCTATTTTATTAATTTCACTCATCAAAGAAAAGTTTCTACAAAAAATTAGGCAATTTTTGGAAATTAAATTTTTGACAGAAATTCATCAGGCGCGGACCTTACAAAAATGGTGAAAATTTTGTACTATTTTAAATTGTGCTAAGTAAACATTTTTTGGCTAAATTGTTTATTCCACTCATTAAAAGAAAGCTTTCTCCACAATTTTAAGCATTTTTTGGAAAATTGAATTTTGACGGAAATTCGACAGGCGCGGACCTTACAAAATAGTGGAAATTTTGTACTATCTTAAATTGTGGAAATAAAATATTTTTTGGCTAAATTATTTATTCCGCTCATCAAAAGAAATGTTTCTACAAAAAATTAGGCAATTATTGGAAAATTGAATTTTTTGCTGAAATTCGACAGGCGCGGACCTTACAAAAATAATGAAGATTTTGTACTATGTTTAATTGTAAACATTTTTTGGCTAAATTGTTTATTCCACTCATTAAAAGAAAGCTTTCTCCACAATTTTAAGCATTTTTTGGAAAATTAAATTTTTGACGGAAATTTGACAGGCCCGGACCTTACAAAATAGTGGAAATTTTGTACTATCTTAAATTGTGGAAAGAAAATATTTTTTGGCTAAATTATTTATTCCACTCATCAAAAGAAAGGTTTCTACAAAAAAATAGGCAATTTTTGGAAATTTGAATTTTTTGCCAAAATTCGACAGGCGCGGACCTTACAAAATAGTGGAAATTTTGTACTATCTTAAATTGTGGAAATAAAATATTTTTAGGCTAAATTATTTATTCCACTCATCAAAAGAAATGTTTCTACAAAAAATAAGGCAATTATTGGAAAATTGAATTTTTTGCTGAAATTCGACAGGCTCGGACCTTACAAAAATAATGAAGATTTTGTACTATGTTTAATTGTGCTAAGTAAACATTTTTTGGCTAAATTGTTTATTCCACTCATTAAAAGAAAGCTTTCTCCACAATTTTAAGCATTTTTTGGAAAATTGAATTTTTGACGGAAATTCGACAAAATAGTGGAAATTTTGTACTATCTTAAATTGTGGAAAGAAAATATTTTTTTGGCTAAATTATTTATTCCACTCATCAAAAGAAAGGTTTCTACAAAAAATTAGGCAATTTTTGAAAAATTGAATTTTTTGCCAAAATTCAACAGGCGCGGAGCTTACATAAATAGTGAAAATTTTGTACTATCTTAAAATGTGGAAAGAACATATTTTTGCTATTTTATTTATTTCACTCATCAAAAGAAAGGTTTCTACAAAAAATTAGGCAATTTTTGGAAATTTGAATTTTTTGCCAAAATTCCACAGGCGCGGACCTTACAAAAATAGTGAAAATTTTGTACTATCTTAAATAGTGGTAAGAATATATTTTTTGGCTAAATTATTTATTTCACTCATCAAAAGAAAGGTTTCTCCATAATTTTAGGCGATTATTAAAAAAATTAATTTTTTACCGAAATTCAACCTGCGCGGACCTTACAAAAATAGTGAAAATTTTGCACAATCTCAAATTTTGCTGAGAAAATATTTTTTGACAAAATCATTTGTTGCCTCATCACAAGAAGTGTTTCTCCACTAATTTAGGCTATTTTTTGAAAATTAAATTTTTGACGGAAATTCATCAGGCGCGGACCTTACAAAAATGGTGAAAATTTTGTACTATCTTACATTGTGCTAAGTAAACATTTTTTGGCTAAATTGTTTATTCCACTCATTAAAAGAAAGCTTTCTCCACAATTTTAAGCATTTTTTGGAAAATTGAATTTTTGACGGAAATTCGACAAAATAGTGGAAATTTTGTACTATCTTAAATTGTGGAAAAAAAAAATTTTTTGGCTAAATTATTTATTCCACTCATCAAAAGAAAGGTTTCTACAAAAAATTAGGCAATTTTTGAAAAATTGAATTTTTTGCCAAAATTCAACAGGCGCGGAGCTTACAAAAATAGTGAAAATTTTGTACTATCTTAAAATGTGGAAAGAACATATTTTTGCTATTTTATTTATTTCACTCATCAAAAGAAAGGTTTCTACAAAAAATTAGGCAATTTTTGGAAATTTGAATTTTTTGCCAAAATTCCACAGGCGCGGACCTTACAAAAACAGTGAAAATTTTGTACTATCTTAAATAGTGGTAAGAATATATTTTTGGCTAAATTATTTATTTCACTCATCAAAAGAAAGGTTTCTCCATAATTTTAGGCGATTATTGAAAAATTGAATTTTTTACCGAAATTCAACCTGCGCGGATCTTACAAAAATAGTGAAAATTTTGCACAATCTCAAATTTTGCTGAGAAAATATTTTTTGACAAAATCATTTGTTGCCTCATCACAAGATGTTTTTCTCCACTAATTTAGGCTATTTTTTGAAAATTAAATTTTTGACGGAAATTCATCAGGCGCGGACCTTACAAAAATGGTGAAAATTTTGTACTATTTTAAATTGTGCTAAGTAAACATTTTTTGGCTAAATTGTTTATTCCACTCATTAAAAGAAAGCTTTCTCCACAATTTTAAGCATTTTTTGGAAAATTGAATTTTTGACGGAAATTCGACAGGCGCGGACCTTACAAAATAGTGGAAATTTTGTACTATCTTAAATTGTGGAAAGAAAATATTTTTTGGCTAAATTATTTATTCCACTCATCAAAAGAAAGGTTTCTACAAAATTTTAGGTGACTTTTAGAAAATTAAATTTTTTACCTGAATTTGACAGGCAAGGACCTTACAAAAATAGTGAAAGTTTTGTACTATCTAAAATTGTGCTAAGAAAATATTTTTTGCCATATTATTTATTCCACTCATCAAAAGAAATGTTTCTACAAAAAATTAGGCAATTATTGGAAAATTAGTTTAGTTTAAACTTTATTTTATCTCTATAAATAATACAAGTGGTACAATAATTACATAGAACAATGTAAAGGATCTGAACGGAAGCTTTAAAGCTTATAGAGTTCATTTCCTTATAATACATGCAGCTACATAGTTTATACAACATGGCATAATATGTCACTTTATAAATGTTTGTATATGTCTAGGAATAAGTTTAAACAATAAAGTTGTCTATACTGAGAGAGAGAGAGAGAGAGAGAGAGAGAGAGAGAGAGAGAGAGTCTGGGTCGCTAGCACTTGTAAAACTTGTAGCAATTATTTTAGGATAGCGTCAGCTGAGCGGACAGCTACTGGTGAGCATGGTTTGTCAGTGTATTACAGGAAACGTTTTGTAGCTAATATATATAGTTGTGCATGTTTCAAAATGATATTATTAACCGTGCATGGCTGACTGGGATCTCCTCTGAGAAGTAAGGATACTGATAACTCGTGTGGGAGATTTAATAAGTATTGTTGCCTTTGTGCTGTGTATCTAGGACATGAGAAAAAGAAATGTGAAGTTGTTTCGATGCTGCCACATGAACAGAGCTGATTGTCAATTAGATTCTTTTTAAACAGATGAGAATTTAACGAGCTACATTCTAGCCTAATTCGGTTGTGTAGTATTTGCGCAATTCGTGATACATGCAAAGTATCAAAGTATTTAGGAACAAGAATTTGGTTGTTTCTTAATGTGTGTTTGAAGCTGTTGAGGGTGGGAGCGTTCCAAGTATCTAGACTCAGCACATTCCAGTCTCTTAAAGCTGTTGGTAAGAATGAGTTGTAGTAAGTAGCAGCACGCGTGACTGGAATGGCAAAATCTTCTGAGTTGCGTAGAGGATATCTTGAGAACTGCTGCACCCTTGGTGGTAAGAGTTGCATAAGGTAGTTTGGTGCTAAATTGTTTATTATTTTGTATAAAAGGAAGAGTTTGTGCTTGTGCCTGCGTTTTTCTAGGGTTTCACAACTTAAATCGTCATATAGCTTTTGGAGACTGCATACTTTTGTGCCACCTGTTGTGATTCTAAGAGCTTCAATTTGGATTTTTTCAATGAAACGTTTATTTTCGTTTGAACAGCTATCCCACACTACACCCCCATATTCTAAAAGAGGTCGAATAAAAGTTGTGTACATTTTGAACAATGAACCTCTATCTAAAAGAAATTTATAGCGCCTGAGTGACCCAATTCTTTTCCAAGCTTTTCTAGATATTTCTGAAATATGATTTGTCCAAGTTAGTGTTCTACAAAATGTTATGCCGAGGTGTTTATGTTCGTTAACTTCTTCTATTTGGCTTTGAGACATTATTAGAGGGGGGTGTTGTATGTTTTGACTCTTTTTGGTTATCAGTAGTGATTTGCTTTTAAGTGGGTTAAAGTCAACTTTCCATATCTTGGCCCAGAACTTGATGCTTTCGAGATCGATGTTTAATTCTGCTGCAGCCAGATCGATATTGTGGACAACCTTGTACAATATGGTATCCTCAGCAAATAGTCTGATGTTGGTTCGAATATATTTCACAATGTCATTTATAAAAATTAAGAATAATATTGGCCCAAGGATAGATCCCTGAGGAACTCCTGCGAAAATTGATAGCCAAGCAGACGCGATACCCCCAAGACAGACCCTTTGTTTGCGGTTTTCCAAATAGCTAGAAAACCATTCCACAATATTTTCAGAGAAACCTATGGCTCGCAATTTTGCTAGTAAGCCCTTGTGCCAGACCCTATCGAACGCTTTACTTATGTCTAAGAAAACTACCCTTATTTCTTTGCTTTCATCGATGGCTTTAGCGAATTCGTTACAGAGGTATGCTAGTTGATTTATGGTTGAGTCTGTAGGTTTAAATCCAGATTGGAACTCAGAAATGATTGTGTTTGCCTCTAGATATTCAGAGATGTGTTTATGCACACAGCGCTCCATTATTTTACCTTCATAATTCAGTAAGGAAATGGGCCTATAGTTATTGGGCTTACAAGGATTATCTTTTTTGAAAATAGGACACACGTTTGCTTTTTTCCATGAGGCAGGGTATGTTTTTGTGGTTAAAGAGAGATTGTACATATCAGAGAGAGGAGTGGCTAGTTCATTTGATGCTTCCTTAAACAGTTTTGGGCCAATAAGGTTTGGACCTGGTGCTTTGTTTGGCTTAAGTTGCTTGATTGCTTGATTGACGTCGTCTGGTGATATATGAATATTTTCTAACATTGGGTAATTAGGAAGCTCAAGGTCAGGAGGTGAAGAGTGTCTATCCGCTAGGTCAGATTGGCTAGCAAAGTAATGATTAAGAATTTCTGCTTTATCATTGTCAGTTTCGGTGATTCCTGATGTTGTTTCTAAGAATGGGATTGATGTTTGTTTTGAAGAAGAACGTGAGATTAGATGATATCTTGTGCCATGATTTGGAATTGATGTCGTTGCTTCTGAGATCTTTTGCAATTTTTTCTATGTATTCTTGTTTTGCTATGCGTATAGATGCTGTCACTGAGTTGCGTTTTGTTCTGAATTGTGTCCAAATATTCTCGTTATTTGATTTTTTTGCTCGCTTAAAAAGTCGTTTTCTCTGTCTAATTTGTCTCTTAATGTTTGAATTGATCCATGGTGGCTAGTTCGGTCTCACTGTTATTTCTTTAAATGGAATGGATTGTTTTGCTGCTTCAATGATTATGCTTGAGACTTTGTCTGCAATTTCATCTACATTATTTGCTGCTGATATAAAGCTCCAATCATTTTCACTTAGAAGACGCTTGTATTTGTTGTAATCACCCTTATCGTAGAGCCAAATTTGTCTTTAAAATGGTTTTTGGATTGGTTTTCTAAATTTTAACGTTACTATGATGGGGCAGTGGTATCTGATCAGATCATGAATAAATGGAGAGCTGACACCGCTATATACTACATTTTCAGGCTTGCTTACTATTGCCAGATCTAGAAGAGAAGACGAGTTTTCTGTATAATGTGTAGGTTCATCGATAAGCTGGTGAAGGTTGTATGAATTTGTCAGGTTTTGTATTCTGTTGGCGTGCATGGGTTTTAATAAGTCGCTGTTGAAGTCGCCAAGTATTACTAAATCTGTAATATGTGAGTCACAAAGATTATCAAATGTTTGTTCAATGAGGTCCCAGTAATCAGATCCACTATTTGGCGGCCTGTACATGCCACATAACAAAAATCTATGTGACTGAATGGATACTTCAATGCATATGCCTTCTATGTCTCCTTGTATAATGTCGTTGCGTTTACATGATGGTATACCGGATGCTATGTATATTGCGACACCCCCACCGACTCTAGCATGACGATCTTGTCTGTACGGGGGATCAAAATTTTCTAAAAGCAGATTGTCATTAGATATTTGCGGTGAGAGCCAAGTCTCAGTAAAAACAAGAATGTCATAATTTTGTACTTCGGCTTCTAGCAGGTCCATCTTGGGTAATATGCTTTGTATGTTTAAGTGTAAGATATTTAAGTTATGAGGAAAGACCGTTGATATGTTTGAGGATAATAGCGAGTCAGACTGTGGCCCTTGGTTTGGGTGTATGTCTCCTGAGAGCTTAAGGATTAAAAATAGCACAAAAAGGTTACTACACATTAATGATATTATACATGTTTTGGTAAATGTGACGTTCATATAGTGTGTTAAACCGTAGACAATTTTTTTGTGCTGCAAAGGACGTGTGTAATTTTTTTGCTTGATATTAACAGAGATGCAGAACTTTTCGAATTGTCCAAGACAGAAAATGATGAATAGTAATACGAGAAAGCTTCGGAATGATATTGTTTCGCAACTGACGCTAGGTATTTGCCGGTTGGCGTCTGCCTGAGCAGGTAGACGATAAGTTATGCTACCCGTTTTCATATGGAAATAAAGTTCCTTCTTGCCTCCTCAAACAGAAACCGACCGACAAATCTGTGAGATTTTGTTGCTAAATATTTGGACTGTCCAATGGTAGGAATAGATAGCATGAATTGATAGCGACCAAGACTATGTAGAGGTACATAACACAGGAAGAGAGGAAAGGAAAGGCGTAGTAGAGTAGGAAAGACAATAGATTCATTAGAATTAAGTAACAAGAACATGTGATACTGGGAGGAATATGGATTACGTAACAGTTATTCAAATAACTACGATGAGCTCATGACCTTTTAGATTGGTTTATTAAGTAGCTTCGTTTTTTATGCTTCAGTATCATCGAAGATTCGTATTAATCGGTACAGAAAGCCCGAGCTAACCCGATTCGTCTATGATACATGTGTAGTTTAGTAGGTCATAGGAACATGCTAATTGCTTCGTTTCAAGTCTAGCAATTTGGTATGTATTGGTAATTATATTTCTAGTTCAAAACGCGTTGGAAGGGAATTTCAACAGTAAGCAGCACGAGGAATATATGTACATATATGCATAAATAAACAAAATAAATAACACCGCTCTAGCCACTTTTCCGCCAGTCAAGAGTGACAGATTGTCACGTTCTGTCCACAAAGTTATCAGGGACTTAGAGTCGAAAGATTACCTATGTATTAATCCTATTCACAGGATAAGATCAATACTCAAGTGATCTATTGATTCGCATTAGCTCAATTAGAGTGCACAAGTCAATGCCACACTTAGCAATTGCATACAAAGTATCACACCACTGTCACTCTTGGTTGGCACGACAGCAAGCAAAGCCGTCTCTGATCATACAGTATCTATTTCAAAGATGTTTTTCTACACTCGTGCAGCCCGAAGGCCCTGACAGGTCTGTGCTTTAGCACCGGCCGAATCCAGTCTCCGAGACTTAGCTACTCTCAACCAAATATATTTGATATATTGAAGATGGCGGTACTTGAACCTGTATCTCGTCAGAGAACACACACATAATCTTGCTTTCAAAATGCATGGACATTTTCGATTGAGGCGTGAATAATTGACAGTGCACAGTTCTTTTATTCAATGCTCCGCCACAATGGACGGCATAAAACAAATAATACAGTTATGTTTGAGGGCAAGCACGAGTTTTGCGTGAAGGTAAGCTCTTGTTTTACAATTTGCTGTAACTGTTGGTCATTCAGTCGCCTCAATGGATTATTGGATAAGAAAAACATACAAAACTTCAGGTATTTTGAACATGTAAGATAAGGAAGGCTGCGCCGACGTCAATGATTCGTGACCTGGAATACTGGGTAAAAGCTTTATGTTTTATTTGTCGTCTGCTGTATATTCAAATATAACCCCTTCAAGATCATCGTGTCAAACGGTTTGGATCCATATCAGGACCGACGTTCTGTCTGACCTGATCTAGGTACAAACTGTTTGCAAAAGTTGTCAGCAGACGACAAAGGGGGTCGCTAGCAAGAAAAGAGTTAGCACTTTTGGCTAGTCAGTGTCAGTCAGCGGAACCCAGATGAGACTGACATAAAGTGCTGTATTTCACCGTAGTCCTGATTGTTGGACCTGGTTAGGATCAGCAAGAAATCTAAATAATCAAGCTCGGTAGGTAGCGGGTTTCTATTACTTCAGACCTTAATATGTTTTTTTCAGTGCGGGGTGAAGATTCAAATGAGACGCGTGCGCGTTCGCGGCGTCTCATCCGTGTCTTCACTGTCTATACAATAGCTAGATATACATTGAGGATCATTAATGTTATCAGTTCTAGTGTCAGAAGTCTGCTAGTTATACAGGCTTATCGTTAAATAAGCCCGCAATTTAGCAGAAATGCATTTTTAAAACTGAGTCCATTCTTAAGAGCCTTTTCGAAACGAAACAAAAGGCCCTTTGTTTAGGACTATTAATGTTGAACATGGCCCAAGAATGAGTTCACCACTTGAAAGACAACAACAATGCCAATGTTCAGGCTACATAGGCACACAGACCATTCCACACCACTGATACTTGCATCCAGCACACACGGGATCCCCGACGGCACGGCTAGAAAACATATTTTGAGAAAATAGATAGCAATGCTCGTCAAAAAAAACAAACAAAAAACAAACAAACAAAAAAACCAACAAAAAAAAACCAAAAAAAAACCGAGACTGTTGCACCTTAAGTTCTGATAATCAATTTGACCAATCTGAGTGCAATAAGGTCATAACTATGTTATACAGTTAGGTACGGCTATGCACGCTGGGTATGTCTCAGTGCGTTTGATTACATTAACGGAAAACAAGCAAACTGTTGAGTAATTTGGATCCAGTAAGGCGATACGATCAATACAAGTTTGCCCAGTCAGTGCATCATCATCGGCTGGTCCGGTTCCTAGTAAACAATGTCAACATGATGAATTTGTGTAAGAAATAATGGCAATGATAATAACAAGGAAACCAAACCCAGTTCTACTCTTGTGCTCTCCAGGACTCCGATCCGTCCGTATTTCGGCATTGACTGGTCTGTTTCTTTGTGGCTTGGGTGTTATGGGGTAATCCCTTTGTATAAAATATGAATTTGATATAATCACAAATGAGTTTTTCGCAACCAAGTATGCCCAAGCTTGAAACTTCGCAGGCTGATCGAAGTTTTCGTGTTTAGTCGTCACCCCAAAGAATCCAGCAATTCATTAATAATGTTTACAATTCTTTGCGTGCTTACGGTTTGGGTTCAGATCAGGCCCGACTTTCTATCGGCCCTGATATGGGTCCAAACTGTTTGCAAAGATTATCGACAGATAAGCAAGAAATGAGCCATGTATAGTAGAACCAGCAATAAGTTGGCTTGTCCGAATGTGTTGATCTCGGTGTCTCAGACCAGTCCGTGTTTCAGCACAGGCTGGTCCGAACCATCGTTATCAAAGTTAACATGATGATATAGTCAACCGGATAATCATAAATTTATCCTGATATGGTTCGTATGTGTTGAAACAGAGTGGGCAATTTTACCCTCGCTATTGCACTAGCTGAGCCGATTCTTCGTTACCCAACTGCTATGAATTCAATATTTATATGGAAAGAGCAAAATTGTCATTTTTAAAATACGCAGTATGAGTTTGTTCATCTGTGACTCTGGTCACCACGTGATATGACCCGAGGTGCACTAGTATACATATTGACTTGCTTAAAAGTATTTGTATAAGTTCAGTTTGCATATCAAACATAACCCTGGAGACACAGACCAGTCCATGCTTCAGCACTAGCAGTTTGGCACTTCTCATTCTACAGCTGCACAAAGGATTTTGTCGTCATGTTCAAGTACACAGGCTCCCAATGAGTCCGATCAGCCAGCGCTTTGGCACAGGCTGATCCGATTCTTCGGGTTACTTAACTTAATTGCATGTGTGTGCGTATTGCTGAGTTCAAAAATAAATAAAATAAAGATCAGGTGCTGAAGCGTAGACTGATCCGATTTCACGGGTTACTCAACTTAATTTAGCTTAATATGTGCATACTGCCAGGATCGGAAAATCGACACCTTTTTGGTCACTTGGGCAGAGAGATTCAGAGCAGCCCGTGATTCACAACTCACTGATCAGACGTTCGTTATCAAGACGTTCAATTGTGTTAGTTAAGTAAGTCAGCACGTATATGTGTATATATATTTATCGCCTTAGTAGTCACAATACAATCTCAGAAAACGCTATAGAGTCGGCGAAAGTTTAAGTTTTTAATGACACTAGGTAGATATTATCGCGTCAAGATCACTTTCAGATGTGACTCTGTGAACTTTTTCTCGAAGGTCCTTGACAGGGATTTTCCCATCAGACGACCATGCGCCCAGAATTTTTCGGTTTCCAGCTTTCACTTGTTTTCTGGCTTCGAACATTAGCTTACTGCGCTTCCTGGTCAGGTCCTCATTTAGGTAAATACCTTTTAGTTCTGAGTCTCTAAGTTTCTTCCTGTTAATGAACAACCTTTCGCGCGCCCTGTATGTCGCAAACTTGACAATTATGTCTCTTTGTGGCTTGGAACCAGGTCTTCCAACACGATGGCTTCTATCTATATCACCTGGCGTCAGCGGGACATTCAGTGTCTCAGCTATCTTGATAACTATGGCGTCAGTATCCTCGCTAGCAGACTCAGGAAACTTTGATATCCGTAGATTGTTTCTTCTGCTGTACTGCTCCGTGTCATCAATATCCTGCTCCAACCTTGTGACACGGTTTTTAAGCTCTTCATTCTCTTGAGTCAGACGCTTGTTCTCGTCATGAAGTTTTCTCAGCCTATCGTCTATCACCTCAGAAACTGCAGTTTTCATGATAACACTGAGGTCCTGTTTAATTGCGGTCAGTATATCCCCTTGGATGGATGACTTAAGCAAGTTTGCAATCTTCTCTATTTCTGTTTCTGGTAATGCATGTAGGTGAGCAGAGCCCACAGTCTCCATTTCATACACTGGGTCCAGCAGACTGACAGATACATCTGATTTATCTAAGCTTTCCATGCTGTCGTTGTATGCCTTGTTTTTCTTGGCCAATTTATCTTCAGGTGAAAAGGGTGATGACAAAAAACGTTTCTTGCTTTCACTTGTACCAGCAGGCGTCGATATAGGCGTGGATATAATACTAGATGCTTTGCTCATGCTCAACGTTGATGTTGTCGCTTAACTTTTAGCCATGAGTATACTTTTAGAAAAATTGAGCGTGGGTCTTCTACCGTTATTAGTCACGAGGAATTTGACTTCTACTTTGTGTGAGTTGTTTATGAACTCGTTTACATATACATTATGGTGTACACACTGATGTTTACTCTAATTAAGATCTAAATAAGCCATTTGTTTTTTATGTTGAAACTAAAAGTTCACACTCACTGTAATATCATTTTACATTAGTCCAAATTCCTATTTCCCAGAATGTCCTAGAAATCACATTATTTTATTTTTTTCGCGACGATGTTTATATGGCTTTCGCCATGTTGATCACGTGACAGTATTGGAAAATTGAATTTTTTGATGAAATTCGACAGGCGCGGACCTTACAAAAATAATGAAGATTTTGTACTATGTTTAATTGTGCTAAGTAAACATTTTTTGGCTAAATTGTTTATTCCACTCATAAAATGAAAGCTTTCTCCACAATTTTAAGCATTTTTTGGAAAATTGAATTTTTGACGGAAATTCGACAAAATAGTGGAAATTTTGTACTATCTTAAATTGTGGAAATAAAATATTTTTTGGCTAAATTATTTATTCCACTCATCAAAAGAAATGTTTCTACAAAAAATTAGGCAATTATTGGAAAATTGAATTTTTTGCTGAAATTCGACAGGCGCGGACCTTACAAAAATAATGAAGATTTTGTACTATGTTTAATTGTGCTAAGTAAACATTTTTTGGCTAAATTGTTTATTCCACTCATTAAAAGAAAGCTTTCTCCACAATTTTAAGCATTTTTTGGAAAATTGAATTTTTGACAGAAATTCGACAAAATAGTGGAAATTTTGTACTATCTTAAATTGTGGAAAAAAAATATTTTTTGGCTAAATTATTTATTCCACTCATCAAAAGAAAGGTTTCTACAAAAAATTAGGCAATTTTTGAAAAATTGAATTTTTTGCCAAAATTCGACAGGCGCGGAGCTTACAAAAATAGTGAAAATTTTGTACTATCTTAAAATGTGGAAAGAACATATTTTTGCTATTTTATTTATTTCACTCATCAAAAGAAAGGTTTCTACAAAAAAATAGGCAATTTTTGGAAATTTGAATTTTTTGCCAAAATTCCACAGGCGCGGACCTTACAAAAATAGTGAAAATTTTGTACTATCTTAAATAGTGGTAAGAATATATTTTTTGGCTAAATTATTTATTTCACTCATCAAAAGAAAGGTTTCTCCATAATTTTAGGCGATTATTGAAAAATTGAATTTTTTACCGAAATTCAACCTGCGCGGACCTTACAAAAATAGTGAAAATTTTGCACAATCTCAAATTTTGAAAGAAAATATTTTTTGGCTAAATTATTTATTCCACTCATCAAAAGAAAGGTTTCTACAAAAAATTAGGCTATTTTTTGAAAATTAAATTTTTGACAGAAATTCATCAGGCGCGGACCTTACAAAAATGGTGAAAATTTTGTACTATCTTAAATTGTGCTAAGTAAACATTTTTTGGCTAAATTGTTTATTCCACTCATTAAAAGAAAGCTTTCTCCACAATTTTAAGCATTTTTTGGAAAATTGAATTTTTGACGGAAAATCGACAGGCGCGGACCTTACAAAATAGTGGAAATTTTGTACTATCTTAAATTGTGGAAAGAAAATATTTTTTGGCTAAATTATTTATTCCACTCATCAAAAGAAAGGTTTCTACAAAAAATTAGGCAACTTTTGGAAAATTGAATTTTTTGCCAAAATTCGACAGGCGCGGACCTTACAAAAATAATGAAGATTTTATACTATGTTTAATTGTGCTAAGTAAACATTTTTTGGCTAAATTGTTTATTCCACTCATTGAAAGAAAGCTTTCTCCACAATTTTAAGCATTTTTTGGAAAATTAAATTTTTGACGGAAATTCGACAGGCGCGGACCTTACAAAATAGTGGAAATTTTGTACTATCTTAAATTGTGGAAATAAAATATTTTTTGGCTAAATTATTTATTCCACTCATCAAAAGAAATGTTTCTACAAAAAATTAGGCAATTATTGGAAAATTGAATTTTTTGCTGAAATTCGACAGGCGCGGACCTTACAAAAATAATGAAGATTTTGTACTATGTTTAATTGTGCTAAGTAAACATTTTTTGGCTAAATTGTTTATTCCACTCATTAAAAGAAAGCTTTCTCCACAATTTTAAGCATTTTTTGGAAAATTGAATTTTTGACGGAAAATCGACAGGCGCGGACCTTACAAAATAGTGGAAATTTTGTACTATCTTAAATTGTGGAAAGAAAATATTTTTTGGCTAAATTATTTATTCCACTCATCAAAAGAAAGGTTTCTACAAAAAATTAGGCAATTTTTGAAAAATTGAATTTTTTGCCAAAATTCGACAGGCGCGGAGCTTACAAAAATAGTGAAAATTTTGTACTATCTTAAAATGTGGAAAGAACATATTTTTGCTATTTTATTTATTTCACTCATCAAAAGAAAGGTTTCTACAAAAAAATAGGCAATTTTTGGAAATTTGAATTTTTTGCCAAAATTCCACAGGCGCGGACCTTACAAAAATAGTGAAAATTTTGTACTATCTTAAATAGTGGTAAGAATATATTTTTTGGCTAAATTATTTATTTCACTCATCAAAAGAAAGGTTTCTCCATAATTTTAGGCGATTATTGAAAAATTGAATTTTTTACCGAAATTCAACCTGCGCGGACCTTACAAAAATAGTGAAAATTTTGCACAATCTCAAATTTTGCTGAGAAAATATTTTTTGACAAAATCATTTGTTGCCTCATCACAAGAAGTGTTTCTCCACTAATTTAGGCTATTTTTTGAAAATTAAATTTTTGACAGAAATTCATCAGGCGCGGACCTTACAAAAATGGTGAAAATTTTGTACTATCTTAAATTGTGCTAAGTAAACATTTTTTGGCTAAATTGTTTATTCCACTCATTAAAAGAAAGCTTTCTCCACAATTTTAAGCATTTTTTGGAAAATTGAATTTTTGACGGAAAATCGACAGGCGCGGACCTTACAAAATAGTGGAAATTTTGTACTATCTTAAATTGTGGAAAGAAAATATTTTTTGGCTAAATTATTTATTCCACTCATCAAAAGAAAGGTTTCTACAAAAAATTAGGCAACTTTTGGAAAATTGAATTTTTTGCCAAAATTCGACAGGCGCGGACCTTACAAAAATAATGAAGATTTTATACTATGTTTAATTGTGCTAAGTAAACATTTTTTGGCTAAATTGTTTATTCCACTCATTGAAAGAAAGCTTTCTCCACAATTTTAAGCATTTTTTGGAAAATTAAATTTTTGACGGAAATTCGACAGGCGCGGACCTTACAAAATAGTGGAAATTTTGTACTATCTTAAATTGTGGAAATAAAATATTTTTTGGCTAAATTATTTATTCCACTCATCAAAAGAAATGTTTCTACAAAAAATTAGGCAATTATTGGAAAATTGAATTTTTTGCTGAAATTCGACAGGCGCGGACCTTACAAAAATAATGAAGATTTTGTACTATGTTTAATTGTGCTAAGTAAACATTTTTTGGCTAAATTGTTTATTCCACTCATTAAAAGAAAGCTTTCTCCACAATTTTAAGCATTTTTTGGAAAATTGAATTTTTGACGGAAAATCGACAGGCGCGGACCTTACAAAATAGTGGAAATTTTGTACTATCTTAAATTGTGGAAAGAAAATATTTTTTGGCTAAATTATTTATTCCACTCATCAAAAGAAAGGTTTCTACAAAAAATTAGGCAATTTTTGAAAAATTGAATTTTTTGCCAAAATTCGACAGGCGCGGAGCTTACAAAAATAGTGAAAATTTTGTACTATCTTAAAATGTGGAAAGAACATATTTTTGCTATTTTATTTATTTCACTCATCAAAAGAAAGGTTTCTACAAAAAAATAGGCAATTTTTGGAAATTTGAATTTTTTGCCAAAATTCCACAGGCGCGGACCTTACAAAAATAGTGAAAATTTTGTACTATCTTAAATAGTGGTAAGAATATATTTTTTGGCTAAATTATTTATTTCACTCATCAAAAGAAAGGTTTCTCCATAATTTTAGGCGATTATTGAAAAATTGAATTTTTTACCGAAATTCAACCTGCGCGGACCTTACAAAAATAGTGAAAATTTTGCACAATCTCAAATTTTGCTGAGAAAATATTTTTTGACAAAATCATTTGTTGCCTCATCACAAGAAGTGTTTCTCCACTAATTTAGGCTATTTTTTGAAAATTAAATTTTTGACAGAAATTCATCAGGCGCGGACCTTACAAAAATGGTGAAAATTTTGTACTATCTTAAATTGTGCTAAGTAAACATTTTTTGGCTAAATTGTTTATTCCACTCATTAAAAGAAAGCTTTCTCCACAATTTTAAGCATTTTTTGGAAAATTGAATTTTTGACGGAAAATCGACAGGCGCGGACCTTACAAAATAGTGGAAATTTTGTACTATCTTAAATTGTGGAAAGAAAATATTTTTTGGCTAAATTATTTATTCCACTCATCAAAAGAAAGGTTTCTACAAAAAATTAGGCAACTTTTGGAAAATTGAATTTTTTGCCAAAATTCGACAGGCGCGTCCCTTACAAAAATAATGAAGATTTTATACTATGTTTAATTGTGCTAAGTAAACATTTTTTGGCTAAATTGTTTATTCCACTCATTGAAAGAAAGCTTTCTCCACAATTTTAAGCATTTTTTGGAAAATTAAATTTTTGACGGAAATTTGACAGGCGCGGACCTTACAAAATAGTGGAAATTTTGTACTATCTTAAATTGTGGAAATAAAATATTTTTTGGCTAAATTATTTATTCCACTCATCAAAAGAAATGTTTCTACAAAAAATTAGGCAATTATTGGAAAATTGAATTTTTTGCTGAAATTCGACAGGCGCGGACCTTACAAAAATAATGAAGATTTTGTACTATGTTTAATTGTGCTAAGTAAACATTTTTTGGCTAAATTGTTTATTCCACTCATTAAAAGAAAGCTTTCTCCACAATTTTAAGCATTTTTTGGAAAATTGAATTTTTGACGGAAATTCGACAAAATAGTGGAAATTTTGTACTATCTTAAATTGTGGAAAAAAAATATTTTTTGGCTTAATTATTTATTCCACTCATCAAAAGAAAGGTTTCTACAAAAAATTAGGCAATTTTTGAAAAATTGAATTTTTTGCCAAAATTCGACAGGCGCGGAGCTTACAAAAATAGTGAAAATTTTGTACTATCTTAAAATGTGGAAAGAACATATTTTTGCTATTTTATTTATTTCACTCATCAAAAGAAAGGTTTCTACAAAAAAATAGGCAATTTTTGGAAATTTGAATTTTTTGCCAAAATTCCACAGGCGCGGACCTTACAAAAATAGTGAAAATTTTGTACTATCTTAAATAGTGGTAAGAATATATTTTTTGGCTAAATTATTTATTTCACTCATCAAAAGAAAGGTTTCTCCATAATTTTAGGCGATTATTGAAAAATTGAATTTTTTACCGAAATTCAACCTGCGCGACCCTTACAAAAATAGTGAAAATTTTGCACAATCTCAAATTTTGCTGAGAAAATATTTTTTGACAAAATCATTTGTTGCCTCATCACAAGAAGTGTTTCTCCACTAATTTAGGCTATTTTTTGAAAATTAAATTTTTGACAGAAATTCATCAGGCGCGGACCTTACAAAAATGGTGAAAATTTTGTACTATCTTAAATTGTGCTAAGTAAACATTTTTTGGCTAAATTGTTTATTCCACTCATTAAAAGAAAGCTTTCTCCACAATTTTAAGCATTTTTTGGAAAATTGAATTTTTGACGGAAAATCGACAGGCGCGGACCTTACAAAATAGTGGAAATTTTGTACTATCTTAAATTGTGGAAAGAAAATATTTTTTGGCTAAATTATTTATTCCACTCATCAAAAGAAAGGTTTCTACAAAAAATTAGGCAACTTTTGGAAAATTGAATTTTTTGCCAAAATTCGACAGGCGCGGACCTTACAAAAATAATGAAGATTTTATACTATGTTTAATTGTGCTAAGTAAACATTTTTTGGCTAAATTGTTTATTCCACTCATTGAAAGAAAGCTTTCTCCACAATTTTAAGCATTTTTTGGAAAATTAAATTTTTGACGGAAATTCGACAGGCGCGGACCTTACAAAATAGTGGAAATTTTGTACTATCTTAAATTGTGGAAATAAAATATTTTTTGGCTAAATTATTTATTCCACTCATCAAAAGAAATGTTTCTACAAAAAAATAGGCAATTTTTGGAAATTTGAATTTTTTGCCAAAATTCGACAGGCGCGGACCTTACAAAAATAATGAAGATTTTATACTATGTTTAATTGTGCTAAGTAAACATTTTTTGGCTAAATTGTTTATTCCACTCATTGAAAGAAAGCTTTCTCCACAATTTTAAGCATTTTTTGGAAAATTAAATTTTTGACGGAAATTCGACAGGCGCGGACCTTACAAAATAGTGGAAATTTTGTACTATCTTAAATTGTGGAAAGAAAATATTTTTTGGCTAAATTATTTATTCCACTCATCAAAAGAAAGGTTTCTACAAAAAAATAGGCAATTTTTGGAAATTTGAATTTTTTGCCAAAATTCGACAGGCGCGAACCTTACAAAATAGTGGAAATTTTGTACTATCTTAAATTGTGGAAATAAAATATTTTTTGGCTAAATTATTTATTCCACTCATCAAAAGAAATGTTTCTACAAAAAATTAGGCAATTATTGGAAAATTGAATTTTTTGCTGAAATTCGACAGGCGCGGACCTTACAAAAATAATGAAGATTTTGTACTATGTTTAATTGTGCTAAGTAAACATTTTTTGGCTAAATTGTTTATTCCACTCATTAAAAGAAAGCTTTCTCCACAATTTTAAGCATTTTTTGGAAAATTGAATTTTTGACGGAAATTCGACAAAATAGTGGAAATTTTGTACTATCTTAAATTGTGGAAAAAAAATATTTTTTGGCTAAATTATTTATTCCACTCATCAAAAGAAAGGTTTCTACAAAAAATTAGGCAATTTTTGAAAAATTGAATTTTTTGCCAAAATTCGACAGGCGCGGAGCTTACAAAAATAGTGAAAATTTTGTACTATCTTAAAATGTGGAAAGAACATATTTTTGCTATTTTATTTATTTCACTCATCAAAAGAAAGGTTTCTACAAAAAAATAGGCAATTTTTGGAAATTTGAATTTTTTGCCAAAATTCCACAGGCGCGGACCTTACAAAAATAGTGAAAATTTTGTACTATCTTAAATAGTGGTAAGAATATAATTTTTGGCTAAATTATTTATTTCACTCATCAAAAGGAAGGTTTCTCCATAATTTTAGGCGATTATTGAAAAATTGAATTTTTTACCGAAATTCAACCTGCGCGGACCTTACAAAAATAGTGAAAATTTTGCACAATCTCAAATTTTGCTGAGAAAATATTTTTTGACAAAATCATTTGTTGCCTCATCACAAGAAGTGTTTCTCCACTAATTTAGGCTATTTTTTGAAAATTAAATTTTTGACAGAAATTCATCAGGCGCGGACCTTACAAAAATGGTGAAAATTTTGTACTATCTTAAATTGTGCTAAGTAATCATTTTTTGGCTAAATTGTTTATTCCACTCATTAAAAGAAAGCTTTCTCCACAATTTTAAGCATTTTTTGGAAAATTGAATTTTTGACGGAAAATCGACAGGCGCGGACCTTACAAAATAGTGGAAATTTTGTACTATCTTAAATTGTGGAAAGAAAATATTTTTTGGCTAAATTATTTATTCCACTCATCAAAAGAAAGGTTTCTACAAAAAATTAGGCAACTTTTGGAAAATTGAATTTTTTGCCAAAATTCGACAGGCGCGGACCTTACAAAAATAATGATAATTTTATACTATGTTTAATTGTGCTAAGTAAACATTTTTTGGCTAAATTGTTTATTCCACTCATTGAAAGAAAGCTTTCTCCACAATTTTAAGCATTTTTTGGAAAATTAAATTTTTGACGGAAATTCGACAGGCGCGGACCTTACAAAATAGTGGAAATTTTGTACTATCTTAAATTGTGGAAATAAAATATTTTTTGGCTAAATTATTTATTCCACTCATCAAAAGAAATGTTTCTACAAAAAATTAGGCAATTATTGGAAAATTGAATTTTTTGCTGAAATTCGACAGGCGCGGACCTTACAAAAATAATGAAGATTTTGTACTATGTTTAATTGTGCTAAGTAAACATTTTTTGGCTAAATTGTTTATTCCACTCATCAAAAGAAAGCTTTCTCCACAATTTTAAGCATTTTTTGGAAAATTGAATTTTTGACGGAAAATCGACAGGCGCGGACCTTACAAAATAGTGGAAATTTTGTACTATCTTAAATTGTGGAAAGAAAATATTTTTTGGCTAAATTATTTATTCCACTCATCAAAAGAAAGGTTTCTACAAAAAATTAGGCAATTTTTGAAAAATTGAATTTTTTGCCAAAATTCGACAGGCGCGGAGCTTACAAAAATAGTGAAAATTTTGTACTATCTTAAAATGTGGAAAGAACATATTTTTGCTATTTTATTTATTTCACTCATCAAAAGAAAGGTTTCTACAAAAAAATAGGCAATTTTTGGAAATTTGAATTTTTTGCCAAAATTCCACAGGCGCAGACCTTACAAAAATAGTGAAAATTTTGTACTATCTTAAATAGTGGTAAGAATATATTTTTTGGCTAAATTATTTATTTCACTCATCAAAAGAAAGGTTTCTCCATAATTTTAGGCGATTATTGAAAAATTGAATTTTTTACCGAAATTCAACCTGCGCGGACCTTACAAAAATAGTGAAAATTTTGCACAATCTCAAATTTTGCTGAGAAAATATTTTTTGACAAAATCATTTGTTGCCTCATCACAAGAAGTGTTTCTCCACTAATTTAGGCTATTTTTTGAAAATTAAATTTTTGACAGAAATTCATCAGGCGCGGACCTTACAAAAATGGTGAAAATTTTGTACTATCTTAAATTGTGCTAAGTAAACATTTTTTGGCTAAATTGTTTATTCCACTCATTAAAAGAAAGCTTTCTCCACAATTTTAAGCATTTTTTGGAAAATTGAATTTTTGACGGAAAATCGACAGGCGCGGACCTTACAAAATAGTGGAAATTTTGTACTATCTTAAATTGTGGAAAGAAAATATTTTTTGGCTAAATTATTTATTCCACTCATCAAAAGAAAGGTTTCTACAAAAAATTAGGCAACTTTTGGAAAATTGAATTTTTTGCCAAAATTCGACAGGCGCGGACCTTACAAAAATAATGAAGATTTTATACTATGTTTAATTGTGCTAAGTAAACATTTTTTGGCTAAATTGTTTATTCCACTCATTGAAAGAAAGCTTTCTCCACAATTTTAAGCATTTTTTGGAAAATTAAATTTTTGACGGAAATTCGACAGGCGCGGACCTTACAAAATAGTGGAAATTTTGTACTATCTTAAATTGTGGAAATAAAATATTTTTTGGCTAAATTATTTATTCCACTCATCAAAAGAAATGTTTCTACAAAAAATTAGGCAATTATTGGAAAATTGAATTTTTTGCTGAAATTCGACAGGCGCGGACCTTACAAAAATAATGAAGATTTTGTACTATGTTTAATTGTGCTAAGTAAACATTTTTTGGCTAAATTGTTTATTCCACTCATTAAAAGAAAGCTTTCTCCACAATTTTAAGCATTTTTTGGAAAATTGAATTTTTGACGGAAAATCGACAGGCGCGGACCTTACAAAATAGTGGAAATTTTGTACTATCTTAAATTGTGGAAAGAAAATATTTTTTGGCTAAATTATTTATTCCACTCATCAAAAGAAAGGTTTCTACAAAAAATTAGGCAATTTTTGAAAAATTGAATTTTTTGCCAAAATTCGACAGGCGCGGAGCTTACAAAAATAGTGAAAATTTTGTACTATCTTAAAATGTGGAAAGAACATATTTTTGCTATTTTATTTATTTCACTCATCAAAAGAAAGGTTTCTACAAAAAAATAGGCAATTTTTGGAAATTTGAATTTTTTGCCAAAATTCCACAGGCGCGGACCTTACAAAAATAGTGAAAATTTTGTACTATCTTAAATAGTGGTAAGAATATATTTTTTGGCTAAATTATTTATTTCACTCATCAAAAGAAAGGTTTCTCCATAATTTTAGGCGATTATTGAAAAATTGAATTTTTTACCGAAATTCAACCTGCGCGGACCTTACAAAAATAGTGAAAATTTTGCACAATCTCAAATTTTGCTGAGAAAATATTTTTTGACAAAATCATTTGTTGCCTCATCACAAGAAGTGTTTCTCCACTAATTTAGGCTATTTTTTGAAAATTAAATTTTTGACAGAAATTCATCAGGCGCGGACCTTACAAAAATGGTGAAAATTTTGTACTATCTTAAATTGTGCTAAGTAAACATTTTTTGGCTAAATTGTTTATTCCACTCATTAAAAGAAAGCTTTCTCCACAATTTTAAGCATTTTTTGGAAAATTGAATTTTTGACGGAAAATCGACAGGCGCGGACCTTACAAAATAGTGGAAATTTTGTACTATCTTAAATTGTGGAAAGAAAATATTTTTTGGCTAAATTATTTATTCCACTCATCAAAAGAAAGGTTTCTACAAAAAATTAGGCTATTTTTTGAAAATTAAATTTTTGACAGAAATTCATCAGGCGCGGACCTTACAAAAATGGTGAAAATTTTGTACTATCTTAAATTGTGCTAAGTAAACATTTTTTGGCTAAATTGTTTATTCCACTCATTAAAAGAAAGCTTTCTCCACAATTTTAAGCATTTTTTGGAAAATTGAATTTTTGACGGAAAATCGACAGGCGCGGACCTTACAAAATAGTGGAAATTTTGTACTATCTTAAATTGTGGAAAGAAAATATTTTTTGGCTAAATTATTTATTCCACTCATCAAAAGAAAGGTTTCTACAAAAAATTAGGCAACTTTTGGAAAATTGAATTTTTTGCCAAAATTCGACAGGCGCGGACCTTACAAAAATAATGATAATTTTATACTATGTTTAATTGTGCTAAGTAAACATTTTTTGGCTAAATTGTTTATTCCACTCATTGAAAGAAAGCTTTCTCCACAATTTTAAGCATTTTTTGGAAAATTAAATTTTTGACGGAAATTCGACAGGCGCGGACCTTACAAAATAGTGGAAATTTTGTACTATCTTAAATTGTGGAAATAAAATATTTTTTGGCTAAATTATTTATTCCACTCATCAAAAGAAATGTTTCTACAAAAAATTAGGCAATTATTGGAAAATTGAATTTTTTGCTGAAATTCGACAGGCGCGGACCTTACAAAAATAATGAAGATTTTGTACTATGTTTAATTGTGCTAAGTAAACATTTTTTGGCTAAATTGTTTATTCCACTCATTAAAAGAAAGCTTTCTCCACAATTTTAAGCATTTTTTGGAAAATTGAATTTTTGACGGAAAATCGACAGGCGCGGACCTTACAAAATAGTGGAAATTTTGTACTATCTTAAATTGTGGAAAGAAAATATTTTTTGGCTAAATTATTTATTCCACTCATCAAAAGAAAGGTTTCTACAAAAAATTAGGCAATTTTTGAAAAATTGAATTTTTTGCCAAAATTCGACAGGCGCGGAGCTTACAAAAATAGTGAAAATTTTGTACTATCTTAAAATGTGGAAAGAACATATTTTTGCTATTTTATTTATTTCACTCATCAAAAGAAAGGTTTCTACAAAAAAATAGGCAATTTTTGGAAATTTGAATTTTTTGCCAAAATTCCACAGGCGCAGACCTTACAAAAATAGTGAAAATTTTGTACTATCTTAAATAGTGGTAAGAATATATTTTTTGGCTAAATTATTTATTTCACTCATCAAAAGAAAGGTTTCTCCATAATTTTAGGCGATTATTGAAAAATTGAATTTTTTACCGAAATTCAACCTGCGCGGACCTTACAAAAATAGTGAAAATTTTGCACAATCTCAAATTTTGCTGAGAAAATATTTTTTGACAAAATCATTTGTTGCCTCATCACAAGAAGTGTTTCTCCACTAATTTAGGCTATTTTTTGAAAATTAAATTTTTGACAGAAATTCATCAGGCGCGGACCTTACAAAAATGGTGAAAATTTTGTACTATCTTAAATTGTGCTAAGTAAACATTTTTTGGCTAAATTGTTTATTCCACTCATTAAAAGAAAGCTTTCTCCACAATTTTAAGCATTTTTTGGAAAATTGAATTTTTGACGGAAAATCGACAGGCGCGGACCTTACAAAATAGTGGAAATTTTGTACTATCTTAAATTGTGGAAAGAAAATATTTTTTGGCTAAATTATTTATTCCACTCATCAAAAGAAAGGTTTCTACAAAAAATTAGGCAACTTTTGGAAAATTGAATTTTTTGCCAAAATTCGACAGGCGCGGACCTTACAAAAATAATGAAGATTTTATACTATGTTTAATTGTGCTAAGTAAACATTTTTTGGCTAAATTGTTTATTCCACTCATTGAAAGAAAGCTTTCTCCACAATTTTAAGCATTTTTTGGAAAATTAAATTTTTGACGGAAATTCGACAGGCGCGGACCTTACAAAATAGTGGAAATTTTGTACTATCTTAAATTGTGGAAATAAAATATTTTTTGGCTAAATTATTTATTCCACTCATCAAAAGAAATGTTTCTACAAAAAATTAGGCAATTATTGGAAAATTGAATTTTTTGCTGAAATTCGACAGGCGCGGACCTTACAAAAATAATGAAGATTTTGTACTATGTTTAATTGTGCTAAGTAAACATTTTTTGGCTAAATTGTTTATTCCACTCATTAAAAGAAAGCTTTCTCCACAATTTTAAGCATTTTTTGGAAAATTGAATTTTTGACGGAAAATCGACAGGCGCGGACCTTACAAAATAGTGGAAATTTTGTACTATCTTAAATTGTGGAAAGAAAATATTTTTTGGCTAAATTATTTATTCCACTCATCAAAAGAAAGGTTTCTACAAAAAATTAGGCAATTTTTGAAAAATTGAATTTTTTGCCAAAATTCGACAGGCGCGGAGCTTACAAAAATAGTGAAAATTTTGTACTATCTTAAAATGTGGAAAGAACATATTTTTGCTATTTTATTTATTTCACTCATCAAAAGAAAGGTTTCTACAAAAAAATAGGCAATTTTTGGAAATTTGAATTTTTTGCCAAAATTCCACAGGCGCGGACCTTACAAAAATAGTGAAAATTTTGTACTATCTTAAATAGTGGTAAGAATATATTTTTTGGCTAAATTATTTATTTCACTCATCAAAAGAAAGGTTTCTCCATAATTTTAGGCGATTATTGAAAAATTGAATTTTTTACCGAAATTCAACCTGCGCGGACCTTACAAAAATAGTGAAAATTTTGCACAATCTCAAATTTTGCTGAGAAAATATTTTTTGACAAAATCATTTGTTGCCTCATCACAAGAAGTGTTTCTCCACTAATTTAGGCTATTTTTTGAAAATTAAATTTTTGACAGAAATTCATCAGGCGCGGACCTTACAAAAATGGTGAAAATTTTGTACTATCTTAAATTGTGCTAAGTAAACATTTTTTGGCTAAATTGTTTATTCCACTCATTAAAAGAAAGCTTTCTCCACAATTTTAAGCATTTTTTGGAAAATTGAATTTTTGACGGAAAATCGACAGGCGCGGACCTTACAAAATAGTGGAAATTTTGTACTATCTTAAATTGTGGAAAGAAAATATTTTTTGGCTAAATTATTTATTCCACTCATCAAAAGAAAGGTTTCTACAAAAAATTAGGCAACTTTTGGAAAATTGAATTTTTTGCCAAAATTCGACAGGCGCGTCCCTTACAAAAATAATGAAGATTTTATACTATGTTTAATTGTGCTAAGTAAACATTTTTTGGCTAAATTGTTTATTCCACTCATTGAAAGAAAGCTTTCTCCACAATTTTAAGCATTTTTTGGAAAATTAAATTTTTGACGGAAATTTGACAGGCGCGGACCTTACAAAATAGTGGAAATTTTGTACTATCTTAAATTGTGGAAATAAAATATTTTTTGGCTAAATTATTTATTCCACTCATCAAAAGAAATGTTTCTACAAAAAATTAGGCAATTATTGGAAAATTGAATTTTTTGCTGAAATTCGACAGGCGCGGACCTTACAAAAATAATGAAGATTTTGTACTATGTTTAATTGTGCTAAGTAAACATTTTTTGGCTAAATTGTTTATTCCACTCATTAAAAGAAAGCTTTCTCCACAATTTTAAGCATTTTTTGGAAAATTGAATTTTTGACGGAAATTCGACAAAATAGTGGAAATTTTGTACTATCTTAAATTGTGGAAAAAAAATATTTTTTGGCTTAATTATTTATTCCACTCATCAAAAGAAAGGTTTCTACAAAAAATTAGGCAATTTTTGAAAAATTGAATTTTTTGCCAAAATTCGACAGGCGCGGAGCTTACAAAAATAGTGAAAATTTTGTACTATCTTAAAATGTGGAAAGAACATATTTTTGCTATTTTATTTATTTCACTCATCAAAAGAAAGGTTTCTACAAAAAAATAGGCAATTTTTGGAAATTTGAATTTTTTGCCAAAATTCCACAGGCGCGGACCTTACAAAAATAGTGAAAATTTTGTACTATCTTAAATAGTGGTAAGAATATATTTTTTGGCTAAATTATTTATTTCACTCATCAAAAGAAAGGTTTCTCCATAATTTTAGGCGATTATTGAAAAATTGAATTTTTTACCGAAATTCAACCTGCGCGACCCTTACAAAAATAGTGAAAATTTTGCACAATCTCAAATTTTGCTGAGAAAATATTTTTTGACAAAATCATTTGTTGCCTCATCACAAGAAGTGTTTCTCCACTAATTTAGGCTATTTTTTGAAAATTAAATTTTTGACAGAAATTCATCAGGCGCGGACCTTACAAAAATGGTGAAAATTTTGTACTATCTTAAATTGTGCTAAGTAAACATTTTTTGGCTAAATTGTTTATTCCACTCATTAAAAGAAAGCTTTCTCCACAATTTTAAGCATTTTTTGGAAAATTGAATTTTTGACGGAAAATCGACAGGCGCGGACCTTACAAAATAGTGGAAATTTTGTACTATCTTAAATTGTGGAAAGAAAATATTTTTTGGCTAAATTATTTATTCCACTCATCAAAAGAAAGGTTTCTACAAAAAATTAGGCAACTTTTGGAAAATTGAATTTTTTGCCAAAATTCGACAGGCGCGGACCTTACAAAAATAATGAAGATTTTATACTATGTTTAATTGTGCTAAGTAAACATTTTTTGGCTAAATTGTTTATTCCACTCATTGAAAGAAAGCTTTCTCCACAATTTTAAGCATTTTTTGGAAAATTAAATTTTTGACGGAAATTCGACAGGCGCGGACCTTACAAAATAGTGGAAATTTTGTACTATCTTAAATTGTGGAAATAAAATATTTTTTGGCTAAATTATTTATTCCACTCATCAAAAGAAATGTTTCTACAAAAAAATAGGCAATTTTTGGAAATTTGAATTTTTTGCCAAAATTCGACAGGCGCGGACCTTACAAAAATAATGAAGATTTTATACTATGTTTAATTGTGCTAAGTAAACATTTTTTGGCTAAATTGTTTATTCCACTCATTGAAAGAAAGCTTTCTCCACAATTTTAAGCATTTTTTGGAAAATTAAATTTTTGACGGAAATTCGACAGGCGCGGACCTTACAAAATAGTGGAAATTTTGTACTATCTTAAATTGTGTAAAGAAAATATTTTTTGGCTAAATTATTTATTCCACTCATCAAAAGAAAGGTTTCTACAAAAAAATAGGCAATTTTTGGAAATTTGAATTTTTAGCCAAAATTCGACAGGCGCGAACCTTACAAAATAGTGGAAATTTTGTACTATCTTAAATTGTGGAAATAAAATATTTTTTGGCTAAATTATTTATTCCACTCATCAAAAGAAATGTTTCTACAAAAAATTAGGCAATTATTGGAAAATTGAATTTTTTGCTGAAATTCGACAGGCGCGGACCTTACAAAAATAATGAAGATTTTGTACTATGTTTAATTGTGCTAAGTAAACATTTTTTGGCTAAATTGTTTATTCCACTCATTAAAAGAAAGCTTTCTCCACAATTTTAAGCATTTTTTGGAAAATTGAATTTTTGACGGAAATTCGACAAAATAGTGGAAATTTTGTACTATCTTAAATTGTGGAAAAAAAATATTTTTTGGCTAAATTATTTATTCCACTCATCAAAAGAAAGGTTTCTACAAAAAATTAGGCAATTTTTGAAAAATTGAATTTTTTGCCAAAATTCGACAGGCGCGGAGCTTACAAAAATAGTGAAAATTTTGTACTATCTTAAAATGTGGAAAGAACATATTTTTGCTATTTTATTTATTTCACTCATCAAAAGAAAGGTTTCTACAAAAAAATAGGCAATTTTTGGAAATTTGAATTTTTTGCCAAAATTCCACAGGCGCGGACCTTACAAAAATAGTGAAAATTTTGTACTATCTTAAATAGTGGTAAGAATATAATTTTTGGCTAAATTATTTATTTCACTCATCAAAAGGAAGGTTTCTCCATAATTTTAGGCGATTATTGAAAAATTGAATTTTTTACCGAAATTCAACCTGCGCGGACCTTACAAAAATAGTGAAAATTTTGCACAATCTCAAATTTTGCTGAGAAAATATTTTTTGACAAAATCATTTGTTGCCTCATCACAAGAAGTGTTTCTCCACTAATTTAGGCTATTTTTTGAAAATTAAATTTTTGACAGAAATTCATCAGGCGCGGACCTTACAAAAATGGTGAAAATTTTGTACTATCTTAAATTGTGCTAAGTAAACATTTTTTGGCTAAATTGTTTATTCCACTCATTAAAAGAAAGCTTTCTCCACAATTTTAAGCATTTTTTGGAAAATTGAATTTTTGACGGAAAATCGACAGGCGCGGACCTTACAAAATAGTGGAAATTTTGTACTATCTTAAATTGTGGAAAGAAAATATTTTTTGGCTAAATTATTTATTCCACTCATCAAAAGAAAGGTTTCTACAAAAAATTAGGCTATTTTTTGAAAATTAAATTTTTGACAGAAATTCATCAGGCGCGGACCTTACAAAAATGGTGAAAATTTTGTACTATCTTAAATTGTGCTAAGTAAACATTTTTTGGCTAAATTGTTTATTCCACTCATTAAAAGAAAGCTTTCTCCACAATTTTAAGCATTTTTTGGAAAATTGAATTTTTGACGGAAAATCGACAGGCGCGGACCTTACAAAATAGTGGAAATTTTGTACTATCTTAAATTGTGGAAAGAAAATATTTTTTGGCTAAATTATTTATTCCACTCATCAAAAGAAAGGTTTCTACAAAAAATTAGGCAACTTTTGGAAAATTGAATTTTTTGCCAAAATTCGACAGGCGCGGACCTTACAAAAATAATGAAGATTTTATACTATGTTTAATTGTGCTAAGTAAACATTTTTTGGCTAAATTGTTTATTCCACTCATTGAAAGAAAGCTTTCTCCACAATTTTAAGCATTTTTTGGAAAATTAAATTTTTGACGGAAATTCGACAGGCGCGGACCTTACAAAATAGTGGAAATTTTGTACTATCTTAAATTGTGGAAATAAAATATTTTTTGGCTAAATTATTTATTCCACTCATCAAAAGAAATGTTTCTACAAAAAATTAGGCAATTATTGGAAAATTGAATTTTTTGCTGAAATTCGACAGGCGCGGACCTTACAAAAATAATGAAGATTTTGTACTATGTTTAATTGTGCTAAGTAAACATTTTTTGGCTAAATTGTTTATTCCACTCATTAAAAGAAAGCTTTCTCCACAATTTTAAGCATTTTTTGGAAAATTGAATTTTTGACGGAAAATCGACAGGCGCGGACCTTACAAAATAGTGGAAATTTTGTACTATCTTAAATTGTGGAAAGAAAATATTTTTTGGCTAAATTATTTATTCCACTCATCAAAAGAAAGGTTTCTACAAAAAATTAGGCAATTTTTGAAAAATTGAATTTTTTGCCAAAATTCGACAGGCGCGGAGCTTACAAAAATAGTGAAAATTTTGTACTATCTTAAAATGTGGAAAGAACATATTTTTGCTATTTTATTTATTTCACTCATCAAAAGAAAGGTTTCTACAAAAAAATAGGCAATTTTTGGAAATTTGAATTTTTTGCCAAAATTCCACAGGCGCGGACCTTACAAAAATAGTGAAAATTTTGTACTATCTTAAATAGTGGTAAGAATATATTTTTTGGCTAAATTATTTATTTCACTCATCAAAAGAAAGGTTTCTCCATAATTTTAGGCGATTATTGAAAAATTGAATTTTTTACCGAAATTCAACCTGCGCGGACCTTACAAAAATAGTGAAAATTTTGCACAATCTCAAATTTTGCTGAGAAAATATTTTTTGACAAAATCATTTGTTGCCTCATCACAAGAAGTGTTTCTCCACTAATTTAGGCTATTTTTTGAAAATTAAATTTTTGACAGAAATTCATCAGGCGCGGACCTTACAAAAATGGTGAAAATTTTGTACTATCTTAAATTGTGCTAAGTAAACATTTTTTGGCTAAATTGTTTATTCCACTCATTAAAAGAAAGCTTTCTCCACAATTTTAAGCATTTTTTGGAAAATTGAATTTTTGACGGAAAATCGACAGGCGCGGACCTTACAAAATAGTGGAAATTTTGTACTATCTTAAATTGTGGAAAGAAAATATTTTTTGGCTAAATTATTTATTCCACTCATCAAAAGAAAGGTTTCTACAAAAAATTAGGCAACTTTTGGAAAATTGAATTTTTTGCCAAAATTCGACAGGCGCGGACCTTACAAAAATAATGAAGATTTTATACTATGTTTAATTGTGCTAAGTAAACATTTTTTGGCTAAATTGTTTATTCCACTCATTGAAAGAAAGCTTTCTCCACAATTTTAAGCATTTTTTGGAAAATTAAATTTTTGACGGAAATTCGACAGGCGCGGACCTTACAAAATAGTGGAAATTTTGTACTATCTTAAATTGTGGAAATAAAATATTTTTTGGCTAAATTATTTATTCCACTCATCAAAAGAAATGTTTCTACAAAAAATTAGGCAATTATTGGAAAATTGAATTTTTTGCTGAAATTCGACAGGCGCGGACCTTACAAAAATAATGAAGATTTTGTACTATGTTTAATTGTGCTAAGTAAACATTTTTTGGCTAAATTGTTTATTCCACTCATTAAAAGAAAGCTTTCTCCACAATTTTAAGCATTTTTTGGAAAATTGAATTTTTGACGGAAAATCGACAGGCGCGGACCTTACAAAATAGTGGAAATTTTGTACTATCTTAAATTGTGGAAAGAAAATATTTTTTGGCTAAATTATTTATTCCACTCATCAAAAGAAAGGTTTCTACAAAAAATTAGGCAATTTTTGAAAAATTGAATTTTTTGCCAAAATTCGACAGGCGCGGAGCTTACAAAAATAGTGAAAATTTTGTACTATCTTAAAATGTGGAAAGAACATATTTTTGCTATTTTATTTATTTCACTCATCAAAAGAAAGGTTTCTACAAAAAAATAGGCAATTTTTGGAAATTTGAATTTTTTGCCAAAATTCCACAGGCGCGGACCTTACAAAAATAGTGAAAATTTTGTACTATCTTAAATAGTGGTAAGAATATATTTTTTGGCTAAATTATTTATTTCACTCATCAAAAGAAAGGTTTCTCCATAATTTTAGGCGATTATTGAAAAATTGAATTTTTTACCGAAATTCAACCTGCGCGGACCTTACAAAAATAGTGAAAATTTTGCACAATCTCAAATTTTGCTGAGAAAATATTTTTTGACAAAATCATTTGTTGCCTCATCACAAGAAGTGTTTCTCCACTAATTTAGGCTATTTTTTGAAAATTAAATTTTTGACAGAAATTCATCAGGCGCGGACCTTACAAAAATGGTGAAAATTTTGTACTATCTTAAATTGTGCTAAGTAAACATTTTTTGGCTAAATTGTTTATTCCACTCATTAAAAGAAAGCTTTCTCCACAATTTTAAGCATTTTTTGGAAAATTGAATTTTTGACGGAAAATCGACAGGCGCGGACCTTACAAAATAGTGGAAATTTTGTACTATCTTAAATTGTGGAAAGAAAATATTTTTTGGCTAAATTATTTATTCCACTCATCAAAAGAAAGGTTTCTACAAAAAATTAGGCAACTTTTGGAAAATTGAATTTTTTGCCAAAATTCGACAGGCGCGTCCCTTACAAAAATAATGAAGATTTTATACTATGTTTAATTGTGCTAAGTAAACATTTTTTGGCTAAATTGTTTATTCCACTCATTGAAAGAAAGCTTTCTCCACAATTTTAAGCATTTTTTGGAAAATTAAATTTTTGACGGAAATTTGACAGGCGCGGACCTTACAAAATAGTGGAAATTTTGTACTATCTTAAATTGTGGAAATAAAATATTTTTTGGCTAAATTATTTATTCCACTCATCAAAAGAAATGTTTCTACAAAAAATTAGGCAATTATTGGAAAATTGAATTTTTTGCTGAAATTCGACAGGCGCGGACCTTACAAAAATAATGAAGATTTTGTACTATGTTTAATTGTGCTAAGTAAACATTTTTTGGCTAAATTGTTTATTCCACTCATTAAAAGAAAGCTTTCTCCACAATTTTAAGCATTTTTTGGAAAATTGAATTTTTGACGGAAATTCGACAAAATAGTGGAAATTTTGTACTATCTTAAATTGTGGAAAAAAAATATTTTTTGGCTTAATTATTTATTCCACTCATCAAAAGAAAGGTTTCTACAAAAAATTAGGCAATTTTTGAAAAATTGAATTTTTTGCCAAAATTCGACAGGCGCGGAGCTTACAAAAATAGTGAAAATTTTGTACTATCTTAAAATGTGGAAAGAACATATTTTTGCTATTTTATTTATTTCACTCATCAAAAGAAAGGTTTCTACAAAAAAATAGGCAATTTTTGGAAATTTGAATTTTTTGCCAAAATTCCACAGGCGCGGACCTTACAAAAATAGTGAAAATTTTGTACTATCTTAAATAGTGGTAAGAATATATTTTTTGGCTAAATTATTTATTTCACTCATCAAAAGAAAGGTTTCTCCATAATTTTAGGCGATTATTGAAAAATTGAATTTTTTACCGAAATTCAACCTGCGCGACCCTTACAAAAATAGTGAAAATTTTGCACAATCTCAAATTTTGCTGAGAAAATATTTTTTGACAAAATCATTTGTTGCCTCATCACAAGAAGTGTTTCTCCACTAATTTAGGCTATTTTTTGAAAATTAAATTTTTGACAGAAATTCATCAGGCGCGGACCTTACAAAAATGGTGAAAATTTTGTACTATCTTAAATTGTGCTAAGTAAACATTTTTTGGCTAAATTGTTTATTCCACTCATTAAAAGAAAGCTTTCTCCACAATTTTAAGCATTTTTTGGAAAATTGAATTTTTGACGGAAAATCGACAGGCGCGGACCTTACAAAATAGTGGAAATTTTGTACTATCTTAAATTGTGGAAAGAAAATATTTTTTGGCTAAATTATTTATTCCACTCATCAAAAGAAAGGTTTCTACAAAAAATTAGGCAACTTTTGGAAAATTGAATTTTTTGCCAAAATTCGACAGGCGCGGACCTTACAAAAATAATGAAGATTTTATACTATGTTTAATTGTGCTAAGTAAACATTTTTTGGCTAAATTGTTTATTCCACTCATTGAAAGAAAGCTTTCTCCACAATTTTAAGCATTTTTTGGAAAATTAAATTTTTGACGGAAATTCGACAGGCGCGGACCTTACAAAATAGTGGAAATTTTGTACTATCTTAAATTGTGGAAATAAAATATTTTTTGGCTAAATTATTTATTCCACTCATCAAAAGAAATGTTTCTACAAAAAAATAGGCAATTTTTGGAAATTTGAATTTTTTGCCAAAATTCGACAGGCGCGGACCTTACAAAAATAATGAAGATTTTATACTATGTTTAATTGTGCTAAGTAAACATTTTTTGGCTAAATTGTTTATTCCACTCATTGAAAGAAAGCTTTCTCCACAATTTTAAGCATTTTTTGGAAAATTAAATTTTTGACGGAAATTCGACAGGCGCGGACCTTACAAAATAGTGGAAATTTTGTACTATCTTAAATTGTGGAAAGAAAATATTTTTTGGCTAAATTATTTATTCCACTCATCAAAAGAAAGGTTTCTACAAAAAAATAGGCAATTTTTGGAAATTTGAATTTTTTGCCAAAATTCGACAGGCGCGAACCTTACAAAATAGTGGAAATTTTGTACTATCTTAAATTGTGGAAATAAAATATTTTTTGGCTAAATTATTTATTCCACTCATCAAAAGAAATGTTTCTACAAAAAATTAGGCAATTATTGGAAAATTGAATTTTTTGCTGAAATTCGACAGGCGCGGACCTTACAAAAATAATGAAGATTTTGTACTATGTTTAATTGTGCTAAGTAAACATTTTTTGGCTAAATTGTTTATTCCACTCATTAAAAGAAAGCTTTCTCCACAATTTTAAGCATTTTTTGGAAAATTGAATTTTTGACGGAAATTCGACAAAATAGTGGAAATTTTGTACTATCTTAAATTGTGGAAAAAAAATATTTTTTGGCTAAATTATTTATTCCACTCATCAAAAGAAAGGTTTCTACAAAAAATTAGGCAATTTTTGAAAAATTGAATTTTTTGCCAAAATTCGACAGGCGCGGAGCTTACAAAAATAGTGAAAATTTTGTACTATCTTAAAATGTGGAAAGAACATATTTTTGCTATTTTATTTATTTCACTCATCAAAAGAAAGGTTTCTACAAAAAAATAGGCAATTTTTGGAAATTTGAATTTTTTGCCAAAATTCCACAGGCGCGGACCTTACAAAAATAGTGAAAATTTTGTACTATCTTAAATAGTGGTAAGAATATAATTTTTGGCTAAATTATTTATTTCACTCATCAAAAGGAAGGTTTCTCCATAATTTTAGGCGATTATTGAAAAATTGAATTTTTTACCGAAATTCAACCTGCGCGGACCTTACAAAAATAGTGAAAATTTTGCACAATCTCAAATTTTGCTGAGAAAATATTTTTTGACAAAATCATTTGTTGCCTCATCACAAGAAGTGTTTCTCCACTAATTTAGGCTATTTTTTGAAAATTAAATTTTTGACAGAAATTCATCAGGCGCGGACCTTACAAAAATGGTGAAAATTTTGTACTATCTTAAATTGTGCTAAGTAATCATTTTTTGGCTAAATTGTTTATTCCACTCATTAAAAGAAAGCTTTCTCCACAATTTTAAGCATTTTTTGGAAAATTGAATTTTTGACGGAAAATCGACAGGCGCGGACCTTACAAAATAGTGGAAATTTTGTACTATCTTAAATTGTGGAAAGAAAATATTTTTTGGCTAAATTATTTATTCCACTCATCAAAAGAAAGGTTTCTACAAAAAATTAGGCAACTTTTGGAAAATTGAATTTTTTGCCAAAATTCGACAGGCGCGGACCTTACAAAAATAATGATAATTTTATACTATGTTTAATTGTGCTAAGTAAACATTTTTTGGCTAAATTGTTTATTCCACTCATTGAAAGAAAGCTTTCTCCACAATTTTAAGCATTTTTTGGAAAATTAAATTTTTGACGGAAATTCGACAGGCGCGGACCTTACAAAATAGTGGAAATTTTGTACTATCTTAAATTGTGGAAATAAAATATTTTTTGGCTAAATTATTTATTCCACTCATCAAAAGAAATGTTTCTACAAAAAATTAGGCAATTATTGGAAAATTGAATTTTTTGCTGAAATTCGACAGGCGCGGACCTTACAAAAATAATGAAGATTTTGTACTATGTTTAATTGTGCTAAGTAAACATTTTTTGGCTAAATTGTTTATTCCACTCATCAAAAGAAAGCTTTCTCCACAATTTTAAGCATTTTTTGGAAAATTGAATTTTTGACGGAAAATCGACAGGCGCGGACCTTACAAAATAGTGGAAATTTTGTACTATCTTAAATTGTGGAAAGAAAATATTTTTTGGCTAAATTATTTATTCCACTCATCAAAAGAAAGGTTTCTACAAAAAATTAGGCAATTTTTGAAAAATTGAATTTTTTGCCAAAATTCGACAGGCGCGGAGCTTACAAAAATAGTGAAAATTTTGTACTATCTTAAAATGTGGAAAGAACATATTTTTGCTATTTTATTTATTTCACTCATCAAAAGAAAGGTTTCTACAAAAAAATAGGCAATTTTTGGAAATTTGAATTTTTTGCCAAAATTCCACAGGCGCAGACCTTACAAAAATAGTGAAAATTTTGTACTATCTTAAATAGTGGTAAGAATATATTTTTTGGCTAAATTATTTATTTCACTCATCAAAAGAAAGGTTTCTCCATAATTTTAGGCGATTATTGAAAAATTGAATTTTTTACCGAAATTCAACCTGCGCGGACCTTACAAAAATAGTGAAAATTTTGCACAATCTCAAATTTTGCTGAGAAAATATTTTTTGACAAAATCATTTGTTGCCTCATCACAAGAAGTGTTTCTCCACTAATTTAGGCTATTTTTTGAAAATTAAATTTTTGACAGAAATTCATCAGGCGCGGACCTTACAAAAATGGTGAAAATTTTGTACTATCTTAAATTGTGCTAAGTAAACATTTTTTGGCTAAATTGTTTATTCCACTCATTAAAAGAAAGCTTTCTCCACAATTTTAAGCATTTTTTGGAAAATTGAATTTTTGACGGAAAATCGACAGGCGCGGACCTTACAAAATAGTGGAAATTTTGTACTATCTTAAATTGTGGAAAGAAAATATTTTTTGGCTAAATTATTTATTCCACTCATCAAAAGAAAGGTTTCTACAAAAAATTAGGCAACTTTTGGAAAATTGAATTTTTTGCCAAAATTCGACAGGCGCGGACCTTACAAAAATAATGAAGATTTTATACTATGTTTAATTGTGCTAAGTAAACATTTTTTGGCTAAATTGTTTATTCCACTCATTGAAAGAAAGCTTTCTCCACAATTTTAAGCATTTTTTGGAAAATTAAATTTTTGACGGAAATTCGACAGGCGCGGACCTTACAAAATAGTGGAAATTTTGTACTATCTTAAATTGTGGAAATAAAATATTTTTTGGCTAAATTATTTATTCCACTCATCAAAAGAAATGTTTCTACAAAAAATTAGGCAATTATTGGAAAATTGAATTTTTTGCTGAAATTCGACAGGCGCGGACCTTACAAAAATAATGAAGATTTTGTACTATGTTTAATTGTGCTAAGTAAACATTTTTTGGCTAAATTGTTTATTCCACTCATTAAAAGAAAGCTTTCTCCACAATTTTAAGCATTTTTTGGAAAATTGAATTTTTGACGGAAAATCGACAGGCGCGGACCTTACAAAATAGTGGAAATTTTGTACTATCTTAAATTGTGGAAAGAAAATATTTTTTGGCTAAATTATTTATTCCACTCATCAAAAGAAAGGTTTCTACAAAAAATTAGGCAATTTTTGAAAAATTGAATTTTTTGCCAAAATTCGACAGGCGCGGAGCTTACAAAAATAGTGAAAATTTTGTACTATCTTAAAATGTGGAAAGAACATATTTTTGCTATTTTATTTATTTCACTCATCAAAAGAAAGGTTTCTACAAAAAAATAGGCAATTTTTGGAAATTTGAATTTTTTGCCAAAATTCCACAGGCGCGGACCTTACAAAAATAGTGAAAATTTTGTACTATCTTAAATAGTGGTAAGAATATATTTTTTGGCTAAATTATTTATTTCACTCATCAAAAGAAAGGTTTCTCCATAATTTTAGGCGATTATTGAAAAATTGAATTTTTTACCGAAATTCAACCTGCGCGGACCTTACAAAAATAGTGAAAATTTTGCACAATCTCAAATTTTGCTGAGAAAATATTTTTTGACAAAATCATTTGTTGCCTCATCACAAGAAGTGTTTCTCCACTAATTTAGGCTATTTTTTGAAAATTAAATTTTTGACAGAAATTCATCAGGCGCGGACCTTACAAAAATGGTGAAAATTTTGTACTATCTTAAATTGTGCTAAGTAAACATTTTTTGGCTAAATTGTTTATTCCACTCATTAAAAGAAAGCTTTCTCCACAATTTTAAGCATTTTTTGGAAAATTGAATTTTTGACGGAAAATCGACAGGCGCGGACCTTACAAAATAGTGGAAATTTTGTACTATCTTAAATTGTGGAAAGAAAATATTTTTTGGCTAAATTATTTATTCCACTCATCAAAAGAAAGGTTTCTACAAAAAATTAGGCTATTTTTTGAAAATTAAATTTTTGACAGAAATTCATCAGGCGCGGACCTTACAAAAATGGTGAAAATTTTGTACTATCTTAAATTGTGCTAAGTAAACATTTTTTGGCTAAATTGTTTATTCCACTCATTAAAAGAAAGCTTTCTCCACAATTTTAAGCATTTTTTGGAAAATTGAATTTTTGACGGAAAATCGACAGGCGCGGACCTTACAAAATAGTGGAAATTTTGTACTATCTTAAATTGTGGAAAGAAAATATTTTTTGGCTAAATTATTTATTCCACTCATCAAAAGAAAGGTTTCTACAAAAAATTAGGCAACTTTTGGAAAATTGAATTTTTTGCCAAAATTCGACAGGCGCGGACCTTACAAAAATAATGATAATTTTATACTATGTTTAATTGTGCTAAGTAAACATTTTTTGGCTAAATTGTTTATTCCACTCATTGAAAGAAAGCTTTCTCCACAATTTTAAGCATTTTTTGGAAAATTAAATTTTTGACGGAAATTCGACAGGCGCGGACCTTACAAAATAGTGGAAATTTTGTACTATCTTAAATTGTGGAAATAAAATATTTTTTGGCTAAATTATTTATTCCACTCATCAAAAGAAATGTTTCTACAAAAAATTAGGCAATTATTGGAAAATTGAATTTTTTGCTGAAATTCGACAGGCGCGGACCTTACAAAAATAATGAAGATTTTGTACTATGTTTAATTGTGCTAAGTAAACATTTTTTGGCTAAATTGTTTATTCCACTCATTAAAAGAAAGCTTTCTCCACAATTTTAAGCATTTTTTGGAAAATTGAATTTTTGACGGAAAATCGACAGGCGCGGACCTTACAAAATAGTGGAAATTTTGTACTATCTTAAATTGTGGAAAGAAAATATTTTTTGGCTAAATTATTTATTCCACTCATCAAAAGAAAGGTTTCTACAAAAAATTAGGCAATTTTTGAAAAATTGAATTTTTTGCCAAAATTCGACAGGCGCGGAGCTTACAAAAATAGTGAAAATTTTGTACTATCTTAAAATGTGGAAAGAACATATTTTTGCTATTTTATTTATTTCACTCATCAAAAGAAAGGTTTCTACAAAAAAATAGGCAATTTTTGGAAATTTGAATTTTTTGCCAAAATTCCACAGGCGCAGACCTTACAAAAATAGTGAAAATTTTGTACTATCTTAAATAGTGGTAAGAATATATTTTTTGGCTAAATTATTTATTTCACTCATCAAAAGAAAGGTTTCTCCATAATTTTAGGCGATTATTGAAAAATTGAATTTTTTACCGAAATTCAACCTGCGCGGACCTTACAAAAATAGTGAAAATTTTGCACAATCTCAAATTTTGCTGAGAAAATATTTTTTGACAAAATCATTTGTTGCCTCATCACAAGAAGTGTTTCTCCACTAATTTAGGCTATTTTTTGAAAATTAAATTTTTGACAGAAATTCATCAGGCGCGGACCTTACAAAAATGGTGAAAATTTTGTACTATCTTAAATTGTGCTAAGTAAACATTTTTTGGCTAAATTGTTTATTCCACTCATTAAAAGAAAGCTTTCTCCACAATTTTAAGCATTTTTTGGAAAATTGAATTTTTGACGGAAAATCGACAGGCGCGGACCTTACAAAATAGTGGAAATTTTGTACTATCTTAAATTGTGGAAAGAAAATATTTTTTGGCTAAATTATTTATTCCACTCATCAAAAGAAAGGTTTCTACAAAAAATTAGGCAACTTTTGGAAAATTGAATTTTTTGCCAAAATTCGACAGGCGCGGACCTTACAAAAATAATGAAGATTTTATACTATGTTTAATTGTGCTAAGTAAACATTTTTTGGCTAAATTGTTTATTCCACTCATTGAAAGAAAGCTTTCTCCACAATTTTAAGCATTTTTTGGAAAATTAAATTTTTGACGGAAATTCGACAGGCGCGGACCTTACAAAATAGTGGAAATTTTGTACTATCTTAAATTGTGGAAATAAAATATTTTTTGGCTAAATTATTTATTCCACTCATCAAAAGAAATGTTTCTACAAAAAATTAGGCAATTATTGGAAAATTGAATTTTTTGCTGAAATTCGACAGGCGCGGACCTTACAAAAATAATGAAGATTTTGTACTATGTTTAATTGTGCTAAGTAAACATTTTTTGGCTAAATTGTTTATTCCACTCATTAAAAGAAAGCTTTCTCCACAATTTTAAGCATTTTTTGGAAAATTGAATTTTTGACGGAAAATCGACAGGCGCGGACCTTACAAAATAGTGGAAATTTTGTACTATCTTAAATTGTGGAAAGAAAATATTTTTTGGCTAAATTATTTATTCCACTCATCAAAAGAAAGGTTTCTACAAAAAATTAGGCAATTTTTGAAAAATTGAATTTTTTGCCAAAATTCGACAGGCGCGGAGCTTACAAAAATAGTGAAAATTTTGTACTATCTTAAAATGTGGAAAGAACATATTTTTGCTATTTTATTTATTTCACTCATCAAAAGAAAGGTTTCTACAAAAAAATAGGCAATTTTTGGAAATTTGAATTTTTTGCCAAAATTCCACAGGCGCGGACCTTACAAAAATAGTGAAAATTTTGTACTATCTTAAATAGTGGTAAGAATATATTTTTTGGCTAAATTATTTATTTCACTCATCAAAAGAAAGGTTTCTCCATAATTTTAGGCGATTATTGAAAAATTGAATTTTTTACCGAAATTCAACCTGCGCGGACCTTACAAAAATAGTGAAAATTTTGCACAATCTCAAATTTTGCTGAGAAAATATTTTTTGACAAAATCATTTGTTGCCTCATCACAAGAAGTGTTTCTCCACTAATTTAGGCTATTTTTTGAAAATTAAATTTTTGACAGAAATTCATCAGGCGCGGACCTTACAAAAATGGTGAAAATTTTGTACTATCTTAAATTGTGCTAAGTAAACATTTTTTGGCTAAATTGTTTATTCCACTCATTAAAAGAAAGCTTTCTCCACAATTTTAAGCATTTTTTGGAAAATTGAATTTTTGACGGAAAATCGACAGGCGCGGACCTTACAAAATAGTGGAAATTTTGTACTATCTTAAATTGTGGAAAGAAAATATTTTTTGGCTAAATTATTTATTCCACTCATCAAAAGAAAGGTTTCTACAAAAAATTAGGCAACTTTTGGAAAATTGAATTTTTTGCCAAAATTCGACAGGCGCGTCCCTTACAAAAATAATGAAGATTTTATACTATGTTTAATTGTGCTAAGTAAACATTTTTTGGCTAAATTGTTTATTCCACTCATTGAAAGAAAGCTTTCTCCACAATTTTAAGCATTTTTTGGAAAATTAAATTTTTGACGGAAATTTGACAGGCGCGGACCTTACAAAATAGTGGAAATTTTGTACTATCTTAAATTGTGGAAATAAAATATTTTTTGGCTAAATTATTTATTCCACTCATCAAAAGAAATGTTTCTACAAAAAATTAGGCAATTATTGGAAAATTGAATTTTTTGCTGAAATTCGACAGGCGCGGACCTTACAAAAATAATGAAGATTTTGTACTATGTTTAATTGTGCTAAGTAAACATTTTTTGGCTAAATTGTTTATTCCACTCATTAAAAGAAAGCTTTCTCCACAATTTTAAGCATTTTTTGGAAAATTGAATTTTTGACGGAAATTCGACAAAATAGTGGAAATTTTGTACTATCTTAAATTGTGGAAAAAAAATATTTTTTGGCTTAATTATTTATTCCACTCATCAAAAGAAAGGTTTCTACAAAAAATTAGGCAATTTTTGAAAAATTGAATTTTTTGCCAAAATTCGACAGGCGCGGAGCTTACAAAAATAGTGAAAATTTTGTACTATCTTAAAATGTGGAAAGAACATATTTTTGCTATTTTATTTATTTCACTCATCAAAAGAAAGGTTTCTACAAAAAAATAGGCAATTTTTGGAAATTTGAATTTTTTGCCAAAATTCCACAGGCGCGGACCTTACAAAAATAGTGAAAATTTTGTACTATCTTAAATAGTGGTAAGAATATATTTTTTGGCTAAATTATTTATTTCACTCATCAAAAGAAAGGTTTCTCCATAATTTTAGGCGATTATTGAAAAATTGAATTTTTTACCGAAATTCAACCTGCGCGACCCTTACAAAAATAGTGAAAATTTTGCACAATCTCAAATTTTGCTGAGAAAATATTTTTTGACAAAATCATTTGTTGCCTCATCACAAGAAGTGTTTCTCCACTAATTTAGGCTATTTTTTGAAAATTAAATTTTTGACAGAAATTCATCAGGCGCGGACCTTACAAAAATGGTGAAAATTTTGTACTATCTTAAATTGTGCTAAGTAAACATTTTTTGGCTAAATTGTTTATTCCACTCATTAAAAGAAAGCTTTCTCCACAATTTTAAGCATTTTTTGGAAAATTGAATTTTTGACGGAAAATCGACAGGCGCGGACCTTACAAAATAGTGGAAATTTTGTACTATCTTAAATTGTGGAAAGAAAATATTTTTTGGCTAAATTATTTATTCCACTCATCAAAAGAAAGGTTTCTACAAAAAATTAGGCAACTTTTGGAAAATTGAATTTTTTGCCAAAATTCGACAGGCGCGGACCTTACAAAAATAATGAAGATTTTATACTATGTTTAATTGTGCTAAGTAAACATTTTTTGGCTAAATTGTTTATTCCACTCATTGAAAGAAAGCTTTCTCCACAATTTTAAGCATTTTTTGGAAAATTAAATTTTTGACGGAAATTCGACAGGCGCGGACCTTACAAAATAGTGGAAATTTTGTACTATCTTAAATTGTGGAAATAAAATATTTTTTGGCTAAATTATTTATTCCACTCATCAAAAGAAATGTTTCTACAAAAAAATAGGCAATTTTTGGAAATTTGAATTTTTTGCCAAAATTCGACAGGCGCGGACCTTACAAAAATAATGAAGATTTTATACTATGTTTAATTGTGCTAAGTAAACATTTTTTGGCTAAATTGTTTATTCCACTCATTGAAAGAAAGCTTTCTCCACAATTTTAAGCATTTTTTGGAAAATTAAATTTTTGACGGAAATTCGACAGGCGCGGACCTTACAAAATAGTGGAAATTTTGTACTATCTTAAATTGTGTAAAGAAAATATTTTTTGGCTAAATTATTTATTCCACTCATCAAAAGAAAGGTTTCTACAAAAAAATAGGCAATTTTTGGAAATTTGAATTTTTAGCCAAAATTCGACAGGCGCGAACCTTACAAAATAGTGGAAATTTTGTACTATCTTAAATTGTGGAAATAAAATATTTTTTGGCTAAATTATTTATTCCACTCATCAAAAGAAATGTTTCTACAAAAAATTAGGCAATTATTGGAAAATTGAATTTTTTGCTGAAATTCGACAGGCGCGGACCTTACAAAAATAATGAAGATTTTGTACTATGTTTAATTGTGCTAAGTAAACATTTTTTGGCTAAATTGTTTATTCCACTCATTAAAAGAAAGCTTTCTCCACAATTTTAAGCATTTTTTGGAAAATTGAATTTTTGACGGAAATTCGACAAAATAGTGGAAATTTTGTACTATCTTAAATTGTGGAAAAAAAATATTTTTTGGCTAAATTATTTATTCCACTCATCAAAAGAAAGGTTTCTACAAAAAATTAGGCAATTTTTGAAAAATTGAATTTTTTGCCAAAATTCGACAGGCGCGGAGCTTACAAAAATAGTGAAAATTTTGTACTATCTTAAAATGTGGAAAGAACATATTTTTGCTATTTTATTTATTTCACTCATCAAAAGAAAGGTTTCTACAAAAAAATAGGCAATTTTTGGAAATTTGAATTTTTTGCCAAAATTCCACAGGCGCGGACCTTACAAAAATAGTGAAAATTTTGTACTATCTTAAATAGTGGTAAGAATATAATTTTTGGCTAAATTATTTATTTCACTCATCAAAAGGAAGGTTTCTCCATAATTTTAGGCGATTATTGAAAAATTGAATTTTTTACCGAAATTCAACCTGCGCGGACCTTACAAAAATAGTGAAAATTTTGCACAATCTCAAATTTTGCTGAGAAAATATTTTTTGACAAAATCATTTGTTGCCTCATCACAAGAAGTGTTTCTCCACTAATTTAGGCTATTTTTTGAAAATTAAATTTTTGACAGAAATTCATCAGGCGCGGACCTTACAAAAATGGTGAAAATTTTGTACTATCTTAAATTGTGCTAAGTAAACATTTTTTGGCTAAATTGTTTATTCCACTCATTAAAAGAAAGCTTTCTCCACAATTTTAAGCATTTTTTGGAAAATTGAATTTTTGACGGAAAATCGACAGGCGCGGACCTTACAAAATAGTGGAAATTTTGTACTATCTTAAATTGTGGAAAGAAAATATTTTTTGGCTAAATTATTTATTCCACTCATCAAAAGAAAGGTTTCTACAAAAAATTAGGCAACTTTTGGAAAATTGAATTTTTTGCCAAAATTCGACAGGCGCGGACCTTACAAAAATAATGAAGATTTTATACTATGTTTAATTGTGCTAAGTAAACATTTTTTGGCTAAATTGTTTATTCCACTCATTGAAAGAAAGCTTTCTCCACAATTTTAAGCATTTTTTGGAAAATTAAATTTTTGACGGAAATTCGACAGGCGCGGACCTTACAAAATAGTGGAAATTTTGTACTATCTTAAATTGTGGAAATAAAATATTTTTTGGCTAAATTATTTATTCCACTCATCAAAAGAAATGTTTCTACAAAAAATTAGGCAATTATTGGAAAATTGAATTTTTTGCTGAAATTCGACAGGCGCGGACCTTACAAAAATAATGAAGATTTTGTACTATGTTTAATTGTGCTAAGTAAACATTTTTTGGCTAAATTGTTTATTCCACTCATTAAAAGAAAGCTTTCTCCACAATTTTAAGCATTTTTTGGAAAATTGAATTTTTGACGGAAAATCGACAGGCGCGGACCTTACAAAATAGTGGAAATTTTGTACTATCTTAAATTGTGGAAAGAAAATATTTTTTGGCTAAATTATTTATTCCACTCATCAAAAGAAAGGTTTCTACAAAAAATTAGGCAATTTTTGAAAAATTGAATTTTTTGCCAAAATTCGACAGGCGCGGAGCTTACAAAAATAGTGAAAATTTTGTACTATCTTAAAATGTGGAAAGAACATATTTTTGCTATTTTATTTATTTCACTCATCAAAAGAAAGGTTTCTACAAAAAAATAGGCAATTTTTGGAAATTTGAATTTTTTGCCAAAATTCCACAGGCGCGGACCTTACAAAAATAGTGAAAATTTTGTACTATCTTAAATAGTGGTAAGAATATATTTTTTGGCTAAATTATTTATTTCACTCATCAAAAGAAAGGTTTCTCCATAATTTTAGGCGATTATTGAAAAATTGAATTTTTTACCGAAATTCAACCTGCGCGGACCTTACAAAAATAGTGAAAATTTTGCACAATCTCAAATTTTGCTGAGAAAATATTTTTTGACAAAATCATTTGTTGCCTCATCACAAGAAGTGTTTCTCCACTAATTTAGGCTATTTTTTGAAAATTAAATTTTTGACAGAAATTCATCAGGCGCGGACCTTACAAAAATGGTGAAAATTTTGTACTATCTTAAATTGTGCTAAGTAAACATTTTTTGGCTAAATTGTTTATTCCACTCATTAAAAGAAAGCTTTCTCCACAATTTTAAGCATTTTTTGGAAAATTGAATTTTTGACGGAAAATCGACAGGCGCGGACCTTACAAAATAGTGGAAATTTTGTACTATCTTAAATTGTGGAAAGAAAATATTTTTTGGCTAAATTATTTATTCCACTCATCAAAAGAAAGGTTTCTACAAAAAATTAGGCAACTTTTGGAAAATTGAATTTTTTGCCAAAATTCGACAGGCGCGGACCTTACAAAAATAATGAAGATTTTATACTATGTTTAATTGTGCTAAGTAAACATTTTTTGGCTAAATTGTTTATTCCACTCATTGAAAGAAAGCTTTCTCCACAATTTTAAGCATTTTTTGGAAAATTAAATTTTTGACGGAAATTCGACAGGCGCGGACCTTACAAAATAGTGGAAATTTTGTACTATCTTAAATTGTGGAAATAAAATATTTTTTGGCTAAATTATTTATTCCACTCATCAAAAGAAATGTTTCTACAAAAAATTAGGCAATTATTGGAAAATTGAATTTTTTGCTGAAATTCGACAGGCGCGGACCTTACAAAAATAATGAAGATTTTGTACTATGTTTAATTGTGCTAAGTAAACATTTTTTGGCTAAATTGTTTATTCCACTCATTAAAAGAAAGCTTTCTCCACAATTTTAAGCATTTTTTGGAAAATTGAATTTTTGACGGAAAATCGACAGGCGCGGACCTTACAAAATAGTGGAAATTTTGTACTATCTTAAATTGTGGAAAGAAAATATTTTTTGGCTAAATTATTTATTCCACTCATCAAAAGAAAGGTTTCTACAAAAAATTAGGCAATTTTTGAAAAATTGAATTTTTTGCCAAAATTCGACAGGCGCGGAGCTTACAAAAATAGTGAAAATTTTGTACTATCTTAAAATGTGGAAAGAACATATTTTTGCTATTTTATTTATTTCACTCATCAAAAGAAAGGTTTCTACAAAAAAATAGGCAATTTTTGGAAATTTGAATTTTTTGCCAAAATTCCACAGGCGCGGACCTTACAAAAATAGTGAAAATTTTGTACTATCTTAAATAGTGGTAAGAATATATTTTTTGGCTAAATTATTTATTTCACTCATCAAAAGAAAGGTTTCTCCATAATTTTAGGCGATTATTGAAAAATTGAATTTTTTACCGAAATTCAACCTGCGCGGACCTTACAAAAATAGTGAAAATTTTGCACAATCTCAAATTTTGCTGAGAAAATATTTTTTGACAAAATCATTTGTTGCCTCATCACAAGAAGTGTTTCTCCACTAATTTAGGCTATTTTTTGAAAATTAAATTTTTGACAGAAATTCATCAGGCGCGGACCTTACAAAAATGGTGAAAATTTTGTACTATCTTAAATTGTGCTAAGTAAACATTTTTTGGCTAAATTGTTTATTCCACTCATTAAAAGAAAGCTTTCTCCACAATTTTAAGCATTTTTTGGAAAATTGAATTTTTGACGGAAAATCGACAGGCGCGGACCTTACAAAATAGTGGAAATTTTGTACTATCTTAAATTGTGGAAAGAAAATATTTTTTGGCTAAATTATTTATTCCACTCATCAAAAGAAAGGTTTCTACAAAAAATTAGGCAACTTTTGGAAAATTGAATTTTTTGCCAAAATTCGACAGGCGCGTCCCTTACAAAAATAATGAAGATTTTATACTATGTTTAATTGTGCTAAGTAAACATTTTTTGGCTAAATTGTTTATTCCACTCATTGAAAGAAAGCTTTCTCCACAATTTTAAGCATTTTTTGGAAAATTAAATTTTTGACGGAAATTTGACAGGCGCGGACCTTACAAAATAGTGGAAATTTTGTACTATCTTAAATTGTGGAAATAAAATATTTTTTGGCTAAATTATTTATTCCACTCATCAAAAGAAATGTTTCTACAAAAAATTAGGCAATTATTGGAAAATTGAATTTTTTGCTGAAATTCGACAGGCGCGGACCTTACAAAAATAATGAAGATTTTGTACTATGTTTAATTGTGCTAAGTAAACATTTTTTGGCTAAATTGTTTATTCCACTCATTAAAAGAAAGCTTTCTCCACAATTTTAAGCATTTTTTGGAAAATTGAATTTTTGACGGAAATTCGACAAAATAGTGGAAATTTTGTACTATCTTAAATTGTGGAAAAAAAAAATTTTTTGGCTTAATTATTTATTCCACTCATCAAAAGAAAGGTTTCTACAAAAAATTAGGCAATTTTTGAAAAATTGAATTTTTTGCCAAAATTCGACAGGCGCGGAGCTTACAAAAATAGTGAAAATTTTGTACTATCTTAAAATGTGGAAAGAACATATTTTTGCTATTTTATTTATTTCACTCATCAAAAGAAAGGTTTCTACAAAAAAATAGGCAATTTTTGGAAATTTGAATTTTTTGCCAAAATTCCACAGGCGCGGACCTTACAAAAATAGTGAAAATTTTGTACTATCTTAAATAGTGGTAAGAATATATTTTTTGGCTAAATTATTTATTTCACTCATCAAAAGAAAGGTTTCTCCATAATTTTAGGCGATTATTGAAAAATTGAATTTTTTACCGAAATTCAACCTGCGCGACCCTTACAAAAATAGTGAAAATTTTGCACAATCTCAAATTTTGCTGAGAAAATATTTTTTGACAAAATCATTTGTTGCCTCATCACAAGAAGTGTTTCTCCACTAATTTAGGCTATTTTTTGAAAATTAAATTTTTGACAGAAATTCATCAGGCGCGGACCTTACAAAAATGGTGAAAATTTTGTACTATCTTAAATTGTGCTAAGTAAACATTTTTTGGCTAAATTGTTTATTCCACTCATTAAAAGAAAGCTTTCTCCACAATTTTAAGCATTTTTTGGAAAATTGAATTTTTGACGGAAAATCGACAGGCGCGGACCTTACAAAATAGTGGAAATTTTGTACTATCTTAAATTGTGGAAAGAAAATATTTTTTGGCTAAATTATTTATTCCACTCATCAAAAGAAAGGTTTCTACAAAAAATTAGGCAACTTTTGGAAAATTGAATTTTTTGCCAAAATTCGACAGGCGCGGACCTTACAAAAATAATGAAGATTTTATACTATGTTTAATTGTGCTAAGTAAACATTTTTTGGCTAAATTGTTTATTCCACTCATTGAAAGAAAGCTTTCTCCACAATTTTAAGCATTTTTTGGAAAATTAAATTTTTGACGGAAATTCGACAGGCGCGGACCTTACAAAATAGTGGAAATTTTGTACTATCTTAAATTGTGGAAATAAAATATTTTTTGGCTAAATTATTTATTCCACTCATCAAAAGAAATGTTTCTACAAAAAAATAGGCAATTTTTGGAAATTTGAATTTTTTGCCAAAATTCGACAGGCGCGGACCTTACAAAAATAATGAAGATTTTATACTATGTTTAATTGTGCTAAGTAAACATTTTTTGGCTAAATTGTTTATTCCACTCATTGAAAGAAAGCTTTCTCCACAATTTTAAGCATTTTTTGGAAAATTAAATTTTTGACGGAAATTCGACAGGCGCGGACCTTACAAAATAGTGGAAATTTTGTACTATCTTAAATTGTGGAAAGAAAATATTTTTTGGCTAAATTATTTATTCCACTCATCAAAAGAAAGGTTTCTACAAAAAAATAGGCAATTTTTGGAAATTTGAATTTTTTGCCAAAATTCGACAGGCGCGAACCTTACAAAATAGTGGAAATTTTGTACTATCTTAAATTGTGGAAATAAAATATTTTTTGGCTAAATTATTTATTCCACTCATCAAAAGAAATGTTTCTACAAAAAATTAGGCAATTATTGGAAAATTGAATTTTTTGCTGAAATTCGACAGGCGCGGACCTTACAAAAATAATGAAGATTTTGTACTATGTTTAATTGTGCTAAGTAAACATTTTTTGGCTAAATTGTTTATTCCACTCATTAAAAGAAAGCTTTCTCCACAATTTTAAGCATTTTTTGGAAAATTGAATTTTTGACGGAAATTCGACAAAATAGTGGAAATTTTGTACTATCTTAAATTGTGGAAAAAAAATATTTTTTGGCTAAATTATTTATTCCACTCATCAAAAGAAAGGTTTCTACAAAAAATTAGGCAATTTTTGAAAAATTGAATTTTTTGCCAAAATTCGACAGGCGCGGAGCTTACAAAAATAGTGAAAATTTTGTACTATCTTAAAATGTGGAAAGAACATATTTTTGCTATTTTATTTATTTCACTCATCAAAAGAAAGGTTTCTACAAAAAAATAGGCAATTTTTGGAAATTTGAATTTTTTGCCAAAATTCCACAGGCGCGGACCTTACAAAAATAGTGAAAATTTTGTACTATCTTAAATAGTGGTAAGAATATAATTTTTGGCTAAATTATTTATTTCACTCATCAAAAGGAAGGTTTCTCCATAATTTTAGGCGATTATTGAAAAATTGAATTTTTTACCGAAATTCAACCTGCGCGGACCTTACAAAAATAGTGAAAATTTTGCACAATCTCAAATTTTGCTGAGAAAATATTTTTTGACAAAATCATTTGTTGCCTCATCACAAGAAGTGTTTCTCCACTAATTTAGGCTATTTTTTGAAAATTAAATTTTTGACAGAAATTCATCAGGCGCGGACCTTACAAAAATGGTGAAAATTTTGTACTATCTTAAATTGTGCTAAGTAAACATTTTTTGGCTAAATTGTTTATTCCACTCATTAAAAGAAAGCTTTCTCCACAATTTTAAGCATTTTTTGGAAAATTGAATTTTTGACGGAAAATCGACAGGCGCGGACCTTACAAAATAGTGGAAATTTTGTACTATCTTAAATTGTGGAAAGAAAATATTTTTTGGCTAAATTATTTATTCCACTCATCAAAAGAAAGGTTTCTACAAAAAATTAGGCAACTTTTGGAAAATTGAATTTTTTGCCAAAATTCGACAGGCGCGGACCTTACAAAAATAATGAAGATTTTATACTATGTTTAATTGTGCTAAGTAAACATTTTTTGGCTAAATTGTTTATTCCACTCATTGAAAGAAAGCTTTCTCCACAATTTTAAGCATTTTTTGGAAAATTAAATTTTTGACGGAAATTCGACAGGCGCGGACCTTACAAAATAGTGGAAATTTTGTACTATCTTAAATTGTGGAAATAAAATATTTTTTGGCTAAATTATTTATTCCACTCATCAAAAGAAATGTTTCTACAAAAAATTAGGCAATTATTGGAAAATTGAATTTTTTGCTGAAATTCGACAGGCGCGGACCTTACAAAAATAATGAAGATTTTGTACTATGTTTAATTGTGCTAAGTAAACATTTTTTGGCTAAATTGTTTATTCCACTCATTAAAAGAAAGCTTTCTCCACAATTTTAAGCATTTTTTGGAAAATTGAATTTTTGACGGAAATTCGACAAAATAGTGGAAATTTTGTACTATCTTAAATTGTGGAAAAAAAATATTTTTTGGCTAAATTATTTATTCCACTCATCAAAAGAAAGGTTTCTACAAAAAATTAGGCAATTTTTGAAAAATTGAATTTTTTGCCAAAATTCGACAGGCGCGGAGCTTACAAAAATAGTGAAAATTTTGTACTATCTTAAAATGTGGAAAGAACATATTTTTGCTATTTTATTTATTTCACTCATCAAAAGAAAGGTTTCTACAAAAAAATAGGCAATTTTTGGAAATTTGAATTTTTTGCCAAAATTCCACAGGTGCGGACCTTACAAAAATAGTGAAAATTTTGTACTATCTTAAATAGTGGTAAGAATATATTTTTTGGCTAAATTATTTATTTCACTCATCAAAAGAAAGGTTTCTCCATAATTTTAGGCGATTATTGAAAAATTGAATTTTTTACCGAAATTCAACCTGCGCGGACCTTACAAAAATAGTGAAAATTTTGCACAATCTCAAATTTTGCTGAGAAAATATTTTTTGACAAAATCATTTGTTGCCTCATCACAAGAAGTGTTTCTCTACTAATTTAGGCTATTTTTTGAAAATTAAATTTTTGACAGAAATTCATCAGGCGCGGACCTTACAAAAATGGTGAAAATTTTGTACTATCTTAAATTGTGCTAAGTAAACATTTTTTGGCTAAATTGTTTATTCCACTCATTAAAAGAAAGCTTTCTCCACAATTTTAAGCATTTTTTGGAAAATTGAATTTTTGACGGAAAATCGACAGGCGCGGACCTTACAAAATAGTGGAAATTTTGTACTATCTTAAATTGTGGAAAGAAAATATTTTTTGGCTAAATTATTTATTCCACTCATCAAAAGAAAGGTTTCTACAAAAAATTAGGCAACTTTTGGAAAATTGAATTTTTTGCCAAAATTCGACAGGCGCAGACCTTACAAAAATAATGAAGATTTTATACTATGTTTAATTGTGCTAAGTAAACATTTTTTGGCTAAATTGTTTATTCCACTCATTGAAAGAAAGCTTTCTCCACAATTTTAAGCATTTTTTGGAAAATTAAATTTTTGACGGAAATTCGACAGGCGCGGACCTTACAAAATAGTGGAAATTTTGTACTATCTTAAATTGTGGAAATAAAATATTTTTTGGCTAAATTATTTATTCCACTCATCAAAAGAAATGTTTCTACAAAAAATTAGGCAATTATTGGAAAATTGAATTTTTTGCTGAAATTCGACAGGCGCGGACCTTACAAAAATAATGAAGATTTTGTACTATGTTTAATTGTGCTAAGTAAACATTTTTTGGCTAAATTGTTTATTCCACTCATTAAAAGAAAGCTTTCTCCACAATTTTAAGCATTTTTTGGAAAATTGAATTTTTGACGGAAATTCGACAAAATAGTGGAAATTTTGTACTATCTTAAATTGTGGAAAAAAAATATTTTTTGGCTAAATTATTTATTCCACTCATCAAAAGAAAGGTTTCTACAAAAAATTAGGCAATTTTTGAAAAATTGAATTTTTTGCCAAAATTCGACAGGCGCGGAGCTTACAAAAATAGTGAAAATTTTGTACTATCTTAAAATGTGGAAAGAACATATTTTTGCTATTTTATTTATTTCACTCATCAAAAGAAAGGTTTCTACAAAAAAATAGGCAATTTTTGGAAATTTGAATTTTTTGCCAAAATTCCACAGGCGCGGACCTTACAAAAATAGTGAAAATTTTGTACTATCTTAAATAGTGGTAAGAATATATTTTTTGGCTAAATTATTTATTTCACTCATCAAAAGAAAGGTTTCTCCATAATTTTAGGCGATTATTGAAAAATTGAATTTTTTACCGAAATTCAACCTGCGCGGACCTTACAAAAATAGTGAAAATTTTGCACAATCTCAAATTTTGCTGAGAAAATATTTTTTGACAAAATCATTTGTTGCCTCATCACAAGAAGTGTTTCTCCACTAATTTAGGCTATTTTTTGAAAATTAAATTTTTGACAGAAATTCATCAGGCGCGGACCTTACAAAAATGGTGAAAATTTTGTACTATCTTAAATTGTGCTAAGTAAACATTTTTTGGCTAAATTGTTTATTCCACTCATTAAAAGAAAGCTTTCTCCACAATTTTAAGCATTTTTTGGAAAATTGAATTTTTGACGGAAAATCGACAGGCGCGGACCTTACAAAATAGTGGAAATTTTGTACTATCTTAAATTGTGGAAAGAAAATATTTTTTGGCTAAATTATTTATTCCACTCATCAAAAGAAAGGTTTCTACAAAAAATTAGGCAACTTTTGGAAAATTGAATTTTTTGCCAAAATTCGACAGGCGCGGACCTTACAAAAATAATGAAGATTTTATACTATGTTTAATTGTGCTAAGTAAACATTTTTTGGCTAAATTGTTTATTCCACTCATTGAAAGAAAGCTTTCTCCACAATTTTAAGCATTTTTTGGAAAATTAAATTTTTGACGGAAATTCGACAGGCGCGGACCTTACAAAATAGTGGAAATTTTGTACTATCTTAAATTGTGGAAATAAAATATTTTTTGGCTAAATTATTTATTCCACTCATCAAAAGAAATGTTTCTACAAAAAATTAGGCAATTATTGGAAAATTGAATTTTTTGCTGAAATTCGACAGGCGCGGACCTTACAAAAATAATGAAGATTTTGTACTATGTTTAATTGTGCTAAGTAAACATTTTTTGGCTAAATTGTTTATTCCACTCATTAAAAGAAAGCTTTCTCCACAATTTTAAGCATTTTTTGGAAAATTGAATTTTTGACGGAAATTCGACAAAATAGTGGAAATTTTGTACTATCTTAAATTGTGGAAAAAAAATATTTTTTGGCTAAATTATTTATTCCACTCATCAAAAGAAAGGTTTCTACAAAAAATTAGGCAATTTTTGAAAAATTGAATTTTTTGCCAAAATTCGACAGGCGCGGAGCTTACAAAAATAGTGAAAATTTTGTACTATCTTAAAATGTGGAAAGAACATATTTTTGCTATTTTATTTATTTCACTCATCAAAAGAAAGGTTTCTACAAAAAAATAGGCAATTTTTGGAAATTTGAATTTTTTGCCAAAATTCCACAGGTGCGGACCTTACAAAAATAGTGAAAATTTTGTACTATCTTAAATAGTGGTAAGAATATATTTTTTGGCTAAATTATTTATTTCACTCATCAAAAGAAAGGTTTCTCCATAATTTTAGGCGATTATTGAAAAATTGAATTTTTTACCGAAATTCAACCTGCGCGGACCTTACAAAAATAGTGAAAATTTTGCACAATCTCAAATTTTGCTGAGAAAATATTTTTTGACAAAATCATTTGTTGCCTCATCACAAGAAGTGTTTCTCTACTAATTTAGGCTATTTTTTGAAAATTAAATTTTTGACAGAAATTCATCAGGCGCGGACCTTACAAAAATGGTGAAAATTTTGTACTATCTTAAATTGTGCTAAGTAAACATTTTTTGGCTAAATTGTTTATTCCACTCATTAAAAGAAAGCTTTCTCCACAATTTTAAGCATGTTTTGGAAAATTGAATTTTTGACGGAAAATCGACAGGCGCGGACCTTACAAAATAGTGGAAATTTTGTACTATCTTAAATTGTGGAAAGAAAATATTTTTTGGCTAAATTATTTATTCCACTCATCAAAAGAAAGGTTTCTACAAAAAATTAGGCAACTTTTGGAAAATTGAATTTTTTGCCAAAATTCGACAGGCGCAGACCTTACAAAAATAATGAAGATTTTATACTATGTTTAATTGTGCTAAGTAAACATTTTTTGGCTAAATTGTTTATTCCACTCATTGAAAGAAAGCTTTCTCCACAATTTTAAGCATTTTTTGGAAAATTAAATTTTTGACGGAAATTCGACAGGCGCGGACCTTACAAAATAGTGGAAATTTTGTACTATCTTAAATTGTGGAAATAAAATATTTTTTGGCTAAATTATTTATTCCACTCATCAAAAGAAATGTTTCTACAAAAAATTAGGCAATTATTGGAAAATTGAATTTTTTGCTGAAATTCGACAGGCGCGGACCTTACAAAAATAATGAAGATTTTGTACTATGTTTAATTGTGCTAAGTAAACATTTTTTGGCTAAATTGTTTATTCCACTCATTAAAAGAAAGCTTTCTCCACAATTTTAAGCATTTTTTGGAAAATTGAATTTTTGACGGAAATTCGACAAAATAGTGGAAATTTTGTACTATCTTAAATTGTGGAAAAAAAATATTTTTTGGCTAAATTATTTATTCCACTCATCAAAAGAAAGGTTTCTACAAAAAATTAGGCAATTTTTGAAAAATTGAATTTTTTGCCAAAATTCGACAGGCGCGGAGCTTACAAAAATAGTGAAAATTTTGTACTATCTTAAAATGTGGAAAGAACATATTTTTGCTATTTTATTTATTTCACTCATCAAAAGAAAGGTTTCTACAAAAAAATAGGCAATTTTTGGAAATTTGAATTTTTTGCCAAAATTCCACAGGCGCGGACCTTACAAAAATAGTGAAAATTTTGTACTATCTTAAATAGTGGTAAGAATATATTTTTTGGCTAAATTATTTATTTCACTCATCAAAAGAAAGGTTTCTCCATAATTTTAGGCGATTATTGAAAAATTGAATTTTTTACCGAAATTCAACCTGCGCGGACCTTACAAAAATAGTGAAAATTTTGCACAATCTCAAATTTTGCTGAGAAAATATTTTTTGACAAAATCATTTGTTGCCTCATCACAAGAAGTGTTTCTCCACTAATTTAGGCTATTTTTTGAAAATTAAATTTTTGACAGAAATTCATCAGGCGCGGACCTTACAAAAATGGTGAAAATTTTGTACTATCTTAAATTGTGCTAAGTAAACATTTTTTGGCTAAATTGTTTATTCCACTCATTAAAAGAAAGCTTTCTCCACAATTTTAAGCATTTTTTGGAAAATTGAATTTTTGACGGAAAATCGACAGGCGCGGACCTTACAAAATAGTGGAAATTTTGTACTATCTTAAATTGTGGAAAGAAAATATTTTTTGGCTAAATTATTTATTCCACTCATCAAAAGAAAGGTTTCTACAAAAAATTAGGCAACTTTTGGAAAATTGAATTTTTTGCCAAAATTCGACAGGCGCGGACCTTACAAAAATAATGAAGATTTTATACTATGTTTAATTGTGCTAAGTAAACATTTTTTGGCTAAATTGTTTATTCCACTCATTGAAAGAAAGCTTTCTCCACAATTTTAAGCATTTTTTGGAAAATTAAATTTTTGACGGAAATTCGACAGGCGCGGACCTTACAAAATAGTGGAAATTTTGTACTATCTTAAATTGTGGAAATAAAATATTTTTTGGCTAAATTATTTATTCCACTCATCAAAAGAAATGTTTCTACAAAAAATTAGGCAATTATTGGAAAATTGAATTTTTTGCTGAAATTCGACAGGCGCGGACCTTACAAAAATAATGAAGATTTTGTACTATGTTTAATTGTGCTAAGTAAACATTTTTTGGCTAAATTGTTTATTCCACTCATTAAAAGAAAGCTTTCTCCACAATTTTAAGCATTTTTTGGAAAATTGAATTTTTGACGGAAATTCGACAAAATAGTGGAAATTTTGTACTATCTTAAATTGTGGAAAAAAAATATTTTTTGGCTTAATTATTTATTCCACTCATCAAAAGAAAGGTTTCTACAAAAAATTAGGCAATTTTTGAAAAATTGAATTTTTTGCCAAAATTCGACAGGCGCGGAGCTTACAAAAATAGTGAAAATTTTGTACTATCTTAAAATGTGGAAATAACATATTTTTGCTATTTTATTTATTTCACTCATCAAAAGAAAGGTTTCTACAAAAAAATAGGCAATTTTTGGAAATTTGAATTTTTTGCCAAAATTCCACAGGCGCGGACCTTACAAAAATAGTGAAAATTTTGTACTATCTTAAATAGTGGTAAGAATATATTTTTTGGCTAAATTATTTATTTCACTCATCAAAAGAAAGGTTTCTCCATAATTTTAGGCGATTATTGAAAAATTGAATTTTTTACCGAAATTCAACCTGCGCGGACCTTACAAAAATAGTGAAAATTTTGCACAATCTCAAATTTTGCTGAGAAAATATTTTTTGACAAAATCATTTGTTGCCTCATCACAAGAAGTGTTTCTCCACTAATTTAGGCTATTTTTTGAAAATTAAATTTTTGACAGAAATTCATCAGGCGCGGACCTTACAAAAATGGTGAAAATTTTGTACTATCTTAAATTGTGCTAAGTAAACATTTTTTGGCTAAATTGTTTATTCCACTCATTAAAAGAAAGCTTTCTCCACAATTTTAAGCATTTTTTGGAAAATTGAATTTTTGACGGAAAATCGACAGGCGCGGACCTTACAAAATAGTGGAAATTTTGTACTATCTTAAATTGTGGAAAGAAAATATTTTTTGGCTAAATTATTTATTCCACTCATCAAAAGAAAGGTTTCTACAAAAAATTAGGCAACTTTTGGAAAATTGAATTTTTTGCCAAAATTCGACAGGCGCGGACCTTACAAAAATAATGAAGATTTTATACTATGTTTAATTGTGCTAAGTAAACATTTTTTGGCTAAATTGTTTATTCCACTCATTGAAAGAAAGCTTTCTCCACAATTTTAAGCATTTTTTGGAAAATTAAATTTTTGACGGAAATTCGACAGGCGCGGACCTTACAAAATAGTGGAAATTTTGTACTATCTTAAATTGTGGAAATAAAATATTTTTTGGCTAAATTATTTATTCCACTCATCAAAAGAAATGTTTCTACAAAAAATTAGGCAATTATTGGAAAATTGAATTTTTTGCTGAAATTCGACAGGCGCGGACCTTACAAAAATAATGAAGATTTTGTACTATGTTTAATTGTGCTAAGTAAACATTTTTTGGCTAAATTGTTTATTCCACTCATTAAAAGAAAGCTTTCTCCACAATTTTAAGCATTTTTTGGAAAATTGAATTTTTGACGGAAAATCGACAGGCGCGGACCTTACAAAATAGTGGAAATTTTGTACTATCTTAAATTGTGGAAAGAAAATATTTTTTGGCTAAATTATTTATTCCACTCATCAAAAGAAAGGTTTCTACAAAAAATTAGGCAACTTTTGGAAAATTGAATTTTTTGCCAAAATTCGACAGGCGCGGACCTTACAAAAATAATGAAGATTTTATACTATGTTTAATTGTGCTAAGTAAACATTTTTTGGCTAAATTGTTTATTCCACTCATTGAAAGAAAGCTTTCTCCACAATTTTAAGCATTTTTTGGAAAATTAAATTTTTGACGGAAATTCGACAGGCGCGGACCTTACAAAATAGTGGAAATTTTGTACTATCTTAAATTGTGGAAAGAAAATATTTTTTGGCTAAATTATTTATTCCACTCATCAAAAGAAAGGTTTCTACAAAAAAATAGGCAATTTTTGGAAATTTGAATTTTTTGCCAAAATTGGACAGGCGCGAACCTTACAAAATAGTGGAAATTTTGTACTATCTTAAATTGTGGAAATAAAATATTTTTTGGCTAAATTATTTATTCCACTCATCAAAAGAAATGTTTCTACAAAAAATTAGGCAATTATTGGAAAATTGAATTTTTTGCTGAAATTCGACAGGCGCGGACCTTACAAAAATAATGAAGATTTTGTACTATGTTTAATTGTGCTAAGTAAACATTTTTTGGCTAAATTGTTTATTCCACTCATTAAAAGAAAGCTTTCTCCACAATTTTAAGCATTTTTTGGAAAATTGAATTTTTGACGGAAATTCGACAAAATAGTGGAAATTTTGTACTATCTTAAATTGTGGAAAAAAAATATTTTTTGGCTAAATTATTTATTCCACTCATCAAAAGAAAGGTTTCTACAAAAAATTAGGCAATTTTTGAAAAATTGAATTTTTTGCCAAAATTCGACAGGCGCGGAGCTTACAAAAATAGTGAAAATTTTGTACTATCTTAAAATGTGGAAAGAACATATTTTTGCTATTTTATTTATTTCACTCATCAAAAGAAAGGTTTCTACAAAAAAATAGGCAATTTTTGGAAATTTGAATTTTTTGCCAAAATTCCACAGGTGCGGACCTTACAAAAATAGTGAAAATTTTGTACTATCTTAAATAGTGGTAAGAATATATTTTTTGGCTAAATTATTTATTTCACTCATCAAAAGAAAGGTTTCTCCATAATTTTAGGCGATTATTGAAAAATTGAATTTTTTACCGAAATTCAACCTGCGCGGACCTTACAAAAATAGTGAAAATTTTGCACAATCTCAAATTTTGCTGAGAAAATATTTTTTGACAAAATCATTTGTTGCCTCATCACAAGAAGTGTTTCTCCACTAATTTAGGCTATTTTTTGAAAATTAAATTTTTGACAGAAATTCATCAGGCGCGGACCTTACAAAAATGGTGAAAATTTTGTACTATCTTAAATTGTGCTAAGTAAACATTTTTTGGCTAAATTGTTTATTCCACTCATTAAAAGAAAGCTTTCTCCACAATTTTAAGCATTTTTTGGAAAATTGAATTTTTGACGGAAAATCGACAGGCGCGGACCTTACAAAATAGTGGAAATTTTGTACTATCTTAAATTGTGGAAAGAAAATATTTTTTGGCTAAATTATTTATTCCACTCATCAAAAGAAAGGTTTCTACAAAAAATTAGGCAACTTTTGGAAAATTGAATTTTTTGCCAAAATTCGACAGGCGCGTCCCTTACAAAAATAATGAAGATTTTATACTATGTTTAATTGTGCTAAGTAAACATTTTTTGGCTAAATTGTTTATTCCACTCATTGAAAGAAAGCTTTCTCCACAATTTTAAGCATTTTTTGGAAAATTAAATTTTTGACGGAAATTCGACAGGCGCGGACCTTACAAAATAGTGGAAATTTTGTACTATCTTAAATTGTGGAAATAAAATATTTTTTGGCTAAATTATTTATTCCACTCATCAAAAGAAATGTTTCTACAAAAAATTAGGCAATTATTGGAAAATTGAATTTTTTGCTGAAATTCGACAGGCGCGGACCTTACAAAAATAATGAAGATTTTGTACTATGTTTAATTGTGCTAAGTAAACATTTTTTGGCTAAATTGTTTATTCCACTCATTAAAAGAAAGCTTTCTCCACAATTTTAAGCATTTTTTGGAAAATTGAATTTTTGACGGAAATTCGACAAAATAGTGGAAATTTTGTACTATCTTAAATTGTGGAAAAAAAATATTTTTTGGCTTAATTATTTATTCCACTCATCAAAAGAAAGGTTTCTACAAAAAATTAGGCAATTTTTGAAAAATTGAATTTTTTGCCAAAATTCGACAGGCGCGGAGCTTACAAAAATAGTGAAAATTTTGTACTATCTTAAAATGTGGAAAGAACATATTTTTGCTATTTTATTTATTTCACTCATCAAAAGAAAGGTTTCTACAAAAAAATAGGCAATTTTTGGAAATTTGAATTTTTTGCCAAAATTCCACAGGCGCGGACCTTACAAAAATAGTGAAAATTTTGTACTATCTTAAATAGTGGTAAGAATATATTTTTTGGCTAAATTATTTATTTCACTCATCAAAAGAAAGGTTTCTCCATAATTTTAGGCGATTATTGAAAAATTGAATTTTTTACCGAAATTCAACCTGCGCGACCCTTACAAAAATAGTGAAAATTTTGCACAATCTCAAATTTTGCTGAGAAAATATTTTTTGACAAAATCATTTGTTGCCTCATCACAAGAAGTGTTTCTCCACTAATTTAGGCTATTTTTTGAAAATTAAATTTTTGACAGAAATTCATCAGGCGCGGACCTTACAAAAATGGTGAAAATTTTGTACTATCTTAAATTGTGCTAAGTAAACATTTTTTGGCTAAATTGTTTATTCCACTCATTAAAAGAAAGCTTTCTCCACAATTTTAAGCATTTTTTGGAAAATTGAATTTTTGACGGAAAATCGACAGGCGCGGACCTTACAAAATAGTGGAAATTTTGTACTATCTTAAATTGTGGAAAGAAAATATTTTTTGGCTAAATTATTTATTCCACTCATCAAAAGAAAGGTTTCTACAAAAAATTAGGCAACTTTTGGAAAATTGAATTTTTTGCCAAAATTCGACAGGCGCGGACCTTACAAAAATAATGAAGATTTTATACTATGTTTAATTGTGCTAAGTAAACATTTTTTGGCTAAATTGTTTATTCCACTCATTGAAAGAAAGCTTTCTCCACAATTTTAAGCATTTTTTGGAAAATTAAATTTTTGACGGAAATTCGACAGGCGCGGACCTTACAAAATAGTGGAAATTTTGTACTATCTTAAATTGTGGAAATAAAATATTTTTTGGCTAAATTATTTATTCCACTCATCAAAAGAAATGTTTCTACAAAAAAATAGGCAATTTTTGGAAATTTGAATTTTTTGCCAAAATTCGACAGGCGCGGACCTTACAAAAATAATGAAGATTTTATACTATGTTTAATTGTGCTAAGTAAACATTTTTTGGCTAAATTGTTTATTCCACTCATTGAAAGAAAGCTTTCTCCACAATTTTAAGCATTTTTTGGAAAATTAAATTTTTGACGGAAATTCGACAGGCGCGGACCTTACAAAATAGTGGAAATTTTGTACTATCTTAAATTGTGGAAAGAAAATATTTTTTGGCTAAATTATTTATTCCACTCATCAAAAGAAAGGTTTCTACAAAAAAATAGGCAATTTTTGGAAATTTGAATTTTTTGCCAAAATTGGACAGGCGCGAACCTTACAAAATAGTGGAAATTTTGTACTATCTTAAATTGTGGAAATAAAATATTTTTTGGCTAAATTATTTATTCCACTCATCAAAAGAAATGTTTCTACAAAAAATTAGGCAATTATTGGAAAATTGAATTTTTTGCTGAAATTCGACAGGCGCGGACCTTACAAAAATAATGAAGATTTTGTACTATGTTTAATTGTGCTAAGTAAACATTTTTTGGCTAAATTGTTTATTCCACTCATTAAAAGAAAGCTTTCTCCACAATTTTAAGCATTTTTTGGAAAATTGAATTTTTGACGGAAATTCGACAAAATAGTGGAAATTTTGTACTATCTTAAATTGTGGAAAAAAAATATTTTTTGGCTAAATTATTTATTCCACTCATCAAAAGAAAGGTTTCTACAAAAAATTAGGCAATTTTTGAAAAATTGAATTTTTTGCCAAAATTCGACAGGCGCGAGGCTTACAAAAATAGTGAAAATTTTGTACTATCTTAAAATGTGGAAAGAACATATTTTTGCTATTTTATTTATTTCACTCATCAAAAGAAAGGTTTCTACAAAAAAATAGGCAATTTTTGGAAATTTGAATTTTTTGCCAAAATTCCACAGGTGCGGACCTTACAAAAATAGTGAAAATTTTGTACTATCTTAAATAGTGGTAAGAATATATTTTTTGGCTAAATTATTTATTTCACTCATCAAAAGAAAGGTTTCTCCATAATTTTAGGCGATTATTGAAAAATTGAATTTTTTACCGAAATTCAACCTGCGCGGACCTTACAAAAATAGTGAAAATTTTGCACAATCTCAAATTTTGCTGAGAAAATATTTTTTGACAAAATCATTTGTTGCCTCATCACAAGAAGTGTTTCTCTACTAATTTAGGCTATTTTTTGAAAATTAAATTTTTGACAGAAATTCATCAGGCGCGGACCTTACAAAAATGGTGAAAATTTTGTACTATCTTAAATTGTGCTAAGTAAACATTTTTTGGCTAAATTGTTTATTCCACTCATTAAAAGAAAGCTTTCTCCACAATTTTAAGCATTTTTTGGAAAATTGAATTTTTGACGGAAAATCGACAGGCGCGGACCTTACAAAATAGTGGAAATTTTGTACTATCTTAAATTGTGGAAAGAAAATATTTTTTGGCTAAATTATTTATTCCACTCATCAAAAGAAAGGTTTCTACAAAAAATTAGGCAACTTTTGGAAAATTGAATTTTTTGCCAAAATTCGACAGGCGCAGACCTTACAAAAATAATGAAGATTTTATACTATGTTTAATTGTGCTAAGTAAACATTTTTTGGCTAAATTGTTTATTCCACTCATTGAAAGAAAGCTTTCTCCACAATTTTAAGCATTTTTTGGAAAATTAAATTTTTGACGGAAATTCGACAGGCGCGGACCTTACAAAATAGTGGAAATTTTGTACTATCTTAAATTGTGGAAATAAAATATTTTTTGGCTAAATTATTTATTCCACTCATCAAAAGAAATGTTTCTACAAAAAATTAGGCAATTATTGGAAAATTGAATTTTTTGCTGAAATTCGACAGGCGCGGACCTTACAAAAATAATGAAGATTTTGTACTATGTTTAATTGTGCTAAGTAAACATTTTTTGGCTAAATTGTTTATTCCACTCATTAAAAGAAAGCTTTCTCCACAATTTTAAGCATTTTTTGGAAAATTGAATTTTTGACGGAAATTCGACAAAATAGTGGAAATTTTGTACTATCTTAAATTGTGGAAAAAAAATATTTTTTGGCTAAATTATTTATTCCACTCATCAAAAGAAAGGTTTCTACAAAAAATTAGGCAATTTTTGAAAAATTGAATTTTTTGCCAAAATTCGACAGGCGCGGAGCTTACAAAAATAGTGAAAATTTTGTACTATCTTAAAATGTGGAAAGAACATATTTTTGCTATTTTATTTATTTCACTCATCAAAAGAAAGGTTTCTACAAAAAAATAGGCAATTTTTGGAAATTTGAATTTTTTGCCAAAATTCCACAGGCGCGGACCTTACAAAAATAGTGAAAATTTTGTACTATCTTAAATAGTGGTAAGAATATATTTTTTGGCTAAATTATTTATTTCACTCATCAAAAGAAAGGTTTCTCCATAATTTTAGGCGATTATTGAAAAATTGAATTTTTTACCGAAATTCAACCTGCGCGGACCTTACAAAAATAGTGAAAATTTTGCACAATCTCAAATTTTGCTGAGAAAATATTTTTTGACAAAATCATTTGTTGCCTCATCACAAGAAGTGTTTCTCCACTAATTTAGGCTATTTTTTGAAAATTAAATTTTTGACAGAAATTCATCAGGCGCGGACCTTACAAAAATGGTGAAAATTTTGTACTATCTTAAATTGTGCTAAGTAAACATTTTTTGGCTAAATTGTTTATTCCACTCATTAAAAGAAAGCTTTCTCCACAATTTTAAGCATTTTTTGGAAAATTGAATTTTTGACGGAAAATCGACAGGCGCGGACCTTACAAAATAGTGGAAATTTTGTACTATCTTAAATTGTGGAAAGAAAATATTTTTTGGCTAAATTATTTATTCCACTCATCAAAAGAAAGGTTTCTACAAAAAATTAGGCAACTTTTGGAAAATTGAATTTTTTGCCAAAATTCGACAGGCGCGGACCTTACAAAAATAATGAAGATTTTATACTATGTTTAATTGTGCTAAGTAAACATTTTTTGGCTAAATTGTTTATTCCACTCATTGAAAGAAAGCTTTCTCCACAATTTTAAGCATTTTTTGGAAAATTAAATTTTTGACGGAAATTCGACAGGCGCGGACCTTACAAAATAGTGGAAATTTTGTACTATCTTAAATTGTGGAAATAAAATATTTTTTGGCTAAATTATTTATTCCACTCATCAAAAGAAATGTTTCTACAAAAAATTAGGCAATTATTGGAAAATTGAATTTTTTGCTGAAATTCGACAGGCGCGGACCTTACAAAAATAATGAAGATTTTGTACTATGTTTAATTGTGCTAAGTAAACATTTTTTGGCTAAATTGTTTATTCCACTCATTAAAAGAAAGCTTTCTCCACAATTTTAAGCATTTTTTGGAAAATTGAATTTTTGACGGAAATTCGACAAAATAGTGGAAATTTTGTACTATCTTAAATTGTGGAAAAAAAATATTTTTTGGCTAAATTATTTATTCCACTCATCAAAAGAAAGGTTTCTACAAAAAATTAGGCAATTTTTGAAAAATTGAATTTTTTGCCAAAATTCGACAGGCGCGGAGCTTACAAAAATAGTGAAAATTTTGTACTATCTTAAAATGTGGAAAGAACATATTTTTGCTATTTTATTTATTTCACTCATCAAAAGAAAGGTTTCTACAAAAAAATAGGCAATTTTTGGAAATTTGAATTTTTTGCCAAAATTCCACAGGTGCGGACCTTACAAAAATAGTGAAAATTTTGTACTATCTTAAATAGTGGTAAGAATATATTTTTTGGCTAAATTATTTATTTCACTCATCAAAAGAAAGGTTTCTCCATAATTTTAGGCGATTATTGAAAAATTGAATTTTTTACCGAAATTCAACCTGCGCGGACCTTACAAAAATAGTGAAAATTTTGCACAATCTCAAATTTTGCTGAGAAAATATTTTTTGACATAATCATTTGTTGCCTCATCACAAGAAGTGTTTCTCTACTAATTTAGGCTATTTTTTGAAAATTAAATTTTTGACAGAAATTCATCAGGCGCGGACCTTACAAAAATGGTGAAAATTTTGTACTATCTTAAATTGTGCTAAGTAAACATTTTTTGGCTAAATTGTTTATTCCACTCATTAAAAGAAAGCTTTCTCCACAATTTTAAGCATGTTTTGGAAAATTGAATTTTTGACGGAAAATCGACAGGCGCGGACCTTACAAAATAGTGGAAATTTTGTACTATCTTAAATTGTGGAAAGAAAATATTTTTTGGCTAAATTATTTATTCCACTCATCAAAAGAAAGGTTTCTACAAAAAATTAGGCAACTTTTGGAAAATTGAATTTTTTGCCAAAATTCGACAGGCGCAGACCTTACAAAAATAATGAAGATTTTATACTATGTTTAATTGTGCTAAGTAAACATTTTTTGGCTAAATTGTTTATTCCACTCATTGAAAGAAAGCTTTCTCCACAATTTTAAGCATTTTTTGGAAAATTAAATTTTTGACGGAAATTCGACAGGCGCGGACCTTACAAAATAGTGGAAATTTTGTACTATCTTAAATTGTGGAAATAAAATATTTTTTGGCTAAATTATTTATTCCACTCATCAAAAGAAATGTTTCTACAAAAAATTAGGCAATTATTGGAAAATTGAATTTTTTGCTGAAATTCGACAGGCGCGGACCTTACAAAAATAATGAAGATTTTGTACTATGTTTAATTGTGCTAAGTAAACATTTTTTGGCTAAATTGTTTATTCCACTCATTAAAAGAAAGCTTTCTCCACAATTTTAAGCATTTTTTGGAAAATTGAATTTTTGACGGAAATTCGACAAAATAGTGGAAATTTTGTACTATCTTAAATTGTGGAAAAAAAATATTTTTTGGCTAAATTATTTATTCCACTCATCAAAAGAAAGGTTTCTACAAAAAATTAGGCAATTTTTGAAAAATTGAATTTTTTGCCAAAATTCGACAGGCGCGGAGCTTACAAAAATAGTGAAAATTTTGTACTATCTTAAAATGTGGAAAGAACATATTTTTGCTATTTTATTTATTTCACTCATCAAAAGAAAGGTTTCTACAAAAAAATAGGCAATTTTTGGAAATTTGAATTTTTTGCCAAAATTCCACAGGCGCGGACCTTACAAAAATAGTGAAAATTTTGTACTATCTTAAATAGTGGTAAGAATATATTTTTTGGCTAAATTATTTATTTCACTCATCAAAAGAAAGGTTTCTCCATAATTTTAGGCGATTATTGAAAAATTGAATTTTTTACCGAAATTCAACCTGCGCGGACCTTACAAAAATAGTGAAAATTTTGCACAATCTCAAATTTTGCTGAGAAAATATTTTTTGACAAAATCATTTGTTGCCTCATCACAAGAAGTGTTTCTCCACTAATTTAGGCTATTTTTTGAAAATTAAATTTTTGACAGAAATTCATCAGGCGCGGACCTTACAAAAATGGTGAAAATTTTGTACTATCTTAAATTGTGCTAAGTAAACATTTTTTGGCTAAATTGTTTATTCCACTCATTAAAAGAAAGCTTTCTCCACAATTTTAAGCATTTTTTGGAAAATTGAATTTTTGACGGAAAATCGACAGGCGCGGACCTTACAAAATAGTGGAAATTTTGTACTATCTTAAATTGTGGAAAGAAAATATTTTTTGGCTAAATTATTTATTCCACTCATCAAAAGAAAGGTTTCTACAAAAAATTAGGCAACTTTTGGAAAATTGAATTTTTTGCCAAAATTCGACAGGCGCGGACCTTACAAAAATAATGAAGATTTTATACTATGTTTAATTGTGCTAAGTAAACATTTTTTGGCTAAATTGTTTATTCCACTCATTGAAAGAAAGCTTTCTCCACAATTTTAAGCATTTTTTGGAAAATTAAATTTTTGACGGAAATTCGACAGGCGCGGACCTTACAAAATAGTGGAAATTTTGTACTATCTTAAATTGTGGAAATAAAATATTTTTTGGCTAAATTATTTATTCCACTCATCAAAAGAAATGTTTCTACAAAAAATTAGGCAATTATTGGAAAATTGAATTTTTTGCTGAAATTCGACAGGCGCGGACCTTACAAAAATAATGAAGATTTTGTACTATGTTTAATTGTGCTAAGTAAACATTTTTTGGCTAAATTGTTTATTCCACTCATTAAAAGAAAGCTTTCTCCACAATTTTAAGCATTTTTTGGAAAATTGAATTTTTGACGGAAAATCGACAAAATAGTGGAAATTTTGTACTATCTTAAATTGTGGAAAAAAAATATTTTTTGGCTTAATTATTTATTCCACTCATCAAAAGAAAGGTTTCTACAAAAAATTAGGCAATTTTTGAAAAATTGAATTTTTTGCCAAAATTCGACAGGCGCGGAGCTTACAAAAATAGTGAAAATTTTGTACTATCTTAAAATGTGGAAAGAACATATTTTTGCTATTTTATTTATTTCACTCATCAAAAGAAAGGTTTCTACAAAAAAATAGGCAATTTTTGGAAATTTGAATTTTTTGCCAAAATTCCACAGGCGCGGACCTTACAAAAATAGTGAAAATTTTGTACTATCTTAAATAGTGGTAAGAATATAATTTTTGGCTAAATTATTTATTTCACTCATCAAAAGGAAGGTTTCTCCATAATTTTAGGCGATTATTGAAAAATTGAATTTTTTACCGAAATTCAACCTGCGCGGACCTTACAAAAATAGTGAAAATTTTGCACAATCTCAAATTTTGCTGAGAAAATATTTTTTGACAAAATCATTTGTTGCCTCATCACAAGAAGTGTTTCTCCACTAATTTAGGCTATTTTTTGAAAATTAAATTTTTGACAGAAATTCATCAGGCGCGGACCTTACAAAAATGGTGAAAATTTTGTACTATCTTAAATTGTGCTAAGTAAACATTTTTTGGCTAAATTGTTTATTCCACTCATTAAAAGAAAGCTTTCTCCACAATTTTAAGCATTTTTTGGAAAATTGAATTTTTGACGGAAAATCGACAGGCGCGGACCTTACAAAATAGTGGAAATTTTGTACTATCTTAAATTGTGGAAAGAAAATATTTTTTGGCTAAATTATTTATTCCACTCATCAAAAGAAAGGTTTCTACAAAAAATTAGGCAACTTTTGGAAAATTGAATTTTTTGCCAAAATTCGACAGGCGCGGACCTTACAAAAATAATGAAGATTTTATACTATGTTTAATTGTGCTAAGTAAACATTTTTTGGCTAAATTGTTTATTCCACTCATTGAAAGAAAGCTTTCTCCACAATTTTAAGCATTTTTTGGAAAATTAAATTTTTGACGGAAATTCGACAGGCGCGGACCTTACAAAATAGTGGAAATTTTGTACTATCTTAAATTGTGGAAATAAAATATTTTTTGGCTAAATTATTTATTCCACTCATCAAAAGAAATGTTTCTACAAAAAATTAGGCAATTATTGGAAAATTGAATTTTTTGCTGAAATTCGACAGGCGCGGACCTTACAAAAATAATGAAGATTTTGTACTATGTTTAATTGTGCTAAGTAAACATTTTTTGGCTAAATTGTTTATTCCACTCATTAAAAGAAAGCTTTCTCCACAATTTTAAGCATTTTTTGGAAAATTGAATTTTTGACGGAAATTCGACAAAATAGTGGAAATTTTGTACTATCTTAAATTGTGGAAAAAAAATATTTTTTGGCTAAATTATTTATTCCACTCATCAAAAGAAAGGTTTCTACAAAAAATTAGGCAATTTTTGAAAAATTGAATTTTTTGCCAAAATTCGACAGGCGCGGAGCTTACAAAAATAGTGAAAATTTTGTACTATCTTAAAATGTGGAAAGAACATATTTTTGCTATTTTATTTATTTCACTCATCAAAAGAAAGGTTTCTACAAAAAAATAGGCAATTTTTGGAAATTTGAATTTTTTGCCAAAATTCCACAGGTGCGACCCTTACAAAAATAGTGAAAATTTTGTACTATCTTAAATAGTGGTAAGAATATATTTTTTGGCTAAATTATTTATTTCACTCATCAAAAGAAAGGTTTCTCCATAATTTTAGGCGATTATTGAAAAATTGAATTTTTTACCGAAATTCAACCTGCGCGGACCTTACAAAAATAGTGAAAATTTTGCACAATCTCAAATTTTGCTGAGAAAATATTTTTTGACAAAATCATTTGTTGCCTCATCACAAGAAGTGTTTCTCTACTAATTTAGGCTATTTTTTGAAAATTAAATTTTTGACAGAAATTCATCAGGCGCGGACCTTACAAAAATGGTGAAAATTTTGTACTATCTTAAATTGTGCTAAGTAAACATTTTTTGGCTAAATTGTTTATTCCACTCATTAAAAGAAAGCTTTCTCCACAATTTTAAGCATTTTTTGGAAAATTGAATTTTTGACGGAGAATCGACAGGCGCGGACCTTACAAAATAGTGGAAATTTTGTACTATCTTAAATTGTGGAAAGAAAATATTTTTTGGCTAAATTATTTATTCCACTCATCAAAAGAAAGGTTTCTACAAAAAATTAGGCAACTTTTGGAAAATTGAATTTTTTGCCAAAATTCGACAGGCGCAGACCTTACAAAAATAATGAAGATTTTATACTATGTTTAATTGTGCTAAGTAAACATTTTTTGGCTAAATTGTTTATTCCACTCATTGAAAGAAAGCTTTCTCCACAATTTTAAGCATTTTTTGGAAAATTAAATTTTTGACGGAAATTCGACAGGCGCGGACCTTACAAAATAGTGGAAATTTTGTACTATCTTAAATTGTGGAAATAAAATATTTTTTGGCTAAATTATTTATTCCACTCATCAAAAGAAATGTTTCTACAAAAAATTAGGCAATTATTGGAAAATTGAATTTTTTGCTGAAATTCGACAGGCGCGGACCTTACAAAAATAATGAAGATTTTGTACTATGTTTAATTGTGCTAAGTAAACATTTTTTGGCTAAATTGTTTATTCCACTCATTAAAAGAAAGCTTTCTCCACAATTTTAAGCATTTTTTGGAAAATTGAATTTTTGACGGAAATTCGACAAAATAGTGGAAATTTTGTACTATCTTAAATTGTGGAAAAAAAATATTTTTTGGCTAAATTATTTATTCCACTCATCAAAAGAAAGGTTTCTACAAAAAATTAGGCAATTTTTGAAAAATTGAATTTTTTGCCAAAATTCGATAGGCGCGGAGCTTACAAAAATAGTGAAAATTTTGTACTATCTTAAAATGTGGAAAGAACATATTTTTGCTATTTTATTTATTTCACTCATCAAAAGAAAGGTTTCTACAAAAAAATAGGCAATTTTTGGAAATTTGAATTTTTTGCCAAAATTCCACAGGCGCGGACCTTACAAAAATAGTGAAAATTTTGTACTATCTTAAATAGTGGTAAGAATATATTTTTTGGCTAAATTATTTATTTCACTCATCAAAAGAAAGGTTTCTCCATAATTTTAGGCGATTATTGAAAAATTGAATTTTTTACCGAAATTCAACCTGCGCGACCCTTACAAAAATAGTGAAAATTTTGCACAATCTCAAATTTTGCTGAGAAAATATTTTTTGACAAAATCATTTGTTGCCTCATCACAAGAAGTGTTTCTCCACTAATTTAGGCTATTTTTTGAAAATTAAATTTTTGACAGAAATTCATCAGGCGCGGACCTTACAAAAATGGTGAAAATTTTGTACTATCTTAAATTGTGCTAAGTAAACATTTTTTGGCTAAATTGTTTATTCCACTCATTAAAAGAAAGCTTTCTCCACAATTTTAAGCATTTTTTGGAAAATTGAATTTTTGACGGAAAATCGACAGGCGCGGACCTTACAAAATAGTGGAAATTTTGTACTATCTTAAATTGTGGAAAGAAAATATTTTTTGGCTAAATTATTTATTCCACTCATCAAAAGAAAGGTTTCTACAAAAAATTAGGCAACTTTTGGAAAATTGAATTTTTTGCCAAAATTCGACAGGCGCGGACCTTACAAAAATAATGAAGATTTTATACTATGTTTAATTGTGCTAAGTAAACATTTTTTGGCTAAATTGTTTATTCCACTCATTGAAAGAAAGCTTTCTCCACAATTTTAAGCATTTTTTGGAAAATTAAATTTTTGACGGAAATTCGACAGGCGCGGACCTTACAAAATAGTGGAAATTTTGTACTATCTTAAATTGTGGAAATAAAATATTTTTTGGCTAAATTATTTATTCCACTCATCAAAAGAAATGTTTCTACAAAAAATTAGGCAATTATTGGAAAATTGAATTTTTTGCTGAAATTCGACAGGCGCGGACCTTACAAAAATAATGAAGATTTTGTACTATGTTTAATTGTGCTAAGTAAACATTTTTTGGCTAAATTGTTTATTCCACTCATTAAAAGAAAGCTTTCTCCACAATTTTAAGCATTTTTTGGAAAATTGAATTTTTGACGGAAATTCGACAAAATAGTGGAAATTTTGTACTATCTTAAATTGTGGAAAAAAAATATTTTTTGGCTAAATTATTTATTCCACTCATCAAAAGAAAGGTTTCTACAAAAAATTAGGCAATTTTTGAAAAATTGAATTTTTTGCCAAAATTCGACAGGCGCGGAGCTTACAAAAATAGTGAAAATTTTGTACTATCTTAAAATGTGGAAAGAACATATTTTTGCTATTTTATTTATTTCACTCATCAAAAGAAAGGTTTCTACAAAAAAATAGGCAATTTTTGGAAATTTGAATTTTTTGCCAAAATTCCACAGGTGCGGACCTTACAAAAATAGTGAAAATTTTGTACTATCTTAAATAGTGGTAAGAATATATTTTTTGGCTAAATTATTTATTTCACTCATCAAAAGAAAGGTTTCTCCATAATTTTAGGCGATTATTGAAAAATTGAATTTTTTACCGAAATTCAACCTGCGCGGACCTTACAAAAATAGTGAAAATTTTGCACAATCTCAAATTTTGCTGAGAAAATATTTTTTGACAAAATCATTTGTTGCCTCATCACAAGAAGTGTTTCTCTACTAATTTAGGCTATTTTTTGAAAATTAAATTTTTGACAGAAATTCATCAGGCGCGGACCTTACAAAAATGGTGAAAATTTTGTACTATCTTAAATTGTGCTAAGTAAACATTTTTTGGCTAAATTGTTTATTCCACTCATTAAAAGAAAGCTTTCTCCACAATTTTAAGCATTTTTTGGAAAATTGAATTTTTGACGGAAAATCGACAGGCGCGGACCTTACAAAATAGTGGAAATTTTGTACTATCTTAAATTGTGGAAAGAAAATATTTTTTGGCTAAATTATTTATTCCACTCATCAAAAGAAAGGTTTCTACAAAAAATTAGGCAACTTTTGGAAAATTGAATTTTTTGCCAAAATTCGACAGGCGCAGACCTTACAAAAATAATGAAGATTTTATACTATGTTTAATTGTGCTAAGTAAACATTTTTTGGCTAAATTGTTTATTCCACTCATTGAAAGAAAGCTTTCTCCACAATTTTAAGCATTTTTTGGAAAATTAAATTTTTGACGGAAATTCGACAGGCGCGGACCTTACAAAATAGTGGAAATTTTGTACTATCTTAAATTGTGGAAATAAAATATTTTTTGGCTAAATTATTTATTCCACTCATCAAAAGAAATGTTTCTACAAAAAATTAGGCAATTATTGGAAAATTGAATTTTTTGCTGAAATTCGACAGGCGCGGACCTTACAAAAATAATGAAGATTTTGTACTATGTTTAATTGTGCTAAGTAAACATTTTTTGGCTAAATTGTTTATTCCACTCATTAAAAGAAAGCTTTCTCCACAATTTTAAGCATTTTTTGGAAAATTGAATTTTTGACGGAAATTCGACAAAATAGTGGAAATTTTGTACTATCTTAAATTGTGGAAAAAAAATATTTTTTGGCTAAATTATTTATTCCACTCATCAAAAGAAAGGTTTCTACAAAAAATTAGGCAATTTTTGAAAAATTGAATTTTTTGCCAAAATTCGACAGGCGCGGAGCTTACAAAAATAGTGAAAATTTTGTACTATCTTAAAATGTGGAAAGAACATATTTTTGCTATTTTATTTATTTCACTCATCAAAAGAAAGGTTTCTACAAAAAAATAGGCAATTTTTGGAAATTTGAATTTTTTGCCAAAATTCCACAGGCGCGGACCTTACAAAAATAGTGAAAATTTTGTACTATCTTAAATAGTGGTAAGAATATATTTTTTGGCTAAATTATTTATTTCACTCATCAAAAGAAAGGTTTCTCCATAATTTTAGGCGATTATTGAAAAATTGAATTTTTTACCGAAATTCAACCTGCGCGACCCTTACAAAAATAGTGAAAATTTTGCACAATCTCAAATTTTGCTGAGAAAATATTTTTTGACAAAATCATTTGTTGCCTCATCACAAGAAGTGTTTCTCCACTAATTTAGGCTATTTTTTGAAAATTAAATTTTTGACAGAAATTCATCAGGCGCGGACCTTACAAAAATGGTGAAAATTTTGTACTATCTTAAATTGTGCTAAGTAAACATTTTTTGGCTAAATTGTTTATTCCACTCATTAAAAGAAAGCTTTCTCCACAATTTTAAGCATTTTTTGGAAAATTGAATTTTTGACGGAAAATCGACAGGCGCGGACCTTACAAAATAGTGGAAATTTTGTACTATCTTAAATTGTGGAAAGAAAATATTTTTTGGCTAAATTATTTATTCCACTCATCAAAAGAAAGGTTTCTACAAAAAATTAGGCAACTTTTGGAAAATTGAATTTTTTGCCAAAATTCGACAGGCGCGGACCTTACAAAAATAATGAAGATTTTATACTATGTTTAATTGTGCTAAGTAAACATTTTTTGGCTAAATTGTTTATTCCACTCATTGAAAGAAAGCTTTCTCCACAATTTTAAGCATTTTTTGGAAAATTAAATTTTTGACGGAAATTCGACAGGCGCGGACCTTACAAAATAGTGGAAATTTTGTACTATCTTAAATTGTGGAAATAAAATATTTTTTGGCTAAATTATTTATTCCACTCATCAAAAGAAATGTTTCTACAAAAAATTAGGCAATTATTGGAAAATTGAATTTTTTGCTGAAATTCGACAGGCGCGGACCTTACAAAAATAATGAAGATTTTGTACTATGTTTAATTGTGCTAAGTAAACATTTTTTGGCTAAATTGTTTATTCCACTCATTAAAAGAAAGCTTTCTCCACAATTTTAAGCATTTTTTGGAAAATTGAATTTTTGACGGAAAATCGACAAAATAGTGGAAATTTTGTACTATCTTAAATTGTGGAAAAAAAATATTTTTTGGCTAAATTATTTATTCCACTCATCAAAAGAAAGGTTTCTACAAAAAATTAGGCAATTTTTGAAAAATTGAATTTTTTGCCAAAATTCGACAGGCGCGGAGCTTACAAAAATAGTGAAAATTTTGTACTATCTTAAAATGTGGAAAGAACATATTTTTGCTATTTTATTTATTTCACTCATCAAAAGAAAGGTTTCTACAAAAAAATAGGCAATTTTTGGAAATTTGAATTTTTTGCCAAAATTCCACAGGCGCGGACCTTACAAAAATAGTGAAAATTTTGTACTATCTTAAATAGTGGTAAGAATATATTTTTTGGCTAAATTATTTATTTCACTCATCAAAAGAAAGGTTTCTCCATAATTTTAGGCGATTATTGAAAAATTGAATTTTTTACCGAAATTCAACCTGCGCGGACCTTACAAAAATAGTGAAAATTTTGCACAATCTCAAATTTTGCTGAGAAAATATTTTTTGACAAAATCATTTGTTGCCTCATCACAAGAAGTGTTTCTCCACTAATTTAGGCTATTTTTTGAAAATTAAATTTTTGACAGAAATTCATCAGGCGCGGACCTTACAAAAATGGTGAAAATTTTGTACTATCTTAAATTGTGCTAAGTAAACATTTTTTGGCTAAATTGTTTATTCCACTCATTAAAAGAAAGCTTTCTCCACAATTTTAAGCATTTTTTGGAAAATTGAATTTTTGACGGAAAATCGACAGGCGCGGACCTTACAAAATAGTGGAAATTTTGTACTATCTTAAATTGTGGAAAGAAAATATTTTTTGGCTAAATTATTTATTCCACTCATCAAAAGAAAGGTTTCTACAAAAAATTAGGCAACTTTTGGAAAATTGAATTTTTTGCCAAAATTCGACAGGCGCGGACCTTACAAAAATAATGAAGATTTTATACTATGTTTAATTGTGCTAAGTAAACATTTTTTGGCTAAATTGTTTATTCCACTCATTGAAAGAAAGCTTTCTCCACAATTTTAAGCATTTTTTGGAAAATTAAATTTTTGACGGAAATTCGACAGGCGCGGACCTTACAAAATAGTGGAAATTTTGTACTATCTTAAATTGTGGAAATAAAATATTTTTTGGCTAAATTATTTATTCCACTCATCAAAAGAAATGTTTCTACAAAAAATTAGGCAATTATTGGAAAATTGAATTTTTTGCTGAAATTCGACAGGCGCGGACCTTACAAAAATAATGAAGATTTTGTACTATGTTTAATTGTGCTAAGTAAACATTTTTTGGCTAAATTGTTTATTCCACTCATTAAAAGAAAGCTTTCTCCACAATTTTAAGCATTTTTTGGAAAATTGAATTTTTGACGGAAATTCGACAAAATAGTGGAAATTTTGTACTATCTTAAATTGTGGAAAAAAAATATTTTTTGGCTTAATTATTTATTCCACTCATCAAAAGAAAGGTTTCTACAAAAAATTAGGCAATTTTTGAAAAATTGAATTTTTTGCCAAAATTCGACAGGCGCGGAGCTTACAAAAATAGTGAAAATTTTGTACTATCTTAAAATGTGGAAAGAACATATTTTTGCTATTTTATTTATTTCACTCATCAAAAGAAAGGTTTCTACAAAAAAATAGGCAATTTTTGGAAATTTGAATTTTTTGCCAAAATTCCACAGGCGCGGACCTTACAAAAATAGTGAAAATTTTGTACTATCTTAAATAGTGGTAAGAATATATTTTTTGGCTAAATTATTTATTTCACTCATCAAAAGAAAGGTTTCTCCATAATTTTAGGCGATTATTGAAAAATTGAATTTTTTACCGAAATTCAACCTGCGCGACCCTTACAAAAATAGTGAAAATTTTGCACAATCTCAAATTTTGCTGAGAAAATATTTTTTGACAAAATCATTTGTTGCCTCATCACAAGAAGTGTTTCTCCACTAATTTAGGCTATTTTTTGAAAATTAAATTTTTGACAGAAATTCATCAGGCGCGGACCTTACAAAAATGGTGAAAATTTTGTACTATCTTAAATTGTGCTAAGTAAACATTTTTTGGCTAAATTGTTTATTCCACTCATTAAAAGAAAGCTTTCTCCACAATTTTAAGCATTTTTTGGAAAATTGAATTTTTGACGGAAAATCGACAGGCGCGGACCTTACAAAATAGTGGAAATTTTGTACTATCTTAAATTGTGGAAAGAAAATATTTTTTGGCTAAATTATTTATTCCACTCATCAAAAGAAAGGTTTCTACAAAAAATTAGGCAACTTTTGGAAAATTGAATTTTTTGCCAAAATTCGACAGGCGCGGACCTTACAAAAATAATGAAGATTTTATACTATGTTTAATTGTGCTAAGTAAACATTTTTTGGCTAAATTGTTTATTCCACTCATTGAAAGAAAGCTTTCTCCACAATTTTAAGCATTTTTTGGAAAATTAAATTTTTGACGGAAATTCGACAGGCGCGGACCTTACAAAATAGTGGAAATTTTGTACTATCTTAAATTGTGGAAATAAAATATTTTTTGGCTAAATTATTTATTCCACTCATCAAAAGAAATGTTTCTACAAAAAAATAGGCAATTTTTGGAAATTTGAATTTTTTGCCAAAATTCGACAGGCGCGGACCTTACAAAAATAATGAAGATTTTATACTATGTTTAATTGTGCTAAGTAAACATTTTTTGGCTAAATTGTTTATTCCACTCATTGAAAGAAAGCTTTCTCCACAATTTTAAGCATTTTTTGGAAAATTAAATTTTTGACGGAAATTCGACAGGCGCGGACCTTACAAAATAGTGGAAATTTTGTACTATCTTAAATTGTGGAAAGAAAATATTTTTTGGCTAAATTATTTATTCCACTCATCAAAAGAAAGGTTTCTACAAAAAAATAGGCAATTTTTGGAAATTTGAATTTTTTGCCAAAATTCGACAGGCGCGAACCTTACAAAATAGTGGAAATTTTGTACTATCTTAAATTGTGGAAATAAAATATTTTTTGGCTAAATTATTTATTCCACTCATCAAAAGAAATGTTTCTACAAAAAATTAGGCAATTATTGGAAAATTGAATTTTTTGCTGAAATTCGACAGGCGCGGACCTTACAAAAATAATGAAGATTTTGTACTATGTTTAATTGTGCTAAGTAAACATTTTTTGGCTAAATTGTTTATTCCACTCATTAAAAGAAAGCTTTCTCCACAATTTTAAGCATTTTTTGGAAAATTGAATTTTTGACGGAAAATCGACAGGCGCGGACCTTACAAAATAGTGGAAATTTTGTACTATCTTAAATTGTGGAAAGAAAATATTTTTTGGCTAAATTATTTATTCCACTCATCAAAAGAAAGGTTTCTACAAAAAATTAGGCAACTTTTGGAAAATTGAATTTTTTGCCAAAATTCGACAGGCGCGGACCTTACAAAAATAATGAAGATTTTATACTATGTTTAATTGTGCTAAGTAAACATTTTTTGGCTAAATTGTTTATTCCACTCATTGAAAGAAAGCTTTCTCCACAATTTTAAGCATTTTTTGGAAAATTAAATTTTTGACGGAAATTCGACAGGCGCGGACCTTACAAAATAGTGGAAATTTTGTACTATCTTAAATTGTGGAAATAAAATATTTTTTGGCTAAATTATTTATTCCACTCATCAAAAGAAATGTTTCTACAAAAAATTAGGCAATTATTGGAAAATTGAATTTTTTGCTGAAATTCGACAGGCGCGGACCTTACAAAAATAATGAAGATTTTGTACTATGTTTAATTGTGCTAAGTAAACATTTTTTGGCTAAATTGTTTATTCCACTCATTAAAAGAAAGCTTTCTCCACAATTTTAAGCATTTTTTGGAAAATTAAATTTTTGACGGAAATTCGACAGGCGCGGACCTTACAAAATAGTGGAAATTTTGTACTATCTTAAATTGTGGAAATAAAATATTTTTTGGCTAAATTATTTATTCCACTCATCAAAAGAAAGGTTTCTACAAAAAATTAGGCAATTTTTGAAAAATTGAATTTTTTGCCAAAATTCGACAGGCGCGGAGCTTACAAAAATAGTGAAAATTTTGTACTATCTTAAAATGTGGAAAGAACATATTTTTGCTATTTTATTTATTTCACTCATCAAAAGAAAGGTTTCTACAAAAAAATAGGCAATTTTTGGAAATTTGAATTTTTTGCCAAAATTCCACAGGTGCGGACCTTACAAAAATAGTGAAAATTTTGTACTATCTTAAATAGTGGTAAGAATATATTTTTTGGCTAAATTATTTATTTCACTCATCAAAAGAAAGGTTTCTCCATAATTTTAGGCGATTATTGAAAAATTGAATTTTTTACCGAAATTCAACCTGCGCGGACCTTACAAAAATAGTGAAAATTTTGCACAATCTCAAATTTTGCTGAGAAAATATTTTTTGACAAAATCATTTGTTGCCTCATCACAAGAAGTGTTTCTCTACTAATTTAGGCTATTTTTTGAAAATTAAATTTTTGACAGAAATTCATCAGGCGCGGACCTTACAAAAATGGTGAAAATTTTGTACTATCTTAAATTGTGCTAAGTAAACATTTTTTGGCTAAATTGTTTATTCCACTCATTAAAAGAAAGCTTTCTCCACAATTTTAAGCATTTTTTGGAAAATTGAATTTTTGACGGAAAATCGACAGGCGCGGACCTTACAAAATAGTGGAAATTTTGTACTATCTTAAATTGTGGAAAGAAAATATTTTTTGGCTAAATTATTTATTCCACTCATCAAAAGAAAGGTTTCTACAAAAAATTAGGCAACTTTTGGAAAATTGAATTTTTTGCCAAAATTCGACAGGCGCAGACCTTACAAAAATAATGAAGATTTTATACTATGTTTAATTGTGCTAAGTAAACATTTTTTGGCTAAATTGTTTATTCCACTCATTGAAAGAAAGCTTTCTCCACAATTTTAAGCATTTTTTGGAAAATTAAATTTTTGACGGAAATTCGACAGGCACGGACCTTACAAAATAGTGGAAATTTTGTACTATCTTAAATTGTGGAAATAAAATATTTTTTGGCTAAATTATTTATTCCACTCATCAAAAGAAATGTTTCTACAAAAAATTAGGCAATTATTGGAAAATTGAATTTTTTGCTGAAATTCGACAGGCGCGGACCTTACAAAAATAATGAAGATTTTGTACTATGTTTAATTGTGCTAAGTAAACATTTTTTGGCTAAATTGTTTATTCCACTCATTAAAAGAAAGCTTTCTCCACAATTTTAAGCATTTTTTGGAAAATTGAATTTTTGACGGAAATTCGACAAAATAGTGGAAATTTTGTACTATCTTAAATTGTGGAAAAAAAATATTTTTTGGCTAAATTATTTATTCCACTCATCAAAAGAAAGGTTTCTACAAAAAATTAGGCAATTTTTGAAAAATTGAATTTTTTGCCAAAATTCGACAGGCGCGGAGCTTACAAAAATAGTGAAAATTTTGTACTATCTTAAAATGTGGAAAGAACATATTTTTGCTATTTTATTTATTTCACTCATCAAAAGAAAGGTTTCTACAAAAAAATAGGCAATTTTTGGAAATTTGAATTTTTTGCCAAAATTCCACAGGCGCGGACCTTACAAAAATAGTGAAAATTTTGTACTATCTTAAATAGTGGTAAGAATATATTTTTTGGCTAAATTATTTATTTCACTCATCAAAAGAAAGGTTTCTCCATAATTTTAGGCGATTATTGAAAAATTGAATTTTTTACCGAAATTCAACCTGCGCGACCCTTACAAAAATAGTGAAAATTTTGCACAATCTCAAATTTTGCTGAGAAAATATTTTTTGACAAAATCATTTGTTGCCTCATCACAAGAAGTGTTTCTCCACTAATTTAGGCTATTTTTTGAAAATTAAATTTTTGACAGAAATTCATCAGGCGCGGACCTTACAAAAATGGTGAAAATTTTGTACTATCTTAAATTGTGCTAAGTAAACATTTTTTGGCTAAATTGTTTATTCCACTCATTAAAAGAAAGCTTTCTCCACAATTTTAAGCATTTTTTGGAAAATTGAATTTTTGACGGAAAATCGACAGGCGCGGACCTTACAAAATAGTGGAAATTTTGTACTATCTTAAATTGTGGAAAGAAAATATTTTTTGGCTAAATTATTTATTCCACTCATCAAAAGAAAGGTTTCTACAAAAAATTAGGCAACTTTTGGAAAATTGAATTTTTTGCCAAAATTCGACAGGCGCGGACCTTACAAAAATAATGAAGATTTTATACTATGTTTAATTGTGCTAAGTAAACATTTTTTGGCTAAATTGTTTATTCCACTCATTGAAAGAAAGCTTTCTCCACAATTTTAAGCATTTTTTGGAAAATTAAATTTTTGACGGAAATTCGACAGGCGCGGACCTTACAAAATAGTGGAAATTTTGTACTATCTTAAATTGTGGAAATAAAATATTTTTTGGCTAAATTATTTATTCCACTCATCAAAAGAAATGTTTCTACAAAAAATTAGGCAATTATTGGAAAATTGAATTTTTTGCTGAAATTCGACAGGCGCGGACCTTACAAAAATAATGAAGATTTTGTACTATGTTTAATTGTGCTAAGTAAACATTTTTTGGCTAAATTGTTTATTCCACTCATTAAAAGAAAGCTTTCTCCACAATTTTAAGCATTTTTTGGAAAATTGAATTTTTGACGGAAAATCGACAAAATAGTGGAAATTTTGTACTATCTTAAATTGTGGAAAAAAAATATTTTTTGGCTAAATTATTTATTCCACTCATCAAAAGAAAGGTTTCTACAAAAAATTAGGCAATTTTTGAAAAATTGAATTTTTTGCCAAAATTCGACAGGCGCGGAGCTTACAAAAATAGTGAAAATTTTGTACTATCTTAAAATGTGGAAAGAACATATTTTTGCTATTTTATTTATTTCACTCATCAAAAGAAAGGTTTCTACAAAAAAATAGGCAATTTTTGGAAATTTGAATTTTTTGCCAAAATTCCACAGGCGCGGACCTTACAAAAATAGTGAAAATTTTGTACTATCTTAAATAGTGGTAAGAATATATTTTTTGGCTAAATTATTTATTTCACTCATCAAAAGAAAGGTTTCTCCATAATTTTAGGCGATTATTGAAAAATTGAATTTTTTACCGAAATTCAACCTGCGCGGACCTTACAAAAATAGTGAAAATTTTGCACAATCTCAAATTTTGCTGAGAAAATATTTTTTGACAAAATCATTTGTTGCCTCATCACAAGAAGTGTTTCTCCACTAATTTAGGCTATTTTTTGAAAATTAAATTTTTGACAGAAATTCATCAGGCGCGGACCTTACAAAAATGGTGAAAATTTTGTACTATCTTAAATTGTGCTAAGTAAACATTTTTTGGCTAAATTGTTTATTCCACTCATTAAAAGAAAGCTTTCTCCACAATTTTAAGCATTTTTTGGAAAATTGAATTTTTGACGGAAAATCGACAGGCGCGGACCTTACAAAATAGTGGAAATTTTGTACTATCTTAAATTGTGGAAAGAAAATATTTTTTGGCTAAATTATTTATTCCACTCATCAAAAGAAAGGTTTCTACAAAAAATTAGGCAACTTTTGGAAAATTGAATTTTTTGCCAAAATTCGACAGGCGCGGACCTTACAAAAATAATGAAGATTTTATACTATGTTTAATTGTGCTAAGTAAACATTTTTTGGCTAAATTGTTTATTCCACTCATTGAAAGAAAGCTTTCTCCACAATTTTAAGCATTTTTTGGAAAATTAAATTTTTGACGGAAATTCGACAGGCGCGGACCTTACAAAATAGTGGAAATTTTGTACTATCTTAAATTGTGGAAATAAAATATTTTTTGGCTAAATTATTTATTCCACTCATCAAAAGAAATGTTTCTACAAAAAATTAGGCAATTATTGGAAAATTGAATTTTTTGCTGAAATTCGACAGGCGCGGACCTTACAAAAATAATGAAGATTTTGTACTATGTTTAATTGTGCTAAGTAAACATTTTTTGGCTAAATTGTTTATTCCACTCATTAAAAGAAAGCTTTCTCCACAATTTTAAGCATTTTTTGGAAAATTGAATTTTTGACGGAAATTCGACAAAATAGTGGAAATTTTGTACTATCTTAAATTGTGGAAAAAAAATATTTTTTGGCTTAATTATTTATTCCACTCATCAAAAGAAAGGTTTCTACAAAAAATTAGGCAATTTTTGAAAAATTGAATTTTTTGCCAAAATTCGACAGGCGCGGAGCTTACAAAAATAGTGAAAATTTTGTACTATCTTAAAATGTGGAAAGAACATATTTTTGCTATTTTATTTATTTCACTCATCAAAAGAAAGGTTTCTACAAAAAAATAGGCAATTTTTGGAAATTTGAATTTTTTGCCAAAATTCCACAGGCGCGGACCTTACAAAAATAGTGAAAATTTTGTACTATCTTAAATAGTGGTAAGAATATATTTTTTGGCTAAATTATTTATTTCACTCATCAAAAGAAAGGTTTCTCCATAATTTTAGGCGATTATTGAAAAATTGAATTTTTTACCGAAATTCAACCTGCGCGACCCTTACAAAAATAGTGAAAATTTTGCACAATCTCAAATTTTGCTGAGAAAATATTTTTTGACAAAATCATTTGTTGCCTCATCACAAGAAGTGTTTCTCCACTAATTTAGGCTATTTTTTGAAAATTAAATTTTTGACAGAAATTCATCAGGCGCGGACCTTACAAAAATGGTGAAAATTTTGTACTATCTTAAATTGTGCTAAGTAAACATTTTTTGGCTAAATTGTTTATTCCACTCATTAAAAGAAAGCTTTCTCCACAATTTTAAGCATTTTTTGGAAAATTGAATTTTTGACGGAAAATCGACAGGCGCGGACCTTACAAAATAGTGGAAATTTTGTACTATCTTAAATTGTGGAAAGAAAATATTTTTTGGCTAAATTATTTATTCCACTCATCAAAAGAAAGGTTTCTACAAAAAATTAGGCAACTTTTGGAAAATTGAATTTTTTGCCAAAATTCGACAGGCGCGGACCTTACAAAAATAATGAAGATTTTATACTATGTTTAATTGTGCTAAGTAAACATTTTTTGGCTAAATTGTTTATTCCACTCATTGAAAGAAAGCTTTCTCCACAATTTTAAGCATTTTTTGGAAAATTAAATTTTTGACGGAAATTCGACAGGCGCGGACCTTACAAAATAGTGGAAATTTTGTACTATCTTAAATTGTGGAAATAAAATATTTTTTGGCTAAATTATTTATTCCACTCATCAAAAGAAATGTTTCTACAAAAAAATAGGCAATTTTTGGAAATTTGAATTTTTTGCCAAAATTCGACAGGCGCGGACCTTACAAAAATAATGAAGATTTTATACTATGTTTAATTGTGCTAAGTAAACATTTTTTGGCTAAATTGTTTATTCCACTCATTGAAAGAAAGCTTTCTCCACAATTTTAAGCATTTTTTGGAAAATTAAATTTTTGACGGAAATTCGACAGGCGCGGACCTTACAAAATAGTGGAAATTTTGTACTATCTTAAATTGTGGAAAGAAAATATTTTTTGGCTAAATTATTTATTCCACTCATCAAAAGAAAGGTTTCTACAAAAAAATAGGCAATTTTTGGAAATTTGAATTTTTTGCCAAAATTCGACAGGCGCGAACCTTACAAAATAGTGGAAATTTTGTACTATCTTAAATTGTGGAAATAAAATATTTTTTGGCTAAATTATTTATTCCACTCATCAAAAGAAATGTTTCTACAAAAAATTAGGCAATTATTGGAAAATTGAATTTTTTGCTGAAATTCGACAGGCGCGGACCTTACAAAAATAATGAAGATTTTGTACTATGTTTAATTGTGCTAAGTAAACATTTTTTGGCTAAATTGTTTATTCCACTCATTAAAAGAAAGCTTTCTCCACAATTTTAAGCATTTTTTGGAAAATTGAATTTTTGACGGAAAATCGACAGGCGCGGACCTTACAAAATAGTGGAAATTTTGTACTATCTTAAATTGTGGAAAGAAAATATTTTTTGGCTAAATTATTTATTCCACTCATCAAAAGAAAGGTTTCTACAAAAAATTAGGCAACTTTTGGAAAATTGAATTTTTTGCCAAAATTCGACAGGCGCGGACCTTACAAAAATAATGAAGATTTTATACTATGTTTAATTGTGCTAAGTAAACATTTTTTGGCTAAATTGTTTATTCCACTCATTGAAAGAAAGCTTTCTCCACAATTTTAAGCATTTTTTGGAAAATTAAATTTTTGACGGAAATTCGACAGGCGCGGACCTTACAAAATAGTGGAAATTTTGTACTATCTTAAATTGTGGAAATAAAATATTTTTTGGCTAAATTATTTATTCCACTCATCAAAAGAAATGTTTCTACAAAAAATTAGGCAATTATTGGAAAATTGAATTTTTTGCTGAAATTCGACAGGCGCGGACCTTACAAAAATAATGAAGATTTTGTACTATGTTTAATTGTGCTAAGTAAACATTTTTTGGCTAAATTGTTTATTCCACTCATTAAAAGAAAGCTTTCTCCACAATTTTAAGCATTTTTTGGAAAATTAAATTTTTGACGGAAATTCGACAGGCGCGGACCTTACAAAATAGTGGAAATTTTGTACTATCTTAAATTGTGGAAATAAAATATTTTTTGGCTAAATTATTTATTCCACTCATCAAAAGAAAGGTTTCTACAAAAAATTAGGCAATTTTTGAAAAATTGAATTTTTTGCCAAAATTCGACAGGCGCGGAGCTTACAAAAATAGTGAAAATTTTGTACTATCTTAAAATGTGGAAAGAACATATTTTTGCTATTTTATTTATTTCACTCATCAAAAGAAAGGTTTCTACAAAAAAATAGGCAATTTTTGGAAATTTGAATTTTTTGCCAAAATTCCACAGGTGCGGACCTTACAAAAATAGTGAAAATTTTGTACTATCTTAAATAGTGGTAAGAATATATTTTTTGGCTAAATTATTTATTTCACTCATCAAAAGAAAGGTTTCTCCATAATTTTAGGCGATTATTGAAAAATTGAATTTTTTACCGAAATTCAACCTGCGCGGACCTTACAAAAATAGTGAAAATTTTGCACAATCTCAAATTTTGCTGAGAAAATATTTTTTGACAAAATCATTTGTTGCCTCATCACAAGAAGTGTTTCTCTACTAATTTAGGCTATTTTTTGAAAATTAAATTTTTGACAGAAATTCATCAGGCGCGGACCTTACAAAAATGGTGAAAATTTTGTACTATCTTAAATTGTGCTAAGTAAACATTTTTTGGCTAAATTGTTTATTCCACTCATTAAAAGAAAGCTTTCTCCACAATTTTAAGCATTTTTTGGAAAATTGAATTTTTGACGGAAAATCGACAGGCGCGGACCTTACAAAATAGTGGAAATTTTGTACTATCTTAAATTGTGGAAAGAAAATATTTTTTGGCTAAATTATTTATTCCACTCATCAAAAGAAAGGTTTCTACAAAAAATTAGGCAACTTTTGGAAAATTGAATTTTTTGCCAAAATTCGACAGGCGCAGACCTTACAAAAATAATGAAGATTTTATACTATGTTTAATTGTGCTAAGTAAACATTTTTTGGCTAAATTGTTTATTCCACTCATTGAAAGAAAGCTTTCTCCACAATTTTAAGCATTTTTTGGAAAATTAAATTTTTGACGGAAATTCGACAGGCGCGGACCTTACAAAATAGTGGAAATTTTGTACTATCTTAAATTGTGGAAATAAAATATTTTTTGGCTAAATTATTTATTCCACTCATCAAAAGAAATGTTTCTACAAAAAATTAGGCAATTATTGGAAAATTGAATTTTTTGCTGAAATTCGACAGGCGCGGACCTTACAAAAATAATGAAGATTTTGTACTATGTTTAATTGTGCTAAGTAAACATTTTTTGGCTAAATTGTTTATTCCACTCATTAAAAGAAAGCTTTCTCCACAATTTTAAGCATTTTTTGGAAAATTGAATTTTTGACGGAAATTCGACAAAATAGTGGAAATTTTGTACTATCTTAAATTGTGGAAAAAAAATATTTTTTGGCTAAATTATTTATTCCACTCATCAAAAGAAAGGTTTCTACAAAAAATTAGGCAATTTTTGAAAAATTGAATTTTTTGCCAAAATTCGACAGGCGCGGAGCTTACAAAAATAGTGAAAATTTTGTACTATCTTAAAATGTGGAAAGAACATATTTTTGCTATTTTATTTATTTCACTCATCAAAAGAAAGGTTTCTACAAAAAAATAGGCAATTTTTGGAAATTTGAATTTTTTGCCAAAATTCCACAGGCGCGGACCTTACAAAAATAGTGAAAATTTTGTACTATCTTAAATAGTGGTAAGAATATATTTTTTGGCTAAATTATTTATTTCACTCATCAAAAGAAAGGTTTCTCCATAATTTTAGGCGATTATTGAAAAATTGAATTTTTTACCGAAATTCAACCTGCGCGACCCTTACAAAAATAGTGAAAATTTTGCACAATCTCAAATTTTGCTGAGAAAATATTTTTTGACAAAATCATTTGTTGCCTCATCACAAGAAGTGTTTCTCCACTAATTTAGGCTATTTTTTGAAAATTAAATTTTTGACAGAAATTCATCAGGCGCGGACCTTACAAAAATGGTGAAAATTTTGTACTATCTTAAATTGTGCTAAGTAAACATTTTTTGGCTAAATTGTTTATTCCACTCATTAAAAGAAAGCTTTCTCCACAATTTTAAGCATTTTTTGGAAAATTGAATTTTTGACGGAAAATCGACAGGCGCGGACCTTACAAAATAGTGGAAATTTTGTACTATCTTAAATTGTGGAAAGAAAATATTTTTTGGCTAAATTATTTATTCCACTCATCAAAAGAAAGGTTTCTACAAAAAATTAGGCAACTTTTGGAAAATTGAATTTTTTGCCAAAATTCGACAGGCGCGGACCTTACAAAAATAATGAAGATTTTATACTATGTTTAATTGTGCTAAGTAAACATTTTTTGGCTAAATTGTTTATTCCACTCATTGAAAGAAAGCTTTCTCCACAATTTTAAGCATTTTTTGGAAAATTAAATTTTTGACGGAAATTCGACAGGCGCGGACCTTACAAAATAGTGGAAATTTTGTACTATCTTAAATTGTGGAAATAAAATATTTTTTGGCTAAATTATTTATTCCACTCATCAAAAGAAATGTTTCTACAAAAAATTAGGCAATTATTGGAAAATTGAATTTTTTGCTGAAATTCGACAGGCGCGGACCTTACAAAAATAATGAAGATTTTGTACTATGTTTAATTGTGCTAAGTAAACATTTTTTGGCTAAATTGTTTATTCCACTCATTAAAAGAAAGCTTTCTCCACAATTTTAAGCATTTTTTGGAAAATTGAATTTTTGACGGAAAATCGACAGGCGCGGACCTTACAAAATAGTGGAAATTTTGTACTATCTTAAATTGTGGAAAGAAAATATTTTTTGGCTAAATTATTTATTCCACTCATCAAAAGAAAGGTTTCTACAAAAAATTAGGCAATTTTTGAAAAATTGAATTTTTTGCCAAAATTCGACAGGCGCGGAGCTTACAAAAATAGTGAAAATTTTGTACTATCTTAAAATGTGGAAAGAACATATTTTTGCTATTTTATTTATTTCACTCATCAAAAGAAAGGTTTCTACAAAAAAATAGGCAATTTTTGGAAATTTGAATTTTTTGCCAAAATTCCACAGGCGCGGACCTTACAAAAATAGTGAAAATTTTGTACTATCTTAAATAGTGGTAAGAATATATTTTTTGGCTAAATTATTTATTTCACTCATCAAAAGAAAGGTTTCTCCATAATTTTAGGCGATTATTGAAAAATTGAATTTTTTACCGAAATTCAACCTGCGCGGACCTTACAAAAATAGTGAAAATTTTGCACAATCTCAAATTTTGCTGAGAAAATATTTTTTGACAAAATCATTTGTTGCCTCATCACAAGAAGTGTTTCTCCACTAATTTAGGCTATTTTTTGAAAATTAAATTTTTGACAGAAATTCATCAGGCGCGGACCTTACAAAAATGGTGAAAATTTTGTACTATCTTAAATTGTGCTAAGTAAACATTTTTTGGCTAAATTGTTTATTCCACTCATTAAAAGAAAGCTTTCTCCACAATTTTAAGCATTTTTTGGAAAATTGAATTTTTGACGGAAAATCGACAGGCGCGGACCTTACAAAATAGTGGAAATTTTGTACTATCTTAAATTGTGGAAAGAAAATATTTTTTGGCTAAATTATTTATTCCACTCATCAAAAGAAAGGTTTCTACAAAAAATTAGGCAACTTTTGGAAAATTGAATTTTTTGCCAAAATTCGACAGGCGCGGACCTTACAAAAATAATGAAGATTTTATACTATGTTTAATTGTGCTAAGTAAACATTTTTTGGCTAAATTGTTTATTCCACTCATTGAAAGAAAGCTTTCTCCACAATTTTAAGCATTTTTTGGAAAATTGAATTTTTGACGGAAATTCGACAGGCGCGGACCTTACAAAATAGTGGAAATTTTGTACTATCTTAAATTGTGGAAATAAAATATTTTTGGCTAAATTATTTATTCCACTCATCAAAAGAAATGTTTCTACAAAAAATTAGGCAATTATTGGAAAATTGAATTTTTTGCTGAAATTCGACAGGCGCGGACCTTACAAAAATAATGAAGATTTTGTACTATGTTTAATTGTGCTAAGTAAACATTTTTTGGCTAAATTGTTTATTCCACTCATTAAAAGAAAGCTTTCTCCACAATTTTAAGCATTTTTTGGAAAATTGAATTTTTGACGGAAATTCGACAAAATAGTGGAAATTTTGTACTATCTTAAATTGTGGAAAAAAAATATTTTTTGGCTTAATTATTTATTCCACTCATCAAAAGAAAGGTTTCTACAAAAAATTAGGCAATTTTTGAAAAATTGAATTTTTTGCCAAAATTCGACAGGCGCGGAGCTTACAAAAATAGTGAAAATTTTGTACTATCTTAAAATGTGGAAAGAACATATTTTTGCTATTTTATTTATTTCACTCATCAAAAGAAAGGTTTCTACAAAAAAATAGGCAATTTTTGGAAATTTGAATTTTTTGCCAAAATTCCACAGGCGCGGACCTTACAAAAATAGTGAAAATTTTGTACTATCTTAAATAGTGGTAAGAATATATTTTTTGGCTAAATTATTTATTTCACTCATCAAAAGAAAGGTTTCTCCATAATTTTAGGCGATTATTGAAAAATTAAATTTTTTACCGAAATTCAACCTGCGCGACCCTTACAAAAATAGTGAAAATTTTGCACAATCTCAAATTTTGCTGAGAAAATATTTTTTGACAAAATCATTTGTTGCCTCATCACAAGAAGTGTTTCTCCACTAATTTAGGCTATTTTTTGAAAATTAAATTTTTGACAGAAATTCATCAGGCGCGGACCTTACAAAAATGGTGAAAATTTTGTACTATCTTAAATTGTGCTAAGTAAACATTTTTTGGCTAAATTGTTTATTCCACTCATTAAAAGAAAGCTTTCTCCACAATTTTAAGCATTTTTTGGAAAATTGAATTTTTGACAGAAAATCGACAGGCGCGGACCTTACAAAATAGTGGAAATTTTGTACTATCTTAAATTGTGGAAAGAAAATATTTTTTGGCTAAATTATTTATTCCACTCATCAAAAGAAAGGTTTCTACAAAAAATTAGGCAACTTTTGGAAAATTGAATTTTTTGCCAAAATTCGACAGGCGCGGACCTTACAAAAATAATGAAGATTTTATACTATGTTTAATTGTGCTAAGTAAACATTTTTTGGCTAAATTGTTTATTCCACTCATTGAAAGAAAGCTTTCTCCACAATTTTAAGCATTTTTTGGAAAATTAAATTTTTGACGGAAATTCCACATGCGCGGACCTTACAAAATAGTGGAAATTTTGTACTATCTTAAATTGTGGAAATAAAATATTTTTTGGCTAAATCATTTATTCCACTCATCAAAAGAAATGTTTCTACAAAAAAATAGGCAATTTTTGGAAATTTGAATTTTTTGCCAAAATTCGACAGGCGCGTACCTTACAAAAATAATGAAGATTTTATACTATGTTTAATTGTGCTAAGTAAACATTTTTTGGCTAAATTGTTTATTCCACTCATTGAAAGAAAGCTTTCTCCACAATTTTAAGCATTTTTTGGAAAATTAAATTTTTGACGGAAATTTGACAGGCGCGAGCCTTACAAAATAGTGGAAATTTTGTACTATCTTAAATTGTGGAAAGAAAATATTTTTTGGCTAAATTATTTATTCCACTCATCAAAAGAAAGGTTTCTACAAAAAAATAGGCAATTTTTGGAAATTTGAATTTTTTGCCAAAATTCGACAGGCGCGAACCTTACAAAATAGTGGAAATTTTGTACTATCTTAAATTGTGGAAATAAAATATTTTTTGGCTAAATTATTTATTCCACTCATCAAAAGAAATGTTTCTACAAAAAATTAGGCAATTATTGGAAAATTGAATTTTTTGCTGAAATTCGACAGGCGCGGACCTTACAAAAATAATGAAGATTTTGTACTATGTTTAATTGTGCTAAGTAAACATTTTTTGGCTAAATTGTTTATTCCACTCATTAAAAGAAAGCTTTCTCCACAATTTTAAGCATTTTTTGGAAAATTGAATTTTTGACGGAAATTCGACAAAATAGTGGAAATTTTGTACTATCTTAAATTGTGGAAAAAAAATATTTTTTGGCTAAATTATTTATTCCACTCATCAAAAGAAAGGTTTCTACAAAAAATTAGGCAATTTTTGAAAAAAATTGAATTTTTTGCCAAAATTCGACAGGCGCGGAGCTTACAAAAATAGTGAAAATTTTGTACTATCTTAAAATGTGGAAAGAACATATTTTTGCTATTTTATTTATTTCACTCATCAAAAGAAAGGTTTCTACAAAAAAATAGGCAATTTTTGGAAATTTGAATTTTTTGCCAAAATTCCACAGGCGCGGACCTTACAAAAATAGTGAAAATTTTGTACTATCTTAAATAGTGGTAAGAATATAATTTTTGGCTAAATTATTTATTTCACTCATCAAAAGGAAGGTTTCTCCATAATTTTAGGCGATTATTGAAAAATTGAATTTTTTACCGAAATTCAACCTGCGGGGACCTTACAAAAATAGTGAAAATTTTGCACAATCTCAAATTTTGCTGAGAAAATATTTTTTGACAAAATCATTTGTTGCCTCATCACAAGAAGTGTTTCTCCACTAATTTAGGCTATTTTTTGAAAATTAAATTTTTGACAGAAATTCATCAGGCGCGGACCTTACAAAAATGGTGAAAATTTTGTACTATCTTAAATTGTGCTAAGTAAACATTTTTTGGCTAAATTGTTTATTCCACTCATTAAAAGAAAGCTTTCTCCACAATTTTAAGCATTTTTTGGAAAATTGAATTTTTGACGGAAAATCGACAGGCGCGGACCTTACAAAATAGTGGAAATTTTGTACTATCTTAAATTGTGGAAAGAAAATATTTTTTGGCTAAATTATTTATTCCACTCATCAAAAGAAAGGTTTCTACAAAAAATTAGGCAACTTTTGGAAAATTGAATTTTTTGCCAAAATTCGACAGGCGCGGACCTTACAAAAATAATGAAGATTTTATACTATGTTTAATTGTGCTAAGTAAACATTTTTTGGCTAAATTGTTTTTTCCACTCATTGAAAGAAAGCTTTCTCCACAATTTTAAGCATTTTTTGGAAAATTAAATTTTTGACGGAAATTCGACAGGCGCGGACCTTACAAAATAGTGGAAATTTTGTACTATCTTAAATTGTGGAAATAAAATATTTTTTGGCTAAATTATTTATTCCACTCATCAAAAGAAATGTTTCTACAAAAAATTAGGCAATTATTGGAAAATTGAATTTTTTGCTGAAATTCGACAGGCGCGGACCTTACAAAAATAATGAAGATTTTGTACTATGTTTAATTGTGCTAAGTAAACATTTTTTGGCTAAATTGTTTATTCCACTCATTAAAAGAAAGCTTTCTCCACAATTTTAAGCATTTTTTGGAAAATTGAATTTTTGACGGAAATTCGACAAAATAGTGGAAATTTTGTACTATCTTAAATTGTGGAAAAAAAAAATTTTTTGGCTAAATTATTTATTCCACTCATCAAAAGAAAGGTTTCTACAAAAAATTAGGCAATTTTTGAAAAATTGAATTTTTTGCCAAAATTCGACAGGCGCGGAGCTTACAAAAATAGTGAAAATTTTGTACTATCTTAAAATGTGGAAAGAACATATTTTTGCTATTTTATTTATTTCACTCATCAAAAGAAAGGTTTCTACAAAAAAATAGGCAATTTTTGGAAATTTGAATTTTTTGCCAAAATTCCACAGGCGCGGACCTTACAAAAATAGTGAAAATTTTGTACTATCTTAAATAGTGGTAAGAATATATTTTTTGGCTAAATTATTTATTTCACTCATCAAAAGAAAGGTTTCTCCATAATTTTAGGCGATTATTGAAAAATTGAATTTTTTACCGAAATTCAACCTGCGCGGACCTTACAAAAATAGTGAAAATTTTGCACAATCTCAAATTTTGCTGAGAAAATATTTTTTGACAAAATCATTTGTTGCCTCATCACAAGAAGTGTTTCTCTACTAATTTAGGCTATTTTTTGAAAATTAAATTTTTGACAGAAATTCATCAGGCGCGGACCTTACAAAAATGGTGAAAATTTTGTACTATCTTAAATTGTGCTAAGTAAACATTTTTTGGCTAAATTGTTTATTCCACTCATTAAAAGAAAGCTTTCTCCACAATTTTAAGCATTTTTTGGAAAATTGAATTTTTGACGGAAAATCGACAGGCGCGGACCTTACAAAATAGTGGAAATTTTGTACTATCTTAAATTGTGGAAAGAAAATATTTTTTGGCTAAATTATTTATTCCACTCATCAAAAGAAAGGTTTCTACAAAAAATTAGGCAACTTTTGGAAAATTGAATTTTTTGCCAAAATTCGACAGGCGCAGACCTTACAAAAATAATGAAGATTTTATACTATGTTTAATTGTGCTAAGTAAACATTTTTTGGCTAAATTGTTTATTCCACTCATTGAAAGAAAGCTTTCTCCACAATTTTAAGCATTTTTTGGAAAATTAAATTTTTGACGGAAATTCGACAGGCGCGGACCTTACAAAATAGTGGAAATTTTGTACTATCTTAAATTGTGGAAATAAAATATTTTTTGGCTAAATTATTTATTCCACTCATCAAAAGAAATGTTTCTACAAAAAATTAGGCAATTATTGGAAAATTGAATTTTTTGCTGAAATTCGACAGGCGCGACCTTACAAAAATAATGAAGATTTTGTACTATGTTTAATTGTGCTAAGTAAACATTTTTTGGCTAAATTGTTTATTCCACTCATTAAAAGAAAGCTTTCTCCACAATTTTAAGCATTTTTTGGAAAATTGAATTTTTGACGGAAATTCGACAAAATAGTGGAAATTTTGTACTATCTTAAATTGTGGAAAGAAAATATTTTTTGGCTAAATTATTTATTCCACTCATCAAAAGAAAGGTTTCTACAAAAAATTAGGCAACTTTTGGAAAATTGAATTTTTTGCCAAAATTCGACAGGCGCGGACCTTACAAAAATAATGAAGATTTTATACTATGTTTAATTGTGCTAAGTAAACATTTTTTGGCTAAATTGTTTATTCCACTCATTGAAAGAAAGCTTTCTCCACAATTTTAAGCATTTTTTGGAAAATTAAATTTTTGACGGAAATTTGACAGGCGCGGACCTTACAAAAGAGTGGAAATTTTGTACTATCTTAAATTGTGGAAAGAAAATATTTTTTGGCTAAATTATTTATTCCACTCATCAAAAGAAAGGTTTCTACAAAAAAATAGGCAATTTTTGGAAATTTGAATTTTTTGCCAAAATTCAACAGGCGCGAACCTTACAAAATAGTGGAAATTTTGTACTATCTTAAATTGTGGAAATAAAATATTTTTTGGCTAAATTATTTATTCCACTCATCCAAAGAAATGTTTCTACAAAAAATTAGGCAATTATTGGAAAATTGAATTTTTTGCTGAAATTCGACAGGCGCGGAAGTTACAAAAATAATGAAGATTTTGTACTATGTTTAATTGTGCTAAGTAAACATTTTTTGGCTAAATTGTTTATTCCACTCATTAAAAGAAAGCTTTCTCCACAATTTTAAGCATTTTTTGGAAAATTGAATTTTTGACGGAAATTCGACAAAATAGTGGAAATTTTGTACTATCTTAAATTGTGGAAAAAAAATATTTTTTGGCTAAATTATTTATTCCACTCATCAAAAGAAAGGTTTCTACAAAAAATTAGGCAATTTTTGAAAAATTGAATTTTTTGCCAAAATTCGACAGGCGCGGAGCTTACAAAAATAGTGAAAATTTTGTACTATCTTAAAATGTGGAAAGAACATATTTTTGCTATTTTATTTATTTCACTCATCAAAAGAAAGGTTTCTACAAAAAAATAGGCAATTTTTGGAAATTAGAATTTTTTGCCAAAATTCCACAGGCGCGGACCTTACAAAAATAGTGAAAATTTTGTACTATCTTAAATAGTGGTAAGAATATATTTTTTGGCTAAATTATTTATTTCACTCATCAAAAGAAAGGTTTCTCCATAATTTTAGGCGATTATTGAAAAATTGAATTTTTTACCGAAATTCAACCTGCGCGGACCTTACAAAAATAGTGAAAATTTTGCACAATCTCAAATTTTGCTGAGAAAATATTTTTTGACAAAATCATTTGTTGCCTCATCACAAGAAGTGTTTCTCCACTAATTTAGGCTATTTTTTGAAAATTAAATTTTTGACAGAAATTCATCAGGCGCGGACCTTACAAAAATGGTGAAAATTTTGTACTATCTTAAATTGTGCTAAGTAAACATTTTTTGGCTAAATTGTTTATTCCACTCATTAAAAGAAAGCTTTCTCCACAATTTTAAGCATTTTTTGGAAAATTGAATTTTTGACGGAAAATCGACAGGCGCGGACCTTACAAAATAGTGGAAATTTTGTACTATCTTAAATTGTGGAAAGAAAATATTTTTTGGCTAAATTATTTATTCCACTCATCAAAAGAAAGGTTTCTACAAAAAATTAGGCAACTTTTGGAAAATTGAATTTTTTGCCAAAATTCGACAGGCGCGGACCTTACAAAAATAATGAAGATTTTATACTATGTTTAATTGTGCTAAGTAAACATTTTTTGGCTAAATTGTTTATTCCACTCATTGAAAGAAAGCTTTCTCCACAATTTTAAGCATTTTTTGGAAAATTAAATTTTTGACGGAAATTCGACAGGCGCGGACCTTACAAAATAGTGGAAATTTTGTACTATCTTAAATTGTGGAAATAAAATATTTTTTGGCTAAATTATTTATTCCACTCATCAAAAGAAATGTTTCTACAAAAAATTAGGCAATTATTGGAAAATTGAATTTTTTGCTGAAATTCGACAGGCGCGGACCTTACAAAAATAATGAAGATTTTGTACTATGTTTAATTGTGCTAAGTAAACATTTTTTGGCTAAATTGTTTATTCCACTCATTAAAAGAAAGCTTTCTCCACAATTTTAAGCATTTTTTGGAAAATTGAATTTTTGACGGAAATTCGACAGGCGCGGACCTTACAAAATAGTGGAAATTTTGTACTATCTTAAATTGTGGAAAAAAAAAATTTTTTGGCTAAATTATTTATTCCACTCATCAAAAGAAAGGTTTCTACAAAAAATTAGGCAATTTTTGAAAAATTGAATTTTTTGCCAAAATTCGACAGGCGCGGAGCTTACAAAAATAGTGAAAATTTTGTACTATCTTAAAATGTGGAAAGAACATATTTTTGCTATTTTATTTATTTCACTCATCAAAAGAAAGGTTTCTACAAAAAAATAGGCAATTTTTGGAAATTTGAATTTTTTGCCAAAATTCCACAGGCGCGGACCTTACAAAAATAGTGAAAATTTTGTACTATCTTAAATAGTGGTAAGAATATATTTTTTGGCTAAATTATTTATTTCACTCATCAAAAGAAAGGTTTCTCCATAATTTTAGGCGATTATTGAAAAATTGAATTTTTTACCGAAATTCAACCTGCGCGGACCTTACAAAAATAGTGAAAATTTTGCACAATCTCAAATTTTGCTGAGAAAATATTTTTTGACAAAATCATTTGTTGCCTCATCACAAGAAGTGTTTCTCCACTAATTTAGGCTATTTTTTGAAAATTAAATTTTTGACAGAAATTCATCAGGCGCGGACCTTACAAAAATGGTGAAAATTTTGTACTATCTTAAATTGTGCTAAGTAAACATTTTTTGGCTAAATTGTTTATTCCACTCATTAAAAGAAAGCTTTCTCCACAATTTTAAGCATTTTTTGGAAAATTGAATTTTTGACGGAAAATCGACAGGCGCGGACCTTACAAAATAGTGGAAATTTTGTACTATCTTAAATTGTGGAAAGAAAATATTTTTTGGCTAAATTATTTATTCCACTCATCAAAAGAAAGGTTTCTACAAAAAATTAGGCAACTTTTGGAAAATTGAATTTTTTGCCAAAATTCGACAGGCGCGGACCTTACAAAAATAATGAAGATTTTATACTATGTTTAATTGTGCTAAGTAAACATTTTTTGGCTAAATTGTTTATTCCACTCATTGAAAGAAAGCTTTCTCCACAATTTTAAGCATTTTTTGGAAAATTAAATTTTTGACGGAAATTCGACAGGCGCGGACCTTACAAAATAGTGGAAATTTTGTACTATCTTAAATTGTGGAAATAAAATATTTTTTGGCTAAATTATTTATTCCACTCATCAAAAGAAATGTTTCTACAAAAAATTAGGCAATTATTGGAAAATTGAATTTTTTGCTGAAATTCGACAGGCGCGGACCTTACAAAAATAATGAAGATTTTGTACTATGTTTAATTGTGCTAAGTAAACATTTTTTGGCTAAATTGTTTATTCCACTCATTAAAAGAAAGCTTTCTCCACAATTTTAAGCATTTTTTGGAAAATTGAATTTTTGACGGAAATTCGACAAAATAGTGGAAATTTTGTACTATCTTAAATTGTGGAAAAAAAATATTTTTTGGCTTAATTATTTATTCCACTCATCAAAAGAAAGGTTTCTACAAAAAATTAGGCAATTTTTGAAAAATTGAATTTTTTGCCAAAATTCGACAGGCGCGGAGCTTACAAAAATAGTGAAAATTTTGTACTATCTTAAAATGTGGAAAGAACATATTTTTGCTATTTTATTTATTTCACTCATCAAAAGAAAGGTTTCTACAAAAAAATAGGCAATTTTTGGAAATTTGAATTTTTTGCCAAAATTCCACAGGCGCGGACCTTACAAAAATAGTGAAAATTTTGTACTATCTTAAATAGTGGTAAGAATATATTTTTTGGCTAAATTATTTATTTCACTCATCAAAAGAAAGGTTTCTCCATAATTTTAGGCGATTATTGAAAAATTAAATTTTTTACCGAAATTCAACCTGCGCGACCCTTACAAAAATAGTGAAAATTTTGCACAATCTCAAATTTTGCTGAGAAAATATTTTTTGACAAAATCATTTGTTGCCTCATCACAAGAAGTGTTTCTCCACTAATTTAGGCTATTTTTTGAAAATTAAATTTTTGACAGAAATTCATCAGGCGCGGACCTTACAAAAATGGTGAAAATTTTGTACTATCTTAAATTGTGCTAAGTAAACATTTTTTGGCTAAATTGTTTATTCCACTCATTAAAAGAAAGCTTTCTCCACAATTTTAAGCATTTTTTGGAAAATTGAATTTTTGACGGAAAATCGACAGGCGCGGACCTTACAAAATAGTGGAAATTTTGTACTATCTTAAATTGTGGAAAGAAAATATTTTTTGGCTAAATTATTTATTCCACTCATCAAAAGAAAGGTTTCTACAAAAAATTAGGCAACTTTTGGAAAATTGAATTTTTTGCCAAAATTCGACAGGCGCGGACCTTACAAAAATAATGAAGATTTTATACTATGTTTAATTGTGCTAAGTAAACATTTTTTGGCTAAATTGTTTATTCCACTCATTGAAAGAAAGCTTTCTCCACAATTTTAAGCATTTTTTGGAAAATTAAATTTTTGACGGAAATTCGACATGCGCGGACCTTACAAAATAGTGGAAATTTTGTACTATCTTAAATTGTGGAAATAAAATATTTTTTGGCAAATTATTTATTCCACTCATCAAAAGAAATGTTTCTACAAAAAAATAGGCAATTTTTGGAAATTTGAATTTTTTGCCAAAATTCGACAGGCGCGGACCTTACAAAAATAATGAAGATTTTATACTATGTTTAATTGTGCTAAGTAAACATTTTTTGGCTAAATTGTTTATTCCACTCATTGAAAGAAAGCTTTCTCCACAATTTTAAGCATTTTTTGGAAAATTAAATTTTTGACGGAAATTTGACAGGCGCGAGCCTTACAAAATAGTGGAAATTTTGTACTATCTTAAATTGTGGAAAGAAAATATTTTTTGGCTAAATTATTTATTCCACTCATCAAAAGAAAGGTTTCTACAAAAAAATAGGCAATTTTTGGAAATTTGAATTTTTTGCCAAAATTCGACAGGCGGGAACCTTACAAAATAGTGGAAATTTTGTACTATCTTAAATTGTGGAAATAAAATATTTTTTGGCTAAATTATTTATTCCACTCATCAAAAGAAATGTTTCTACAAAAAATTAGGCAATTATTGGAAAATTGAATTTTTTGCTGAAATTCGACAGGCGCGGACCTTACAAAAATAATGAAGATTTTGTACTATGTTTAATTGTGCTAAGTAAACATTTTTTGGCTAAATTGTTTATTCCACTCATTAAAAGAAAGCTTTCTCCACAATTTTAAGCATTTTTTGGAAAATTGAATTTTTGACGGAAATTCGACAAAATAGTGGAAATTTTGTACTATCTTAAATTGTGGAAAAAAAATATTTTTTGGCTAAATTATTTATTCCACTCATCAAAAGAAAGGTTTCTACAAAAAATTAGGCAATTTTTGAAAAATTGAATTTTTTGCCAAAATTCGACAGGCGCGGAGCTTACAAAAATAGTGAAAATTTTGTACTATCTTAAAATGTGGAAAGAACATATTTTTGCTATTTTATTTATTTCACTCATCAAAAGAAAGGTTTCTACAAAAAAATAGGCAATTTTTGGAAATTTGAATTTTTTGCCAAAATTCCACAGGCGCGGACCTTACAAAAATAGTGAAAATTTTGTACTATCTTAAATAGTGGTAAGAATATAATTTTTGGCTAAATTATTTATTTCACTCATCAAAAGGAAGGTTTCTCCATAATTTTAGGCGATTATTGAAAAATTGAATTTTTTACCGAAATTCAACCTGCGCGGACCTTACAAAAATAGTGAAAATTTTGCACAATCTCAAATTTTGCTGAGAAAATATTTTTTTACAAAATCATTTGTTGCCTCATCACAAGAAGTGTTTCTCCACTAATTTAGGCTATTTTTTGAAAATTAAATTTTTGACAGAAATTCATCAGGCGCGGACCTTACAAAAATGGTGAAAATTTTGTACTATCTTAAATTGTGCTAAGTAAACATTTTTTGGCTAAATTGTTTATTCCACTCATTAAAAGAAAGCTTTCTCCACAATTTTAAGCATTTTTTGGAAAATTGAATTTTTGACGGAAAATCGACAGGCGCGGACCTTACAAAATAGTGGAAATTTTGTACTATCTTAAATTGTGGAAAGAAAATATTTTTTGGCTAAATTATTTATTCCACTCATCAAAAGAAAGGTTTCTACAAAAAATTAGGCAACTTTTGGAAAATTGAATTTTTTGCCAAAATTCGACAGGCGCGGACCTTACAAAAATAATGAAGATTTTATACTATGTTTAATTGTGCTAAGTAAACATTTTTTGGCTAAATTGTTTTTCCACTCATTGAAAGAAAGCTTTCTCCACAATTTTAAGCATTTTTTGGAAAATTAAATTTTTGACGGAAATTCGACAGGCGCGGACCTTACAAAATAGTGGAAATTTTGTACTATCTTAAATTGTGGAAATAAAATATTTTTTGGCTAAATTATTTATTCCACTCATCAAAAGAAATGTTTCTACAAAAAATTAGGCAATTATTGGAAAATTGAATTTTTTGCTGAAATTCGACAGGCGCGGACCTTACAAAAATAATGAAGATTTTGTACTATGTTTAATTGTGCTAAGTAAACATTTTTTGGCTAAATTGTTTATTCCACTCATTAAAAGAAAGCTTTCTCCACAATTTTAAGCATTTTTTGGAAAATTGAATTTTTGACGGAAATTCGACAGGCGCGGACCTTACAAAATAGTGGAAATTTTGTACTATCTTAAATTGTGGAAAAAAAAAATTTTTTGGCTAAATTATTTATTCCACTCATCAAAAGAAAGGTTTCTACAAAAAATTAGGCAATTTTTGAAAAATTGAATTTTTTGCCAAAATTCGACAGGCGCGGAGCTTACAAAAATAGTGAAAATTTTGTACTATCTTAAAATGTGGAAAGAACATATTTTTGCTATTTTATTTATTTCACTCATCAAAAGAAAGGTTTCTACAAAAAAATAGGCAATTTTTGGAAATTTGAATTTTTTGCCAAAATTCCACAGGCGCGGACCTTACAAAAATAGTGAAAATTTTGTACTATCTTAAATAGTGGTCAGAATATATTTTTTGGCTAAATTATTTATTTCACTCATCAAAAGAAAGGTTTCTCCATAATTTTAGGCGATTATTGAAAAATTGAATTTTTTACCGAAATTCAACCTGCGCGGACCTTACAAAAATAGTGAAAATTTTGCACAATCTCAAATTTTGCTGAGAAAATATTTTTTGACAAAATCATTTGTTGCCTCATCACAAGAAGTGTTTCTCCACTAATTTAGGCTATTTTTTGAAAATTAAATTTTTGACAGAAATTCATCAGGCGCGGACCTTACAAAAATGGTGAAAATTTTGTACTATCTTAAATTGTGCTAAGTAAACATTTTTTGGCTAAATTGTTTATTCCACTCATTAAAAGAAAGCTTTCTCAACAATTTTAAGCATTTTTTGGAAAATTGAATTTTTGACGGAAAATCGACAGGCGCGGACCTTACAAAATAGTGGAAATTTTGTACTATCTTAAATTGTGGAAAGAAAATATTTTTTGGCTAAATTATTTATTCCACTCATCAAAAGAAAGGTTTCTACAAAAAATTAGGCAACTTTTGGAAAATTGAATTTTTTGCCAAAATTCGACAGGCGCGGACCTTACAAAAATAATGAAGATTTTATACTATGTTTAATTGTGCTAAGTAAACATTTTTTGGCTAAATTGTTTATTCCACTCATTGAAAGAAAGCTTTCTCCACAATTTTAAGCATTTTTTGGAAAATTAAATTTTTGACGGAAATTCGACAGGCGCGGACCTTACAAAATAGTGGAAATTTTGTACTATCTTAAATTGTGGAAAGAAAATATTTTTTGGCTAAATTATTTATTCCACTCATCAAAAGAAAGGTTTCTACAAAAAAATAGGCAATTTTTGGAAATTTGAATTTTTTGCCAAAATTCGACAGGCGCGGACCTTACAAAATAGTGGAAATTTTGTACTATCTTAAATTGTGGAAATAAAATATTTTTTGGCTAAATAATTTATTCCACTCATCAAAAGAAATGTTTCTACAAAAAATTAGGCAATTATTGGAAAATTGAATTTTTTGCTGAAATTCGACAGGCGCGGACCTTACAAAAATAATGAAGATTTTGTACTATGTTTAATTGTGCTAAGTAAACATTTTTTGGCTAAATTGTTTATTCCACTCATTAAAAGAAAGCTTTCTCCACAATTTAAAGCATTTTTTTGAAAATTGAATTTTTGACGGAAATTCGACAAATAGTGGAAATTTTGTACTATCTTAAATTGTGGAAAAAAAATATTTTTTGGCTAAATTATTTATTCCACTCATCAAAAGAAATGTTTCTACAAAAAATTAGGCAATTTTTGGAAAATTGAATTTTTTGCTGAAATGCGACAGGCGCGGACCTTACAAAAATAATGAAGATTTTGTACTATGTTTAATTGTGCTAAGTAAACATTTTTTGGCTAAATTGTTTATTCCACTCATTGAAAGAAAGCTTTCTCCACAATTTTAAGCATTTTTTGGAAAATTAAATTTTTGACGGAAATTCGACAGGCGCGGACCATACAAAATAGTGGAAATTTTGTACTATCTTAAATTGTGGAAAGAAAATATTTTTTGGCTAAATTATTTATTCCACTCATCAAAAGAAAGGTTTCTACAAAAAAATAGGCAATTTTTGGAAATTTGAATTTTTTGCCAAAATTCGACAGGCGCGAACCTTACAAAATAGTGGAAATTTTGTACTATCTTAAATTGTGGAAATAAAATATTTTTTGGCTAAATTATTTATTCCACTCATCAAAAGAAATGTTTCTACAAAAAATTATGCAATTATTGGAAAATTGAATTTTTTGCTGAAATTCGACAGGCGCGGACCTTACAAAAATAATGAAGATTTTGTACTATGTTTAATTGTGCTAAGTAAACATTTTTTGGCTAAATTGTTTATTCCACTCATTAAAAGAAAGCTTTCTCCACAATTTTAAGCATTTTTGGAAAATTGAATTTTTGACGGAAATTGGACAAAATAGTGGAAATTTTGTACTATCTTAAATTGTGGAAAAAAATATTTTTTGGCTAAATTATTTATTCCACTCATCAAAAGAAAGGTTTCTACAAAAAATTAGGCAATTTTTGAAAAATTGAATTTTTTGCCAAAATTCGACAGGCGCGGAGCTTACAAAAATAGTGAAAATTTTGTACTATCTTAAAATGTGGAAAGAACATATTTTTGCTATTTTATTTATTTCACTCATCAAAAGAAAGGTTTCTACAAAAAAATAGGCAATTTTTGGAAATTTGAATTTTTTGCCAAAATTCCACAGGCGCGGACCTTACAAAAATAGTGAAAATTTTGTACTAACTTAAATAGTGGTAAGAATATATTTTTTGGCTAAATTATTTATTTCACTCATCAAAAGAAAGGTTTCTCCATAATTTTAGGCGATTATTGAAAAATTGAATTTTTTACCGAAATTCAACCTGCGCGGGCCTTACAAAAATAGTGAAAATTTTGCACAATCTCAAATTTTGCTGAGAAAATATTTTTTGACAAAATCATTTGTTGCCTCATCACAAGAAGTGTTTCTCCACTAATTTAGGCTATTTTTTGAAAATTAAATTTTTGACGGAAATTCATCAGGGCAGACCTTACAAAAATGGTGAAAATTTTGTACTATCTTAAATTGTGCTAAGTAAACATTTTTTGGCTAAATTGTTTATTCCACTCATTAAAAGAAAGCTTTCTCCACAATTTTAAGCATTTTTTGGAAAATTGAATTTTTGACGGAAAATCGACAGGCGCGGACCTTACAAAATAGTGGAAATTTTGTACTATCTTAAATTGTGGAAAGAAAATATTTTTTGGCTAAATTATTTATTCCACTCATCAAAAGAAAGGTTTCTAAAAAAAATTAGGCAACTTTTGGAAAATTGAATTTTTTGCCAAAATTCGACAGGCGCGGACCTTACAAAAATAATGAAGATTTTATACTATGTTTAATTGTGCTAAGTAAACATTTTTTGGCTAAATTGTTTATTCCACTCATTGAAAGAAAGCTTTCTCCACAATTTTAAGCATTTTTTGGAAAATTAAATTTTTGACGGAAATTCGACAGGCGGGGACCTTACAAAATAGTGGAAATTTTGTACTATCTTAAATTGTGGAAAGAAAATATTTTTTGGCTAAATTATTTATTCCACTCATCAAAAGAAAGGTTTCTACAAAAAAATAGGCAATTTTTGGCAATTTGAATTTTTTGCCAAAATTCGACAGGCGCGCCCCTTACAAAATAGTGGAAATTTTGTACTATCTTAAATTGTGGAAATAAAATATTTTTTGGCTAAATTATTTATTCCACTCATCAAAAGAAATGTTTCTACAAAAAATTAGGCAATTATTGGAAAATTGAATTTTTTGCTGAAATTCGACAGGCGCGACCTTACAAAAATAATGAAGATTTTGTACTATGTTTAATTGTGCTAAGTAAACATTTTTTGGCTAAATTGTTTATTCCACTCATTAAAAGAAAGCTTTCTCCACAATTTTAAGCATTTTTTGGAAAATTGAATTTTTGACGGAAATTCGACAAAATAGTGGAAATTTTGTACTATCTTAAATTGTGGAAAAAAAATATTTTTTGGCTAAATTATTTATTCCACTCATCAAAAGAAAGGTTTCTACAAAAAATTAGGCAATTTTTGAAAAATTGAATTTTTTGCCAAAATTCGACAGGCGCGGAGCTTACAAAAATAGTGAAAATTTTGTACTATCTTAAAATGTGGAAAGAACATATTTTTGCTATTTTATTTATTTCACTCATCAAAAGAAAGGTTTCTACAAAAAAATAGGCAATTTTTGGAAATTTGAATTTTTTGCCAAAATTCCACAGGCGCGGACCTTACAAAAATAGTGAAAATTTTGTACTATCTTAAATAGTGGTAAGAATATATTTTTTGGCTAAATTATTTATTTCACTCATCAAAAGAAAGGTTTCTCCATAATTTTAGGCGATTATTGAAAAATTGAATTTTTTACCGAAATTCAACCTGCGCGGACCTTACAAAAATAGTGAAAATTTTGCACAATCTCAAATTTTGCTGAGAAAATATTTTTTGACAAAATCATTTGTTGCCTCATCACAAGAAGTGTTTCTCCACTAATTTAGGCTATTTTTTGAAAATTAAATTTTTGACGGAAATTCATCAGGCGCGGACCTAACAAAAATGGTGAAAATTTTGTACTATCTTAAATTGTGCTAAGTAAACATTTTTTGGCTAAATTGTTTATTCCACTCATTAAAAGAAAGCTTTCTCCACAATTTTAAGCATTTTTTGGAAAATTGAATTTTTGACGGAAAATCGACAGGCGCGGACCTTACAAAAGAGTGGAAATTTTGTACTATCTTAAATTGTGGAAAGAAAATATTTTTTGGCTAAATTATTTATTCCACTCATCAAAAGAAAGGTTTCTACAAAAAATTAGGCAACTTTTGGAAAATTGAATTTTTTGCCAAAATTCGACAGGCGCGGACCTTACAAAAATAATGAAGATTTTATACTATGTTTAATTGTGCTACGTAAACATTTTTTGGCTAAATTGTTTATTCCACTCATTGAAAGAAAGCTTTCTCCACAATTTTAAGCATTTTTTGGAAAATTAAATTTTTGACGGAAATTTGACAGGCGCGGACCTTACAAAAGAGTGGAAATTTTGTACTATCTTAAATTGTGGAAAGAAAATATTTTTTGGCTAAATTATTTATTCCACTCATCAAAAGAAAGGTTTCTACAAAAAAATAGGCAATTTTTGGAAATTTGAATTTTTTGCCAAAATTCGACAGGCGCGAACCTTACAAAATAGTGGAAATTTTGTACTATCTTAAATTGTGGAAATAAAATATTTTTTGGCTAAATTATTTATTCCACTCATCCAAAGAAATGTTTCTACAAAAAATTAGGCAATTATTAGAAAATTGAATTTTTTGCTGAAATTCGACAGGCGCGGAAGTTACAAAAATAATGAAGATTTTGTACTATGTTTAATTGTGCTAAGTAAACATTTTTTGGCTAAATTGTTTATTCCACTCATTAAAAGAAAGCTTTCTCCACAATTTTAAGCATTTTTTGGAAAATTGAATTTTTGACGGAAATTCGACAAAATAGTGGAAATTTTGTACTATCTTAAATTGTGGAAAAAAAATATTTTTTGGCTAAATTATTTATTCCACTCATCAAAAGAAAGGTTTCTACAAAAAATTAGGCAATTTTTGAAAAATTGAATTTTTTGCCAAAATTCGACAGGCGCGGAGCTTACAAAAATAGTGAAAATTTTGTACTATCTTAAAATGTGGAAAGAACATATTTTTGCTATTTTATTTATTTCACTCATCAAAAGAAAGGTTTCTACAAAAAAATAGGCAATTTTTGGAAATTTGAATTTTTTGCCAAAATTCCACAGGCGCGGACCTTACAAAAATAGTGAAAATTTTGTACTATCTTAAATAGTGGTAAGAATATATTTTTTGGCTAAATTATTTATTTCACTCATCAAAAGAAAGGTTTCTCCATAATTTTAGGCGATTATTGAAAAATTGAATTTTTTACCGAAATTCAACCTTACAAAAATAGTGAAAATTTTGCACAATCTCAAATTTTGCTGAGAAAATATTTTTTGACAAAATCATTTGTTGCCTCATCACAAGAAGTGTTTCTCCACTAATTTAGGCTATTTTTTGAAAATTAAATTTTTGACAGAAATTCATCAGGCGCGGACCTTACAAAAATGGTGAAAATTTTGTACTATCTTAAATTGTGCTAAGTAAACATTTTTTGGCTAAATTGTTTATTCCACTCATTAAAAGAAAGCTTTCTCCACAATTTTAAGCATTTTTTGGAAAATTGAATTTTTGACGGAAATTCGACAAAATAGTGGAAATTTTGTACTATCTTAAATTGTGGAAAAAAAATATTTTTTGGCTAAATTATTTATTCCACTCATCAAAAGAAAGGTTTCTACAAAAAATTAGGCAATTTTTGAAAAATTGAATTTTTTGCACAAATTCGACAGGCGCGGAGCTTACAAAAATAGTGAAAATTTTGTACTATCTTAAAATGTGGAAAGAACATATTTTTGCTATTTTATTTATTTCACTCATCAAAAGAAAGGTTTCTACAAAAAAATAGGCAATTTTTGGAAATTTGAATTTTTTGCCAAAATTCCACAGGCGCGGACCTTACAAAAATAGTGAAAATTTTGTACTATCTTAAATAGTGGTAAGAATATATTTTTTGGCTAAATCATTTATTTCACTCATCAAAAGAAAGGTTTTTCCATAATTTTAGGCGATTATTGAAAAATTGAATTTTTTACCGAAATTCAACCTTCGCGGACCTTACAAAAATAGTGAAAATTTTGCACAATCTCAAATTTTGCTGAGAAAATATTTTTTGACAAAATCATTTGTTGCCTCATCACAAGAAGTGTTTCTCCACTAATTGAGGCTATTTTTTGAAAATTAAATTTTTGACGGAAATTCATCAGGCGCGGACCTTACAAAAATGGTGAAAATTTTGTACTATCTTAAATTGTGCTAAGTAAACATTTTTTGGCTAAATTGTTTATTCCACTCATTAAAAGAAAGCTTTCTCCACAATTTTAAGCATTTTTTGGAAAATTGAATTTTTGACGGAAATTCGACAAAATAGTGGAAATTTTGTACTATCTTAAATTGTGGAAAAAAAATATTTTTTGGCTAAATTATTTATTCCACTCATCAAAAGAAAGGTTTCTACAAAAAATTAGGCAATTTTTGAAAAATTGAATTTTTTGCCAAAATTGAACAGGCGCGGAGCTTACAAAAATAGTGAAAATTTTGTACTATCTTAAAATGTGGAAAGAACATATTTTTGCTTTTTTATTTATTTCACTCATCAAAAGAAAGGTTTCTACAAAAAATTAGGCAATTTTTGGAAATTTGAATTTTTTGCCAAAATTCCACAGGCGCGGACTTTACAAAAATAGTGAAAATTTTGTACTATCTTAAATAGTGGTAAGAATATATTTTTTGGCTAAATTATTTATTTCACTCATCAAAGAAAGGTTTCTCCATAATTTTAGGCGATTATTGAAAAATTGAATTTTTTATAGAAATTCAACCTGCGCGGACCTTACAAAAATAGTGAAAATTTTGCACAATCTCAAATTTTGCTGAGAAAATATTTTTTGACGAAATCATTTGTTGCCTCATCACAAGAAGTGTTTCTCCACTAATTTAGGCTATTTTTTGAAAATTAAATTTTTGACGGAAATTCATCAGGCGCGGACCTTACAAAAATGGTGAAAATTTTGTACTATTTTAAATTGTGCTAAGTAAACATTTTTTGGCTAAATTGTTTATTCCACTCATTAAAAGAAAGCTTTCTCCACAATTTTAAGCATTTTCTGGAAAATTGAATTTTTGACGGAAATTCGACAGGCGCGGACCTTACAAAATAGTGGAAATTTTGTACTATCTTAAATTGTGGAAATAAAATATTTTTTGGCTAAATTATTATTCCACTCATCAAAAGAAATGTTTCTACAAAAAATTAGGCAATTATTGGAAAATTGATTTTTTTAATGAAATTCGACAGGCGCGGACCTTACAAAAATAATGAAGATTTTGTACTATGTTTAATTGTGCTAAGTAAACATTTTTTGGCTAAATTGTTTGTTCCACTCATTAAAAGAAAGCTTTCTCCACAATTTTAAGCATTTTTTGGAAAATTGAATTTTTGACGGAAATTCGACAGGCGCGGACCTTACAAAATAGTGGAAATTTTGTACTATCTTAAATTGTGGAAATAAAATATTTTTTGGCTAAATTATTTATTCCACTCATCAAAAGAAAGGTTTCTACAAAAAAATAGGCAATTTTTGGAAATTTGAATTTTTTGCCAAAATTCGACAGGCGCGCCCCTTACAAAATAGTGGAAATTTTGTACTATCTTAAATTGTGGAAATAAAATATTTTTTGGCTAAATTATTTATTCCACTCATCAAAAGAAATGTTTCTACAAAAAATTAGGCAATTATTGGAAAATTGAATTTTTTGCTGAAATTCGACAGGCGCGACCTTACAAAAATAATGAAGATTTTGTACTATGTTTAATTGTGCTAAGTAAACATTTTTTGGCTAAATTGTTTATTCCACTCATTAAAAGAAAGCTTTCTCCACAATTTTAAGCATTTTTTGGAAAATTGAATTTTTGACGGAAATTCGACAAAATAGTGGAAATTTTGTACTATCTTAAATTGTGGAAAAAAAATATTTTTTGGCTAAATTATTTATTCCACTCATCAAAAGAAAGGTTTCTACAAAAAATTAGGCAATTTTTGAAAAATTGAATTTTTTGCCAAAATTCGACAGGCGCGGAGCTTACAAAAATAGTGAAAATTTTGTACTATCTTAAAATGTGGAAAGAACATATTTTTGCTATTTTATTTATTTCACTCATCAAAAGAAAGGTTTCTACAAAAAAATAGGCAATTTTTGGAAATTTGAATTTTTTGCCAAAATTCCACAGGCGCGGACCTTACAAAAATAGTGAAAATTTTGTACTATCTTAAATAGTGGTAAGAATATATTTTTTGGCTAAATTATTTATTTCACTCATCAAAAGAAAGGTTTCTCCATAATTTTAGGCGATTATTGAAAAATTGAATTTTTTACCGAAATTCAACCTGCGCGGACCTTACAAAAATAGTGAAAATTTTGCACAATCTCAAATTTTGCTGAGAAAATATTTTTTGACAAAATCATTTGTTGCCTCATCACAAGAAGTGTTTCTCCACTAATTTAGGCTATTTTTTGAAAATTAAATTTTTGACGGAAATTCATCAGGCGCGGACCTAACAAAAATGGTGAAAATTTTGTACTATCTTAAATTGTGCTAAGTAAACATTTTTTGGCTAAATTGTTTATTCCACTCATTAAAAGAAAGCTTTCTCCACAATTTTAAGCATTTTTTGGAAAATTGAATTTTTGACGGAAAATCGACAGGCACGGACCTTACAAAATAGTGGAAATTTTGTACTATCTTAAATTGTGGAAAGAAAATATTTTTTGGCTAAATTATTTATTCCACTCATCAAAAGAAAGGTTTCTACAAAAAATTAGGCAACTTTTGGAAAATTGAATTTTTTGCCAAAAATCGACAGGCGCGGACCTTACAAAAATAATGAAGATTTTATACTATGTTTAATTGTGCTACGTAAACATTTTTTGGCTAAATTGTTTATTCCACTCATTGAAAGAAAGCTTTCTCCACAATTTTAAGCATTTTTTGGAAAATTAAATTTTTGACGGAAATTTGACAGGCGCGGACCTTACAAAAGAGTGGAAATTTTGTACTATCTTAAATTGTGGAAAGAAAATATTTTTTGGCTAAATTATTTATTCCACTCATCAAAAGAAAGGTTTCTACAAAAAAATAGGCAATTTTTGGAAATTTGAATTTTTTGCCAAAATTCGACAGGCGCGAACCTTACAAAATAGTGGAAATTTTGTACTATCTTAAATTGTGGAAATAAAATATTTTTTGGCTAAATTATTTATTCCACTCATCCAAAGAAATGTTTCTACAAAAAATTAGGCAATTATTGGAAAATTGAATTTTTTGCTGAAATTCGACAGGCGCGGACCTTACAAAAATAATGAAGATTTTGTACTATGTTTAATTGTGCTAAGTAAACATTTTTTGGCTAAATTGTTTATTCCACTCATTAAAAGAAAGCTTTCTCCACAATTTTAAGCATTTTTTGGAAAATTGAATTTTTGACGGAAATTCGACAAAATAGTGGAAATTTTGTACTATCTTAAATTGTGGAAAAAAAATATTTTTTGGCTTAATTATTTATTCCACTCATCAAAAGAAAGGTTTCTACAAAAAATTAGGCAATTTTTGAAAAATTGAATTTTTTGCCAAAATTCGACAGGCGCGGAGCTTACAAAAATAGTGAAAATTTTGTACTATCTTAAAATGTGGAAAGAACATATTTTTGCTATTTTATTTATTTCACTCATCAAAAGAAAGGTTTCTACAAAAAAATAGGCAATTTTTGGAAATTTGAATTTTTTGCCAAAATTCCACAGGCGCGGACCTTACAAAAATAGTGAAAATTTTGTACTATCTTAAATAGTGGTAAGAATATATTTTTTGGCTAAATTATTTATTTCACTCATCAAAAGAAAGGTTTCTCCATAATTTTAGGCGATTATTGAAAAATTAAATTTTTTACCGAAATTCAACCTGCGCGACCCTTACAAAAATAGTGAAAATTTTGCACAATCTCAAATTTTGCTGAGAAAATATTTTTTGACAAAATCATTTGTTGCCTCATCACAAGAAGTGTTTCTCCACTAATTTAGGCTATTTTTTGAAAATTAAATTTTTGACAGAAATTCATCAGGCGCGGACCTTACAAAAATGGTGAAAATTTTGTACTATCTTAAATTGTGCTAAGTAAACATTTTTTGGCTAAATTGTTTATTCCACTCATTAAAAGAAAGCTTTCTCCACAATTTTAAGCATTTTTTGGAAAATTGAATTTTTGACGGAAAATCGACAGGCGCGGACCTTACAAAATAGTGGAAATTTTGTACTATCTTAAATTGTGGAAAGAAAATATTTTTTGGCTAAATTATTTATTCCACTCATCAAAAGAAAGGTTTCTACAAAAAATTAGGCAACTTTTGGAAAATTGAATTTTTTGCCAAAATTCGACAGGCGCGGACCTTACAAAAATAATGAAGATTTTATACTATGTTTAATTGTGCTAAGTAAACATTTTTTGGCTAAATTGTTTATTCCACTCATTGAAAGAAAGCTTTCTCCACAATTTTAAGCATTTTTTGGAAAATTAAATTTTTGACGGAAATTCGACATGCGCGGACCTTACAAAATAGTGGAAATTTTGTACTATCTTAAATTGTGGAAATAAAATATTTTTTGGCTAAATTATTTATTCCACTCATCAAAAGAAATGTTTCTACAAAAAAATAGGCAATTTTTGGAAATTTGAATTTTTTGCCAAAATTCGACAGGCGCGTACCTTACAAAAATAATGAAGATTTTTACTATGTTTAATTGTGCTAAGTAAACATTTTTTGGCTAAATTGTTTATTCCACTCATTGAAAGAAAGCTTTCTCCACAATTTTAAGCATTTTTTGGAAAATTAAATTTTTGACGGAAATTTGACAGGCGCGAGCCTTACAAAATAGTGGAAATTTTGTACTATCTTAAATTGTGGAAAGAAAATATTTTTTGGCTAAATTATTTATTCCACTCATCAAAAGAAAGGTTTCTACAAAAAAATAGGCAATTTTTGGAAATTTGAATTTTTTGCCAAAATTCGACAGGCGCGAACCTTACAAAATAGTGGAAATTTTGTACTATCTTAAATTGTGGAAATAAAATATTTTTTGGCTAAATTATTTATTCCACTCATCAAAAGAAATGTTTCTACAAAAAATTAGGCAATTATTGGAAAATTGAATTTTTTGCTGAAATTCGACAGGCGCGGACCTTACAAAAATAATGAAGATTTTGTACTATGTTTAATTGTGCTAAGTAAACATTTTTTGGCTAAATTGTTTATTCCACTCATTAAAAGAAAGCTTTCTCCACAATTTTAAGCATTTTTTGGAAAATTGAATTTTTGACGGAAATTCGACAAAATAGTGGAAATTTTGTACTATCTTAAATTGTGGAAAAAAAATATTTTTTGGCTAAATTATTTATTCCACTCATCAAAAGAAAGGTTTCTACAAAAAATTAGGCAATTTTTGAAAAATTGAATTTTTTGCCAAAATTCGACAGGCGCGGAGCTTACAAAAATAGTGAAAATTTTGTACTATCTTAAAATGTGGAAAGAACATATTTTTGCTATTTTATTTATTTCACTCATCAAAAGAAAGGTTTCTACAAAAAAATAGGCAATTTTTGGAAATTTGAATTTTTTGCCAAAATTCCACAGGCGCGGACCTTACAAAAATAGTGAAAATTTTGTACTATCTTAAATAGTGGTAAGAATATAATTTTTGGCTAAATTATTTATTTCACTCATCAAAAGGAAGGTTTCTCCATAATTTTAGGCGATTATTGAAAAATTGAATTTTTTACCGAAATTCAACCTGCGCGGACCTTACAAAAATAGTGAAAATTTTGCACAATCTCAAATTTTGCTGAGAAAATATTTTTTGACAAAATCATTTGTTGCCTCATCACAAGAAGTGTTTCTCCACTAATTTAGGCTATTTTTTGAAAATTAAATTTTTGACAGAAATTCATCAGGCGCGGACCTTACAAAAATGGTGAAAATTTTGTACTATCTTAAATTGTGCTAAGTAAACATTTTTTGGCTAAATTGTTTATTCCACTCATTAAAAGAAAGCTTTCTCCACAATTTTAAGCATTTTTTGGAAAATTGAATTTTTGACGGAAAATCGACAGGCGCGGACCTTACAAAATAGTGGAAATTTTGTACTATCTTAAATTGTGGAAAGAAAATATTTTTTGGCTAAATTATTTATTCCACTCATCAAAAGAAAGGTTTCTACAAAAAATTAGGCAACTTTTGGAAAATTGAATTTTTTGCCAAAATTCGACAGGCGCGGACCTTACAAAAATAATGAAGATTTTATACTATGTTTAATTGTGCTAAGTAAACATTTTTTGGCTAAATTGTTTTTTCCACTCATTGAAAGAAAGCTTTCTCCACAATTTTAAGCATTTTTTGGAAAATTAAATTTTTGACGGAAATTCGACAGGCGCGGACCTTACAAAATAGTGGAAATTTTGTACTATCTTAAATTGTGGAAAAAAAAAATTTTTTGGCTAAATTATTTATTCCACTCATCAAAAGAAAGGTTTCTACAAAAAATTAGGCAATTTTTGAAAAATTGAATTTTTTGCCAAAATTCGACAGGCGCGGAGCTTACAAAAATAGTGAAAATTTTGTACTATCTTAAAATGTGGAAAGAACATATTTTTGCTATTTTATTTATTTCACTCATCAAAAGAAAGGTTTCTACAAAAAAATAGGCAATTTTTGGAAATTTGAATTTTTTGCCAAAATTCCACAGGCGCGGACCTTACAAAAATAGTGAAAATTTTGTACTATCTTAAATAGTGGTAAGAATATATTTTTTGGCTAAATTATTTATTTCACTCATCAAAAGAAAGGTTTCTCCATAATTTTAGGCGATTATTGAAAAATTGAATTTTTTACCGAAATTCAACCTGCGCGGACCTTACAAAAATAGTGAAAATTTTGCACAATCTCAAATTTTGCTGAGAAAATATTTTTTGACAAAATCATTTGTTGCCTCATCACAAGAAGTGTTTCTCCACTAATTTAGGCTATTTTTTGAAAATTAAATTTTTGACGGAAATTCATCAGGCGCGGACCTAACAAAAATGGTGAAAATTTTGTACTATCTTAAATTGTGCTAAGTAAACATTTTTTGGCTAAATTGTTTATTCCACTCATTAAAAGAAAGCTTTCTCCACAATTTTAAGCATTTTTTGGAAAATTGAATTTTTGACGGAAAATCGACAGGCGCGGACCTTACAAAATAGTGGAAATTTTGTACTATCTTAAATTGTGGAAAGAAAATATTTTTTGGCTAAATTATTTATTCCACTCATCAAAAGAAAGGTTTCTACAAAAAATTAGGCAACTTTTGGAAAATTGAATTTTTTGCCAAAATTCGACAGGCGCGGACCTTACAAAAATAATGAAGATTTTATACTATGTTTAATTGTGCTACGTAAACATTTTTTGGCTAAATTGTTTATTCCACTCATTGAAAGAAAGCTTTCTCCACAATTTTAAGCATTTTTTGGAAAATTAAATTTTTGACGGAAATTTGACAGGCGCGGACCTTACAAAAGAGTGGAAATTTTGTACTATCTTAAATTGTGGAAAGAAAATATTTTTTGGCTAAATTATTTATTCCACTCATCAAAAGAAAGGTTTCTACAAAAAAATAGGCAATTTTTGGAAATTTGAATTTTTTGCCAAAATTCAACAGGCGCGAACCTTACAAAATAGTGGAAATTTTGTACTATCTTAAATTGTGGAAATAAAATATTTTTTGGCTAAATTATTTATTCCACTCATCCAAAGAAATGTTTCTACAAAAAATTAGGCAATTATTGGAAAATTGAATTTTTTGCTGAAATTCGACAGGCGCGGAAGTTACAAAAATAATGAAGATTTTGTACTATGTTTAATTGTGCTAAGTAAACATTTTTTGGCTAAATTGTTTATTCCACTCATTAAAAGAAAGCTTTCTCCACAATTTTAAGCATTTTTTGGAAAATTGAATTTTTGACGGAAATTCGACAAAATAGTGGAAATTTTGTACTATCTTAAATTGTGGAAAAAAAATATTTTTTGGCTAAATTATTTATTCCACTCATCAAAAGAAAGGTTTCTACAAAAAATTAGGCAATTTTTGAAAAATTGAATTTTTTGCCAAAATTCGACAGGCGCGGAGCTTACAAAAATAGTGAAAATTTTGTACTATCTTAAAATGTGGAAAGAACATATTTTTGCTATTTTATTTATTTCACTCATCAAAAGAAAGGTTTCTACAAAAAAATAGGCAATTTTTGGAAATTTGAATTTTTTGCCAAAATTCCACAGGCGCGGACCTTACAAAAATAGTGAAAATTTTGTACTATCTTAAATAGTGGTAAGAATATATTTTTTGGCTAAATTATTTATTTCACTCATCAAAAGAAAGGTTTCTCCATAATTTTAGGCGATTATTGAAAAATTGAATTTTTTACCGAAATTCAACCTTACAAAAATAGTGAAAATTTTGCACAATCTCAAATTTTGCTGAGAAAATATTTTTTGACAAAATCATTTGTTGCCTCATCACAAGAAGTGTTTCTCCACTAATTTAGGCTATTTTTTGAAAATTAAATTTTTGACAGAAATTCATCAGGCGCGGACCTTACAAAAATGGTGAAAATTTTGTACTATCTTAAATTGTGCTAAGTAAACATTTTTTGGCTAAATTGTTTATTCCACTCATTAAAAGAAAGCTTTCTCCACAATTTTAAGCATTTTTTGGAAAATTGAATTTTTGACGGAAATTCGACAAAATAGTGGAAATTTTGTACTATCTTAAATTGTGGAAAAAAAATATTTTTTGGCTAAATTATTTATTCCACTCATCAAAAGAAAGGTTTCTACAAAAAATTAGGCAATTTTTGAAAAATTGAATTTTTTGCACAAATTCGACAGGCGCGGAGCTTACAAAAATAGTGAAAATTTTGTACTATCTTAAAATGTGGAAAGAACATATTTTTGCTATTTTATTTATTTCACTCATCAAAAGAAAGGTTTCTACAAAAAAATAGGCAATTTTTGGAAATTTGAATTTTTTGCCAAAATTCCACAGGCGCGGACCTTACAAAAATAGTGAAAATTTTGTACTATCTTAAATAGTGGTAAGAATATATTTTTTGGCTAAATCATTTATTTCACTCATCAAAAGAAAGGTTTCTCCATAATTTTAGGCGATTATTGAAAAATTGAATTTTTTACCGAAATTCAACCTTCGCGGACCTTACAAAAATAGTGAAAATTTTGCACAATCTCAAATTTTGCTGAGAAAATATTTTTTGACAAAATCATTTGTTGCCTCATCACAAGAAGTGTTTCTCCACTAATTGAGGCTATTTTTTGAAAATTAAATTTTTGACGGAAATTCATCAGGCGCGGACCTTACAAAAATGGTGAAAATTTTGTACTATCTTAAATTGTGCTAAGTAAACATTTTTTGGCTAAATTGTTTATTCCACTCATTAAAAGAAAGCTTTCTCCACAATTTTAAGCATTTTTTGGAAAATTGAATTTTTGACGGAAATTCGACAAAATAGTGGAAATTTTGTACTATCTTAAATTGTGGAAAAAAAATATTTTTTGGCTAAATTATTTATTCCACTCATCAAAAGAAAGGTTTCTACAAAAAATTAGGCAATTTTTGAAAAATTGAATTTTTTGCCAAAATTGAACAGGCGCGGAGCTTACAAAAATAGTGAAAATTTTGTACTATCTTAAAATGTGGAAAGAACATATTTTTGCTTTTTTATTTATTTCACTCATCAAAAGAAAGGTTTCTACAAAAAATTAGGCAATTTTTGGAAATTTGAATTTTTTGCCAAAATTCCACAGGCGCGGACTTTACAAAAATAGTGAAAATTTTGTACTATCTTAAATAGTGGTAAGAATATATTTTTTGGCTAAATTATTTATTTCACTCATCAAAGAAAGGTTTCTCCATAATTTTAGGCGATTATTGAAAAATTGAATTTTTTATAGAAATTCAACCTGCGCGGACCTTACAAAAATAGTGAAAATTTTGCACAATCTCAAATTTTGCTGAGAAAATATTTTTTGACGAAATCATTTGTTGCCTCATCACAAGAAGTGTTTCTCCACTAATTTAGGCTATTTTTTGAAAATTTAATTTTTGACGGAAATTCATCAGGCGCGGACCTTACAAAAATGGTGAAAATTTTGTACTATTTTAAATTGTGCTAAGTAAACATTTTTTGGCTAAATTGTTTATTCCACTCATTAAAAGAAAGCTTTCTCCACAATTTTAAGCATTTTCTGGAAAATTGAATTTTTGACGGAAATTCGACAGGCGCGGACCTTACAAAATAGTGGAAATTTTGTACTATCTTAAATTGTGGAAATAAAATATTTTTTGGCTAAATTATTATTCCACTCATCAAAAGAAATGTTTCTACAAAAAATTAGGCAATTATTGGAAAATTGATTTTTTTAATGAAATTCGACAGGCGCGGACCTTACAAAAATAATGAAGATTTTGTACTATGTTTAATTGTGCTAAGTAAACATTTTTTGGCTAAATTGTTTGTTCCACTCATTAAAAGAAAGCTTTCTCCACAATTTTAAGCATTTTTTGGAAAATTGAATTTTTGACGGAAATTCGACAGGCGCGGACCTTACAAAATAGTGGAAATTTTGTACTATCTTAAATTGTGGAAATAAAATATTTTTTGGCTAAATTATTTATTCCACTCATCAAAAGAAAGGTTTCTACAAAAAAATAGGCAATTTTTGGAAATTTGAATTTTTTGCCAAAATTCGACAGGCGCGCCCCTTACAAAATAGTGGAAATTTTGTACTATCTTAAATTGTGGAAATAAAATATTTTTTGGCTAAATTATTTATTCCACTCATCAAAAGAAATGTTTCTACAAAAAATTAGGCAATTATTGGAAAATTGAATTTTTTGCTGAAATTCGACAGGCGCGACCTTACAAAAATAATGAAGATTTTGTACTATGTTTAATTGTGCTAAGTAAACATTTTTTGGCTAAATTGTTTATTCCACTCATTAAAAGAAAGCTTTCTCCACAATTTTAAGCATTTTTTGGAAAATTGAATTTTTGACGGAAATTCGACAAAATAGTGGAAATTTTGTACTATCTTAAATTGTGGAAAAAAAATATTTTTTGGCTAAATTATTTATTCCACTCATCAAAAGAAAGGTTTCTACAAAAAATTAGGCAATTTTTGAAAAATTGAATTTTTTGCCAAAATTCGACAGGCGCGGAGCTTACAAAAATAGTGAAAATTTTGTACTATCTTAAAATGTGGAAAGAACATATTTTTGCTATTTTATTTATTTCACTCATCAAAAGAAAGGTTTCTACAAAAAAATAGGCAATTTTTGGAAATTTGAATTTTTTGCCAAAATTCCACAGGCGCGGACCTTACAAAAATAGTGAAAATTTTGTACTATCTTAAATAGTGGTAAGAATATATTTTTTGGCTAAATTATTTATTTCACTCATCAAAAGAAAGGTTTCTCCATAATTTTAGGCGATTATTGAAAAATTGAATTTTTTACCGAAATTCAACCTGCGCGGACCTTACAAAAATAGTGAAAATTTTGCACAATCTCAAATTTTGCTGAGAAAATATTTTTTGACAAAATCATTTGTTGCCTCATCACAAGAAGTGTTTCTCCACTAATTTAGGCTATTTTTTGAAAATTAAATTTTTGACGGAAATTCATCAGGCGCGGACCTAACAAAAATGGTGAAAATTTTGTACTATCTTAAATTGTGCTAAGTAAACATTTTTTGGCTAAATTGTTTATTCCACTCATTAAAAGAAAGCTTTCTCCACAATTTTAAGCATTTTTTGGAAAATTGAATTTTTGACGGAAAATCGACAGGCACGGACCTTACAAAATAGTGGAAATTTTGTACTATCTTAAATTGTGGAAAGAAAATATTTTTTGGCTAAATTATTTATTCCACTCATCAAAAGAAAGGTTTCTACAAAAAATTAGGCAACTTTTGGAAAATTGAATTTTTTGCCAAAATTCGACAGGCGCGGACCTTACAAAAATAATGAAGATTTTATACTATGTTTAATTGTGCTACGTAAACATTTTTTGGCTAAATTGTTTATTCCACTCATTGAAAGAAAGCTTTCTCCACAATTTTAAGCATTTTTTGGAAAATTAAATTTTTGACGGAAATTTGACAGGCGCGGACCTTACAAAAGAGTGGAAATTTTGTACTATCTTAAATTGTGGAAAGAAAATATTTTTTGGCTAAATTATTTATTCCACTCATCAAAAGAAAGGTTTCTACAAAAAAATAGGCAATTTTTGGAAATTTGAATTTTTTGCCAAAATTCGACAGGCGCGAACCTTACAAAATAGTGGAAATTTTGTACTATCTTAAATTGTGGAAATAAAATATTTTTTGGCTAAATTATTTATTCCACTCATCCAAAGAAATGTTTCTACAAAAAATTAGGCAATTATTGGAAAATTGAATTTTTTGCTGAAATTCGACAGGCGCGGACCTTACAAAAATAATGAAGATTTTGTACTATGTTTAATTGTGCTAAGTAAACATTTTTTGGCTAAATTGTTTATTCCACTCATTAAAAGAAAGCTTTCTCCACAATTTTAAGCATTTTTTGGAAAATTGAATTTTTGACGGAAATTCGACAAAATAGTGGAAATTTTGTACTATCTTAAATTGTGGAAAAAAAATATTTTTTGGCTTAATTATTTATTCCACTCATCAAAAGAAAGGTTTCTACAAAAAATTAGGCAATTTTTGAAAAATTGAATTTTTTGCCAAAATTCGACAGGCGCGGAGCTTACAAAAATAGTGAAAATTTTGTACTATCTTAAAATGTGGAAAGAACATATTTTTGCTATTTTATTTATTTCACTCATCAAAAGAAAGGTTTCTACAAAAAAATAGGCAATTTTTGGAAATTTGAATTTTTTGCCAAAATTCCACAGGCGCGGACCTTACAAAAATAGTGAAAATTTTGTACTATCTTAAATAGTGGTAAGAATATATTTTTTGGCTAAATTATTTATTTCACTCATCAAAAGAAAGGTTTCTCCATAATTTTAGGCGATTATTGAAAAATTAAATTTTTTACCGAAATTCAACCTGCGCGACCCTTACAAAAATAGTGAAAATTTTGCACAATCTCAAATTTTGCTGAGAAAATATTTTTTGACAAAATCATTTGTTGCCTCATCACAAGAAGTGTTTCTCCACTAATTTAGGCTATTTTTTGAAAATTAAATTTTTGACAGAAATTCATCAGGCGCGGACCTTACAAAAATGGTGAAAATTTTGTACTATCTTAAATTGTGCTAAGTAAACATTTTTTGGCTAAATTGTTTATTCCACTCATTAAAAGAAAGCTTTCTCCACAATTTTAAGCTTTTTTTGGAAAATTGAATTTTTGACGGAAAATCGACAGGCGCGGACCTTACAAAATAGTGGAAATTTTGTACTATCTTAAATTGTGGAAAGAAAATATTTTTTGGCTAAATTATTTATTCCACTCATCAAAAGAAAGGTTTCTACAAAAAATTAGGCAACTTTTGGAAAATTGAATTTTTTGCCAAAATTCGACAGGCGCGGACCTTACAAAAATAATGAAGATTTTATACTATGTTTAATTGTGCTAAGTAAACATTTTTTGGCTAAATTGTTTATTCCACTCATTGAAAGAAAGCTTTCTCCACAATTTTAAGCATTTTTTGGAAAATTAAATTTTTGACGGAAATTCGACATGCGCGGACCTTACAAAATAGTGGAAATTTTGTACTATCTTAAATTGTGGAAATAAAATATTTTTTGGCTAAATTATTTATTCCACTCATCAAAAGAAATGTTTCTACAAAAAAATAGGCAATTTTTGGAAATTTGAATTTTTTGCCAAAATTCGACAGGCGCGTACCTTACAAAAATAATGAAGATTTTATACTATGTTTAATTGTGCTAAGTAAACATTTTTTGGCTAAATTGTTTATTCCACTCATTGAAAGAAAGCTTTCTCCACAATTTTAAGCATTTTTTGGAAAATTAAATTTTTGACGGAAATTTGACAGGCGCGAGCCTTACAAAATAGTGGAAATTTTGTACTATCTTAAATTGTGGAAAGAAAATATTTTTTGGCTAAATTATTTATTCCACTCATCAAAAGAAAGGTTTCTACAAAAAAATAGGCAATTTTTGGAAATTTGAATTTTTTGCCAAAATTCGACAGGCGCGAACCTTACAAAATAGTGGAAATTTTGTACTATCTTAAATTGTGGAAATAAAATATTTTTTGGCTAAATTATTTATTCCACTCATCAAAAGAAATGTTTCTACAAAAAATTAGGCAATTATTGGAAAATTGAATTTTTTGCTGAAATTCGACAGGCGCGGACCTTACAAAAATAATGAAGATTTTGTACTATGTTTAATTGTGCTAAGTAAACATTTTTTGGCTAAATTGTTTATTCCACTCATTAAAAGAAAGCTTTCTCCACAATTTTAAGCATTTTTTGGAAAATTGAATTTTTGACAGAAATTCGACAAAATAGTGGAAATTTTGTACTATCTTAAATTGTGGAAAAAAAATATTTTTTGGCTAAATTATTTATTCCACTCATCAAAAGAAAGGTTTCTACAAAAAATTAGGCAATTTTTGAAAAATTGAATTTTTTGCCAAAATTCGACAGGCGCGGAGCTTACAAAAATAGTGAAAATTTTGTACTATCTTAAAATGTGGAAAGAACATATTTTTGCTATTTTATTTATTTCACTCATCAAAAGAAAGGTTTCTACAAAAAAATAGGCAATTTTTGGAAATTTGAATTTTTTGCCAAAATTCCACAGGCGCGGACCTTACAAAAATAGTGAAAATTTTGTACTATCTTAAATAGTGGTAAGAATATAATTTTTGGCTAAATTATTTATTTCACTCATCAAAAGGAAGGTTTCTCCATAATTTTAGGCGATTATTGAAAAATTGAATTTTTTACCGAAATTCAACCTGCGCGGACCTTACAAAAATAGTGAAAATTTTGCACAATCTCAAATTTTGCTGAGAAAATATTTTTTGACAAAATCATTTGTTGCCTCATCACAAGAAGTGTTTCTCCACTAATTTAGGCTATTTTTTGAAAATTAAATTTTTGACAGAAATTCATCAGGCGCGGACCTTACAAAAATGGTGAAAATTTTGTACTATCTTAAATTGTGCTAAGTAAACATTTTTTGGCTAAATTGTTTATTCCACTCATTAAAAGAAAGCTTTCTCCACAATTTTAAGCATTTTTTGGAAAATTGAATTTTTGACGGAAAATCGACAGGCGCGGACCTTACAAAATAGTGGAAATTTTGTACTATCTTAAATTGTGGAAAGAAAATATTTTTTGGCTAAATTATTTATTCCACTCATCAAAAGAAAGGTTTCTACAAAAAATTAGGCAACTTTTGGAAAATTGAATTTTTTGCCAAAATTCGACAGGCGCGGACCTTACAAAAATAATGAAGATTTTATACTATGTTTAATTGTGCTAAGTAAACATTTTTTGGCTAAATTGTTTTTTCCACTCATTGAAAGAAAGCTTTCTCCACAATTTTAAGCATTTTTTGGAAAATTAAATTTTTGACGGAAATTCGACAGGCGCGGACCTTACAAAATAGTGGAAATTTTGTACTATCTTAAATTGTGGAAATAAAATATTTTTTGGCTAAATTATTTATTCCACTCATCAAAAGAAATGTTTCTACAAAAAATTAGGCAATTATTGGAAAATTGAATTTTTTGCTGAAATTCGACAGGCGCGGACCTTACAAAAATAATGAAGATTTTGTACTATGTTTAATTGTGCTAAGTAAACATTTTTTGGCTAAATTGTTTATTCCACTCATTAAAAGAAAGCTTTCTCCACAATTTTAAGCATTTTTTGGAAAATTGAATTTTTGACGGAAATTCGACAAAATAGTGGAAATTTTGTACTATCTTAAATTGTGGAAAAAAAAAAATTTTTTGGCTAAATTATTTATTCCACTCATCAAAAGAAAGGTTTCTACAAAAAATTAGGCAATTTTTGAAAAATTGAATTTTTTGCCAAAATTCGACAGGCGCGGAGCTTACAAAAATAGTGAAAATTTTGTACTATCTTAAAATGTGGAAAGAACATATTTTTGCTATTTTATTTATTTCACTCATCAAAAGAAAGGTTTCTACAAAAAAATAGGCAATTTTTGGAAATTTGAATTTTTTGCCAAAATTCCACAGGCGCGGACCTTACAAAAATAGTGAAAATTTTGTACTATCTTAAATAGTGGTAAGAATATATTTTTTGGCTAAATTATTTATTTCACTCATCAAAAGAAAGGTTTCTCCATAATTTTAGGCGATTATTGAAAAATTAAATTTTTTACCGAAATTCAACCTGCGCGACCCTTACAAAAATAGTGAAAATTTTGCACAATCTCAAATTTTGCTGAGAAAATATTTTTTGACAAAATCATTTGTTGCCTCATCACAAGAAGTGTTTCTCCACTAATTTAGGCTATTTTTTGAAAATTAAATTTTTGACAGAAATTCATCAGGCGCGGACCTTACAAAAATGGTGAAAATTTTGTACTATCTTAAATTGTGCTAAGTAAACATTTTTTGGCTAAATTGTTTATTCCACTCATTAAAAGAAAGCTTTCTCCACAATTTTAAGCATTTTTTGGAAAATTGAATTTTTGACGGAAAATCGACAGGCGCGGACCTTACAAAATAGTGGAAATTTTGTACTATCTTAAATTGTGGAAAGAAAATATTTTTTGGCTAAATTATTTATTCCACTCATCAAAAGAAAGGTTTCTACAAAAAATTAGGCAACTTTTGGAAAATTGAATTTTTTGCCAAAATTCGACAGGCGCGGACCTTACAAAAATAATGAAGATTTTATACTATGTTTAATTGTGCTAAGTAAACATTTTTTGGCTAAATTGTTTATTCCACTCATTGAAAGAAAGCTTTCTCCACAATTTTAAGCATTTTTTGGAAAATTAAATTTTTGACGGAAATTCGACATGCGCGGACCTTACAAAATAGTGGAAATTTTGTACTATCTTAAATTGTGGAAATAAAATATTTTTTGGCTAAATTATTTATTCCACTCATCAAAAGAAATGTTTCTACAAAAAAATAGGCAATTTTTGGAAATTTGAATTTTTTGCCAAAATTCGACAGGCGCGTACCTTACAAAAATAATGAAGATTTTATACTATGTTTAATTGTGCTAAGTAAACATTTTTTGGCTAAATTGTTTATTCCACTCATTGAAAGAAAGCTTTCTCCACAATTTTAAGCATTTTTTGGAAAATTAAATTTTTGACGGAAATTTGACAGGCGCGAGCCTTACAAAATAGTGGAAATTTTGTACTATCTTAAATTGTGGAAAGAAAATATTTTTTGGCTAAATTATTTATTCCACTCATCAAAAGAAAGGTTTCTACAAAAAAATAGGCAATTTTTGGAAATTTGAATTTTTTGCCAAAATTCGACAGGCGCTAACCTTACAAAATAGTGGAAATTTTGTACTATCTTAAATTGTGGAAATAAAATATTTTTTGGCTAAATTATTTATTCCACTCATCAAAAGAAATGTTTCTACAAAAAATTAGGCAATTATTGGAAAATTGAATTTTTTGCTGAAATTCGACAGGCGCGGACCTTACAAAAATAATGAAGATTTTGTACTATGTTTAATTGTGCTAAGTAAACATTTTTTGGCTAAATTGTTTATTCCACTCATTAAAAGAAAGCTTTCTCCACAATTTTAAGCATTTTTTGGAAAATTGAATTTTTGACGGAAATTCGACAAAATAGTGGAAATTTTGTACTATCTTAAATTGTGGAAATAAAATATTTTTTGGCTAAATTATTTATTCCACTCATCAAAAGAAATGTTTCTACAAAAAATTAGGCAATTATTGGAAAATTGAATTTTTTGCTGAAATTCGACAGGCGCGACCTTACAAAAATAATGAAGATTTTGTACTATGTTTAATTGTGCTAAGTAAACATTTTTTGGCTAAATTGTTTATTCCACTCATTAAAAGAAAGCTTTCTCCACAATTTTAAGCATTTTTTGGAAAATTGAATTTTTGACGGAAATTCGACAAAATAGTGGAAATTTTGTACTATCTTAAATTGTGGAAAAAAAATATTTTTTGGCTAAATTATTTATTCCACTCATCAAAAGAAAGGTTTCTACAAAAAATTAGGCAATTTTTGAAAAATTGAATTTTTTGCCAAAATTCGACAGGCACGGAGCTTACAAAAATAGTGAAAATTTTGTACTATCTTAAAATGTGGAAAGAACATATTTTTGCTATTTTATTTATTTCACTCATCAAAAGAAAGGTTTCTACAAAAAAATAGGCAATTTTTGGAAATTTGAATTTTTTGCCAAAATTCCACAGGCGCGGACCTTACAAAAATAGTGAAAATTTTGTACTATCTTAAATAGTGGTAAGAATATATTTTTTGGCTAAATTATTTATTTCACTCATCAAAAGAAAGGTTTCTCCATAATTTTAGGCGATTATTGAAAAATTGAATTTTTTACCGAAATTCAACCTGCGCGGACCTTACAAAAATAGTGAAAATTTTGCACAATCTCAAATTTTGCTGAGAAAATATTTTTTGACAAAATCATTTGTTGCCTCATCACAAGAAGTGTTTCTCCACTAATTTAGGCTATTTTTTGAAAATTAAATTTTTGACAGAAATTCATCAGGCGCGGACCTTACAAAAATGGTGAAAATTTTGTACTATCTTAAATTGTGCTAAGTAAACATTTTTTGGCTAAATTGTTTATTCCACTCATTAAAAGAAAGCTTTCTCCACAATTTTAAGCATTTTTTGGAAAATTGAATTTTTGACGGAAAATCGACAGGCGCGGACCTTACAAAATAGTGGAAATTTTGTACTATCTTAAATTGTGGAAAGAAAATATTTTTTGGCTAAATTATTTATTCCACTCATCAAAAGAAAGGTTTCTACAAAAAATTAGGCAACTTTTGGAAAATTGAATTTTTTGCCAAAATTCGACAGGCGCGGACCTTACAAAAATAATGAAGATTTTATACTATGTTTAATTGTGCTAAGTAAACATTTTTTGGCTAAATTGTTTATTCCACTCATTGAAAGAAAGCTTTCTCCACAATTTTAAGCATTTTTTGGAAAATTAAATTTTTGACGGAAATTTGACAGGCGCGGACCTTACAAAAGAGTGGAAATTTTGTACTATCTTAAATTGTGGAAAGAAAATATTTTTTGGCTAAATTATTTATTCCACTCATCAAAAGAAAGGTTTCTACAAAAAAATAGGCAATTTTTGGAAATTTGAATTTTTTGCCAAAATTCAACAGGCGCGAACCTTACAAAATAGTGGAAATTTTGTACTATCTTAAATTGTGGAAATAAAATATTTTTTGGCTAAATTATTTATTCCACTCATCCAAAGAAATGTTTCTACAAAAAATTAGGCAATTATTGGAAAATTGAATTTTTTGCTGAAATTCGACAGGCGCGGAAGTTACAAAAATAATGAAGATTTTGTACTATGTTTAATTGTGCTAAGTAAACATTTTTTGGCTAAATTGTTTATTCCACTCATTAAAAGAAAGCTTTCTCCACAATTTTAAGCATTTTTTGGAAAATTGAATTTTTGACGGAAATTCGACAAAATAGTGGAAATTTTGTACTATCTTAAATTGTGGAAAAAAAATATTTTTTGGCTAAATTATTTATTCCACTCATCAAAAGAAAGGTTTCTACAAAAAATTAGGCAATTTTTGAAAAATTGAATTTTTTGCCAAAATTCGACAGGCGCGGAGCTTACAAAAATAGTGAAAATTTTGTACTATCTTAAAATGTGGAAAGAACATATTTTTGCTATTTTATTTATTTCACTCATCAAAAGAAAGGTTTCTACAAAAAAATAGGCAATTTTTGGAAATTAGAATTTTTTGCCAAAATTCCACAGGCGCGGACCTTACAAAAATAGTGAAAATTTTGTACTATCTTAAATAGTGGTAAGAATATATTTTTTGGCTAAATTATTTATTTCACTCATCAAAAGAAAGGTTTCTCCATAATTTTAGGCGATTATTGAAAAATTGAATTTTTTACCGAAATTCAACCTGCGCGGACCTTACAAAAATAGTGAAAATTTTGCACAATCTCAAATTTTGCTGAGAAAATATTTTTTGACAAAATCATTTGTTGCCTCATCACAAGAAGTGTTTCTCCACTAATTTAGGCTATTTTTTGAAAATTAAATTTTTGACAGAAATTCATCAGGCGCGGACCTTACAAAAATGGTGAAAATTTTGTACTATCTTAAATTGTGCTAAGTAAACATTTTTTGGCTAAATTGTTTATTCCACTCATTAAAAGAAAGCTTTCTCCACAATTTTAAGCATTTTTTGGAAAATTGAATTTTTGACGGAAAATCGACAGGCGCGGACCTTACAAAATAGTGGAAATTTTGTACTATCTTAAATTGTGGAAAGAAAATATTTTTTGGCTAAATTATTTATTCCACTCATCAAAAGAAAGGTTTCTACAAAAAATTAGGCAACTTTTGGAAAATTGAATTTTTTGCCAAAATTCGACAGGCGCGGACCTTACAAAAATAATGAAGATTTTATACTATGTTTAATTGTGCTAAGTAAACATTTTTTGGCTAAATTGTTTATTCCACTCATTGAAAGAAAGCTTTCTCCACAATTTTAAGCATTTTTTGGAAAATTAAATTTTTGACGGAAATTCGACATGCGCGGACCTTACAAAATAGTGGAAATTTTGTACTATCTTAAATTGTGGAAATAAAATATTTTTTGGCTAAATTATTTATTCCACTCATCAAAAGAAATGTTTCTACAAAAAAATAGGCAATTTTTGGAAATTTGAATTTTTTGCCAAAATTCGACAGGCGCGTACCTTACAAAAATAATGAAGATTTTATACTATGTTTAATTGTGCTAAGTAAACATTTTTTGGCTAAATTGTTTATTCCACTCATTGAAAGAAAGCTTTCTCCACAATTTTAAGCATTTTTTGGAAAATTAAATTTTTGACGGAAATTTGACAGGCGCGAGCCTTACAAAATAGTGGAAATTTTGTACTATCTTAAATTGTGGAAAGAAAATATTTTTTGGCTAAATTATTTATTCCACTCATCAAAAGAAAGGTTTCTACAAAAAAATAGGCAATTTTTGGAAATTTGAATTTTTTGCCAAAATTCGACAGGCGCTAACCTTACAAAATAGTGGAAATTTTGTACTATCTTAAATTGTGGAAATAAAATATTTTTTGGCTAAATTATTTATTCCACTCATCAAAAGAAATGTTTCTACAAAAAATTAGGCAATTATTGGAAAATTGAATTTTTTGCTGAAATTCGACAGGCGCGGACCTTACAAAAATAATGAAGATTTTGTACTATGTTTAATTGTGCTAAGTAAACATTTTTTGGCTAAATTGTTTATTCCACTCATTAAAAGAAAGCTTTCTCCACAATTTTAAGCATTTTTTGGAAAATTGAATTTTTGACGGAAATTCGACAAAATAGTGGAAATTTTGTACTATCTTAAATTGTGGAAATAAAATATTTTTTGGCTAAATTATTTATTCCACTCATCAAAAGAAATGTTTCTACAAAAAATTAGGCAATTATTGGAAAATTGAATTTTTTGCTGAAATTCGACAGGCGCGACCTTACAAAAATAATGAAGATTTTGTACTATGTTTAATTGTGCTAAGTAAACATTTTTTGGCTAAATTGTTTATTCCACTCATTAAAAGAAAGCTTTCTCCACAATTTTAAGCATTTTTTGGAAAATTGAATTTTTGACGGAAATTCGACAAAATAGTGGAAATTTTGTACTATCTTAAATTGTGGAAAAAAAATATTTTTTGGCTAAATTATTTATTCCACTCATCAAAAGAAAGGTTTCTACAAAAAATTAGGCAATTTTTGAAAAATTGAATTTTTTGCCAAAATTCGACAGGCACGGAGCTTACAAAAATAGTGAAAATTTTGTACTATCTTAAAATGTGGAAAGAACATATTTTTGCTATTTTATTTATTTCACTCATCAAAAGAAAGGTTTCTACAAAAAAATAGGCAATTTTTGGAAATTTGAATTTTTTGCCAAAATTCCACAGGCGCGGACCTTACAAAAATAGTGAAAATTTTGTACTATCTTAAATAGTGGTAAGAATATATTTTTTGGCTAAATTATTTATTTCACTCATCAAAAGAAAGGTTTCTCCATAATTTTAGGCGATTATTGAAAAATTGAATTTTTTACCGAAATTCAACCTGCGCGGACCTTACAAAAATAGTGAAAATTTTGCACAATCTCAAATTTTGCTGAGAAAATATTTTTTGACAAAATCATTTGTTGCCTCATCACAAGAAGTGTTTCTCCACTAATTTAGGCTATTTTTTGAAAATTAAATTTTTGACAGAAATTCATCAGGCGCGGACCTTACAAAAATGGTGAAAATTTTGTACTATCTTAAATTGTGCTAAGTAAACATTTTTTGGCTAAATTGTTTATTCCACTCATTAAAAGAAAGCTTTCTCCACAATTTTAAGCATTTTTTGGAAAATTGAATTTTTGACGGAAAATCGACAGGCGCGGACCTTACAAAATAGTGGAAATTTTGTACTATCTTAAATTGTGGAAAGAAAATATTTTTTGGCTAAATTATTTATTCCACTCATCAAAAGAAAGGTTTCTACAAAAAATTAGGCAACTTTTGGAAAATTGAATTTTTTGCCAAAATTCGACAGGCGCGGACCTTACAAAAATAATGAAGATTTTATACTATGTTTAATTGTGCTAAGTAAACATTTTTTGGCTAAATTGTTTATTCCACTCATTGAAAGAAAGCTTTCTCCACAATTTTAAGCATTTTTTGGAAAATTAAATTTTTGACGGAAATTTGACAGGCGCGGACCTTACAAAAGAGTGGAAATTTTGTACTATCTTAAATTGTGGAAAGAAAATATTTTTTGGCTAAATTATTTATTCCACTCATCAAAAGAAAGGTTTCTACAAAAAAATAGGCAATTTTTGGAAATTTGAATTTTTTGCCAAAATTCAACAGGCGCGAACCTTACAAAATAGTGGAAATTTTGTACTATCTTAAATTGTGGAAATAAAATATTTTTTGGCTAAATTATTTATTCCACTCATCCAAAGAAATGTTTCTACAAAAAATTAGGCAATTATTGGAAAATTGAATTTTTTGCTGAAATTCGACAGGCGCGGAAGTTACAAAAATAATGAAGATTTTGTACTATGTTTAATTGTGCTAAGTAAACATTTTTTGGCTAAATTGTTTATTCCACTCATTAAAAGAAAGCTTTCTCCACAATTTTAAGCATTTTTTGGAAAATTGAATTTTTGACGGAAATTCGACAAAATAGTGGAAATTTTGTACTATCTTAAATTGTGGAAAAAAAATATTTTTTGGCTAAATTATTTATTCCACTCATCAAAAGAAAGGTTTCTACAAAAAATTAGGCAATTTTTGAAAAATTGAATTTTTTGCCAAAATTCGACAGGCGCGGAGCTTACAAAAATAGTGAAAATTTTGTACTATCTTAAAATGTGGAAAGAACATATTTTTGCTATTTTATTTATTTCACTCATCAAAAGAAAGGTTTCTACAAAAAAATAGGCAATTTTTGGAAATTAGAATTTTTTGCCAAAATTCCACAGGCGCGGACCTTACAAAAATAGTGAAAATTTTGTACTATCTTAAATAGTGGTAAGAATATATTTTTTGGCTAAATTATTTATTTCACTCATCAAAAGAAAGGTTTCTCCATAATTTTAGGCGATTATTGAAAAATTGAATTTTTTACCGAAATTCAACCTGCGCGGACCTTACAAAAATAGTGAAAATTTTGCACAATCTCAAATTTTGCTGAGAAAATATTTTTTGACAAAATCATTTGTTGCCTCATCACAAGAAGTGTTTCTCCACTAATTTAGGCTATTTTTTGAAAATTAAATTTTTGACAGAAATTCATCAGGCGCGGACCTTACAAAAATGGTGAAAATTTTGTACTATCTTAAATTGTGCTAAGTAAACATTTTTTGGCTAAATTGTTTATTCCACTCATTAAAAGAAAGCTTTCTCCACAATTTTAAGCATTTTTTGGAAAATTGAATTTTTGACGGAAAATCGACAGGCGCGGACCTTACAAAATAGTGGAAATTTTGTACTATCTTAAATTGTGGAAAGAAAATATTTTTTGGCTAAATTATTTATTCCACTCATCAAAAGAAAGGTTTCTACAAAAAATTAGGCAACTTTTGGAAAATTGAATTTTTTGCCAAAATTCGACAGGCGCGGACCTTACAAAAATAATGAAGATTTTATACTATGTTTAATTGTGCTAAGTAAACATTTTTTGGCTAAATTGTTTATTCCACTCATTGAAAGAAAGCTTTCTCCACAATTTTAAGCATTTTTTGGAAAATTAAATTTTTGACGGAAATTCGACAGGCGCGGACCTTACAAAATAGTGGAAATTTTGTACTATCTTAAATTGTGGAAATAAAATATTTTTTGGCTAAATTATTTATTCCACTCATCAAAAGAAATGTTTCTACAAAAAATTAGGCAATTATTGGAAAATTGAATTTTTTGCTGAAATTCGACAGGCGCGGACCTTACAAAAATAATGAAGATTTTGTACTATGTTTAATTGTGCTAAGTAAACATTTTTTGGCTAAATTGTTTATTCCACTCATTAAAAGAAAGCTTTCTCCACAATTTTAAGCATTTTTTGGAAAATTGAATTTTTGACGGAAAATCGACAGGCGCGGACCTTACAAAATAGTGGAAATTTTGTACTATCTTAAATTGTGGAAAGAAAATATTTTTTGGCTAAATTATTTATTCCACTCATCAAAAGAAAGGTTTCTACAAAAAATTAGGCAATTTTTGAAAAATTGAATTTTTTGCCAAAATTCGACAGGCGCGGAGCTTACAAAAATAGTGAAAATTTTGTACTATCTTAAAATGTGGAAAGAACATATTTTTGCTATTTTATTTATTTCACTCATCAAAAGAAAGGTTTCTACAAAAAAATAGGCAATTTTTGGAAATTTGAATTTTTTGCCAAAATTCCACAGGCGCGGACCTTACAAAAATAGTGAAAATTTTGTACTATCTTAAATAGTGGTAAGAATATATTTTTTGGCTAAATTATTTATTTCACTCATCAAAAGAAAGGTTTCTCCATAATTTTAGGCGATTATTGAAAAATTGAATTTTTTACCGAAATTCAACCTGCGCGGACCTTACAAAAATAGTGAAAATTTTGCACAATCTCAAATTTTGCTGAGAAAATATTTTTTGACAAAATCATTTGTTGCCTCATCACAAGAAGTGTTTCTCCACTAATTTAGGCTATTTTTTGAAAATTAAATTTTTGACAGAAATTCATCAGGCGCGGACCTTACAAAAATGGTGAAAATTTTGTACTATCTTAAATTGTGCTAAGTAAACATTTTTTGGCTAAATTGTTTATTCCACTCATTAAAAGAAAGCTTTCTCCACAATTTTAAGCATTTTTTGGAAAATTGAATTTTTGACGGAAAATCGACAGGCGCGGACCTTACAAAATAGTGGAAATTTTGTACTATCTTAAATTGTGGAAAGAAAATATTTTTTGGCTAAATTATTTATTCCACTCATCAAAAGAAAGGTTTCTACAAAAAATTAGGCAACTTTTGGAAAATTGAATTTTTTGCCAAAATTCGACAGGCGCGGACCTTACAAAAATAATGAAGATTTTATACTATGTTTAATTGTGCTAAGTAAACATTTTTTGGCTAAATTGTTTATTCCACTCATTGAAAGAAAGCTTTCTCCACAATTTTAAGCATTTTTTGGAAAATTAAATTTTTGACGGAAATTCGACAGGCGCGGACCTTACAAAATAGTGGAAATTTTGTACTATCTTAAATTGTGGAAATAAAATATTTTTTGGCTAAATTATTTATTCCACTCATCAAAAGAAATGTTTCTACAAAAAATTAGGCAATTATTGGAAAATTGAATTTTTTGCTGAAATTCGACAGGCGCGGACCTTACAAAAATAATGAAGATTTTGTACTATGTTTAATTGTGCTAAGTAAACATTTTTTGGCTAAATTGTTTATTCCACTCATTAAAAGAAAGCTTTCTCCACAATTTTAAGCATTTTTTGGAAAATTGAATTTTTGACGGAAATTCGACAAAATAGTGGAAATTTTGTACTATCTTAAATTGTGGAAAAAAAATATTTTTTGGCTTAATTATTTATTCCACTCATCAAAAGAAAGGTTTCTACAAAAAATTAGGCAATTTTTGAAAAATTGAATTTTTTGCCAAAATTCGACAGGCGCGGAGCTTACAAAAATAGTGAAAATTTTGTACTATCTTAAAATGTGGAAAGAACATATTTTTGCTATTTTATTTATTTCACTCATCAAAAGAAAGGTTTCTACAAAAAAATAGGCAATTTTTGGAAATTTGAATTTTTTGCCAAAATTCCACAGGCGCGGACCTTACAAAAATAGTGAAAATTTTGTACTATCTTAAATAGTGGTAAGAATATATTTTTTGGCTAAATTATTTATTTCACTCATCAAAAGAAAGGTTTCTCCATAATTTTAGGCGATTATTGAAAAATTAAATTTTTTACCGAAATTCAACCTGCGCGACCCTTACAAAAATAATGAAAATTTTGCACAATCTCAAATTTTGCTGAGAAAATATTTTTTGACAAAATCATTTGTTGCCTCATCACAAGAAGTGTTTCTCCACTAATTTAGGCTATTTTTTGAAAATTAAATTTTTGACAGAAATTCATCAGGCGCGGACCTTACAAAAATGGTGAAAATTTTGTACTATCTTAAATTGTGCTAAGTAAACATTTTTTGGCTAAATTGTTTATTCCACTCATTAAAAGAAAGCTTTCTCCACAATTTTAAGCATTTTTTGGAAAATTGAATTTTTGACGGAAAATCGACAGGCGCGGACCTTACAAAATAGTGGAAATTTTGTACTATCTTAAATTGTGGAAAGAAAATATTTTTTGGCTAAATTATTTATTCCACTCATCAAAAGAAAGGTTTCTACAAAAAATTAGGCAACTTTTGGAAAATTGAATTTTTTGCCAAAATTCGACAGGCGCGGACCTTACAAAAATAATGAAGATTTTATACTATGTTTAATTGTGCTAAGTAAACATTTTTTGGCTAAATTGTTTATTCCACTCATTGAAAGAAAGCTTTCTCCACAATTTTAAGCATTTTTTGGAAAATTAAATTTTTGACGGAAATTCGACATGCGCGGACCTTACAAAATAGTGGAAATTTTGTACTATCTTAAATTGTGGAAATAAAATATTTTTTGGCTAAATTATTTATTCCACTCATCAAAAGAAATGTTTCTACAAAAAAATAGGCAATTTTTGGAAATTTGAATTTTTTGCCAAAATTCGACAGGCGCGGACCTTACAAAAATAATGAAGATTTTATACTATGTTTAATTGTGCTAAGTAAACATTTTTTGGCTAAATTGTTTATTCCACTCATTGAAAGAAAGCTTTCTCCACAATTTTAAGCATTTTTTGGAAAATTAAATTTTTGACGGAAATTTGACAGGCGCGAGCCTTACAAAATAGTGGAAATTTTGTACTATCTTAAATTGTGGAAAGAAAATATTTTTTGGCTAAATTATTTATTCCACTCATCAAAAGAAAGGTTTCTACAAAAAAATAGGCAATTTTTGGAAATTTGAATTTTTTGCCAAAATTCGACAGGCGCGAACCTTACAAAATAGTGGAAATTTTGTACTATCTTAAATTGTGGAAATAAAATATTTTTTGGCTAAATTATTTATTCCACTCATCAAAAGAAATGTTTCTACAAAAAATTAGGCAATTATTGGAAAATTGAATTTTTTGCTGAAATTCGACAGGCGCGGACCTTACAAAAATAATGAAGATTTTGTACTATGTTTAATTGTGCTAAGTAAACATTTTTTGGCTAAATTGTTTATTCCACTCATTAAAAGAAAGCTTTCTCCACAATTTTAAGCATTTTTTGGAAAATTGAATTTTTGACGGAAATTCGACAAAATAGTGGAAATTTTGTACTATCTTAAATTGTGGAAAAAAAATATTTTTTGGCTAAATTATTTATTCCACTCATCAAAAGAAAGGTTTCTACAAAAAATTAGGCAATTTTTGAAAAATTGAATTTTTTGCCAAAATTCGACAGGCGCGGAGCTTACAAAAATAGTGAAAATTTTGTACTATCTTAAAATGTGGAAAGAACATATTTTTGCTATTTTATTTATTTCACTCATCAAAAGAAAGGTTTCTACAAAAAAATAGGCAATTTTTGGAAATTTGAATTTTTTGCCAAAATTCCACAGGCGCGGACCTTACAAAAATAGTGAAAATTTTGTACTATCTTAAATAGTGGTAAGAATATAATTTTTGGCTAAATTATTTATTTCACTCATCAAAAGGAAGGTTTCTCCATAATTTTAGGCGATTATTGAAAAATTGAATTTTTTACCGAAATTCAACCTGCGCGGACCTTACAAAAATAGTGAAAATTTTGCACAATCTCAAATTTTGCTGAGAAAATATTTTTTTACAAAATCATTTGTTGCCTCATCACAAGAAGTGTTTCTCCACTAATTTAGGCTATTTTTTGAAAATTAAATTTTTGACAGAAATTCATCAGGCGCGGACCTTACAAAAATGGTGAAAATTTTGTACTATCTTAAATTGTGCTAAGTAAACATTTTTTGGCTAAATTGTTTATTCCACTCATTAAAAGAAAGCTTTCTCCACAATTTTAAGCATTTTTTGGAAAATTGAATTTTTGACGGAAAATCGACAGGCGCGGACCTTACAAAATAGTGGAAATTTTGTACTATCTTAAATTGTGGAAAGAAAATATTTTTTGGCTAAATTATTTATTCCACTCATCAAAAGAAAGGTTTCTACAAAAAATTAGGCAACTTTTGGAAAATTGAATTTTTTGCCAAAATTCGACAGGCGCGGACCTTACAAAAATAATGAAGATTTTATACTATGTTTAATTGTGCTAAGTAAACATTTTTTGGCTAAATTGTTTTTTCCACTCATTGAAAGAAAGCTTTCTCCACAATTTTAAGCATTTTTTGGAAAATTAAATTTTTGACGGAAATTCGACAGGCGCGGACCTTACAAAATAGTGGAAATTTTGTACTATCTTAAATTGTGGAAATAAAATATTTTTTGGCTAAATTATTTATTCCACTCATCAAAAGAAATGTTTCTACAAAAAATTAGGCAATTATTGGAAAATTGAATTTTTTGCTGAAATTCGACAGGCGCGGACCTTACAAAAATAATGAAGATTTTGTACTATGTTTAATTGTGCTAAGTAAACATTTTTTGGCTAAATTGTTTATTCCACTCATTAAAAGAAAGCTTTCTCCACAATTTTAAGCATTTTTTGGAAAATTGAATTTTTGACGGAAATTCGACAGGCGCGGACCTTACAAAATAGTGGAAATTTTGTACTATCTTAAATTGTGGAAAAAAAAAATTTTTTGGCTAAATTATTTATTCCACTCATCAAAAGAAAGGTTTCTACAAAAAATTAGGCAATTTTTGAAAAATTGAATTTTTTGCCAAAATTCGACAGGCGCGGAGCTTACAAAAATAGTGAAAATTTTGTACTATCTTAAAATGTGGAAAGAACATATTTTTGCTATTTTATTTATTTCACTCATCAAAAGAAAGGTTTCTACAAAAAAATAGGCAATTTTTGGAAATTTGAATTTTTTGCCAAAATTCCACAGGCGCGGACCTTACAAAAATAGTGAAAATTTTGTACTATCTTAAATAGTGGTAAGAATATATTTTTTGGCTAAATTATTTATTTCACTCATCAAAAGAAAGGTTTCTCCATAATTTTAGGCGATTATTGAAAAATTGAATTTTTTACCGAAATTCAACCTGCGCGGACCTTACAAAAATAGTGAAAATTTTGCACAATCTCAAATTTTGCTGAGAAAATATTTTTTGACAAAATCATTTGTTGCCTCATCACAAGAAGTGTTTCTCCACTAATTTAGGCTATTTTTTGAAAATTAAATTTTTGACAGAAATTCATCAGGCGCGGACCTTACAAAAATGGTGAAAATTTTGTACTATCTTAAATTGTGCTAAGTAAACATTTTTTGGCTAAATTGTTTATTCCACTCATTAAAAGAAAGCTTTCTCAACAATTTTAAGCATTTTTTGGAAAATTGAATTTTTGACGGAAAATCGACAGGCGCGGACCTTACAAAATAGTGGAAATTTTGTACTATCTTAAATTGTGGAAAGAAAATATTTTTTGGCTAAATTATTTATTCCACTCATCAAAAGAAAGGTTTCTACAAAAAATTAGGCAACTTTTGGAAAATTGAATTTTTTGCCAAAATTCGACAGGCGCGGACCTTACAAAAATAATGAAGATTTTATACTATGTTTAATTGTGCTAAGTAAACATTTTTTGGCTAAATTGTTTATTCCACTCATTGAAAGAAAGCTTTCTCCACAATTTTAAGCATTTTTTGGAAAATTAAATTTTTGACGGAAATTCGACAGGCGCGGACCTTACAAAATAGTGGAAATTTTGTACTATCTTAAATTGTGGAAAGAAAATATTTTTTGGCTAAATTATTTATTCCACTCATCAAAAGAAAGGTTTCTACAAAAAAATAGGCAATTTTTGGAAATTTGAATTTTTTGCCAAAATTCGACAGGCGCGAACCTTACAAAATAGTGGAAATTTTGTACTATCTTAAATTGTGGAAATAAAATATTTTTTGGCTAAATAATTTATTCCACTCATCAAAAGAAATGTTTCTACAAAAAATTAGGCAATTATTGGAAAATTGAATTTTTTGCTGAAATTCGACAGGCGCGGACCTTACAAAAATAATGAAGATTTTGTACTATGTTTAATTGTGCTAAGTAAACATTTTTTGGCTAAATTGTTTATTCCACTCATTAAAAGAAAGCTTTCTCCACAATTTAAAGCATTTTTTTGAAAATTGAATTTTTGACGGAAATTCGACAAATAGTGGAAATTTTGTACTATCTTAAATTGTGGAAAAAAAATATTTTTTGGCTAAATTATTTATTCCACTCATCAAAAGAAATGTTTCTACAAAAAATTAGGCAATTTTTGGAAAATTGAATTTTTTGCTGAAATGCGACAGGCGCGGACCTTACAAAAATAATGAAGATTTTGTACTATGTTTAATTGTGCTAAGTAAACATTTTTTGGCTAAATTGTTTATTCCACTCATTGAAAGAAAGCTTTCTCCACAATTTTAAGCATTTTTTGGAAAATTAAATTTTTGACGGAAATTCGACAGGCGCGGACCATACAAAATAGTGGAAATTTTGTACTATCTTAAATTGTGGAAAGAAAATATTTTTTGGCTAAATTATTTATTCCACTCATCAAAAGAAAGGTTTCTACAAAAAAATAGGCAATTTTTGGAAATTTGAATTTTTTGCCAAAATTCGACAGGCGCGAACCTTACAAAATAGTGGAAATTTTGTACTATCTTAAATTGTGGAAATAAAATATTTTTTGGCTAAATTATTTATTCCACTCATCAAAAGAAATGTTTCTACAAAAAATTATGCAATTATTGGAAAATTGAATTTTTTGCTGAAATTCGACAGGCGCGGACCTTACAAAAATAATGAAGATTTTGTACTATGTTTAATTGTGCTAAGTAAACATTTTTTGGCTAAATTGTTTATTCCACTCATTAAAAGAAAGCTTTCTCCACAATTTTAAGCATTTTTGGAAAATTGAATTTTTGACGGAAATTGGACAAAATAGTGGAAATTTTGTACTATCTTAAATTGTGGAAAAAAATATTTTTTGGCTAAATTATTTATTCCACTCATCAAAAGAAAGGTTTCTACAAAAAATTAGGCAATTTTTGAAAAATTGAATTTTTTGCCAAAATTCGACAGGCGCGGAGCTTATAAAAATAGTGAAAATTTTGTACTATCTTAAAATGTGGAAAGAACATATTTTTGCTATTTTATTTATTTCACTCATCAAAAGAAAGGTTTCTACAAAAAAATAGGCAATTTTTGGAAATTTGAATTTTTTGCCAAAATTCCACAGGCGCGGACCTTACAAAAATAGTGAAAATTTTGTACTAACTTAAATAGTGGTAAGAATATATTTTTTGGCTAAATTATTTATTTCACTCATCAAAAGAAAGGTTTCTCCATAATTTTAGGCGATTATTGAAAAATTGAATTTTTTACCGAAATTCAACCTGCGCGGGCCTTACAAAAATAGTGAAAATTTTGCACAATCTCAAATTTTGCTGAGAAAATATTTTTTGACAAAATCATTTGTTGCCTCATCACAAGAAGTGTTTCTCCACTAATTTAGGCTATTTTTTGAAAATTAAATTTTTGACGGAAATTCATCAGGGCAGACCTTACAAAAATGGTGAAAATTTTGTACTATCTTAAATTGTGCTAAGTAAACATTTTTTGGCTAAATTGTTTATTCCACTCATTAAAAGAAAGCTTTCTCCACAATTTTAAGCATTTTTTGGAAAATTGAATTTTTGACGGAAAATCGACAGGCGCGGACCTTACAAAATAGTGGAAATTTTGTACTATCTTAAATTGTGGAAAGAAAATATTTTTTGGCTAAATTATTTATTCCACTCATCAAAAGAAAGGTTTCTAAAAAAAATTAGGCAACTTTTGGAAAATTGAATTTTTTGCCAAAATTCGACAGGCGCGGACCTTACAAAAATAATGAAGATTTTATACTATGTTTAATTGTGCTAAGTAAACATTTTTTGGCTAAATTGTTTATTCCACTCATTGAAAGAAAGCTTTCTCCACAATTTTAAGCATTTTTTGGAAAATTAAATTTTTGACGGAAATTCGACAGGCGGGGACCTTACAAAATAGTGGAAATTTTGTACTATCTTAAATTGTGGAAAGAAAATATTTTTTGGCTAAATTATTTATTCCACTCATCAAAAGAAAGGTTTCTACAAAAAAATAGGCAATTTTTGGAAATTTGAATTTTTTGCCAAAATTCGACAGGCGCGCCCCTTACAAAATAGTGGAAATTTTGTACTATCTTAAATTGTGGAAATAAAATATTTTTTGGCTAAATTATTTATTCCACTCATCAAAAGAAATGTTTCTACAAAAAATTAGGCAATTATTGGAAAATTGAATTTTTTGCTGAAATTCGACAGGCGCGACCTTACAAAAATAATGAAGATTTTGTACTATGTTTAATTGTGCTAAGTAAACATTTTTTGGCTAAATTGTTTATTCCACTCATTAAAAGAAAGCTTTCTCCACAATTTTAAGCATTTTTTGGAAAATTGAATTTTTGACGGAAATTCGACAAAATAGTGGAAATTTTGTACTATCTTAAATTGTGGAAAAAAAATATTTTTTGGCTAAATTATTTATTCCACTCATCAAAAGAAAGGTTTCTACAAAAAATTAGGCAATTTTTGAAAAATTGAATTTTTTGCCAAAATTCGACAGGCGCGGAGCTTACAAAAATAGTGAAAATTTTGTACTATCTTAAAATGTGGAAAGAACATATTTTTGCTATTTTATTTATTTCACTCATCAAAAGAAAGGTTTCTACAAAAAAATAGGCAATTTTTGGAAATTTGAATTTTTTGCCAAAATTCCACAGGCGCGGACCTTACAAAAATAGTGAAAATTTTGTACTATCTTAAATAGTGGTAAGAATATATTTTTTGGCTAAATTATTTATTTCACTCATCAAAAGAAAGGTTTCTCCATAATTTTAGGCGATTATTGAAAAATTGAATTTTTTACCGAAATTCAACCTGCGCGGACCTTACAAAAATAGTGAAAATTTTGCACAATCTCAAATTTTGCTGAGAAAATATTTTTTGACAAAATCATTTGTTGCCTCATCACAAGAAGTGTTTCTCCACTAATTTAGGCTATTTTTTGAAAATTAAATTTTTGACGGAAATTCATCAGGCGCGGACCTAACAAAAATGGTGAAAATTTTGTACTATCTTAAATTGTGCTAAGTAAACATTTTTTGGCTAAATTGTTTATTCCACTCATTAAAAGAAAGCTTTCTCCACAATTTTAAGCATTTTTTGGAAAATTGAATTTTTGACGGAAAATCGACAGGCGCGGACCTTACAAAATAGTGGAAATTTTGTACTATCTTAAATTGTGGAAAGAAAATATTTTTTGGCTAAATTATTTATTCCACTCATCAAAAGAAAGGTTTCTACAAAAAATTAGGCAACTTTTGGAAAATTGAATTTTTTGCCAAAATTCGACAGGCGCGGACCTTACAAAAATAATGAAGATTTTATACTATGTTTAATTGTGCTACGTAAACATTTTTTGGCTAAATTGTTTATTCCACTCATTGAAAGAAAGCTTTCTCCACAATTTTAAGCATTTTTTGGAAAATTAAATTTTTGACGGAAATTTGACAGGCGCGGACCTTACAAAAGAGTGGAAATTTTGTACTATCTTAAATTGTGGAAAGAAAATATTTTTTGGCTAAATTATTTATTCCACTCATCAAAAGAAAGGTTTCTACAAAAAAATAGGCAATTTTTGGAAATTTGAATTTTTTGCCAAAATTCGACAGGCGCGAACCTTACAAAATAGTGGAAATTTTGTACTATCTTAAATTGTGGAAATAAAATATTTTTTGGCTAAATTATTTATTCCACTCATCCAAAGAAATGTTTCTACAAAAAATTAGGCAATTATTGGAAAATTGAATTTTTTGCTGAAATTCGACAGGCGCGGAAGTTACAAAAATAATGAAGATTTTGTACTATGTTTAATTGTGCTAAGTAAACATTTTTTGGCTAAATTGTTTATTCCACTCATTAAAAGAAAGCTTTCTCCACAATTTTAAGCATTTTTTGGAAAATTGAATTTTTGACGGAAATTCGACAAAATAGTGGAAATTTTGTACTATCTTAAATTGTGGAAAAAAAATATTTTTTGGCTAAATTATTTATTCCACTCATCAAAAGAAAGGTTTCTACAAAAAATTAGGCAATTTTTGAAAAATTGAATTTTTTGCCAAAATTCGACAGGCGCGGAGCTTACAAAAATAGTGAAAATTTTGTACTATCTTAAAATGTGGAAAGAACATATTTTTGCTATTTTATTTATTTCACTCATCAAAAGAAAGGTTTCTACAAAAAAATAGGCAATTTTTGGAAATTTGAATTTTTTGCCAAAATTCCACAGGCGCGGACCTTACAAAAATAGTGAAAATTTTGTACTATCTTAAATAGTGGTAAGAATATATTTTTTGGCTAAATTATTTATTTCACTCATCAAAAGAAAGGTTTCTCCATAATTTTAGGCGATTATTGAAAAATTGAATTTTTTACCGAAATTCAACCTGCGCGGACCTTACAAAAATAGTGAAAATTTTGCACAATCTCAAATTTTGCTGAGAAAATATTTTTTGACAAAATCATTTGTTGCCTCATCACAAGAAGTGTTTCTCCACTAATTTAGGCTATTTTTTGAAAATTAAATTTTTGACAGAAATTCATCAGGCGCGGACCTTACAAAAATGGTGAAAATTTTGTACTATCTTAAATTGTGCTAAGTAAACATTTTTTGGCTAAATTGTTTATTCCACTCATTAAAAGAAAGCTTTCTCCACAATTTTAAGCATTTTTTGGAAAATTGAATTTTTGACGGAAATTCGACAAAATAGTGGAAATTTTGTACTATCTTAAATTGTGGAAAAAAAATATTTTTTGGCTAAATTATTTATTCCACTCATCAAAAGAAAGGTTTCTACAAAAAATTAGGCAATTTTTGAAAAATTGAATTTTTTGCCAAAATTCGACAGGCGCGGAGCTTACAAAAATAGTGAAAATTTTGTACTATCTTAAAATGTGGAAAGAACATATTTTTGCTATTTTATTTATTTCACTCATCAAAAGAAAGGTTTCTACAAAAAAATAGGCAATTTTTGGAAATTTGAATTTTTTGCCAAAATTCCACAGGCGCGGACCTTACAAAAATAGTGAAAATTTTGTACTATCTTAAATAGTGGTAAGAATATATTTTTTGGCTAAATCATTTATTTCACTCATCAAAAGAAAGGTTTCTCCATAATTTTAGGCGATTATTGAAAAATTGAATTTTTTACCGAAATTCAACCTTCGCGGACCTTACAAAAATAGTGAAAATTTTGCACAATCTCAAATTTTGCTGAGAAAATATTTTTTGACAAAATCATTTGTTGCCTCATCACAAGAAGTGTTTCTCCACTAATTGAGGCTATTTTTTGAAAATTAAATTTTTGACGGAAATTCATCAGGCGCGGACCTTACAAAAATGGTGAAAATTTTGTACTATCTTAAATTGTGCTAAGTAAACATTTTTTGGCTAAATTGTTTATTCCACTCATTAAAAGAAAGCTTTCTCCACAATTTTAAGCATTTTTTGGAAAATTGAATTTTTGACGGAAATTCGACAAAATAGTGGAAATTTTGTACTATCTTAAATTGTGGAAAAAAAATATTTTTTGGCTAAATTATTTATTCCACTCATCAAAAGAAAGGTTTCTACAAAAAATTAGGCAATTTTTGAAAAATTGAATTTTTTGCCAAAATTGAACAGGCGCGGAGCTTACAAAAATAGTGAAAATTTTGTACTATCTTAAAATGTGGAAAGAACATATTTTTGCTTTTTTATTTATTTCACTCATCAAAAGAAAGGTTTCTACAAAAAATTAGGCAATTTTTGGAAATTTGAATTTTTTGCCAAAATTCCACAGGCGCGGACTTTACAAAAATAGTGTAAATTTTGTACTATCTTAAATAGTGGTAAGAATATATTTTTTGGCTAAATTATTTATTTCACTCATCAAAGAAAGGTTTCTCCATAATTTTAGGCGATTATTGAAAAATTGAATTTTTTATAGAAATTCAACCTGCGCGGACCTTACAAAAATAGTGAAAATTTTGCACAATCTCAAATTTTGCTGAGAAAATATTTTTTGACGAAATCATTTGTTGCCTCATCACAAGAAGTGTTTCTCCACTAATTTAGGCTATTTTTTGAAAATTAAATTTTTGACGGAAATTCATCAGGCGCGGACCTTACAAAAATGGTGAAAATTTTGTACTATTTTAAATTGTGCTAAGTAAACATTTTTTGGCTAAATTGTTTATTCCACTCATTAAAAGAAAGCTTTCTCCACAATTTTAAGCATTTTCTGGAAAATTGAATTTTTGACGGAAATTCGACAGGCGCGGACCTTACAAAATAGTGGAAATTTTGTACTATCTTAAATTGTGGAAATAAAATATTTTTTGGCTAAATTATTATTCCACTCATCAAAAGAAATGTTTCTACAAAAAATTAGGCAATTATTGGAAAATTGATTTTTTTAATGAAATTCGACAGGCGCGGACCTTACAAAAATAATGAAGATTTTGTACTATGTTTAATTGTGCTAAGTAAACATTTTTTGGCTAAATTGTTTGTTCCACTCATTAAAAGAAAGCTTTCTCCACAATTTTAAGCATTTTTTGGAAAATTGAATTTTTGACGGAAATTCGACAGATGCGGACCTTACAAAATAGTGGAAATTTTGTACTATCTTAAATTGTGGAAATAAAATATTTTTTGGCTAAATTATTTATTCCACTCATCAAAAGAAAGGTTTCTACAAAAAAATAGGCAATTTTTGGAAATTTGAATTTTTTGCCAAAATTCGACAGGCGCGCCCCTTACAAAATAGTGGAAATTTTGTACTATCTTAAATTGTGGAAATAAAATATTTTTTGGCTAAATTATTTATTCCACTCATCAAAAGAAATGTTTCTACAAAAAATTAGGCAATTATTGGAAAATTGAATTTTTTGCTGAAATTCGACAGGCGCGACCTTACAAAAATAATGAAGATTTTGTACTATGTTTAATTGTGCTAAGTAAACATTTTTTGGCTAAATTGTTTATTCCACTCATTAAAAGAAAGCTTTCTCCACAATTTTAAGCATTTTTTGGAAAATTGAATTTTTGACGGAAATTCGACAAAATAGTGGAAATTTTGTACTATCTTAAATTGTGGAAAAAAAATATTTTTTGGCTAAATTATTTATTCCACTCATCAAAAGAAAGGTTTCTACAAAAAATTAGGCAATTTTTGAAAAATTGAATTTTTTGCCAAAATTCGACAGGCGCGGAGCTTACAAAAATAGTGAAAATTTTGTACTATCTTAAAATGTGGAAAGAACATATTTTTGCTATTTTATTTATTTCACTCATCAAAAGAAAGGTTTCTACAAAAAAATAGGCAATTTTTGGAAATTTGAATTTTTTGCCAAAATTCCACAGGCGCGGACCTTACAAAAATAGTGAAAATTTTGTACTATCTTAAATAGTGGTAAGAATATATTTTTTGGCTAAATTATTTATTTCACTCATCAAAAGAAAGGTTTCTCCATAATTTTAGGCGATTATTGAAAAATTGAATTTTTTACCGAAATTCAACCTGCGCGGACCTTACAAAAATAGTGAAAATTTTGCACAATCTCAAATTTTGCTGAGAAAATATTTTTTGACAAAATCATTTGTTGCCTCATCACAAGAAGTGTTTCTCCACTAATTTAGGCTATTTTTTGAAAATTAAATTTTTGACGGAAATTCATCAGGCGCGGACCTAACAAAAATGGTGAAAATTTTGTACTATCTTAAATTGTGCTAAGTAAACATTTTTTGGCTAAATTGTTTATTCCACTCATTAAAAGAAAGCTTTCTCCACAATTTTAAGCATTTTTTGGAAAATTGAATTTTTGACGGAAAATCGACAGGCGCGGACCTTACAAAATAGTGGAAATTTTGTACTATCTTAAATTGTGGAAAGAAAATATTTTTTGGCTAAATTATTTATTCCACTCATCAAAAGAAAGGTTTCTACAAAAAATTAGGCAACTTTTGGAAAATTGAATTTTTTGCCAAAATTCGACAGGCGCGGACCTTACAAAAATAATGAAGATTTTATACTATGTTTAATTGTGCTACGTAAACATTTTTTGGCTAAATTGTTTATTCCACTCATTGAAAGAAAGCTTTCTCCACAATTTTAAGCATTTTTTGGAAAATTAAATTTTTGACGGAAATTTGACAGGCGCGGACCTTACAAAAGAGTGGAAATTTTGTACTATCTTAAATTGTGGAAAGAAAATATTTTTTGGCTAAATTATTTATTCCACTCATCAAAAGAAAGGTTTCTACAAAAAAATAGGCAATTTTTGGAAATTTGAATTTTTTGCCAAAATTCGACAGGCGCGAACCTTACAAAATAGTGGAAATTTTGTACTATCTTAAATTGTGGAAATAAAATATTTTTTGGCTAAATTATTTATTCCACTCATCCAAAGAAATGTTTCTACAAAAAATTAGGCAATTATTGGAAAATTGAATTTTTTGCTGAAATTCGACAGGCGCGGAAGTTACAAAAATAATGAAGATTTTGTACTATGTTTAATTGTGCTAAGTAAACATTTTTTGGCTAAATTGTTTATTCCACTCATTAAAAGAAAGCTTTCTCCACAATTTTAAGCATTTTTTGGAAAATTGAATTTTTGACGGAAATTCGACAAAATAGTGGAAATTTTGTACTATCTTAAATTGTGGAAAAAAAATATTTTTTGGCTAAATTATTTATTCCACTCATCAAAAGAAAGGTTTCTACAAAAAATTAGGCAATTTTTGAAAAATTGAATTTTTTGCCAAAATTCGACAGGCGCGGAGCTTACAAAAATAGTGAAAATTTTGTACTATCTTAAAATGTGGAAAGAACATATTTTTGCTATTTTATTTATTTCACTCATCAAAAGAAAGGTTTCTACAAAAAAATAGGCAATTTTTGGAAATTTGAATTTTTTGCCAAAATTCCACAGGCGCGGACCTTACAAAAATAGTGAAAATTTTGTACTATCTTAAATAGTGGTAAGAATATATTTTTTGGCTAAATTATTTATTTCACTCATCAAAAGAAAGGTTTCTCCATAATTTTAGGCGATTATTGAAAAATTGAATTTTTTACCGAAATTCAACCTTACAAAAATAGTGAAAATTTTTCACAATCTCAAATTTTGCTGAGAAAATATTTTTTGACAAAATCATTTGTTGCCTCATCACAAGAAGTGTTTCTCCACTTATTTAGGCTATTTTTTGAAAATTAAATTTTTGACAGAAATTCATCAGGCGCGGACCTTACAAAAATGGTGAAAATTTTGTACTATCTTAAATTGTGCTAAGTAAACATTTTTTGGCTAAATTGTTTATTCCACTCATTAAAAGAAAGCTTTCTCCACAATTTTAAGCATTTTTTGGAAAATTGAATTTTTGACGGAAATTCGACAAAATAGTGGAAATTTTGTACTATCTTAAATTGTGGAAAAAAAAATATTTTTTGGCTAAATTATTTATTCCACTCATCAAAAGAAAGGTTTCTACAAAAAATTAGGCAATTTTTGAAAAATTGAATTTTTTGCCAAAATTCGACAGGCGCGGAGCTTACAAAAATAGTGAAAATTTTGTACTATCTTAAAATGTGGAAAGAACATATTTTTGCTATTTTATTTATTTCACTCATCAAAAGAAAGGTTTCTACAAAAAAATAGGCAATTTTTGGAAATTTGAATTTTTTGCCAAAATTCCACAGGCGCGGACCTTACAAAAATAGTGAAAATTTTGTACTATCTTAAATAGTGGTAAGAATATATTTTTTGGCTAAATCATTTATTTCACTCATCAAAAGAAAGGTTTCTCCATAATTTTAGGCGATTATTGAAAAATTGAATTTTTTACCGAAATTCAACCTTCGCGGACCTTACAAAAATAGTGAAAATTTTGCACAATCTCAAATTTTGCTGAGAAAATATTTTTTGACAAAATCATTTGTTGCCTCATCACAAGAAGTGTTTCTCCACTAATTGAGGCTATTTTTTGAAAATTAAATTTTTGACGGAAATTCATCAGGCGCGGACCTTACAAAAATGGTGAAAATTTTGTACTATCTTAAATTGTGCTAAGTAAACATTTTTTGGCTAAATTGTTTATTCCACTCATTAAAAGAAAGCTTTCTCCACAATTTTAAGCATTTTTTGGAAAATTGAATTTTTGACGGAAATTCGACAAAATAGTGGAAATTTTGTACTATCTTAAATTGTGGAAAAAAAATATTTTTTGGCTAAATTATTTATTCCACTCATCAAAAGAAAGGTTTCTACAAAAAATTAGGCAATTTTTGAAAAATTGAATTTTTTGCCAAAATTGAACAGGCGCGGAGCTTACAAAAATAGTGAAAATTTTGTACTATCTTAAAATGTGGAAAGAACATATTTTTGCTTTTTTATTTATTTCACTCATCAAAAGAAAGGTTTCTACAAAAAATTAGGCAATTTTTGGAAATTTGAATTTTTTGCCAAAATTCCACAGGCGCGGACTTTACAAAAATAGTGAAAATTTTGTACTATCTTAAATAGTGGTAAGAATATATTTTTTGGCTAAATTATTTATTTCACTCATCAAAGAAAGGTTTCTCCATAATTTTAGGCGATTATTGAAAAATTGAATTTTTTATAGAAATTCAACCTGCGCGGACCTTACAAAAATAGTGAAAATTTTGCACAATCTCAAATTTTGCTGAGAAAATATTTTTTGACGAAATCATTTGTTGCCTCATCACAAGAAGTGTTTCTCCACTAATTTAGGCTATTTTTTGAAAATTAAATTTTTGACGGAAATTCATCAGGCGCGGACCTTACAAAAATGGTGAAAATTTTGTACTATTTTAAATTGTGCTAAGTAAACATTTTTTGGCTAAATTGTTTATTCCACTCATTAAAAGAAAGCTTTCTCCACAATTTTAAGCATTTTCTGGAAAATTGAATTTTTGACGGAAATTCGACAGGCGCGGACCTTACAAAATAGTGGAAATTTTGTACTATCTTAAATTGTGGAAATAAAATATTTTTTGGCTAAATTATTATTCCACTCATCAAAAGAAATGTTTCTACAAAAAATTAGGCAATTATTGGAAAATTGATTTTTTTAATGAAATTCGACAGGCGCGGACCTTACAAAAATAATGAAGATTTTGTACTATGTTTAATTGTGCTAAGTAAACATTTTTTGGCTAAATTGTTTGTTCCACTCATTAAAAGAAAGCTTTCTCCACAATTTTAAGCATTTTTTGGAAAATTGAATTTTTGACGGAAATTCGACAGGCGCGGACCTTACAAAATAGTGGAAATTTTGTACTATCTTAAATTGTGGAAATAAAATATTTTTTGGCTAAATTATTTATTCCACTCATCAAAAGAAATGTTTCTACAAAAAATTAGGCAATTATTGGAAAATTGAATTTTTTGCTGAAATTCGACAGGCGCGGACCTTACAAAAATAATGAAGATTTTGTACTATGTTTAATTGTGCTAAGTAAACATTTTTTGGCTAAATTGTTTATTCCACTCATTAAAAGAGAGCTTTCTCCACAATTTTAAGCATTTTTTGGAAAATTAAATTTTTGACGGAAATTCGACAGGCGCGGACCTTACAAAATAGTGGAAATTTTGTACTATCTTAAATTGTGGAAAGAAAATATTTTTTGGCTAAATTATTTATTCCACTCATCAAAAGAAAGGTTTCTACAAAAAAATAGGCAATTTTTGGAAATTTGAATTTTTTGCCAAAATTGGACAGGCGCGGACCTTACAAAATAGTGGAAATTTTGTACTATCTTAAATTGTGGAAATAAAATATTTTTTGGCTAAATTATTTATTCCACTCATCAAAAGAAATGTTTCTACAAAAAATTAGGCAATTATTGGAAAATTGAATTTTTTGCTGAAATTCGACAGGCGCGAACCTTACAAAAATAATGAAGATTTTGTACTATGTTTAATTGTGCTAAGTAAACATTTTTTGGCTAAATTGTTTATTCCACTCATTAAAAGAAAGCTTTCTCCACAATTTAAAGCATTTTTTTGAAAATTGAATTTTTGACGGAAATTCGACAAATAGTGGAAATTTTGTACTATCTTAAATTGTGGAAAAAAAATATTTTTTGGCTAAATTATTTATTCCACTCATCAAAAGAAATGTTTCTACAAAAAATTAGGCAATTTTTGGAAAATTGAATTTTTTGCTGAAATGCGACAGGCGCGGACCTTACAAAAATAATGAAGATTTTGTACTATGTTTAATTGTGCTAAGTAAACATTTTTTGGCTAAATTGTTTATTCCACTCATTGAAAGAAAGCTTTCTCCACAATTTTAAGCATTTTTTGGAAAATTAAATTTTTGACGGAAATTCGACAGGCGCGGACCATACAAAATAGTGGAAATTTTGTACTATCTTAAATTGTGGAAAGAAAATATTTTTTGGCTAAATTATTTATTCCACTCATCAAAAGAAAGGTTTCTACAAAAAAATAGGCAATTTTTGGAAATTTGAATTTTTTGCCAAAATTCGACAGGCGCGAACCTTACAAAATAGTGGAAATTTTGTACTATCTTAAATTGTGGAAATAAAATATTTTTTGGCTAAATTATTTATTCCACTCATCAAAAGAAATGTTTCTACAAAAAATTATGCAATTATTGGAAAATTGAATTTTTTGCTGAAATTCGACAGGCGCGGACCTTACAAAAATAATGAAGATTTTGTACTATGTTTAATTGTGCTAAGTAAACATTTTTTGGCTAAATTGTTTATTCCACTCATTAAAAGAAAGCTTTCTCCACAATTTTAAGCATTTTTGGAAAATTGAATTTTTGACGGAAATTGGACAAAATAGTGGAAATTTTGTACTATCTTAAATTGTGGAAAAAAATATTTTTTGGCTAAATTATTTATTCCACTCATCAAAAGAAAGGTTTCTACAAAAAATTAGGCAATTTTTGAAAAATTGAATTTTTTGCCAAAATTCGACAGGCGCGGAGCTTACAAAAATAGTGAAAATTTTGTACTATCTTAAAATGTGGAAAGAACATATTTTTGCTATTTTATTTATTTCACTCATCAAAAGAAAGGTTTCTACAAAAAAATAGGCAATTTTTGGAAATTTGAATTTTTTGCCAAAATTCCACAGGCGCGGACCTTACAAAAATAGTGAAAATTTTGTACTAACTTAAATAGTGGTAAGAATATATTTTTTGGCTAAATTATTTATTTCACTCATCAAAAGAAAGGTTTCTCCATAATTTTAGGCGATTATTGAAAAATTGAATTTTTTACCGAAATTCAACCTGCGCGGGCCTTACAAAAATAGTGAAAATTTTGCACAATCTCAAATTTTGCTGAGAAAATATTTTTTGACAAAATCATTTGTTGCCTCATCACAAGAAGTGTTTCTCCACTAATTTAGGCTATTTTTTGAAAATTAAATTTTTGACGGAAATTCATCAGGCGCGGACCTAACAAAAATGGTGAAAATTTTGTACTATCTTAAATTGTGCTAAGTAAACATTTTTTGGCTAAATTGTTTATTCCACTCATTAAAAGAAAGCTTTCTCCACAATTTTAAGCATTTTTTGGAAAATTGAATTTTTGACGGAAAATCGACAGGCGCGGACCTTACAAAATAGTGGAAATTTTGTACTATCTTAAATTGTGGAAAGAAAATATTTTTTGGCTAAATTATTTATTCCACTCATCAAAAGAAAGGTTTCTACAAAAAATTAGGCAACTTTTGGAAAATTGAATTTTTTGCCAAAATTCGACAGGCGCGGACCTTACAAAAATAATGAAGATTTTATACTATGTTTAATTGTGCTAAGTAAACATTTTTTGGCTAAATTGTTTATTCCACTCATTGAAAGAAAGCTTTCTCCACAATTTTAAGCATTTTTTGGAAAATTAAATTTTTGACGGAAATTTGACAGGCGCGGACCTTACAAAAGAGTGGAAATTTTGTACTATCTTAAATTGTGGAAAGAAAATATTTTTTGGCTAAATTATTTATTCCACTCATCAAAAGAAAGGTTTCTACAAAAAAATAGGCAATTTTTGGAAATTTGAATTTTTTGCCAAAATTCGACAGGCGCGGAAGTTACAAAAATAATGAAGATTTTGTACTATGTTTAATTGTGCTAAGTAAACATTTTTTGGCTAAATTGTTTATTCCACTCATTAAAAGAAAGCTTTCTCCACAATTTTAAGCATTTTTTGGAAAATTGAATTTTTGACGGAAATTCGACAAAATAGTGGAAATTTTGTACTATCTTAAATTGTGGAAAAAAAATATTTTTTGGCTAAATTATTTATTCCACTCATCAAAAGAAAGGTTTCTACAAAAAATTAGGCAATTTTTGAAAAATTGAATTTTTTGCCAAAATTCGACAGGCGCGGAGCTTACAAAAATAGTGAAAATTTTGTACTATCTTAAAATGTGGAAAGAACATATTTTTGCTATTTTATTTATTTCACTCATCAAAAGAAAGGTTTCTACAAAAAAATAGGCAATTTTTGGAAATTTGAATTTTTTGCCAAAATTCCACAGGCGCGGACCTTACAAAAATAGTGAAAATTTTGTACTATCTTAAATAGTGGTAAGAATATATTTTTTGGCTAAATTATTTATTTCACTCATCAAAAGAAAGGTTTCTCCATAATTTTAGGCGATTATTGAAAAATTGAATTTTTTACCGAAATTCAACCTTACAAAAATAGTGAAAATTTTGCACAATCTCAAATTTTGCTGAGAAAATATTTTTTGACAAAATCATTTGTTGCCTCATCACAAGAAGTGTTTCTCCACTAATTTAGGCTATTTTTTGAAAATTAAATTTTTGACAGAAATTCATCAGGCGCGGACCTTACAAAAATGGTGAAAATTTTGTACTATCTTAAATTGTGCTAAGTAAACATTTTTTGGCTAAATTGTTTATTCCACTCATTAAAAGAAAGCTTTCTCCACAATTTTAAGCATTTTTTGGAAAATTGAATTTTTGACGGAAATTCGACAAAATAGTGGAAATTTTGTACTATCTTAAATTGTGGAAAAAAAATATTTTTTGGCTAAATTATTTATTCCACTCATCAAAAGAAAGGTTTCTACAAAAAATTAGGCAATTTTTGAAAAATTGAATTTTTTGCCAAAATTCGACAGGCGCAGAGCTTACAAAAATAGTGAAAATTTTGTACTATCTTAAAATGTGGAAAGAACATATTTTTGCTATTTTATTTATTTCACTCATCAAAAGAAAGGTTTCTACAAAAAAATAGGCAATTTTTGGAAATTTGAATTTTTTGCCAAAATTCCACAGGCGCGGACCTTACAAAAATAGTGAAAATTTTGTACTATCTTAAATAGTGGTAAGAATATATTTTTTGGCTAAATCATTTATTTCACTCATCAAAAGAAAGGTTTCTCCATAATTTTAGGCGATTATTGAAAAATTGAATTTTTTACCGAAATTCAACCTTCGCGGACCTTACAAAAATAGTGAAAATTTTGCACAATCTCAAATTTTGCTGAGAAAATATTTTTTGACAAAATCATTTGTTGCCTCATCACAAGAAGTGTTTCTCCACTAATTGAGGCTATTTTTTGAAAATTAAATTTTTGACGGAAATTCATCAGGCGCGGACCTTACAAAAATGGTGAAAATTTTGTACTATCTTAAATTGTGCTAAGTAAACATTTTTTGGCTAAATTGTTTATTCCACTCATTAAAAGAAAGCTTTCTCCACAATTTTAAGCATTTTTTGGAAAATTGAATTTTTGACGGAAATTCGACAAAATAGTGGAAATTTTGTACTATCTTAAATTGTGGAAAAAAAATATTTTTTGGCTAAATTATTTATTCCACTCATCAAAAGAAAGGTTTCTACAAAAAATTAGGCAATTTTTGAAAAATTGAATTTTTTGCCAAAATTGAACAGGCGCGGAGCTTACAAAAATAGTGAAAATTTTGTACTATCTTAAAATGTGGAAAGAACATATTTTTGCTTTTTTATTTATTTCACTCATCAAAAGAAAGGTTTCTACAAAAAATTAGGCAATTTTTGGAAATTTGAATTTTTTGCCAAAATTCCACAGGCGCGGACTTTACAAAAATAGTGAAAATTTTGTACTATCTTAAATAGTGGTAAGAATATATTTTTTGGCTAAATTATTTATTTCACTCATCAAAGAAAGGTTTCTCCATAATTTTAGGCGATTATTGAAAAATTGAATTTTTTATAGAAATTCAACCTGCGCGGACCTTACAAAAATAGTGAAAATTTTGCACAATCTCAAATTTTGCTGAGAAAATATTTTTTGACGAAATCATTTGTTGCCTCATCACAAGAAGTGTTTCTCCACTAATTTAGGCTATTTTTTGAAAATTAAATTTTTGACGGAAATTCATCAGGCGCGGACCTTACAAAAATGGTGAAAATTTTGTACTATTTTAAATTGTGCTAAGTAAACATTTTTTGGCTAAATTGTTTATTCCACTCATTAAAAGAAAGCTTTCTCCACAATTTTAAGCATTTTCTGGAAAATTGAATTTTTGACGGAAATTCGACAGGCGCGGACCTTACAAAATAGTGGAAATTTTGTACTATCTTAAATTGTGGAAATAAAATATTTTTTGGCTAAATTATTATTCCACTCATCAAAAGAAATGTTTCTACAAAAAATTAGGCAATTATTGGAAAATTGATTTTTTTAATGAAATTCGACAGGCGCGGACCTTACAAAAATAATGAAGATTTTGTACTATGTTTAATTGTGCTAAGTAAACATTTTTTGGCTAAATTGTTTGTTCCACTCATTAAAAGAAAGCTTTCTCCACAATTTTAAGCATTTTTTGGAAAATTGAATTTTTGACGGAAATTCGACAGGCGCGGACCTTACAAAATAGTGGAAATTTTGTACTATCTTAAATTGTGGAAATAAAATATTTTTTGGCTAAATTATTTATTCCACTCATCAAAAGAAATGTTTCTACAAAAAATTAGGCAATTATTGGAAAATTGAATTTTTTGCTGAAATTCGACAGGCGCGGACCTTACAAAAATAATGAAGATTTTGTACTATGTTTAATTGTGCTAAGTAAACATTTTTTGGCTAAATTGTTTATTCCACTCATTAAAAGAGAGCTTTCTCCACAATTTTAAGCATTTTTTGGAAAATTAAATTTTTGACGGAAATTCGACAGGCGCGGACCTTACAAAATAGTGGAAATTTTGTACTATCTTAAATTGTGGAAAGAAAATATTTTTTGGCTAAATTATTTATTCCACTCATCAAAAGAAAGGTTTCTACAAAAAAATAGGCAATTTTTGGAAATTTGAATTTTTTGCCAAAATTGGACAGGCGCGGACCTTACAAAATAGTGGAAATTTTGTACTATCTTAAATTGTGGAAATAAAATATTTTTTGGCTAAATTATTTATTCCACTCATCAAAAGAAATGTTTCTACAAAAAATTAGGCAATTATTGGAAAATTGAATTTTTTGCTGAAATTCGACAGGCGCGAACCTTACAAAAATAATGAAGATTTTGTACTATGTTTAATTGTGCTAAGTAAACATTTTTTGGCTAAATTGTTTATTCCACTCATTAAAAGAAAGCTTTCTCACACAATTTTAAGCATTTTTTGGAAAATTGAATTTTTGACGGAAATTCGACAAAATAGTGGAAATTTTGTACTATCTTAAATTGTGGAAAAAAAATATTTTTTGGCTAAATTATTTATTCCACTCATCAAAAGAAAGGTTTCTACAAAAAAATAGGCAATTTTTGAAAAATTGAATTTTTTGCCAAAATTCAACAGGCGCGGAGCTTACAAAAATAGTGAAAATTTTGTACTATCTTAAAATGTGGAAAGAACATATTTTTGCTATTTTATTTATTTCACTCATCAAAAGAAAGGTTTCTACAAAAAATTAGGCAATTTTTGGAAATTTGAATTTTTTGCCAAAATTCCACAGGCGCGGACCTTACAAAAATAGTGAAAATTTTGTACTATCTTAAATAGTGGTAAGAATATATTTTTTGGCTAAATTATTTATTCCACTCATCAAAAGAAAGGTTTCTACAAAAATTTAGGCAATTTTTGGAAATTGAATTTTTTGACAAAATTCGACAGGTGGAAAATTGAATTTTTTGTCAAAATTCGACAGGCCTGACCATAACAAAAATAGTGAAAATTTTGTGTCATCTTAAATTGGGCTAAAAAAATATTTTTTGACTGAATCATTTATTCCACTCATCTAAAGAAAGGTTTCTCCACAATTTTAAACATTTTTTGGAAAATTGAATTTTTTACTGAAATTCGACACGCGCTGACCTTACAATAATATTGAAAATTTTGTACTATCTAAACTTGTACGAAGAAAATAATTTTTGCTAAATTATTTATTCCTCTCATCAAAAGAAAGGTTTCTACACAATTTTAGGCAATTTTTGGAAAATTGAATTTTTTGCCGAAATTCGACAGGCGGGGACCTTACAAAAATAGTGATAATTTTGTACTATCTTAAATTGTGCTAAGTAAACATTTTTGGCTTAATTGTTTATTCCACTCATTGAAAGAATGGTTTCTACAAAATTTTAGGCAATTTTTGGAAAATCGAATTTTTTGCCAAAATTCGGCAGGTGCAGACCTTACAAAAATAGTGAAAATTTTGTACTGTCTTAAATTGTGCTAAGATAATTCTTTTGGGCTAAATCATTTATTCCATTCATCAAAAGAAAGGTTTCTACAAAAAATTAGGCAACTTTTGGAAAATTGAATTTTTTGCCAAAATTCGACAGGCGCGGACCTAACAAAAATAATGAAGATTTTGTACTATGTTTAATTGTGCTAAGTTAACATTTTTTGGCTAAATTGTTTATTCCATTCATTGAAAGAAAGCATTCTCCACAATTTTAAGCATTTTTTGGAAAATTAAATTTTTTACGGAAATTCGACAGGCGCGGACCTTACAAAATAGTGGAAATTTTGTACTATCTTAAATTGTGGAAAGAAAATATTTTTTGGCTAAATTATTTATTCCACTCATCAAAAGAAAGGTTTCTACAAAAAAATTGGCAATTTTTGGAAATTTGATTTTTTTGCCAAAATTCGACAGGCGTGACCCTTACAAAATAGTGGAAATTTTGTACTATCTTAAATTGTGGAAATAAAATATTTTTTGGCTAAATTATTTATTCCATAACAAAAGAAATGTTTCTACAAAAAATTAGGCAATTATTGGAAAATTGAATTTTTTGCTGAAATTCGACAGGCGCGGACCTTACAAAAATAATGAAGATTTTGTACTATGTTTAATTGTGCTAAGTAAACATTTTTTGGCTAAATTGTTTATTCCACTCATTAAAAGAAAGCTTTCTCCACAATTTTAAGCATTTTTTGGAAAATTGAATTTTTGACGGAAATTCGACAAAATAGTGGAAATTTTGTACTATCTTAAATTGTGGAAAAAAAATATTTTTTGGCTAAATTATTTATTCCACTCATCAAAAGAAAGGTTTCTACAAAAAATTAGGCAATTTTTGAAAAATTGAATTTTTTGCCAAAATTCGACAGGCGCGGACCTTACAAAAATAGTGAAAATTTTGTACTATCTTAAAATGTGGAAAGAACATATTTTTGCTATTTTATTTATTTCACTCATCAAAAGAAAAGTTTCTACAAAAAATTAGGCAATTTTTGGAAATTAAATTTTTTACGGAAATTCATCAGGCGCGGACCTTACAAAAATGGTGAAAATTTTGTACTATTTTAAATTGTGCTAAGTAAACATTTTTTGGCTAAATTGTTTATTCCACTCATTAAAAGAAAGCTTTCTCCACAATTTTAAGCATTTTTTGGAAAATTGAATTTTTGACGGAAATTCGACAGGCGCGGACCTTACAAAATAGTGGAAATTTTGTACTATCTTAAATTGTGGAAATAAAATATTTTTTGGCTAAATTATTTATTCCACTCATCAAAAGAAATGTTTCTACAAAAAATTAGGCAATTATTGGAAAATTGAATTTTTTGCTGAAATTCGACAGGCGCGGACCTTACAAAAATAATGAAGATTTTGTACTATGTTTAATTGTGCTAAGTAAACATTTTTTGGCTAAATTGTTTATTCCACTCATTAAAAGAGAGCTTTCTCCACAATTTTAAGCATTTTTTGGAAAATTAAATTTTTGACGGAAATTCGACAGGCGCGGACCTTACAAAATAGTGGAAATTTTGTACTATCTTAAATTGTGGAAAGAAAATATTTTTTGGCTAAATTATTTATTCCACTCATCAAAAGAAAGGTTTCTACAAAAAAATAGGCAATATTTGGAAATTTGAATTTTTTGCCAAAATTCGACAGGCGCGACCCTTACAAAATAGTGGAAATTTTGTACTATCTTAAATTGTGGAAATAAAATATTTTTTGGCTAAATTATTTATTCCACTCATCAAAAGAAATGTTTCTACAAAAAATTAGGCAATTATTGGAAAATTGAATTTTTTGCTGAAATTCGACAGGCGGGGACCTTACAAAAATAATGAAGATTTTGTACTATGTTTAATTGTGCTAAGTAAACATTTTTTGGCTAAATTGTTTATTCCACTCATTAAAAGAAAGCTTTCTCACACAATTTTAAGCATTTTTTGGAAAATTGAATTTTTGACGGAAATTCGACAAAATAGTGGAAATTTTGTACTATCTTAAATTGTGGAAAAAAAATATTTTTTGGCTAAATTATTTATTCCACTCATCAAAAGAAAGGTTTCTACAAAAAATAGGCAATTTTTGAAAAATTGAATTTTTTGCCAAAATTCAACAGGCGGTGAGCTTACAAAAATAGTGAAAATTTTGTACTATCTTAAAATGTGGAAAGAACATATTTTTGCTATTTTATTTATTTCACTCATCAAAAGAAAGGTTTCTACAAAAAATTAGGCAATTTTTGGAAATTTGAATTTTTTGCCAAAATTCCACAGGCGCGGACCTTACAAAAATAGTGAAAATTTTGTACTATCTTAAATAGTGGTAAGAATATATTTTTTGGCTAAATTATTTATTTCACTCATCAAAAGAAAGGTTTCTCCATAATTTTAGGCGATTATTGAAAAATTGAATTTTTTACCGAAATTCAACCTGCGCGGACCTTACAAAAATAGTGAAAATTTTGCACAATCTCAAATTTTGCTGAGAAAATATTTTTTGACAAAATCATTTGTTGCCTCATCACAAGAAGTGTTTCTCCACTAATTTAGGCTATTTTTTGAAAATTAAATTTTTGACGGAAATTCATCAGGCGCGGACCTTACAAAAATGGTGAAAATTTTGTACTATCTTAAATTGTGCTAAGTAAACATTTTTTGGCTAAATTGTTTATTCCACTCATTAAAAGAAAGCTTTCTCCACAATTTTAAGCATTTTTTGGAAAATTGAATTTTTGACGGAAATTCGACAGGCGCGGACCTTACAAAATAGTGGAAATTTTGTACTATCTTAAATTGTGGAAAGAAAATATTTTTTGGCTAAATTATTTATTCCACTCATCAAAAGAAAGGTTTCTACAAAAAATTAGGCAATTTTTGAAAAATTGATTTTTTTGCCAAAATTCAACAGGCGCGCGGCTTACAAAAATAGTGAAAATTTTGTACTATCTTAAAATGTGGAAAGAACATATTTTTGCTATTTTATTTATTTCACTCATCAAAAGAAAAGTTTCTACAAAAAATTAGGCAATTTTTGGAAATTAAATTTTTTACGGAAATTCATCAGGCGCGGACCTTACAAAAATGGTGAAAATTTTGTACTATTTTAAATTGTGCTAAGTAAACATTTTTTGGCTAAATTGTTTATTCCACTCATTAAAAGAAAGCTTTCTCCACAATTTTAAGCATTTTTTGGAAAATTGAATTTTTGACGGAAATTCGACAGGCGCGGACCTTACAAAATAGTGGAAATTTTGTACTATCTTAAATTGTGGAAATAAAATATTTTTTGGCTAAATTATTTATTCCACTCATCAAAAGAAATGTTTCTACAAAAAATTAGGCAATTATTGGAAAATTGAATTTTTTGCTGAAATTCGACAGGCGCGGACCTTACAAAAATAATGAAGATTTTGTACTATGTTTAATTGTGCTAAGTAAACATTTTTTGGCTAAATTGTTTATTCCACTCATTAAAAGAGAGCTTTCTCCACAATTTTAAGCATTTTTTGGAAAATTAAATTTTTGACGGAAATTCGACAGGCGCGGACCTTACAAAATAGTGGAAATTTTGTACTATCTTAAATTGTGGAAAGAAAATATTTTTTGGCTAAATTATTTATTCCACTCATCAAAAGAAAGGTTTCTACAAAAAAATAGGCAATTTTTGGAAATTTGAATTTTTTGCCAAAATTGGACAGGCGCGGACCTTACAAAATAGTGGAAATTTTGTACTATCTTAAATTGTGGAAATAAAATATTTTTTGGCTAAATTATTTATTCCACTCATCAAAAGAAATGTTTCTACAAAAAATTAGGCAATTATTGGAAAATTGAATTTTTTGCTGAAATTCGACAGGCGCGGACCTTACAAAAATAATGAAGATTTTGTACTATGTTTAATTGTGCTAAGTAAACATTTTTTGGCTAAATTGTTTATTCCACTCATTAAAAGAAAGCTTTCTCACACAATTTTAAGCATTTTTTGGAAAATTGAATTTTTGACGGAAATTCGACAAAATAGTGGAAATTTTGTACTATCTTAAATTGTGGAAAAAAAATATTTTTTGGCTAAATTATTTATTCCACTCATCAAAAGAAAGGTTTCTACAAAAAAATAGGCAATTTTTGAAAAATTGAATTTTTTGCCAAAATTCAACAGGCGCGGAGCTTACAAAAATAGTGAAAATTTTGTACTATCTTAAAATGTGGAAAGAACATATTTTTGCTATTTTATTTATTTCACTCATCAAAAGAAAGGTTTCTACAAAAAATTAGGCAATTTTTGGAAATTTGAATTTTTTGCCAAAATTCCACAGGCGCGGACCTTACAAAAATAGTGAAAATTTTGTACTATCTTAAATAGTGGTAAGAATATATTTTTTGGCTAAATTATTTATTTCACTCATCAAAAGAAAGGTTTCTCCATAATTTTAGGCGATTATTGAAAAATTGAATTTTTTACCGAAATTCAACCTGCGCGGACCTTACAAAAATAGTGAAAATTTTGCACAATCTCAAATTTTGCTGAGAAAATATTTTTTGACAAAATCATTTGTTGCCTCATCACAAGAAGTGTTTCTCCACTAATTAAGGCTATTTCTTGAAAATTAAATTTTTGACGGAAATTCATCAGGCGCGGACCTTACAAAAATGGTGAAAATTTTGTACTATCTTAAATTGTGCTAAGTAAACATTTTTTGGCTAAATTGTTTATTCCACTCATTAAAAGAAAGCTTTCTCCACAATTTTAAGCATTTTTTGGAAAATTGAATTTTTGACGGAAATTCGACAAAATAGTGGAAATTTTGTACTATCTTAAATTGTGGAAAAAAATATTTTTTGGCTAAATTATTCATTCCACTCATCAAAAGAAAGGTTTCTACAAAAAATTAGGCAATTTTTGAAAAATTGAATTTTTTGCCAAAATTCAACAGGCGCGGAGCTTACAAAAATAGTGAAAATTTTGTACTATCTTAAAATTTGGAAAGAACATATTTTTGCTATTTTATTTATTTCACTCATCAAAAGAAAGGTTTCTACAAAAAATTAGGCAATTTTTGGAAATTTGAATTTTTTGCCAAAATTCCACAGGCGCGGACCTTACAAAAATAGTGAAAATTTTGTACTATCTTAAATAGTGGTAAGAATATATTTTTTGGCTAAATTATTTATTTCACTCATCAAAAGAAAGGTTTCTCCATAATTTTAGGCGATTATTGAAAAATTGAATTTTTTACCGAAATTCAACCTGCGCGGATCTTACAAAAATAGTGAAAATTTTGCACAATCTCAAATTTTGCTGAGAAAATATTTTTTGACAAAATCATTTGTTGCCTCATCACAAGAAGTGTTTCTCCACTAATTTAGGCTATCTTTTGAAAATTAAATTTTTGGCGGAAATTCATCAGGCGCGGACCTTACAAAAATGGTGAAAATTTTGTACTATTTTAAATTGTGCTAAGTAAACATTTTTTGGCTAAATTGTTTATTCCACTCATTAAAAGAAAGCTTTCTCCACAATTTTAAGCATTTTTTGGAAAATTAAATTTTTGACGGAAATTCGACAGGCGCGGACCTTACAAAATAGTGGAAATTTTGTACTATCTTAAATTGTGGAAAGAAAATATTTTTTGGCTAAATTATTTATTCCACTCATCAAAAGAAAGGTTTCTACAAAAAAATAGGCAATTTTTGGAAATTTGAATTTTTTGCCAAAATTCGACAGGCGCGGACCTTACAAAATAGTGGAAATTTTGTACTATCTTAAATTGTGGAAATAAAATATTTTTTGGCTAAATTATTTATTCCACTCATCAAAAGAAATGTTTCTACAAAAAATTAGGCAATTATTGGAAAATTGAATTTTTTGCTGAAATTCGACAGGCGCGGACCTTACAAAAATAATGAAGATTTTGTACTATGTTTAATTGTGCTAAGTAAACATTTTTTGGCTAAATTGTTTATTCCACTGATTAAAAGAAAGCTTTCTCACACAATTTTAAGCATTTTTTGGAAAATTGAATTTTTGACGGAAATTCGACAAAATAGTGGAAATTTTGTACTATCTTAAATTGTGGAAAAAAAATATTTTTTGGCTAAATTATTTATTCCACTCATCAAAAGAAAGGTTTCTACAAAAAAATAGGCAATTTTTGAAAAATTGAATTTTTTGCCAAAATTCAACAGGCGCGGAGCTTACAAAAATAGTGAAAATTTTGTACTATCTTAAAATGTGGAAAGAACATATTTTTGCTATTTTATTTATTTCACTCATCAAAAGAAAGGTTTCTACAAAAAATTAGGCAATTTTTGGAAATTTGAATTTTTTGCCAAAATTCCACAGGCGCGGACCTTACAAAAATAGTGAAAATTTTGTACTATCTTAAATAGTGGTAAGAATATATTTTTTGGCTAAATTATTTATTTCACTCATCAAAAGAAAGGTTTCTCCATAATTTTAGGCGATTATTGAAAAATTGAATTTTTTACCGAAATTCAACCTGCGCGGACCTTACAAAAATAGTGAAAATTTTGCACAATCTCAAATTTTGCTGAGAAAATATTTTTTGACAAAATCATTTGTTGCCTCATCACAAGAAGTGTTTCTCCACTAATTTAGGCTATTTATTGAAAATTAAATTTTTGACGGAAATTCATCAGGCGCGGACCTTACAAAAATGGTGAAAATTTTGTACTATCTTAAATTGTGCTAAGTAAACATTTTTTGGCTAAATTGTTTATTCCACTCATTAAAAGAAAGCTTTCTCCACAATTTTAAGCATTTTTTGGAAAATTGAATTTTTGACGGAAATTCGACAAAATAGTGGAAATTTTGTACTATCTTAAATTGTGGAAAAAAATATTTTTTGGCTTAATTTATTTATTCCACTCATCAAAAGAAAGGTTTCTACAAAAAATTAGGCAATTTTTGAAAAATTGAATTTTTTGCCAAAATTCAACAGGCGCGGAGCTTACAAAAATAGTGAAAATTTTGTACTATCTTAAAATGTGGAAAGAACATATTTTTGCTATTTTATTTATTTCACTCATCAAAAGAAAGGTTTCTACAAAAAATTAGGCAATTTTTGGAAATTTGAATTTTTTGCCAAAATTCCACAGGCGCGGACCTTACAAAAATAGTGAAAATTTTGTACTATCTTAAATAGTGGTAAGAATATATTTTTTGGCTAAATTATTTATTCCACTCATCAAAAGAAAGGTTTCTACAAAAATTTAGGCAATTTTTGGAAATTGAATTTTTTGACAAAATTCGACAGGTGGAAAATTGAATTTTTTGTCAAAATTCGACAGGCCTGACCATAACAAAAATAGTGAAAATTTTGTGTCATCTTAAATTGGGCTAAAAAAATATTTTTTGACTGAATCATTTATTCCACTCATCTAAAGAAAGGTTTCTCCACAATTTTAAACATTTTTTGGAAAATTGAATTTTTTACTGAAATTCGACACGCGCTGACCTTACAATAATATTGAAAATTTTGTACTATCTAAACTTGTACGAAGAAAATAATTTTTGCTAAATTATTTATTCCTCTCATCAAAAGAAAGGTTTCTACACAATTTTAGGCAATTTTTGGAAAATTGAATTTTTTGCCGAAATTCGACAGGCGGGGACCTTACAAAAATAGTGATAATTTTGTACTATCTTAAATTGTGCTAAGTAAACATTTTTGGCTTAATTGTTTATTCCACTCATTGAAAGAATGGTTTCTACAAAATTTTAGGCAATTTTTGGAAAATCGAATTTTTTGCCAAAATTCGGCAGGTGCAGACCTTACAAAAATAGTGAAAATTTTGTACTGTCTTAAATTGTGCTAAGATAATTCTTTTGGGCTAAATCATTTATTCCATTCATCAAAAGAAAGGTTTCTACAAAAAATTAGGCAACTTTTGGAAAATTGAATTTTTTGCCAAAATTCGACAGGCGCGGACCTAACAAAAATAATGAAGATTTTGTACTATGTTTAATTGTGCTAAGTTAACATTTTTTGGCTAAATTGTTTATTCCATTCATTGAAAGAAAGCATTCTCCACAATTTTAAGCATTTTTTGGAAAATTAAATTTTTTACGGAAATTCGACAGGCGCGGACCTTACAAAATAGTGGAAATTTTGTACTATCTTAAATTGTGGAAAGAAAATATTTTTTGGCTAAATTATTTATTCCACTCATCAAAAGAAAGGTTTCTACAAAAAAATTGGCAATTTTTGGAAATTTGATTTTTTTGCCAAAATTCGACAGGCGTGACCCTTACAAAATAGTGGAAATTTTGTACTATCTTAAATTGTGGAAATAAAATATTTTTTGGCTAAATTATTTATTCCATAACAAAAGAAATGTTTCTACAAAAAATTAGGCAATTATTGGAAAATTGAATTTTTTGCTGAAATTCGACAGGCGCGGACCTTACAAAAAAAATGAAGATTTTGTACTATGTTTAATTGTGCTAAGTAAACATTTTTTGGCTAAATTGTTTATTCCACTCATTAAAAGAAAGCTTTCTCCACAATTTTAAGCATTTTTTGGAAAATTGAATTTTTGACGGAAATTCGACAAAATAGTGGAAATTTTGTACTATCTTAAATTGTGGAAAAAAAATATTTTTTGGCTAAATTATTTATTCCACTCATCAAAAGAAAGGTTTCTACAAAAAATTAGGCAATTTTTGAAAAATTGAATTTTTTGCCAAAATTCGACAGGCGCGGACCTTACAAAAATAGTGAAAATTTTGTACTATCTTAAAATGTGGAAAGAACATATTTTTGCTATTTTATTTATTCCACTCATCAAAAGAAATGTTTCTACAAAAAATTAGGCAATTATTGGAAAATTGAATTTTTTGCTGAAATTCGACAGGCGCGGACCTTACAAAAATAATGAAGATTTTGTACTATGTTTAATTGTGCTAAGTAAACATTTTTTGGCTAAATTGTTTATTCCACTCATTAAAAGAGAGCTTTCTCCACAATTTTAAGCATTTTATGGAAAATTAAATTTTTGACGGAAATTCGACAGGCGCGGACCTTACAAAATAGTGGAAATTTTGTACTATCTTAAATTGTGGAAAGAAAATATTTTTTGGCTAAATTATTTATTCCACTCATCAAAAGAAAGGTTTCTACAAAAAAATAGGCAATATTTGGAAATTTGAATTTTTTGCCAAAATTCGACAGGCGCGACCCTTACAAAATAGTGGAAATTTTGTACTATCTTAAATTGTGGAAATAAAATATTTTTTGGCTAAATTATTTATTCCACTCATCAAAAGAAATGTTTCTACAAAAAATTAGGCAATTATTGGAAAATTGAATTTTTTGCTGAAATTCGACAGGCGCGGACCTTACAAAAATAATGAAGATTTTGTACTATGTTTAATTGTGCTAAGTAAACATTTTTTGGCTAAATTGTTTATTCCACTCATTAAAAGAAAGCTTTCTCACACAATTTTAAGCATTTTTTGGAAAATTGAATTTTTGACGGAAATTCGACAAAATAGTGGAAATTTTGTACTATCTTAAATTGTGGAAAAAAAATATTTTTTGGCTAAATTATTTATTCCACTCATCAAAAGAAAGGTTTCTACAAAAAATAGGCAATTTTTGAAAAATTGAATTTTTTGCCAAAATTCAACAGGCGGTGAGCTTACAAAAATAGTGAAAATTTTGTACTATCTTAAAATGTGGAAAGAACATATTTTTGCTATTTTATTTATTTCACTCATCAAAAGAAAGGTTTCTACAAAAAATTAGGCAATTTTTGGAAATTTGAATTTTTTGCCAAAATTCCACAGGCGCGGACCTTACAAAAATAGTGAAAATTTTGTACTATCTTAAATAGTGGTAAGAATATATTTTTTGGCTAAATTATTTATTTCACTCATCAAAAGAAAGGTTTCTCCATAATTTTAGGCGATTATTGAAAAATTGAATTTTTTACCGAAATTCAACCTGCGCGGACCTTACAAAAATAGTGAAAATTTTGCACAATCTCAAATTTTGCTGAGAAAATATTTTTTGACAAAATCATTTGTTGCCTCATCACAAGAAGTGTTTCTCCACTAATTTAGGCTATTTTTTGAAAATTAAATTTTTGACGGAAATTCATCAGGCGCGGACCTTACAAAAATGGTGAAAATTTTGTACTATCTTAAATTGTGCTAAGTAAACATTTTTTGGCTAAATTGTTTATTCCACTCATTAAAAGAAAGCTTTCTCCACAATTTTAAGCATTTTTTGGAAAATTGAATTTTTGACGGAAATTCGACAGGCGCGGACCTTACAAAATAGTGGAAATTTTGTACTATCTTAAATTGTGGAAAGAAAATATTTTTTGGCTAAATTATTTATTCCACTCATCAAAAGAAAGGTTTCTACAAAAAATTAGGCAATTTTTGAAAAATTGAATTTTTTGCCAAAATTCAACAGGCGCGCGGCTTACAAAAATAGTGAAAATTTTGTACTATCTTAAAATGTGGAAAGAACATATTTTTGCTATTTTATTTATTTCACTCATCAAAAGAAAAGTTTCTACAAAAAATTAGGCAATTTTTGGAAATTAAATTTTTTACGGAAATTCATCAGGCGCGGACCTTACAAAAATGGTGAAAATTTTGTACTATTTTAAATTGTGCTAAGTAAACATTTTTTGGCTAAATTGTTTATTCCACTCATTAAAAGAAAGCTTTCTCCACAATTTTAAGCATTTTTTGGAAAATTGAATTTTTGACGGAAATTCGACAGGCGCGGACCTTACAAAATAGTGGAAATTTTGTACTATCTTAAATTGTGGAAATAAAATATTTTTTGGCTAAATTATTTATTCCACTCATCAAAAGAAATGTTTCTACAAAAAATTAGGCAATTATTGGAAAATTGAATTTTTTGCTGAAATTCGACAGGCGCGGACCTTACAAAAATAATGAAGATTTTGTACTATGTTTAATTGTGCTAAGTAAACATTTTTTGGCTAAATTGTTTATTCCACTCATTAAAAGAGAGCTTTCTCCACAATTTTAAGCATTTTTTGGAAAATTAAATTTTTGACGGAAATTCGACAGGCGCGGACCTTACAAAATAGTGGAAATTTTGTACTATCTTAAATTGTGGAAAGAAAATATTTTTTGGCTAAATTATTTATTCCACTCATCAAAAGAAAGGTTTCTACAAAAAAATAGGCAATTTTTGGAAATTTGAATTTTTTGCCAAAATTGGACAGGCGCGGACCTTACAAAATAGTGGAAATTTTGTACTATCTTAAATTGTGGAAATAAAATATTTTTTGGCTAAATTATTTATTCCACTCATCAAAAGAAATGTTTCTACAAAAAATTAGGCAATTATTGGAAAATTGAATTTTTTGCTGAAATTCGACAGGCGCGGACCTTACAAAAATAATGAAGATTTTGTACTATGTTTAATTGTGCTAAGTAAACATTTTTTGGCTAAATTGTTTATTCCACTCATTAAAAGAAAGCTTTCTCACACAATTTTAAGCATTTTTTGGAAAATTGAATTTTTGACGGAAATTCGACAAAATAGTGGAAATTTTGTACTATCTTAAATTGTGGAAAAAAAATATTTTTTGGCTAAATTATTTATTCCACTCATCAAAAGAAAGGTTTCTACAAAAAAATAGGCAATTTTTGAAAATTTGAATTTTTTGCCAAAATTGGACAGGCGCGGAGCTTACAAAAATAGTGAAAATTTTGTACTATCTTAAAATGTGGAAAGAACATATTTTTGCTATTTTATTTATTTCACTCATCAAAAGAAAGGTTTCTACAAAAAATTAGGCAATTTTTGGAAATTTGAATTTTTTGCCAAAATTCCACAGGCGCGGACCTTACAAAAATAGTGAAATTTTGTACTATCTTAAATAGTGGTAAGAATATATTTTTTGGCTAAATTATTTATTTCACTCATCAAAAGAAAGGTTTCTCCATAATTTTAGGCGATTATTGAAAAATTGTATTTTTTACCGAAATTCAACCTGCGCGGACCTTACAAAAATAGTGAAAATTTTGCACAATCTCAAATTTTGCTGAGAAAATATTTTTTGACAAAATCATTTGTTGCCTCATCACAAGAAGTGTTTCTCCACTAATTAAGGCTATTTCTTGAAAATTAAATTTTTGACGGAAATTCATCAGGCGCGGACCTTACAAAAATGGTGAAAATTTTGTACTATCTTAAATTGTGCTAAGTAAACATTTTTTGGCTAAATTGTTTATTCCACTCATTAAAAGAAAGCTTTCTCCACAATTTTAAGCATTTTTTGGAAAATTGAATTTTTGACGGAAATTCGACAAAATAGTGGAAATTTTGTACTATCTTAAATTGTGGAAAAAAATATTTTTTGGCTAAATTATTTATTCCACTCATCAAAAGAAAGGTTTCTACAAAAAATTAGGCAATTTTTGAAAAATTGAATTTTTTGCCAAAATTCAACAGGCGCGGAGCTTACAAAAATAGTGAAAATTTTGTACTATCTTAAAATTTGGAAAGAACATATTTTTGCTATTTTATTTATTTCACTCATCAAAAGAAAGGTTTCTACAAAAAATTAGGCAATTTTTGGAAATTTGAATTTTTTGCCAAAATTCCACAGGCGCGGACCTTACAAAAATAGTGAAAATTTTGTACTATCTTAAATAGTGGTAAGAATATATTTTTTGGCTAAATTATTTATTTCACTCATCAAAAGAAAGGTTTCTCCATAATTTTAGGCGATTATTGAAAAATTGAATTTTTTACCGAAATTCAACCTGCGCGGATCTTACAAAAATAGTGAAAATTTTGCACAATCTCAAATTTTGCTGAGAAAATATTTTTTGACAAAATCATTTGTTGCCTCATCACAAGAAGTGTTTCTCCACTAATTTAGGCTATTTTTTGAAAATTAAATTTTTGACGGAAATTCATCAGGCGCGGACCTTACAAAAATGGTGAAAATTTTGTACTATTTTAAATTGTGCTAAGTAAACATTTTTTGGCTAAATTGTTTATTCCACTCATTAAAAGAAAGCTTTCTCCACAATTTTAAGCATTTTTTGGAAAATTAAATTTTTGACGGAAATTCGACAGGCGCGGACCTTACAAAATAGTGGAAATTTTGTACTATCTTAAATTGTGGAAAGAAAATATTTTTTGGCTAAATTATTTATTCCACTCATCAAAAGAAAGGTTTCTACAAAAAAATAGGCAATTTTTGGAAATTTGAATTTTTTGCCAAAATTCGACAGGCGCGGACCTTACAAAATAGTGGAAATTTTGTACTATCTTAAATTGTGGAAATAAAATATTTTTTGGCTAAATTATTTATTCCACTCATCAAAAGAAATGTTTCTACAAAAAATTAGGCAATTATTGGAAAATTGAATTTTTTGCTGAAATTCGACAGGCGCGGACCTTACAAAAATAATGAAGATTTTGTACTATGTTTAATTGTGCTAAGTAAACATTTTTTGGCTAAATTGTTTATTCCACTCATTAAAAGAAAGCTTTCTCACACAATTTTAAGCATTTTTTGGAAAATTGAATTTTTGACGGAAATTCGACAAAATAGTGGAAATTTTGTACTATCTTAAATTGTGGAAAAAAAATATTTTTTGGCTAAATTATTTATTCCACTCATCAAAAGAAAGGTTTCTACAAAAAAATAGGCAATTTTTGAAAAATTGAATTTTTTGCCAAAATTCAACAGGCGCGTAGCTTACAAAAATAGTGAAAATTTTGTACTATCTTAAAATGTGGAAAGAACATATTTTTGCTATTTTATTTATTTCACTCATCAAAAGAAAGGTTTCTACAAAAAATTAGGCAATTTTTGGAAATTTGAATTTTTTGCCAAAATTCCACAGGCGCGGACCTTACAAAAATAGTGAAAATTTTGTACTATCTTAAATAGTGGTAAGAATATATTTTTTGGCTAAATTATTTATTTCACTCATCAAAAGAAAGGTTTCTCCATAATTTTAGGCGATTATTGAAAAATTGAATTTTTTACCGAAATTCAACCTGCGCGGACCTTACAAAAATAGTGAAAATTTTGCACAATCTCAAATTTTGCTGAGAAAATATTTTTTGACAAAATCATTTGTTGCCTCATCACAAGAAGTGTTTCTCCACTAATTTAGGCTATTTATTGAAAATTAAATTTTTGACGGAAATTCATCAGGCGCGGACCTTACAAAAATGGTGAAAATTTTGTACTATCTTAAATTGTGCTAAGTAAACATTTTTTGGCTAAATTGTTTATTCCACTCATTAAAAGAAAGCTTTCTCCACAATTTTAAGCATTTTTTGGAAAATTGAATTTTTGACGGAAATTCGACAAAATAGTGGAAATTTTGTACTATCTTAAATTGTGGAAAAAAATATTTTTTGGCTAAATTATTTATTCCACTCATCAAAAGAAAGGTTTCTACAAAAAATTAGGCAATTTTTGAAAAATTGAATTTTTTGCCAAAATTCAACAGGCTCGGAGCTTACAAAAATAGTGAAAATTTTGTACTATCTTAAAATTTGGAAAGAACATATTTTTGCTATTTTATTTATTTCACTCATCAAAAGAAAGGTTTCTACAAAAAATTAGGCAATTTTTGGAAATTTGAATTTTTTGCCAAAATTCCACAGGCGCGGACCTTACAAAAATAGTGAAAATTTTGTACTATCTTAAATAGTGGTAAGAATATATTTTTTGGCTAAATTATTTATTTCACTCATCAAAAGAAAGGTTTCTCCATAATTTTAGGCGATTATTGAAAAATTGAATTTTTTACCGAAATTCAACCTGCGCGGATCTTACAAAAATAGTGAAAATTTTGTACAATCTCAAATTTTGCTGAGAAAATATTTTTTGACAAAATCATTTGTTGCCTCATCACAAGAAGTGTTTCTCCACTAATTTAGGCTATTTTTTGAAAATTAAATTTTTGACGGAAATTCATCAGGCGCGGACCTTACAAAAATGGTGAAAATTTTGTACTATTTTAAATTGTGCTAAGTAAACATTTTTTGGCTAAATTGTTTATTCCACTCATTAAAAGAAAGCTTTCTCCACAATTTTAAGCATTTTTTGGAAAATTGAATTTTTGACGGAAATTCGACAGGCGCGGACCTTACAAAATAGTGGAAATTTTGTACTATCTTAAATTGTGGAAAGAAAATATTTTTTGGCTAAATTATTTATTCCACTCATCAAAAGAAAGGTTTCTACAAAAAAATAGGCAATTTTTGGAAATTTGATTTTTTTGCCAAAATTCGACAGGCGTGACCCTTACAAAATAGTGGAAATTTTGTACAATCTTAAATTGTGGAAATAAAATATTTTTTGGCTAAATTATTTATTCCATAACAAAAGAAATGTTTCTACAAAAAATTAGGCAATTATTGGAAAATTGAATTTTTTGCTGAAATTCGACAGGCGCGGACCTTACAAAAATAATGAAGATTTTGTACTATGTTTAATTGTGCTAAGTAAACATTTTTTGGCTAAATTGTTTATTCCACTCATTAAAAGAAAGCTTTCTCCACAATTTTAAGCATTTTTTGGAAAATTGAATTTTTGACGGAAATTCGACAAAATAGTGGAAATTTTGTACTATCTTAAATTGTGGAAAAAAAATATTTTTTGGCTAAATTATTTATTCCACTCATCAAAAGAAAGGTCTCTACAAAAAATTAGGCAATTTTTGAAAAATTGAATTTTTTGCCAAAATTCAACAGGCGCGCGGCTTACAAAAATAGTGAAAATTTTGTACTATCTTAAAATGTGGAAAGAACATATTTTTGCTATTTTATTTATTTCACTCATCAAAAGAAAAGTTTCTACAAAAAATTAGGCAATTTTTGGAAATTAAATTTTTTACGGAAATTTATCAGGCGCGGACCTTACAAAAATGGTGAAAATTTTGTACTATTTTAAATTGTACTAAGTAAACATTTTTTGGCTAAATTGTTTATTCCACTCATTAAAAGAAAGCTTTCTCCACAATTTTAAGCATTTTTTGGAAAATTGAATTTTTGACGGAAATTCGACAGGCGCGGACCTTACAAAATAGTGGAAATTTTGTACTATCTTAAATTGTGGAAATAAAATATTTTTTGGCTAAATTATTTATTCCACTCATCAAAAGAAATGTTTCTACAAAAAATTAGGCAATTATTGGAAAATTGAATTTATTGCTGAAATTCGACAGGCGCGGACCTTACAAAAATAATGAAGATTTTGTACTATGTTTAATTGTGCTAAGTAAACATTTTTTGGCTAAATTGTTTATTCCACTCATTAAAAGAAAGCTTTCTCACACAATTTTAAGCATTTTTTGGAAAATTGAATTTTTGACGGAAATTCGACAAAATAGTGGAAATTTTGTACTATCTTAAATTGTGGAAAAAAAATATTTTTTGGCTAAATTATTTATTCCACTCATCAAAAGAAAGGTTTCTACAAAAAAATAGGCAATTTTTGAAAAATTGAATTTTTTGCCAAAATTCAACAGGCGCGGAGCTTACAAAAATAGTGAAAATTTTGTACTATCTTAAAATGTGGAAAGAACATATTTTTGCTATTTTATTTATTTCACTCATCAAAAGAAAGGTTTCTACAAAAAATTAGGCAATTTTTGGAAATTTGAATTTTTTGCCAAAATTCCACAGGCGCGGACCTTACAAAAATAGTGAAAATTTTGTACTATCTTAAATAGTGGTAAGAATATATTTTTTGGCTAAATTATTTATTTCACTCATCAAAAGAAAGGTTTCTCCATAATTTTAGGCGATTATTGAAAAATTGAATTTTTTACCGAAATTCAACCTGCGCGGACCTTACAAAAATAGTGAAAATTTTGCACAATCTCAAATTTTGCTGAGAAAATATTTTTTGACAAAATCATTTGTTGCCTCATCACAAGAAGTGTTTCTCCACTAATTTAGGCTATTTTTTGAAAATTAAATTTTTGACGGAAATTCATCAGGCGCGGACCTTACAAAAATGGTGAAAATTTTGTACTATCTTAAATTGTGCTAAGTAAACATTTTTTGGCTAAATTGTTTATTCCACTCATTAAAAGAAAGCTTTCTCCACAATTTTAAGCATTTTTTGGAAAATTGAATTTTTGACGGAAATTCGACAGGCGCGGACCTTACAAAATAGTGGAAATTTTGTACTATCTTAAATTGTGGAAAGAAAATATTTTTTGGCTAAATTATTTATTCCACTCATCAAAAGAAAGGTTTCTACAAAAAATTAGGCAACTTTTGGAAAATTGAATTTTTTGCCAAAATTCGACAGGCGCGGACCTTACAAAAATAATGAAGATTTTGTACTATGTTTAATTGTGCTAAGTAAACATTTTTTGGCTAAATTGTTTATTCCACTCATTGAAAGAAAGCTTTCTCCACAATTCTAAGCATTTTTTGGAAAATTAAATTTTTGACGGAAATTCGACAGGCGCGGACCTTACAAAATAGTGGAAATTTTGTACTATCTTAAATTGTGGAAAGAAAATATTTTTTGGCTAAATTATTTATTCCACTCATCAAAAGAAAGGTTTCTACAAAAAAATAGGCAATTTTTGGAAATTTGAATTTTTTGCCAAAATTCGACAGGCGCGGACCTTACAAAATAGTGGAAATTTTGTACTATCTTAAATTGTGGAAATAAAATATTTTTTGGCTAAATTATTTATTCCACTCATCAAAAGAAATGTTTCTACAAAAAATTAGGCAATTATTGGAAAATTGAATTTTTTGCTGAAATTCGACAGGCGCGGACCTTACAAAAATAATGAAGATTTTGTACTATGTTTAATTGTGCTAAGTAAACATTTTTTGGCTAAATTGTTTATTCCACTCATTAAAAGAAAGCTTTCTCCACAATTTTAAGCATTTTTTGGAAAATTGAATTTTTGACGGAAATTCGACAAAATAGTGGAAATTTTGTAATATCTTAAATTGTGGAAAAAAAATATTTTTTGGCTAAATTATTTATTCCACTCATCAAAAGAAAGGTTTCTACAAAAAATTAGGCAATTTTTGAAAAATTGAATTTTTTGCCAAAATTCAACAGGCGCGGAGCTTACAAAAATAGTGAAAATTTTGTACTATCTTAAAATGTGGAAAGAACATATTTTTGCTATTCTATTTATTTCACTCATCAAAAGAAAAGTTTCTACAAAAAATTAGGCAATTTTTGGAAATTAAATTTTTTACGGAAATTCATCAGGCGCGGACCTTACAAAAATGGTGAAAATTTTGTACTATTTTAAATTGTGCTAAGTAAACATTTTTTGGCTAAATTGTTTATTCCACTCATTAAAAGAAAGCTTTCTCCACAATTTTAAGCATTTTTTGGAAATTGAATTTTTGACGGAAATTCGACAGGCGCGGACCTTACAAAATAGTGGAAATTTTGTACTATCTTAAATTGTGGAAATGAAATATTTTTTGGCTAAATTATTTATTCCACTCATCAAAAGAAAGGTTTCTACAAAAAATTAGGCAATTATTGGAAAATTGAATTTTTTGCTGAAATTCGACAGGCGCGGACCTTACAAAAATAATGAAGATTTTGTACTATGTTTAATTGTGCTAAGTAAACATTTTTTGGCTAAATTGTTTATTCCACTCATTAAAAGAAAGCTTTCTCCACAATTTTAAGCATTTTTTGAAAAATTAAATTTTTGACGGAAATTCGACAGGCGCAGACCTTACAAAATAGTGGAAATTTTGTACTATCTTAAATTGTGGAAAGAAAATATTTTTTGGCTAAATTATTTATTCCACTCATCAAAAGAAAGGTTTCTACAAAAAAATAGGCAATTTTTGGAAATTTGAATTTTTTGCCAAAATTCGACAGGCGCGGACCGTAAAAAATAGTGGAAATTTTGTACTATCTTAAATTGTGGAAATAAAATATTTTTTGGCTAAATTATTTATTCCACTCATCAAAAGAAATGTTTCTGCAAAAAATTAGGCAATTATTGGAAAATTGAATTTTTTGCTGAAATTCGACAGGTGCGGACCTTACAAAAATAATGAAGATTTTGTACTATGTTTAATTGTGCTAAGTAAACATTTTTTGGCTAAATTGTTTATTCCACTCATTAAAAGAAAGCTTTCTCCACAATTTTAAGCATTTTTTGGAAAATTTAATTTTTGACGGAAATTCGACAGGCGCGGACCTTACAAAATAGTGGAAATTTTGTACTATCTTAAATTGTGGAAAGAAAATATTTTTTGGCTAAATTATTTATTCCACTCATCAAAAGAAAGGTTTCTACAAAAAAATAGGCAATTTTTGGAAATTTGAATTTTTTGCCAAAATTCGACAGGCGCGGACCTTACAAAATAGTGGAAATTTTGTACCATCTTAAATTGTGGAAATATAATATTTTTTGGCTAAATTATTTATTCCACTCATCAAAAGAAATGTTTCTACAAAAAATTAGGCAATTATTGGAAAATTGAATTTTTTGCTGAAATTCGACAGGCGCGGACCTTACAAAAATAATGAAGATTTTGTACTATGTTTAATTGTGCTAAGTAAACATTTTTTGGCTAAATTGTTTATTCCACTCATTAAAAGAAAGCTTTCTCCACAATTTTAAGCATTTTTTGGAAAATTAAATTTTTGACGGAAATTCGACAGGCGCGGACATTACAAAATAGTGGAAATTTTGTACCATCTTAAATTGTGGAAAGAAAATATTTTTTGGCTAAATTATTCATTCCACTCATCAAAAGAAAGGTTTCTACAAAAAAATAGGCAATTTTTGGAAATTTGAATTTTTTGCCAAAATTCGACAGGCGCGGACCGTAAAAAATAGTGGAAATTTTGTACTATCTTAAATTGTGGAAATAAAATATTTTTTGGCTAAATTATTTATTCCACTCATCAAAAGAAATGTTTCTACAAAAAATTAGGCAATTATTGGAAAATTGAATTTTGTGCTGAAATTCGACAGGTGCGGACCTTACAAAAATAATGAAGATTTTGTACTATGTTTAATTGTGCTAAGTAAACATTTTTTGGCTAAATTGTTTATTCCACTCATTAAAAGAAAGCTTTCTCCACAATTTTAAGCATTTTTTGGAAAATTAAATTTTTGACGGAAATTCGACAGGCGCGGACCTTACAAAATAGTGGAAATTTTGTACTATCTTAAATTGTGGAAAGAAAATATTTTTTGGCTAAATTATTTATTCCACTCATCAAAAGAAAGGTTTCTACAAAAAAATAGGCAATTTTTGGAAATTTGAATTTTTTGCCAAAATTCGACAGGCGCGGACCTTACAAAATAGTGGAAATTTTGTACTATCTTAAATTGTGGAAATAAAATATTTTTTGGCTAAATTATTTATTCCACTCATCAAAAGAAATGTTTCTACAAAAAATTAGGCAATTATTGGAAAATTGAATTTTTTGCTGAAATTCGACAGGCGGGGACCTTACAAAAATAATGAAGATTTTGTACTATGTTTAATTGTGCTAAGTAAACATTTTTTGGCTAAATTGTTTATTCCACTCATTAAAAGAAAGCTTTCTCCACAATTTTAAGCATTTTTTGGAAAATTGAATTTTTGACGGAAATTCGACAAAATAGTGGAAATTTTGTACTATCTTAAATTGTGGAAAAAAAATATTTTTTGGCTAAATTATTTATTCCACTCATCAAAAGAAAGGTTTCTACAAAAAAATAGGCAATTTTTGAAAATTGAATTTTTTGCCAAAATTCAACAGGCGCGGAGCTTACAAAAATAGTGAAAATTTTGTACTATCTTAAAATGTGGAAAGAACATATTTTTGCTATTTTATTTATTTCACTCATCAAAAGAAAGGTTTCTACAAAAAATTAGGCAATTTTTGGAAATTTGAATTTTTTGCCAAAATTCCACAGGCGCGGACCTTACAAAAATAGTGAAAATTTTGTACTATCTTAAATAGTGGTAAGAATATATTTTTTAGCTAAATTATTTATTTCACTCATCAAAAGAAAGGTTTCTCCATAATTTTAGGCGATTATTGAAAAATTGAATTTTTTACCGAAATTCAACCTGCGCGGACCTTACAAAAATAGTGAAAATTTTGCACAATCTCAAATTTTGCTGAGAAAATATTTTTTGACAAAATCATTTGTTGCCTCATCACAAGAAGTGTTTCTCCACTAATTTAGGCTATTTTTTGAAAATTAAATTTTTGACGGAAATACATCAGGCGCGGACCTTACAAAAATGGTGAAAATTTTGTACTATCTTAAATTGTGCTAAGTAAACATTTTTTGGCTAAATTGTTTATTCCACTCATTAAAAGAAAGCTTTCTCCACAATTTTAAGCATTTTTTGGAAAATTGAATTTTTGACGGAAATTCGATAGGCGCGGACCTTACAAAATAGTGGAAATTTTGTACTATCTTAAATTGTGGAAAGAAAATATTTTTTGGCTAAATTATTTATTCCACTCATCAAAAGAAAGGTTTCTACAAAAAATTAGGCAACTTTTGGAAAATTGAATTTTTTGCCAAAATTCGACAGGCGCGGACCTTACAAAAATAATGAAGATTTTGTACTATTTTTAATTGTGCTAAGTAAACATTTTTTGGCTAAATTGTTTATTCCACTCATTGAAAGAAAGCTTTCTCCACAATTTTAAGCATTTTTTGGAAAATTAAATTTTTTACGGAAATTCGACAGGCGCGGACCTTACAAAATAGTGGAAATTTTGTTCTATCTTAAATTGTGGAAAGAAAATATTTTTTGGCTAAATTATTTATTCCACTCATCAAAAGAAAGGTTTCTACAAAAAAATAGGCAATTTTTGGAAATTTGAATTTTTTGCCAAAATTCGACAGGCGCGGACCTTACAAAATAGTGGAAATTTTGTACTATCTTAAATTGTGGAAATAAAATATTTTTTGGCTAAATTATTTATTCCACTCATCAAAAGAAATGTTTCTACAAAAAATTAGGCAATTATTGGAAAATTGAATTTTGTGCTGAAATTCGACAGGCGCGGACCTTACAAAAATAATGAAGATTTTGTACTATGTTTAATTGTGCTAAGTAAACATTTTTTGGCTAAATTGTTTATTCCACTCATTAAAAGAAAGCTTTCTCCACAATTTTAAGCATTTTTTGGAAAATTGAATTTTTGACGGAAATTCGACAAAATAGTGGAAATTTTGTACTATCTTAAATTGTGGAAAAAAATATTTTTTGGCTAAATTATTTATTCCACTCATCAAAAGAAAGGTTTCTACAAAAAATTAGGCAATTTTTGAAAAATTGAATTTTTTGCCAAAATTCGACAGGCGCGGAGCTTACAAAAATAGTGAAAATTTTGTACTATCTTAAAATGTGGAAAGAACATATTTTTGCTATTTTATTTATTTCACTCATCAAAAGAAAGGTTTCTACAAAAAATTAGGCAATTTTTGGAAATTTGAATTTTTTGCCAAAATTCCACAGGCGCGGACCTTACAAAAATAGTGAAAATTTTGTACTATCTTAAATAGTGGTAAGAATATATTTTTTGGCTAAATTATTTATTTCACTCATCAAAAGAAAGGTTTCTCCATAATTTTAGGCGATTATTGAAAAATTGAATTTTTTACCGAAATTCAACCTGCGCGGACCTTACAAAAATAGTGAAAATTTTGCACAATCTCAAATTTTGCTGAGAAAATATTTTTTGACAAAATCATTTGTTGCCTCATCACAAAAAGTGTTTCTCCACTAATTTAGGCTATTTTTTGAAAATTAAATTTTTGACGTAAATTCATCAGGCGCGGACCTTACAAAAATGGTGAAAATTTTGTACTTTCTTAAATTGTGCTAAGTAAACATTTTTTGGCTAAATTGTTTATTCCACTCATTAAAAGAAAGCTTTCTCCACAATTTTAAGCATTTTTTGGAAAATTGAATTTTTGACGGAAATTCGACAAAATAGTGGAAATTTTGTACTATCTTAAATTGTGGAAAAAAAATATTTTTTGGCTAAATTATTTATTCCACTCATCAAAAGAAAGGTTTCTACAAAAAATTAGGCAATTTTTGAAAAATTGAATTTTTTGCCAAAATTCAACAGGCGCGAGGCTTACAAAAATAGTGAAAATTTTGTACTATCTTAAAATTTGGAAAGAACATATTTTTGCTATTTTATTTATTTCACTCATCAAAAGAAAGGTTTCTACAAAAAATTAGGCAATTTTTGGAAATTTGAATTTTTTGCCAAAATTCCACAGGCGCGGACCTTACAAAAATAGTGAAAATTTTGTACTATCTTAAATAGTGGTAAGAATATATTTTTTGGCTAAATTATTTATTTCACTCATCAAAAGAAAGGTTTCTCCATAATTTTAGGCGATTATTGAAAAATTGAATTTTTTACCGAAATTCAACCTGCGCGGATCTTACAAAAATAGTGAAAATTTTGCACAATCTCAAATTTTGCTGAGAAAATATTTTTTGACAAAATCATTTGTTGCCTCATCACAAGAAGTGTTTCTCCACTAATTTAGGCTATTTTTTGAAAATTAAATTTTTGACGGAAATTCATCAGGCGCGGACCTTACAAAAATGGTCAAAATTTTGTACTATTTTAAATTGTGCTAAGTAAACATTTTTTGGCTAAATTGTTTATTCCACTCATTAAAAGAAAGCTTTCTCCACAATTTTAAGCATTTTTTGGAAAATTGAATTTTTGACGGAAATTCGACAGGCGCGGACCTTACAAAATAGTGGAAATTTTGTACTATCTTAAATTGTGGAAAGAAAATATTTTTTGGCTAAATTATTTATTCCACTCATCAAAAGAAAGGTTTCTACAAAATTTTAGGTGACTTATAGAAAATTAAATTTTTTACCTGAATTTGACAGGCACGGACCTTACAAAAATAGTGAAAGTTTTGTACTATCTAAAATTGTGCTAAGAAAATATTTTTTGCCATATTATTTATTCCACTCATCAAAAGAAATGTTTCTACAAAAAATTAGGCAATTATTGGAAAATTGAATTTTTTGATGAAATTCGACAGGCGCGGACCTTACAAAAATAATGAAGATTTTGTACTATGTTTAATTGTGCTAAGTAAACATTTTTTGGCTAAATTGTTTATTCCACTCATTAAAAGAAAGCTTTCTCAACAATTTTAAGCATTTTTTGGAAAATTGAATTTTTGACGGAAATTCGACAAAATAGTGGAAATTTTGTACTATCTTAAATTGTGGAAAAAAAATATTTTTTGGCTAAATTATTTATTCCACTCATCAAAAGAAAGGTTTCTACAAAAAATTAGGCAATTTTTGAAAAATTGAATTTTTTGCCAAAATTCAACAGGCGCGGAGCTTACAAAAATAGTGAAAATTTTGTACTATCTTAAAATGTGGAAAGAACATATTTTTGCTATTTTATTTATTTCACTCATCAAAAGAAAGGTTTCTACAAAAAATTAGGCAATTTTTGGAAAATTGAATTTTTTGCGGAAATTCGACAGGCGGGGACCTTACAAAAAAAGTGAAAATTTTGTACTATCTTAAATTGTGGAAAAAAAATATTTTTTGGCTAATTTGTTTATTCCACTCATTGAAAGAAAGGTTTCTACAAAAGTTTAGGCTGTTTTTGGAAAATTGAATTTTTGCCAAAATTACACAGGCGCTGACCTTACAAAAATAGTAATAATTTTGTACTATCTTAAATTGTGCTAAGTAAACTTTTTTTGGCTTAATTGTATATTCCACTCATTGAAAGAATGGTTTCTCCATATTTTAGGCTATTTTTGGAAAATCGAATTTTTTGCCAAAATTCCGCTGGCGCGGACCTTACAAAAATAGTGAAAATTTTGTACTATCTAAAATTGGACTAAGAAAATATTTTTTAACTAAAATATTTATTCCACTCATGAAAAGAAAGGTTTCTACAAAATTTTTGGTAATTTTTAGAAAAATTTAATATTGTACCTAAATTCGCAAGTCGTGTACCTTACAAAACAGTGAAAGTTTTGTACTATCTAAAATTGTGCTAAGAAAATAATTTTTGCTAAATTATTTATTCCACTCATCAAAAGAAAGGTTTCTCCACAATTTTAAGCATTTTTTCGAAAATTGAATTTTTGACAGTAATTCGACAGGTGCGTACATTACAAAAATAGTGAAAATTTTGTACTATCTTATATTGGGCTAAGAAAATATTTTTTGACTAAATTATTTATTCCACTCATCAAAGGAAAGGTTTCTACAAAATTTTAGGTTATTTTTAGAAAATTTAATATTGTACCTAAATTCGCAAGGCACGGACCTTACAAAACAGTGAAAATTTTGTACCATCTTAAATTGTGGAAAGAAAATATTTTTCGACTAAATTATTTATTCCACTCATCAAAAGAAAGGTTTCTACAAAAATTTAGGCAATTTTTGGAAATTGAATTTTTTGACAAAATTCGACAGGTGGAAAATTGAATTTTTTGTCAAAATTCGACAGGCCTGACCATTACAAAAATAGTGAAAATTTTGTGTCATCTTAAATTGGGCTAAAAAAATATTTTTTGACTGAATCATTTATTCCACTCATCTAAAGAAAGGTTTCTCCACAATTTTAAACATTTTTTGGAAAATTGAATTTTTTACTGAAATTCGACACGCGCTGACCTTACAATAATATTGAAAATTTTGTACTATCTAAACTTGTACGAAGAAAATAATTTTTGCTGAATTATTTATTCCTCTCATCAAAAGAAAGGTTTCTACACAATTTTAGGCAATTTTTGGAAAATTGAATTTTTTGCCGAAATTCGACAGGCGGGGACCTTACAAAAATAGTGATAATTTTGTACTATCTTAAATTGTGCTAAGTAAACATTTTTGGCTTAATTGTTTATTCCACTCATTGAAAGAATGGTTTCTACAAAATTTTAGGCAATTTTTGGAAAATCGAATTTTTTGCCAAAATTCGGCAGGTGCAGACCTTACAAAAATAGTGAAAATTTTGTACTGTCTTAAATTGTGCTAAGATAATTCTTTTGGGCTAAATCATTTATTCCATTCATCAAAAGAAAGGTTTCTCCACAATATTAGGCAATTTTGGAAAATTTAATTTTTTACCAAAATTCGACAGGCGCGAACCTTACAAAAATAGTGAAAGTTTTGTAGTATCTTAAATTGTGTACGAAAATATTTTTTGGCTAAATTATTTATTCCACTCATCAAAAAGAAGGTTTGTCAACAATTTTAGGCAATTTCCGGAAAATTGAATTTTCGAAGGAAATTGGACAGGCAGACTTTACAAAAATAGTGAAAATTTTGTACTATCTTAAATTGGGCTTAGAAAATATTTTTTGACTAAATTTTTATTTCACTCATCAAAAGAAAGGTTTCTACAAATTTTAGGTAATTTTTAGAATTAAATACTTTACCTAAATTCGCAAGGCACGGACCTTACAAAACAGTAAAAGTTTTGTACTATCTAAAATTGTGCTAAGAAAATATATTTTGCTATTTTATTTATTCCATTTATCAAAAGAAAGTTTTTCTCCACAATTTTTAGCAATTTTTGGAAAATTGAATTTTTTGCCAAAATTCGACAGGCGCAGACCTTACAAAACTAGTGAAAATTTTGTACTATCTTAAATTGTGCTAAGTAAACATTTCTTGGCTTAATTGTTTATTCCACTCATTGAAAGAATGGTTTCTACAAAATTTAGGCAATTTTTTGACATTATATATATTTTTTGACTAAATTATTTATTCCACTTATCAAAAGAAAGGTGTCTCCACAATTTTAGGCATTTTTTTGAAAATTGAATTTTTTACCGAAATTCGACAGGAACGCCTTTCAAAAATAGTGAAAAGTTTGTACTATCTTAAATTGTGGAAGAAAATAACTTTTGCTAAATTATTTATTCCTCTTATCAAAAGAAAGGTTCCTCTTCAATTTTAGGCAATTTTTGGAAAATTGAATTTTTTGCGGAAATTCGACAGGCGGGGACCTTACAAAAATAGCGAAAATTTTGTACTATCTAAACTTGTACGAAGAAAAAAATTTTGATTAATTATTTATTCCACTCATCAAAAGAAAGGTTTCTCCACAATTTTAGGCATTTTTTTGAAAATTGAATTTTTTACCGAAATTCGACAGGCACGCCTTTCAAAAATAGTGAAAAGTTTGTACTATCTTAAATTGTGGAAGAAAATAACTTTTGCTAAATTATTTATTCCTCTTATCAAAAGAAAGGTTTCTCCTCAATTTTAGGCAATTTTTGGAAAATTGAATTTTTTGCGGAAATTCGACAGGCGGGGACCTTACAAAAATAGCGAAAATTTTGTACTATCTTAAATTGTGGAAAGGAAATATTTTTTGGCTAATTTGGTTATTCCACTCATTGAAAGAAAGGTTTCTACAAAAGTTTAGGCAATTATCGGAAAATTGAATTTTTGACAGAAATTCGACAGGCGCGGACCTTACAAAGTAGTGAAAATTTTGTACTATCTTAAATTGTGGAAAGAAAATATTTTTTGGCTTAATTATTTATTCCACTCATCAAAAGAAAGGTTTCAACAAAAATTTAGGCTATTTTTGGAAAATTGAATTTTTTGCCAAAATTCAACAGGCGCGAATCTTACAAAAATTGTGAAAATTTTGTATTATCTTAAATTGTGCTAAGAATATATTTTTTGGCTGAATGTATTTATTTCATTCATCAAAAGAAATGTTTCTCAACAATTTTAGGCGATTTTTGAAAAATTGAATTTTTTTAATTTGACCTGCGTGGACCGGACATAAATAGTGAAAATTTTGTACTGTCTTAAATTGTGCTAAGAATTTTTTTGGGGGCTAAATCATTTATTCCACTTATCAAAAGAAAGGTTTCTCCAAAATTTTAGGTAATTTTTAGAAAATAATTTTTTTTACCTGAATTCGACAGGCGCGAACTTACAAAAATAGTGAAAGTTTAGTACTATCTTAAATTGTGCTAAGAAAATAATTTTTGCTAAATTATTTATTCCTCTCATCAAAAAAAAGGTTTCTCCACAATTTTAGACAATTTTTAGAAAATTGAATTTTTTGCCGAAATTCGACAGGCAGGGACCTTACAGAAATAGTGAAAATTTTGTACTATCTTAAATTGTGCTAAGAAAATATTTTTTGCTGTATTATTTAGTCCACTCATCAAAAGAAAGGTTTCTCAACAATTTTAGGCATTTTTTGGAAAATTGAATTTTTTACCAAAATACGACAGGCGCAGCCTTTACAAAAATAGTGAAAATTTTGTACTATCTGAAATTGTACGAAGAAATAAATTTTTGCTAAATTTTTTATTCCTCTCATCAAAATAAAGGTTTCTCCACATTTTTTGACAATTTTTATTAAAATTGAATTTTTTACCAAAATTCGACAGGCAGGGACCTTACAGAAATAGTGAAAATTTTGTACTATCTTAAATTGGGCTAAGAAAATATTTTTTGACTAATTTATTTATTCCACTCATCAAAAAAAAGTTTTCTAAAAAATTTTAGGTAGTTTTTAGAAAATTTAATATTTTATCTAAATTCGCAAGGCGCGGACCTTACAAAACAGTGAAAGTTTTGTACTATCTAAAATTGTGCTAAGAAAATATTTTTTGCTAAATTATTTATTCCACTCATCAAAAGAAAGGTTTCTCCTCAATTTTAAGCATTTTTTGGAAAATTGAATTTTTTACCAAAATTCGACAGGTGCGGACCTTACAAAAATAGTGAAAATTTTGTACTATCTAAAATTGTACAAAGAAAATAATTTTGGCTAAATTATTTATTTCACTCATCAAAAGAAAGGTTCCTACCAAAAATTAGGCAATTTTTGGAAAATTGAATTTTTTGCAGTAATTCAACAGGCGCGAACCTTACCAAGATAGTGAAGATTTTGTACTATCTTAAATTGTGGAAAGAAAATATTTTTGCCTAATATGTTTATTCCACTCATTGAATGAATGTTTTCTACAAAATTGTAGGCAATTATCGGAAAAATTTAATTATTGATGGAAATTCGACAGGCGCTGACATTACAAAATAGTGAAAATTTTGTTCTATCTTAAATTGTGGAAAGAAAATATTTTTTGGCTAAATTATTTATTCCACTCATCACAAGAAAGGTTTCTACAAAAATGTTTGGAAAATTGAATTTTTTGCTAAAATTCAACAGGCGAGGACCTTACAAAATTGTGAAAATTTTGTACTATTTTAAATTGGGCTAAGAAAAGATTTTTTGACTTAATTATTATTCCACTCATCAAAAGACAAAATTTTAGGTAATTTTTAGAAAATTAAATTTTTAACCTGAATTTGACAGGCGCGGACCTTTCAAAAATAGTGAAGATTTTGTACTATCTTAAATTGTGCGAAGAAAGGTTGCTCCACAATTTTAGGGTATTTTTGGAAAATTTAATTTTTGACAGAAATTCAACAGGTGCGTCCCTTACAAAATTTTGAAAATTTTGTACTGTCTAAATTGTGCTGAGAAAATATTCTTTGCTGAATTATTTATTCCACTAATCAAGAGAAAGGTTTCTCCACAATTTTAGGCATTTTTTTGAAAATTGAATTTTTGCCAAAATTTGACAGGCACGGACCTTACAAAAATAGTGAAAATTTTGTACTGTCTTAAATGATGTTAAGAAAATATTTTTTTGCCAAAATATTTATTCCACTCATCTAAAGAAAGGTTTCTCCACAATATTAGGCAAATTTTGGAAAATTGAATTTTACCGAATTTCGGTAGCAGCAGACCTTACAAAAATAGTAAAAATATTGTACTATTTTAAATTGTGCTAAGAAAATATTTTTTTGGCTAATTAGTTTATTCCACGAATCAAAAGAAAGGTTTCTACAAAATTTTAGGCAATTTTTTTAAATTGAATTTTTTACCATACTTTTGCGGGCGCGTCCCTTACAAAAATAGTGAAAATTTAGTACTATCTTAAATTGTGGAAAGAAAATATTTTTTGGCTGAATTATTTATTCCACTCATCAAAAGAAAGGTTTCTACAAAATTTAGGAAATTTTGGGGAAATTGAATTTTTGACCGAAATTTGACAGGCGCAGACCTTACAAAAATAGTGAAAATTTTGCACTATCTCAAATTGTGCTGAGAAAATGTTTTTTGACAAAATCATTTGTCCCCTCATCAAAAGAAGCGTTTCTCCACAATTTTTGGCTATTTTTGGAAAATTGAATTTTTGACAGGAATTCAACAGGCGCTGACCTTACAAAAATAGTGAAAATTTTGTACTTCCTTAAATTGTGATAAGTAAATATTTTTTGCTAAATTATTTATTCCACTCATCGTAAGAAAGGTTTCTACAAAATTTTAGGCAATTATCGGAAATTGAATTTTTGACCAAAATTCGATAGGTGTGGACCTTACAAAAATAGTGAAAATTTTGTACTATCTTAAATTGGGCTAAGAAAATATTTCTAGGCTAAATTGTTCATTCCACTCATCAAAAGAAAGGTTTCTCCACAATTTTAGGCAAATTTGGAAAATGAATTTTTACCAAAATTCGGCAGGCGCGACCCTTACAAAAAATAAAAATTTTGTACATTCTTAAATTGTGCTAAGAAAATATTTTTTGGCTAAATCATTTATTCCACTCATCAAAAGAAAGGTTTCTACAAATTTTAGGCAATTTTTGACCGAAATTGCACAGGCACAGACCTGACAAAAATAGTGAAAATTTTGCACTACGGTAAATCTTGTATTAGTTCATACATTCTAATAGTTCGTACACCATATATTATTTGTGACCAGTCAGCTCAAAATGTCATGTATTAGTTTGTACAGTGGTCATTTTTCCGATTTGAAATTTTTAATAGCTCATACACACAGTTTTCCCCCTTCATTTGGTTAATCAGTGTGTCTGTCTACGATACTTTCGTTTTCCTTCGGTCGAGCACGCCACATTTTGCCTCTGTCAGTGCGATCGTCAGTGTCGTTAACGTGCATCCAGCATTGATGCATGCCAAACTTTATTCCCTGATAAACGCTAGGTTCAATGAACGTCGGACTGATGCAAATTTGCACGCCTTAGTCGCCATCATTGGAGATATTTTGTCCAGTCATGACAAAAATCAAATACATGTACACAACCACGCGCACGTGCACACCATGTCCTAAATTAATTGAACGTGACTGTGATCATTGAGCCTTTCTGATCTTTCTGTGTCATAAATATTCTCAAATCGGGAATCTAAGTACGAACAAAATTCACAGATTATTTTAGGGTTATTTCCTCCTGGCAACTATTAAATCAAGAGAACGCACACACGCGCGTGTGCGACATGGAGAACTTCTACGCAATGCACATACATCTTATTTTTGAATCACTGGATCCAGCACCACAAATGTAATCAGGGAAGGCTCAGGAGAGCCTGTGCTTTTGTGCAATCTCGTCAGGGTCTCACTGCTCACGTACTCAAATTTTTGAAGTGGATGAAGACTTAGGCCGAAAAAATCAAGACATCTACGTACCCCCACTAATTAGCTGTGCTTTAAATATGCGAACATCAATTTTATACGAGTTTGATGGTTTTCTAAGTTCACCAAAACGCGCACGCAATAAGCGTACTAAATTGTATATCTGATGGAACTTTTTATCAAACAAAGACGACGCTAATGAGCCAAGTGCGGCGTCCTCATTATGGGTCCTGGCTAAAAGATTTAACACATTAAATGATTCCTGTGGATCGTCACACGTACGCACAGACGCACAAACCAAGATATAAATTGATTTTTGCATGCTTCTGCATCATGCTTTACATTGGACTGTCAATTAAAACGAGCCAGTTCATGAGATTATGGTACCGCTCGCCCATGCGACCAGCGAAGGCTCAGACGGGCCTGCACATCTGCACAGTCTTGCCAGGAGCATAACTGCTCACGTACACATAAAAGGGATGTAGATAAAGGTGCAAGTCTTAAGTCAGGCTTATAGTCCCACTAGGTGGCTGTGTACAATACACCAATGAACACCGCAACAATTGTTTGCTTTCAGTTACGAAAAAAAAATTGTTCAAAAAAGCGCCTCGTTTATGACTAAATCTAAATTGCAACTTTGCTTTTTTTTACCCAATTCCGCGAGAAACTCGACTTTGTTGTATGCAAACAACAAAGGCGCAGATCAGCCTGCGCAGAAGCGCAGTCCTATCAATTATCTCTAGAAAGTATGATAGCTAATTCTGCTACATGCAAAAATAAAAATCCACCGTCAGACACACGTGCGCGGATCCAGACAATACCAACGTTGGGGGGGGGGGGGGGGTCGAATTGCTTCTCCAGGGAGGTTCGTACCAGTTTTTCAAAATGGGACAACCTATGTTTTTAAGGGGAGGTCCGGATCCCCAGCCCCCTGTGTCTCTGCCCATATCAGAGTTTCAAACCGTTTATTTATTTTATTAGCAAGACATATTTGCTGGGCCTGGTCGATTCACAAAACGTCTGCTAATTATATCAGCTGGTGTCAAAGGCACAGACAGCATGATTCTTCTTAAGATCAAAGAGACCGCTCACTTCAATTCCGGCCATGTGTTGTTTTAGGGTTTGGGTCGCACGTGATGGCCTTAATGCAAGAAAATGTACATGACACATTAAGCTAAGCCTTGTGTCCTGTTTGTAGGACATGTAAACAGTGGCCCAGATCAGAACTCTGAGGCGTCTGAACAGGGTCGCCAGTGTTTGCTAATACAGAACCATGGTCTATCAAAATTTAAATAAAATTGAAAAATACCACCCAACGACGACTAAACCGGAAATGAGCTGTCGGATCTGTAGGTCCGGGCCAGCTACACGAGATAGTGTGGTGTACACGGGAAATAGCAGTGCAAAGACTAGCATGTGCATCCAACTCTGTTTTTGGCTGTTAAAGAGTCAGTATGATAGATCCCCTGCAAAATCCAATTTTCACCTTGTGTAACCGGGCCTCAAATCACGAAAGACAGGTTTTCTCTTGTGATGGCTTTTCCATGATCAAGCGACCGTAGATGAGGAAGTGCAGGAATCTAGTTCTAAATTGATTGTCATTATCATAATCTTAGAATGCTAACACGAAATTGGGTGTGCGAGCAAGCTGAGCATGTTAAGTCGTCACAAGAAATGGAATACGAAGTCACGATAAAGACTTGAACCAACCTATGCAGAAATATAGGTGTTCATACAAAGCCTTTAAATGGAATAAGCATTCACAAAAACGTAAGTTGTGGGTCTGTTTACAATATACGGAGATAGAGAAATGTACTACTCTGAGTACTCTCACAGAAATGTACTCCAGTTGTACATATTTCACATTTCACTTTCAGTTTTCACTCACATCAATAAATGAGTGCATCCTGTCGGACTGAATGTACGTACAGATCATAAAACATTGTTTTGTCTACTTCTGTGTTGCATTTTCGAGGGTTCGAAGAAATTAAGAATCAACATGCTGACCTAAAACGAAAGCTGCGATATGCGATATATTATGTCAGCCTTACGTTGTAGGGCAGAAGTTTTATTTTTTGTGTTATGATTCCAATCAAGACAATTGTCATAGAACGAGTCGGACGTGTATGACCACAACGAAACACCCCTTCTGTAAAGTATAAACAGGTGATATCGTCGGGTATATCGCACGTTGCATTTGAGTCTTAGCAGAAAACAAATTGGTTGAATTGGCACAGTAGGTGATAATTGCAATTTTTATGTTTGGTTGTTTATTTTCAATCTTTCACCATGCTATTAAGAATGTTAGTTTAATTGAAAATACTAATCAGACATCCAATCTGTGGTGAGGCTAAAAGGATACACAGAAATTCCTCCCTCTTTGGCAATTTTCGCATGTTTTGGCCTCGTTTTATCGATCTTCAGAATTTCATTTTATTAGTTCGTACAGTGCCGTTTCTCAGAAAAATATTTTTTATTAGTTCGTACACAGAGAAAAATAATTATCTTTTACTGTACGAACTAATACAAGATTTACCGTATCTCAAATTGTGCTGAGAAAATATTTTTTGACAAAATCATTTGTTCCCTCATCAAAAGAAGTGTTTCTCCACAATTTTAGGCTATTTTGGAAAATTGAATTTTTTACAGAAATTCAACAGGTGCGTCCCTTACAAAATTATGAAAATTTTGTACTATCTAAAATTGTGCTTAGAAAATATTTTTTGCTAAATTATTTATTCCACTCATCAAAAGAAAGGTTTCTCCACAATTTTAGGCATTTTTGGAAAATTGAATTTTTTGCCAAAATTCGGCAGGCGCGAACCTTACAAAAATAGTGAAAATTTTGTACTTTCTTAAATTGTGCTAAGAAAATATTTTTTGGGTAAATTATTTATTCCACTCATCAAAAGAAAGGTTTTTACAAAATTTTAGGCAATTATCGAAAAATTGAAGTTTTGACGGAAATTCGACAGGCGCCAACCTTAAAAAATAGTAAAAGTTTAAAGCTATCTTAAATTGTGGAAAGAAAATATTTTTTGGCTAAATTACTTATTCCACTCATCAAAAGAAAGGTTTCTACAAAATTTTAGGCAATTTTTGGAAATTGAATTTTTGACCAAAATTCGACAGGCGCAGACCTGACAAAAATAGTGAAAATTTTGCACTATCTCAATTTGTGCTGAGAAAATATTGTTTGACAAAATCATTTGTTCCCTCATCAAAAGAAGCGTTTCCCCACAATTTTAGGCTTTTTTGGAAAATTGAATTTTTGACAGAAATTCAATAGGTCCGTCCCTTACAAAATTATGGTAAGTAAATATTTTAAGGCTAAATTATTTATTCCACACATCGTAAGAAAGGTTTTCTACAAAATTATAGGCAATTATTGGAAAATTGAATTTTTGACCAAAATTTGACAGGTGTGAACCTTACAAAAATAGTGAAAATTTTGTCAAATCTTAAATTGGGCTAAGAAAATATTTTTTTGACTAAATTATTTATTCCACTCATCAAAAGAAAGGTTTCTATAAAATTTTAGGTAATTTTTGTACCTAAATTCGACAGGTGCGGACATTACAAAAAAATAGAAAGTTTAGTACTATCTAAAATTGTGCTAAGAAAATATTTTTTGCTAAATTAGTATTTCCACTCATCAACAGAAAGGCTTCTCCACAATTTTAGGCATTTTTTGGAAAATTGAATTTTTATACTGAAATTGGACAGGCGTGAACGTTACAAAAATAGTGAAAATTTTGTACTATCAAAAATTGTGAAGAAAATAATTTTTGATAAATTATTTATTCCACTCATCAAAAGAAAGGTTCCCCACAAATTTAGGCAATTTTTGGAAAATAGATTTTTTGGCCGAAATTCTGCAGGCGCGACCTTACAAAAATAGTAAATATTTTGTACTATCTTAAATTGTGCTAAGAAAATATTTTTTGGCTTAATTGTTTATTCCACTCATTGAAAGAAAGGTTTCTACAAAATATTAGGCAATTATTGTAAAATTGAATTTTTGATAGAAATTCGACTTGCGCGGACCTTACAAAATAGTGAAAATTTTGTACCATCTTAAATTGTGGAAAGAATTTTTTTTTGTCTAAATTATTTATTACACTCATGAAAAGAAAGGTTTCTACAAAAATTAAAGCAATTTTTGTAAAATTGAATTTTTTGCCGAAATTCAACAGGCGCGGACCTTACAAAAATAGTGAAAATTTTGTACTTTCTTAAATTGTGGTAAGAATATATTTTTTGGCTAAATTATTTAATCCACTCATCAAAAGGAAGGTTTCTCAACATTTTTAGGCGATTTTTGGAAAGTTGAATTTTTTACCGAAATTCGACCTGCACGTTCCTTACAAAAAGAATGAAAATTTTGTACTATCTAAAATTGTGCTGAGAAAATATTTTTTGGCAAAATTATTTATTCCACTCATCAAAAGAAAGTTTTTTACAAAATTTTAGACAATTTTTGGAAAGTTGAATTTTTTAGTGAATTTCGACAGGTGCGGACCTTACAAAAATAGTGAAAGTTTTGTACTATCTTAAATTGAGCTAAGAAAATATTTTTTGGCTAAATTATTTATTCAACTCATCAAAAGAAAGGTTTCTACAAAAATTTAGGCAATTTTTGGGAAATTGAATTTTTTACCAAAATTTGACAGGCTGGACCCTTACAAAAATTAGTGAAAATTTTGCACTACCTTAAATTGTGCTAAGAAAATATTTTTTGACAAAATCATTTGTTCCCTCATCAAAAGAAGTGTTTCTCCACAATTTTAGGCTATTTTTGGAAAATTGAATTTTTGACAGAAATTCGACAGCTTCGCCCTTTACAAAATTGTGAAAATCTTGTACTATCTAATATTGTGCTGAGAAAATTATTATTTGCTAAATTATTTATTCCATTCATCAAAAGAAAGGTTTCTCCACAATTTTAGGCATTTTTTGGAAAATTGAATTTTTTGCCGAAATTTGACAGGCATGGACCTTACAAAAATAGTGAAAATTCTGTACTGTCTTAAATGATGCTACGAAAAATATTTTTGGCTAAATTATTTGTCCCACTCATCAAAAGAAAGTTTTCTCCACAATTTTAGGCAAATTTTGAAAAATTGAATTTTTTACAGAAATTCGGCAGGCGTGATCCTTACAAAAATAGTGAAAATTTTGTACTATCTTAAATTGTGCTATGAAAATATTTTTGGCTAAATTATTTTTACCACTCATCAAAAGAAAGGTTTTTACATAATTCTAGGCAATTTTTGGAAATTGAATTTTTTAACAAAATTCGGCAGGCTCGTCCCTTACAAAAATCGTGAAAATTTTGCACTATCTCAAATAATTGTGCTAAGAAGTTATTTTTTGACAAAATCATTTGTTCCCTCATCAGAAGAAGTGTTTCTCTACTATTTTAGGTAATTTTTGGAAAATAGATTTTTTGATGGAAATTTAACAGGCGCGGACCTTACAAAAATAGTGAAAATTTTGAACTGTCTTAAATGATGCTAAGAAAATATTTTTTGGCTAATTTATTCAACTCATCAAAAGAAAGGTTTCTCCACAATTTTAGGCAAATTTTGGAAAATTGATTATTTTACCAAAATTTGGCAGGCTCGAACCTTACAAAAATAGTAAAAAATTTGTACTTTCTTAAATTGTGCTAAGAAAATATTATTGGGCTCAATTATTTATTCCACTCATCAAAAGAAAGGTTTCTACAAAATTTTAGGCCATTATCAGAAATTGAAGTTTTGACAGAAATTGGACAGGCGCAGACCTTACAAAATAGTGTAAATTTATTACTATCTTAAATACTCATCAAAAGAAAGGTTTCTACAAAATTTTAGGCAATTTTTGGGAAAATTGAATTTTTGGCAGAAATTCGACAGACACAGACCTGACAAAAATAGTGAAAATTTTGCACTATCTCAAATTGTGCTGAGAAGATATTTTTTGACTAAATCATTTGTTCCCTCATCAAAAGAAGCGTTTCTCCACAATTTTAGGCTATTTTTGGAAAATTGAATTTTTGACAGGAATTCAACAGGCGCTGACCTTACAAAAATAATGAAAATTTTGTACTTCCTTAAATTGTGATAAGTAAATATTTTTTGCTAAATTATTTATTCCACTCATCGTAAGAAAGGTTTCTACATAATTTTCGACAATTATTGGAAAATTGAATTTTTGACCGGAATTCGACAGGTGTGGACCTTATAAAAATAGTGAAAATTTTGTACTATCTTAAATTGGGCTAAGAAAATATTTTTTTGACTAAATTATTTATTCCACTCATCAAAAGAAAGGTTTCTACAAAAATTTATGTAATTTTTGGAAAATATTTTTTTTTACCTAAATTTGACAGGTGCGGACCTTACAAAAATTTTGAAAGTTTTGTACTATCTAAAATTGTGCTAAGAAAATATTTTTTGCTAAATCATTTATTCCACTCATCAAAAGAAAGGTTTCTTCAAAATTTTAGGCAATTATTGGAAAATTGAATTTTTGACGGAAATTCGACAGGCGCGTCCCTTACAAAATTGTGAAAATTTTGTACTATCTAAAATCGTGCTGAAAAAATATTTTTTTGGCAAAATTTATTTATTCCACTCATCAAAAGAAAGCTTTTTACAAAGTTTTACACAATATTTGGAAACTTGAATTTTGTAGGGAATTTGGACAGGCGTGGACCTTACAAAAGAGTGAAAATTTTGTACTATCTTAAATTATCTATTAGTAAGAAAATATTTTTGGCTAAATTATTTATTCCGTTCATCAAAAGAAACGTTTCTCCAAAAAACTTATTATTTGAATTTTATAAGCGCTACTGGCTGGACAATCATAGCTACTGAAATGCTAGTGAAAGCTTTAAACACTGGTTAAATCTACAGACAAAATATTTGTGGAGTGGGTCAGTGTTGCTTCAGCGCCAGAATTTGCCAAAAAATTGAAAATTTTCCTGAAAAAGAGGATGAAATAAATTTTGCTTATGTTCTGGAATGTATGCTTACCTTAGATAAAATGCAAAATACCAGTCCTTTAATGTGCAAAAAGTTTGAGATCTGAGGACAGAGCAGTTTGAAAGTTATACAAGTTTTTTATATTGTACGCATAGTTCTGTATATCGGGTGTTCTGGCCCAATTCTCGAGTGTCTAAATAAAATCATTATGTTGCAGTCAACAACCCAACCACTTGGCCAGAACACCTGATATACAGAACCATGCGTACAGTATGAAAAGTTTGAATACATTTCAAAATCTTCCAGTCTCAGATTTTTCACATTTATGGTCATTTATTTTGCATTTAAGCTAAAGTAAGCATAAGTTCCAGAACATTAGCAAAAATTCTTTGGCATAACTCTGCATATGGGACAATATCAGCTGTTATCAGTTTTATATGCCCGATTATCTCCCTTGAATATTGATCACTCTCGCAACTTACCTGCTGAAATCTGTGGCATTAATAACACAGAAAAGTATACAAACCTTTAAATAAATTATTAATAGCTAACTTATTACTAAGTTGTCATTATTTTATAAGTTATCAAAAGAAACTTTAATGTTTTATCTTTACAGTGATATAAACAAATATGAAATAACTAAATATTTAGTTTTGTCAAATTGTTCATCTTTTTAACTGGTAAAATCCCATTCATTTCAATGTAAATTGAATGAAAATGCTTAGGGTAAGCATTTTATGACCCCAAAATAATCATATTTTGACCGAATAAACGACTCTGTGTGTCTCCTAAAAACTTGTGCATAAATTTAGATACCCAGACTAATCACAACAGCGTTCATGCACAGCACACTCATCTTACTAGTGTTGTCATGCAGCGTCTCGTCAGGGTTTTTACTGTTCAGTATAACAACCTTTTTCTGTCATACTACCAAATCTGTCACTTTATGGGCAGATGCTCAGACTACACAAATAGTTTCGTTTGAAATACAACTATTGTTTAGGCTTTGCAAGTACAGTAAAAGACATGCATATATTATGCCGATGAGTCCTATAAATGAAGCATAAGCAATAGCGTAGATCCAGATACTTCATAACGAGACATCTCTCCAAGCCTACATTGTTTGCAATATTGAACATTAACATATATAAATTGTAAACTAATAATTGAGTTTTAAGTGAGACCGTTCAACTTGAGTGAAAAGCGAAGGATCTGATGAGATTGCAAAGCGCTGTCTTGCGTGAACCATTGCTGTTTGCGTTCCATATGTCTCGGTTAAAAATTCCCAGAAGGCATAGATTTAAACAAACCCCCTCACACCGAGCTGATCGGGATCAGTAAGGACTAGAACTGACCAAAATCAATTTAAAAAAGGTAAAGGTCTTTCAACAGCAAACAGCAATGGGCTGATCAGACTGCGCAGATAAATTATTATGCGCATATGTTGTTCGCATATGGTTAACTGAAAAGTCATGCTTATAGTAGCATCTGGGCAGTGAAGACAAGAAACTGCTATGAGCATGTAATATATGCACAGACTGACCTGATCCTTTAATATACGCTGTTCGCGTATGGTTAAAGAATCTGGCAGTCGTCACAAGTTTGTGATGTGGCCATTTTCTCATTGACACAGCAGGAACACAGTGGGAGTTTGCTCATCTGTGTTTAAAGTGTGAAAATAGCTGATAAGGATTTAGCCTTAAGCGACTGCTCTTGTGAATTTTGACGCATTTTTCTGTCTGCATTATTATTCCTGTATTACGTTTTTTAACTTGATGCGAAGACGCTGATCAGACATTTTTTGTCAAACTTCAGACCCAGTCTTTACAGATGTCAGCTGATTTTATTTTTGAAACAAATGTACAGTGTGGATCCAGATAAAGAACGAGTATAGTTAAGCTCACACCATTTCGAGTTCACACTCCTGATAATTCGTTATCTTAATATCTTTGATAAATTTAGCCAGAGTTATTATCTGCTTACCCACTCTCTCAACTTTTCAATGCTGTGGGTACGCATATACTCAAAGAACTGTCTCAATTTATTTTTATTTATTTATTATTTGTTTATAAAAAATGAGACGGTTCTGTTGAGCGCCCAAAGCAAACCTTAAAATGTTGGATAAGAAAATATTCACACTATTATGCTGGATTTTTTCTTATCTAGACCTATAATTCTAGATCTATACCGAGAGAAAACTCAATCAGGCTGCGCATCTACAATACTGATATGGGTAAACTTTTTGGAATACATCATTATATTAATTTTCTCTTCCTTCTCATATAATAGAGATATGCCTCGTCGTTCTGAAAGAATACTTTGTTGCATGACCACTCCAAACGATAATCTTTAATTAGAATTGCTGTCGTTAACACAGGTGTCAGTTTCTAAATCTTTGACACAATGGGGTAAATATTGACCTTATTAGATCATCGCATTAAAAAGTCTAGAGGAAACTGAAAATAAAATAACCAGACCAAATAAGCGTATTCAGCCCCCAAAAAGTGGTCCTGCTAAAACCTTTTTGGCCTTAAGAGTGGTTATGGTTGTACCGCCGCCGCCACCTTGTTTGGTGAAGCTGTGTTATTTCTAAATCACTGCGTTTTGTTGTTCTCCACCCCCCAAGACAGTTTTTCTCACGTCGTGGCCCACATAATGTTTATCATAATGTATATCTTAAACCGCCAAGAAAAATGCATCTGAAAATGTCGTCTGCTGAAGTCGTCTGCTGCAAATAATTGCCATATATTAATGACGAATTTAAGTATTAGAAGCAAACAGTGTGGACCCAGAACAGACTGCTCCTATAGGATCAGTCTAATCTGGGTCCACACTGTTTGTCATAGAGGCTTCTTAAACATTACAGCAGACGAGAAACGCAGACGACTTTTGATGCGATTGGCGCTTTAAGGGTTAAGTACTCAAGTGCTCATGTGCTGTTTTATGACTCAACTCAGAACACACGAATTGTGGACAAACATGTTTTACATTTGGGTATGAAAAACATTTTTCTTGATTTCAATCAGATGCATGAATACTCCTATTCGAAACAAATTTAAATGCACAATTTATGTCACATAAATGAAAATTCTATCCAACAATTCTGGTAAAACATTGAGATGGTTAAAGGCCTCTTTCGTCAGACAAATACCATCGATACCTGGACTGAGATACAGTCGATTTCGCGATATAGTCGCCGCGCGATGTAAGGGGGGGGGGGGCAATTGGCTTATCGATTATCTAGGTGATCAAGAACCATAACTGACCTGTTAAGTTGGGCAATAGTTCTATTTGTGCCACTGTAGCGACTATCACTCAACCCACAAAAAAATTGTTAAGCAGATGCACTTCTCGATTTATAAGTGACTAATTCGTTATAAATATTTTCAGAAGTAAAAAATTGACCAAAATATTACCCTTTTCAACAGCTAGGTACACTATTTTGTGCATTTGTCTACTGCAACCACCACGCGATGACTGTGCTGTTTGAGGACAGTGGCTATTTAGCGAGAACTATAAATGACACAAGGTAATGCATACCAGAACAAAGACCAACAAGGAACCCACACACAAAATTGGAGGTACATAAAAAATTCTACAGCAACATAACCACTGCGATATAAATGGCAGCAGTCTAAGCCACAGTGGGGTGTCTTAATGGTATTTTACTGTCGCCTAATCTTCGACCTAGATTCAATTATCTTTAAACACAAATTGTGTTAAGCTCACATGGATTCTTCCTGCCTAATGCAATGCATCATCAATTAGACCATTCTAATCCAAATTACACACTATTGTACTATTCCATATTCTTAAGGATGTCACAATGTATGTTGAGAAGGTTCTCACATACGTTATTTCTATCATAATGTATGTTATATAGAGAAATACATCTTATTCCTGTCATAAGGTATGTTCAGAAGGTTTTTATGTACGTTATGCCTGTTATGAGGTAAATTACATAGACTAACACACCTTATTCCTGGAATAAGGCATACCTTATTCCTGGAATAAGGTATGTTCAGAAGTTTCTTTCATACGGTATTCCTGTCATAAGGTATATTACACAGAGAAACACATCTCATTCCTGTCATAAGGTATGTGGAGAAGGTTCTAACATACGTTATTACTGCCACAAGGTATGTTAAATAGACTGACATACCTTATTCTTGGAATAAAGAGGTTCAGACGTTTCTAACATACATTAATTCTGTCATATGGTATGTTGGATGGAAAAACACATATTATTCCAAAGGCTCTAACATACGTACGCTATTCCTGTCATAAGGAAAGTTACAAATAGAAACAAATCTTTTCCTGTCATAAGGTATGTTCAGAAGGCTCTAACACGTTATGCCAGTCATGACGTGTGTTACATAGAGTGACACATATTATTCCAGTCATAAGGTGTGTTCAGACGGTTCTGACATACGTTATTCCTGTTATAACGTATGTTGCATTGAGTAACATATCTTATTCTAGTCATTTTGTATGTTCAGACGTTTTTAACATACGTTATTCCTGTCATAATGTATGTTTGAAACTTTCTAACGTACGTTATGCCTGTCATAAGGTTGTTGCATTGAGTAAAAAAAATTATTCCAGTTATAAGGTATGTTGGCATATGTTATGCCTGTCAAAAGGTATGTTAACAATCACCATACCCTAATATAAAGATGTAGAAAAGGCATATGCTTCTTTAAATAAAGCTGACTAGGGTTCAGCACAAACAGTAACTGGGCTGCTGGATGGGTTATCCTAGATGACAGAGTAAGTTAGGGGTAAGTACATGACTATAGACGTTGAGGAAAACACACATATACAATTACTTTTATTTTATATGTAACAATGAGCTCTAGATAGTTGTCACAGATCAACTGCCTGGGTTCTATAGTACTTAAGCACATACTCAGGTATCTGATTCATCATAGAATGTTGGCTTTTTAATCTGAAAAAAAGTCGTCTTTTGAGTAAAATAATAATTTCCCAAAACATTTAAATGCCTGTTTTGACTTTGCCAGAACACCTTCTAATCATTGTTTAACTTTGCACTCAAATGACAAAATGAGACATTTAATCAACATTTACTACAAACGTTTTTATATGTATTTTAGCACAATTTAAAGGAACATATGAATTTGTCTAAATCGTATAAGAAAAATAGTATTAAAGGTTACGTCTTTAAAACGCTATCAAAATGATACGTCCGACCGAACCATTTTGGGACCTTTTGCAAACGTTACATTTACGTTATGTGCTAGCTGGGTACATGCTTTACAGGTGTTTTGGTAAGCGTCTAGTGATAAGCATATATCAATACACTTTATGGTTTTATATGTGGGCTTATATACTGTACACAACATATTAAGTTATTTCTAATGATTTACATATTATTTTACTCACCTTAATGCATCATCTAATTATTACAATGGCAATGGCCGGAACAGGTTTTTTGGCAAATGAATCTACGAATTTAAACAGACGCCATTCTTTAAATACGCATTTGGAGAGAGCAACGATTTCAAAAGGGGTCAGTAAGCAAAACTCACATCCGTTATAAGTAATGCAAAAATTGCAAACATGATTGGTTTGGTTGTCTTTCATCTTTCTCATGCACATATGCTTATTAAAGCTATTGATTGTTTGATGGGATATAGCTCTTATTGTGAAAAAATCAGTTGCCATCAATGACGTCAAAACGCAGTCATCACTTGGTTAAACTCTTATGTTCATTGATGCTTCAACATAACAGAAAATTAGATTACGAAGATATCATAGGCCTCCAATGTAGCCCATATCATGATTGATTAAAACCTTAAGTTACTGAAAATGGTACGACACGTTTCTAAGATAACGGTGACATTAAACTTTAACTTTCCGCTCATGGTCTGTAGCCCTGAAGGTGGTAAATTCAGCAATATTTGTCTTAACACGTTCAAAGGCATCAAACCGCTTAACTTGTTAATGTGGTTCACGAAATAACGATTAGAAACACCGTTTAAATGTGATAACGTAAATGAATTGATAAAACGTCAAATTGTGCAAACTTGGTGCTTTGTTTCTCGAAGAAAGCTTCGCATATTTCTGCATTTTTGGACAGGAGGCTATTAGCCTGCATAGAGACATTATTATTATTGGACGTTGCGTCATAAGCGTAACGTCGCTTTGACGTTATACTTAACGTTAGTTGCTTAGTGAAGCTAGAAATCATAACGACGCCATTGATCGTAGGGCGTCATCGTAGCAGATGAATAAACCATTTATCGTCTAACTCATAATCGGAGTTCAATTATTTTTGTTGCATTCCACAATTGGGAATATCGCCGCAACAAAATTGGTAGCAGAGCGAGGTTATTTACATCGGAATCAACAGAAATAAGACAATTTTATGATGGCGTCATCGAAAATCAGAGACACAATCGAATGCAGCAGCAGCGTCGCCATTACTGAGATAGACAAGGGATTTAAAAAGAATAAAATTTGGGCAAAAGCTTACTTTACTCGGACACAGAATATACTGCTGTCATTAATAGATGATAATTCGTCCAGCCGTTGTCAAGTTATCGAGGCTCGCAAGAGACTGGGAAGCTGTTTGGAAATAGTGTTAGATATACTCTACAATTTTTCGGACTTTTATACTAGACAAAAGGAGCATACAAAATGTGAACGCATTCTCAGTGAGATGGGACAGATAGAAGAGGGCTTTAATTCGGCTTCAAAATCGTCGCAGCAATTCTTGGAATTGCGGAAAGACGACTCAGCAACCTTGTCGGCAACAGAGATGCTCACAATCGACATTGGACGTGGATTGAACATTGCAGATGAAAGTTCAGAGACTGTTTTAAAGGATCGTGCGCCAACAGAACAGGCACAGGAAACATACAAGGTACAATTTTCTGATCGATTTAGAAAAATTAATGGCCCTATGCCAGTGCAAGTTAAAAATACGCAAACGTTGTATGAAAATCAGACTAATGAATCTAATACTACGGACATCACTAATGAACAGTCGAATGAGCACGTGACTGCTACAAGTTCAGGTGTGTGCGACAATACGCGGAAAAGTACACAGATAAATGAGCAACGGAGTAGAACTAAAATTTCAGTCATGAATTCACGTGCCTTGCCGTTTGAGCCAAGTGATTATACTATGGAAGACCATCTGTGCCGACGGCTAGCTTTGAAAGTCCATCGATTGGGCAAGACCTTTGGCGACAATTGAAACGTGTTCAGATCCCTGTATTCTCTGGTGACAAGTGGTCATACCACAGCTGGAAAGCGGCTTTTCTCGCATGCATCGATAGCGCTCCCGCTACTAGGGAATACAAATTGCTGCAGCTACGACAGTACTTATCAGGCGAAGCTCTCAAGACAATCGAGAACCTAGGCCATTCAAAAGCAGCATACAAGGCCACCAAAGAACGTTTGGAGCGGAAATTCGGAGGTATACGGCGTCAAATATCCATTTATATAGAGGAATTGAAGAACTTTCGCCAAATTCGGGTTTGAAATGCTAAGAAATTGGAACGATTTTCTGATTTGCTGGATATAGCCATGATAAACCTTAAAGAATCAAATCAGGATCAAGAGCTTGGTAACGGTACTCTATATACAATCTTACAACGAAAATTATCACAATCCATGCTAGCGAACTACCATCGTTGGGTATATGACAACAACGTGACTCAATCCGTAGCTACTTTACGACAGTGGGTTATTCTAGAGTACAAACAGTCACCTCTGAGACCGTTCATGGTGTGACAGGCAAGGTGTCAGATGCACAGACAGCACCACCAAGGCAAGGACAAAGAAATACAAGAACTTTCTTTGGAGATAGCAGGCATAATCGCACCAAGAAGACGCAGTGCTGTCAGGCTTGTGGAGCAGATCATCAGATTTGGACATGTCAGGTATTTAAACAGAAGAGTATTTCTGATAAGTGGGACATCGCTAAATGTTGTCAACTTTCTTTCCGCTGTTTGGCGGAAGGACATTCCGGTAGAAAATATCCAAGAAGTCGCCAGTGTGACCAGAATGGATGCAAAGCACTGCATCATAGATTGCTGCATCAACCGTCACAAGAAACTGAGTTAAAGACGGCTGATCTGAATAGTACCAATAGTATCACAGTGAAAGCATCGAATGAAATATCCAGTAAGCAGACCACTTCAGGCACAGAGGGGAATAAGCCTTGGCAGCAAACCACAATGATGGCGAACAACGTTACTACAACAGATTTCATAGCACTTCGCACAGTGCCCATCATACTGAAGAATGGCAATCGGTCAATCAAGGTAAAAGCTCTCTTGGACGATGCAAGCACGAAGACTTACATTAACGCGGATGTCGCCGCAGAGCTTGGACTGCAAAGCAAGACAGAGAGAGTCACAGTTAATGTTTTAAATGGACAAGTGGAAACATTCGAAACACGCCCTGTTGACGTGCAATTGGAAAGTCTGATTGGTGATGTAAAACTGCAGGTTACAAACATACACGGCAACAAGAGTCACTGGAACTATGTCAGCCTTCGATTGGACCGAATACACTCAGCGATGGGCGCACCTCCAGCATATAAACTTTCCCAGAGTTGCAAAGAGACCAGTCGTTGTCGTTCTTATAGGCCTAGATTGTGCAGATCTCCATTGTGCACTTCAGAAAGTCAAGGGCCGATCAGGGGAGCTGATCGCTAGATTAACACCGTTGGGTTGGACCTGTATAGGAAATCCAGGGTCAGGTGATAGAACAGCAGTGCAAACACACTTCGCCAGAACATACTTCATGAAAGATCGAGCAGAAATAGAGCAGCTGAATACAAATTTAAAGCACTTCTGGGAAATTGATGACATGTCAGTTGCTAGAACCAGCATTATCGAACAGAAACCAATCGTGCGAATAGAGGAACAGTCTGCATTACAGAAAGTAGAATATTCTATCCAGTTTGAAAATGGTATGTACCGAGTTGGTGTTCCTTGACGAAGCAATGGATCAGAGCTGCCAAATTACTACAAAATGGCTTTAAAGAGGTTAGAAAATACAGAGAAGAAACTTGCCAGATCACGAGCAGTCGCCTCTGCCTACAGTGAAACGATCATTCAATACATTAAAAAGGGTTATATCAGAAAAGTTGGCGATCATGAAAAAAAAATGCATCAAAGTGGTATCTACCGCATTTTCCAGTGATCAGACCAGATAAAGAGACAACTAAAACAAGAATTGTCTTTGATGCGTCAGCGAAGTGTAACGGTGTATCTCTGAATGATGTGGTCCACCAAGGACCAAAAGTACAACAAGACTAATTTGATGTATTACTGCGCTTCAGGCGATACCAAGTTGCTGTGGTCTGTGATATAGCGGAAATGTATCTTCGAATAGGGATAGGAACGAAAGATAAGCCCTATCACCGATTCCTATGGAGGGGAGACACCCAAGATCGATCACCAGATATATACGAGTTTGACCGTGACGTATTTGGAATAAACTTGTCTCCATTTTTGGCTCAGTTTGTGTTACAGCACCATGCAATAAAACATCAAGCTGACTACGGTAGAGCTACTGAAACTATCCTGAAGTCAACATACATGGATGACTCTATGGACTCTGTACTAGATGAGAAGCAGGGTATCGGCCTGTATAGACAACTATCGTGTCTTCTTAACAAATCAGGAATGCATGCACACAAATGGCTGTCCAACTCACCCACCGTGCTGTCAGAGGTTCAAATACAAGACCGGAAGTCAGAAGTGGATCTAGATCGGGATCAGCTGCCTTGCACCAAAACGCTAGGTGTATGGTGGCTAGCCAACGAAGACATATTTACGTTCAGGGAGCACGTTCCAGATAGCAACATGTTGTACACAAAGCGAAATTTCCTGAAGAAAATAGCCACGCTATATGATCCAATCGGATTCCTTGCTCCTTTCATCATACGCGCCAAAATGTTACTGCAAGATATGTGGACTGCTGGCCTAAAATGGGATGATGAACTTACGGAACCACTAGCTAGCTGCGCTCGTGCATGGTTTGGTGAACTTGAGAAGCTCAAAAAGGTGCGGATTCCTAGATGTCTTCAACGAAAAGACAGATCCCTTGATGGCATGTCGCTACATACGTTTGTAGATGCGTCGGAAAATGCTTATGGTGCCGTTGTGTATGCGAGATGTACCTACGAAGATGGTTCCAGTTCCAGTGAAATAGTGAGCTGCGAAATCTCGCGTTGCACCTTGCATCGCAACAAGTATCCTTCGACTGGAGTTAATGGGTGCTGTTATTGGTGGGAGACTTGCCTTAAGAATAGCCGAAGTTTTGGAGATAAAAATAAGTGATGCAATATTTTGGTCCGACAGTATGAACACTCTATGGTGGATAAGAGGCCGAAGTCGTGAGTTCAAGCCATTTGTGGCCAACAGAGTAGGTGAGATACAATCATGCACTAATCCAGAGCAGTGGCGATACATATCTACAGACCATAACCCAGCCGACATGTTGAGCAGAGGAATGAAGGCAACAGAGCTTGTTGACTGTTGTACATGATGGAGAGGACCCCAATTTCTGGCACAGTCGGAGGAGACGTGGCCTGTCAACAAATCGTTTGAGAAACCAAGTGGGGATACAGAAATGAAGAAACAATCGAGATTAAATCGAATGGCAGAGACATATCAAGAGCCAGAAAGAGCTGATGAAACATATGGGTTTGTCACAATAGTAGAACGTACGGTGTTGCCAGTAGATCCCAGACGCTACTCTACCTGGCTGAAATTAAGACGAATACAGTCCTGGATTAATCGTTTCATACAGAATTGCAAAAGGCAAAATGCAGACAGAACATCGGGAGAGCTACTGGCTGACGAGTTGAACAAGGCAGAGATACAGCTTGTTAGATAAGCTCAGATTGTGGAGTTCCAGGAAGAATGGGCAGCTCTATCTCGTGGTCGGTCTTTGCCAGCACACAGCAAGCTTCTCCATTTACAGCAAAAGTTAGACGACGATGGGCTGCTGCGTTCAGATGGACGTTTGAAGAATGCAAAATTCCTTTTGTATGATGTTAGATATCCTGTCATTTTACCCAGAAAAAGCTGGATAACTAAACTAATTGTAAAAGACTTTCACGAAAAGGGCAACCACGCGTCAGGGACTAATCAAACACTGGCAACCTTATCAGCTCGTTACTGGGTGATTTCTGGTCGTGAAGCTACCAGAGAATGCGAAAAGGAATGCGCTGAATGCTGACGAAGAAAGGCGAGGATTTGTCAGCAAGTTATGGCTCCATTGCCCCTTTCAAGGTTAAAAACATCGCTTAGAGCTTTTACGAGAGCAGCCGTGGATTATACAGGCCCATTCATAACAATACAAGGACGAGGTAAACGACGACAAAAACGATATCTGTGCCTATTTACGTGCCTAGCTACGAGGGCAGTTCACTTAGAAATCGCATACAGCCTTGACACCGATTCATTTTTGAATGCACTGTATAGAATGACCAGCCGAAGGGGCCTTAAGGAAGAAATTTATTCAGATAATGGAACAAACTTTAGAGCAGCTGACAAGGAAATGAAATCGCTGATACTTCAGTTAGACCAGGAGAAAATCAAAGAATCGATCGCGAACAAAGGGATAAAATGGCATTTTAACCCACCGTCAGCTCCACATTTCGGTGGTGTACATGAATCAATGATCAAGTCAGCAAAGAGGGCCATCAATGCCATTCTCGGGAACGCAGATATCACGGACGAGGAGCTTATGACGGCGATAATCGGTGCAGAGGGACTAATAAATTCTTGACCTCTGACCTACCAGTCTACAGATCCAGTGGATGACGTGCCATTGACTCCTAACCACTTCTTACATGGACAGATCGGGGGTCAGTTTGCACCAACCACAGTGGACGACACACAGTTCAATCTACGGAAGATATGGCGCCGTATTCAAGAACTAGTTCGCCATTTTTGGCGTCGATGGCTTCAAGAGTGGCTTCCAAGTCTCGGTGCACGGACGAAATGGCATCTGGAGCGTCGAGACCTACAAGTTGGCGAGGTGGTACTGGTCGTTTCTTCCGACACAGCACAAGGAAACTGGCCTCTCGGGAGAGTAGTAGAGGTATACCAAGGAGTCGATGGACGAGTGCGCATTGCAAAGCTACAGGTTGGTGAGGGCACGCTAGTGAGACCAGTTGCAAAGCTGTGCCCATTGGAATGTGATTCATAGAACTGTAGACAATTATTCAAATAGGAGACAACTGTATCAAACTTTATTATAGAAAAAGAAAACAACAACTTATTTTGAGAAATTTAAAAAAAGTGATTTTTATTTGTTTAAATAACATGCAGTACAAACTAAAGAGAAGCTTATAGTGTATAACTTCTTTGTAGTGCTAATGGAGAGAAACATTAGCAATTATAACTTTATCAAAATAAGTATTTTGAGGAGGGGAAAATGGACAGGAGGCTATTAGCCTGCATAGAGACATTATTATTATTGGACGTTGCGTCATTAGCGTAACGTCGCTTTGACGTTATATTTAACGTAAGTTGCTTAGTGAAGCTAGAAATCGTAACGACGCCATTGATCGTAGGGCGTCATTGTAGCAGATGAATAAACCATTTATCGTCTAACTCATAATCAGAGTTCAGTTGTTTTTGTTGCATTCCACAATCGGGAATATCGCCGCAACAATTTTGTTTTGCTTTTTTTTCGTTTTCAGTGACCAAACAATCACTTGGAAATGTTTTGGCGTCCCCATATGATCAGAAATATCAACGCTAGCCACTTGTCTTAAAATCTAACGTCACGTTAGCAGGGTCACTACGTTTGAAGATCCGGTAATTATTTACATGAAAATCCTTGCCGGAATCTTTATGCGAAAAATGAAACTTAAGATCCGATGTTGATGGACTGACCCATACAAAACAATTGCTATTTTTTTTAATAGCATTTTATCTGTGATCAGTGGGTTAATATAATAGCTGTCAATGAAAGATTATGCTTTTTTCATTAACACTTTGTATACTGGTAGATTTTTCCATAAATTACAATGACGTCGCGTCAGATGTTGGTGTTAATTTGTGTAACGTCAAAAGTTGTTTAAACACGTCAAACAATGAGATTTTTACAGATAAGAGAGGCGATCTTCATTGCGTTAATATTTCTAAGCACACATGCCCAGTTGTAAAATGATCAGATGAAAAGTTTGTTTTGGTTTTTATATATTTAAGTTTTTAAAGGTTTTATTAATACATGTTCCCGAGTAGAATTACGAAAAGTAGGGTATACCCAGGTAAGCACAATTATTTTCAGTAGTAAATGCAATTGGTCGGTCGGTGCTTATTAACTACATAAATCTATTCTCGTTGCAGTAGACTTCAATGGACAGACGGGCGGACAGACAGGGTGATTATAGGTCTTCGCTGCACACACCTTTGCATGTTTTATATTATAATTAACCAATACGTAAGCGTTTGATACTTATCGCATTGTCCGGCAACTAGCGACTCGGGAAAGTCTGTGTAATGGTAGAGGCTCGTCAGAGTAAAGTATGAATGTAGATAATAAATAGCTGTAGAATTGAGACCTCTATCACCGCTTGATACATGTATGTCAGCATCCACATTTTCAGGAGGCTTTTGCGTGTATGCGATAATGACCAAAATATCGCCAAGAGTTAGTGTTGGCCCAAACAAACATGTAGACACAAATGAATGAAAACAACAAAGAAATTAATTTATTTGAGATTCGAGCACGTCACGTTTGAGTTTCAGACACACCCTTTTCATCGTATGGCTTCCAATGAATTGACTATTACTAATACCTAGAAATATGATGTACAGTCACGGGACATGTAGTTGATTGCCACTTTACGACGTCGCCGCTTGAAACAAGACCTTTCTAGAATTTTGTAAAAAATACCATGACAAACTTAATGGGTTAAATTTTATAAAACTTACAGGGATGAAGAGCAAATAGAGAGCAGCAATATAGAATAAATGATTAAAATAATTACACTTTTGGTTCTCAAGTAGAAAGCATTTAAAAGTGAATGTAAATTTTAAAACATCACTATTCCCGTAGACGCTAACGTTAACGTCACCGAAAACTGTCATTTTAATTTGTGTTTGCGTTTAAAATTGATACCATACGAAAACAACAGAAACCGAGAAGCTACAATAAAAATGTTTATTGCGTAAATCAATTTGCTTTCATTTTGTACTTTTTTCAAAATTGTAGCTTCTATAATTTTTGGACAATAATTTTTTGCAAAACATCTGGAAATACATCGATTTAAGCGGTAACGTCACTGGGTGGAGAGTGGGTATGTCCTGTGGCTGTATATATACACAGGAGCTTGAAGTTTGATCCTTACATTACATGTATATGCCTCGTAACCAAAAGCTTGAGTCATGATTACGCAATGACATTATGAGCTTTTGGTTTAGGGGCTATAGGAGCGAATAAGGATCGAATTTCAAGCTCCTGTGATATATTTTCTGAATTTTCCTGAAAACAAGGGAAAAGGTCACTGAATATTCAGATTTCTCGAATTAATTCTGGCCAGTGACCTATTTTATATTACTTTATATAGGACAGTGTCCTACAAGACTATGCTAATGCATCAGTATATAAGTATATAAGTTTTATGAAAATGCGCGATTAGGTTTTTGGCATTTACGCATATTATAACGCTAAAATGTTAACGTTTTTTCGACGCAATTAGCAAAGTAAAATAAAACGGCTTCTGTGACATTTTTGCTAGACAAAGCATTTTAGCGATATTTTATTCAAAATTTAACAATTTCTCTTAATTTAAAAACAGCATAAAATATATGAAAAACGCATTTACATATCTTATTTAGAGAGAAAAAGTTTGAAGAAACATCTTTTCATTTAGTATTGAATTAATGTCTCATATTTCCGAAGACGCCATTTGCGTGAGTGTGACATTTTTGCTAGACATGGCAAAATAACAAATTTTTGCTCTAAATATGGAAAAAATCAAGAATAAATCCAAATTTTAATTCTATTTTGAAAACGCATTTTTGTGATATACTTCGAATTTCAAAAACACGAGGCACTAAAAAGTAATACATTAACATAAATACACAGACCCCTTGTTTTCAACGTTTTCTTTAAATCTCTACACGTTCCGTCTCTTTGCTTGGTTGGCTATTTCTGGTTAGTTTATCGATTAACGCCAATCACTCGCATGTCGTCGTGAGGATAAGCACAAAAAGTAGCTATGCGGGGAAAATTACAAGATTTCATGCATTATTAGTTAAAACTTTTGGATTTAGAAACACTCCGCCGAACGATTTTTGTTACGTTTCTACATGCAAAAAATCGGCAATTTATACGGAACATGCAAGCGATAACTTTTTCTTTGTATCTTAATTTGTCTTTCGTTTTTCATCAATGTAAAATATAATTAATAACCTTTTCTTTGATGTTTAGTTTGTAAAAAATGTATAATAAAATAAGTAAAATAGAGAACTTTCAATAGAGAGGACCCCTACGTTTTTAAAATTAACACCAACATCTGACGCGACGTCAATATAGTAGGGACGGGATTATCCATTTTATCAGTCACCCCTAATATTAACTGAATTGTTTCAACATGACCTAATAAACTTTTCCTATCTCACGGCATGTTACCTTTATCAGGTCATGATGACGTTGCACTTTTTTAATGACGTCGCTTATGACGCTGAATCAACACAAACATCAAAATTACGTCATAATCGCTTTGAAGAGAGTTCAACAATGGGTAAACTGATAAATAGAATACCAGGTTCGCGTCTTTTGATATCAAGTTTACCAGGCTCGGCTTTGAGAACGCATGTTGAATCGCTCGGCAAGCCTCGCGATGTCAACAAGCGTTCTCAAAGCCTTGCCTGGTAAACTTGATATCAAAAGACACTCACCTAGTATTCTCTATTTTAATGGATCACAGGTAGAAATTGCGATATATATGTACTTCAGTCCCTAAAGATTGTATTTATCCGATCAAAAGGTAAAAGCCCTGATGAAATGCTGCATTTTGCGGCATTTCATCTGGGTCCTCACTATTCTCTAAAGTAGCCATTTAAGGGTTTCTGGTATAAAAAGGGTTAAATAACATGGTTTATTCCCAACTTATCTAGATATGATCGTCTAACAGTTGGCATAAAAATGAACAAATCATACACTACCTGGTCACGCCATACCCAGTCTCTTCCGCGAACAACACGTGAACCAATTTTAATGGCATTGGCTAGTTCCTCCTCATACAACGGTAAAATTAAGGGCCCTCCTGGTACTAGGGTGACAGGGACCAGATCACCACCTGTTGTTGGCTTTGGTGTCACCCTGGTTACCCTGGTCGTTGTTTCAACTCTCGTACTGGCTGAAAATAAATATGACCCGCGACATGTGATTTTCCAACAGTGTGGTATTTTGACATGTGTAGACTCAGACGAGCCTGTGCAGCATCCTTTAAAGCTTAGACATTCCAAACGATGTTCGATCAGTAGCTTAACAGTCATAGAATATTCAAGCGACTAGCAAAGGCTTTGATCAGACTGCGCGTATGCGCAGGCTGGTCTGAGCCTTTGCTAGTCGCATATACCACATTGTTGGAAATCTCATGATTGGCTCAATTATAAATGTTTAAAATTTCAAACACTTTTTGCTTTCCGTTCTCAAACAAACAAAAAATGTTTATCAGGGCTGTAATTCAAAAAAGGTGTCAGGAAAGCAAACAGAGAAGACCCTGACCAGACTCTGATCTGTGTCTGCACTGTTTGTCTAAGCGTTTTGGCTAGGCAACTGGCGTTCGAAATTTTACAACATCTACAGTTAGCATGTTCACACACTGAAATTCCGTTTTGAAGAATTCTTCCCTGATAATGTCATTGACATAATAAAAAAATGTCCATGCGTTTTATGGATTCGTATCGCGGTGCCATGGAGTTGTCTGCGGTTTGTGATTGTGGTATTTCCTGATCATACTCACTTACTATTTTTGTATTAGTTGAAAAAGTGATAAGGTGAATATGCTGTCGGGAAAGCAAAAAAATATTTTTTGTAGCCCAAATAGGTCTTAACGTGAACAACATCTTTAACATTGATGTTTGTGTGTGTACTGACTCATGATAAAGTTGAGCAGAAAATCAAATTATAATCTAGTTGTTCCCCTTAAGTGCTTACAGGTAATAAAAGTAAGTTTGTTTGGATTGAAGCTTTACGTTCTAATCAACAATTTTTCATCTGCTTCGGGACATTTTCCTGGGTTTCCCATTACTAAGCAGTAAAAATTACGCAACACAGTGTCCCTGGGGTGGCTCGAACATTAAATATTTAAGAAATATAGTTTTATTGACCCATATATCGCCATCACAATTTTGAAAATGTTCTTGATTTTCTAGGAAAATAAGGTTGTAACTCTAATGATTCACATAAAACATTAAACGATTGGTATATAAACTTAGAAATAAAATTCAGAAATGATGTCTACTGAAAAATTTAGTGGCATTTAAAAGGCAAGAGTGGATTTATAGTATTCATTTTGAATTTCTTTTAAGTGCCACTTAATTTAAAGGCAAAAATAACCACTTATTCTCATAAATCCAATTTAAGTCAAAGAGTCAACATCTGTCGCCCCTCTAATTTGATTGGCTGTTCAAAATTACTTGTAAAATATGAAACAATTCTTGTCAGCTTAGTGACCATGCTGCTTATCAGAAGGTCAGATTAGTGATCTAATCTTAACCAACAGAAGCTGAGCTCCGCCCACTTACTGTCTCATATAGATAGCACTCTCTCGCAGTTGAGGGGGCGATCAGAAATCCTGCCTTTAAGAGGATTTCTAGCCCCCTCCCTAGCATTGGGTTAACTATCTGTATGAGGTAAACTGTGAGCGGAGCTTGGCTACTGTTTAGATTAGATTTAATCACTGCCCTGATCTTACTGACAAGAGCTGTCATTCATTTCACAGGTAAACTCTCCATGAGAGTAACAACCAATCAAATTGAGATATAAGAGATATAGTATATACAGTATAGGCAGCTAATTTTGTAGTTTATAGTCCACAACTGCCTTCAAGCCACGCATTGAATTTTATGCAGTTTACCTGAAATACATACTGGAAATCCGGAAATTTTCGCGAGAATTTTATTTTCGTGAAGAGAGTTAAAAGACATTTTTGCGATGTTAAACATCGCGACAATGGATTGATTAACCTATGTTAGTAAACGACCGAATGATTACGCCATTTCGTGAGGTTTTTATTTTCACGAAAATTAAAGCCTCGCGAAAACTTCCGAATTTACAGTACATGTTTTAGGTAAGACTGATACCGCTTGCTAATTATATGGTTGACCCTATAACTACAGACAAATCTCATAAATTTGAAGTTCTCAGGACTTGAGGTTTTATTTCGAATTATTAATTTTTTCCAATTACAGGTAGATAGACAAAATGTGCACCGTATATAACCACCCAAAGTGATTTTATCATGTTATTTTATAAAATATATGTTTTGGGTGCTCTTTTGAGAGCTTTACCTATATAGATAGTATATGTACCTCGGTACTAAATATACATTTGATAACTAACTTTGCCTTATGAGGTACCTGTCCCTCAGTTGAGATATTCTAATATAGATGAAGTGGGAGCAGGCAGTCTCTTATCTAGTCACCCATTAGGCCAGTATTAGAGAATTTGGTACTTGTGACCTATGCGAAAGATACCCAAATTTCGTTTGCTCGTTTATACATTTGGGGACCACTCTGCCATACCCAAAAATGAATGGATAAATAACACCCTAAAATTGAATGTCTGCACAGTTGGTTTAAAAATGCTAACACGACTTTCCAGCCCAGTCTGAAAACTGATAAGGTTGTTTACCTGAGCAACATCCAGACATGCTCTCAAGTTGTTGTTCATTTGCATCAACTCTGCCATCTGTATCGGCCAACGTGAAGTTCAGTTGATCAATATCTTCTCCATTTTTATCTACCATTTCATCCACCTTGATTATCTCGTCTTTCAGTATTGTTATATCTTTCCTAACACTTTGAATAGATTTATTTGTTGTAACCATAACTGCGTTAATTTCCTTTTCAAAAATGTCTTTCAGTATATCAATGTTAACCGTCTTTGCTAGGTTTCTGAGCAATGATTTTTCTGCCTTGAATGCTGACTTCATAATAAAAGTAAAGCGTTCCATGGCGGCTTTTGTTGCCGTTGCTTCTTTTTCAAACACTTTGGATTTTTCTTTGAGTGATTCAACAATTGTCTCAAGATTGATTCTTCTATCTTTCTCATTTTCCAATTCGTTCTCAATAAGCTGGGTTGTTTCCTCTTGTTTATCAAGTCTCTTGTTTAGCGCCTCAACAACAAGGGGAGTGTTTGAAGAATCTATAATAAGAAGAAGAATTTTATAAATATAATAACTGTTTTCACAATAAACAGATACCAGCGACCCCCCCCCCACCCCCCAAAAAAAAAAAAAAAAAAAAAAAAAAAACACAATCAAAACCAATCGGAAATGCCTCGTCCTATTCCGCGAAATTGGGAAGAATCAGACCACGGATGTACATCGAGGATCTACTTTAATAACGCGGGTGATAGCAGGACGATGACGTTATATAACGTGATGCTGACGTCACGGAATCCATGCTATCACAATAACTAAGGCGATTGCAGCGAAACAAATGGCTTAAATGAAGTTATGTTTTTTCAATAAAATATCGCTCTAGCGATATTTTATTGAAAAAACATAGCTTCATTTATTCTGCTGATTAAACTTTTCCAAAAATCAGAAAAATCGATTTAAATAGAGCTGAACCCACATGCTACAGAACTTATTTTACATACAGTACCTACGCCAGTTCCGGCTAACAAAATGGAGCTTTTTGGTACATAGTACTAAGCCTAATACTTCTTACACCCGAGCCATGATTCGATTATCGAATTGTTGGCGTACTTTCCCCAATGATTCAAAAAGAGTGAACAATGTCCATTTGTCCAACATACGAGTAGTGGGTTGCTCACAAGCAAACTTTGCCTTATATATAAAGGCAGTTTACATTCAAAAGTTACTTTGAAAATTGGGTAATTTGTCATGCCCTAATGTTATAACCAGTAGAATATGGTAAAAATAGCCAACTCGTTCTTGATATGGCCACGGTGGTGCAAACGCCAAAGCTTCAAACAACAACAACTACTACTACAATAATAATATTGATAATAATATTATTTAAATAAATAATAATGCGAAACTGACATCCGCCTTACGAGTGATGAACAAATGCAAAAGATAGATAGATAGATAGATAGATAGATAGATAGATAGATAGATAGATAGATAGATAGATAGATAGATAGATAGATAGATAGATAGATAGATAGATAGATAGATAGATAGATAGATAGATAGATAGATAGATAGATAGATAGATAGATAGATACAGGCGGACAGATGGACAGACAGACATACAGATAGATAGCAGCAGCAACTTTTGGATATTTTAGGAGAGCGCTTGCTAACTCAATTTGTAAACATACCAACGCGCAATGATACAACTCTTGACCTACTTTTACCAACGCCCCATCCCCTGTGAATAGAGTCAATGGGATGTCCCAAATTCTCAGAGCTGGTCACGACATTGTAAATATTGAGTATGACATTAAGGGTAAAAGAATAAAACAGGCATCACACAAGATCTATCTCTATAAACTTGCAGACATGGTCGGCCTTAAAGACCACATGACCCAATTTAAGGATGCATAACTTTCTGAAGACCACAGTCCAATGTCAGTTAACGCCATGTGGGTCAAATTCAAAACAGGCTTTGTAGAGGCTGTTGAAAGATTTATCCCATCAAAAATAATGAAAACAAAATACTCTGTGCCATGAATCGATGTAACGATGAACCAGCTTGTGAAAAAAGGGACATAAGCTTTACCTTCGTGCTCTCAAATCCAAGGACCCTGATGTCAAGATTCATTTGAAGCGGTTCAGAGCACATGTTCAGAAGGTATTGAGAGATGCCTATAGGAAACACGTTTCCAATATATTTACGTTTGAAAACGATAGCTCAGATCCCGACACTCCTAAGCCTGAAAAAATCAAAAAGGTTTGGTAAGCTATCAAACCACTTTAAAAAGATGCGTTTGGGATCACATCACTCAGAGAAAACGGATTCTTAAGACAGATTCTAAGGAAAAAGACAACATTTGTAATAGCCAATTCCAATCAGCCTTCACACGTGAAGAAGACTCTGACCTGCCCTGGAAAGGGGCTAGTCCGTTCTCCTCCATGGGGGACATATCAGTTGACCCAAAAGAGGTCGCCAAACTGTTGGACAGACTGAATGTTCATAAAGCCTCTGGCCTGGATGGACTGAATGCCAGAGTGCTTAAAGAGTGTAGCAATGAGATCTGTCCACTACTGGCATTCATCTAAGTACAATGAATCTTTAGCTCTGGCGAGGTACCAGATGAGTGGCGACAAGCAAATGTTTCTCCAGTCTTTAAAAATGGTGAAAAATACAGTGCTGCTAGCTACAGGCCGGTGTCACTCACATGCATCTGCTGCAAAACCCTAGAGCTTATTCTAGTCAGAAACATCAACAAACATTTAGCCTTAGATAGCATACTTGCTGTCTGTCAGCATGGTTTCCGAAGTCAGAGGTCTTGTGAAACCCAGTTGGTCCAGTTTGTGCACGACAATATCAGAACCTGAATGGGACTGTGAATCGTCGGCACAAGTAGCCAGATTCAATCATAATGGATTTTGCTAAGGCCTTTGACAAGGTCCCACACAGGAGGCTATTTCACAAATTGGAGTATTGGAGATTAGAGGATCCACCCACAAGTGGAACAACTCGTGGCTCTCAACAAGTTGTCTTAGATGGCCAAGCCTCAGATCCAGTCACAGTGCTATCTGGTGTGTCCCAGGGATCAGTCCTAGGTCCAGTCCTGTTTCTCATCTTCATAAATGATCTGCTAGATAACATCAGGTCTTCTGTTCGCCTGTTCGCAGGCGACTGTGTCCTGTATATGAATATACATTCACTTCAAGATTGTTTGATCTTACAAGAAGACCTCACCAGCTTAGGGCAGTGGGAAGCCGATTGGCAAATGAAATTTAATGTAGCAAAATGTCACTCAATGAGAGTGACGCTACATCTGCATCACAAACAAATTCTTTTCGACTTTTCACTACACAACCAAACTTTGGAAAATGTTCAGTCGGCAAAATTCCTTGGTATCAGGATCACTGATAACATGGATTGGGGTTAACATGTCTCCAAAATCTCTTCCAAAGCAACTAAGACACTTGGTTTCCTTCGCAGGAACTTGGCTTTTGCACCTAGGAGTACTACTGGGCCGCGTAGCGCAGTCGGTAATGTGTCTGGCTACAGATGCGTGTCTGACTGCAGATTCAGGGGTCGCAAGTTCGATCCCGGTCCGGTCCCATACTTTCGTGGAGATTGATCATGAAAGATTTCTACGGCCATTCTCCTCCCTTCCGCTGATTCATTCAAGAAGGGTTGTTGTCAGTTACAAGCGAAAGTATGTGCACAAATTACTGGTTAACCGCTTGCTCAAGCCTGCCCAGGAAAAAAGTGTGGTAAAGTGAACTGACCGTCCCACAATGACCATAGCTGTTGACATGGGACGTAAAGCAACAAAAACAAAAAACAAAACCTAGGAGTACTAAGGAAGTTGCATACAAAACTTTGGTTCGGCCTAAACTAGAGTATGCAGCACCCATTTGGAGCCCTCACTCGAAACTTCAGATTAATCAGATTGAAAAAGTTCAGAGGACAGCAGCCGCTGGACCTGTCGAAACACGAGTAGTGTCTGCGAAATGCTTGATGAGCTTGGATGGCCATCTCTTGAGGCCCGGAGGGACCGGTCCTGCTTGCTTCTCTTTCACAAGATTCATTGTGGAGCAATGTCTATTGAAAAAGACAAGTATATGACCCCTGCTCACAGTTTAAAAACTACCAGGTCATCACATAGTGCTCAATACCGCAGACACCTGACATACAGTGATTGCCTGAAGAATTCCTTTTCCTCCGAACTTTTCCACATAGGAATAGTCTCACCCTTTTTTGGCCTCATTTAGTCAAAAACACAGCTACAAGTTGTTGGTTTTTTGTTTTTCCCCTCAAAATTTCAAAATTCGCACTCCTGGCATAATATTCAAAATTGAGCGAGCCAGTACCAATAGATAGATAGATAATAGAAAGATAAGTGGATGAATGGATGAATGGATAGATAGATTGATGGCAGGCGGGCGCACAGACAGACAGACAGACAGACAGACAGATAGAGAGAGAGAGAGAGAGAGAGAGAGAGAGATAGATAGATAGATAGATAGATAGATAGATAGATAGATAGATAGATAGATAGATAGATAGATAGATAGATAGATAGATAGATAGATAGATAGATAGATAGATAGATAGATAGATAGATAGATAGATAGATAGATAGATAGATAGATAGATAGATATACCTTGATAGTCACCGTTTCCTATGAACGTGCTAAAGTCTTGTTGTCTCGTTTCATTAAGTCGTTTCTCTAATTCATTTGTCCTGTCTCTCTCCATCTCCAGTTGAACTTTTAAGTCGTCCATATCTCTTTGGAATATTTTAATTTTGGCATTAAGCTTCCTCAACATTCGATTACCATCAACATCATTAATACAGTCCGAAGCCAAAATAATAAACAAGATCAGAATATGCATAGTTGGTTAGTTAAGTCATCAATACGACATCTGCGTTACACAAATTCCATGTTATGTAGAAACAGAATGCAGACAATTGGACATTTCCGTGTTAACCGTAGTTTGGACTCGTGAAAAGGTAACATGTGGAGCTAATGCGATTTCTTTACAATATAGACTCATGCTAAAAATTAGACCTCAATATGCAAGTGCGGATCCAGAGGGGGGGCAGGGGGTCCGTACCCCCCCCCCCCCCCCAAGAAAGTTACAAGTTATATGGGTTTCTATAGGGAAGAAGCAATTGGATCCCACCCGGAAAAAGTTGGACCCCCCACCCCCCTGGAAAATGTTGGACCCCCTCTGGAACCTTGAAACATGATAGTTTTTTTATGAAATTAACCATTTGACTTCTGTAAAATAGACTGAGGACTATCATTTATGAAAAATAAACTAAAAAAAATGAAAAAAAAGAAAAAAAAAAACGTTGTCAGAGTTTTTTTTGTCAGATTGACCAGCCCCCCCCCCCCCCCCCCCTAACGAAAATTCCTGGATCCGCGTATGATATGGGCGTTTGAATTAGGCTTTTGCGCATACATGCGCTAAAGCCTAATTCAAACGCCCATATTTAGGTCTAGTATTTAGCATGAGTCTATATTGACAGCCATACTCCTTTTCGTATGCCCGCATGAGCAGTCATCACACGACAATGCGACTGGTACGAACGTATTATTACTGGCTTATTAACAATGTAATTCGTTGGGACAGAGGGACTTGGCAGAATTACACTCATCAACCCTTAAAACTGAAATAGACTAGTCCAATTGATAAAAATACGAGCGTGAATGGGTTAATTTGATACTTTTAGAAGTATTGTGACGGACCTGGTGACAAAAGTACAGTTACCATATTACACGGTCCATTAAAATTGGGCTTCGACGCGGGAAAGCCCCATAGGGGGGGGGGGGGGGGGGGGGGCTTGGGAACAACCTGTCGTCGGTTTTTCCGACCAAGCAATTCATACCGGTCTGCTCAGCTATAGAGATTAGTTGGACTGATGAAATTTTGCATGAATCAAGCTTACATATGATTATGCTTTGCTTTGAGCGAAAATCAGAGACGCTGGTCAGACTGCACGGATGCGCAGATGGTCTGCAATAAAGTCAGGTTTTCCAGCGAAGAAATTACAAATTTGTAGCTGAGCAGGCTGGTTTGAATTTCATTTCGTCGAAAACCCCGAAGATAGGTTTTCTCGCGTCGTGACAGGATTATAATAGTCCATGCGCACTCTAGGCAATTAAGGTTATTTTGCAACCGCTGAAATATAAGTGTTCTGTAAGTGTTCTGTTCCTAGAAAGAGGTCAACCCATTTCTTCGAAAAGTTTGCGTTTACCACAAAAGTGGTGGCAGCTGAGCTGCCACCTCTTTTGTGGTAAACTTACACTTGCTTTCCTACTAAAACAACTTCAGTATTAAATGGTGCCAGTGATACAAGAGGGTCTGGATGGGGTATAATGATTAGTGAATAATGGCCCTTTTTATAATGAATAGTGAATAATTAGTAAAAAATGAATAGTGAATAATAAGGGCCTAAAATTAATGAATAATCCTATTTTTTAATGAATTGAAGAAAATATTAATGAATAGTGAATAATCAGATTTTTGCCACCTCTCTTACTTTTAATGAATAATTGGTCTTATTTTAATGAATAACCCAAAATTTTAATAAGATGAATAATGGGCTAAATTTTAATGAATAGTGAATACCAGACCCCCCCCCCCCATCCAAACCCTCATTCAAATTAAACAGTTCTTCATTGTTATTCTCCTGATTAAGTCGATCGTGCAAAACATAGGTGATGGGGACAAAGTCTATCAAAATAATATAGCAAAAGGACATTTATGCACGGCACTAACCCTAAGAAGGGACCTCTAAGTTTGAGTATGTCAGGGTTGCTTCCCAAGCTTTATTCTTAACTATCTAATTCAATAAATATAGTTTCACAGTTTGTTTACGTTGAGTTATTAATATGCAAAGTTTAAAGAAAACCATGCGTGGGCACAGATGTTAGTTGTTGTATATTACAGAGCAAAAAATTCGGAAAACATTGCCTTTTATGCTTAAAATACAGGTGAAATACAGGATTAGCCCCATTGACTTCTAATAAAATTACAGCTAAATCAGTCCCATTAATTTTTTTCCTAGCCCCATCGTATCTTTTTAGCCCCACCGTCTTGCCAATTGGCCCCATTGTGTATAGCCCGTCCATTCACAGAATAATTTTCCATCTACCATTGGTTAAAGGTGAACGCAATGTTGAAATCAACTGAATAAGCCCTTGCATATTGTCTTATTCCCTTATAAAGCAGCAAGGAGCGTAAGGTCGGTGACCTGTTATATTACAGATATGACGGCTCATCTGTGTAACGTGACAATATTAAATATAATATTATTTAGACCGTATTGTCAGCACAAAGGCATCGCTTACTTCCGTTACTGGCGGTGCTTACTGTCGTGCCAACCAAGAGTGACAGTGACGTAATATTTTGCTTACATTTGTTAAGTAAAGCATTAACTTGTATTGTTTGTCAAAATTGACCCGAGACATATGAATATTCAATGACCTTTTACTCAGTCTGCGTGAATCTTCGTAAAAAGTGCGTTTTACATTGTTGTACAATTACTAATCTGAATGAAATAAATCACAATTCCCTGATAGCCTAGTGGATAGTCTAGTGATTTTAGCTCTCAAAATATGTGGGTTCGAATCCAGTAGCATATAAGTATTTTTTTTATTTGCTAATTTCTTTGTCTTTATTCTTGATTTTGTGCACAACTGAATACGTTTATTTGCATCTGGCATGCGTTTATGTGACAAATGCTGCACCGTGAATAATTTCAATAGGCCTACATCGTGGTTAACTCTTTGCACGCTGAATCTTTTTTAGACTTCTGTAATCAATCAAAATTAACTTTTTCAAAAATTCTTATATGAACACAATCAGAGTGTCAAATGGTCTCTATCCAGATCAGAACTGACGTTCTGTTGGTACTGAACTGGGTCCAAAATATTTGCAAATGTTATCAGCTGACAAGAAAAAGAGTTAGGAACTTAGGGAATAATTCACCATACCTACATTATTTGCTGGTTACCAGTTTACAGGTGGTCAATAATGGATAAACAGGTAACCAGTACCCCCCCCCCCAATATTTGAAAATGGGGGGGGTCTGGTTACCTGTATTTACATAACTGACCACCTGTAGACTGGGAACCAGCAATTAATGTAGATATGGTGAAGGAAAATACAAATGAAAGATGTTAAGCTCATCACAAGATGACGTAAAATATACGAACAATATTAACTTCAAAAAGGACGCAAATTTGACAATTATATAAAAAAAAAGGTTCCTTCCAAGTTTCGATCCAGGTATGCTTGATCTGTAAGTTGTCAACTAACCACTAGGCTATCAGACCATTTGCATTAACGAATTGACATTATCTTCATATTCTCCGTAAAAGCGTGACCAAGGTTGGAGCACTCCACGAAAACGCACGAATATCACAAAGATTTTGGCGAAAATTAATCAGTCTAAGGTCAATTTTGGCAGACTATACACTCGACTTGAGCTATCCTGTGGATAGGATTAATACACAAGTGATCAATTAATTACAAGTCCCTGATAACTTTGTACACAAAAAATGACGTCACTGTCACTCTTGGCTGGCAGGACAGTAGTTTGAATGTCCCGCCGAGACGCTTCAAGTAAGTCGGCCTCGGCGAAACCCTCAAAATGCATTCATAAGAAACACGACGTGGCGACATTTACTAACAGTATATGTCTTGAGACTCTAAACGCAACCTGATTGAAGCAAACTCAATATGCTCAATTATAGTTTGACAAAATGTACTTGCCCTCATATCTCCCCTCATATACATTTTAGCCTGCACCGTCCAGCACTCAAATGTCTATCCAAACACAGTTAGTGTAATCATGATACGGTCTATTTTATTTACAACGAGCACGTGGCGATTAACTGACCACTTAGTCTGCATTTAACGAACAACAGAATGGTGCAACTAAAGTCTGGTTCACGAAAATTGACAGTCTTTTACCGTTAGCAAAGAAGAGTTCATTATTCAAAAACAGGACCTAAAAAGTAACTTAAATTGCGGGTTGTTTTGTTTGTAACTGTGCCTTTAAAAATGATTTAAAGCATCACTCCACGATAGCGCAGTCGGTAACAGCGCGGATTAGCAAAGGTTGGTAGCTGGGTTCGGTGCACAATTAATTCGGTCCCATTCAACTCCATGTAAAAAGGCAGAATTCGAGCATCTGCAAATTTTTCAGGAATTTGCTTGGACTATTTTCTGCATGTGAGTGGCAAGATCTCTCATTCACCTATCAAAAAAGTGAAAAGACAACCTACCATGATAATCTCGTTTTCTCAGCATTCTCCTTTCTTTGAGGGACAGCCTAAAAACTCGGACTGAAATCCGATCGGCATCATACGTTACCTGGGGAGTGTGCTGGGCAGTCTGTGACAAATAAGTCCACACAAAGATGCATTTTTCTGCATCAACCTGACAAACATAGGCCAATGTTGAGTCACATGCACATTTAAAGTCGAATAAAGCACCCGTTTACGCCATAAAGGGCCCAGAAGCGGCAAGTGCTAAATTTCTACAGGTACTATTTTCCACACCCAGGGAGCGGAAGTGACCGGACAATTGCGAGTGTACGGTAAAGTACGGCACTTGAGACGTTGTACATTGGAGGATTAGTCACTTGCTCTCCAAAGAAAACACAGGGTGCATAAATATGTCAACACAGCAACCATGTGTGTGTCTGTCATGAATTTATTCATACTCGCGTAAGTACCCAGATAATTATCCTGTAAATAGGTAATATTAAAACAAATATTTGTGATCGTTCTCTTAAAATAATGACACTGATCAATCCATTGACGCTTCGTTTCAATGTGATCACTTTGTAAAGTTGGAATGAAATAAAGCATAACAATAAGGTTTGTACGTTCTTCTTATTTTTCTACCTTCTACAATTACATATCATGTTTATTCTTGAATAAAAGTTGCTGAAAGAGTGTTAACTGGAATAATATGTAACGACTTGTCATGCCACCTTTTTTCATCATGTGAACGGGCACTTGACAATAAACTGAACGGGTGCTTGTGATCTAGGCTGTCTGTTTTAAACGGGCACTTGGCAATATTATTACATTAAGTTGAAATGATTTTTGCCATATTTTGGTACAAATTTGTTATTCTAAACAACAAATAGTCTTGATATCGTTAATATTACATGCGTTGAAGTAAATGTAAAGCAAAAAAGTGTTTAAGGTCAGTTTCAGCATGAATTCATTTAATACTGGTTTGTTTTAATAATGTACCCTGATAGGAGACAAAGCATAAATTTTGCCTGCCTGGTATTAAAGTGCAATCGGCAGTGTGTACAGTCCAGCATTTTGTGTTTTTGATTGCCAAACTTGATTATCATCCTTTAAATGAGATGATCATTAAACCCTTGTTTACATAATCTGCTTATCATTGATTTTAGCAGAACAGTTATCAATTGCTGGAGGATACTTATAGTCTTTAAATATTTAAAGCAATGCTACAAAGGGGGGAAATTTAGATTAGGATAAATAGCCATCCTTTACTGTCCACAGCATTAAGCCCTGGACATAAAGCAACTAGCCAAATAGACAAACATGCATGGTTGCAATTTCATCTTTATACTTTGTGTATTTATATGTTTTTTTTTTTCTGTAAACATTATGGGACATGACCAGACTGCTACTTTATGGTAATTTGGGAACAGCCTTATCAGGGTTCATAGTTTGAGCTTCCATACGATCAAGTGCCATTGGATATATTATATGCACCAGGTATGAAAACAGACAACAGTTTCAGGACAAAATATAAACAGGATCCGGCTTAATAAATTATGAATGATTTGAAAAAATCCTTAATGATTTAAATTACATAATTGATTTCCTTATTTTTGTAAAAAAAAATGTTAACTTAAAACCCATATCAGTGTATCAGTGAGACAGTTCTTAATATCAACAACAAATCTTTCTCTAGGAAAGAATGAACCTTATTTAAATTGTTGTTTAGCCTCACAGCTGCTGATACAATTTTCAATTTTATATTGCAAACTATATGGACTCATAAAAGGCTTCCAAGATAAAAGTTATTGACCATATAACCTGCCCCCCCCCCCCCCTCTTGGGGGATTTTCGTCGCTATGATTTCCTGATGCTACAATATATATGGCACAGAATGAGGTATGTTAGCACCCAGAGAAAAGTCACATTATTATGTAACATCAAACTTATATATTTTACCCAAAACATATTCAATACTATTTTGGTACCAATGTTAAGGTACTCTTAGGCACAGTTACATAATTTTAAGTATGTATGCGCCTTTTTTCTTATTGCAGGATGGCTTTTAAAAGCGTTTTGATCAAGCAGAAGCGTGTTACTTACATTACTTCATGTTGCATACGTTATATTTGTGAGCTACACTACATAAATTATTGATTTCTTTTTAATATCTTTATTTGATAAACGTTGATGCATATTTTAGCTCACAATACCATGGCCCTCACAGACATTTTACTGCCAAATGCAAAACTGCAAACAGTTAGATTCATTCGCAGGACTATTAGAGTTATAAGCTGCTGAGTATGATGACCATAAATAAAATGTTTTATAAGGTAAATTGAAATTACGTACACAATTCTATCTGTAAGCCTTTAGACGCTTTAAATAAATGAGCATACTATTGATAAAGAAAAGTGTTAGGCCATATTCAACATTTTCTGATGTATATTATCATTATGAAGTTTGTTTATGTTATGTGTAGTATAATATATTACTTACTTTAATACATTCTATTTAATGCCTATTAGTTGCTATAAATTATACATCATGAGGTGTTTATATTTATTTAAATCTATTTTTGTACTAAATATATATTATAGCTACTAGCTTGTACAAAATAGAACTTTATACCTATTACTAAATGTTATTATCTTTATCTTTGCAAAACATAATGTTTTTTAACTTTTTAAAATACCAACACAATTTTAATGGTTTGTTCAAAGTTATTAAGTTATAAATTCATAACAAAATGGATAAAATAGAATTCAAGTAACAGCTGAATAAAGACAACTCCCATGTTCTGTCAATTTTAAAGTAACATATATAATGATATAAAATATATGATATGATCCTATGTTTGTCGAAAATGGCATAAATAATAAAATTGTAGTCTGAAATGCTTAGATACGTTGCAATGAGATTGCTGTAATATTTATTTGAATTGATTGGTTAATTTAAAGTTTAATATCCCAGTAAACACAATTTCAGTCATGTCAGGGCTTCTAACAGAGGAAGGAAGAGATAGAACAGAGGAAGATGATAGACTAAATGGCCCCACAAATAACTAGTTTGTCTGATGTGAAACAAATCTCATCCTGCCAACATGTCAGATATGATGGGCCATCTCTCTGAAAGCTGTGACAGAGATAGCACCTCTCTTTACTCATAAAACTGTAAAAATATGTGTCTTTATTAGATGCAATTATACTGCAAGTCATTTGCGTTCAATTAAAAACTACTTGTAAGAATAAGAACTAATTTGATATCACTTTAGAATTCCTATATTTCAAGGTAACGTTGTAAACTTTGATATTGCAGGGTATCTGCTTAAGAACTAACATATATTTTGTGGATTATATAAAGAGTTATGGACAAAGCCTCAGAGGTCTTTTGACAGCCAATTGTCTAGTGATATCACTGTACTAAGTATTAATATATTTGAAATTAAGCAACGTATCTAACAGTGCTATTGTAGATCAAGCTTGTTTTACTGCATACTGTTACTGTTGGATGAATTCAATGCGTTCAAGGGAGCATGATGATTAATTAGAATTAGATTTGACTTCTATTTGCATAATAGGATTTGAGACTATTATAGGGTAACAGAGTTAAAATGGCTGTAACACAGCAAACCCCAATCTGCCAGAAACTTAACATGAGCCATTTTGCATCTTATATTCTAATATACATTTGACGCAGTTTTAAAATATCATAGTGTATAAAATATCCCTGCAATGGGGGAGGGTTTCCACTAGCAGATTTTTATGTTACATGTGTTACTATTTGCATTATGGTTTCAAGATAAGCATGCTACTCTAGTATAAAACACTGCTGGTAATCACTCTATTAACATGGCTGCTTAATATATTTGTGTGTGTTTTAAACCTCATGACTCATGCTTTTTAGCACAAACATGTCTTTGTTATTATTGAACATTTATGGAGTGGCAGCTATTTTTAAATGCCTAAACATTCTAAATGGTAGGGATCTGATATTTGCAGTTTTTGTTAGGTTACTTAATTGTCTTTGTAGCAGCATCAAAAATTAGACCAAGTAAACAGTAATAAACATTTTAGGAGATTCAACAGACATAAGTTATTTCCCAGAAAAATGGTAGTAATGCAAAATGTAACATACGTACATACGTAGTAGTATGTTACAATATTACATAACAATTGTCAGAGGGTAACACATTTTTAAATGCAAGACAGTGGGCTTCATGGATATCAGAGCCAGCAAAATACCCTGTGTGTGTGTGTGGTAGGGATGGGGGGAAGGGGTTGGATCAGACCAACATCTATCTCATGGCCTATTAGTCTGGATTTCATTCAGGATTGTGCTTCATATTAATTTTAATGAATGAAAAATGGGTCACCTTATGACATTTTAGAATGAGATTTAAGTTGCCCTTTAAGGATCAATGTTTGGTTTCATATGATCAAAAGTAGCCTGTGTTGTGGGTACATATGCAATATTCGATAAAATATGGAAAAAGATAATATTGGTCAGCTTATGATATTTTAGAATGAGATTTTAGTTGCTCTTTATGGATCAATGTTTGGTTTCATATGATCAAAAATAGCCTGTAGTGTGGGTGAATATTTGCAGCAGTCGCTAAAAGCAGACAGCATTTTAGAACAACGTTTCTTGACAGGGATTGGTGAAATATTGGCCCTGGTATGCATAAAATGAGAAAAATTATATAGCCCTCAGTTTACAAGTGGCCGTTCAGTAAAGTCGCAGTTGTCATGTACAATCTGTATGCGAACGACAGCAAGTGACTGAACGATACCATGCCCCCACGTGTGTCATGTTCTCGCCATTTGCCATACTCTGGTTTTGTTTTGACAAAAAAATATTAATGTTTTCTAAGATAGTACAAATATTACTAGAGTAAAACTCCTAATGACAGTGAATTTGCGTTTTTATGCACGTTTGTTTCATGTTTGAAAATTCAAAAAATCAATCACCCGTTATTGATAAACAAGTGATCAGAATTCAAATTCACTGAACATGGACACTGAAATAGGATTTCAATCAAGCCAGATAGTAGTTCACAAATATAACTTACCTTCTATACCCAAAACACGCATATGCTGGGTTTTTTCGTGTAAGAAAAAGAAGTTTGTTTATGGTGCAAATGAATAATCAATACAGCAAGTGACCAACCGTCCAATGTACAACATCGCAAGTGCCATTACTTGTCGTACACTCGCAATTGTCCGGTCACTTCCGCTCCCTGGGTGTGATTTTCGCGGGGTACCAAACCGGAAGACTGTATTTGTGTACTAACACCAGCTGTTGCAACGATTGTACCTGTCTAAATTTTTTTTGTTTCAAAATAAAATATCAATCCATAATATGGCATGTCAGGCGTTGCAATATTGTATGTGGAAATATATGTGTTGTATATCGAAATATTTATGGGCTAAAAATATATATTTGTGGACTAAAAAAATATTTATGGACTAAAAAATATATTTGTGGACTAATACAATATTTATGTGCTAAAAATATATTTGTGGACAAAAATATATTTGTGGACATAAAAATGTATTTATGGACTTAAAAATATATTTGTGGACTAAAAATATATCTTTGGACTTAAATATTTTTATGGACTTAAAATATATTTATGGACTAAATATATATATATATATATTGTGTATAAAAATATTTGTTGTCTAAAAGAATATGTGTTGTGTAAAAAATATGTGTTGTGTTAAGAAATATTTATGTTCTAAAACATAAATTTGTTGTCTATAAAAAATATATGTTGGGTAAAATTTAGTCTAGCTCCTAGACCTTGACGTTTTTGTCAAATTTACTTTACGTTTCATTCATTATAAATTGATTTCATATAGCCAGTCTCATCTCTTTCTCTCTTTGACATCAGGACATCTGATATCCACACCTAATCACAAATATTGCTATCATAGAAGAAAGAGGGAGATTAAAGAAATAATTATTTTAAAATGAAATTATCATTTATAAAAAAGAATATGATATCAGACTAGTAGCTAGTCTAGGTAAAATTAGCATTGTGGGATACTAGCTATTTCCTTAACGGTCGTGTGACTGTTTCACTGACGATGCTTATACAGCTACTCATGAGTCCCTCGATGTTCGCAGCTTTTCTACAGAAAATAAAAGCCGCAGTCTTTGCACGGCAGCCGCAAGACAGTCGTGAGGTAGCCCCGCAAACTTGCAAGACTGTCACAAGGCAGTTTCACAGAAATTGTGAAACATGGGGCTACGTTACGATGTCTTATGATGTGTGTGAGTTCATCGTGCGTTTCGTCATAAATTTTCAAGTACTTTCTTTCCCATGAGTTTTGGGCACTCAAAAGAAGCGTCTCCTGAAGAATGCTTTGAGTATTCACAACATATGTTGTTTTTGGTGCCTAGAATTTATAACGGTTTATTTGAGTACCAATAACACATTTGCGTTATACAAAAATAGGCTACGTCACTACTATAATTTAGCCAGTGCATGAGATTTCCAACAATGAGGTATGTGCGGCCCGCAAAGCCTCGGATCAGCCTGCGCATATGCGCAGTCTGATTATAGCCTTTGCTAGTCGCTTGAGTATTCTATGATTGTTAAGCTACTTACTGAACACCATTTGGCGTTTCTAAGCTTAAAAGGAGGCTGCAGAGACTGGTCCGAGTTCAAGCATATAAATAAGAGGCTGTTCATTATTTTCCCTTTGGATCTCCCCTCAACATGATAGGTCTATTGAGTAAGAGAAGTAGCTCTACTTCAGAAAATAAGGAATCTAATGTTCTGTTCGGTATAATAAAATAAATGTTACATTTTCTGCTTGGGTGATAGTCGAAAATATCATCCCTTGCACATAATATTTTTTAGTCCGCAAATATATTTTTAGCCCATAAATATCTCGATATACAACACATATATTTCCACATACAATATTGCAACGCCTGACAGGCCATATCCTAACGGTGCTAGTAGGTGACTATGGCATGTTAAGCGTTTCATTATTGTATATGGAAATTTATGTGGTGTATACCGAAATATTTATGGACTAAAATATATTTGTGGACTAAAAATATTTATGTGCTAAAAATATATTTGTTGACTAAAAATATATTTGTGGACTAAAAAATATATTTGTGGACATAAAGATATATTTGTGGACTAAAAATATAATAGTGGACAAAAAATATATTTGTGGAAATAAAATATATTTGTGGACTTAAAAATATGTTTGTGAAATAAAAATATATTTGTGGGCATAAAAATATATTTGTGGACTAAGAAATATTTTATGGACTTAAGATATATTTATGGACTAAAAATATATATATTGTGTGTAAAAAATATTTGTTGTGTAAAAAAATTATGTGTTGTGTAAAACAAAAATATTTATATTCTAAAAATATATTTGTTGTCTATAAAAATATATGTTGGGTAAAATTAGCATTGTGGGATACTAGCTATTTCCTCAACGGTCGTGTATAAATGTGTCGTGTGTGCAGCGTTGCCCTGTGGATACTTCAATTCATTGCAATTCTTTACGAACCAGCACGTCATGAGATTACGATACTGCCAGGTGTTCGTGCAATGAAGGCTCAGATAAGCCTGGGAAAAAGCGCATGCTCGTCAGATTCTCACCAAAAGACCAGGATGAAGTAAGATTAACACTTGAGAAAAAGTACCGAATCACTACTGAAACTCATATTTTACATGCGACAGATACATTAAACTCAAATACCTGCTTGTGTAGTTCTAGGCGGTGTTGTCTAGGTCGTGAATTCGAATGTCGCTAGAGGCAAATATTTATAGCATCTATCGGCTCTGTTGATTTACGTTTAATTTGCAATCCCCACCAAACCAACCCCATTCATCCATACCCTACTGTAATATACTTGCCACATCCTAGTCTACACTACCTCAAGTCCGCATCTACACATTCAAACTACCCACACCCATACCCATAGGCACACCTCCCCGTACATTGATCCGTCCTACCGTACATTTTTGATCTGATATAGTAGTGACGTAGCCTATTTTTGTATAACGCAAATGTGTTATTGGTACTCAAATAAACCGTTATAAATTCTAGGCACCAAAAACAACATATGTTGTGAATACTTAAAGCATTTTTCAGGAGACGCTTCTTTTGAGTGCCCAAAACTCATGGGAAAGAAAGAACTTGAAAATTTATGACGAAATACGCATGATGAACTCCAAACATCATAAGACATCGTACTTAGCCCTATGTTTCACAATTTCTGTGAAACTGCCATGTGACGGTCTTGCAAGTTTGTGGGGCTACCTCACGACTGTCTTGCGGCTGCCGTGCAAAGACTGCGACTTTCATTTTCTGTAGAAAAGCTGCGAACACCGAGGGACTCGTGAGATAGCCGTATAAGCATCGTCAGTGAAACAGTCACACGACCGTTAAGGAAATAGCTAGTATCACACAATGCTAATTTTACCCAACATATATTTCTTATAGAGAACAAATATATTTTTAGAACATAAATATTTTTTTACACAACACATATTTTTTTACACAACACATTTTTTTACACAACACATATATTTTTAGACAACAAATATTTTTTATACACAATATATATTTATTTTTAGTCCATAAATATATTTTAAGTCCATAAAAATATTTTAGTCCACAAATATATTTTTAAGTCCACAAATATTTTTTTATGTCCACAAATATATTTTTATGTCCACAAATATTTTTTTTGTCCACAAATATATTTTTAGTCCACAAATATATGTTTGGCACATAAATATTTTTTTAGTCCACAAATACATTTTTTAGTCCATAGAAAAGTTTTAGTCCACAAATATATTTTTAGTCCACAAATATATTTTTAGCACATAAATATTTTTTTAGTCTGCAAATACATTTTTTAGTCTATAAATATTTTTTAGTCTACAAATATATTTTTTAAGCCCATAAATATTTCGATATACAACACATATATTTCCACATACAATATTAATTGCAACACCTGACATGCCATAGGTGACAGTAGATAGATAGATAAATATAGACGCATGTACTATAATTTTAGCTTTAACAATTTTATTTAAACTTAGTCCAATTTCATTAAGATCACTGAAATAACCACATATTTCAGCATTCGAACCGCAAACTTCTTATAGTATTTAGTTACTAGCGAGTCGATCTAGTACTTTGACTTCTGTGGACTTCTTAAATGGGGAAATGCGGAATTGGTATCCTTTGTCAGGTGTGGTACATGATTGTATCGATTCCTGATCGTTGCACCTTTACTTACTTCGAACTCTGGTCGGGCCACATCATTTTGTTCAGATAGTATCTCGCTACCGCCAACTGTCAGTTACTGGTGAAAATATAAATATGCTAAGTATACGACACCTTTCATAAGAAGCCAGTCGAGGAAAAGTGTCATAGAATAACTGACTGGCAATCTGATAAAAGCGACCTCACGACCGAACTACATGCTACAACATGAACATGTTGAATATTAAAGTTACCCAAATAATGATCTATCAGTTTCTTCCTTCAATGTATATCTTTTGGGTATTTACGTTCTAGTTAGACATAGGTACGAAAGGAAAATATTTGAGATGAAACGGAAAGGAAAAAGCTACAAAAAAGGTGCCATACTAGGATTCGAACCTCGGACCCTGGGTACTATAACTGCCTGTCTTATGTATATATTGAATATTTGTGTGCTTTTTAATGATTACAATGAATGATATTGATGTGATTTATAAGTATACCCGTGTCCCTTGTTTACATCAATGCATTCGTCTTGTTTAACGGTATAGTAAATCAACTGCCAACTTTCGTGAATCATACTTTTTTTATACCATGTTTGCGTGTGATTTTCATGCCAAAAGCTAAGCAGGGATAGGACGCCGAAATGGCATAGTACAGGGCCGTAGGAATAGGGGGCACGGGGGGCCGTTCCCCTTCAATAATTTGCACAAATATGCCCCCCCCCCCCCCCAAAAAAAAAAAAAAAAAAAAAATTGTGTGCCCCCCCACCCAAAAAAAATTTATGCGTCCCCCCCCCCCCCCCCCAATCTGTAATTGCTTCCTACGGGCCTGTTAAGTATCAATGGTGATGCTACGCGTTTTCGACGCTGTATGCTTGTTGGTGTACTCTCCCAAATTCGGTTGTTTAATGACACATATTGTGTTTCTCAAATGACATTGATATTTTTCTGTTGTTTTCCAAGTAGTTTTATAATTACTGTTGCCGCCATGTTACATGTATTTGCCAGATATTTATTCTACCTCCTGTTGTTACAGTGTTTGTTTCCTGGAGAGAATAAAGAATTGAAATGGATTTAATTGCATATGCATAATTATCTAATAAGCGCCCATAATGACGTACTGTAAATTCGGAAAATTTTCGCGAGAATTTTATTTTCGTGAATAGTGTTTAAAGACATATTTGCGACGTTAAAATTCGCGACTATGGCATGATTTACCTTCATAAGTAAATGAAAGAGTGCATTCGCCATTTCGCGAGGATTTTGTTTTCACGAAACTTCGCATTTTGTTTCGCGAAAATAAAACCCTCGCGAAAATTTCCGAATTTACAGTATCCAGCATGGCTAGATGTTTAAATTTTGGTCTGCGCCTTCATCTCAGTTCATACTTACGAGTAGTGCATTTAAACAGAGAAGACTCTGGCGAGTCTGCGCAAACGATCTTTCTAGTGGAAAATAATTTACGATCGTTTCTTATAACCCCCGAAAGTTCGATCCAAAAAGGTGTAAAATAACTACAAAACATCTCTGCTTTACAAAGCTAGCCTAATAATCTTCCTATATTACGTATTTGATTATAAACCTTTATAAACTGTTGTGATATAAAGCCATTGAGAAATTTAAAAGTATTTCTTTTGTATACATGTATTTATAAGTTGATCAAATTATTCCGCGACGCGACAAATTTTAACATGGCCGTCCAGTAAAGAATCGTATTGCAGGCTGCCATTTGAATGAGGCACGACTGTGTCTTGATGCCGCAGTGATATCGTACGGGCTTAACATTTCTAAACTGTGCGACAGCATTTTTAACCAAGAAGTGTAATGCACAAACTAACATTGACCCCTAACTCCAAGAAAGCGCAAAGGCCCCTTTGTTTTTGCTATGTTTCCTTTTTAAAAGCACAACTTTACTATAAGTAAGCCGTAAAGCAAACACGTCGGAAAGAAGGTCGAACATTATTCGTTAAATTTGGACTTTTTGATCTAATGTGTGGAATATATATAGTATTATTACTTATACTGGAAAACATTGCTGGGTATGTATGACCTTGTTTAGTTTAGCTCATGAGAATTTGGTACCAGTCGCAAAATACACAAAAAACACATTTGAATATGTTGAACACCCAAGCGAGACTAGAGGTCTAAAGTTTGGTCTGAGTCTGCGTTGGTCGACAGTGCGATCTGTACCGAAATTTCATGTTCAAAGCCCAAATGTGCATTTATGCACTAATGGATTCTTCCTTCTTGTTTGATATGATGATCCATTGTATATTCCGATGGTCACAAGTTATAATTTGCAAATAAAATTGTACATCTTTCTCTGAAGATCATTTAATCTCAGCAAGCAGTGTAGGTCCTGGCGAAATGCTACATACTCATTTTTGGAAAAAAGGCCTTCGATATTTAAAACTCAACTGTAATCTGAAAGATACATGAAAGGTGTTTCGAAAAAAATGAATAAAAATTACCAAGCATGCAAAACGAATTGTTAAAACCAGGTCTCTGGACACACACACACCTACACACACACACACACACACACACACACACACACACACACACACACACTGAATGTAGTAATACAGTATTTTCCTTTCGTTTTAGGAAATACTGAACCAGAGTTTAAAGCAACAATAGATAGTGAAGAACCATGGTTGAAGCGAATTCTACCTACAACTTTGTTACTAATGCATCTGAAGTCGTGTCGACTACGCCAGAGCCTGGTGATGATTATGATCACGTGGGTGCGATGCAGTTTATCATCGCAACCGTCTTGGTATATTCCACATTGGGAGTGTGTTGCACCCTTGTGACAAGAATAAAGCGATCACATAACAGAAGAACCAACGCCGGACATGCGCAAGACGAGCATGTTCAGAAATACATCAAACATGAAAAATATCTGAAGGCAGATGGCTTTAAAATGAAACTAACATTTGAATGCGACAAAACCAAAAACAGACTTAATGAAATAGGCGGAAGAGGTCGTCTGCTTGATATCCAGAGAGCGGTCAAGTCTCCTGACTTTACGAAAGGCTCTGTACATGCCAAAAGGGAACAGCGCACCAAAGCCAGGAAGACTCGCCTGGGCAGCTTAGTGGGGAAGATGGGATTTTCTCTGATTTACGTCCCTGAAAATGGACAAGTAGACAGCAGTGAAAGAGAAGAAGCGGAACACTCTGACAACACGAGCCTCTCTGAATTGCCAACATATAAAGAGTACTGTAAAAAAGAAAGTGAAGGACTGGAAGAAGAGCAGTTATTGGACGTACACTGTGATAGCCAAGAACGTCTGTATGAAAACAAGGATGATCGTTCACGAACCTATCAGACACCGGAAAGTGTTTCGCTTGCAGAATATAGTCCCGCTTTACTTTCTGTGCCACAGACGTATTTATACGAAAATGGCCAACTTCCAAGTATACATAATTCATATTCAAGACCAAGATGTGATATACTTTTAGATGATTGTGTAACAGAAGAAAATACATCATTTGTGTCACCTCACGGCCAAACCATCACAGCGGCATGTGCGCCTTCCAAAGACTCAGGTCAGCATAGACATGAGTGCTGAGGTACCAATTGATCATACAGAAGAGACTGTTATCAGACTAATTGAGCGAGCAGAAACTGAGGTTATAAAAGTGTGTCCATGTTCAAGCTACTTTAGCATACAATTTGTAATATTCATAAATACCAAACAAGCAAATGAGGCAATTTCTTTAATGTATGACCAGAACAAATTGCAGTTTGTGATGATATGAGTTGAGCATGACAGAAAGCTTAACAACCTCGGGGCAGTGTTCGATCTTAGTAATCACTGTTTGCACATCCAACTTTTCTTTTCACAAGGTGGTTCATTAAACGTATACAGTGCTGCTATTCAAGAAAACTCAGAACCTTCTCCCATTAACAGATAAGGCAATACATAGCTTAACCCCAAAAAGTGAAATATTGTTTGTTTGTTTTTTGTAATAAAAAAGTGAGTATGACCAGGAAATGTTAAATTCATATTTAACAGACCAAACAATGCTACCAGGCCTCGAGGTTATAAAACTTGAGTACAGTCTTAGACTCAAAATAAAGCGCAAGCAGCCAATCATTGCGCTTTATTTTGAGTCTGAGAATGAACTCAAGTTCTATAACCTCGAGGCCTGGAGTAAGAGACAGTAGAACACAGACAAACAAACACACAAACACATACAATCAAGAAAACAACTAAAATAAAGCAACCAGTCGTTTCTTCTTCAGCCAGATAATTGCCTCGATAATTGCTCAACTAGACAGGATACAGATACTATCACACGGGGACCAATGAACCCCCTGCCTCTCCAACACACACACACACACACACACACACACACACACACACACACTGGGACAACAGCGAGCACTGAACAAGTAATAACAGAATCTAGGGGCAAAATATACAGTCAGACAAAAGTTAAGTATCGCTTCAATAGTTTCCTTGAAAAAAAGAAGGAAGCTTTCCAGTCATGAATATTTTCTTGTTTTATTTAATAGAATAGATAAATTGGTGATAATTTACAGCTAATTTTGATTGGATTAGTTTCCTTGAAAAAAAGAAGGAAGCTTTCTAGTCATGAATATTTTCTTGTTTTATTTAATAGAATAGATAAATTGGTGATAATTTACAGCTAATTTTGATTGGATTATCATTAAGGTAAACAACCAAGCATGGTAAATGTACACTTACCCCTAAAACTGTCCCTATTATCTACCCAATTATGGTGTTTTCAAAACGCTTAGATATGTAAAGTTAAGTGTCATATTGTTACAATATAAAAGACAAGTTCTGTCTGAAAATTTCAGATTCATTTCTCTCAAAAAATAAAAGTTATGGATGTGTAAAGAATGGCATGTTATATAGTGATAATGCAAAAATTACAAACACGCGAATTACTATTTCTATGATCCTCTATAACTAACATGTAACCTAGATTTCTACAGCATCAGTTTGTCACTTTTTTGAAAAACAGGTCTAGATTATTTCTGCGTTTATTTGAATTCAAAGTAAGCACTTTGGGTTAAGCTGTGGCACTTTTTAAGGCTATACCCTAAAATAGGGGTTGGTGATTGGTGATTGTTTTAAAAACCATTATTGTATTAAACGATAGATAGATAGATAGATAGATAGATAGATAGATAGATAGATAGATAGATAGATAGATAGATAGATAGATAGATAGATAGATAGATAGATTTGGCAAGGAAAATCTCCATCACGGAATTGAAAAATTAACTATTTCAAAATTAAAATCATCCAGTTTGGCTTTTGTTGTGGAAAAATCCAAGTCCATAATGGGGGCTTCAATATCAAAGGAATTCTTTTAACGCTGCTGTGTTCTTGCTTAAGGATGTTGATGAACATTTTTCGAACGACTAAAGATTTGCTAGCAACCTTATCTTACGGTGCCAACACATTTTTTCTTTGGAGTTCATGGACCCCTTTCTTCAAATTTCTAAAAGTGAATTTATGTTACGGCAGCCTCAATGATTGAGAACTACTTAAAAGTAAGTAAGGGTGCAAAGATCAGAAACCAATACAACCAAGTACCACACCTGACCCAGAATACCAATGGGAAAGTGACAAACTCACAGTTATACACCACAAACGAGAGGCAAGAGGTCAGCCCTTTCCCAACAGGTAACCACAAGGCACACATAAACCAACCCGCACAAAGGCATAACAAATACAAGACAGAAAAAACATAAATGATCCACAAAAGAAGTACCGCCTTGGAACGGTCAGTAAAATAATTTACTGGAGGACTTAAACCGGTTTCACCGCGCCAACCTCAGCCTTAATTCAGTTGTGGATCAAGACACATAGATATATGGTTAGCATGAAAGACCCCTAACTTATCAATGCATTATCTCCTAGAACATATGAATCAAGATATTAAAAGGAGATAAAGCAAAGATAAGGACTCAACAGTAAATAAAACTGAAAACCAGAACAGAAGAAATCCAACAGGTAAACCCCAGTTGACATTGAGATTTATGAAGACAAATTGAGATCAATTGAGCCAATCACGAGACAATGCTAGGCAGATCATGTCGACTTTTGCATGGTTCCAATCGAGGTTCGTTCCAGTATACTTTGAACATACCAGAGAAGCAAATTCTTTATTGAATAACAATAAAATATTTTGCTATATAAATGGAGAAAATCCTGTCTCGTGATTGGCTCAATTTGTCTTTATAAATCTCAAAATCAACCTGAAAAGCAGTTTTAACTGGCATAGAAGTTGATATTGGATGAAAACCAGCTCAAACTAGTTTCCAGAAGTTAACATTTTTCAGGTTAAGCTCTCTTTATCTATAACTCTATTGGTTGATATAAAAAAGCTGGTTCCTTATTGGATAAAGAATTTGCATAATTAGATTGTGACGCAGTCTAATCTTAACTTTTTTAGATTAGTTTCCCTCAGTTATAAAGCTCAACTTGCATTCTGCATTTAACATATGCTATAGGCCTATATGGTGACAAGCTATTTAAGGGAGACCAGTCAAAACTTTTTTATTAGCGACCTACATATAAGTGCAAACACGCGTTTGTTTGTTTTTAATAGCATTTATCATTAAATGATAAGCACAACACATTTTATTACCTTTATCATAATGTAGAATGAATGACCATGATAATGAAAATTTCGAGGAAAGTATTGTATTTAAATAGACTGTTTACTTTCACTTTCACGGTTTTGCGCTGGAAGCAAAAGCGGGGATCCATGCGCTACATGTGACTTTGAGCGTAGACTATCATAAGGCGTGGTATATTCCCAACCGAATCGCCAATACTAGGATTTTCCCATTGAGCACAAAACCCATCGCTGTGACGTCAGACACATTATTTGAACAGAATCTATACACCTGTTAACATACAGGAGAAGCGAGTATTTTGATGGAACTTTATACGATGCATTCTCTTTCATTTTTCAAAACCTTTGCGTAGGCCTACCATATTTTCCGCCTTTGATTTTACTGCAAAGGCAAAGCCCAATAAGGAATGAAAGTTGGAGTGCAAGGAGAACTGACCCAAGTGGCCTAAGAGTGGAAACAAGATAGAGAAAACCACTGGAGATATCTCTTGATTGTATAGGGTAAAATTTTGATAATGGCTGATGGCATTCCAATGAATAAGTGAAGATATTAATGAGAGTGAATGAATGGGCTAAATACTTAATGAACATCCCCTCAACCACCATATCGTGACCCTCAGTCATATCCAATGGTTACTTTAATGTTGGGCAGATTATGTCGGCTTCTGCATGGTTCCAATCAGGATTTGTTCCAATATACTGTGATTGCATTGTTTGTTATCCCAAATTAAGTTTCTTTTTCAATGCTGTTGTAACGAACTTGCTGGACTACAACCTTACATAGAATATTTCGTAGGGACTCACTGTCCAAGTGATTAATATGAAGTAGTCAGTTTGCAAAAGACTATTAAGTATATACGAGGGTTGTCCCAGTAAATCGTGGACTTTTGTTATAACACGAGACTGTGAACCAATAATTCTATGATATTTTCAGGATTTGTTTATATACTTATTGGAACCATTTTGTATAAATATGGGCGAAATCGCAGTTGAGATAACAAATTTATGAACCTTTACTTGACGGTATGTGGGCGTGAGCGGCGCACGTCAAAATTTTTGTAATGAAACTACTATAGTCCAAAAGGTAGTGTACATTCAATCAAATTTCGCTTTTGTTTTTTTAATAATGCATTACCAAATCAACTAGTAACCATGCAAGGTAAAGTGTTGAAAATATGAAACGTTTATGGCCATTCGCATTGATTTTATAAACGATTTTACATACCTACTACATTTTTTATTTTTCAGAAAATGCTAAGGTTAGGAAAACGGTACGGCGCAAAAATTAGACTTTCAACAATTTTTAGCTAATTAATCACATAAAACTATGTTCTTTTAATGTTAAATGATTGGTCGAAGAGTCACTGGTGTCGTAAAATGGATTATGTGTAAAAATATTTTAGTAATTTCACAAAAACAAGCTCATTTTCGTCAATTTAACGGAACACATGATATTTTTTGTAAGTTATTTTAATGGTAAATATGTTGTCTCTTATTAAATCTAAAAGATCACGCTTGTTTGATTGCTTAACATTTCTAAACTAACAATTTAGTCTTTACTGGAACCAGGGAGACTTGCTCAACAAATATATGGTAATATATATCACCATTTAAGCTTATTAAAAAAGAGTAGAGTCAAAACATTTTACCACCCCTCTCTGAAAATATGGCAAAATAATTTGTGATGTGCTCCGCATACGCAGAGATACCCTCAAGTAAAGGTTCATATCTTTGTTATCTAAACTGCGATTTCACCCATATTTGTAGAAAATGTGTTGTAGATGTATATTAACATATCATACAAATTTCATAGAATTCCCGATAGACAATCTCGTTTTATAACAAAAATCCACGATTTACTGGGACAACCCTCGTAGGTATAAAATTTCCTTGGGACTACTTTGTCCGATGATTGGTTTACAAATGATTAAGATAAATGATTGGTGGTTACAAACTTAATCAACTAATGAATTATATATATAAACACGCAAGTTATAAACGAATTCCCCAGTTAATTTTATGTCTAAATCTTATTCCTAGCCAGGTCTCAAACTAGGCTCCAAACCAGCTCAAAAGGCTGTCCGGTCCCAAGATTATACCCCTGGGACCTATCCCCTGACTTGTTTCAAGCTACCACAAGTCAGGTCCAACAAGGCTCCAACCTAGCTCAACAGACGGTTCTGTCTCAAGCTGTGACCATTGGAACCTCTCCCAGTACCCCCAGCAACCGTGTATATAGCCTTGGTTTGAATGCCTGTTATTATTACTCTTCAAGCGGTAGTTAGCTACTTGGATGGATCAAAGATCCACTGTTCACGTTCCTACCACTCTACCGAGGTAATAACAAACAGTGCAGACTAACGGAAGGCTTATTTTATCGTATTGCCTACTGTTAATTCGATGTTGCTCCTCTGAGAGCAAGAAGCAGATGAACCCTGTGCTGGCGAGCGAATGCGCTTATATACCCTAAGTCTGGTACCCTGTACAACGAATGGTTCCCCGTTTACATTAAAGTGAATCTGGGTCATTTAGAAGCGCGCAATAGTGAGACCAAGCGTCTGAGTGATTCCCAGTATATACATCGATTTTTGATTAATAACTGGCCAAATACTTTATGCAGGGACTTGAAACAAAAGTATAAATCTAGATACATCTCAGAAAGACGCCAACTGGTGTGTATATTAAGTTTCTGCTTAGCATAGACAATTGAAAGATACCTTTGCATGATTCGCGTCGTCAGTAACCAGTCGCTTATGACTAAACCAATTGTTAATTCGTTTTATCGCTGTTTTGGCAAAATAGCTTTTAGAATAATCATTTCCAGGGTAGACCTGCACTTTTAGTAATTTTTCAACCTTACATAAAGTGATTTTATTAGCGATAATATTTCTTTTTAAACTTGAAATAAGCAACTCACTTTATGTGTAAACAAAGATGCATTTCTGCCACACTGTTAAAGTGGTCTAAATTGGCCATACATTCTGCGTGCAGAAAATATAGAGCTTCTGAAAAAGAATTCATCGTGGTTTGCAGGTTATCAAACACCTATTCGTTTACTATTCGTGGATTATCTTTTTTAAAGATATTTCTTGTTGACACTTTTCTAATATCACCACATGGATAGCTAAAGATAGCATGATGAGTATAAAACTAGCATGTGCTTCACGAAATTTACATGATTTGCTGTATATTAAAGACTTTCATGAATTTTATCAACAGTTTTGTTTTGTTTTGCTTGTTCAGTATTTTGTTTGAATAAACAAAATATAAAAAAATATGAATAAATTTAACGTTCCACATTCAGAAAATTAATATACATTTCAAAATGCTAAATACTACATTAAAATATTTAATAGCAGTTGATAAAACTTGTGAGAAAGTCCTTAGGTTGAAGGTTGAACATGACTTCAACAACAAAAGTGAAAGTAGAAAATTGTCATTCTTAGTTGAAGTCATATAACAAAACAGTCATTGACTTCAATTTCGGTAGACATAAGGATTTATCTACCCTTAAAAGTGATATTCACCTCGGCCTAGGGGCCTAGGTGAATTATCACTTTTTGGGGTAGATAAATCCTCATGTCTACCTTATTGAAGTCAATAATTGTATATTATTTCAAAGTATCTAAAGCATGAAAAAAACGAGTCATTCTATACCAACGCTTTTAAGCTAAAAAAAACAACCGTCCAAGACTTACCGAGGATGACACTGACAAAGCTAAAATATTTAATATTTGTTCACAGGCAGTTGGTAAACGACATTAACAAAACGCTAATTCGACAGAAATTCACATGTAATTGCAAACCACTCAATTACAACACCTCAACAAGATTTTAGAGATGTCCTTAGCAATCTTAATGTGAGAAAGGCTTGTGATATTGACCTTATTAGTCCAAGTATGTTGAAGGAAGATGCCACTATATTGTAAAAACCTTTATCAATTGTACACAACAGCTCATTACTTCAATGTCACTTTCCTTTTATCTGGAAATATGCTTATGTTACTTCCATTCACAAAAAGGCAGATCAATTTACAGACCAATTTCTCTTCTAAGTCAACTCGGAAAAGCGGTAAAAAGTTGTATATAAACTCGTCAAAATAAGTTAAGCCCCATGTCACTTTTTTTACATAGCCATAATGTTAAATTCCCAAAGTTTAGTTGTTTATTACAAAAATATTGATGGTAGTTGAAACTTCTAATTCCATCCAAGTTAGACAACAATGTCTTAGGTGTAATTACACAAAGATTGAATTGAAAATACCGACTTTCTTTGGGTATGTGCTAAATTTTCCAAGAGTATCCAATTTTTGGCCAATTTTACTATAGGAATGATAGGGAACGAAATGTGACATTTACTGGAACGTGTGGAGCTCTATGGAAAACTTATCAATAAATCTGAAATATAGCGTATGTTGAGAGGAAACTTTGCTGCTACTTCGCTGAAAATCTTATTGAAAAATCTGTATTCAGTAAAATGTTATGATAAATTAAACATGAATGTATTAACATTAAGTCTATGGGAAAATTTCTGGTGGGGCTTAATTTATTTTGACCAGTTTACATGCATCTTTATAATTATATATCAGAAGACAACCTTCTTACGCGTTTCCAGTCTGATTTCATTTAAAGCGACTCTTCAACTTTCCAACTTTAACACACACACTCACACACACACACACACACACACACACACACACACACACACACACACACACACACACACACACACACACACCAGTATTTCTAGAAGCAATAGAGAGTGGTAAAGAAGTACTACATTTTGCAGTTGTACTTGCGATATGATCAGCAAGGACTCCGACAGAGGCCTGTAATACAAATTTGCTCACAAGTCCACTCAGAATACAGATAAAGCGCAAAGAAAAAATGTATCTGAAAATGTCGTCTACTGAAATCGTCTGCTGCAAATAATTGCCTTACGTTACCGACGAATTTTAAAAGTACAGAAGCAAACACCGTGGACCCAGAACAGACTGCTCCTATAGCAGTCTGATCTGGGTCCACACTGTTTGCCATAGAGGCTTCTTAAACATTTTTGCTGACGAGAAAAGCAGACGACTTTTGTTGCGATTGGCGCTTTAATAGGGGTTAAAAATAAATTGAAGTACGAGTCATGGTTGTTATACATTGCACTTCACACTCTGCTGTTCTGTCTGCATGTGAATCTGCGTGTCAGTACCTGTAATACGAGTATTTGAAGGGGAAATTGTTAATGCAAATGAGGAATAACAAAGCATGCTTAAGTTATGGCGTTGATGCATTGCATGATGTGTCTGTATGTGAAGTAACATGTCAATACGAGAAATAGAGAGAATCGTTAAAGAATCATTAGTTAAAATGGGAAATGATTTAAAATATGCTGAAGTTAGAATTATTGAATTATTTAAGTCTGACAATAAAAAAGTAAACTAAATCTGGCATAGGACAATTTTAGTTAATGTATATGGGTCTTTATCCCGAGCAAGGCATAGGTAAATATAAACAAAAAATGAACGTAATAAACATGAATATTTTCGCACCCAAAATTTTCAAAATTTGTTGTGGATGCTCGTTAACCGTCTCAATTAGAGGTATGTTTTGGCCGAGAAATAAGAAAAATAATTATTTTAAGTACACTTTCTTATTAAGATCTGATTAGGTCCAATTTCTCATATTTTTGGCGATAAGGCATAGTCTACCCGTGTTAATAAGACATACCTGAACCGTCTCTCTTCAGACATACCACATAAACACTAGGTCAAACATGTTAACGCCCTCCAGTAATTTTCTTGCTGACCGTTCCAAGACGGTGCTTCTTTTGTGGATCCTTTTTTGTAAGTTTTGTTTCGTGTTTGTCATACTGTCGTGTCTGTTTCTTGCGACCCTGTGGTCACCTGTTGGGAAAGGACTGACCTCCTGTTTTTTTTCACTTTCCCATATGATTTCCTAGGTCAGGTGTGGTATTTGAGATTATCGAATCCTGATCTTTGTCCTTCTTCTTACTTTACAAACGTTTGATTTCTTAAATGAAAGTAGTGTCTGCTGCAAAATTTGGCGGCATTCTAAGTGTTAATATCTACTGAAAATGTTTATGCAATGGATAAGTTATGTTTGTCGTAAGTAAATCTGTTGTGAATGCACACAAATGATTGCTTATAACGTTCAATTGGGTTCTTAAAATATGCGATGTAATACTAATAAAGTAAGGAGTTTGGCGATAGAAATACGTATGCATGATTTCAACTTACTGGCTCCATGCGACGATCCAGAGAAATCCGTCAGGAGGGGAGAGGGGTGGGGTCAGACCCCAACCCGTCCATAAAGAGAGGTGGATGTACAGGTTTATCAGTTTTTGAGAGATATAGGCCTTGAGCTGGCTATAGACCCCCGCCCCCCAGGGAGAATTTTAAACACTGTGATTTTCTGAAACTACATTATATAAGACACAAAATAAAAGATGTTAGCCCTCTGAGAGTGGCAGCGTTGACGTGTAACATCATGTTATATACGTTACCCACCAAAATAGCATTAAACGTCCCTGATAATGTCTCAACCATGACATGTTCCTACATATTTGCATGCTGACACAGGTTTATGAACCTCTTATAACACAGTTACATATTTTAGTATTAATTATTTAAATGTCTTGAATTATTACCGTTGTATACGTTCCTTAGTGTTTCTTGTGTTATTTTCGAGTATCAGTATGGTATTTATTGACTATACGTGGATTACATCTGTCACAGAATATAGTAAATCTATAAGGCTGCTACTTAAATTATTTAAAGTTCTTTAGTATGATCGCTTACACTATTTTTTGGGCCCAGGTCATGTATGTTACCTTCAAAATAGCATTAAACATTCAAGATAATATCTCTAACAAGCCCTGTTTATACGTATTGGCATGCTGGCACAGGTTTATGTACTTCTTTTAACAAGGGATACCTATTTTAAGTATTCATTAAATAAATGCCTTGAGCTTTAACTGTTATGTGTGTTACCAAATGATACATAAGTTATTCTGGGTATCTGTATAGCAGTTGTTGACTATACATGTATAAAGTCTGTCAGTGAATTTAGAAAAGTTATAAGACTGAAATAAATTGAAGTTCCTTATTAATTACATAAACAGTAAATACCACGCATTTAAATCGGAAGTTCTGAAAGACAGTCACTGTGAAACAGCTCAGTTCTGGGCAAGGTATATGGATATAATTCAAAAGGTGTTGACACTGATTAGGGCTACAAGGAAAACAACTTTGAATTGCATGTCAGCTCTATCTGTAACCCTTGTTCCCAATGTTCTTGCAAACGATCGCAACAACTACTGATTACACTCATAAATTTGTCTGATACACGTCGCAGATGCAAAGAACTTCTCAAACAAACTGAGTTGATTGTGTCACAACCATTGGTTCTTTGCTTGAGAAATGTTTTTGACATAACTATCAGGCAAACAATAAAGAGGTATTATAGGCTTCAGCAACTAGAACTACGCTTCGCACTACAGATGGAATGGTGTATTACTCATCACATCAGAACTCAATATATTGAAACAACTTTTCAATGCACTGAAATAAAATATTCAATATGCTCAGATGCAAAGTAGAACGAGTACTAGAGGCAGTTTCAGGCCTCACCAATCCTTTTAGTTATAGTCTTTTAGATAATGAACTGTACTTTGTCTTTTAGTGTTCCTGCTAAGCCTGGCATAGCTTAAGATCTTATTGAGGCTGGTGACATTGGCAGGAAGGATGTTGCAGACTTCATTGACTCACTCTTAGTTAAAAAATCTGTCTTTCACAACCCCATAAAAGGTTACAAGCTAATAAAGTTTTGAGGCTTGCCAGGTCAAGCAAGAAGAAATTGTTCAATTTACAAAACGTAAACAGCCAGATGAGAGCTTAAAGGAGCGTCTTTGGTCAGCATGACCTTCTTTCTATTGGACATAATGTTTACCTTGAGTTGACACTGCCGTTCCTTCTGAGACCTGTATCATGGTCACTGTCAACTCTTTATAGAATTTCCAACAAAACTGACAAGTCAAACTTCCGCATGGCTTTCAATCACACATTGAACCAACATTTGATTGTCCATGTAGTGCTGCACATACATGTAACTTTGATGGTAATGCCGTAACTACAGAGCATAATCCCTTTTCTGTCACCTTCAAAGGATCTGATGGCACCAGTATTCAACCAGGCACTAAAGGCAGAGCATGTTGGTTTTGTCACTGATACATATATACAATGCATAAGCAGCAGCAGTCTATAAAGTCTTACAAACGTTCTCGCAGAGGATAACCCGGGTGTTTTGTTCAACAATGGTGTATGCAACAAAAGGTGCACCGTCTGAATGTCAACAACATTGGCCAGAATATGGTGGGAGAGATTTACAGCAATACACTGTTTAACATATTGTGACACTACCAATGTGCCAATGTGTTAGTACCACGTGAATAAGCTGCAGGACGACACGTTTCTGAAAAAGTACCAAAGCCATACACATATACTGACTATTTCAAATGGCATGACCATAAGCTTACCTCCACCCTGCTTTTCTGTCCTTAGGATATGTACATACAAAGATTGAACTATCAAGTCTTTCCCATGAAAACAAGTGAGGTTTTCCAGATATGGACAAAATGTGTGGAAAATAAATGGGAAGGAAATCGAGTACTTCTATGTGAAAGAAAACTTGATTGTACCCTAACAAAAGAGTCACAGTATTATATTTCACATTTTGTATGATATGGGGTTACCATGTTCAAAACTCAACAACTCAAACCCTATAAAAGATAGAAACATAATATTTGCAGTTTCCATTCTTTAATATAAAATGAATTAGTAAGCACATTCACATTAAAAAATATCAAACTAATAAGAATTGAAGAGGCTCTGTTTTCTTGAGGTTAAAAGAGACAAGCTAAGTTTTTCCCCAGTCATAACTTTTTCAAGATCCAGATTGAGAAGTTCAGCAGCGGCATCTGGATTTTCAATTATAAACAACCTGGTATCAGCAGCAAAATGACGAATATTGAATCCAATATATGATACAATTTCGTTAATATAAAGAAGTAAAAGAGGAGGGTCAAGAATAGAATCCTGAGGAACACCAGCTTGTATTAATTTCCATGCAGACTCAGCACCAGGAAGGCCAACCAATTCTCTGACGTCTATTAGTCAAATAAGAACGGAACCATATGAGAAGATTTCCAGCTATACCAGCAGCTTCAAGCTTTTTTTTAAAGACCTTCATGTCAAACACGATCAAAAGCCTTGCTTATGTCACAAAAGACAACATGTACACGTACCTCCTTTTCGATATCGAGGGCTTGAGAGAAAGTATTTATAAATAGGTCAACTGAATGACAGTTGAGTCACCTGGAATAAAACCAGGCTGCATCGAAGTAAGTACAGTGAAACCTGTCTAAAATTGCCACTACCAAAAAGACCAAAAATGATTTTTAAGACCGATTATCGCTCAATGCAGGTCAAAAGTATCACAGACAGCTAAGGGGAGCATTCTGCAATAGTTTCGACCTTCATTAAGCTATCATTTGTCATTAAGATCTTTGTTTTATTGTTAGTGACCGTTTTTAGACAGGTTTTACTGCATAATATTGTCTCTGAAGTGATTATAAACATGTTTGAAAATAGCTTGTTCAAAGACTTTTTCAGATGTGCATAAAAGAGAGACAGAATATTCCATTTAAGCATAAATGGGTTAACATCTGAGGTTAACATAGTATACCTTTAAAGTTTCAACCAGATTTGGCGTCAGAACATTTGATTAGTTATAACAGTTCTTCAATTAACCATAATTTAAGACGATTACACTTCAAATACACATTTTAAATCATACTTTAATAACACTGGGCAGATCTATGCTTTAACCTTATCAGCTTTCTTCATAAAATTGACTTAAATCTATGTAAAGGGTCGAGATATAAAATCTAGGCATTTGAATAGGCTTAAATTAGAATAGCCGCTTCATATCGTAGCCAATATCAGGCAATGTAAGAACAGTCAAAACTCAGATCAACCTGCGCCGTGCGCAGGTTGATCAGGCTCTTGGCTGTTCCAATGAACACTACACAGAGCAAGAGAAGATTGCAGTCTGGTGACTAAGGGTATAGACGATAGGAAAGTAAATGAAAAGGTCGCACATATAGATGTGGCCCGGCTGAAATACTACTTACCTGTGTGTTAATGTTGAAGTGTATCATTTCTGGTACAAGCCGGAACACAGCAAAATCAAGAAAGACTGTGGTCAGCCTGTTTAATCCCACTGTGTGTCCAGCTATACAAACCTTCGATCTCCGATCTGCATTGCTTTCGAATAGTGTACATGGTGTAGTTTGGTGCGTGTTTCTTTTCCTGGTTGTTCCAATGCGCTCTGGCTTCATTCAATTGGGCTTCAGTGGTTTTACTTTGTGTGGGCTCTATATTGTGTGCGTTACCCGAAAAAGATGCCCCTTGACTGGCGAGCTCTGTGAGGATTATAATCATACCGTGCATTTGATGGACTTATAAAGGTATTCACAGAAGGCCACCATTCATTTCAATATAATAATTAGTGGGGCCTTGCGAGAATGCGCAGATCACAGGATGGGCGGCTATGAGTTGTTTTCTTTTTTTTCACACAAAAAGATAAGATTTTTAAATGACATGGTCGTTGACTATCTACCCATAAATGGTTGAGAGTGGAACTCGTTCATCGGTAGAGCATTTGGATATAAATTTGTCAGCAATTTTTTCATGATTTTATAAATGCACATCACTTGTGATTCGTCTCTTCCAAGACGATTCACAAGTAATGTGAATTTTAACCCATTCTACTCATTCAGAAATGCAGACTATAGGTTCCAAAATGGCATCTATCGATATGTTTAGCGGGCACTTTATCGGCCAATAAAGTTATAATCGAATCAATCAAGGGTGCTGTGACTTTATGCAGTGGTTACAAACCGTTATATTTGTGGAGAAGGAACCGGAAAATAGTTTGCTTTGGAAATTATAATGCGCCGGAAAGAGGACTCGCGTAAGGACGGAATGGATTATTAAATGGTAATTTCAGGTTGAAATAAAGTTACAAAAGAAAACATTTTAGAACGACAGATCAAGCGTGTTCAAATATTTGATTTAGGATATTAACATAGTAGCTACAGGTATTCGTGGTAGTGTTTGTCTGTCTGTTTGTTTGCTTATATTAGGGGTAACGCGACTTTCAACACTCTTTCAGTCATATAGCAACGGGTACATATAACTGTTCAAGTGCAGATTCTCTTTATTCTGTTTACAATAAAACCTGTCTAAAACGGCCACTCTAAAAAAGACCAAAAATTTATTTTCAAGACCAATTATCGCTTAATGCAGGCCAAAAGTATTGCAGAATGCTCCAATGGGAGCATTCTGCAATACTTTCGACCTTCATAAAGCTACCATTTGTCATTTAGATCGTTGTTTTGTCTATTTTTGAGTGACCATTTAAAACAGGTTTTACTGTATACTAGGTACTTTGGCAGACGGTGAAGACCCAGATGCTCTGACCCAGCGACGGGGAAAGAAAACCTTCCCAGAAACTGACAGGTTCACTATCCCGACTCACTACTTATGACGTAGACTTGTACATTCTTCTCAGGAGAATTTTGTCACGATATTTATAACTATTTTCTCCTGTTATCACACCAGATTGGCGGCAATCGAAAACATTAATACTATCGACGGACGTAGATTAAAAATCGTTAGAAACAGAATTTATGATTGCCATTTGTCGCCCGATTGGCGACAAACGGCAATCGAAAACTCTGTTTCTAGCGATTTTGGCGACAAATGGCAATCGAAAACACTGTTTCTAGCGATTTTGATCCTCTTTCGTCGATTGTTAAGAGCGTTTTCGATTGCCGCCTATCCGGTGTGGTTATACTTCTTAACGCTCAAACTGAAAAAGAATGTTAAAAGTATCTGATAGGATAAAAGGTGTTGATTTAGGCCTTCTTATACTGCTTGGACTAATTACAGTTTAACGTTATTACACTTAGCATGCTCATGTTGGACCATCATTGGCCTGCCAGCGAAACGCCATTTAAAAAAAAGAAACGTCAGAGTTGGACCACTTCTTGCAAAACTTTCTGGATCCGCACATGCTATCTAAATACTAAGGGCCACAAGGTCCTGGATGTCCCTTGAAACAAGGAACCGAAACTAATTGCTAAATGGCACCATAACTGTTATACCGTTTCACAGTGTATTTAGCTGTGAGCAGCAGCACCACCACCAAGTACGACTGAAGCGTTTCTTGGTTGAAAAAAGTTTTATCTTGGCTCTGTTATTTTTCATATTCCTGATATATGCAAAGGTTGAAATGATATGTGCTGATATCAGTAATCCTTTAATAAGTTCATCTGAGCATGTAGACCTCTTGTGATAGAAATACAATTGGGGCGATTGAAGATTTGGCAGACGACATCTTGCTTGTCTAGTTTGACGGTAAGATTATCTTGATTGCGCTAAAATGATTATTAACCCTTAAGAGTCATTATCTGAGAGCGTCAAAATCAGTTGGAAATAGAAAAAATAGATTTTCTTGAAATTTTGCCCATTTTTAACTTCTGTCGAGAGATGAACAAAAATGCATATTTTTTTCAATTTTTCACTTCGGTTTCCATGGCAACCACGATTTTCTATATTTAGCATTTTCAGCAATATTTTGAGCTAAAAGTTACAATATTTTGGACTGCCCTACCCAAAAGGCAATGTGGCAAATGTTTGTGTTTGTGCTTTCAAACAATAAACATGACTAATTACTTTACCCTCGTACTGATTTTGTTACTTTTCCGTATCCATGGTAACACGTGCTATGATGGATTTTTACATGCTATTATGCATTTTTCAATGCACTAAAAATTGGCAATTTTCAATATCATTTTTCTAAAAATTTCTACGTCAGATTTTTTTGTTTTTCTCTCAATTAGTTAACTGATACCTATATTTCACCATATTGAAAAATTGGGATCGGGTTATTTTTTATTTTGAAATAAATTTTATTTGAAGTTTATTACTTTCGAAGCAAAAATATTATGTTTTTAGATGAACAGAATGATTATTATCTTTTGTATTTTATCTAAGTAGTGATTATCTGTCACAAAAAAGTACCGTTTCACACAACCATCGTGTAGAGATTCTAAATAATACTTTAAATTGTGGTTTAATGCTTATAATGATATGATATTAGGGATCAAAGTACCCCACCCACTAATGTTAAATGTAAAATTAAATGCTATTTTGCTTAAAACTGGACATTTCAAACAAATTTTATGACAACAGGAAGTTTTAATTGATAAATTAAATTTCCCAGGATTGTTTTTTTAAATTTTGGTGTATCTAACCATCTGGTTGCTATGGTAACTATCCAAAGTAATGTTACCTTAACAATGACCATATAACTCCGTTATCATGCATAACTTGATATAAATACCTTTTTCATAAATGTTATGTCATTGATTTGAGGAGCAAATGGACGTGTAACATATTGTTCTCTCTCATTCTTAGTTAAACCTCATTAAAAGCATTGTTTTCATGGCATTTGGGTCATTTTATTCCTATGGAAGCTAAAAAAGTTTCCATATTCAACTAGAAAATAACCAAACAAATGATATATTTATTACATAACATAACTTTAAGATGTCATATATAAACTACATTATTGCAAACTTACTATCGTAAACATAAAAAGGTAGAAACAGGAATTCTATCCAGTCTTGACCTTAGATTTAGGTACTTGTTACCCCACCCACTTATACAACATATGAAAACCCTTGTTTATGTATATAGTTTTCTTGAAATAAAACATATTTTATATATTATAGAAATTGAACTGTTACAAAGATAATTGTATATGGTCAATTAAAATTAGGTGTTTAAAACAAAAACATTGTTGCTATGGTAACTGGTGGAAAACTATGCCTGGTCGTGCCTTAGCAACCTCAAAAAACTTCAAAAAATCGTCATTTTTTTATTCTCAAGGTTTCCACAATCAATTTTTGTGGCTTGGAATAGAATGTTAACACATCCCACCCCCTAAACATTGTGTCACTTTGAATTAAGAGCTTGCAAATATAGGTTTGACATTGAAAATGAGCTTCTCTACATCTCTCAGGCTCTAATTTACTCCACCCATCGATTTAAAAAGGTACAAATAAATTGAAATTTTGCCCAAAAAGGCAGATTTGAAAAAATGACAACATACGATGTTTTCAGAGAGAAGGCTCTCCTTACCTTGCATGTAATGACCAAAATGCATTTTTTACGTCAGAAAAACCTAAAAAATATCATGCATGGTCGTGTCAAAATGTATGTGATGCGCTGGCCTTTTTGATGGACAACATTTTTATTAGATTTGGCACCAATCTGTATAGACAAGTAGTTGGGATTCCTATGGGCACCAATTGTGCTCCCCTGGTTGCAGATTTATTCCTGTTTTGTTATGAATAATAATTATTTTGACAATATGGTTAGTCAAATATACCCTTCAGAGCTCCAACTAAATAAAGCTTATACCTCTGATACCGGAGCCGCATTTTTAGACTTGCATTTGTCAATTTCTAATGATATTGTTTCTACCAAAATTTATGATAAACGTGACGACTTTGATTTTGAAATTGTCAATTTCCCATTTTTAGATGGTGATGTTCTTTGTTCTACATCCTATGGAGTCTATATTTCTCAACTCATTCGTTTTGCTAGAGCATCTAGCATTGTTGCTGACTTCAACACTCGCAATAAATTGTTAACTCAGAAACTTCTTAAACAAGGCTATCGGTATCATAAACTTCACAAAACATTTTCAAAATTTTATAGACGATGCTATGATTTGATTTCTAAATTCCAAGTTGGACTTAAATTCTCTTTTGCGCCAAGGACTTTCGGAACCTGATTTCTATGGTGACTTGGTGTATAAGTTGAAGAAGATTGTTGGCTCTAATAATTTTTCAGCGCAGTTCATTAAAATAATTTCCCATTATAATAAGATTGGCTATAACATTAATGTATTGCAACAGACTGCATGCTTAGTGGTCAACCAAATCACGGTTGGCAACTTTGCTTTCCTCTTTAATTGCACGCCAGTGGGTGGGACTTCAAACTCTATGATGGTTCCGACTTAAAGACTTATCTATTGATGAGATGGTAGGGACCTGATGCTTTGGCTGTTTGTCCGGCCCTCCGGGGTTTACCTGTTGGATTTCTTTTGCTCCGGTATTCAGTTTTATTTACTGTTGAATCCTTATCTTTGCTTTATCTCCTTGTTATATCTTGATTTATATGTTTTAGGAGATGATGCATTGATAAGTTAGAGGTCTTTCATGCAAACCAAATATCTAGGTGTCTTGATCCACATCTGAATTAAGGGTGAGTTTGGCGCGACGTAAACCCGGTTTAAGCCCACCAGTAAAATATTTTACTGACTGTTCCAAGGCGGTACTTCTTTTGTGGATCTTTTATGTTTTTGTTCTGTCTTATGTTTGCTATGTCTTTGTGCGCGTCTGTTTATATGTGCCTTGTGGTCACCTGCTGGGAAAGGGCTGACCTCTTGGCTCTCGTTTGTGGTGTCTAACTGTGAGTTTGTAACTTTCCCATTGGTATCCTGGGCCCGGTGTTGTACTTGATTGTATCGACTCCTGATCTTTGCACCCTTACTTACTTTAAAAAATGTTTGTCAGAAGACTGGAACAGTATTTTAATTTTTGTGTCAGCAAAAGAATGGTTGTTATGGTTAATGATGAGATACTTTACACCTTTTATAGCAAATGCCAAAAATCTTCAAAAAGTCATGCTAGTTTCTTTATTCTTAAGGTTTCTATAATGATATTAGTATTTTGATTTTAAATGTTACAAAAAACAAGATTTCAAAGGGAAAGCATCATATAGCCCATCAAACAGTTTTGATAGTGGATCTGACAGCACTTTCAATAAAATCCAACATGAAATTGAGATTAAATGATATTTTTTTCATGTTTTCACAATATAAGCCTATGTAAAACTTGTGACCCCCAGGATAGGGCCATACTTACCCAATGGGCATCATTTGAACAAACTTAGTAGACGTCCCCTAGTTGATGCTTCATACAAAATATCAAGGCTCTAGGCCTTGTGGTTTCAGACTGACTAGAAGATTGTTTGAATGATTTCCCTTTATAAGCCTATGTAAAACGTGTGACAACTGTTCGTCCGTCGTCATAATTTTTTTCCCGCTCTATAACTTGAGAACAACTCTATAGAATTAAACCAAATTTTGTATGTGCATTGATATTGACATGATCTAAGTTGAGATATTTCCTGTCCTTTTTTGCAGATTTGTACAAGAATTTGATTTCACCGAATTTTATATATGCATTTATATTGACAAGATCTAGCTTGGGATTGTTTCACGTCATTTTTCCCAAACTTGTACCAGAGTTATGGCCCTTGATTTAAGCCAAAAGTTTGTTTCCGCTCAATATCTTGAGAACAAATGAACAGAATTTCACCAAATATTTAAAGATGCATTGATATTGCCAACAGTTATCTTGGGATCAGTACACGTCATTTTCTTCAAATTTTTACCAGAGTTATGGCACTTGATTTACGCCAAAATTTTGTTTCTGCTCAATATCTTGAGAACAAATTGACAGAATTTCATCAAATTTTAAATATGCATTCGTATTGACAAAATCTAGTTTATTACAGAGTTATGTCCCTTTATTGATGTCAGAATTTGTTCCTGCTCAATATCTTTAGATTTTCCTGCTTAGTATCTTTAGAACTTGGCCTTTTTATTTCATGAAAACGCTGCATCGGGGCTACAGCCAGATTCTCTGACAATTCTAGTTTTACTTGAATATACAAGATATTTTTCAAACTACATGGTTTCAAACCCTTCTGTACATTTGCTTGGTTGATAATACTTGACAATAACCATAGGGTTATGTTAACACATCCATGTGCCCTACATAGAAACCCCTTTGTGCCAGTTTTCAAATGCTCGTTCTCTAGCCAATGAGAGAATAAAACGCTTTAAAAGATACATGTTTGGGACAAAAATGTAGTACAATTTCGTGTTAATACTTGAAACGTTTTGCATCAGAAGCTGCAAAAGTGCAGGGCTAGCATTTCCGAATTCTACAGAAGACACTGCAAGTTAATTGCTACTTGTCACAATTAAGTATTATTGCAGACAACTACGATCTAGCAATTTTTCGTCCTGAATAAATTCTGAGTGAGTTTACAAGAATGAAAATTCTACTAAATAAGTATACAAACCAAAATAAGCATACAAACTATAACGTTTCATGAGGATATCCCAAACTGTTACCAAGTTATGGGGCATACAAGAACTTTTGGAGAAAAGAAAAAAATCAAAAGGGGCATAACTTGAAATCTAATAAAAGGGGGAACAATGATGCTTGCGCACCACAAATCATCTTAACCTGATGCATAATTCTATTGAATTTCATGACGATTTCCAAAAATGTTACTGAGTTATGGGGAGTACAAGAATGAAAATTACACAAAATAAGCACAAAAACAACAACCCCAAAACAATAAAAGAGTCATAACTCTGAAAAGAAAAATGGAAAGTAACCATAACTGTACCGGCATATTGGATTAACTTGATACACATTGCTATAAAGTTTCATGAAGATATATATTTAATGGTTACTGAGGTATGCTGCGTACTATTTAAATAATCAAAGGGGCATTACTCAGAAACTAAGATAGGAGGAACAACCATTCTTGTTCGTGACACATTGTCCTGCTCTAAAACTCATTCGGATAAAGTCGCATGATTGTATCCAAAATGGCTACTGATTTATGGGGTGTATAATAATTTTTGGAAATGAAATAATTAAAGGGGCAAACCTTGGAAACTAGAAAATGGAGAACCATTATGTTTGCATGCTACACATTGTCTTTAGGTAATACATATTCCTATAAAAGTGCTTGTAGATATCATGAACAGTGAGTGAGTGATGGGGTGTACACCAATGTACATTACACAAAATAAGCCTAAAACATAATCAAAGGGCCATAACTAAGAAATGAATGAAAAGAAAAGAATGTACGTGACACATTGTTTTGACCTAATATACATTCATATAAAGTTTTATGAAGATATCTCAAATGTTAAACAAGTAATGGGGCGTACACAGCTTTTTCTGGGGAAATTTGGAAAATGAATAAAAAAATGGCATAACCTGGAAACTTGAAAAGGGAGAAAAATCATTCTTGCACATGACACATTGTATTTACCTAAGGCACATTTCTAAAAAACTTCATGAAGATATCACAAGTGGTTATCGAATTATGGGATGTGCAAGAACAAAAACGACAAAAAATAAGCATAAAACAAGAAAATGCCATACCTCTGAAATGAAAAAATGTAAAATAACCATAAGTGTATGCAACACTTTGTCTTGACCCCTATACACATGCTATAATTTCATAAAGATCTATAAATGACTGTAAACGAGTTATGGTGAGTACAAGGTTTTTTTTAAATATTCAAAGGGAACTCGGCAATTAAGGGGGAGCAATCATTTATGTGTGGGACACATTGTCTTGACCTACGTAATATACTTTCTATAAAATATCATCACAATTGTTTACTGACAGACGTACAGGGCCATGCCATATAGTGTCCTTTTTTTCAAAACAGGCATATAACAAATGGGTATTTGTCTTAAAACCTCGCATTTCAAACACGTTGTGTAATAAAATGAAGCTCTTATTGATATCAATAATTTGCCAAGAAAAAAACCCTAAATCTCCTTACATCATGTTGCTATGGTAACTATTCAAAATATTGTTAACTTTAAGATGACCACGTATCTCGGGTTACACGCATAATTTGATCTGAAAGCCTTTCATTGGGATGTTTGACAGTTTGTTTTCTTTCCCTCTTGGTTACAAATCAATAAAATGTTTCTCTCCTACTTGGCTACAAATCAATTAAAGCAAGATCCGGTCTTCTCACATCCATCTCATAGAAACATCATTTGTTATCATTTTTCCCAATCTGCCATTTTGGGCGAAGTTTCCATGTATTCACACCTTTTAAATCGATGGGTGAAGTTAATTGATGCCCGGAAGATGCAGAAAAACTTTTTAATGTCAAACCTGAATTTGCAACATCTTAATTCAAGGTTACAGAATGCTTAGGTGGTGGGTTGGGTAACCATTCTATCCCAAACACAAAATGATTATGGCCACCTTGCAAATAATAATAATAATAAAAAACATGCATTGTTTTTCGAAGGTTTTGTGGTTGCTAAGGCATGATCATGCATAGTTTTCCATCAGTTACCATAACAACAAGGATGTTTTGATATCAACCCAAATTATAATCTAGGAAAAACAAATATCTTTGTAACAGTACATTGTCTATAATTTATAAAGAATATTTTATTTGAAGAAAACCATATACATATACAAGGGTTTTTCTATGTTGTATAAGTGGGTGGGGGTAACAAGTAACTAAATTTCAGGTCAAGACTGTATAGAATTTTTATTTCTACCTTTCCAATGTTTACGATAGTAAGTCTGCAACAATGTAGTTTATCTATAACATCTAAAAGTTATGTTAAGTAATATTTAGACCATTTGTTTTGCAATTCTCTTGTTAAATATAGACACATTTAAGCTTCCATATGAATAAAATGACCCAATTACCACAGCAACCATGCTTTTATCATGGTTTAACTAAGAATGAGAGATAACAAAATGTCACACATCCATATGCTCCTCAAATCAATGACATAACATTAATGAAAAAGGTTTTTTATATCAAGTTTGCATGATACCGGAGATATTTAGTCGTTGGTATGGTAACATTATTTTAGATAGTTACCATCACCAGATTGTTAGTTTCACCAAAATTTAAGATTTTTTCTTGGCAATTTATTCATATAAATTAGAACTTCCTGTTCTCGTTTGTGGTGTCTAACTTTCTGCTCACGTTTGTGGTGTCTTACTGAGTTTGTCATTTTCCCATTGGTATCCTTGGGTCAGGTGTGGTACTTGATTGTATCGATTCCTGATCTTTGCACCGTTACTTACTTTCTTGTTGTCATAAAATGTGTTTGAAATGTCCAATTTTAATAAAATAGCATTTAATTTTACATTAAACAATAGTGGGTGGGGTACTTTGATCCATAATGTTATATCATTATGAACATTTAACCAAAATTTAAAGTATTATTTAGAATTGCTACATCATGGTTGTGTGCAAAGGCATTTTTTTGTGACAGATAATCTCTACTTAGATAAAATATAAAAGATAACAATCATCTTGTTCATCTGAAAACATCATAATTTTTTTTCAATGGTAATAAACTTTAAATAAAATTTATTTCAAAATAAAAAATATACCGGTCCCAATTTTTCTATATGGTGAAATATAGGTATCAGTCAGCTAATTGAGATAGAACCAAAATATTGATAGAGAAATCGTTAGAAAAATGATAATGTACCCTTACTTTCTAAGGTTACTTTGAAATTGCCAATTTTTAGTGCAATGAAAAATCCATAATAGCATATAAAATCCATCATAGCATGCGCTACCATAGAAACGGAAAAGAAACAAAGCCAGTACAAGGGTTAAGTACTTAGTCATGCTTATTGTATGAAAGCACAAACATTTGCTGCACAGCCTCTTGGGGAGGCTAGTCCAAAGTATTTAAATTCTTAACTCAAAATATAGCTAAAAATACTAAAAATTGAAAATCATGGTTGCCATGGAACTGGTAGTGAAAAATCATTTAATCTCAATATCCTGTTGGGTTTTATTGAAAGTGCTGTCAGATCCATTATCAAAACTGTTTGGTGGGCTAGTTGATGCTTTTCCCTGACCTTATGAACAGACATTCTCAGGTGAGCAACCCAAGGCCCTTGGGCCCTCTTGTTTTTTGTAACATTTAAAATCAAAATACTAAAATCATTATAGAAACCTTAAGAATAAAAAAACTAGCATGACTTTTTGAAGATTTTTGGCATTTGCTATTAAAGGTGTAAATTATCAACATTAACCATGAGTGGAAGCTCACCACAGTTGACCCACAAGAAAGGAGCATCTGGAGATCAGGTGTGAGATCTGCTATGCGTGCAGCTAGCCAGTTACCTGGAAAGGGGCCCACTGATGTGGAGAATGCCCCTGCACCTGCATGTTAATCAAATAATCCGATTATGATGATATGATATGATATGAACCATAGCAACCATTCTTTGGGTGACACAAAAATTAAAATACTGTTCCAGTCTTCTCACAAACATCTTTTAGAAACATCCTCTTTTGTCATTTTTCCAAATCTGCCTTTTTGGGCAAAATTTCAGTTTATTTGTTCCTTTTAAATTGGTGGGTGGAGTATATTAGAGCCCGGAAGATGTAGAAAAGCTTATTTTCAATGTCAAACCTATATTTGCAAGCTCTTAATTCAAAGTGACACAATGTTTAGAGGGTGGGATGGGTTAACATTCTATCCAAAGCAAAATAAAATAATTGTGGAAACATTGAGAATAAAAAAAATGATACTTTTGAAGTTTTTTGTGGTTGCTAAGGCATGATCAGACATAGTTTATCACCAGTTACCATAGCAACAATGATGTTTTTGTTATCAACACCAAATTTTAATTGACCATATACAATTATCTTTGTAACAGTTCAATTTCTATAATATATAAAATATGTTTTATCTCAAGAAAACTATATACATAAACAAGGGTTTTCATATGTTGTATAAGTGGGTGGGGTAACAAGTACCTAAATCTAAGGTCAAGACTGGATAGAATTCCTGTTTCTATCCTTTTTATGTTTACGATAGTAAGTTTGCAATAATGTAGTTTATATATGACATCTTAAAGTTATGTTATGTAATAAATATATCATTTGTTTGGTTGTTTTCTAGTTGAACATGGAAACTTTTTTAGCTTCCATAGGAATAAAATGACCCCAATGCCATGGAAACAATGCTTTTAATGAGGTTTAACTAAGAATGAGAGAGAACAATATGCTACACATCCATTTTCTCCTCAAATCAATGACATAACATTAATGAAAAAGGTATTTATATCAAGTTATGCATGATAACGGAGTTATATGGTCATTGTTAAGGTAACATTACTTTGGATAGTTACCATAGCAACCAGATGGTTAGATACACCAAAATTTAAAAAACAATCCTGGGAAATTTATTTTATCAATTAAAACTTCCTGTTGTCATAAAATTTGTTTGAAATGTCCAGTTTTAAGCAAAATAGCATTTAATTTTACATTTAACATTAGTGGGTGGGGTACTTTGATCCCTAATATTATATCATTATAAGCATTAAACCACAATTTAAAGTATTATTTAGAATTGCTACACGATGGTTGTGTGAAACGGTACTTTTTTGTGACAGATAATCACTACTTAGATAAAATACAAAAGACAATAATCATTTTGTTCATCTAAAAACATAATATTTTTGCTTCGAAAGTAATAAACTTCAAATAAAATTTATTTCAAAATAAAAAATAACCCGATCCCAATTTTTCAATATGGTGAAATATAGGTATCAGTTAACTAATTGAGAGAAAAACAAAAAAATCTGACGTAGAAATTTTTAGAAAAATGATATTGAAAATTGCCAATTTTTAGTGCATTGAAAAATGCATAATAGCATGTAAAAATCCATCATAGCACGTGTTACCATGGAAACGGAAAAGTAACAAAATCAGTACAAGGGTAAAGTAATAAGTCATGTTTATTGTTTAAAAGCACAAACACAAACATTTGCCACATTGCCTCTTTGGTAGGGCAGTCCAAAATATTGTAATTTTTAGCTCAAAATATTGCTGGAAAATGCTTAAAATAGAAAATCGTGGTTGCCATGGATACGGAAGTGAAAAATTTAGAAAAATATGCATTTTTGTTCATCTCTTGACAGAAGTTAAAAATGGGCAAAATTTCAAGAAAATCTATTTTTTCTATTTCCAAGCCATAATTGAGGCTGTCTGATGCTCTCAGATAATGACTCTTAAAACGTCAAAAACGACTACAGACGTCTTTTTATCTATTAATTAATATATTATTATTATATAACGTTACCTTATTTCATGAAGGTAAAACACATTTAGCTAATATAAAATTTTTCTACCATGTGGCCCTCAGTAACAAACGCAACATATATACAAAAAGTACATTCACATGACATAAATTAAATGATAAACCTTTACTTCTGTGAGCACGGTCATTATTGAAATGATCAGTATACATCCTAGATCTGAACTCAGACGACGGAGAATCACTTCCCAGTCGCCTAGATTCAACAGATGGATGCAAAACGACAAATAGTTTGGGTGCAACCCTAGCCTGGGCCCGACCTGGTGTAAAAAGGGCAACTTACAGTGAAGCATGAAGCAGTGCTTGATAATACAGCAGAAATTCAAATTAAATAACCACCTTATTTGCTACTAAAAGGAATACGTTCGAATTAACAAATGCAGTTAACACACTGTTTCCTGGCGGTACTTTTTTATACTGGAAACATACAAACGGGTACTTTGACAAAAAGTGAACACTCATATAAAATGCCACAGGCTGCGGTATTTCAGCTGGATCATGTGCTGAACCAGAGGGGGACAGGGGATCCAACCCCCCTCCCACCACCACCTGGAAAATGACAAGTGTTAAAGGTTTCCCTAGGAATGAGCAATAGGACCCCCCCCCCCCCACACACACACACACACACACACACACACACACACTATCTCTGGAAAATTATAACACGCCCTGATTTTTTTAGTTTCCTTTGAAATGCACAATTGGACCCCCTCTGTAATATAAATAGAGGACTAAAAAAAGGTCTGTACGTTAACCCATATAAAAGCCTAGCGTCCTTTTTGTGGGACATTGGCAACCCAGATCAGACGCTACAGAACGCGGCGTCTGATCAGGATCTCCATTGTTCGCTTATTTAATGTTCTATCAAAATTCTAATAAAAAGGAAATACCACCCAACAACCATTAAAACGTAACTTGAATGGACTGGTCCAATTGATAAGAGTGGGAAATTCCTTTCGGAGGGCCTAGTGATTGAGAATGAATACCAAGTCATTATAATCAGGCTTATGACGTATCGATCCTTATCAAAAACCTATTTGTAAATTGATTAATATTTCAACACATGAAAAGAGAAATGTCATAGGTTGGCGACTAATTCAAGTTCAATATTATTAATGTAAAGAAATGTCTAATTGCTTTCAGAAATAGTGGGATCTAAAGTCATTGGCTTTGGTTTAAGCGTAAGAAAACCTGTTTTGTTCTATCTATAATATAAGCATACTTGTATGTTTTATGCAATAAAATTATGTTCTGTTTTGTTATGTTATATTTTGGAAATTGCGGCGACGTCAGATCTCGGCCATAGCTAATATTAGACTTAACCATTTTGTATACTAATGGATTCTTCTATCTTGTCTGATTGCGGTCGGCCGTGGCCGGCCGCTTATATAAACATCAATCAAATCAGGTTTTGACCGAAGCTTTATGCCGTGCTCAGGCTATATTTTATTCGCTGCCGAACAACGAGTGGGGTACCAAATATCGTGGGTTGACCTACAGCGCGAAGCAAACTGTCCGTGAAATCTGTAGCGCTACAAAGAAGGCGTCAATTTGCCCCGTCGTCGCTCGCAATAAGTATTAGCTTTTCAAAAAAGCTGGCGAAAGTTAAACGTCCCAAAGTCAAAACGTCCTTGATTGGCAAAGAGTGCAAGCGAACTTCACATCAGTAAACGTAGTTCTGTGGTTGTCATCCACATCTGATTACATAGAAATTACTATGAATTCAGGCACTGTCTTATGACTGTCATGACAAACAGGTTTTATGCCCCCAAAGGGAGGCATATAGTAATAAAACTGACTGTCCTTAGTGTCCTAGGTGTTTGAGTGTTCATATCATATGCGGAGTATGTCTCCTATATTATTTTAGGCAGGAATGCCGAAATTCGTGTTTTAATGCATTTAGGGTCAAGGCGCGTCACGCACCTCTACCACTGCCATCAGATCTAGAAAAATCGTGTCCACGAGCATACATCCTAGGAATCCCAAATTTGATTTGTGAACACATCTTGGGGTCACGGAGTCTGTACATATACAGTTAAGCGACCACTGTGACCTTGATTTTCTGGCATTAGTTTTAAGAAAAATGAGCTGTCTAGTGTTGTCAAATGATTTTCCATAAATGTGTCGCATGCTAGATACATTACCATAACATACCATGATTAAGCCGGGTGCTTTCAAAAGATCAAGCAACAACTCGCTGGAAGCATTGTTAAATGGTAACAAATCACAGTTCAGATGTTAATAACCAGGGCTTAGAATAACTCTACATGGACAAGCTCTAGAAGTTCAAAATGGAAGCATGCAGTGGGCAAGAATACATACAATGATAGGGCTAAGCGACCGCCAGCTTTTTTGAAAAGCTAATACTTGTACAATGAACCGATTAGCACAAGATAGCCCATAAAGCGCCACCTATAATTTGCAGCAGACGATCATTTCAAATTTTGCCGCTTTTTCAAAAATAACAAATAAGGCATGATATTTCATGAGAATCGTCATTCCTTATTTTTTCTGAAAATTAGAAAAAATGTTGCAAAATTTGTCGTCTGCTGAAGTCGTGATTGGCGCTTTAAGGGTTACCTAATGTCCAATATGAACTTTTTTCAACTGAGCCAGCAAACTATGATAGTGACCTTGTCATTAACCCTTAAAGCGCCACCAAAAATGCATCTGAAAATGGTATCTGCTTTAGCCGTCTGCTGCATTTATTTCGTGACATTTGGCTTATGTAAGTATAGAGGTAAACAGTGTGGAATCAGATCAGACTGCTCCTTCTGGGTCCGAACTTTTTGTCGAAGATGCTTCTAAAACATTTTAAGTAGACGAGAAAACAGACAACGTTTGTTGTGAATCGTGCTTCAAGGGTTTTAATGGTGCTCTGTCATACTTAAGCAGATCTTTATCTCGTTTGGTAATTTTGTTAGCTTCTTATTTTCAGAAATCGAAGTTAGTGCAAAATGGAAGTTCTGCGTAGAAAGATCGATGCCAATAAAGCTGCTTTGACACGTGAGATTGATCTCAACAATGATGTGCTCTCGTACTTGAGCAGAGCTGGACTTCTAGATGTGGCCGATTATGTCAAACTACAGGTATATAAGTTTGCTCTATTGTACCTTTTTACGAGTGTATATACAAATATTCCCTCTTGTAGGCGGAACGAGTCGAAGGCGAAGACCAAACTGCCTTCCTTGCAGGTACCAGGGCCCTTACGTCCCCGACAGCATAGCTCCTAACCTTGCTAAGTTAGTCAGCACCTGGGCCCCTACCTAATTTTAGAATGAAAGGGTGGAAACCCCTTCTTGAAAGTTACCAAAGAAGGGGCCTCAGCTATATCAGATGGAAGAGAGTGCCACAAAGGTACAGTTCGCAGAAAGAAACTGAATTTGAAGGAATCTGTAGATGGCGAGAATTGTCTGTATTTCGTCGAATGAGTCGACTGTGTCCCTGTTGTTGAAGGTGTCAGATAATTGTCTGGTGGAATGTCGATCAAGTTGTGTATCACTTTGAAGAAGAGGGTCAACTGAATTTTGGATCTTCTAGACTCAAGTGATTTCCATTGTAGTTGATCAATCATTGATGAGACGCTGCTGGTATTCCTGAAGCGATTATTCGTGTACAGTGCAGCTAGTCTTTGCACCATTTCTATTTTGTGTATTTGATCCTTGTGACGAGGACTCCATACAGAAGAACAATATTCAAGATTGGACCTGACCATACTAAAGTAGGCGTTTGCTTTGGTTTCTTCACTGCAGGATCTCAGATTCCGACGTGGGATGCCCAACATACTGTTTGACTTCTTGGTTATCCTGTCGAATGGTCGATGTGGGTCTTCCAAGACAGTGATGATTGTATGTCTACGCCCAGGTATTTCGTGGAGTCTTGCAGTTCAAGAACATGTCCTTTCAGGCGTTTGGAGTATTTGACAGGGGAGCGAGATATTGTGATGCTCAAGACGCTACACTTCTGGGGATGAAACGCCATACCCCATTTTGATTCCCACTCTGCCAGAGAATTGAGGTCCTCTTGTAGTATTAAACAATCTTCAGGCCTATTGATTTGTCGGTATACGATGCAATCATCGGCGAAGAGCCCTGTATTGGAAACAATCTTGTCTGGTAGGTCGTTGATAAACAACAGGAACAGCAGTTGTCCTAAAACTGATCCTTGAGGGACCCCACTGACTACTGGAACACTGCCAGATGAACACCCTTCGACGATCACCTTCTGTGTCCGACCAGATAAGAATGATGATATCCAGTGATATGTTGACCCTCTGATGCCATAGTGGTGCAACTTCCTCAGTAGACGCTGGTGGGGGACACGGTCGAATGCCTTTGAGAAATCTTAGACCACCATGTCTGTTTGTTTTCCATTGTCTAAAGAAGAGGCTAGGTCATGGGTCAGGGTCACCAACTGGCTCTCACAGCTCCTTCTAGCACGGAATCCATGTTGACAGTCTGTAAGGATGCTTTGTGTGTCCACATGTTTCATCACACTGCTGACTATGATGTGTTCTAATATCTTGCAGCAGAGGCAGGTTAATGAGACAGGGCGATAGTTAGCTGGATCATAACGTTGGCCTTTCTTGAATACTGCAGAGACATTGGTTTTCTTCCAGTCGTCCGGCACTATTCCAGTTTGAATTGACTTGCATAGGATTCAGACCAGAAGTTGTATTTAGAATTATTTTCTATATTTGCCATAAAATGACATGTTGTGGGTATCTAAAAGAACAGTCTCTTCGTTTTGCGTACTAGACAGTTCTTTTAAACAGCTATTTTAGACACACATAGCATTTCTTTTTGATAGAAACTAATGGGAATTATTATCTTTTTACCAAGACTGCTAACTCATTTGGTGTATCTGTAACTTATAAGTATTTCAAGTTATTTGTTTAACTTTTCTTGCAGCAAGCTGAAGAAGGTGCTTCGAGAAACTCGGCTTTCTTGGCTCATATTGTAAAGTCATCTGATGACACAGTGTATACCCGTCTCATAGAATGTTTACACAGAGTTGGGCAACCTAGAATTGCGAACCTCCTTGTGGACGTCAGCGAAGAGTTAACTATTCTCAACCAAAGTAAGACCTAAATGGCCGAAACTAGCTAGTCTCCCAGCAGGCACACAACGTTGACTCAACATTGATTCAATGTTGAGTAAAAGCTCTGTGCCTGCTGGGAGCTGGCCCAGAAAATATGCACACTCTAGTTTCGGTTCTTTTGTGCGTTCTTTGCTTCCAAGGAATACCATTTTAAGAACATATTTCGTGCTATTATCTATAGTAATGGCTATTATAAACATATGCGATGACTTCTCAATCCAAGTACATACTTCTATAACGCTAGCAGTGGTGATGTGGAGATTAATCGAAGTAATCGATTAGTTAATGAGTAGAGCTGTTTTTGGTAGATATCGATTGGAATTTTCCACAATCGAATACTAGTTAATCAAAATTCTATCGTAATAGCTCATAAGGGACCACTTGCATAAAATGTATATAAAACCATTTTAATGACTAGAAATTTTCTTACACAGGTTTGAATTGATTACATTCATAATAAGAGATAATCTCATCTGGTCCCGATAACGTCATTAAATGAACTTGGGCTCCTTGATACCAGTGTATGCCTAAAGCAATAGAAAAACACGCATGAAAGGAATACATTAAGCATAAAATAATGCCAAAGACTCAATGAGACTATGGCCATGGCGTATTTATCAAGTTTGTTTATGAATATGGCTGTCTTATGTCAATTGAGTATAGTTTTCGATTGTATAATCGATGATCAATCGGTTAGAACATTCTGATAATCGATAGTGACCTTCCTGTCTAATACAAAATATTAGCTAGCAGAATGATATGTAGCATTTCATAGTGTAAACGTAAATTTACTACAGAAAAACCTGTCTTAAGCGACCACTTAAAATAGACAAAACAAAGGTGTTAATGACAAATGGTAGCTTAATGAAGGTCGAAAGTATTGCAGAATGCTCCCCTTGGAGCGTTCTGCAATACTTTTGACCTGCATTAAGCGATAATTGGTCTTGAAAACAAATTTTGGTCTTCTTCTTCAGTGGTAGCCTATATCGTGTATTACTGCATTCACTTTCATTTATAGTGCAGGACCAATTAGAAGTTCAGCTACGAGAAATGAATGAATTTTTGGCGATGGAAGAAAGGAGAGCTGGTATCTACCTAACTGAACCACCACCAGACACCAATGATGGTAAAACAGCACTAACAGGTAAGGACCCAGGTCTAGAAATTACATAAACACATACTAATGCAATACCAATAATCGAAACATTTACTGATTAATTAGTAGTTTTAGACTACAGTTGGAAAATATTGACAGGTATTTTACCATCAATATATTATTCGAAAAACAAACAGACTAAAGTGACTAGGTCAGCAATGATGAACATTTTCTGAAAAAGATTTTTTTAAATCATTTGTCAAAAATAGAATTAAGTTATGCTTTCACATGAATCTGTTCACTACAGCTGAAAACTACATGGAAAGTGAATTATCTTATAAAAACAGGTGTTTTTCTTTTGGTTGTAATTATTAGCATCCCTCCAAAAATTATAGACAGTTAATGTTTTTATATAAATGCTGTTGTTTTGATATTGATAATTTGGTAAGGTTAACGAAGCTGGTAAAATGTATACCTGAAATTTAGCTATATTACTTGAAAATTAGAAACATTATTTCTAAAAATAGAAGACCAAAAGTTACAGGATTTGCAGCAAAAATTTATTTCTGGTTATATTTCTTCAAACACATAATACATTATGAGATGCTTCCAATGAGTGCTCACACCATATGCTTCATGAAGAAGTAAGAATACAATCGCCAAATATCTATTGAAAAAAATCTGTTTATCTATTGAAAAAAATCTGTTAGAATGTTCAGCGAATGGCTGTATGGCAAAGACACAGAAAATAAATAACTGATGGTAAATGAAGGGGATTGAGACATAATTTCGTTTATACTTAACACATGACCTTGATAAATAATGAGCAGCCAAACCAACTTTCCAAGTTATAAAATGACAAGAGGATACGAGGGTCATCCAATAAAGAATGAGACTTTCTTCATAGTTAGAAAATCTGTGTGTGTATTTAGTTAAAATTCACCATACTAATGGTATAACATCTTAGCAATTCAGGAATATAAACAATATGCTTGTGATTGATCAGTTGCCATAGTAACGGAATGTTTTGTGGAAGGACTTGAAGATGCATGGCCACGTTTACACTGTTTTTTGCATACCCACAGTAAATCATCGTCATTTATTTTCGCTCATAGATAACATTCAACCTCTTGATATCCTTTTTTCTACTGAACAATCTTAGTGTTACATAAAATGCAATGAAACAAGAACTTATTATGCATAACCTTTATTTTGGTTGCCTAGCAACCGATTTCCTCGATTTTTTATAAACACTCTACTTTGCGTTGTTATGGTAACTATGTTAGTGAAGGATATCCCACCAAAAGTATCGCTAAGTGCAGCTGATTGTAATTAGGTATAGATGAACAGAACCCTGTTCACTTAAATTGCCTTCAACTATTTGATATTAACGTTATAAGTCATGATGTCAGTGGAAAATACCAGTTTTTTCTTAAAAACCTGATTTTTTAAGCTTTGTTTCCATGGAAACAGCTCAAGACTCTGAAACAATACTTTCTGCTTTTGGTTATAGATATATTGCATGAGAATATATAAGTATTCATAGAAAAATAAACTATAAATTTTAACCTGTTGCCATGGTGACCACCTATACTGAGCCGGCCACGGATGTTTGCCTAGTCTTCTAATGTTGCCTAGCAACAAAAGTTGGAACTGTGTAACTCGAGGAATATGGTTCATGTGAATAGCCAAAAAGACATGCTAGCTTTGAACGAGATTTCATAAGTCTAGCATGTAAATTCATTGTACTATAGAAAAAGTCTCATTCTTTATTGGATGACCCACGTATGTTCAGGAAATGCCATAATCAAAGATCAAAAAGTAAGTGAGTATGACCAGGATATGCCACAATCATACACTACAGACCAATCCAAGGCACTGTGGGGAAGAGGCAAAGAACGATTACAGCGGTATGATATTCAGAAGACAACTCATGCGCCTGAATTTGTGTCTTTAAAACCAGCAGCTGCTTTCAGATAGAAGATCACTATAGAGGAAATGACATTGTAAACTTTTGGTTTTGAGGCTATAGAAGTGATATAAGGACCTGTGAAGACAATAAAAGGAAAGCAACCAGCTCTCTCTTCCCCAGCGGGGTGATCACAAAACTAGAAAGGGCACATAGTACTGTATAACAAAACAAGTACCTAACACAAAGACCCACAAACAATGGGATCAACAATAACAACGAATAAACAACAACAGAACAAAACAAACCAACCTATGACACCAATTGGAAATGACATCTGGGACACATGTAAACATGCAATTCACAAACAGAAGCAACACGAAAAATTAGCTCTGTTTGTTTCACAATAAGATGGCTGTAAAATTGTTAACGGACACAAAGTAATCACAAAACATGGCCCTGAGGTTATAAAACTTGAGTACAGTCTCAAAGTCAAAATAAAGGGCAATGATTGACTGTTTGCGGACACGTGTCTGCAAGCCGCCAATCATTGCGCTTTATTTTGAGTTTGAGAAAGAACTCAAGTTTTATAACCTCAAGGCCAGGGCAAGACATGAAACACTTACACCCAAATGAAAACAACAACAATCAAAGAACTATTAGCAACCAAATCACCACCCTAGAATGGACAGCAGCCATGTGTACTAATGGGGGTGGGGATTTAAATTTTTTTGGTGATGACAAATTCACCCAAGATTCTATTGTTGCTAAAACACAAAACAATTTAGCTCAATTAGAGGCTTTCGTCGCAAGAAATCCTGATTTTGTTATGCGGACAACAAAAGCGCAGACAAGCCTGTGCATCTGCACAGTCTAAATAGGGCCTTTGTAATTGGCTGTCTGAAAATTTGCCTCATACAAAGTAACAAGATTCTACCTAGTCTATGTAGCTGAGCAGGCTGGTTGGAGCATGACCAGGTTGCAAACCTGATGACAGGCTTTCTCCTGACAATGGCCATATATTGACCAGCTCATGAGAACTTTGTACTAATAGCATATGCGTAAAGCCACACTTTGAGCATCTATATATAGTAACATAGAAGGCCAAATATTTGGTCTGAGATTTAATTTACACTTATACTTTGTGTGTGCAAGCAGTGAACCTTCTGGCGAGTCTGCACATCTCGCTTGGGCATACACTGTTTACGTTTGTGCTAATAACCAGCATCTCAAGCTTCTGTTCATGCGCTGATATCTTCTTTGCAGAGCAAGATGTTTGGACAAATGTTCAAGAAAGTATACAGAGATCTCAGGCACAGCTTAAACGCTGTCAAAGTATTATTCAGAAACTTCACAACGACTGCAACATTGTTGCAAAGCAAAACGCAGAAATCATAGAACATACAAAACAATGTGATGCTAAAATAAAAGAGGTGCTTACTGCTGGTCGTAGATCTGCTAAGCAAACCACAGTTCCAAAACGAACTCAAGATATATTTTCAAATCTCATGGATGACATTGAAAAACTCGTGAAAACTAGGAGAAAAGTAATCACCATGGAAACAGAAGGTAGAAGACATTCAACAAGAATCGTTCGACAATGTAGGGATTGGGTGGAAGACAGATGTCTTGCTCTTCAAAAGCTACATGCATCTCCAGGTCATGGAGCCTTTAAGAGTAATGATGGTCCTGGGGATCAAGAGGTAATTCGCGTCAGTCACAGGGAGGTACCACCAACAAATGATAATGCCATTATGTCTGTACTGGATTCGTTACAATTGTTGGAGCGAGAATTGCAAGAATACATGCATTATGAGATAATGATGACTGACAAGTATAGATCTGAAATTAGGCGGAAACATTTAGCAAAGAAAGTGCATGGTTTTAGTTCTCAGGGAATGTCTGAAGCGATGGAGATTTTGAAGAAACTAGAGAAAGAACCGGCAACTGTTGGTAAAAATATTGAATTATTGCAATCAGTGATAAAAGAAACTAATAGAGAATATGGAGAATGTGTGTCATATCTCAGTAGAGTTGAACCAAGACAAGGGGCTAGTCCAGATAGTCAAAATAGTGGAGCTGCCGCATCTGGAAGCAGCTCACCACAAACTGGTCGTAAATCATACAAACAAACGCGAGATTGGCCTAAAAACTTTCAGGCTAAAGGTCATATTGGTGACAAAAGGACGAGAAGCATAGAAAACAGTATCAATACACTTGGAACTTCTTCAGAGAAAAACGAACCAAATCAACTGTTAAATAAACTTAAGTCATTTGTAACTTTATATGATGAGCTAAAATCTGAGGATCAAAGTTTAGGGCAAAAATATAGGGCAGAGATATCCCGTAAAAAGAGAGATATGGATATAACATTACAAAAGAAAAATGATCAAATACTGAGACTACACACCCAGCTAAAGGAAGCAGAAGCGGAGAAAGAAAAATATAAGAAACTATATAATGATACAAAGATAGGATATCAAAAGAATATAGATGTAAAGTATACAGATTAGCAAAGGTAGTTAACATTTAACCATTATCAGGCGCCTCATGCTTATATAACTCATCAGAAACTCCACTATTCCAAATATTCTGGAAAACAGACCATTCCAGAATAGAGAGAACCTTCGTACAAAATTTGAAACAGCAAACTTGGTTTGCTTTCACTTTTGGAAACATCTGTGCCTGAGTTGATTCAATAACGGATCTGTTCAAATTGTAATGATGAATGACTACACTTGGGATATATACTTAAGGACTTTGAAAACGAATACCAAGATTTAATCCTTTATTACACAAACCCTGAGAATGTCAGTGAGATAATTGTTATTGCATATCATAGTCTGAACAGCTTGAAGTGTGTCCTAGGAAATTCAGGGTTGTAAGTTTGCATTAAAGTATTGAAAAGGTAGGGTCGGTCGATTTTGAAGGACACAAACTCAGCTGCAAGTTAACACGCGTTAGTTTTGATTCCTGACTCAACAGTTTTGCGTCCTTTGCTTCTTTAACGATTGCACATTTATACATTCATCATTGAACGATTATAAATGAATTGACAGTTCGGTATGCTCAAAATGACAGCCCTTAAAAAATACCAGCATACCCCACCCACCCTGATTACTAAAGTCTAGTAATAATAATCAAAGTCTTGGGCCTTTCAAAGTTTCAATTTTTTACGTCCAGTTTTATTGGAAGAGGCTAAGGGCATACACAAATGACAGATTATACTTATAACGCTTGTATCACGCGTCTTTTGTATTGTGCAAGTGACGTTAGCGAAATTTCTTAAGACGTTCTCGATCACATGACAGCAGATCTCCTGCCATGATTTACATCAAAACGTCTTCCCCACATGACTGCCAGTGTATGTAGTCAATATCAGTAATGAAAGCGTGCATAAAGGTAACTTATGGAGATGTTTCTTAGAAGGAGCTATAAATTGATATTCAAATTTGACGTTTATTTTCGAAATATTGAATTTATCAATTACTTTTAATTAGAAAAAGTCTAGAAACTCTTTTTGTATGGTATCATACACGCCACAGTTTAAACATAAAAATAATCAAAATGCTTCATTTAACTGTGCAAAAAGGTGCTGGATGCTGTATGTACCCATGTGACGTCATTAGCAGCGTAGCGTGATAGTGCAGTCAAATAAACGACTGATTTTTACCAATTCTGGGTTGCACATTAAAACCTGCGAGTATTTTTTCATTCGCATATACGGTTTGCAAGAAAAGTGCAAAAATATGGTGATGCGTTTTCAAAGTCCTCTAGTATATGAATAAACAAGTAAAGGTCACAGGCATACCACATTTAAACCAAGATGCATTTTAAATTTCAATTTATTTAGAAACTATTAAAAAGCAACCATTGTACATATTAAAAATGATACACATGCATATAGAATATCATTTTCTATTCCATTTTTGTCATTAAATTTTGTATGAGACAATACAGTAAAGCCTGTCTTAAGCAGCCACTCAAAAAGAAGATTAAAAATTGGGTCGCAAGAACAGTTATCGCTTAATGCAGGTTAAAAGTATTGCAGAAAGCTCAAAGGGGAGCATTCTGCACTACTCTCGACCTTCATTAAGCTACCATTTGCCATTAAGACCTTTGTTTTGTCTTTTTTTGAGTGGCCGCTTCAGACAGGTTTTACTGTATTATTATGTTGAACATAAAAATTGAAACACAGAAGATATACATAAAGTATACCAGCGTTAAGCACCATCTAGGATTAATTATGGAGTTTTTACATTACTTAAATGTTATTAAACTCAACAATGCAACATAAACACGCTCTATCTTTCTAAATCACGACAAATCATACATATGTAGGCATTAAAGCCATTCCTTAAACATACATGCACACCTATCTACTAGAAGCTTAAATTTTGTTATGAACCTTCATCACCGTCCCTATTTTGTGTGTGAGTAGGGAATGTTCTGGAAAAAGGCATACCAGAGCCTTCCCCTCTCACAAATGTGATAAGTACCAAAATATCACAAACTGGTTGACACATGTCAGGTGTTTCAGAGATGAAAATTAGAATAGCATTGGAATATGTGTGTTTCTTACCAGACCCAAAAGAGGGTTTGCTTAAAGACTACTCATAATTAGCATTGGTCAATATAATCTACATAATTATAAATATTTTCTTAACCATCCATTTAAACATATGTTTGGGGTACTCACAAGACCGTCTCATGTAGACAGTTCTATGGGTGCCCACAGCAGATGTTTGGTTGAGAAATAAGAAAATTGGCTTTTAATTGTACAATCTTATCTAGATGCCTAAATTAAGGTCACTACTGACACCAATAACCATAACTCTTGCATGACTAAACACATTTTGCCTTATAACTTCAATATTTGTTACGGTATTTACCTGAAACTTACTGACCTAAGTGGAATTGGTATGACGTGTGCAAATATAATGCATTAAACTATCTAAAATTGTCAGCATGAGTTACTGCCCCTGTTTATTAGTTTACTATTGTTTTGTAGGGGAAAACTGGAGTAAAGCGAATTAAGGCTCAATAACTTGACAACTTATTTTATGAATTGGATGAAAGCTGTTCTGAACCATGACTGTGTCAAACTGTAGATTAAAATTTGCTTCTGTCACATTTTTATTTTTTTGAACATTAGTTATAGTCCCTTAATATTGATTTTTACATAGAAAATGGGTCTAGAATCCAATTTTCTCCAATAACTTGCTCACTAAGGATCAGATTGCAATAAAAGCATATACAAGATACTTGGTTCGATACATCTTTATGTTTGTTTACTAAACTGATCTAAAATTTCGTTATCAAACATGAGTTATTGCCCTTGATTTTGAATTTAAGGTGAAAAAACAAAGAAAATAGGCCTTATGAATGCATCAATAACCCCAAAATACTGAACAAACATTGAATTACACTATAATGTTGATACATTTCGATGACCTCTGCAATTGTCTTTATATATCAACAACAAAAATGTTTGTTTGTAACTGTTTGATCCATTTAAACTCTTTCCATGCGCCAGAGTTGATAATAATTGAAAACAGAGGGTGGGGTAACAGAATGTATTTAATTGTCACGGAAACCTTTCATTTGCAAGTTGATCTTCTCAGAAATAGTTTCTATACATACGGATAACATCAAATCATTATTACAAACATGTTTGGTATGTTTAAAGTAAATTTATTCCTTGTTATGCAGTTAATAAGTTACAAAATTGAAATTGTTCATTACAGAGGGTAGGGGTAGTAATCAAGGCATACTCTCTTTTGTAACGGTGAAAATTGCTTAGATTCCACACAGATTCAGCTTACGTACTAATGTTTAAGATGTACAAGTTTCACAAAAATCTATTTTTTTTGACTTCCTAAAATATTTGAATATGTAGTGATCGAACGTAAAATTTGCAATGACTATTCTTTTTAGTGTAAAAGTTGGTCAGTAAATATGTAATAGCTAGATTCCCATCAATTAACTACTCCTGAATTTCAAGTAAACTTATGTTGTTCTGATTCAATAATTCACAATATTCCATAATCATCAGCTACAATATCATAGATCTGTTTATCTCTTACTTCAACCCTGAACATTTTTGGAGAAAAAATGACATATTATGCATGTCTCTGGAGAGCCATATCTCAAATACTAAACGGTGATTTTTTTTAATTGCTTTATAGTATTATTAGTAAAATGAAACAGCAAATAAAAGAAAATGAAGAAAATCTATTTTTTGAAAAAAAATTGCCCATGTGTCAATAGTGACCTTAAGTTATAACTTGAGACTAAATCATTCATAGTACATGCTAACAACAAATATTTCAGTGGGTTCACCCCTATAGCATGGATAAACAATGGGAAGTTAAATAGATTTTGTAGTCAAAATATCAACACTAGATGTCATGGTTGTCTTAACACATATATTGGAGAATAGAGAATGGAAAAAAGTATCTGTCCCTTTTAAGGTGTCACCATTTACTTAAGTGTGTTCCTAGGATTTTTGTAAAAAATACTGTCTAAAAGTAAGAGTCAATTTCATCTAAAGTACAGGGATGAAGCAATTGACAATACAATATAGAAATCATACAATTTGGTTCTTAAGAAGAATACTTAAGAAGTGATATAGATTTACTATAGATTGGTTCACGTTGACGTTAATGTTAATGCCACCAAAAACTGGACATTTTAGTTTTGCTCTGTGTTACTTAAAAATATTGTAAACGTTTAGTTAATTGGGACCTATGTTAATGATTATAGCTTCCATATTTTTGCAACAATAACTTTTGCAAAATTCTGGAAATGTTTTGATTAAAATGTTGACGTCATAAAACATTTTGTGGATGAAAACGTAGGGTTTAAAATAGCAAGCACCAATATTTATGCAATGTTTGTTACTGGAAATAAACAACAACATTAATTGATATCAAAACACGAACCAAACAGTATTTTCCATATAAATAAATTTTAAATTGCGAATTGTATGGAACGCTAAAGCTGACTGAAACATCATTATGAAGATTTATTACATCATAAGGCAGTTTTGGCGATTTATAGAGTCGGATATAGTTCAGAACATGTGTAGCAAATGTTTATATATCGTCCCAATAATCGAACACCAACAATCAGCAAGTACCCAGATGAGAAGCTACAAAACATGACATATCATCATGGTCTGCACTAAAAGCCATATTAAGCGATTGAAATTTGGTGATCTTTAGCAGGTCCTATCCCTTGGCCTATCCCCCATCTCTACTGAGTTAACAATCAACCAGTTAAAACCGATAAAACATTAATGAGGGTAGGCTCTATTTGGTATAAATGGGTTCGATATGTAATAATCTACTAGTGAAACGTGAGGCAGTTTCAAGAGTGTTTTCTTAATATGCACAGGTATATCTGTTAACCCTTTGTGACTGAAACCCTCGTAAATGCGAATATTTTAAAAAGGGTTGTTATAACTCACTTACTCACTTAACTAAGATGGGCTCTTATCAGGGTGTGTTGTTTTTTTCTCATAAAAGGCAGAAATATATTGTAGTTTGACTATTAGAACCTGTGACCCCCAGAAAAATAAAATGGACCATCCAAACTTTAATTCTTTGAACCGGATGGAGGATTTAATTAGTCATAAAAGGACAAAACTTAAGAACTATTGGTAAATTAAAGAGTGCTGAAAGGCGATTGACATGAAATGTTGAGATTTATTTGCCCCTAAAATCAAGAAAGAATATCACACAAAAACAAGTGAGTATGGCCATGAAATTCCACAATCACAGACCACAGAAAAACCAACGCCGTGTGAGGAAGATGCACAGAACACAGACAGTCACACAACAGCAAAGGATCCAATTAAAGTAAAGCAGCTACCTCTCTCTTCCTCTGAAAAATGACTGCAAAACTAGATAGGACGATAAGAACCATATTACAAAACAAGACCCCAATACAAAACTCCAAGCACAATGGGAACACCAATGAATAAACAACAACATAATCACCTCTTTTGAATGAACAACAGCTGATGCTACTGGGTGAGGTGGCTTGAACCTATTTTAACCCTTTACTCCATAGGCTATTTTTAGATCATGACATCATTTTCTGTTTTTAGACACCATTGAAAAAAATCAACAAAAAATAAAAGTTACGTTTTGAATATTTTTTAAATACACTTGCCCAAAGTTCTAAGCGGTCACCTTAAAATCATCATGTATTTGTCCTATTAACACGGGCATTTTGTTCTTCATTAATTTCACGTGAAACATCATGGAATGATTTTTTGTATGACATCTCTCAATACAATATGTCAAAACATGAAATTAAAACTAGTTAAAAATGATTAAAAATTTTGTCAAAATTTTGGAACTGCTAGGTGACCGCTTAGAAGTTTGTGTGAGTGTATTATGGAAAATGGAGCATTTGCTCCATTTTCCATAATATTTTCAAACACATGTGTTTCAAAGGCGTCAAAAGGCGTTATTATGGAGTAAATGGTTAATGGCCAAATCTTCGTCATAGTTACACACAAAAAATGTTTAGCTCGCAATTTGTCATCTGAAGCAGTTGTCATTTGCCGTTTCGGGTTTAAACATCATTTTCAAATCATGATGATTTATCACTAGAATTTCGTTTGCTACCATTATCAGCTAGAAAATTCATCTTACAAATATCACAGTAAAACTTTTCCTTCACCTGTACCACGCCATTTGTTTTAGATTCCCAATTTATTGAAGCATAAATAATTTCATTAGCCTCGTTTTCAGCCTTACAGCACGCTATATCAGAATCCAGATCTGTTGTCTTTTCTTGATTGACTGTCCTTGATTCATTAGGTGAACGAGGTATGTTTTGTAGATCAGATTTATCTTTGGTCCCTGAAGGCAAATGTGTTAGTTTGTGAAAGTCACTTTCGGTAGGTAATCCTTGAGGCTCGTTCAAATAACAAACAAAATTTTCCGTTTGAATATGTTTCAGTTGTTTCTTTGATCGAGATGACAATCTCGAGGAATGTGTCTGGTTTATGTCTGTGTTTGTGGTAGAATCGTCGAAAGAACTATGAACTGGAAGTGATCCTCGCCTTTTAATGCGTCTTGATAGTGATCTAAAGAAACCACGAACACCAGCATCCTGGAATAAATTAAAAAAAGAGAGAAAAATTAGCCACCCTCCACAAGCCGAAAATGAAAGGTCAATTAAAAAAATATGTGTTGTTCAAGTTACACCCTGAAAAAAATTAGGGCAGATATGTAGAAAACTATTTATGAAAGCTTCAGACAATATCCACGCTACAGCTCACCTTAACAAAATGTCTGATAACCCCATTTATTATATACCTGTAAATGATACATCTTTCGAACTGTCTGTTTTCTGGCTATCTGATACAGAAAAACGGATCAACGAACTGAGGCTTTCTGATTCCGTATCACTATCCTTTGAAACGAGGCTAACGTCTGTTTCCTGTTTTTGCGGTGACGTTACGTAAAGTAAATTTTCAAGCATGGAACCAGAGACGGAAACATGATGACGTGACATCAAGAAACGTAATGTGATGGCAAATGTTCCCGCAATTTTTCGGGAGCAAAAACCAAAACTTGTTATAAAATCAGAATGACAGAAAAAAGTATATAATAAACATATTATCATAGCAGTAACTTGATCTGGCGTACAGTATCACGTCTCGTGGATGAGGCCATACCATTGGATCACCCTCGAAGCTTCGCGTCTCTGGTGATCTGATGGTATGACCTCATCCACTCGACGTGATGCAGTACGCCAGATCAATTTACTATTATAATGATATGTATAAACCAAGAAAAAAAGAAGGCGTTCACACAACTCTTCTAAACCAACAACAAAAAAGAATATAAGGAGTATAACCAGGAAACCCCATAATCACAGATCAAGGACCATGAGGAAGACACATACAAACATGGAGATACAAAGACAAGCACTATAAGGTAAGAAAATAATTCAAGAAAATCAAGCTCTCTCGTTTCCTCAGCGAGATA